>BTHU01000006.1:76555128-77812628 GCA_036184795.1 Tokudaia tokunoshimensis
TGGCCCCTGTGGGGAGCAGAACCAAGTGGCATTGGTCCAGGACCTTATGAGAGAGATAGGCCAGTCAATCAGTCCTGACCAGTGGAGTGGGCACACACACAGAACTCAGAGGGACAGAGGGAGCTCCATCAGACTAGAAACTCCTGAAAAGCTGAGGTAACTTCTACAGGCAAGCATGCTCTTGCCAGAGGGAAGACGGAAGCCTTCTCCCTAGCCCAGCAGAGCATGAAGTTGATTGGAGTCATTTGAATAGTCTGAACTTTGTTTTTGCTTCTCCTCCAAGTAAAGTCTTCAAGGAAGACATCTGAATGACAAGATTTCAATGGAGTCTTGTGCTGCCTTCCGTTTTCCACACACTAAGATTCTCATAAGCTGTTTCACTGCTTAACGGGTGTGTGTAGGATATGGAAGAGCTCTGTCTTTACAGTCAAGGCGTGTGTGGACACTTCTGCTGCTGCCTTAGGTTTCTCTGCCGTGAGTTCTGAAACACAGGTAAGCCCATGAGAGCAGGGATGCCTGTCTGGTGCGTCCTCCGTGCCTGGTGCACATTGGAAACTCAATGGCTGATCTATGATGATGGTAGAAAGATTTTCATTGCTCTCTCTCTCTGTATATGTGCATGTGTGAGATATGGTATGATATGCATATATGTACATGTGTCTGCACACGCTCATGCATGTATATGGGGAGTTCGGAGGAGTTTTCAGTTATCTTTCTCTCTATCTCTACCTAATTAATTTTAAACACAATCTCTAACTCCCCAGTTTGTCTAGGCTCAGCCAGCGTCAGAGAGCCACTTGTCTCTTCCCATGAGCCACTGCCTTTTGTCAGCATTTTACCTTGCCTTTTGTGTGCTTAGAGGTTAAATTAAAAATAGATTCAATTATTGTAAAGTACAATGCTAGCACTGGCCAGGAAATAGCAAACATATCTCCCTTCCCTGGTAACAGTAGCTGCAGCTAAGACAGCACCGACTTCCTTCTTTTCCAGTAGCACGCAGGTTTCAAAGCCGGGACACGGCTGATCATACAACAGACGAAATTCATGACCTGTGAAGGGCACTGACTACATAGACAGTGGTTCTCAGGGAGGACCAACATCTTCACACACAAAGGGCATAAAGGGCCACCTCTGTGACTCTTCCGTAAGGAAGTCTATTGTGTCTTGCTTCCTTTAACTACATCTCTATTTTAACTTCATTTAAATACTTGTGCAATCCCCTTTTATGCAAACTGAGGGAAAATTGAGATTGGTTTTGTCTTCAAAGTTATGGAAAGCTACTGACAGATTGAAGAAAACCACCATTAACATGTGCTCGTGGTGTACTGACAGAACCTGCCCCAGTCTGGTTTTGAAACTGTGGCCTTTACTCCGATAATGCATAAACTCTCAGCTGTACTTAGTTTGGTGGTTGGTCTTTATTGTCAACTTGACACAACCTGCAGTCACCAGGAAAGTCACTAGAAAAGAGGGAACCTCAACTGAGAGATTGTTCAGATTAGATTGACCCGTGGTAATGGGTCTTGAAGAGATTGTCCTGATTAATGATTGATAGGGGAGGGTCAAGTCCACCGTGGGCAGCACCATCCCTAGGCAAGTAGGCTTGGTCTGCATAGGAAAGCCAGCTGAACATGGGCCAGAGAGCAAGCCAGAAAGTCACATGAAAAGATTATTTCCATAAACTAATGACGGTGTTGAGCAATTCCTGTCACCAGGTGCTGTTAGAGCTGCTGTCACGTCTAGCACAGGCCATCACATGCTTGTGCTGCAGCTATGGAGGCAAACCTACCACATGGCTAGACCTAGGAGAGTACAGCTCACACCATCATGTACATACAGTCCCTAATGCTTGATAATGATGATCAACGCTGTGCTCTTGGCTTACGTGTTTACTTCCTATAGAGCTTGTCATTATTCTAGAGTATACTCATATATATGCATGTAATGTGTGGATGTTTGTGTGTGTACATACAGACATGTGTACATAAATACATGCATACATATATGTTCATATGTGAATATATATGAAGGTATACATACATACATACACACACATACACACGCTAACTGTAGAACAACTTCAGACAGATCCTTCAGGAGGAATTCTTCAAGATGAAATGACAGAAGATGACAGCTTCATGCGTGTCACTGCCCTGGAGACCTCTCAGCATGACAAGGTGTGCAGGTGGGACACAGTGATGTGGACAATCCCGACTCTGTTTAGCTCAGGGCTAAAGTGAGTATAGTTTTCGGTTATTATCATTGCTTCTTTGTTTTGTTTCTGAGATAGGGACTCCTATGTGCCTCTGGCCGGCTCTGAACTTGCTGTAATTGTTCTGAGTAATGGGATGAACAGGTATGCACCACCACATTTGGCTGTGTATGCTTTTAACCTAAGAAGTTTAATCATCATCATCATCATCATCATCATCGTCATCATCATCATCATCATCATCATCACCACCATCATCATCATCATCAAATAGAAAAGCATTGTAGAAACAGGATAGAAGTGAATAAAATATGTTTATACAGCTCTGTAACATGTTTGGAATTTAAGCTAAGTGTTTTTTAAATGTATATTTATTTTATTTATATGAGTACACTGTAGCTGTCTTCAGACACACCAGAAGAGGACACTGGATCCAGTTAGAGATGGTTGTGAGCCACCATGTGGCTGCTGGGATTTGAACTCAGGACCTTTGGAAGAGCAGTCAGTGCTCTTAACTGCTGAGCCATCTCTCTAGCCCGCTTAAGCTAAGTGTTAGTGGTACAAAAAAACACTTAAAAAATTTTTCAAGTTTATAAAATAAAATAGTAAAAGTTAATTTATGTAAACTTATTATTGAAGAAAGAGGAAAAAAAATTGAGACAAGGTCTCAATGTAGCCCTGGCTGTCCTGGAACTTACCGCGTCGACCAGGCTGGCCTCAAACTCACAGAGATTTGTGTTATGCTGCCACAATCAGCAAGAAGAACATTTTAGAGGTTTTCTTTTTTTTTTTTCTTGGTTTTTCGAGACAGGGTTTCTCTGCATAGTCCTGGCTGTCCTGGAACCCGCTCTGTAGACCAGGCTGGCCTCGAACTCAGAAATCAGCTTGTCTCTGCCTCCCAAGTGCTAGGATTAAAGGCGTGCGCCACCACCGCCCGGCTAAGAAGAACATTTTAAATGACATGTAAGCTAAGTGTGTGGTGTATATGAAGTCTATATCTGTTCCATAGTGATGTCCTGGGCCTTCACAGCCATTAATCACCTTTCACTCACCTCAAGCAATTTCCAGGCCTGTGAGCCTGCCACAGCCTATATCATATATGCATGCATGTGATGGGCTGCACTGGCTGTGTTTTTTTTAAGCATCTGCAGTGGTTATATAAGAAGAAATCACCCACAATGCATTTACCCTCCCCCTTCCCTCTCTCCCTCTCTGCTTTGTTTATTTTAATTAGTTTATGTATGTGTGTGCACGTGTGTATTTGTGAACATCTGCATGTGTGGGTGGGGTAGGCAGAAGTCAATACTAGGAACCATCTTCCGAAATGCTATCCACCTCCTTTGACGCTGTGAGTCTTATTGTTGGGACAGGAGATGTCCTTACCATCAAGGTTTCCTTTTAGGGGGTTGTGGGAGAGGGAAGAAGACGAAGAGAAGGAAGGTTAGAAATTAAAAAAGAGGGGGAGGGAGGGAGAGAGGGAAGGAGGGAGGGAGAGAAGGAGGGAAGGAGGGAAAGAGGGTAGGAGTAAGGGAGAGAGGGAAGGAGGGAGGGAGAGAAGGAGGGAAGGAGGGAAAGAGGGTAGGAGTAAGGGAGAGAGGGAAGGAGGGAGGGAGAAAGGGAGAGAGGAAAGGAGAGAGGGGGGAGGGATAATAAAACCATGGCATCATGCTCTGTAATTAGCCTGCTCAAGCACCTAAATAATCAGAAAACACGTGCAGCTGAGCCACGGTGAGCTAAGGCCCCACAGACGTGGTTGGTAACTCCTCACAGCCGTCCCGTGTATTTCTGTATCCAGAGCTCCCTTGCTTCGTTCAGATACTCATATGCGTTGTGAGTAATTGACCTGGAACTTAGCCTGAATATTCTAGCCATCACGAACTCCACTGGTTATCCGCACAGAGCTAAAAATAAATGCACTCATGTGCACCTCAGGAAGAGAACGAACTGCCTCACATTCTTCCCTGCACTGAGAAACCCAAGGGTAGATTGATTTTCCCTCACTTTTGGCTAAGTTTCCAGACATGTTGTGGAAAGTGGTTCTAAACTCTGTAAGTCCTTGATTCCATCACCCTCCACCCCCCTCCCACCCCTTCCTTCCCCACCTTACCCCCTCTCTCTTTCCCCTCCCCCTCCCCCCTCATCATCCCCTGCCACCACCACCCCCCCTCCCCAAGAGACAGGGTTTCCCTGTGTAGCTCTGGCTCTCCTGGAACTCTGTAAACCACCAGGCCAGCCTTGAACTCATAGAGATCTGTCTGCCTTTGCCACCTGAGTTCTGGGGTTAAAGGAATGTGCTACCACCATCCAGCTTATTTTGTTTTATATATGTAATATATACCTATATGGGAAATGAATATATAATATATTTGATATATTATAAATTTAGTATATACATAATCTATAATATATATTCTCTTTCCATTAAATATATGGTATATATTCTTTTTCCATTCAGACATGTAATGATCACAGTATTTCAGAAGACTGAAAGATAGACTATATTCACACATTACTGATGGTTTTCTCTGTCAGTATTTCCAGACCCTCACCAGGAGGGCTATGATATTCTTTGGTAAATGAAATGCTATCTGAAACTGTCTCATGTTTTCTCAGTCAAGAAAGCTTTTATTAAAAAGTAATTATAAATACCCATTAATAGCAATTGGGAAGTGACATTTCCCATTCATTATAGCATTTCCACTTTCACTGAAAATAAACTGTTAAAAATATGTTATACCTCAGTTTCAAGAAGACAGAGAACACTAAATAAACTGGGAGCTAAAAAAATAGAACCATTTTTGTAGGGTCAACAAGGTGTGTGCAGCGCAGGCACACTTCTGGTCCACACATCTGCCCCTGTCTACTGCACCCACACATTCACTAGAGAGGAAGGAGGGCAGAGGGGACCTGGAGAGCGCAGTCACACAAACAGGGTCACACCCGGCGCAGCAGGGATCGTTTGCACACCTGCCTTTCCTGGAAATGTTTGGGTTCCTTGTTTTCTCAGGTTCACTTGTGCAGTTTTGCTGGGTCCTGGAAACACCTACCCTGTGTCAACTGTGTCAGCTCCAGGAGACCAGGCCATTTCACAGTGAGGAAGTAGACAGGGCTCACCTGGGCCACTGAGTCTGCGCCTATTTTTAAATGCACCTGCAGTCTCCAGAAGGTGAATTTAAAACCCCGCAGAGCACTCTAGAAGTTCTGGTTTACTCTCAGATTTGAGCTGTGATTTTTTTTTTTAAGAGAAAGAAGATTAAAAGACCTTCTTAGTGGCCACTGTACATCACCCTGTGCTGGACTTCAGGGACACACCCACAAACAACACTGTCATTACAGAAGGAAATGGATGACTTTTCTCAGAAAACACAATCTTGTATAGCAATGGTTCTCAACCTTCCTAAGGCTGCGACGCTTTAATACAGTTCTTCATGTTGTGGTGACCCCCGACCATAAAATTATTTTTTGTTACTTCTTCATAACTGAAATTTGACTACTCTTATGAATCATAATGTAGATATGTAATAGGCAGGATGTCTGATATGTGACCTCTGTGAAAAAGTCATTCGACCACCAAAGGGGTAGAGACCCACAGGTTGAGAACCACTGCTCTATAGTATTCTGTCTGAGGTAATCTTAAATTGCAACAAGAAATGTAAGGGGTGGGACATGACTCACTCACAGTGCTTGCCTGTCAGGTACAAAGACCTGTATTTGATCTCCAGCACTGAAAAACAAAAATAAACAGGAAATTCAATTTTTAAGTCAACGAGGAACCATTGATTTAGCCGCTCACAAACAGATGTTTATATATACATAATTATGATGTAATAAAGTATAGACTAATAGACTCACACTTATTTTGAGAATGTGTGCTGGTTGGTTTTAACTGTCAACTTGATACAAACTAGAATCACTTGGAAAGAGTCTCAATAAGGAATTATCTAGATTATGTTAGCTTGTGGCCATGTCTGGGGGAGGGGAGGTTGTTAATTTATATAGAAAGACTCAGACCACCATGGGCAGCACCATTCCCTTGGCAGGAGGCCCCAACAGTGTAACAGAGGAGAAAGCTAGCTGAGAGCAAGCCAGCCAGCAAGCAAGATCTATCTGCACGGTTATTTTTTCTCTGCTACTGACTATGGATGTGTTACTTTGAGTTCCTGTCTTGACTCTGTGGAATTGTAAGCCAAGTGAACCTACTACTCCCACGAGTGGCTTTTTCATAACAGAAATGAAATCAAGTCAAGAGACAAAGAGATGGAATTCAACCTCCAATCCTGTTGCTTCATCCCAACCTCCCTCTCCTTTATCCTGCACCCCACCCAGAACGCTGACGTTCCAATGAGAACTTCAGTAGCATCTTTGGGATTATTCAAAGGGATTTGAGAAAAGTTCACTTGTTCCAAGAACTGTGAGATAAATCACCAAATTGCATTTAATAAATACAAATCCTTGTCACACTCCTGTGGAAAACAAATAGGTGATGTTTTTAAAATTTAAGGAGCAAAGATGGCCAAGTGACACCAGAATCCAGGGGCAGAACTGGGAAGAAGCTCTCAGAGAGCATCAGAAGGAGGTGGCATCTGGTCCCAGTGCAGCCTCGCTATGCTACTGCTCATTTGTGTGCCGAGTGGGGAAGATTTTACCCCCCGGGGGTTTCCATCCTCTCTGGTCACCCTGGAAGCATGTGCCAAAGTCTCAGGTCTCTTGGTCCTCTGACTCTAAGTCTTTACAGAAGACTCTAAACTGTTGTCTCATTGGCTTTGCTATTTGAGTGTGTGTGTGTGTGTGTGTGTGTGTCTGTGTGTCTGTGTGTCTGTGTGTGGGTGTCTGTGAATGTGCATGTGTATATATGTGTGTCTGTCTGTGTGTATTTATGTCTCTGTGTGTGTGTGTGTGTGTCCATGTATGTGTCTGTCTGTGTGATCTGTGTCTGTGTGTATGTATGTGTATCTGTGTGTATGTATATATATGTATGTATGTATGTGTATGTGTCTGTCTGTGTGTATCTGTGTGTATGTATGTATGTGTCTGTCTGTGTATGTATGTATGTATGTCTGTGTCTGTCTGTGTATGTGTGTATGTCTGTCGGTCTGTATGTATTTGTATGCATGTATGTGTGTGTATATGTATGGATGTATGTGTTTGTGCATGTTTATATATGTGTTTATCTATCCATGTGTGTATATGTGTGTGTATGTATGTATGTATGTGTTTGTATGCATGTATGTATATGGCATGTGTATGTATTTGTGTGTATGTGTGTGTATGTGTTTGTATGTTTATGCTTTGTCTGTCTGTCTGTCCGTGTGTGTATGTGTGTGTGTGTGTGTGTGTGTGTGAATTCCAGAGTGCATGCGCAAGGATTCATCAACTAAGTCATCCCCTTCACCTACGTTTGTACTTGCAAGACAATATTTCCCTCTGTAGCCCAGGCTGGCCTCAAACATACAGCAAACTTCCTGTCTCAGCCTCGAAAGAAGCGCTAACATTATAGGCATAAGCCACCACACTCAGTTGCATTGGCTTAATTGTTTAAAAAGAAAAACATTACTGAAGTACAATGTACGTGGGACAGGCTGCAAATACCCCAAGTGTACAATTTAACCAGAGGCAGGATCGCTCTGGTTATCTTCAACAATGAAGATAATGACCACACATCCCCCATCCATTGCCCCCATGTTTCCTCTATCTCGTTTCCTCCTCCCCCCATGCCCATCCCAAACCATCTTCTATTTTCCTTTAAAATAATTCAGAGGGCCAGAGAGATGGCTCAGTTGGGAAAGAGCTTGCCCTGCAAGCCTGAGGATTGAATTCAGTCTCCCAGAGTCCACAATAACATGTCTGCATAGGACAGCAGGCTTCTATGAATGCAGCCCTAAAGAGACAAAGGCAGAAAGATTAATGGGACTCTCTAACCAGGCAGTTTATCTTAATTGAGGAGACCCTGTCCCGATAAGAAACTCTGTCCCCCAAAATAAGATGGCAAACAATTGAGGGAGATGTCTAACATAGACTTCTGACTTCCACATTCACAGACAAACACATATACATGCCCTGCATATGCATACACTACACACACACACAGACACACACACACACACAAGCACGCATGCACGCACACACACATGCGCACAAAAGTGTGCACACAGAAAAATATCAGAGTGCTTTTTTTCCTCAATTACTGTTTTTAGTCGCCCAAATCCATCTCCTGAAGCTCAAAGGCATCTGCTAATCTTGCGTGGAACATGCATAGCAATCTGTTTAGTTGTCTGGCACATGTTTCACATAGGAAAAAAAATAGAAGAATAATAAAACGCAAGCAAATTCCAAGAGAGCGGAGAACATAGTTGGCTTGTTTAAGAAGCATAAGGAAAAGAAGTATTTGCCTCAGTTTTAAGCCAGCAAAGCATTCTTCCCTGTGGGAAATGGGGGTGGGGAGTTGTCAGGAACAGCCCAACACTCAAAGTGGCCACGTGTTACCAAAAAGAAAGAGATGGCATCGCTTAAGGAAATGCCCACTCCCAGTGACAGAAAGCAAACCAAAGCTTCAGCTCAGGGAAGCCCTCCTGTGTCTGTGGGGGCTGCAATGATGAGACAACTTCTCCCCAAACGAATGTTAACGGACTGACTGGAAGCTTTACCGTGGAAAGTGATGCTCAGAGTTTAGTCTTTGAACTGCATCTGCTCTGAGGGGGGAAAAAATCTTCCACCTCTCTTTTCCTTTTTAATGGTGAGGAATTTAAGGAAGAGCATGAATCTGAATATGTAGATTCTTCTATTAGTTAACTGTGTGAGCCTGTACACACGTCATTTCACTCTGACTTCTTAATGAAATAACGAGAGAATTGAACTTAAAAACCACTTCAAAGTCCCTTCAAGCTTTAAACGGTAGAGAGTGGGACACTTTCGGGAATATCTTTGTTCCCTGAAGGCCTCAGCCAGTTCAGATCTATCCCGGAGCGGGAAGAAGGCAAGCACCCTCTACTAACCAACAGACCTTCCCACCATTCTTCTCCATTGCTACTATTAGAAAAGCTACTATATATCCATCATGTAACTCTGGATTAAGAAGAAAACAAACCCATTAACAGTTTCAACTATTTCCAGAAAAGAAGGAGAGCCATGCCACAAAACTGTCCTTGTGAGAAATATTGCTAATTCTAGACACCCCTAGTTATCTAGAACAGCCTGTCATGATGAGTCCTGTGTAGCAACCCCATGGTTTCAGAGAGAGACTTTCCCCAGATGTCCATCTGTGTGTTAAGAGCATGTGATGGTTTAATCCCAGCCCTCAGGAGACAGAGGCTGGCAGAACTCTGAGTTCAAGGATAGCCTGGTCTACAGAGTGAGTTCCAGGATGACCAGGGCTACACAGAGAAACCCTGTCTAAAAAACATACAAACAACAAACAAACAAACAAACACATCTAAGTCCTCAGTCATACCTGCGAAGGAGGCTGGGAAAATTGACTTTCACTTTTACTTACATAATATATAAGTTGGGGCAGGTTCCCATATATTAGGGGGGTTCCCCAAAGAGAAGCAAGTAACTGGAGGGTATCGGAGTCTAAGCTGTTCTTCCTGTATATGTAGTCATTATAACAGACCTTGCCAAAAACACTTGATCTACAGGGAAGTAAGAATTCTGGGCATAGCAATGTGATTCCAGCAGGACCTGAGATCTGCTGGATCTCATGAAACCTGCCACGATTATAATATTTGTTGATCTCTCTATACCTACTCCAAATCACTCTCCCGTGGTTGTCACTCCACACGTTAACCACGGCTCTAGGCACTGGAACCACCATCTTAGAAAGTCTCCTGTGGGCCCTTCTCTGTCCACACCCCTCCCCACCCTGTAAGGCCACAAGTTAACCCAAGGGACATTTCACCCCTAAGTTCATAACACAATGACTGCTCTGGTGATGCGGAATCCAGAATTACCAAAGGACTAACGGGGACCTTTCCCCAAGGGGGCAATCATTTGCCCTGTCTGGGCTGCTCAGAACTAAGCAATATCTACTGGGCTGTTGTTTCAAGGGACCGTGTACGTGCTTTAGACTGTGCATGCGAAACAGTACCATGAAGGGACGAGAAGGGAGTGGCGCATGCGCAGAACCTTCTTCTGAGTTCGAGTCTCAGGCCTTGCATTTGAACACATTTTCTCCAGCATCAGCATTTGCAGACCATCACCTGCCTTCAAAGCCGTGTCATCTGAGCATTCCATCTCCTTGCAGAGATGCCTCCCTCTACATCTAGAAGTCATACGGCCGAGCCGCAGAGTGAAGCCCTTGTGAGTCACGGATGTACTGCGCGCATCTCACCGTCAACTTCAAAATCCATCAGACACATTGTTTACAGAAGTTCACCTTTTAAAAAAATAAGCTGTCACTATGGAGTTCACAGAAGCAACCAACACAGGGAATATGTCATTATCTCCACTTGAAGGTCTTAATCGAACCGAGCAGGGAGTGAAAATATTCTACAAAAACTAATTCTCCAGAAAAGCCCTCCCCCTGCCCCCCCCCGCCCCCAGAACAACCCAAGTCAAGCAACCACGGAGATTTACTTTTTTCCCCAGAAAAGAAGATAAACACACAAAGTCCACTCTGAAGTGAAAGGCACGCCTCGCCTCGCTTATAAACCTCCAAGCCTTCCCTTCACAGAGTTAAACAGACTGCCTCTGTACACTATTTTCTCTGCTTCTCCACTGAGGTCTTCAGAAAGCTGCCCGGCACTCTTATCTGGGAATTCCAATTTTGCTACAACGCCATAACCACCAAAACGGGAGAGTGTCTTTTGTCAGACCCATGAAACCGAAACTCTTTGATGTTTTCAACCCCAGGTACCAATTCAATCTTGCCATGTGTCTCCACCCCTCCGTCTCTTCTTACTGAATCCGTGACACTCGTTCAAGGGCCAGCTCAAATTCCTCCCCGTTTGGCAGTGACCTTTCCCACAGTTCTGAATTCTGATAGGGACTTCTCGTGACACTATCATGCACGACGTATTGTGTTATGTTGCTGATTTCCTTATAAAGTCGATTTTTCTCTGTTTAATTTTCTTGGAAGTTCCCTTAGCACCTAACCTTTAAATCCAGCAACAATACTGATAAGTAAGTTTATTTTCATTGACTTAGAATATGAGTATTTAAATAAAGTACCAGTTTCTAAATATATCAGATATTTTATGTGGATTCACTGTAAATGTGTAGGAACAAATGTTTGAAGTGATGAAGACCAGAAACCTCAAATATGAAAGGATCATGTTTAATTAAATATATTGTGTATGTGATTATGTATATGTGTGTAAGTATATATGTAGATATAAAGTAAATGTACATTTTAGAGATATTTTTGAGAAACAAGATTTGAAAACATTAAATTTGCTCCAATCTGCTCTTGGGTTTTGGGGTGTCACATTAAATGTTTATGGATTTAAACATCTCTGATCTGGGACCTGGCTGACCGTAGGAAGGAATTAATCTAATACAGGCTAAATTCAGGGACAGAAAAACCTCTCAGTACGGTCCAGAAGAACTCAGTGTGTAAACACAAAGTTCTTGAAAATTAATCTAGAAAACAAAAAGGCCAAAGGAACTGTAGAACAAGTCAAGACAAGTGCTTCAGAATTAACATTGTAAACAGCTAGAAAGTTCTGTAGAAAGTTTTATGTGATGTTTGCCGCATGATTTAAGAGTGGAAAAAGAAAACTTAAAGTAACCACACAAACTGGCCAGTGGTTTTTTTATAAGAATTAGCACTGAAAGGGCCAGAGTGTTCTCTCCCACAGGCGCCACATTCCCTCTGCCCCTCCTGTTCCTTTCTTCATTTACTCCTGTACACATCAGTGTTGTCTGCACTAGCTAGTTTCTTTAAAATCATCTTCTGTTGTTGTAAGCTTCTGTAGACTGCAAGCTTGCTGTGTGTGTGAGCTCCATCTCTCTTGCCAGATCCACAGATCACTGCCAAGGGCCTGGAAGCCTGTAGCGTCTTCACAACAATGTCCAACTCTGATCTCTTGTTTAGATGACATCTCATACACTCCATACTAAAGCAGTGCCTGACTCATTATAGACCCAATAAATGACAGACCGACAGATGGACGGATGAATGGATGGATGGATGGATGGATGGATGGATGGATGGATGGATGGATGAATGGATGGATGGATGGATGGTGGATGGTGGATGGTGGATGGTGGATGGTGGATGGATGGATAGACGATAATGGATGGATGGATGGATGGATGGATGGTGGATGGATGGATGGATGGATGGATGGTGGACAGACAGATGGATGGACGGATGGATGGATGGACAAATGGATGGATGGAAAGATGGATGCTTGACACCTGGTAGTTCCTCCCTAAATACTGAGCAGCAGGAGTTTTCTCTCTGGTAGGTTCAAGGAACCAAAAGGCACTTGTGTATCTCGTTCACTGTCATGCTCCACATATGAGTGAAAGTAACAGGCAGTCACTAAAACAAAGTGAGTATGAGGTAGCAGAGACCAAATGCCCCAGATGACCTAGAACTAGATCTATACACAGTTAAGCAAAAGAGTATCTAGTCACCAACCCACAGCTGCCGTGGCCAGTCTAAGGCATCTTTGCTTAATCTACAGGGCAATCAAAGTTACATCCCAGATGCCCCGGGTGCATTGTCTTAGCTCACTCTCCAATATTTATAAGGACAAAACACTTCTCCCAATATCAACTGCATACCCTAGAGATAGGTTAACCACCCCCCACTCAGAGCCTTCCACTCAACCATAAAAACATATACACCATTTTATATCTGTATCACCGATAAAGGTTAACTCTCCGATACAGCTGGGACACAAGCAACCTTTGACCTCGTTGCCTTAAGTTTCAGTGTTCAGCACACATATATGTGCACACGCCTGTATGCACATACACACAGTGTACGCACGTCTGGCGATAGTTTAGCACTTCCTTGGAAAACTCGTTTAAGGTGACTGAATTAGGAGTATTCTGTTAACTACAGTATATTAGCATACACACTCGTTGCTCTTTGGTAAAGACTTAGTGAATCCTGATTCCTCCTAAGTCATTATTCAATAGGTAGTGTAGAAGATTCCAAATTAAATCAAGACACATTTCTTCAACAGGTTCACCACCCACTGCCCCCCAAAAGACAGTTAAAATTCTCTATAGAGGGGCTTCTGTGCTAAAATAGAGAAACTCAGAAAACACTGACTACCCGGGGGCAAGATCACTGCTTTAGTGTCTGCTTCGGTGGGAAGCTTTTCAGAGGGTGGCTTCATGCCTGTAATAGTCCTTCATTTGATTCTAAGAGTTGGACACCAGCCTGGGTAACATAGCGAGACCTGTCTCTTATTGAATATGGAGTTCACCAGTTCAGATAAACTGGCCAGTGCTCTCGGAGTTTGTTCTAAGTCACACAACCAACAAAGAGCAGAACCCGGACTTTAGGCTTACGTCTGTGCTCAGTGATGGACCTCCACTATGGGACACGGTTTCAACAAGGAGATATTGAAGGATTCAGGCACTCACCGGGACAAGGAGTGTGTAGAGAGATACTGTTGGCTACAGAGCCAGTGTATTCTGTGCGTTTTGTGGCTTGTCAGGGGGAGGTAGCAGCTGTAAACAGTGGTATAGCTAAACAGTGACCAGAGCTAAGACAGGCAACCTTACTTTGTGTGGCTTCTGTTTCCCGACTTCCTTTAGAACTTCGGTGGCTCTCAACCTTCCTGCGGCTGTGGTCCTTTAATACAGTTCCTCATGGTGTGGTGACCCCCCTCCCCCACCATAAAATTATTTTTGTTGCTGCTTTATGACTGTAATTTTGCTACTGCTATGAATCATAATGTAAATATCTATGTTCTGATGGTTGTAAGGGGTCCCCTGTGAAAGGGTTGTTTGATCCCCCCAAAAAGGTTGCAACCTATAGGTTGAGGGCCACTGCTTCAAGGACATTCTTCTGAGTCAGGTAGCCTAGCATCTCCTCCATGACCAATCTGACTTTCTCGAAACTTGTGTCTCCTGCTAACCAGAAGGATCCTGTCACCCTCCTTAACTGCCAGCTGAGATGTTTTTATTTTTCATCCTTGCCTCCAACTCATTAACCCAGCTATGAGGAATTCTGGATCATCAAAGCAGTATTACCAACATCTACGTCAGTTTTCAAACCTAATTTCTCGCTGTGGAGGAAAAACAATGCAGTTGTGGAATGTTTTTATTTCATGGGCACAGAATCTCTATAATTGCTTTCCTTTTGTGGTTGAAGATGCCTCCCTATTTTTCCAGTCAAACTGTCAACGCCTCCTTGGATTTCCTGGATATGAAGATAGATAATAAGGACTCTTACAAATTTCATTATAATGGGCTACATTTTTAAGACCATTGTAAACATTGTGGGATACCTCCCAAGTGAAATAAGATGCAATTAGGGGAATGACCATGTACCTGACACTGCAGTTCCGGGCCTCATCCCCATGCCAGAGGTGATCTGCATCCAGTAGCACAGAGGAGATGCAGATGAGATCAGCTGGCCAGAGTCACCCCTGACATGTGTGTCCCAGCAAGTGTGTGGAGCTCAGGAGACAACTTGTGAGAGTCTGTTCTCCCCTTTTACCAAGATGGAAGTCGCATTATGAAACTTGGGTTCAAAGTCAGACACTTCCTGAGCGTCTATTATAAGCCTCAGAATAGCCCATTTTCTGATAGGTCTGAAGAGACACTATTAATTAAGCTAGCATTGCTATCCTTACCCTCGGGCCCTTTAGACCACTGGATGTGGTAATTCATCTACCATTATGGATTGAACACACAACAAGGGTACAGGTTTCTAAGGCATCTGATTCCTGTCAAGAATGAGTCCACCTGTCTTTGATGAAGAAGACAGCCAGTCCTGTTGGCCTTGAAAAGTTGAATACATGAGACCTTTACCTCCAAAAGGAGATATTGTCTCATACTACTGTTGACACTTTTTAGGTTACAGCATTGCCATTCCAATCCGACTGGTCAACCCCAGGCAGACTGGCTCTAGAACTCAAATCGTATTGTTCTTTTCTGGGTCCCATATTACTAATAATCAGAAAATAGCATGCCTCTTATTGGAAAGCTGACCCGACAAAGAGCCAGAAGTCAAGCCATCCAGTGGACGTTCTACACACCCTCCTATGTAGGCATTAGAGATTTCAGAGCACAGAAACAGGCCCCCTCAGATATCAAAAGACTTCTGACTCAAGAAGGGTGCCATAAGATGGCCCACAAAACCGGGGTGGCCACTGAACGTATGCAACCCAAAACATTTCGTTCTGAATGATGCACCAGATGGATATGCTGGGGAGTTAGGAAAACCCATAACTGTAACTTCAGCTGTCTACCCTCCCCATGCCTCAGGATGGTGACTATTTCTCTCTTCCAACAGAATCCAGGCCAGCCCGACTGGTCCATTGCCCTGACCAGTCAACAGGGAGTCTTCCATATATGAACTGAACTCAGTTCCTTGGATTCCCTCTTGGGTCTGAGATCATAATTGCAACTACTTGGCTGGGACACAGGTCTTAGCTCCTACAGAAGCCAGATGGATAATTTATCTCAATAAATATATTTTCAAGAAGAGAGAGAGAGAAAGAGAGAGAGAGAGAGAGAGAGAGAGAGAGAGAGAGAGAGAGAGAGAGGAGAGAGAGAGAGAGAGGAGAGAGAGAGAAAACCACTCTTTCCACTTGCCTTTGATCTTTCTAGACAAAATATTTGGATTTAATTAGGGAGTAATTAGGAAAAAATGTGCCGTATAACTACAGGAATGAGACACGCTAACTTCATGGCAATAATCCTGACATATACCTCATGGCAGGGGAAGAAGAGCAAGAATCAGTGCTACAGCCTGCCAAAGAAGTCACATGGCCACACTGGCACGGCAGGACAGAATGCAGACCATCTGACCCCTGCCGTGTTACTCATTCATATCCATAAACTATAAATAGCAGACTCATGGTGACGTGGTTGGTCTGATATCCCAGGGAACAAACACGACAGTCTTCCCACCCGGACTGCAAGCTTGTTTCCAATCTGAATGATATAAATTTACATTGATCTGACTCTTGAACGGCTGTGAGATGTGCTCCCTTAGCAGAGTGGGGTATAACCATTGGATAACACTGCTTAACCAAATCTATACAATGCTGACAAACACCAAGTTTAGCAACAAATCCCGAACTGGAGCAGCCCGTGCTTTTTCCTGATTATTATATTCATGTGAGTGACTGACAGCATAGCATGGGACAGTCCTCCACTGGGAATAAGGGTTGGTCACATTTCTGGTCCACATAATGGCCACCTGGGATTATTGTCAATGACCTCTGTGATGGCTAATCTCCGTTGTCAACTTGGCATAGCTGGGAGGAGAGAACCTCAGCTGAGGAATGGCCTCCATCAGATTGATCCGTAGTCAAGTTGGTGGCATTTTTCTTGATTAATGATTGGCGTGGGAGAGCCCAGCCCACTATGGGCGGTGTGACTCCTGAGTAGGTGGTCTTGGTTGGTACAAGAAAGGCAGGTAAACATTAGCCTGGGTGCAAGCCAGTAAGCAGCATCTCTCCACAGTCTCTGCTTTAATTCTTTTGCCTCCAAGTTCCTTACTCAAGCGCCTGCTCTAACTTCTTTTAATGCACTGTGACATGGAAGTATAAGCCAAAAGGAACCTTTCTTCTCCTAAGATGTTTCTGGTCATGGTGTTTATCACAGCAACAGAAAAAAAAATTCAAACCATTGCAACACCAAAGATCAGCAGATTAGTCTAAATTCCCATATACAAATTATGATGAACATTAGCAACCTTAGACTGTATCTTGCCCAAATGGGGAAAAAGTATCCAGTGTTGCTCCTTGGACTTTTTAGAGTTATTAGAGTTGCCAAGAACCTGGGATGCTACTTGTAGAAGACCTAAAGTAACAGAAGCCTGTGTCTGCAGAAACCTTAGCCCTCCATCAGATGAGACGGACTGGATAGATCCAGTCCCCACATCTGTCAGTTCATCTAGCGAGCAGAACAAATGGAGTGATGTTTCTGGGACAAAATTTAACAAGCCAAGGGAATTGGCTACTGGAACAACTAGTTATGGGGATCTCTGAGATTCCTGAGGGTGCCCATTGTGTTCTCCCTGCCTAGACCGTCTCTCCAGGTGGTACTTTCAAGGAGTGTCTCTGAGTCGAGAAACCTCTCTAGGTAAAAGAGTAGTCTTGCTTACTATTTACTACAAAATGCTATCCTCAGGTATGCTGAGAGAATATCTTATGCGTTGT
This sequence comes from Tokudaia tokunoshimensis, assembly GCA_036184795.1. Lineage (NCBI taxonomy): Eukaryota > Metazoa > Chordata > Mammalia > Rodentia > Muridae > Tokudaia > Tokudaia tokunoshimensis. The sequence goes on from BTHU01000006.1 coordinate 76,572,637, forward strand.
ATAGATGCATCACCTGTCAGTTTAAAATAAACCTATGGCCTATAGGAAAGGGTAGAATAGAAGGTGGGATGGATGTCCAGGAGGAGAAGGATTCTGGGATAGAACCAGGCGCAAGAGATCGGCCTGGGATGATATGACAAGATGGATACGTGGTACCTGGGCACAGGTAACCAGCCATATGGCAGAATGTATAGATTAAAATAAATTGGATGATTTAAATCATGATCTAATAAGAGAAAAGCCTAGCTATATGGCTCAGGTATTTGTAAATATATTTTGAGTCTGAGTCTTATTTTTTGGAACATGGATCTGGGAGGAAGAGGCAGACGTAACTTCTACATAGGTGGACACAAACCTGGTACCCGTGTAACAACCCTCTGGGTTCTCCACACCCAGACCTGAGGTCAGGAGACCAACAAGGCATGTCAGTGTTTATGGTGATTGCTTTGCTGTGAGTGACTCAGACTTTATCTCTCAGCCTTCTCCCACTGTTCACAGAGATGCAGGAGGCCAGCTTAACTGGCAGAGAGAATAAAAACTTCAAAGCAGGAACAGTCCTCGACAGGAGCTGAGGGGGTGGGGGGCTGTGGGAAAGGACCGCTGTCTCACGTCCTCACCTTAGGAGACATTTTGAGAGACTTTATAACTTTATCGACAGTTAGCAGTTTGCTCTCATCCACTCTGATGGCAGACTTGTCAGAGTGGTGGCAGACACGCTGGGACCAAGGCATGGAGTTCCCAGGATGACTCTTCATCTTCCCTACATTCTTTGGGTGACCTCACATGTAAGAGAACGCGATGGCAGGTCGCTGTTGTCAGCTTGACTGGATTTAGCGTAGCCACAGACACACATCCAGCTATGTCTGTGATAGTGTTTCCAGAAACATTTAACTAAAGGGAGAAGACACACCCTGACCATCAGAAGCACCATGCCCTGGGCTGGGAACAAGAATGAAAAATGAAGGTGAGCTGGACACCAGTCTCTCTCTCTCTCTCTCTCTCTCTCTCTCTCTCTCTCTCTCTCTCTCCTTCTATCTCCTCTTTCTGTCTCTCTGTCTCTGTCTCTGTTTGTCTCTGTCTCTCTCTGTCTCTCTGTCTCTCTCTCTCTCTCTGTCTCTCTCCTTCCCGACTGTGGGCACAAGCCCAGCCTCTTCACACCCCACACTCCTTGCCTTCCCCACCATGATAGACTATACCATCCAAAACAAACCCTTCATCCCTTCCGGTGCTCCTTGTCAGGCATTTGGGCACAGTAATTAGAAAAGCAACTAAGGCAGGAACAGTGCTCAGTACTGTGAAGACTTTTTTTTTTTTTTTGGTTTTTTGAGACAGGGTTTCTCTGTGTAACCCTGGCTGTCCTGGAAATCACTTTGTAGACCAGGCTGGCCTCGAACTCAGAACTCCTCCTGCCTCTGCCTCCCAAGTGCTGGGATTAAAGGCGTGCACCACCACCGCCCGACTCTGTGAAGACATCTTTAAGGAACTTAACATTCCGGTACATGTTGGGAGCTCCCCATTCCTTCCAAGAAAACTCTCTTTGAGCAGACTCTAGATGTGTTCCGTTCTGCTTGGAGTGCTTGAGAGACAGAGCATTTGCATGAGATGGATCAAGCCAGGCAAACCTCCTGACCCAAACTGGATGTATAATCTCTGAGTCCTCCCAGCTCTCCTCCCATCCACCCCTCCTGGAGGGAGGGAACTTGTGCCCCACCTCAGAGCCCTCAGAGCCTCCTCCAAAAGGATCATTTACACCCCCAGGCCTCCAACAGGCCCAAGGGGAACTAGTCCCTGCATCCACACAAAAGGTCTTTCTTTGCATGCCCACATCTGACAGAGCTGGGGCTGATGACAAATCCTGATGTGTCAGGGACTTTTCTGGTCTGAGGGTGGCAGGCCTCGGGTCTCAGCTGTGCAACTCCTGCGGCTGGTAGGCAGGAAGCCGGAGAGGCCTCACTGCCAACCGACTTCTGTGCTGGTGAAGGGGCCCGATTCACCTCTGTCCCACCTCCACCTGCATTTTTCCCTCTTTATCAGATGGGGCTCTTCTCTCTCTCTCTCTCTCTCTCTCTCTCTCTCTCTCTCTCTCTCTCTCTCCCCTCTGCTCTTCCTCCCCTTCTGTCCCCCACTGACCTAACTACAGCCTTAGCCTTCAGGGAAATGCTAACAGGGCTCATCCTCTGCCCTTGTACAGCACCTTATCTCACTGCAGCTTTGCAATTACTGTGAGCTCTGCATGTCTTTGTGCCCTGTCAAAGCTGAAAGTTCCAGGAACTATTTCCCAGGCCTCTCAGTCTGCAAGCACAGTTCTTGGCACGTCCTGGGCACTCGAAGAGTCTTTGACACCGGCTGCTCCACTTCCTCCCTGACTTTTATTGCTTTGGATCTGCGGCCTCGGGATGCACAGACTTGGACAAGAACCTCAGAGCTCTCCTGTGCCTCTCCTTTTAGAATAGGCAGCTAAAAAATCCCACTTCAGCAGAGGCCAGTGAGACCTGGCAAGGGCAAAGAACAGGCCCACAGGGGCAGAGCTGCAACCGAGAGTGGGCGTAGAGGCGAGGGCTGGCATGGTGTGCCCTGTTCTTTTGACATATACTGGAATTTGCCTTGGCAACTATTGAGTTTACAGGAGTAAATCTTCCTAGAAAACGCTGAAAAGGACGGCCATTAAATACCATTTGCGAGAAATGCATTAAGAGGCGTTCATCAGTGAAAAGAGACTCTGGAAAAGAGACCATGAAGTCTGGAAGGGGCAGTGATGGAAGAGAGTCCATTGCCTTTTCCCTAGAATGAGACAAGAGACCACTGGCACCCCACCCTCCTTCCAGAGGCCTTCCTCCGGAGACCTTGCTCCTTTGGGCCAATGACATGCATGGTAGAAATGAAGGTTCGGATTCTTCTCTCCTAAATCTAACCAATGCTTTACCCTCAGTTTTCCTCCACTTCCACCCCCCCCAAACCCCCCACTGTTCCCACCCTCCCGCCCCCCCCCGCCATGACAGTAAGAAAGGTTCTGAATGAGCCCTCCCTGAGCCAGGCTACCTCCATCTAGTGCTGGACCAAGTTCTAAAACCTTCACTTTGTTTTTAATCCCTGTCACTTTTTCCGTAGGTAGTGGTTTCAATTAAATCTATAAAACAGTCACTTGCAGATGGCCTGGCATTTTCTTCTCGGTCGTAAAATATCTTATGCTACTAACCAAGTTAGCTCCATCCACTCGATATTTTCATTGGGCATATATATTTCAGCTCTGAGTCATAAGAAAATAACATAGCAGACAAAAAAAAAATACACACCCAGAGGCAAGTGACAAGGGAGGTTTTATCCTTTTAACCTTATGTGTTTATTATTTGTGTATGTGAGGGAGAAACAGGGTCTTGTAAGACCTTGAATTCGTCATACAGTCAAGGATGACCTTGATCCATCTGTCTCCACCACTGGAGTGCCAGGATTACAGTCAGGAGCCACCATGTCTGGTTTCTGCGGTGCTGGGGATTGAACATGGGAGTTCCCATAGGTTGGGGAGACGCTACCAACTGAGCTACACCCTCGGCCCACAGAGGAGGTTTCAGCCACAGACTTCATTACACTTGGCCAGGCCACTGCAGATAACACTAATGCCCATTTGTCAACAAATTCAAACCTGTTCTTTTGAATAAACAATCTCATATCCGAAGAAGTGTTGGAATTATTCTCCTTTCAGAATTTAATTTTCCAGAAGAGGAAATGGGAGTTCGATGTGCAATTACTTACTACAGCTCCTTTTCAGGGTAGTGTCCCAGGCAGATGGGACATATGTCTTCATTTGTAACCAAGCAATATTGTTTAATAGTAATAATAATAATAATAATAATAAATTACTATTGACTTGTTTATAGAAAGCCCACAGTAAATGTTGGTTGATTAATTTGTGGTAATGATTTAAAAATAAACTAGAGTTCAATAAATACCTGGGAGAGAAAAGACAGATCTCCCATGCAGATTTCAAGTAATTTATATGGATATTCCCCCCTTGAGGAGGTGAAGCATAACTCCTTGTTCTAAGAGGGGGGCTTCCCATGACAACTTCATTTCCAGTGAGTATGGAGAAAGGAGTGGAGGAGTAGTTTGTGAGGGAGAAGCCTCTCCAACATGGTGGCCAAGGCGGACATCAGTAAAACCGTGTGGATAGCATTATCCCTAATATGGTACAATCAGAAGGGTTCTGCACACCCGTGGTCTCCTGAAAATCCAATGATCCTCTCTAATTATGAAGAAAATATCACACAGATCTTCTGAGGGCCATTCCACAATCTCCTTCCCCAGTGATACTCAAAATATACCCTTAAAGTCTGAGAAGCAGTCAGAGTCAAGACACCTTTAAGAGATACAAAAAGTAAGTATGGGGGCTGGAGAGATGGCTCAGTAAGAAGGGGACTGGAGAGAGTTAAGTGCACTGATTGCTCTTCCAGAGGTCCTGAGTTCGATTCCTAGCAACCACAAGGTGGCTCACAACCATCTGAAATGGGATGGAATGAGACACTCCTTCTTTGGAGGGTCTGAAGACAGGGGACAGTGTAGTCCCATAAGCAAAGCAAAACAAAACAACAGTATGATGTGGTGACCTGAGTGGGACAGAAAATGGGTATTAAGAAAACTTCATGAGATCCAAGCGCCCACCCTGTCCCACTGTCCTTGGGTCAGGCAGGAGACACCCAAGCGCTCAGCATGGTTGCCACTACAAATGGAGGAATGTGTGATGAAGATGTGTGAGGGAGATGGTGTGTGGGGGAGATGGTGTGTGTGGGAGATGGTGTGTGCAGCGGAGAGAAGGGAGGGAAAGCATAGCTGAGAGGTGCCTACGCTGTGGAGAAAGGTGTACCCGGAGACTCAACCGTGAGGAACAGGAGGAGATGAGGAACTTGCATAACCACCTGAGGTCGTGGTAATGTCCAGGCCTGGGCTCCCACCAAGGGATCCGGTCAGTGGTCCTGCCGCTGCTGTGGTCTGCGTCAATGTCCATGGCCCCAGTTACCTCCAAAGGCTGTGGTTTGGGCTGCCACCAGAGACCATGTGGATATCTGAGGGCCAAGCTCCCTATTGGGGGACATGCTGAGCAGAGTGGCCTGTGCCACCACTTGAGGCACATCTGGTGATATCTGGACCCATGCTGCGGCCAGCAGCCATGTCTAGGTTTGTGGTCGTATCACAGCCAGGGTCTGTGTTGATGTCCGAGGCTCACGTTAGCAGCAAAGACCATGCAGATGTTCCTGGTCTGGGACCCCACCAGAGCTCATGTTGATTTTCAAGCACTTTGCTGAGCTGACCCTGCCCCTCGCCTGTGGTGGGAGAGCTGTCCCTGCCCCTCATTCAGGGGAGCAGGGTTCTGTACTTCCTCAGAACAGCACAGTAGAATTGACCCTGGTGGCAGAAAAGCAGAAATCCAGCCTTGAGCACATGAGAGCAGGCTTTCCCCTTGTCTGCCATGGGGTGGCAAGGGCAAGGGAGAAAAGATGAACCTCCCAGCCACCTGTGGCAGGCTGTCCCTGCATCTCACCTGGGCAGCACAGAAGAGCTGGCCCTGGTGGCATAAAGACCTGTGAGCTGGCCCCAAAGATGTGAAAACAGGAGCGCTAGCCCAGCCCCTGCCAGCTGCACCATTGGGTGAGCTAGCCAGGAAAGCGCTGGAGGGAGAGGGCGTGAGGGAGAACTCGGCTGGCTGACAAGCTCAGCTACCACCCAGGCCTAGATCCAGGGCTTTGGTTTGGCCCACCCTGACATCTGCCCCATTTATGAACTGCTGGAGCGTGTGAAAGGGCCAGTCCTGCAGATCCAAGCCTGCAGATCTCCATGACACAGGGCAACAACAGGACATCCGAGAAGAGTCCTGGTAAGGATCCAGGGTTGATAGTGTAACAGAAGCCCGAGACCACAGAACAGACCAATGACCCACTGCAGTGAATGTTTGCAAGTGAAGCTGGATGGACGGAGGGGCACACTGTGTGACATACCGTGACACATGACCGCTTCTACAACAAGATGGGCTCTGTTGTTTATTTATTTTGGTGGATGGTTGCAAGGGTGGAGGGCAGATACAAAGGGTCAGGAGGATGAGTGAGATAGGGGTGTAAGAAGTGAAATTCACAAAGGATCAGTGGAAAGTTTATAAATAAATGAATAAATAAGTGAATAATAGGAAAAAACTCACCAACAAATTCACCAAATCATTTAGGCCCAAGACTATTGGTACTTTTTTTTTTATGTTACATTACCGCTTTCATGTTCTTCAAGATTTCAAATTAAACAGTGCTTTTCTTTAAAACAAACAAACAAAGAAAACCCTTCATGATATTGAAATAAAGTGTGGAATTTAATGGATAGAATATCTAGATATTGTTTAAATGATTTTGACAAATGCACCAGAATAACATATTAAATTATAGGGAGATGTGACTTAGGGTATAAGGGAATTCACTGAACTGTCTTCTCAACACTTCTATAATAATTTCAGCCCAAGGTTGACTTCGAGAAACTGAAATGTCTGAAAAATGAGCCCGTGGGCAAGTAGGGACAGCAGCTACCTGACCTCGCTCTTCTTGTGAGGAGCTACGGTTCAATGAGTCTCTGTTACACCGCTTGGAACACGGTAGAACTGTGTTTAGGTCCAGTGGTGTAGGGCATAATCCTCTTGTTAACCTCCGTGGTGGCGGATTTTAGTGCTTTGAGCGTGAATGTGAGATGGAGAAAAGCAGAGCAACTTCCTGCCCAAAAGGGACGAGCAAAGTGGGTAACTGGTATGAGCAATACGATTTTACAAACAGAAACGGCACCCAACATGCGTCTTCATGCGTCTCGTGGGGGGTAAACGGATTCAAACAGCAATCACAGCACCTCATAAGTAAACACATACCTCCTCAAAATGCTTACAGAGAACACAGTCTGGTTACTGCCAGGATTCATTCATCCATTCATTCATTTGTTCAACGAAACATTTTGCACTAAGCCTACCACGGTCTAGATTTGAACAAGACAAAGTCTACAGCCCTGAGAGGCATAAAGACCAATCAGGGCCGTTGTCACCAGGGTCACACAGCAATGAGTAGCAAGGTCTAAGCACTTGACTCCGGGCACAGATTCAGGAATTGTCCCCTTTCTTTGGACGGCGTTCGAGGTGGCACAAAAGTCTGTTGCCTCTGAGTTGCTGCCCTAGGCTGGCGCTGCCCAGGCTTTCACACATGTAGCGAGTGGTGGATTGAAGCCAGATTAACAACGGCCTTTGAATGCTGCTATGATGTGTCCTTCTGTAATTTAAAAAAAGAAGAGAGGTAAGAAAACCATAGTCATGAAGTCTTTGAGGCTTTCTGGACTCACAGCAACTAACAAGCTTTCTTTTCAGAAGGGTGACTCTCTGGTTCATCTGGGAGAGAAGCAGGAGGATCTGGGTTAGGTGAGAGATGCGAGAAGTAAGAGGAGAGGGAACCCCGCAAGGCAAGGCCATTCCCTGGGCCTGCAGTGCTCTCGGGACCCCTTCGTACTCTTCAAAGCTGTGGATGTTCGTGGAGAGATTTGTTCCTGTGGGTTATACCTTTCCGTTCCTATTCACTTACTACACGAGGAAAAATGGAGAAAATTATGAACTGTTAGATCCTCTGCACACATTCCGTCTGCCCAAAGACAGGTGGTATCACATACCTTTTTTTTTTTAAAGATTTATTTATTTATTAATATGTAAGTACACTGTAGCTGTCTTCAGACACTCCATAAGAGGGAGTCAGATCTCATTATGGATGGTTGTGAGCCACCATGTGGTTGCTGGGATTTGAACTCAGGACCTTTGGAAAAGTAGTCAGTGCTCTTAACCGCCGAGCCATCTCTCTAGCCCGGCACCACACCCCTTAAAGCTTGTGAAAAACCCACTTTCTAGTCCTCACGGGGTAGATGGAGGAGAGAGGGAGGGAGGGAGAAAGGGAGAGAGGGAGAGAGAGAGAGAGAACATGGAGATAGCTCAGTGGGTAAAATTGCTTGCTATGAAAACCTGACAACCTGAGTTCAATCTCTGAAACCCTTGGTTGAAGAAGGAACTCAGTTGCTGAAAGTTGTTGTCTAGTCTATACACACACACACACACATACACACACACACACATGCACATGTATGACACATACACACATATGCACACATGTGTGCACACATACATATGTGAATGTGCATATAATTTTTTTTAAAAAAAAAGGAAAGAAAATACCTCTACTTCGCAGGCACCCCAAAGGTAGGTCATGAGCTCAGGGTTCTTGAACGCTCTTTGAGAACTACAGATGTACGTGAGGCAGAGCAGAGATAGTTGGGAAGATCTGGCAAAAGACAAAGTTAGGGTTGTGTTGAGTAGAGAGGACCAGAAGCCTGAGAAGAAGAGGGGAAAAAAAAAGCTATTATTTTCATTTTGAGGAAATATACTTTTTTCTAACCCTTTCAACATTAAGGTATGTGATTGACACGGATTAAACTTGTAGATTCTTGGATAATATCTCAAAACCAGTGCTCAGACGTTTTATCTTCTTTCTAGACTCTCCATCCTGCCCGGGGGATGTGTGGACTCCTGCTGGCAAAACACACAGACTAGTAAGGACTTGGCACTCAGGCCTGAGTGTTGACTAACTCTGCAGAGTCTACACATAGCCCTGTGATCCCTCAGATGAAAGGCATAAAACTGCAAACTTCTCTTGAACAATGAATCATGTTTTAAATATGCATTAAGATTATTTTCCTAAGAGCGCATCTCTCGCCCCCGCCACCAGTCCAAGAATGGTAGTACTGACCCTGCTTTGAGGAACGCCCATCACTTAACTGTGGCTTTCTTAGAGCAGGGTGTGTCCGTTTAATTAGTTTTAATTGAAGGACCAATTAACAGTGTTTCAACATAGGACAACATGATAAAAGTTGACTACTTTTTACTTCCTGAGCTACTGAATCATCTCTGGTGACTCTGACAGAACTTGATTTTTAGAATACAATGTTATCCCAAAGTCTAAATGAAACCCACACTGGACTATTCCGTGCCCTCTGGTTTTCAGCCCTGTAGCTTTATTCTCTCAACCTGCTGCAGTGATCCATCTTCTCTGTCCTGTAACTCTAATGTTCCAACAAACCTAGATTTACTCCCAGAATCCCAAACTGTGTCTCATGAGTTATAGTAACCTGCATATGTTTTTAAAGATTTATTTATTTATGTATTTATTGTATGTATATGAGTACACTGTAGCTGTACTGCTGGTTGTGAGCCATCATGTGGTTGCTGGGAATTTGAATTCAGGACCTCTGCTCGCTCAGGTCAGCCCCACTCTCTCTCTCTGGTTGGCCCCGCTTGCTCTGGTCAGCCCTGCTCGCTCCAGCCTAAAGATTTATTTATTATTATATCTAAGTACACTGGAGCTGTCTTCAGACACACCAGAAGAGGGCATCAGACCTCATTACAGATGGTTGTGATCCACCGTGTGGCTGCTAGGATTTGAACTCAGGACCTTCAGAAGAGCAGTCAGTGCTCTTAACTGCTGAGCCATCTCTCCAGTCCCATATATATATATGTATATATACATATATATGTGTGTATATGTATATATATATATTTTTTTTTAAATCAGAAATAATATGCTCCAACCATGAAGAACCCTGATGGGGCCTTAGTTCACACACAGCTAGGACCTTCTTTTGGCCCCCTAGTGCTTTCTGTAGGGTCCTGTCCTTCCCACTGGATTATGAACACCATCATAGTCCAGTGCCTTCTGCCATCCACTCATCCCCTGCCTGGTCTTGTCCCTCCCCTTCTTTGAGTATCTAGTTCACATGCTGCTTTTATGTGCAGTGTCTGCAATCCCTCAGGCCTGGTTTATTCCCATCTCTCTTCTCTAGAATCTCCATGACCCTTTCCCTGTGACTCACTGGACCTGTGGGCTGCTTCTCGTTCTGGTTTCCTGTTTATAATCAGCCATTCATAATTGATACTTGAGTGGAATTCCCACTCAACGGGGAGGGTAGGAGAGGCAAGTTCTGACATCCCAACTCCCACCTGTGCAGAACTTTCCCTGGTCCCTAGTGCCACATTTGATCTTGTCAATAAGAAAACACACCTCTCTGGAGCCCTCAGTCTATTACCAAACATGGAATCGCAACTTAAGAACCATTAAATCCAGTGCATCCTCTTGGAGTGGATGCTAAGGAAGACTTTGGCCGGGAGGTCATCAAGAAGAATAGGTGAAATCGAGACCCGCCAAATATTAAGCACGCATCCCCAAATCCTTCCCACACAGGCAACACTTCCAGCCCTGCGACTTATTTCACAGATGATGTAGTTAGCTCCATTCCACTGCTTGTCGGAACTTCCAGCTGAACCTGCTTCCGGCAGCGGTTCTCAACCTACAGATCACAACCCCTGTTCTCAACCTATAGATCAAACCCCTGTTCTCAACCTACAGATCACAACCCCTGTTCTCAACCTACAGATCACAACCCCTGTTCTCAACCTATAGATCAAACCCCTGTTCTCAACCTATAGATCACAACCCCTGTTCTCAACCTATAGATCACAACCCCTTTGGGGTGAGGGTTGAACAAGCCTTTAACAGGGGTTGTCTATCCAACGTCCCGTACATCAGATATTTACATTGTGATTCATAACAGTCACAAAAGTAGTTATGAAGTAGCAACCAAAATAATTTTATGGTGGTGGTGGGAGGGGGGAGGTCACCACAACATGAGGAACTGTATGAAAGGGTCACAGCATTAGGGAGGTTGAGAACCACTGGCTTAAAGTATCCTCCAATCTAGATTGTCCTTCCTCCATTCCTTCACTTCTCCCAAGATCATGTCCTCGTGGTAATTCTTTGCACCACCTTTCTTGACCGCTGTCAGAATTGTTACTGGCGGAACTTTTTTTTTCTTTTATTAAAAAATTTCCCCCCTTCCCTTTCTCCCGCTCCAGCCCCTGCTTGCTTCAGAATTACTAGCGGAACTTGTTTTTGATTTTTTTGTTCGTTCGTTTGTTTGTTTTTTCTTTTTGCTTTTTTTTTTCTTTTTGGTTTTTCGAGACAGGGTTTCTCTGTCCTGGCTGTCCTGGAACTCACTCTGCAGACCAGGCTGGCCTCGAACTCAGAAATCCACCTGCCTCTGCCTTCCAAGTGCTGGGATTAAAGGCGTGCGCCACCACTGCTTGGCTTGTTGTATTTTTGGTTTTTTGTTTTAATTTATTTCCCCCCTTCCTTTTCGCCCTCTTGCTCCAGCCCCGCTCCCTCTGGCCCCAGCTCGCTCAGGCCCATAGGTTTTTTTTATGTGGGATTTGAACTCATGACCTCCGGAAGAGCAGTCAGTGCTCTTAACCGCTGAGCCATCTCACCAACTTCTGTTTCAATTGATGACACCCTTGTGCAGCAAAGGAGGGCTAAGGGCGTCAGGCTGCATAACTAAGACCACACCACCACAGCACCACCCCAGAACCTATGATTTCCAGCCTGCTCCAGAGCACTGTCTGCGTCCATCATCGCTCACCAAGCTGATTTCTTCCAAGCTCTTTTGCTCTCTAGTTACAGCTGTTTCCTGTAAAATAAACTTGTCATTCCCACTAACCCGCAAAACCCCGGCAAGGGATTATGGGAAATGTCAAGAGCACCGGCAAGGGATTATGGGAGTCTTCAATGAGTAGCAAAACACTGGCAAGGAATTATGGGAGTCTTCAAATGCAAAGGAAGCTGTATGGTATTTGGAGTTAAATCCGGGTTCAAGAGTGGGTTCTCCCAGGTTCCAGCAGGTCATGGATATAAACTTCTGACTCACCCTATGTGGCAGTATAACAGGCTCCGATGTTAGCGAGTCCGGCAATGTACCAGCTGGATAAGCCAGCAGAAGTCTTATCACAAACTGCTTTGTCTATGAGCTCCCTGGCTTAGAGGAATGGGCTGTCTCTCAGTTCCTGGCCCCTTTCAGTTCCAAGTTCTGACTCTGGGATTGAGGATAAAATTCACTAAAGGAAAGCACCAGCTTGTTCAAGAAGGAAAAAGTTTACACTTCCTCTGTAAAGACTCGTAGAGGAAAATGACAAATAGCAAATAAGCAAAAAAATGAAAAACTCAGCTCTGCTAAATTGACTTCAAGATATTCAGGAACTGTAATCATTCAAACCCTAGTAAACCCCGACCCAGCAGTCGGGGACATCGACATCACAGTGTAACTGCTGTGCTTCTCACCCGGACCAAGGCCACGCTTCCTTCTGAACCAGATATGACATCCTGTGACCTTTGTCCTCAGACACGGAAGTCAGCTTTTCTCTCCTAAATCCAGACTAAGCACAGAGTCAGCCCACAGGGCTGGGCCACAGTGCGTTGAGCATGGTCTACACCGTCAGGCACAGCGTTCACACCTATAATCCCAGCACTTGAGAGGAAGATTGCCCCAAGACCATGGATAGCCAGGGTAAAATAGAGTGAGATCTTGTCTCAAACAAAATAAAACAAAAAATAGCATCCTCTTTTATTAAAAAAAACAATTAAAAAACCAAACCAAACCAAGATGTGGGACCTTAATGAGACGTGTGGCCACGCCCTAGGTTCTAGCCTGACTCCGCCTAGGCAGTCACCTGCCTGCAGCCACACTGTCCCCGCCTCCTGGTCACCTGACCGCCCAACTCAATATAAATAACACCCTTCAGCGCGTGTTCTCTCTCTCCTCCTGTTCTCTCCCTGCCCTCTTAGTCTACCTCTCTGTCTTCTCCCCTTTCCACGTGGTCATGGCTTTTCTTATCTATTTTCTCTTCTTTCTTTATATTTCTATCTCTTTTCTCTTTCTATTTTCTTAATAATAAAACATCAAAGCTATGGGCCGCCTCTTATTAAACTCGCCACACGGAGCTAGCTGGTATGCGCTGCCTGAGACTCTGGGATTCAGTCACTCAGCCAGTCTGAGCACAGGTAACACGCAGAGAGATCCGGGATCTCTCTGCGCCTCCCCCCCACACACCATGCGCGGGACCCAGCCAGCGGTGTGGCCACCCGCTTCCGGTTAGGCCGAGGCACGCATGCATCTTGCCTGTTTCCCCAAAAACCCCCCACGGAACCGTGTCCCCCTGCATCCTTTGCATGTGTACGCTGCCTTGGCCCTAGAGTGAGGCCTGCGCGCTGCCGGCCCAGCCTGGCGTGTGCCCCTGTGTCCGCCCGCGCCAGGCCCCACTTTCTTTTTCTTTTTTTCCCCACAGATGGCGCCCAACGTGGGGCACGAACCCACGACCCTGAGATTAAGAGTCTCATGCTCTACCGACTGAGCTAGCCGGGCTCCACCCCACCCAAAATTGTCATAATCTGTGAACAGGCAGCCTGGTTCTCAGGTGGAGCAAAGGACTTTGAACCCCGGGACCTGGTAGGGGGTGGCTTCTACCTACAACCTTGTGGGCGGAGCTTCCACCTGCATGGGACGGTAGGAGTTCAGTCACCACCCCCTAGAACCTATCTCCTGCCACAGTTACAGCCCCCACACACACACAGGTCAGTGACCCCTCTCCCTTTTAAAAAAAACAAAAAGGGGGAGATGTGGGACCTTAATGAGCCGTGTAGCCACGCCCCAGGTTCTAGCCTGACTCCGCCTAGGCAGTCACCTGCCTGCAGCCACACTGTCCCTGCCTTCTGGTTACCTGACCGCCCAACTCACTATAAATAACACCCCTCAGCGCCTGTTCTCTCCAGGCCCTCTTCTTTATCTATCTCTCTGTCTTCTCCCCTTTCCAAGTGGTCATGTCTTCTCTTATCTATTTTCTCCTCTTCCTTTATCTTTCTATCTCTTTTCTCTTTCTATTTTCTTAATAATAAAACATCAAAGCTATAGGCTGCCTCTTAAATTTGCCACACGGAGCTAGCTGGTACGCGCCGTCTGAGACTCTGGGATTCAGCCATGCGGACAGTCTGAGCACAGGTAACACGCAGAGAGATTCCGGAATCTCTCTGCACCTCCGCGCGCCATGTGCTGCCTTGGCCCTAGAGCGAGGCCCGCGCGCCGCCGGCCTGGCCTGGCGTGTGCCCCTGTGTCTGCCTGCGCCAGGCCCCGCTTTCTTTTTCTTTTTTTTCCCACACCAAACCAAACAAACAAAACAAAAAACACTAAACAGAAGGTCGGGGCCTGTGGGTCTTTGAGAGGGAAGAGTGAAGTTTGAATCAGGCATCCGAGTAAAAACGCAGAGTGTGGCTGTGCCTGTCACATCTCCAGCACTGCAGCCTGAAGCAGGCAGGTCCGCTAGGCCCACATGCCAGCCAGCCCAAACGGCATGTTCCAGATTAGTTAGAGACAGAGGCAGAGGAAGACGTCTGACAACCTGATCTTGCCTCATGCTCCCACAGTTATACGCATGCAACACACACATGCTCATACACTCACACAAATAGGCACACACATATACACAGTCATACACATATATACACACACATACATACAGACACTCATACACACAAACACATAAACACACATACACACTCACACACATATACACACAATACACATATATACACACTCATACATGCACACACACACAGAATTTGGTCTACATAGTAATTTCCAGGCCTGCCAAGACTATATAGAGAAATCTATTTTGAAGGAGGAGGAGGGGGAGGGGGAGAGGAAGAGGGGGTAGCAGCAGCAGCATAGTACCCTTGTTCAACTCTAGACAACTGCAGGCGCCACTCTTCAGAGAGGACCCTGAGCTACATCCAAACCCCAGTCAAACACACAAGTCAAGTCACATTTGTGGAGGTAGGATAGTGACTTTGATTCCCTTAATAAAGGTCTAACATTACATTCATATATCATAGCTCAACTACACTTTAAAATGTAAATGAATGCCAAACCCCCATCCGCCATCTACCACATGCAATACAGACCTGAGAAATTCACGTTGTTCCATTCCAGCAATAACTAACGGTGGGGCTGAGGAGACGGCTCAGTGGAGAAAGCGTTTGTAAGCATGAGGTGCAGAGATCAAAGCCCCAGAACCCGGGTAAAAGACATTCAGGTGTGGCAGCCCCCTAAAATCTTGGCACCCAGAAAGCAGAGCCGGATCCCTGGAGCAAGCTGGCTGGCTAAACCAGATAGAATGGAATGTTTCAGGTTCAGCAAGAGACCCTGCCTCTATGACTAAGGTGGAATGTGATCAAGGAAGACACCCACCATCAACTTCAGGCCCCATCACACATGTGTCTGCACACATGTGGACATGCAGACACACATACATCTGCACACAGGTAGACATGCAGACATACATGCATCTGCACACAGGTGGACATGCGGACACACATGTATCTGCACACAGGTAGACATGCAGACATACATGCATCTGCACACAGGTGGACATGCAGACACACATGTACCTGCACACAGGTACACATGCAGACACACATGCATCTGCACACAGGTAGACATGCATGTACACATAAGCCCACACACACACACACACACACACCACAAACACATAAGCATAGAAAACATCGGAAGGATGAATGTTCCAGGGTAGAGAAACCAGGATCAAGTGCATGGACGGTGCCTGGATACATGGAATTTCCTCAGCAAACGTCTCACATCTACAAGGGTCTGTGCCAAATTTTACTTGCTTGGAAACAATGCTCAATTTAAGACTGAAAGAGACTGGTAATGGGATGTTTTGACGTTCTCGAAACTTGTGTAACTGTTTGGATCCTGGAATGCCACTGAGCGTGCAGGTTTGACTTCGCTTTTAGGGATCAAAGAGAAGAGCTATTATGGCTACGTGCCTGTCTCTGGCCAGTCTCTGTAGATATGACACCAGTTCTTGCTTCTTCTTCCTGCCCTGGAGCCTAGCAGGTGCACTGGGCCTATACTAGCTACCAAAAGAATATTTGTCTCTTTAAATGTGCCGGGAGGTAAGGTTAAGAGAGCATGAAATCGTAACAGCAACAACACACACACGCGCGCACACACACACACACACACACACACACACACAAATCCATGATCATTTTCATTGAGCTTTTTGTAATGTTTGATCAATTAACAGATTAACAAAATGGCATAAGGAAAATAAAGGCACATTCACTATTATCCCCTCTGCTTTCATCCATGGAATAAACTGGAACTTCCTTTGCTTTCAGGAGACTCTATTTCACAATGTGATCTTAATCCAGGATAATTGCATACAAATAGAACTTTAGGGTCCCAAACCAAACGATATCCTTACCAACTGTGGCTTAAGATCCATACTATTAAAATCAAAAGGAAAATACATTATGTCATCTTCTATGAAGAATGTGAGCGAGGAACAGGAATGCTGTTTAATCATTTCTAAAGTGTACAGAGGTTAATCCTATTTTAAGTAATCAGTGCATTCTAACCGTAAAACAAACCATATTTCATAACTAAATAGCCATGACGCAAACATCTGAGGAGCATCTGCACGTTTGGAAGAGTCGCTCTGAGAGAGCATATTTTCCAACAAGCTTCGCACTGTTTAAACAACGAGGCGCACCTTCTTTGGCATCTCTTGTGCAGGCTGCAGCATGCTCTTTTGAAAGTTTTCAGTGGAGAAAACTCTGCCATTTCCAGGTTGGATTGACTTGCAAAAACAAAAAATAAAAAAAAAAAACCCAAAAAAATCAAAAAACAGCTGATATGTCTTTTCAGAGGAGGCCAAGGAACACTGAATACCAGAGTTGGATGGGTAAAGCAGTTACACGGGCATAGAAGTTTACAAAATTATTCAGTCACAGGGTACATTAAGATGACAGTGGCCACCATACCTGGCCATCATGCCCACACCTAGTCGTCTCTACCTGATGTCTTTGTGGAGATTTTCAACTGGGCAGTAGAGTCTGTTGGGTTTGTGAAGTGGCCTAACTACAGCCCTCAGAACATTCGCTGAACTGTGTGACTTTGGCGGAGCGGTACGCAATGGCGTTTGCTCATGCTGGGGGGTGTCATTCCGCAGTCTCTGGGGCTCTCACCTTCTCACCAATAGTGTTGGCGGTGATGCAAATCAAGAGCATGGGTCTGGAGACTGACTCTTACCCTCTCGGGAGCTCATTTCGCTATCTCTTCAATGCTGATAATAACCACGCTTGCCTTTTCCTGTGTGGATCGAGCCTCTGTGCACTGCAGACGCTCACCACAGCACCTGCTACAGTCTGAACTGAGTAGGAGGTAGCCGGGTGGTGGGAGTGAATGAACATCTTCAGTCCTAGCATTTAGGAGGCAGAAGCAGGCGGATGTCTGTGACTTCGAGGCCAAATTGGTCTTACAGAATGAGTGCTGGGACAGCCAGTGATACACAGAGAAACCCTGTCTCCAAAAAGAAAAAAAAAAATAAAAAGACAGGTGGATAGATAGGTAGATAGATAGATAGATAGATAGATAGATAGATAGATAGATAAAGTGAGAGATGATAGATAAATAATTGGTAGATGACAAATAGGTAGATAGATAGATAGATAGATAGATAGATAGATAGATAGATAGATAGATAGATAGATAAATAGATAGAAAGGAAGATAGGTAGGTAGATAGATAGATAGATAGATAGATAGATAGATAGATAGATAGATATAGAGATAAGTGATAGATGATAGGTAAATAGATAATTGATAGATGACAGATAGGTAGGTAGACACATACATATATACATACATACATACATACATACATACATACATACATAAACAGATAGATAAGTATGAGGTATAGCTCTTCAAAAGCTGACAGAGGATCTCTTCAAAAGCTGACAGAAGATGAGAGGCCCGCCTTCAAACAAAACAAAACAAAACAAAAATAATAGTAGTGAGTGTCCATTAGAACTCCCAGCCGTAGGGTGACTGAATGTCATGTGATGTGTCACAGGATTCTAAATATGGAGGACAGAGCCAGCCTCTTTAAGACATTTTTAAACACTATAGTCATAGATCCCAGTGCACTGTGGGTCCTGGGAGAAAACAGTATTCTTGTTAGCTGCGCTAACATTATATTTTATTAAGACATTGCACCTTGGAAGAAAAGCCTTCTTTGGAAATAATAATATTGAAAAGAAAAAGTGGGCCTAGGAGTCGGTGACCTGTGACAGCAGAAGGTCTGCATGCTTACTCAGGATGATACCCACCAATGGTGACAGGGGACACCTGCATGTCCTTGTGTATGGATTCTTCTGCATCTAAGGGCAGGCTGGGCCCTGAAAGAGGAGGGTTCAGATACTGGGCTCTGAGTGTAGCCCAGGGAGAAGAGTCCCAAGGGAAGACCATGTTTTGTGTGTGAAGTGGTGAATGAGCAGAAGGATCAGAACACTTCAAGTGAGCACAAATGAGCAGGTACTTTTTAATTCAGAAATCTAGGACTATCTTTGCGTGTGTGTGTGTGTGTGTGTGTGTGTGTGTGTGTGTGTGTGTGTGTGTAAAGAGTATACTGCTTCATCCAAAGAAACAATCCAGCAAAGAACTTCATCCAGAGGACTCCCCCCACCCCCACCCCCACCCCCCGCCGGTCTCTCTTCCCATGCTTCCTTTGGGCTTTTGGGAGCTCCGGGTTTGGACCCCACTCATTGTTACCATCACCTGAGCCGGTTAACCTTCATTCAGTCATATCAGAGCCAAGACATCTGCAAATGCTGGCCCCAAAGGCTCAGTTTCCATTTGTAACCAGTTGTTTTTTACATTCCAACTTAGTAACTATCAGCCAAAGAGTCTAGACTAGTATCTATGTATCCATGACCAGGTGCCGGGTGTTTTGACACAAGAGCTGAGGAAGAGGCTCAAATTTCTCATCCTCTGGGAATTCCATCCTATGCTTAAGGATACAGGAACCAGACGTCAAAGAGGGAGAATAAAAAGACACACACACACACACACACACACACACACACACACACACACACACACAGGCAAGGAAGGTTTTCTTCTGCTTGCTTCTGTCTTATTTGAGACAGGGTCTCATTCCGTAACCCAGGCTTGCCTGGAATCCCCTGTGGAATCCTGGTTGGCCTTCACTCCTGCCTCTGCTTCCCAAATGCTAGAATTACAGGCATGAGCCACAACACCTGGCTCACATTTGTAAACACAATCCAATTTGCTTAGTGTCTTAGATTGTTCTTTAAACAACAGGATCCAGCCTGCCTTTGATAAGCTGTTAAGGTCCATAAAGTATAAACTTGAGGAGAACTGTGAAAAATTAGACCCAAGATTCGGTGCATTTCTCATGTGCTTTGCCATGACCAGCCTATGAGCAAATTCACAACACATTCCTGGTTTACACACGTGAATCCAAATCCTCAGGAAGAATTGGAGGCTTTTTTATATAAAATTTTAATTTTTTTAAGCTCCTAAGTGAATCAACTGTATTAATTTGAATATAGATATCATTTCTCAGCATAAACTGCAAAACAGACAATATATGATTGTTTTTTTTAAAGATTTATTTATTTTATTTTATGTATATGAGTATACTGTAGCTGTACAGATGGTTGTGAGCCATCACGTGGTTGCTGGGAATTGAACTTAGGACCTCTGTTTGCTCCGGCCCTGCTTACTTCCAAAGATTTATTATTATTATATGTAAGTACACTGTATCTGTCTTTTGACATACCAGAAGAGGGTGTCAGATCTCATTACGGATGGTTGTGAGCCACCATGTGGTTGCTGGGATTTGAACTCACGACCTTTGGAAGAGCAGTCAGTGTTCTTACCCGATGAGCTATCTCACAAGCCCACCATATGATTGTTTCTTAATTAATACAGAACAGGTTGGGTGGAGGTGGCTCACTCCTTTAATCCCAGCAATCAGGAGGCAGAGGCAGGTGGATCTCTGTGAGTTCAAGGCCAGCCTGGTCTACAGAGTGAGTACCAGGACAGTCAAGGCTACACAGAGAAACCCCATCTCAAAAAAACAAATGAGCAAACAAACAAAAGGACAGAACATGTATCCTGGTTTCTCTAGGATCTGAGGAGATGCTCAGTCAAAAAAAAATTGCTGTACAACCATGAGGATCTGAATTCTGAATCAAAACACACGTAAACTGCTGTTCATGATGAGCTTGTGGTCCTAGCCCTGGGAAGGCAGAAAGGGGAGAATCCCTGGAGCTGGCTACCCAGCTAATCTTACTGTATCCTTGAGTCTTAGGTTCAATCAGAGACATTGGCTTTAAAAAAAAGAAAGAAAGATGTAGAGCAATTGGGGAAAATACCTGGCATGACCTCTGGCCTCCACACATAGGTGTGTGCTCGAGTTCACACACACACAAACACACACACACACACACTGATGCATACATACACATATACCATAAACAAATGAAAAACAATAATAACAAGAAAAAGAAATTTGGAACAAAATTGCTTGAGTGGGTCTCAATATTCTTCAAGCTATTTCAAGTGTCTACCAGTCTGATTTGGGTTAAATATGAGTTGGATAAGACCACTGAACATGGGAGATTGCAAAACTCCTACATGTACACAAAGGTTTTCAGAAAGTAATATTTGCATTTATTATGGCTGGGATTGGTGGATGGTGGTCAGTGAAAATTAAACTATCTGGATATCATTTAACTGACTTAAATTGTTATAGTGGTTTGAATATGCTTGGCCCATGGGAAGTGGCATTATTAGGAGGTGTAGTCTTGTTAGAGGAAGTGTGTCACTAGGGAGGCAGGACTTTGAGGTCATGTGTATGCTCAAGTCTGGCCAGTGTGGCATAGAACTCCTCCTGGCTGCCTGAGGCTCAAGATATAGAACTTTGCAGCACCATGCTTGTTAGAATGCTGCCATGGTCCCACCATGATGGTAATGGACTGAACCTCTGAACCTGTAAGCCAGCCCCAAGTAAATGCTTCCCTTTATAAGAGTTGCCTTGGTCATGGTGTCTCTTCATAGCAATAAAACCCTAACTAAGACTATTGTCTTTGTTCTTTTCATTACAAGTAATATTTTTGGGAGTCCATGGCCTACACATGCACACAGAGGTCAGAGGTCACCTGTGGGACCCAAGAAATCAAATTAAGGTCAGGCTTGGACACAGGAGTCTTTACCCACTGAGCCATCTCACCAGCCCCATGTCATATAATTTTAAAAGGTAACCGTTCAAAGTCAAATAAAAGTAAATGAAAGTATACGAGTGTGTGTGTGTGTGTGTGTGTGTGTGTGTGTGTGTGTGTGCAATTCTATAAAGTCCATTCTCTCCTTCCACCTTTATGTGGGTTCCAGGGATGGAACTCTGGTACTCAGGCAATGAGCACCTTTAACTGAGGAGCCATCTTACTAGCTCATGGCTGTGTTTTCCTGAATTTTCTGTAACCTCTCTTATAACAAATTCATGGAAGAGAGTGTTGAAGGTTTTGCTGCTGGAGTTTGCTTGTTGCAAAGTACACATCAGTTACACTGTCAAAGTTGTGGCCCTAACTCAGCATCTTGAAACCTTGGAACCTTTTGACAATGAATCTGGAATCTTCTGTCCCTCCACACTCTCTGCTGGCTTTCCAGGAGCTCCAGTGTCTACGGCATTACATCTGTGTACCTAAAAGGCAAACAATCAAAACAAAACAAACAAACGAAAAACCATCGATGATAAGGCACGTGACATCACCCTAACTATGTTTTGACTTCTAAGTTTTCCTTAAATATAGCTCCTGACTCAGGCTGCCAGGAAGCCTGGCAAGGGTTTCACTGGAAACAGGCGAACCCAGAATTCTGTGGCTTTACAGATTCTCATGGTCTCCAGCAGCAGCCCCTCCCCCTCCCTCCTTACATCAAGCCCATCTCCATGATTATTCAATGTGCCAGGCTCACTGAGCTTCCCTTAATGAGAATGCAGATCCCGGCCAGAAGTCCCATTTGGATAATTTACTTTTTCTTTGTCGGTCAGATCGAACAATTCATTACAAATAATAATCCTGTAATAACAGAGTTCTTTCCAGGAAAAGTCATCTTGCTGATGGCATCTGAAGCTGGATATTATTAAGATCTGGCCTCCCTCCCACAGCCCCAGTCTGTACTGCAACTTAACACCCCTTAAAGATCGACAACAGGGAGAGATGTCCTGACTTGTGAGCTGCATTTCAGGTCGGCGGTCAGATAAAGACTCCTCTGGAGATATTTCCAAGGGTTTTCTGGGTGTTCTCAGATTTCTCGTTCTATGTTGACTCAATCTGTTTTGTGAAATACCTCGGCAAAGCAAAACAAAACAAAACAAAAACCAAACCAAACAAAAAAATAGGCTATCAAGGCAGCTCAGTTTAAATGAAAAAAAAAGTTTGTTTTTCACTTCCTGAATATAAATAATACGTCTCTTTATTATCCCTCAATTAGAAAGACAATTGACTAATATAATTTGTGTGTATGTGTGCATACATGTTCATGTGTATGTGCATATGTGTATGCATGTTTGTGTGTACATACATGTTCATGTGTGTATGTGTGTATGCATATTCATGTATATGTTTATGTTCATGTGAGTATATGTGTGTATTCATGTTCATGTGTATGTGCATATGTGTATTCATACTTATGTGTGTATGCATGTTCGTGTATGCATACATGTTCATGTGTGTATGTGTGTATGCCTATTCGTGTGTGTTTATGTTCATGTGGATGCATGTGTGTAGGCATGTTCGTGTGCACAGGAGGCCAAAGTTGATACCTGGTGCTTTCTTCAACCATTTTCTACCTTGCTGCTTGAAACAGTCTCTCATAGGATCTGGAACTTTCTGGTTGGCTAAACTGGATAGCTAGCAAGCCCCAGAGATCCTCCTGCCTCCACCTCTACTGGGCTTATAGACACACATCACAACACCAAATTTTTACACATGTGATTAAGACCAACCTTAGCTCTTCATACTTTTACATGAAACGCTCTACCAATCTACCAATGCCCTCCCACCTCCAAATTTAATCTAAAACTTAAAAAAAGGATCTCCATCAGAAACTAAGTGCTGCATCTTATATTTAATGTTTGGCACAGGAAGATTCGCCTGAAATATTTAAGGAAATGGTGCTGGATTGGATGAGTCACACAAGTTTTTGTAGATTCCTATTTGTTCCCATGGAAACTTTGTAGAGTACACAACAAGTTACTTCTCAAGAAACGTGGCGAAAAGGGGATTGGAGAGGTGGCTCATTGACTAAGGGCACTCACTTCTTGCTCTTCCAGCAGATACTGTCTTGGTTCCCAGTAGCCACATGGTGGATCACAGCCATCTGTAACTCTGGTTCCAGGGGACCTGACCCCCTCCTCTGACCTTGGTGGGCACTGGATACATGTGGTACACAGACACACATGCAGGCAAAATACCCATGCACATAAAATGAAAGAAGAATAAAAAAACATGGCAAGGAATACTTTTGGGGGGTAATAAGTGAATAAAAGAAAACCTACAAAGAGAACCCAGCAGGAGAATCTATAACCTTAATGTTGATGCATTTGCTGTAATTGCAGGCTACCCTATCAAAAATGACAAACGATGTGAAGATTTCTACCTCCCTTAATTGGAAGCAGGTTAACAAGTGGATAAAGAGGCCAGAGAGATGGATGGTTCAGATCACTGGCTGGTTTTCCAAAGGACCCAGCTCTGGTTCCCAGCACCCACATGGCCGCTCCTAACCACCTGTAACTCCAGTTCCAGGGGATCTGATGCCCTCTTCCAGCCTTTGGAGGCACAAGGCACATAAGTGATGATCAGATATAAATAAATGCAAGCAAAATACCCATACACGTGAAATAAAAATCAATTTACAATGTTAAATGGTAAAATGTCTGCTGTACAAGCTTGAAGACCTGAGGTGGATTTCTAGCACCCACATAAAAGCCAGGTGTGTCAGTATATATCTAAACTCCCAGTGTCAGCTAGAGAGGCAGATCTCAGGGCCTTGCCGATCAACCAGTCTAGCCCCAAGTTATGAAAAAACCTGTCCCTCCCCCCAAATAAATAAATAGGTCATAGCACAATAAAGCAAGAAACCTGACAGTGATTTCTGACCTCTGCACACATGAACACCAGTACACACATGTGCATACATGTGCATATACCACACACACACACACACAAATAAAGAAGTAAATTTGTCTTAGTTTGGGTTTTACTGCTGTGAACAGACACCATGACCAAGACAAGTCTTATAAAGAACAACATTTAACTGGGGCTGACTTACAGGTTCAGAGGTTCAGTTCATTTTTATCAAGGTGGGAGCATGGCAGTGTCTAGGCAGACATGGGGCTGGTAGTGCTTAGGGTTTCACTTCTTGTCCCTAAGGCAGCTAGGAGAAGACTGACTTCCAGGCAGCTAGGAAGAGGGTCTTAAAGCCCATGCCCACAGTGACACACTTCCTCCAACAAGGCCACACCAATTCCAGCAAGGCCACACCCCCAAATAAATGCTACTCTATAGACCAAGCACATACAAACCACCACATTAATAAATAATAAACCATCTAAAATGTTGCCTTGGGATATCAAGATAGCTTGGGAGGTCTTGTTGACAAGCTTGAAGGAGGAGCTAAGTTTGATACCTGAGACCCTCATGATAGAAAGAGAGAACTGACCCCTGCAAATTGTTCCCTATCCATCACACACATACATGCACACGCTAATGATGATTTAAATGTTTCAGTAGGTTGTTACAGGGTTAATAGCATAACTCAACAATGTCAGTATTCTGAGGCAGAGAGTATCCATCAAACACCTCATTAACTGTTCATTCTTCATGTGGTACGTCTTGGACAACCCTGGAGGTCCCTCTTTAACTACCAGTGATAGAATAGAGTGCATGATGCTACTCTGGGGCCCCATACAGTGCAAGTCACGGTGCAGATACAGAGAAAAAGTAAGGTAAGACTTTTGCTGTTGAGAAGCTAATTCCCTTTTCACGGTGGGATGTGTTTTATGAAGCCCATGTAAAACAGAGACATAAAGGTCAGCATCTGTGGTCAGCACAATGCCTGGGTAGGAACAAAAAACACAAATGAAGCAGAAAAGGAGTTTTCTAGGAGGTTTCTGAATAGCTCTCTGACTGGACAAAACCAAAGGAAGCCACAATCAAGGTCATGAAAAGGAACTAGTGGGTTACAAAGTGCCAGGAGACATGGGGTAAGTGCCACACCTGACGCTATGCATGCACTCAACTGTCCTTGTTAAGCTGCAGGCTGGATCCAGAAGAGCTTATGTTTGCTATGAGATGAAAGCCTGTCAAACTACATTCCAAGCCAGACATATTGACCTCACTTTTGTCATACAAAAAACTGTCCCACTTTACAGGTTAGAATACTGAGGCTCCCAGACATGGCACACCTTGCCTAGGTTTTGCAGAGAGAGAGAGCTGTTAATTGACTGTGCTGGTACCTAGCAGTCTCTACCATATGACCTGTCTCTCACAGTCTAGGTAGGAGCTATGCCTATGTCCCCTGCTTCCTTGAACCAGGAAGAGCACACATGTGGTTCTTTCAGCTTCCAAACCTCAAATGCAGCCCAATTGGCAGAAAAAAAAAATTCCAGCGCAAGGATAGACAGATAAAAAACCGAAAGACCCACACTACAGAGGAAATGAATCCAATAGACACAAGATGCAGGAAGGTCTCAGCCAAGAGAAGAGAAGAGAGGAGGGGAAAACCTAGGGGTGCCACTCCAAGGGTGCTGTCTCACTCCTCTTTCCTTTTCCATATTTTTCTGCATCTGTTGTCTTCAGTTTCCTAAAATGTCATTGCCCTCCATTTCATAAACACATCATGTCTCAGTTTGGGTTTTATTGCTGTGAAGAGAGAAGCATGACCGCAGCAACTTTGCCCACTTAAAGGCAAACATTTCTTTGGGGCTGGCTCACAGTTTCAGAGGTTCAGTCTGTTATCATCGTGTACAGAAGCACGGCATCATACAGGCAGATCTGTGCTGGAGAAGCCAAGAGTTGTACATCTTGATCGGAAGGTAACCAGGAGGAGACTGTCTTCCCACGGGCAGCCAGAAGAGACTGTTTCACACTGGCCAGACTTGGACATCTATATGAGATCTCCAAGTCCCACCTCCACAGTGACACACTTCCTCTAACAAGGCCATATATCTTCCAATAAGGCCACATCGCCTAATAGTGCCACTTCCCATGGGCCAAGGATATTCAAACCACTACACATGATAAGAAAGCCCAAGTGAGGAATTGGGTGTTGAGATTTGTGGGTCACAATTAGGTCTGAGAACTGTGTTGGTTGTTTAGATCCATGGAGTCAATGACTTGGAAGTCATATCCTGCGACTGTGGCTGGTGGTGGTGGCTTTGGGTTTTTTCGGTTTGTTTTTTTTTGTTTGTTTGGTTTGGCTTGGGGTTTTTTTTGTTGTTGTTTTGATTTGGGTTTTTCTTTTGGTTTTTTTGTTTGTTTTTTGGGGTTTTGTTTGTTTGTTTTTTGAGACAATGTGGCCTGTAGGGTAGCCTAGAACTCACTATGTAGCCATGGATGACCTGGAACTTCTGATTCTTCTACCTCTATCTCCCAAACATAGGGGTTGCAAGTGTGCACCATCACACCCAGTTTATGAGGGGCTGGGCATTGTGCACAGGAAGTAAACACTCTGTCAACTGAGCCAGCCTGTCTTCAGCCCTCTGTTTCGTTTTGTTTTAAAGAATAAAAGTGGTCTCTACAAATGGCAAGATGTCAACAAATCATGTACATGAAGCCATTTTGCATTGAATCTTCTCCCATATTCTGGTCCTCACCATGGGACCCTGCCTCTCCAAAGATGATTTCTTTTGTAAGTGAATTGTCCTGATTCTGCCTGTAGACAACTTAACTGTAGTCTAAACAGGCAACTAATGCTATCAGAAGTTTAGGGAAAGAATCTCCCTCATCTCTGACCCATTATGTGCTTTTACTTCCAAAGATTAATTTTCTGAAGGTAAGTTTATGGGACGTGATGTCATTTCAATTTAAAGTGACTCTTCTCAATAAGAAAACTCACTTTTCCAGTAAGCTCATTCTCCTATATCTCAAAATAACTGTTAGGGTTTTAAGGTTGGCTACATTATTTTTCTTTTTTCTTTTTTTTTTTTTTTTTGGTTTTTCGAGACAGGGTTTCTCTGTGTAGCCTTGGCTGTCCTGGAACTCACTTTGTAGACTAGGCTGGCCTCGAACTCAGAAATCCTCCTGCCTCTGCCTCCCAAGTGCTGGGATTAAAGGCGTGCGCCACCACCGCCCGGCTACTACATTATTTTTAATTTTGAAAACTTTATCTCGGACGTTTTCACCAGTGTGCCTAAATGTGCAATATGTATGTGTTCCTACAGTTGTATTCACCTGAAGGTGTAGATGCACATGCATGTGCTAATATGAAGGCCAGAGGACAATGTTCCAGAGGACAATGTTCCTTGGCAAATAGCTGGATGGATAGTTAGTGTAGTAGTCAGGGTTCGCTAGAGTCACAGAACTTATAGGATGTCTATATATATTAAGGGAATTTATTGTAATGACTTACAGTTTGCAGTCCAACAAACTCAACAATGGACAGCTGTGAATTGGGAAGTCCAAGAAGCTAGTAATTGTTCAGTCCCTCGAGGCTAGTTGTTTCAGCTGGTTTTCTGCATAAGCTGGAATCCTGAAGAAGTAGGTTCCAACAGATGTGCTGGCTAGTAAGTGCAAGCAGGTAGAAAAGAGGGAGTCTTCCTTTTTCCATAGTTCTTTGTAAGCCTCTAGCAGAAGGTATGACTCAGATTAAAGGTGTGTATCACCATGCTTGGATTTGGAACTTGCTCTATCCTAGGCTGACCTTGAACTCAGAGATCTGCTTGCCTCAGTCTCCTGGGATTAAAGACATGTACTACCTTGCCTGGGCCTAAGCTTTTCATGGCCACTATGCCTCAAGATCTACATCAAAAGCATGTGTCATCCCACATCAAGATCTGGGTCAGAAGCCTGTGTCTTCCAGCCTCAAGATCTAGATCACAGGTGTGCCCTCCATTTCTGGATTATTGTTCATTCCAGATGTATTCAAGTTGACAACCAGGAATAGCCATCACAGATAGATAGATAGATAGATAGATAGATAGATAGATAGATAGATAGATAGATAGATAGACAGACAGACAGACAGACAGACAGGTTAGACAGACAGACAGACAGACAAACAGACAGACAGAGTCTCTCATTGAACCTGGAGCTCATGGATTTAGCCAGATTGCTAGCCAATCAGCTTTACGGCTTCACCTGACTCCTGACATTGTCAAGTGCTCCCTTTAATAAGATAATACATCTTGCCTTCTCTGTTCTCTGTATTTTTATATGCTTTAATCAATCCATAAACATTTCATTTAAAGAACTTTGTTAATTAAGTCTATGGCCATGTTATCTGCTCCTCTGTTCTGTCCCACTTATTTGATTGCCTGATCTCACTCCCCACCCCATCTCTATTTATTTATATCAACAGAGTCTCATGTAGCCCAGGACTCATGTAGCCCAGGCTGGTATCAGACTCACTAAGTAGCCAAGGATGACCTTGGATGTCTGATCTTCCTGCCTCTTACCTCAAATACTAAGATTATAGGCATACTTAGTTCGTTCATTTATTTGTTTGATTTTGAGACAAGGTCTCACTGTACAGCCTATGCTGGAAATCACAAATCTGCCTCAGTTTACCCAGCACTAGGAATACAAGTGGGCACCACACACTCAGTGCCCCATGGTCTTCTTAACTGAAAAAATGAAAAGATTTCAAAGATGATCTAAGCTAACTTTCTGCAGTTAACCTGCACTCTCAATAAAAACCCTCTTTCATAAATCACCACCTTGTTCTGCCCGAGTACTCCCATCACACATACAGAGAACACAGTAGATCATTCTTCAGGGTCATGAACTCAAAAACGTTATTCCATCAAATGAATTGGGCTTTCCTTAAACTTTTCTTAAACTGGGTAAAAGTTATCAAAATACCAGAGAAAATTGATATTTTCTTTCTTCTGTGTTTGCCCTGAAGTTTGTGTGTTGAGTTTTTCTATGCTCCCTCTGTGAAATCCTTCCAGTGTTCCCAGATTGGTAGAATTCAATGATACAAAAAGCTTTTTTGTAGCCTGAACTCAGAAAAACAACTGTCACATGGAAAGTCCTCCTGAAGTACACTAATAAGCCTTTCTTTATCTGATGTATTAGACACTGAGTGTTTTGCAAAAACTGTTTACTTTGGAGAGGTGTAATCAAGTTCAGCTTCAAATTATGTAAAACAAAATTTTCTTTTTATTTATTTTTTTGGTTTTTTGAGACAGGGTTTCTCTGTGTAGCCCTGACTGTCCTGGAACTCATTGTGTACATCAGGCTGGCCTCAAACTCAGAAATCCTCCTGCCTCTGCCTCCCAAGTGCTGGGATTAAAGGCGTGCGCCACAACCGCCCAGCAAAAGAAAATTTTCAAGAGGCAATACAAAGATTTACTTTAATGAGACAGTGAAGACCTTGTATTATGAAAAATATTTATAGTTAATAATCTGCAGTTGTGGGACTGGAGAGATGGCTCAGCGGTTAAGAGCACTGATTGCTCTTCTGAAGGTCCTGAGTTCAAATCCCAGCAACCACATGGTGGCTCACAACCATCCATAATGTGCTCCGACGCCCTCTTGTGGTGTGTCTGAAGACAGCTACAGTGTACTTACGTATAATAATAAATAAATCTTTAAAAAAAATTGCAGTTGTATTTTCAATGTTTTTTGTTGCTGTTGTTTTGTTTTTTGTGACCATTCTGGGCTGGTTTGTTTCTGTTTAGATCCCATCTCTTTCCCATCAGGAATCATTGATAATTCTATCCACACCACTTAGATATGTCACCACTAACTCATGACCTGGACAATCGACAAGACAGTCACATAACAATAGAGAGGTGCTTGAGAAGGGCCATTTTGAAACCATGGCGGAGAAGGACTTTTATTTTTTAATATTTTATTCCATATATATTTAAAATGTTACTTGTGGTTTTAAAAATATTTTTAAATTTTTGCTTCTGTGCACATATCTGTGCATCTCTGTATATGCCATATGTATGCATATGCCCTTGGGAGGTCAGAAGGGGGCATCGGATCCCTTGGAACTGGAGCTACAGATAACAGTGAGCCTTGGATGTAAGTCCTCTGGTCCTCTGGAAGAGCAGTAAGTACCTCTAACCACTGTATTGTCTCTCCACCTCCCATCCCTCCCCGATGCTTTGGTACACACAATAAAATGACTGCTAAGAGAGGGCAGACATGTCTGTCATCTGACATAGTGGTTTGCTTATTTGGAAGGAGCACCTAAAGTCTGCTTTCAAGATGGCGGGTGCGCTGGTTGGAAGGTGGTAGAGACCATGGCCGAGCAGCAACAGCATAGCCGCTTCCTTGTAGCTTTTGGAATTGTCTAGGATGCTGCCCCCCAGCGTCAAGGCAACAGAGGAGTACCTGGACCAAATGCCATCCATTGCCACTTCTTAAGACTTTGGGGTACGGGGTTCCACTGCCAGGAATTGAGGACGTCTGGGGACTGGGGAAGCTTCCAAGGCCTGCAACAACATGCTACTAGTTCTAAATCTGACCAGAACTACTGAGGCAATGTGGTGGTTTGTATATGCTCGGACCAGGGAGTGGCACTATTAGAAGGTGTGATCCTGTTGGGGTAGGTGTGGGCTTGTGGGAGTAGGTGTGTTGTTGTGGATGTGGGCTTTAAGACCCTCATCCTAGCCTCCTGGAAGCCAGTATTCTCTTAGCAGCTTTCAGATGAAGATGTAGAACTCTCAGCTCCTCCTGCACCATGCCTGCCTGGATGCTGCCATGTTCGCACCTTAATGATAATGGACTGAACCTCTGAACCTGTAAGCCTGCCCCAATTAAATGTTGTCCTTATAAGAGTTGCCTTGGTCATGGTGTCTGTTCACAGCAGTAAAACCCTTACTAAGATAGGCAATGAATGTAGAATGAGGTTAGTGCCAAACCCAAAACTATTGGCTGTGGCGTGTAGCTGTTCAGCAGCCATGGATGAACTGGGTCTATCTGAAAGGGAGGCTGGAAATGAAAAAGGAACAGGGTGCGAGAGAAGGATGAAGCCAAGACAAAGGTTCTGATCAAGGCTCAAAGTTTAATTTTCATCACTGTGTTTATATAAGGAAAGCCCATAGACCTCATCCTTTGTTTCAGCTGGATTATGTTGCAAAGCAAGCTCAGTTGCAAAGGGCAGTCTACTCTTGTAGGAAATTGCAAAGGCGGTGAGGCTAGAGACTCCACCAGCTAGGCTGTAAAACCATTGTGGGTCTGTTTAGCCTATTCAAGGCTAGGGGAAGGGCACAATGCTGCTTTGTGTACACTCAGGTATGGCTCAAAGGTTCTTAGGGTCCTCTGAGATGGCAGATGAAGCAGCTCTCTAGCTAATAGCTATCCCTGGGACTCATAGCTAAGGACCTAAGGTTGCCAGGGGACTACAGCCAGCACAGGGAGCCTGTTTCATCTGGAAAGGCTGGCTCATCTGATCTGCAGGATGCTGGGGAGAAGGTAATGCTCCAGTTTCTGTAAGAGCTGCCCTCAGAGGGTGTCATTTGACATACTGTTGAGAACAAACTCTTAAAGCCCCTTAGGTCATTCTGCAAGTACTAATGGGTTTAATGGAGTTTTCTGCTGAGTTCTGATCACTTGGTCATAGTAACCAGATAATTTCCCCCCACAGAATTTGAAATGCTCATTCTTTTCATATGTTTCACAAGTATGTTATTTTAAAAAAGAACATTTAAGAGTCTGCTAACTAGCAGAGCTGACCTGTTCTAAATTTCTGAGACATATATAGCGGTACAGCACTAAGGGGTTAGAAACAAGATTATCTTGAGTTCAGGACCAGACAGGGTGTCTTAGTTAGGGTTTTACTGCTGTGAACAGACACCATGACCAAGACAACTCTTATAAGGACAACATTTAATTGGGGCTGGCTTACAGGTTCAGAGGTTCAGTCCATTATCACCAAGGCGGGAATGTGGCAGCATCCAGGCAGGTATGGTACAGGAGTTGCTGAGAGTTCTACATCTTAATCTGAAGGTTGCTAGGTTAAGACTGGCTTCTAGGCAGCTAGGATGGGGGTCTCAAAGCCCACACCCACAGTGACACACCTACTCCAACAAAGTCATACCTCCCAATAGTGCCACTTCCTGGCCAAAGCACATACAAACCATGACACAGGACTGCAAGGCAAGTACAAGGTTTAGACAATTGAGATTCATAACAAGACCCTGCTGAGGTGGAGCTCAGTGGCAGAGTGCTTGCCTAGCAAACACGAACTGGGGTTAGATCTCCTGGAGAAGAAAAAAATACGTTATGTTTTTTAAAGATCCCTAAGCATCTTCATTTATTGATCATAATATTTTAATTTGCTTTACTTTTATAAACAAAATGAACTCTTGCCAACTGGTTAAAATCCACCCAAAGGAAAGAAAAGAAATTGGTGTGAGACACTAGGAAAATAAAATAAAATGAACTACCACCTACATCAGTTAAAGGGGTTTCCCCCATCAGTCATAAGATAGGGGCTCTAGATGGTAGTCACAGGGTCACTGGCTTTTTCCCCAGAGGGTGATGAAACAAGACAACTGGCAGTTGTCTGTTCAAAAATTTGGAGAGCTACAGTATCCAAGTATGAGTCTTGTCACAGCTTCCAGACCTCAAGTGACTTCTTTCTTGTACATTCTCACTACATACTTTTTTACTTCAAAAGAATGACCACCTGGGGATCCATCCCATACAGTTATCAAATCCAGACACTAATGTGGATGCCAACAAGTGCTTGCTGACAGGAACCTGATAGAACTGTCTCCTGAGAGGCTCTGTCAGTGCCTGACAAATACAGAAGTGGATGCTCACAGCCAACCAATGGACTGAGCTCAGGGTCCCCAATGGAGGAGCTAGAGAAAGGACCGAAGGAGCTGAAGGGGTTTGCAGCCCCATAGGAGGAACAACAATATGAACCAACCAGTACCCCCAGAGCTCCCAGGGACTAAACCACCAACCAAAGAGTACACATGGAGGGACCCATGTCTCCAGCTGCATATGTAGCAGAGGATGGTCTTGTTGGACATCAAAGGGAGGAGAGGCCCTTGGTCCTGTGAAGGCTCGATGCCCCAGTGTAGGGGAATGCCAGGACAGGGAAGCAGGAGTGAGTGGGTTGGTGAGCAGGGGAAGGGTGGGGATGGAATAGGGGGTTTTCAGAGGGGAAAAAGGAAAGGGGATAACATTTGAAATGTAAGTAAAGAAAATATCTAATAAAAAAGAATGACATTTTAATGAAATACCATATTTTGTACAATTAACATATGCTAATACTTTTAAAGAATACTGACTTCTTCAGACCATCAATGATGATACTGACTTTACATAATTATTATACTAAATATTACATATTGTTTTGAATATGAATACATTTACATGCTATTACTAAAATAATCTAGTCTCTCAGCAAATTTCCAGTGCGTAATACTATAATTCCAGTGTTTGTACTGCCTGTTAGAGCTTTAAAAAAAAGGTCCTTAGATTATAAATCTAAAATCTACACAGGAATTGATAAACTTGGTGGATATAGTAACCCATTTATAATCCCAGCACTTGGGACATAGAGGCAGGAAGATAAGAAGTTCAAAGCTGGACTGGAGAGATGGCTCAGTGGTTAAGAGCAGTGACTGCCCTTCCAAAGATCCTGAGTTCAATTGCCAGCAACTACATGGTGGCTCACAACCATCTGCAATGCGGTCTGATGCCCTCTTGTGGTATATTGGAAGAGAGCAACGGTGTACTCATACGTAAATTAATTAATTAATTAATTAAAAGAAGAAGTTCAAAGTCATTTATAACTAAGTAGAGAGGTTGAGGCTACTCTGGGCTATATGAGATCTATTTTCCAATATTAAACAACAATAAAACACTCAAGTTGCTAAACTTAAACTTAACAAGAATGGGGAGATGTTGCTAAGAAGAACCAAATTTTAGTTTTAAGATGTTTAATTCTGGAGCTCTCTTGCTTGGCCTGATGACTCTAATTAATAATAGCGTACTATATACTTGAAGTTTTCTATGTCCTTCTCACAGGTATCTGTGTGAAGGGAGCAGTATGGTACACTTATCATTGGGGATCGTTAAATAGCTACTTATACATCAAAGCAGCGAGTTGAACTCCCTAGGTAGTAAACTCTCCAAGCATGGTGGGCCATATGTGTAATCCCAAAATTGGTAGGTAGGGGAGGAGAAGGATTGCCAAGTGAGTTTATGTTTCAGACTAGAGTAGCTAGACCACGTAGTACCTTAGGCTATATCAGGACAGAGGACCGACTGCAGGAGCCAGTTTTGACTTTCTTTTTCTTTTTTATTATATTTCTATTAGTTGTGTTTTGTTTTTCAAGAAAGTGTATGTGTGTGTGTGTGTGTGTGTGTGTGTGTGTAACTCTGGCTGTCCTAGAACTCTTTCTGTAGACCAGGCTAGCCTCGAACTCACAGAGATCCACTTGCCTCTGCTCCCTGAGTGCTGGGATTAAAGGCATATAAGGCCTGGCTTTTATATATATATATAAACAATTTTTGATTTTAAATATATTTTGATAATATTCTTCTGCTCAGTCAAGTCCTTTTAGATCTTTTACCCCTCCCTACCCGACCCAACTTTAAGTTCATTCTCAAAAAAATAAACAAACAAACAAAGAATACTACAATAAATGCTCAAAATCAACAAAATGAAATAAAACAACACCCCCAAAACAAAACCAAACCAAGCCCCTCACCAATAACCAAATGAAAGCGCACATACACACACAACAAAACAAACAAACAAACACCTGCAGAATTCATTATATGTTGGTCATCTATTCCTGAACATGTGGTCTTCCCTGGAATGGTGGATATACCCAGTTTTACTCTGTGGAAGAAAACTGATTTTCCCTCTCTCAGCTAGTATAAATGACAGGTCACTTATTAACTTTTATCCTGATGGTTTTACATTCATTCATTTTTTTAATATAACAAAGTATAAGATAAAGGAAAAATTATCACACTGAAGTTGAACAAAACAAACTAATGAGAGGAGAAGAACTCAAGAAGAGGCAAGAGAATCAGAGAGCCACTCTCTTGAGCAGTCAGGAATCCCGTAAAATACTAACCTGGAAGCCGTAATGTGTACACAGAGGACTGGGTGTTGACTTCCAACCGTGGGTCCTGGAGACCAAACTCAAGCCATCAGGCTTCTGCAGTAAGCATCTTTCCCACTGAGCCGTTGTGCTAGGCCTGCTATCACACTGAGAAATATACGCAGTGGGTGTGCTTGACACATACACTGATAACAAGCTGATCACGAGGCAAATATTAAGAAGTGTGTATCCATATCTAATAATATCAAAATAGCTTCTATAATCACGCAAGTACAATAGGCTTCTCGGTCTCTCATAAAAGCTATTGTCAACAAATCACAAATGTTACAAGCTATAGTTACTTGCTTTCCTCATTGCTGTGATCAAATCCCTGGCAAGGTGCAGCTGAAGGGAGGTCTGACCCCACAGTGACTCACTCACTACCTCCACCTAGGCCATACATATCTCAAGGTTTACTCCCAACAAGGGGCACCACCGTATTCAAACCTGCAAGCTTAGGGTTCGACATTTCACACTCAAACCACAATGGCTATTGTAAACGAGAAATTAAATCAGGATAGTGTATAAACCAAAATGCACATTTCATATACAGAACCCGAAGAGCAACAGAATCAAAGCTTTAGAGCCTCTGGCCTTGGCTCAGCAGCCTAGCTCAACCTAGCCTTCCAGGTGCACCCACAGCTCTCCCTCCCTCCCTCCCTCCCTTCTTCCTTCCTCCCCACCCCCCTCTCTCAGTTACCCTCATGCCTTTGGCAGGAAAGAACACAGGAACCAAAGCGGCTCTTTAAAATAATAGGAGCCAAGATAAATCCATTTATCCGGAGAAACAATAGGAAGTGAAAGGTCTGCTGGGACCAAACTCACCACAGTTGATTAGGATTTCTTCCAGGCTGAGTAGCTGGCCTGGACGTGGGGAAAGGGGAGAGGAGGAGATGAGATGCTGTTTGCGGTTTTAATTGCCGTGAACACTCACCAGAACAATCATTGTATGCTTTAACTTCCCATGCTCTTTCTCCTACGGAACGATCAGCGTTAAGCATCCTCTCTTGGACCGTGCATCTTTGTTTGGCTTTCACATTTTTTCCGATGTTAACAGTAAAGGGCTCCGTTTTGCAATTAACAAGCCGGACCACCCACGGCTGCTGTAAATCTTTGGGCGATTTTTGGTATGCACTGTGTGTTGTTCTTGATCCCTCTTCAGTAGCAACTCTATCTTTGTCTGAAAAGAACCATGCTTTGAGTGTGTACCCTACGTGGACAGGAGCGGGCATCTTAGAAGATACAGCGTTTCCTCTGGAAGAGACAGCTAACCTCACTCACGCATCCAGGACTCAACAGTTAAAATCTCTGTCGCCTTTTCTACAGGTTCAGAGTTCAAAGCAGGTTCAAATGCAGTTTAATCAAAGTCTGTTCTCAAATTTATTCTAAGCAGACTCATGCTGACTGCAGGCATGTAGTGGCATTGCTTGTGAAGATACTTGGTCCGGCTCTGTGTAACCCTGGCCATCCTATAGACTCGGCTGGTCCCAAACTCGGAGATCAGTCTGGCTCTGCCTCCCAAGGGCTGGGATTAAAGGAGTGTGCCACCACCATCTTGAGTGTCTTCTCTTTTCTCTTCCTGGCTAATGCGCTCATATTCATTCTCTCTCTCTCTCTCTGGTATACATGTACATACTATGCATGTTTGTATGCATATTCCCACATGTGAGCGATCACACGTGGGGGCGCTGTGCATGTATGTGCTTGTGCATGTGGAGGCCCACTGCTGACATCAGGACTCTTCCTAGATGAGTCTTTACCTCATTTGTTGTAGTAGAGTCTCTTGATTGAACTCAGACCTTATCTATTTACCTGGTCTGACTACCCAGCTTGCTCCAAGGATCCTCTGTGCGGAGATTTGAATGAGAATGCCCCCCCCACTCATATGTTTGAATAATTGGCTTTCAGTTGGTGGGATTGTTGGGGAAGGATTAGGAAGTGTGGTTTTGTTGCGGTTTTTGTGACTGGGATCAGGCTTTGAAGTTTCCCAGCGTTCTCTCTCTGCCTCCCACTTTTGGATCGAGATGCAAATTCTCGGCTGTCTGCCATCATAGACTCTAACACTCTGAAAACACAAGCCAATTTAAACTCTTTCCTTTATAAGTTGCCTTGGTCATGGTGTTTTTGTCACAGCAACTGAACAGGAACTAAGACACCCTGCCTTTACCTTCCAAGAACCGGTTTTGCACATGGGCAGCAGTTATTGTGAGTGTTGGGGATTCAGACTCCAGTCCTCATAATTGTACTGTACACACTTTAATGACTGAACTGTCTCCCTGTTATAAAGCCTCAGGGGTCAGTGGGGACTTTGTTTCATCCTTGTCCTCCCCTCATGACTTTAATTCTCTGTCACCTTATGCTCCACACTCGCATTTTGTTGCTCAGGGCTTAAACTTCTGACTTAAAAGCCTGGCTCACAGCCCTTCAACAGGCTCACTCAGCTCACCCTCTGTAAATCTCTGAGTGTACCTACAGGTCTTTAGGTCTGCGATTTCCTGTACTCTTTCTAACCCCACACATGTCTTACTTAGGGTTTCTTATTGCTGTGAGGAGACACCATGGCCTTGACAACTCTTATGCAGGAAAACATTTAATTGGGACTGGCAAAATATCTAATTGGGGCTGGTTTACAGATTCAGAGGTTTAATCCACTATTGTCATGGCAGGAAATATGGTGGCAAACAATCAAACGTGGTACTGGAGGAGCTGAGAGTTCTACATCTTGATCTGCAAGCAGCAGAAGGGACTGTGTGCCACACAGAGCGTAGCTTGAGCATATAAGACCTCAAAGCCCACAATGCACACTTCCTCCAACAAGGCCACACCTCCCAACAATGTGACTCCCTATCCCAACAATGTGACTCCCTATATACAGGCCAAACATTCAAGCACAAAAGTCTATGAGGAGTCATTTCTATTTGTCTTAGTTAGGGTTTTACTGCTGTGAACAGACACCATGACCAAGGCAACTCTTATAAGGACAACATTTAATTGGGTCTGACTTACAGGTTCAGAGGTTCAGTCCATTATCATCAAGGTGAGAACAAGGCAGCATCCAGGCATGCATGGTGCAGAAGGAGCTGAGAGTTCTACATCTTCATCTGAAGGCTGCTAGCAGAATACTGACTTCCAGGAAGCTAGGATGAAGGTTTTATAGCCCAAACCCAGTGACACACCTACTCCAACAAGGTCACACTTACTCCAACAGGGCCACACCTTCTAATAGTGCCACTCCCTGGTCCAAGCATATACAAACCATCATACTATTCAAACTCCCACATTAAACATTTTCTTGAATTTTGATGCTCACCACAACCTCCAGTAAGATTATCCTGGGATCGGTTCTCATTTTGGGCAGAGAATCAGGAGATACCCATTTTGAAAGCTTGAAAGTAAACCTGAAACCTTACTCCAAACATCTCCACACTATAATTCACACTGGGTCTAGTTCACTAAAGTTCAGTATAAACACCATAGTTACTATAATGTCACTAGCGCGTGCAACCTTGCCCATACTTGAATCTATCCAGCACTCTTCATTGAATGAATTTCTAGGATAGTAACAAAGGGTATTGATAGCTTTGATTTTTTTTTCGAAACCTACCTTTAATAAGTGTTCCTAAATGCTTTAACCTCCCTTCTAGCCCACCACCCACCAGAGGTAGTAGAAAAGACAGGTTATTAGGATACTGGGAAAGTGGACCCATTTTTAAATAGTTCTTTAGAGTAAATCCAATCTGTGTTGTCAGTAGTCCAGTTCAGTAGTGTCAGGATAGCAAACATGAATCAGTAGCAGTGGCACGACCCAGCAGAAACAGCCAGGCTTCCGCCAAATCCGCACAAGTCAGCGGGAGTGACCTAGACCAGCAGGGGCACCAGAAGTTCTCTGCTGAGCCTCTCTCAACAAAGTAAAGATCAGAGAAGATGGAGACGTGAAACCAATGAGGTGTTGCAAAGCCAGCTATGTAAGCCTCTCTTCCAGTCCATTGTATCCTATTTATACTTCCTCCAAACATCACGTATCCTTCCATGGGTCTTGCCTCAGCATGTGAGTCTGTCTTAGCAAAACTCCACATGAGTCTGTATTGATTGACATCTGTTAACCGGCCTGAGTCCGAGGAAGCAGCAAGAAGCCAGAACACCACCAGAAGTCTTTTTGGTGTGTTTCTCTCTGTGGAGTCATGACAAACAGAGTTCAGCAACACAGTGTAAAGTGAACTAATACATGCATGTTGTTAGCAAAGAATCCTTCATCATGTGTCCTTTCACATGCTTGTTCTGTCAAAAGATCCTTTTGTCTGTGTCTGCTTCATGGAAACATTCTTTGAAGAAACCAGAAGTTTCCACTTCAAGCATTTCTGCCCACATAATCAAACCAATAATTGTGATTTGTAGATATGATACCTTCTGTGATATTTATACTCCAGCTTTTAATTTTGCAGACGTGGACACATTGTGCAACACAGCATAAGCCCAGTGGACTACAGATTTGTCAGATCTCATTGAGCATCATTTTCAGTGAGAAAGCAGTCTGATGGAGACCATGAAACCACCCTCTAATCCAGTCGTTCTCAACCTGTGGCTCGTGGCCCTTTTGGGGTCAAATAACTCTTTCACGGGGGTTGCGTATCAGATATTAACATTACAATTCATAACAGTAAAAACATTACAGTTATGAAGTAGCAACAAAACTAATTTTATGGTTGGAGGTCACCACAACATGAGGAACTGTATTAAAGGGTCACAGCATTAGGAAGCTTGAGAACCATTGCTCTAATCTTAAATTCTTCAAAGTCATAATACCTAGGGGCTAGGAAGTTTGCTCAGCAGTTAAGAGCATACACTGAGGAGTGTACTGAAGAGAGAGACTTTTGGTTGCCTTTTCTCTTTTATTGGTAGATGTTTGTTGTACAAAACAATGGTTTTCGTTGTGATACATCATACATTCATGTGATGTATTTGAGCAGCAGATAAGGGTTCATCAACAGCATCTGTTGCTGCTATAGGCGATCCTAATTAAACTCACTGCCCGAACAAAAGCAACAGAGACACAAAGGTAAAGGCGGGACTAATTGGAAGCAGGAAGGGAGTCTGCAGAAGTAGAAGGGATACAAGGGAGCATAATGGGGGTGAGTCTGCCCCCAAGCCATTATATACACGTCATAATGTGTATATCATCAGTGAAGCCCACCATCATGCATAACTAATATAGTTTCATTTCTAAGTTAAAAACACTACCCCCCAAATTGATACAA
This sequence comes from Tokudaia tokunoshimensis, assembly GCA_036184795.1. Lineage (NCBI taxonomy): Eukaryota > Metazoa > Chordata > Mammalia > Rodentia > Muridae > Tokudaia > Tokudaia tokunoshimensis. Next base: position 76,613,016 of record BTHU01000006.1, read on the forward strand.
TAACAAATTGCAATCTCTAAGAAGAAGGTCTTCCCAGCCCCAACCATGCTGACACCTCAGATTCCCCAGCCTCTGACACTGTGAAAAAAAAAACAACAAAACAATCGTTATTGTGTGTGTAAGCCACCCAGACTGTCCTTTGTCACAGCCAACAGAGCTAAGACAGACTGCTTTAGCAGTCACGATTTTCTTCCTATAGGTCTTGCTCGCCTCCTTCCCTCCTCCCGTTCCTCCTCCCAATCTTGATCCCCCTTTTCCTCTTCCTTCTTCACACTCAACGGAATCCCATTTCCTTTCTAACAGCCAAATCTGTTCAAATTGGCAGCATAATATTCCCATACCTCCTGAGCCCCAAAAGAGGAATATTCTTGGGGCTGATTGTGTGTAGCTGTGTGACGACAAAGTGATTCTTTTTTTTTTCTTTAAAGATTTATTTATTTTATGTATGTGAGTACACTGTAGCTGTCTTCAGACACTCCAGAAGAGGGAATCAGATCTCATTACAGATGGTTGTGAGCCACCATGTGGTTGCTGGGATTTGAACTCAGGACCTCTGGAAGAGCAGGCGGTGCTCTTCACCGCTGAGCCATCTCTCCAGCCCCCAAAGTGATTCTTGATAGAAAGAATTAGCCTTCCTTTTTTGTCCTCCCACTGAAGGATTTCTCAAAGCAAATTTATAATAAATAAATAAATAGCAAGCCAACGAATGAGTACAGTAAGTTTTAATTCAAAGTATTGTATGAAATCTTGTCATTAAAGAACAGTTTTGATCAGACACAGGGTGAAAATCAACTAGAACTTTTTGTAAGGTCACAGTGGAGAGAAGCTGGCTTCACTAGCACCTGTTTCTGCTTGTGCCTGAACTTCCAGACTCCTCTCAGTCTCACAACCAGGCAAGTCTCTGGTATATATATATTAAGTTAATATATATTAATTTATTTATTTATTCACTTTACATCCTAATTGCAACTCCCCTCACAGGGCTCCTCTCCCCACCACTCCCCTTCACCTCTGAGAAAATCTCTGAGAAGGGGAAGGTCCCCCCCTCCTCCTGGGTACCAACCCATCGTGGCACTCAAGTCACTGCAAGACTAGGCGCATCTTCTCTCCCACTGAGGTCAAACAAGACAGCCCAGTTAGGGGAATGGGACCCACAGGCAGGCAACAGAGTCAGAGTAAACCCCTGCTCCAGTTGTTGGCGGACCCTCATGAAGACCAAGCTGCACACCTGCTAAATACATGTGGGAGTCACTGGAATTTCTAACTGAGGTCAGCCAGCAGCAGATTCAACATGGAAGCTGAAATCCCCTCCCAGCCAGCCTGTACCAGCAATCTGTGAAGCACATTGAGACAATGCAGGACACAGTTCCTGAGAAGATTGTTCTCAGCGTTCCACAGACTGCAAATTGGACTCAACCCTCGATCGGAGAGTGAGAAGAAAAGGGGAAGAGGAAAAGTGTGCTTGATGATATTTTATTTCTCTCTCAGACAGACACCAATAAATTCTACACAGAATTCCTAGTATATGATGCAGTCTGTAAGTAAGCCACTATTTGCCGGAGTATAACATGCTTACCTATATTAGCAAAGGATGAAGACCGAGAATGAACCGCAGGATAGACTTTTTCTTGAGATAGTGTCTCATGTATCCCAGGCTGGCTTCAAACTCTCTGTGCAGCTGAAGATGATCTTAAACTTACCCTATTGCTTCCTTCCACCTCCCAAGCGCTGGGGTTAAAAGCCAGAGCCACGGAGCCTGGCTTACATGGTATTGAGAACAGAACCCAATGGCATGGGCTTGCTAGCCAGGTGCTCCACCAACTGAACTACATCCACAGCCCTTGATAGACTCTTGTAGAACGTCTATATCAGTGTGCCAGCCCCATTTGAAGGTGTGCAACATTTCTTGCCACTGGCAAAATCTCCATTCCTTCCTCCTGGTTGCTTCCGTGTCCCAGTCAGGACTGTAGTTCTGACAACCATAGGCACACTGTTTAATTGCCAATTTTTCAACTCTATCATAGAGGAATCACACATGCATACTCTAGGATATCTGCATGATGCTACTCCATATTACATTTGAGAGATTTATCCATGTCGCTGTGTGTAGTCAAGCATTAACTCCTTCGCTCTTCTTATTGTTTGATAGTCCTCGGTATGGACATCATTTGTTCATTCTGCAGTTGATGGATATTTGGAGCGTTTCCAGCCTGGCGTGAGCTGCAGAATGCATTCCAGTGAGTGTATGTGTGTGCACACTGATGCACACTCCTGTTGAGACTCTTCCAAAGCATCAGTTTCATGTCACAAAAATCTGTGGTAACTTGCTATGGTACCAGAAAGAAATGTATATAACATGTGTGTGTGTGCACCTGTGCATGTGCATGCGTGCGTGTGTATGTGTTTATTGGCTATCCAGACATCCCTTTTGTGAAATGTTTGTATGGTTAAACTTTTTGCTCATATTATAAAGTTACAATGGTGTTGTTTTATTTGTGATTTTAGTTTATATTTGTGAGAGACAGAGAGTCAGAGAAAGGAGAGACCATGGTGTATATCTGGAGGTCAGAGGACATCTTTGTGGCGTGGGTTTTCTCTTTCCACGTTCACACGGGTTCCAGGGACCAAATTCAGGTTGCAGAGCCTATAGGAAGCACTGTACCACTGAGCCTTTTCTCCAGTTTCATCTTTTATCTTTGATTTTTCAGGAATTTCTTACGCCTTGAGCATTCAGCTACGGTGCGGAAGCCTTTATTTATAATATATTTTCCCATCACTAGCTTATTTAGATTTCTAAATAAACCCAACTTCCTGATTTTAATCATAACTAATATATCCAACTTTTCCTGTATGACTAATGCTTTTTCTGCATGTTTAACAAAACCTTGACTCTAAGGCTGTAAAGACATTCCACGTTGTTCTCATTTATTGGTTGTTGACTGTGATTATGCTTTGATTTGCTAATTTGCTTTTCATTCTTTGACAATTTCATAAATGTTTATAATGTGTTATGTTTGTCTCCACCCTCCATCACCCCACTGAACCACCTCCCCTCCTCCTCTTCTTCCTCCTCTTCCTCCTCCTCCTCCTCTTCCTCCTTCTCCTCCTCCTCCTCTCAATAACTCTCCTGCTATTTCCTTGTTTTTTAATTTGGTTTAGTCTTTTGTGAGCCCCTGATTTAAATAGGAATGCTTGCCTGCATATGGATGGAAAGTTCTTCACTGGATCACGGGTACCAGCAACTATACCACTGGGAAAAACAGCTGGTTACTTACTACAGGCTTAATTATCTCGACCTATTTAGAACTGATAGTTGGGCATCACATAAAGTAAGTGCCAGAATTATTTTCCCATATGGACACAGCAATGACGAGTGCCACTGATTTAAAATTATCAAAGATCTCGTCTTCCCTGCTCTATCACAATGGCGGCTTTGCCGTTCCTTGGGTGGCCACAGAACTGGTTCTGCACTCGTCTCTGTTCTATTGCCCATCTGTGCGCCTGTTTGTAATGCTGTTAACAAAGGAGGCTTGCCTCCGCTAGCCTTTCATAGGCCTGCATATGAGATTAACCTTTGGCTGACACCTGGGAAATTAGATTGGGGAAGAGTTCCCATCATTTTTTAAAATGGACAAGAGTAGCTCATTCTGCCTAAAATGCTTATATAAACCTATAATTTCCGTTGAAGATTTGCTTTCTTTCTAGGAGCCTGGGTTGTAGTCTCATGCCTGCAGAGGGCCTCCATGGAAAGCCCTTCCCAGATATTAAGTCTCTCATGAGCGTCTCTGAGGGACATTTTACATGAACTGCTGTAACTCACCAAGAGAATTAAACACACCCCATGTGGCTCCGCAGGGAGCCTGTGGACAAGGACTCCTGGAGCCTCACCTGACTCTGTTTAGGTTTCAACCTACACACAATTCTCTTTCCGATCTCACTTTATGTATTTTGTTCTGTCTCCTTTCACCACAACATAAAATATGCATCCTCTTGTAGTACAGTACAGCAGTAAGTACAAACACCCTGGGGCCTGCTAGTCAATGGTCTGTCCAGTCCGAGGCATCCTTGGCTGTGCTCCTAGGGAGCATTAACACAGTACCACACTGTTCAATGACGATAGACAGGCAGACAGACACACACAGATAGAGACAGAGATAGAGATATTTAGCCATAAGGCCTGGCAATGGAAGTTTGCCTGGTCAAGCTTGGGGCTAACTAGGTTTCAAACACTGTCTTTAACGCTTCACAATATCCAAAAAGAATTGTGTGATTGTCTTAATGATAAACAAGGTCTTGAGAAAGATTTTTTAATGTGCTGAAGTTATATAGTTTTATATATAGCTATATAGTTATATAAAGTTATATATAGTTATCAGGAGTAGGAGATGGCTCAGTCAGTTATGAGCCACTGCACAAGCATGAGAACCTGAATTCAGATCCCCAGAATCCTCATAAAACTTGGGCACTGTGGCATGAGCCAGTAATCCCAGCATTGGGGAAATGCTCCCTGGCAAGCTAATCTAGCCAAACTGGTGATCTTCAGACTCAGTAAGCAAACCAGTTTCAACTGCTTTCCTATTCCATCTTCTTAGATTTGTTCAGACCCAATTATCTTACTTCTATCCCTTGGTTTTTAGTTGAAAAAATATTTTTTCTGTGTTGAGGAAAATACACACAGAGTCATGCACTACATAATGATGTTTGCTCAGTGATGGACGTGGTAATGGTCCCGTGGGTCTGTGCCACCCAGTGACATCACAGCCACTTCATTTCATGTATGTACAGTCTGTGATGTTTGAGTGATGAAGTCATCTAACCATACATTTGCAAGGATCCCTGCTGGCCAGTGAATCATGGCTGCATATGTATGGGCATGTGTGTGCATATTGTGTGTGTGTGTGTGTGTGTGTCTGTGTCTGTCTGTCTGTCTGTCTGTCTGTCTGTCTGTCTGTCTGTATCCATGAGCTCCACATCTGGAATTGAATTGTCAATTGGTTCCCACCTTGGTACTTTCAGGAAGCGGTGGAACCTTTAGGAGGTGGAGTTTAACATGAAGGCTTCAAGGCACCATCTTGAAGGAGATGAAGAATATTGTGGGATAGAATCTTAAGTCCCCCCCACACACCCCTATTCCTCATGCTTTCACTCCTACCATATTTCTCTGCCATGACCCAAATCAACGGAGTCTACCAACCATAGAATGAAAATCGCTACAATTGTGAACCAAATAGAAACCACTTCTCTTGATAAGTTGTTTGTCTCAGGCATTTCTATAGTCACAGGGGCTGATGAGTGCTGGCATTGTACTGGGCTATAGATGAGTTGGCACAGTACGCATTGCAGGTCATGGGCAAATACCATATCACTTTATATAAGGAACTCAGAACCTGTAGATTTGGGGTATTCTAGAATAGAAGGGTACCTGAAACCCATTCCCCAAGACAGTCAAGGGACAGCAGTACACACTGAAAACCTACCTGGCTAAGACCTATTGCCCAGACCTATCTCAAGATGTAGTAAACACGTCAGAGTGAAGTTTCAAACACTGTGTAAATTTCTTAGGATTCCCCAGACAACGAGCCTAAAAGCTCTGAGTGTCTCCTCTCACTGAGGTTTTTAACATGGTAAGAGCAGATACAGATATTTTAGATGGGGTAATTTCATACATACCCCCACTCCCTCCCCTTGCCATTCGAGAGCTTTGTGCCTTTCATGAAGTCAGAACTAAGGAGCGCCACAGTTGGGTCTGTGGACTTGGGGTGACAGAGAACTCTTTGTCAGATTCTCAGTTGAGAAATCTACAACAAGAACATATGATAATCGGTAATCAATGAGAGGGCTAAGGAATGGTTGTTGTCCTGGATCATTAGTAGCTGTAGAAGATGGGGAAGGGAGTAAGTCCTTTCTGAGTACCAGGTGTGTGTGTGCCCTCATATGAAAGGTTTACTCTAGGTTCTATTCACAAGGACAAACTCCAGGGACACAAACTATAGCACCCCAGCAAAAAAAGCAGAAACAGTCATCAGAGGTCATCTATTGGCCGTGGGAGCCAACTAGGCTGAAAATGCATTTTCTGCATCGATAAAGAGCTCAGATGGGCAGTAAGAAAGGTAGAGTCGTCCATCTGAGAACACTTTCCAGGTCCTGAAAATGCCAGGCCACCGAAGGATGGAGTCAGATAAGAAGGCGCTTTCCTGTTCCCCTGCCTCTTCCTAACTCGATGAATAAAAGGGGGGAAACAGGAAGAGGAAGAAGGCCATCTGTGCCATTCAACCAACCACAGGATGAGCCCAGCTTCAGACCTTAGCTGCATGTGCCAGTGCAGGAAATGGAAGAGAGGGTAGGTCTGGGTGTTAAATCCGTTTAGAAGGGTCCCCCCGCCCCAAGATTTATTTATTTATTTCGTGTATGTGGTTACACTGTAGCTGTCTTCAGACACACCAGAATTGAACTCAGGACCTCTAGAGGAACAGCTTAAAGGAATGAATGTGTGAATTCCCAAATGAAGAGGCTTTGCAATCAGAAACGCTTCTAGAGTTTTCTGGGACATGGTGATGGCTGCAGTCGGGACCTGTTCAAGCTACTCCCATCCAGCCTCACTGCACTTTGCTCCCGTCAAGGTACAAGTCATCCAGAAAGCCACGCCACAGCTATGGCTTTTTTTTTTTAATTTTTTTAAAGATTTATTTATTTATTATATGTAAGTACACTATAGCTGTCTTCAGACACCCCAGAAGAGGGAGTCAGATCTCTTTACGGATGGTTGTGAGCCACCATGTGGTTGTTGGGATTTGAACTCAGGACCTTCGGCAGAGCTGTCAGTGCTCTTAACCTCTGAGCCATCTCTCCAGCCCCAGCTATGGCTTTTAATGATACCAGAAAAGGTATCAATGGAATCTGAATTTGAATCATGCCGGCCAGCCGCAATAAAGTCACTGGAGAAGGTGGTTCAGCGGTTAAGAGCACCGACTGCTCTTCCAGAGGTCCTGAGTTCAATTCCCAGCAACCACATGGTGGCTCACAACCATCTGTAATGGGGTCTGAGATTTGTGGCTTCTTGGGACTGGATTTGAGAGAACAATATTACCTGCCAACAGGTACAGGGGAATCGTTTGGATGACCAAAAATCTTCTAATGCTAGATTGTGTTTGCTGATTCATAGATGTATGAATTGATATAAGGCTTTATTGAACTGCATCCTTACAATAAGTGAATTTTATAGAGTGTAAAATTTTATCTCAATAAAGTTTTGATAGGACACCATACATATGATAAAAAGTAAGGAGGTGGAGATAAATACAGTGATCATGTATCAATAATTATCAAAGCTTGATGCTAAGTACCGGGGTTTTATTATACGATTCCTTCTCATTTTTACATATGTTTCTATATTTCATAGCAAAATGTTTTCAAGGAGAGATTAAATTTTTACCTTTAAAGAGATAGCTGATAAACATGTGATAAATTGCTATGCTTACATTTAGTTGCTGAGTCATTCTATAGATGTAACAGTCTTCAACAGAAAATGGCCACAGAGATGCAAATGACTGATGGGCTTTGTTGCAACACTGCAAACAGGTTACGTTCAACCTGTAGGTTCAACAGTTATAATAACTGATGCCCATAATCAGAAAAGTAAAAGGAGCATACAGGAAACATTCCATTTCTGCTTCTAAAGGATCCCTTCAACTTTTAAGCCACCCTCCCCTTTTTAAATACTTAGGGCAGTACATCTGAGAGCTATTTTAAGTCCCTTTGGTATCCAGTCAAGAGACGCCGGCTGTTAATGTCTCCCTGTAATCTTCTGATTGTCAAGTCTAACAAAGCTTATTAAGAAGTAATAAGATAGCCAGAGAGGAGGCTCAGTGGGTGAAGGAGCTTGCTGCTAAGCCTGAGATCTGAGTTCAATGCCAAGGACCCACAGACTTAAAGGAGAGAATCAACTTGTACAAGTTGTCCTCTGAGTTCTGAATGTGAGCCATGGCATGCACATAGATATGAATGGATAGATGTTAGATAGATAGATAGATAGATAGATAGATAGATAGATAGATAGATGATAAATAAATGATAGATAGATAGATAGATAGATAGATAGATAGATAGATAGATAGAAATGGATAGATGGTAGATAGATAGATAGATAGATAGATAGATAGATAGATAGATAGATATGGATAGATGGTAGATAGATAGATAGATAGATAGATAGATAGATAGATAGATAGATAGATAGATATAAATGGACAGATGGTAGGTAGGTAGGTAGGTAGATAGATAGATAGATAGATAGACAGACAGACAGACAGATGATAGATTAGATGATAGATAGATAGATAGATAAATAGATAGATAGATAAAGTGTAATTACTTTTTCAAGAAGGCAGAAGTTAGGGTTCGAGACATGGCTCAGCAGTTAATAGTAATCATCGCTCTTGCAGAGGACCTGGGCAGCACCATATGGCAGCTGGCAACCATCTGACTCTAGTTCCAGGGAATTCGACACTCTCTTCCGGTCCCTGCTGGCCATGGTGTACATACATGCACACAGGCAAACTTTCATACATATAAAACCAAAATAAATAATGAAAAAGGAGGCAGAAACAAGTTATTATTTCCACTGTATGTCTGACTTTTCATTAACAAACAGTTACGAAGGGAGAAAAATAGCTAAAAAAGTAAGTGCATATATTGTTAGAGTTTTTGAGAAGTTAGTTTAAAGCATCTCAGTGTCTCACTGTGCCAGATGTAGCTGAACATAACTGGATAACTACCAAAATGGATGGGTCTGTGGGGTCTGCTGTGAACCGGATAAGACAGCGCCATCCACTGGAAAGAGAGATATGCCAATTACAGTATGTATTTCTAATATAGGGCATGGGGAGGGGTAAATCCTTCTGAAGAACTTGGATCTCAAGTGGTTAAACATTAATGATACCACAAGAGGATCATGGGTATGTGCGAGCAGTCAATATGGACCACCCTAGCAGCCAACACGGACAGTGCAGTCTTGGATTTTTTTTTTTTAAGGCAAATGATTTCTCCTAACGACTCTATGGTTTTGGTTCTAATTTTAAATCTTCCTATTTTTTTTTAAAAGAACAGAAACTCTAGTTGATACCACACAGAGAAGAATCCAGACTAATGCAGAATCATCAACTCCGTCTCTCATCCTTGGACCCCTCCTTCCTCTCGGAGCCTTCTTTGTCTTTGACTCAACCCACAGTGTCTGCATCACCCTGAGCTTGTAGCCAGAGGACAAGGCCTTCAGTGTTCAGCAGTCTGCCACTCAACTGACCTGATAAAAAAACACAACAAAGGTGTGGTCTGTCTCCTGCGGTGGCCTTCTGTCCCTTACACAGAATCTCTGAAGAGAAGAAGGTGAAGGCTTTGGACAAGATTCATACTTGGTAGAAAGTGCATCATCATGGTCCACCAGCAGGAGACAGGATGGTGACGGAGTGACTGGCGGATGGGGGAGGGGCGATGGACACCTAGCCCAGAGCTGGAATAGATCAGGGGTAAGGTTCCTCCATACCAGCTCCTGACAGAAGCAAAGAGAGCACAACCCTGGCAACTCCACTGTGAAGAGAAACATTGTTGCTCTGTTACTCCAGACTCAGTTGGGTTTCATCCTTCTGTTCTCTCCCGGTTGAAGAATGTATCTTTGAGATCTGTCACCCAAAGCAGCTTTGGGGTTTGTGTGTGTGTGTGTGTGTGCGTGTGCGTGTGTGTGTGTGTGTGTGTGTGTGTGTGTGTGTGCGTGTGTGTGTGTGTTTGGTGGAGGAGCGAGGGATGATGGTAGCCTGAGTTTCTAACTCACCAGAAATAAAGGGGTGCTTTGTGAGTTGCAGGGAGCTGGTGGGTTAGCCACGCATTTTTTGTTTGGGGTGTGTCGTGTGATCTTCACCTTGTTTGTAATCGTGTGCAAAACAAGACTTTGTTCTAGGAGGAGGGACATCCAGGGAAGAGCCACCAAAACAGGGCTGGAAACTCCCCAGTGTTCTGACAGCTAGAGGCTGGGCAGGGGAGTGACTGAGGCTCCAAGGGAGGCCTTCCTGTGCAGCCTGTGCTTCCCAGTTGTCATAGCAACCCTTTCCTGTCAGTGTCAACAGGCCAGACCAGGCAGAGCCAAAGGGCTGCATCCCACCCATCAGGAACTGCCACTTAGTCATGAGACATCTATCTCCAGAGTCCGTAAGCCAGAATGTGACTTTGTAACTTGTTACAGACTGCTTGTTACCACTTATCCTCCAGCAAGACACAGTCTGTGTTCCCCTCCAGTTTAATCCAGCATCATTACACAGGCAGCCCTAAGGAAGCCTGAGACAAGAAACAAACTTATTCCCAGCTTGGTTGGCTTCTTAGAAACTTTCAGAACTAGCTAACATTCCCTGACTTACTAAGGACTCAGATGTGGCGCCAGGCCTTCCATCTTCCACCCTTCCCCTCTGGGAAAGGATAGCTCATTTGTGGAAGTCGGGGTTCGGTGGTAGGGGGTGGGGTGGAGGAACCATCCACTCAGGCAGGATTAGAGTTCTTGGACCCTGGCTTGTAGGGGAGCCAGTGATGAGCCCCAGAAGTTATGAACAAGAGAGAAATGTGTGTGGTGTAAAAGGGACCAGATTCCAGAATGAACTCCATCCCACAGCATCTTCTGTGGAGTTCTGCCTCCTGCCACCTGGTGTAGAAGGTGGTGTGATGATCAGAGAATCCCAGAGAACAAAAGCCTAACAAAAGGACTGGAGAGATGGCTCTGTGGTTAAGAGCACCAGAAGTTCTTCCAGCAGACCCAGGTTCAATTCCTAGCACCCACATGTCAGCTCACAACTGCCTGCTAACTCCAGTTCTAGACCATCTGACACCCTCATACAGACATACGTGCAGGAAAGCCATCAATGCACATAGAAATAAATAAGTCATTGAAAATATCCTACAAGCAGCTGGAGTACAATTGTGGAGGCACGCCTTTAATCTCAGCACTCAGGTGACAGATATTTATAAGTTCAAGACCAGCTTGGCTCTATATGAGGGTTCCAGAATAGCCAGAGATACACATGAGACCATGTCTCAATAAAGCAAACAACGGAAGAGGTTGGAGATATGACCATAAAGTCATAAAGATTTGGGTCTGGATTCTTGGCAGCCACACGAAACCCAGGCAAGGTAACGTATGACTGCAATCCCTGCTGGAGAGAGGGCCAGACACAAGAGGATCCTGGGACTCACTGGACAAGAGGCCAAGCAGAAAAATGACAAGATCAAGCTCGATGAGAGACTCTGTCTCAAAAAGTAAAGTGAAGAGCAACAGAGGAAGATGTGTACACACACATACACACAAACAGACACACAGACACACAAACATATACACACATATAGACACACACACACAGACATACACACACACAGACACACATACAGACACACAGACACACAGAGACACACATATACACATGTACACACACAGACACACATACACACATGTATACACATAGACACACATACACACATGGAGACACACACATACACAAACACAGAGACACACATACATACACATATACACACAGAGAGACACACACAGAGACACATACACAAACATATAGACATGCACACAGACACACAGACACAGACACATACGAACACAGAGACACACATACAGGCACACACAGAGAAACACATACTCACATACACAGACATACGGAGACACAACAAAGAGACACACAGAGACACACACACAGATACACACAGAAACGCATACACAGATACACAGAGAGACACATACACAAACATAGACATGCACACAGACACACAGAGAGACACATACTCACACAGACATACAGAGACACAACAGAGAGAGACACACACAGAGACACATACAGAGACACACAGACACACACATAGATTCACAGAGACATACACACAAAGATTCACAGAGACACACAGACACACACATAGATTCACAGAGACATACACACAAAGATTCACAGAGACACACAGACACACACAGACACACACAGAGATACATACAGAGACACACATAGACACACACAGAGACACACACATAGATTCACAGAGACACACAGAGAGACAGACAGACACACATATGCATGTAAAAATAAACATTTTTTTAAAAAGACAGAGTGAGTTTATCACTCCCAAGCAGGATACTAAACAGCGGTCTCCTCCCACCTGACAGTGTCGGTAGGGAAGGCATTGGTAGGAAATGCTTCAATTACAATAAGCAACATCTGAAACAGGGGAGGAAATGACAACGTAATGGGGCTTCTGCGAAGACACGTGGACAAAGTCATCAAGCACCTTTCCAAACAGCTTCAGTGGATTCTGCGTAAATCCCTGGCGTGACCTTTTGTGCTTCTGAGCTACCTCAATTACAGTAATGTCAGAGAAAGTGGTGGAAGCTGGATCCTGGAAATTCTGTTGTCTTCCTATTACTGTGAACCACTGCAGGAAAACCAGCGCACACCTCCTGTTCAGAGTCTCTGGGACAAACACATCGGGGTAAACACAACCTTATCACCTCATTTGCCTTACTGAGAGGTATGTTAAAACAGCACTAACGATGGCATGTAGGGCCTGGAAGCCCTCGCTAACATGTAAGTCCCCAAATGAGCAGTATTCAGTCATACAAAATCCAATGGCGTCACCAAGGTTCGTCCCAGTCAATTAACACACCAAACCATTTTTCCTTAAGAACTGAGAATTCTGTGATGTTAAATAATCATCACTATTAAAAGTCACGGACAGTTGGGCAGGATGGTACAGAGGTATGATCTCAGCACTCAGAAGGCTGAGGCAGGAGGATCATGAGTTTGGAGCCACCTTGTGCTACGATGCAAAACCTTGCATATACATAAAACAACATTCAAAACAAAATCACAGCACGCACAGTGTATATAAAAAATTCATGGGCTCCTCAGTATAACTTTATGTATGTTTGACAATTTTTTTAGTAATTATTTTATTTATTTACATTTCAAATGTTGTTCCTCCTTCCCAGTTCCCTCTCCATGAGCTCCCCCACCCGTCCCCCCTTCTCCTCTAAGAGGATGCTCCCCCCTCCAACCACCACACCCACTCACCCACACCCACCCACTCCCACTTCACCCCTCTAGCATCCCCCTTCTCTGGGCCATCAAGCCTCCGCAAGACCAAGCGCATCCTCTCCCACTGAGGTCAACAAGGCAGTCCTCTGCTACATATGTAGCTGGGACCACAGAGCAGCCCATGTCTATCTACTCTTTAGTCGGTGGCTTAGTCCCTGGGAGCCCTGAGGTGTCCAGTTAGTTGATATTGTTGTTCTTCCTATGGGGTTGCAATCCCCTTCAACTCCTTCAGTCCTTCCCCTAATTCTTCTACAGGGGTCCTCAGGTTCTGTCCAATGGTTGGCTGTAAGTATCTACATCTGCCTCCGTCACGTGCTGGTAGAGCCTCTCAGAGGACAGCCATGCCAGGCTCCTGTCTGCAAGCACGACATGGCATGAGCAATAGTGTCTGGATTTGGTGCCTGCACATGGGACGGATCCCAAGCTGGGGCAGTCTCTGGATGGCCTTTCCTTCAGCCTCTGCTCCATTTTTGTCCCTGCATTTCCTTTTGACAGGAACGATTCTGGGTCCAAAATTTTGAGATGGGTGCGTGGGCCCATCCCTCAACTGGGGGCCATGTCTATCTACTGGAGGTGGTCTCTTCAGATTCCATCTCCCCACTGTTGGGTATTTCTTAATGTCATCCCCATTGGGTCCTGGGAGCCTCTCACATCCCTGGTGGTAAATTCTAAATCATTCAACTCTTACAGGAAATAGGATCCTTTCCTGCATTCTCAAAGGCTTCTTTCCACTGTATCGCTTGGGTCATCTGGTTGCTATCAAGAAAAGTAATTTCCTTTAAAAGTTTATTCTGCTGCTAAAAGCTTTTCCTATGTCCTCTCTGGAACATGCAGCACATGACATGGCCTTAAGAGCATGAGTGCCAAGCATGACCCCGTCAAGAGCGCAAGGACAGAAAGGAACACTAGACTAAAGGACTCGAACACACATCGGAAAAACATAAAAACCTATTTCTACATATCTCTCTTTGGTCCATCTCCTGAGATCTAATTCATACAGATTTTATTAGCGGCCATCTGTCTCTTTTCACCATGTCTGCCAGAATGCTGGGCCAGGTTAGAAGCTCGCCCCTCTCCGGAGCACCCTAGCAGATGGTGAAAGCGTAGGCAGTGTATGTAAACTCCTCCTGGCCTCACCTGAGCGCCACACTTGGTCTCCATCTGTGTTCTTATTTTTGTCTTGATTAACCATATGCTCCTAAGCAGGCTTGGGTTCTCTTCTGCAGGAGGACGGTAGGAGACCAGTACATCATAATGGAAGGTAGAGGTTCCGAAATGTTACAGCCCTTTCTGTGACTTTACCCTCTCCTTCAGAATTCAGTTCCCGACAGCCCTCCTTTCTGCAGATAATCTCATGACTATCACTGATACTTAGAACACACTTTCAATCCACAAATGACTACTTCCCAAGGCACGTAGCCTGCTCCTCTCCTCTCCCCTCCCCTCTCCTCCTCCCCTCTTACCCTCCTCCCCTCCTCTCCCCCTCTCCTCCCCTCCCCTCCCTTTCTCTCCCCTCTCTCCTCCCCTCCTCTCCCCTCTCCTCCTCCCCTCTTCCCCTCCCCTCTCTTCCTCCCCTCCTCTCCCTTCCTCTCCTCTCCCCTCCCCTCCTCTCCCCTCTCTTTCTCTCCTCCTCTCCCCTCCCTTCTCCTCCCCTCTCCTCTCCCCTTTCCTCTCCTTTTCCCTCTTTTCCTCTCTTCTGTCCCCTCTCCTCCTCTTCCCTCCTGTCCTCCTTCTCTCCATGCCTTCCAAAAAGAGACTACTTACCTTGCTTGTTGTAAAAGAAAAGAACAAAAGAAAGAGAAAGAGAGACAGGGAGAAAGAGAAGGGAGAGAGGAGAAGGGAGATTAGGAAGAGGAAATGACCTTTTGCAGGGACAGTGGTGTGCTTCGGGGCAGTCAAGCCCCTGGCCTAAGACAATGTAAATAATTAGCTATGAGGCATGAATGCATATATGCATGCTTAAGGCTGGGGCTGTAGCGCAGTGACAGAGTGATTGCCTATCATGTGAGGGACCTTTGTTCCATTTCTAGTACTGCAAAAAAAAATTCTATATTATTTTGTTCTTCAATAAAATGGAATTGTTTTAAGCTACCATCTTTTCTTTTGGTTTTTTTCTTTGCCTCTTTTGTGGATATATAATTTGGTTCATTTGGACTAAATAGAATGTCTGTGGTGTTTAAAGCAGAAATCCAATAAAGGTCAACAGAAGAAAAGAGAATGAGAAGAAGGAAAGAGAAGTGTTAAGAAACCTGCGAAAAAGAGAACAAGGTTTGTATGTATTATAGAATCCAGTATTTTAAAAATGAAGGCTTTGTTCATGGGAATATTAATACAGTCATTTTATTAAACTTCAAAAGGATTTAAGATCTAAAGAAACTGCTTTTCATTTCCACTATAAAGCATCCCAAGCGAGAGACACCACCCCTCAGCTGCTAACAGTGAACTGCCCTTGAAACTCAGGGTGGACATAGATGGGGGGTGCGGGGAGAGGGAATTGTGGAGGGAATTCCAACTCTTTCCCAAAGGATATGACATTTCGCAGATTTACAGGTTTATGCTTCCCAAACTTTTAACACTGAAACAAAAATTCTCACCAAAGGGTTCAGGTTGCATTATTTGATCAAAACAAACAAGCAAGCAAACAAACAAACAAACCACACTGGCTGGCAATACATAAAATATTACCATCTATAAAAAGCAAGATACACTTCAAAATGACCAACGGCTCAAAGATAAAAACAGCAAAAAGAATTTGGAAAAATTTCATATGATAACAAGGAGAATAACAAAATTGTGTCATATCTAAGGAATACTTATAGTCATTCCATATTAGGGGAAGAAAATCCAGTTGAAAGCCACAAGCTGAGCATATATCTCAAGAAAGTGATTTAAAACATAGAAAATAAACTCAAAGCCTTTCACAAGTTAGCAATAAGACAAAAGCACAGGGTTAGGGAAACAGCTTAGTGTATGAACTGTTTGCTGCATAAATATGAGGACCTGAGCTTGGATTCCCAGCACCCACATAAGAAGTAGGGCATAGTGGCATCCTGAAACCTCTGCATTAAGTAAGCAAAGACAGGTAGATACCAGAGCTTTCTAGTTAGCCAGCTGTAGTAGTCAGGGTTCTCTAGAGTCACAGAACGTGTGGAATGTCTCTATATTAAGGGAAATTATTGGAATGACTTACAGTCTGCAGTCAGCTAGTCAACAAGGAGCAGCTGTGAATGGGACGTCCAAGAATCTAGTAGTTGCCCAGTCCCACGAGGCTAGGTGTTTCAGCTGGTCTTCTGTATAAGCTGAAGAAGTGGGCTCCAACAGATGTCCTGGCAAGTGCAAACAGACAAAGAACAAACACTTCCTTTTTCCATTGTCCTTATGTAGGCCTCCAGCAGAAGGTATGGCCCAGATTCAAGGTGTGTACCGCCATGCCTGAATTTGGAACATGCTCCGTCTCAGGCTGAATCTTGAACTCAGATCTGATTGCCTCTGGTCTCCAGGAATTAAAAGTGTGTGCTACCTTGCCTGGGCCTAAGCTTCTCCTGGCCACTATGCCTCAAGATCTGCATCACAGATGTGCCCTCCATTTCTGGATTGTAGTTCATTCCAGATGTAGTCAAGTTGACAACCAGGAATAGCCATCACACCAGTCCAGTACAAAGAGCCAGGACCAGTGAGAGACCCTGTCTCAGGAAATAAGGTGAGAAGAGTGATTGAGGAAGATACCAGATGCCAACCTCTGTTTTCCATGTGTAGACACATGTGTACACATGTGACAACCATGCATAGGCATACATACACCAGACGGCATGTGTGTGTTTGTGCGTGTGCATGCACACACATGAACTAGCTATTTTATGTCAACTTGACACAAGCTGGAGTCATCTCAGAGAAGGAAACTCTATTTGACAAATTCCCTCTGTAAATTGAGCTGTAGGAAAGTATGTATAGCATTTTCTTAACGTGATCAATGTGGGAGGACCCAGCCCATTGTATTCAGATTAGTGAGGAAGATGGAGGATTTGGATGGGGTCCAGAGAGAGATCTGGAAACACACTTGAAACCCAAAGAACCAGACCAATAATAACATACAAGCATCATAGGATGGGGCTGAGAGGCAGCTAGATTAGCATAGAAAACTAAGATAGAACATTTAACTGATTAGCTATTGAGGTACAGTTTTAAATAAATATTGGTCTTTCTCTGAGATTATTGGAGACTAACATAAATTATAGAAATACAGTTGACTGATTAATTCACTCTTCACATTTATATTAAAAATAATTCACTTATACATGGTGCCCTACGTAGGGCTCTGTATGTAGAAGTTAGAGCCCAGTTCTTCCTCCCAGCCCCATGCTCACAGAAATAAGATACAGACTCAAATTATGTTTACAAATATCTTGGCCATATAGCTAAGCTCTACTCTGACTAGATCATAACTTAGCTGACCCAATTATTTTAGTCCACACTCTGCCACACGGCAGGTTACCTCTGCTCAAGCACCATGTGTCTGTCTAATCACATCTTCCTGAGTAAATCTCCCATTCCTAGCTCTATCCCAGAATCCTTCTCCTCCTGGATATCCCACTTTCTATGTCCTGCCTAAGCCATAGGCCATAGGCATTTTAAGTGACAGGGGATGCATCCAAATAATACACAAGATGCTCTCTCTACAGTAGTGCCTGGTTTAAGTTCCTATCTTGGATTCCCTCAATGGACTTTGTATTAGTCAGGGTTCTCTAAAGTCACAGAACGTATGGGTAGTCTCTATATAGTAAGGGAATTTGTTGGTGACTAACAGTCTGTAGTCCAATTCCCCAGCAATGGTCAGCAGCAGCTGTGGATGGAAGTCCAAGGATCTAGCAGTTTCCCAGTCACACAAGGCAAGCAGGCGAGGAATAGAGAGCCAATCTTCCTTCTTCCAATGTCCTTATGTAGGTCTCCAGCAGAGGGTGTGGCCCAGATTAAAGGTATATGCCACCACTCCTGGATCTGGGACTTGATTTGTCCCAGATGACCTTGAACTCGGAGATCTCTCTGTGAATCCTAATCTTTAGGATTCATAGCCACTATGCCTCAAGAGCTCCATGCCAAGATCTAGGTGAGAACCTTGTAGCTCCCAGCCTCTAGATTAGGATCACAGGTGAGCCTTCCAATTCTGGATTGTAGTTCATTCCAGAAATAGTCAAGGTGACAACCAGGAATAGCCACTACAGACTTCGATTCAGGATATGTAACCCAAATAAACCCTTTCCTCCCCAAGGGGCTTTTGGTCATGGTGTTTCATCACAGCTACCCTAACTAAGACAATTATATATATGCACAATTAATATTTTTGAAAAGGTTAAAAAATTGACCAAACCGAGTGTTCTAGTTTCTTCCTCTTCGTGTGATGAAAACACTGACCAAAGGCAAATTAGAAGAGACTTATTTGGCTTATGTACAACTACAGGTCACAGTCTACCATCGAGGGAAGTCGAAGCAGGAACTTAGGGGCAGGAACTTGAAGGCAGTTTGCTCGCTACTCCACACAACATTACTTCTGATCAAGGAGCTCACTTAGAGTCAAAAACATGTGGCAGGAACCACAGACATTGCTGCCTGCTAGCTGACTGGCAGGCTTCTGATCAGCCGGGTTTTTATAGAGTTCAGGAACACCTGCATAGGGAATGGTGCCACTCAGAGTGGGCGAGGCTCTCCCACATCAATCTCAATCACGGCACTCCTCCACACACCAATTCAATCTATGCAACTCCTCAGCTGATGCTCTCCTTTCAGACAACTCTAGGTTGTGTCAAGTGAAAGTTACAGCTAGCCATATCACTGAGGAAGATAAAAGAAACTAGGTAAGAAGTGATCAATGCAGGGGGCTGGACAGACGAATCAGCAATTAAGAGTACTGACTAGTCTTCCAGAGGACCCATGTTTGATTCCGGGCACCCAGGTGGCAGCTTACAACCCTCTGATCTAGTTCCTGGAGATCCAATGACCTCTTCTAGTCTTCAGACCTCAAACACGTTGGTGGTGCACAGACACGCATGTAGACATTCATACAGGCAAAACACCCATACAACATAATTTTTTTAAAGTTTTTTTTTAAGAAAAAAAAATCCATGCAAAGAATGAAAAGAAGACCTAACTACAGATCTTACTAACATTTAAAAATGTAATAATGGGCCTGTGAGATGGCTCAGCAAGTATAGGCCCTTGTTATGCAAGGCTGGGGATCTTAACGTAATTCTCAGAACACACATAAAAGCAGTTTCTTTGCAGTTCCTCTGACTTCCACACACATGCCTGACATGCTTGTACCCCCAGAACCACATACAATAAACACACACAACAAAAATAAACCACATATGTATGTGTGAGTATATACATAACACAAAAGGATATTATGTACATTATACCCATAGTATTGAAAACATGAAATAGATCAATTCCTAGCCAAAATGTCTTTTTAAAGTCACTTACTAAAAACATACAATCCAAATAGTAACATCTCTTTTCAATAAATTCAATGAATAATGTAAATTGTTTCCAACAAGAACTCTTCACTGACAAATTCTATCAAACACTAAGGATCTTGTCCCAGTTATGCACACCGTGGTTCGAAAGAGGAGACACCAGTTTTTAACTCGTTTTAAGAGCTCAGTTCTACCAAACCAAAACCCAATGAAGTCACAAGTACTTATCGACATCCCTCACAGACACAGACCTGGAATTTTAAGTGAAATATTAGAATAGGAAATCCAGAAATACATAAAACAAAATATAGCTTATTTTGGGAGTCTTTGATTCATTTCACATCTGAAAACCATCAGTATGTATCCCCAAGATAAAAGAAGACAAACCGTGACATTTCCTTCAGACCAGCAAATAACATGCTTCCTTGTCGATAGTTGTCTCATTGTGTGGAAAAAAAATCGTTTTTATACAATTCAAGACTCATTCGAATAAAGAAAAAAAGGGGCAGGGGTGGACTGCTTCAAAGCTAGACCCTGATGGAAATTATTTTGTCTCACAAGTAACAGCCACAAAAGATCTACAGCCAACACCATAGTTAATGTGTCTAGTGGTAAATAATTAATAAAGAGTACCGCCCCACTCCTTCCAAGTATCCAGTAAAGCATGATTCTTAAACTTGAATAGTTAACCAAATATATTTATGTATGTAAAACTCCCAATTACATAATGCCAATTTACAATGATGAAGTCTTATCCCAAATTTCTAACCTCTCCAAAACACCAGAAATATGTCTGAAGCCATCTGGATATCTGTGTCTCACTCTCTGCCCTTTCCTCTCTCTCTCTCCGCCCCTCACTTCTCTTAGCTCCTCCTCCTCTCTCCCTTCCAATCACTGGCCTCTCACTGCCTCAGTGTGAATGGATAGGAAATATCTTGCAACAAATGTGGAATATCGAGAGCGTTTTCCCAAGATTGGGAACAAGGTAAAGAATTCTAGCACTTCTGAGCATAATACCCAATGCCCCACCCGATGTGACACATCAATAAAATAAATAGAAGCTATTGAGCTTGGAAAAGAAGCTCTTATCATTCATAGATTATGTGTGTGCCCACGAGAAAAAAAGCCTAAGATAGTCTACGAAAAGGTTTATTAAAACGAAGAAAGCAGTCACAATCTAAATATGTGAAAATCACTTGTACATATCTACATCAAAGAAATGAAAAATAAAACCTTTTCAAGGCAATTTACAACAGCATCAAACGCTTAGGTACCTAGGAATAAGTCCCATGGACAATGTGCATACCTTCTGATGAAAATTACAAATATGATAAAGGAAATTGAGATTATTTTTAAATAGAGGCAGAGGTGGGAATGTTCATGGGTCAGACAACGAGATACCAATTTTCTCAAACTTGTCAATACGTTCAATAAACACCAATCAAAAATCTTCAAACTGATTTATAGTCTGTGATGGTTTGTGTATGCTTGGCCCAGGAAGTGGCACTATTAGGAGGTGTGGCCTTGTTGGTGTGTCACTGTGGGTGTGGGCTTTAACACCCTCATCCTAGCTGCCTGCAAGTCAGTTTTCCAGCAGCCTTCAGAGGAAGATGTAGAACTCTCAGCTCCTCCTGCACCATGCCTGCCTGGATGCTGCCCTGCTCCCACCTTGATGATAACAGACTGAAGCTCTGAACCTGTAAGCCACCTCCAACTAAATGTTGTCCTTATAGGAGTTGCCTTGGTCATGGTGTCTGTTCACAGCAGTAAACCCTGAGACATGGTATCAACAACAACAACAACAAAGTCTCAGGCTGGAGAGGCTGGAGAGATGGCTCAGTGGTTAAGAGCACTGTCTACTCTTCCAGAGGTCCTGTGTTCAATTCCCAGCTACCACATGGTGGCTCAACATCTGTAATGAGATCTGACGCCCTCTTTTGGTGGGTCTAAAAGTGACAGTGTACTCATATATCAAAAAAAGAAATCTAAAAAACAAAACAAAACAACAACAACAACAAAACCCAAACCTCTTACCAGGTAAGAGATTTATTTTGTTTGTTTGTTTTGGTTGTTTTTCGAAACAGGGTTTCTCTGTGTAGCCCTGGCTGTCCTGGAACTCACTCTGTAGACCTGACTGGCCTTGAACTCAGAAATCCGCCTGCCTCTACCTTCCAAGTGCTGAGATTAAAGGCGTGTGCCACCACTGCCCCGCAAGAGATTTGTTTTATGGTTTCCATTGCCATTGGTATTGACTGGTGGAAATAATTAACAAGGTTGTTACCACATATAAATATGTAAATACAAGTCATCCCATTGATGGGACCAATACTGAAGGAGGAGGATGAAGAGGAAGTAAGGAGAGGGTACAGAAGAAAGCAAGAGAAGCTGAAGGAGATAGACTCAGAAGCCACAAATCCAAGCTTGCAAGTGTGGTCTTGGAGCAAACGAATTTCTCTGTGACTTCACAATTGAATACTTTTCCAGACAGAGCTCTCTTTAAGGCTGTAAAATGGTACACCATTCTGGGCAAAGCATTGTAAATTTTTCTAAAGCTGAACATACATGTTTCCAGTTACCTAACAATTCTATTTCCAGGTCTATAGTGAGGAAAAGGGTGCTCTACCCATCAAAGAACTCCGCAGGAATGCTTATGCAAGCTTTACTCCAAATACTCACGGTGTGTAAGTGACCTAAATGTGGACCACATTGCAGACAGACTAACAGACAGAGTCCGTGGCACACTCTGCATAGTCAGTATTGGTATTTGCAGCATGAATGAGTCTTAGACATAAAGATGGAGAAAAGAGGCCACATGATTCCATTATATTACATATATATGCATACATATATATTCCATATATTTACCATATATAGTTTTTTCAAAGTAGAGCTTCTTTGTGTAACCCTGACTGTCCTGGAACTCACTCTGTAGACCATTCTGGCCACAAACTCTCAGAGATCTGTAAATGTAACTTTTATTCTCCAGATGCAATTGTCATCTCAGAGACTTGCTACTGAATAAACTCACCCTTTCAAGTTCTTTCTGAACTCCGGCTGACTAGTTCAACTCAGCCATTCTGGCTTGAACTCCTCTCCAAGATGACTGATTCAAACTGGCTTCTCTCAGCTTCTGACTAAATTTCTTTGATTGGTCGCATACTAACTTTGGCAATAGGTTCTAATCTTCTAGCACCTTCTCATTCTCTGGCTCCTTCTGTCATCACCTGTGTCTAGCTTGTCCTATCTGAAACCTGTCACTATAAAAATGCTCTGGTAGAACTCCCCATTCCCTACCTCCATCTCTTAAGGAGCCTCTCTTTCCTGTCTGTTCTTGAGAAAGTTGGGTGTATCCTATCTGTCTCATTCTCTCAAGTCTTTCTCTGATTCATCGCTTTGTCTGCCCTCAACTAGACATCACTTTTGAACACGGGTACTTTCCTGTACAAACACTGTTTGAGATTAAAGTTGTATAGTAAGGCTATGACCGTACTCCATCCATATGTGCATCATTCCTAGATTCCTAGATCACACAGACCTAGGTCTTTGGATGTGACCATTGCCAGAGCAGTCATATTGCTCGATTAAAATTCTTCTAGAGAGATCTGCCCGTCTCTGCCTCCCCAGTGATAAGTTATTTCTCTGCCAGTAAAATGTGCCAATTTGAGCCAGAGTCAAGTGTATATAAACACAGCTTTATTGGGAAACTGCTCTTGGGTGAGTTCATTGGCTCCAAGGACCGAGGCCAGGGAAGTCACCATGGGGAGGGAGAGAGGGGAAGGGGAGAGAAAGAGAGAAAGCAGCAGTGCACAGAGAAAAGGAGGAGGAGGAGGAGGGGGAGGAGGGGAGGGGGAGGGGGAGGAGGAGGAGGGGAGAGGGAGAAAGGCAGGGGAGACTAAAATGTCTGGATTATTTAGGGAAGAGTCTCTGGGGTAGAGGCAGCCCAGACCCTGGTCTGGTAAATTCAGTGCTGAGAGATTCTGGGTGAATGTTATATTTAACAATTAGTAAAAGGAACTCAAGGTAACAAACATGAGATTAATGACTGTCCATGAAGTAGCTGACAAGCTGAGTCAGCTGAGGTCCTGGGTTCCTTCTGTGGCTTAACCCTCATGTAGCTCAGGAAGGTGAAGGTTTGTGCAGTCAGAAACTTCCATTATGTATCAAGTTCATAGTCACTGCCTATCTGTCTTTTCCTGTTCAATTTCTCCACCTTTCTAACTCTGTTCTGCGTAAGAACCCCCAGATGGCTGAGCACGGTGGTAACACACTTTTAATCACAGCACTCTGGAAGCAGAGGCAGGCAGATCTCTGTGCTTTGAAGGCTAGCCTAGTCTACATAGGGAATTCCGGGACATAGTGAGACCCTGTCAAACAGACAACAAACAAAGAATATCAAAGGCCTTGAGAAGAAACCTGGTGTCCAGTATTGGGCTTAGTTCCCTGAATTCTCTTTCCTCTGAATCCTTCTGAATCTGAACAAGTCAGTCTTCCTTGACTTTCTCACAACCACAACGAGAGAGATGGGCCAGAGACCAGTGTCATCTCAGGACCACATAAACAACATTTTGTTTACTATAGTATTCAATTAACAAGAACAGGTAATATTGTAAGTAAACTGGGACATACAGTAGTCAAGTATCCTGCTCCACACAACACATTATTAGGAGCAAAGTCTGTGTTTTGACCTGTCTATGAATCTAGAGTTCTTTCTTTTCCCAAGATTTATTTTTTTTTAACTGTATATTTGTGAACATGAGAAGTGCAATGCCCTTGGAGGCCAGAAGATGGCGCCAGATCCCCTATAACTAAAGTTACAGGTGTCTGTGAGCTGACCAATGCAGGAGCTGGGAACCAAACTTGTCTCCCGTTCTTAACAGTACACATTCTTTTTTAAATTTTTTCAATCAAAAATTTCTTTTTTTTAAATTGAAGATTATCATGGAAAATTTTATATAGATATAATAATGGTAGGTGTAAAAGTATTCCTAAATTGATTGAAAGTGGAATTATAAACATTTTCTGATAAAGTTGAAGATTTACATGGAAAACATTTCTGATAAAATAGAAGAAATATATAGAAAAACATGTTAAATTGAAGGTTACCATGAAAAATAATGCAGATAAAATGGTAGACATAAAAAATACTAAATTAATTGAAAGAGGAATTATAAACATTTTCTGATAAAATTGAAGATTTACATGAAAAATATTTCTGTTAGTCTATGTCTTTTTATTGGGAAATTGAGTCCATTGATGTTAAGAGATATTAAGGAATAGTGATTGTTGCTTCCTGTTATTTTTGATGTTATTTTTATGTTTGTGTGGGTATCTTCTTTTGGGTTTGTTGAAAGAAGATTACTTTCTTGCTTTTTCTAGGGTGTAGTTTCCCTCCTTGTGTTAGCATTTTCCATCTATTATCCTTTGTAGGGCTGGATTTGTGGGAAGATATTGTGTAAATTTGGTTTTATCATGGAATATCTTGGTTTCTTCATTTATGGTGTTTGAGAGTTTTGCTGGGTATAGTAGTCTGGGCTGGCATTTGTGTTCTCTTAGGGTCTGTATGAGATCTGCTCAGGATCTTCTAGCTTTCCTTGTCTCTGGTGTGAAGTCTGGTGTAATTCTGATAGGTCTGCCTTTATAAGTTACTTGCTCTTTTTCCCTAACTGGTTTTAATATTCTTTCTTTTTTTAGTGCATTTGGTGTTTTGATTATTATGTGCTGGGGGGACTTTCTGGTCTGGTCCAGTCTGTTTGGAGTTCTGTAGGCTTCTTGTATGTTCATGGACATCTCTTTCTTTAGGTTAGTGAGGTTTTCTTCTATAATTTTGTTGAAGATATTTACTGGCCCTTTAAGTTGGAAATCTTCGCTCTCTTCTATACCTATAATCCTTAGGTTTGGTCTTCTCATTGTGTCCTGGATTTCCTGGATGTTTTGGGTTACAAGCTTTACGAATTTTGCATTTTCTTTGAATGTTGAGTCAATGTTTTCTATGGTATCTTTAGCACCTGAGATTCTTTCTTCTATCTCTTGTATTCTGTTGTTGATGCTTGCATCTATGACTTCTGAATTCTTTCCAAGGTTTTCTATCTCTAGAGATGTCTCACTTTGATTTCTTTATTGTTTCTACTTCCACTTTTAGATCCTGGATTGTTTTGTTCAGTTCCTTCACTTGATTGTTTGTGTTTTCCTGTAATTCTTTAAGGGATTTTTGTGTTTCCTCTTTAAGAGCTTCTGCCTGTTGACCTATGTTCTCCTGTATTTCTTTAAGGGAGTTATTTAAGTCCTTCTTGAAGCCCTCTATCAGCATCATGAGATGCAATTTTAAATCCAACTCTTGCTTTTCCTGTGGTGGGAGAACTGGGTTCTGATGTTGCCAAGTAGCCTTGGTTTCTGTTGGAAAGATTCTTGTGCTTGCCTTTTGCCATCTGGTTTTCTCTGGTGCTAGTTGGTCTTGCTGTCTCTGGCTGGAACTTGTCCCTCCTATGGGCTTGTAAGCCTGTGTCTGTACTCCTGGGAGACCAACTCTTTTCTGGAAGGGTCTGTGCACAGAAGGCTGTGAAGCTGCCTTACTCCCTGGTACAAATGACATCCTGAAGACCTCTGTCCCAGTAGATTCACTGATCGTTTGCCCTGTGTGCTCCCAGCTGTTCCCTTCCAGAGGGAAGGTGGAGATCTCACCTCAGTTCTCAGAAGTGAAAGCCTGCTGGGAGATCACTCCCTTCTGGTGGGCCATGCACAGAAGGCTGTGGAGCTGCCTGGCTCCCCGGTACAAATGGCCAACAGTACACATTCTTAACTGCTGAGCCACCTCTCCAGTTGAGTCTAGGGTTCTTAATAAGATATGAAAGAACACATGAATGGAAAATGATACAGTCATAAAGTAGGCTGCCACCATCAATCTAGGCTGCCACCATCAGTCTAGTTCTCTTATATAGTTAGGATATTTTCTTGGAATGAAAGGAGTTGGGCATAGCTAACAGTTTTGGAAATGTTTTGTTATTTGGTTTGGGTTGGGTTTTTTTATTTTTGTTTTGTTTTGTTTTTATTTTGTTTTGTTTTTCCAGGCAGGCTTTCTCTGTGTAGTCCTGGCTGTCCTGGAACTCCCTCTGTAGTCGAGGCTAGCCTGAACTCACAGATTCACCTGCCTCTGCCTCCCTCAAGGCTGGGAGTAAAGGTGTGTGCCACCATGCCTGGCTCATAGCTAACAGCTTTGATGTGATTGAAATACTTTTGATTTTTGCCCTCTAATTGTAAATTGCCCAACAGGCATCCTGAACTTCTGTTAAATTTCATTAAAAGGGAAAATGTCAAGGTCTGTGCACTAGAGGTCGCCTTCCTAATGGCGGGCGACCTTACTTTCAAAGTTGCCTTTTTGAAGTTTGCAAGTTGGCCAGGTCGCGGCAGCAGACATCAATGTGACCAGCAGATGGCGCCAGAATGCTGAAGATCCAGAGGTTGCTGCCGTAGCTGAACAGTTCTTTAACAATAGTGTACGTCCCTCAGCGCAGGCTGTGCTAAGTGCATTATTTTAATGAATGTTTAAATATGACGTTATTTTGTTGCCAATAGAGTCTACGCAAACACGCATGAGCGCGCGCCCACACCCCCACACCCACCGCTTGTCTTCCAAACACAAACAAAAAAACAAAACAAAACAAGATAGATTGTTTGAAATAACAAGCTAAAGAGGATGTGAAAGAGACCTAGCTGGCAAGAATGACAACTCAGACTTGAGTTTTCACTCTCCTTCCTGTATGACATTCACCAAAACTCACAGACACACCTGAGACCCGGAAAGCGAGGAGCCCACAGGGTTCCAGCTTTTTCCTCTCTGGGAAACTGGCTTATTTCTCTCCTCCCAATCCAATTCAGGTAAATGGTCCAAGCAGGAAGGTTAAGTGGAGATGGGGTGTGTTGAGGGAACCCACAGTGTGTCCATGGCTTTTTATATCATGTGAGCTCTAAGATGCTCTCTCCTGCCTCGTGTGAAACCTTGTTATATCAATGTAAGGAGTGTGGAGAAGTGACTCTTCCTTAGAATAGACATGTACTAGGGACATGTCAGGAGTCAGGTGTTCGGATGGATCCCAACACACGGGAGGCAGAGACAGTCGGCTCTGTAAGTTCAAGGCCAGCCTGGTCTATGGAGCAAGTTCTTGGAAAGCTAGGGCTACCCAGAAAAACCTTGTCTTGAAAAAGCAAAACAACAAACAAAAGACACCCGCCTGTATTTGTGTATGTTGTGTATGAGGTATGTGCATGTGTGGGGATGTGTTCATGTGTGAATGGGTTTAGCCAGGGGGGTAAACTTCAGCTGTCATTCCTCAGGAGTGGTCCACTTTGATTTTTGAAATACAGCCTCATTAGCCTGGATATCACCAACCAGCTCAGGTGTGTGGGCTGGCCCTTGAACCCCAGATATCATCCTATTGGAAGAGACAAAGTTACCCTGTAAGCCCCACTTGCCAAAGGACAGATAAGTTCCTGGAAGGTTGGGGGCTGTGTGGGGAATAACAAGCCACATACTTTCGATCCATTAAACAACTTTGTTTGCACCAGATATGCTTGACTGGATGTGGGAAGGAATTGTGTAGGCAGGAAATATGTCAGTATATAGCCCTGCTCCTGATTGGTCCTGATGGAATATATAGTGGCCATAAAATGTTGTGTATTTAAGTATCTACAAAACGTGACTCATGGCCATTTCCTGGGAACCCAAGAGTGGACCTGGCCAGAGTCCATCATCATGGGTGATATTTAATTGAAACTTGCTTCAAATTTGGCTCAAAATTATGAAGTTGGTCTTTCTCCTTGTGACTTTTCAGATTAACACTTATCTCTGCTTCCTGAACTCTGGGATCACAGGTGTGCACCAAAACACCCAGGATTTCATGGAGGGAGCAGGAAGTAAATCGGATGTCTGTAAATGGACTAAGCAAGAAGTTATTCCTTAAACAATGACATAAAATTATCACACGATTCAGCCAACTGTCAGAAATGAAATAAAAACATCAGGTCTATGAGAGCCACCCCCTAAGCCTCAGGAACTCCCCCAGTAACTCCTCTCCCACACCCCTTAGTTCTCTGTCATATTAACTTTTACTTTATGGTGCCAGGGACTGGCCCCCACCCCTCGTGCCATGCTAAGCTTCCTCTGACTCCTCAGCTACACTCCCAGCGCCCAGCGTGTCTCAGAGTTCATCTTTCTCTTTCCTCTCTCACCAGTTAGTGGCAGAGGACAAAAAAAATCAAAAGCAGCAGGTGAAACTCCAGATACTCTCAAGTCTCTGGAACCTCCCCTCCCACCCCCATCTAAAGAAAATCTATTCATTTGTAAATGCCTGTAAATCTGTAAATGTCTGAGGATGACATCATGAGAAGGAATTTTGTCCTTAAAGAGTTGGCCTTTCTGTGATCTCCCTACCTAAGAGAATGGCTTAAAGAGAAATTCTTTATTTTTCTTACGTATACTGGCTGGCTTCGTGTGGTAGCTTGATTGGATTTCCAATTGGATTTGAGACATAGTCATCAGAGAGGAAGGAGCCTCAGTTGAGGAAATGCCTCTGTGAGACCTGGCTGTAAGGCATTTTCTCAGTTAGTGATCATTGGGGGGGGGGGGAGTCCATGGTGGGTGGGGCCATCTCTGGGCTGGTGGTCCTGGGTCCTATAAGAAAGCTGACTGAGCACTAGATGGGGAACAAGAAAGGCGCACCCTTCCAAGGCCTCTGCTTCAGCACCTCCCTCCAGGTTCCAGTCCTGCTTGAGTTCCTGTCCTGACTTCCTCCAGTGATGGGCTATGATCTGGAAGTGTAAGCCAGATAAACCCTTTCCTCCCCAATTCACTTTTTTGTCGCAGCAACAGAAACCCTAACTAAGACATCATGGTTTCAGAGATTTCAGTCTGGAGTCCTCAGTGTCACTAAATCTGAGTGAGTAGTAAGACAGGATGCTGTGGCGACAGGAACATAAGGTAGGGGAAGCTGCCCACCTCGCCAGAGCCCGGAAGCAGAGAGGTAAGCAATCAGAGGTCCTCCCTGCTTCTAGCTTTCACAGTGCGAAAAGGTGCTGCCCCCTGCCTGTTGGAGGAGAAAAGACATCCATGTCATTTCCCCTCCAGCACTGACCCCTGCAGGCTCCAATGCCAGCTTGGCGGTAAGTTGTGTCTGCTGATGTGGACTAACTGTTATGGGGTAACTAACCACTTTCCAATTGGATTTGAGACATAGGAAGTGGAACCCACAAAGACACTAGGGACTTAAGAAATCTGCAGTTATAGTCCTCTATCATCATCATGAGATGTGAGTTTAAAACAGAGTCTTGCTTTTCTGGTGTGTTGGGGTATCCAAGGCTCACTGTGGTGGGAGAACTGGGCTCTGATGATGCCAAGTAGCCTTGGTTTATGTTGCTTATGTTCTTGCCCTTGCCTTTTGACATCTGGTTATCTCTGGAGTTAGCTGGTCTTGCTGTCTCTGACTGTGGCTTGTCCCTCCTGCAAACCTGTGTGTCCTCCTGGGAGACACACAGGCTTGCAATATTCCTGGCAGTATTTGTGTATGGAGCACTGTGGCACAGGGTCAGTTCAGGGCATAGATGGAAACAGGAAGGATCCTGTCCCAGGCTGTTCCTCGGTTCCTGTGTCCTCAGGGTTCTGGGGCAGGTCCCTCTGAGCAGCAGAGGTGGTCTTACCTGTGCTCACAGGCATGTCCGAACTCTCGGGAGACCAGCTCTCTCCCGACGGAAACAGGAAGGCTGTTTCAAGTCTTTATCTCACCTCCCATTGAATGATTCCTGATGCATTTCCAAAACTTTTCCCATGGTTCTTGTCTCCACATCTAATTCCTGGGGTCAGAAACCAGGAAAGTGACAGATGACAAGTGAGGGTATTGGAGACAAGAGTCCAGGTAAGACAAAGGTAGGAAAAAAGTAGTTGTAGAATGTACCAGGGAGCATTTCCAGCAAGTCAGCAGTGGGCGCTCCTTCATATTCACTTGCTTTGTGAGAAAATCAAGTCATAGGAATGTTTCATTATTTTCTTAGAACCCATAGAGTACTGACTTCTCTCCTTTTCTGATTTCTCAGGACCCTCTGCCACTCCCAGTCAGGTACCCACAGAGGTACCATCTTCCATGACAGGTGAGTTCAGTAGATTCTGGTGTCTGGGGAATGAAATTCTACTACAAACGTGACTGTACCCTCAAGCGGTACACTCACGGGCTTAATGGGTTCAAGAGACATTTTGGTAAAAACAATAGCCAGTTTCATGTGAAGACATTGTACTTAGGAGAGAAGGAGACTCCTAAAGTACAAACTAATAACGGGTTCTTTCATGACACTTGTTTAAAACTGAGATACAATTCACATACTATGTGTTTACTAAGATGGCTATAACTACACAAATACGAGCCAGCCAACCAACCAATCAACCAACAAAATAAAAAGCTAGCAACCGCTCAGCCAAGTAAATAATCAGAAAAAACACTGGAAAGATTTAGAGCTTATCTTTGGGTTTTATTGCTGTGAAGAGACACCATGACCAAGGCAACTTTTATAAAGGAAAACATTTAATTGGGGCTGGCTTACAGTTTCAGAGGTTTAGATCATTATTGTCATGGTGGGAAGTATGGTGGCATGCAGGCAGACATGGTGCTGGAGAAGGAACTGAGAGTTCTACATCTTGATCTATAGGCAGCAGAAGGAGACTGCCACACTGGGAGTAGCTTGAGCATAGGAGACCTCAAAGCCCACTCCCATAATGATACCCTTTCTCCACCAAGGCCACAGCTCCTAACAGTACTACTTTCTATGGGTCAAGCATTCAAACATGTGAGTCTATGGAGGTCACACCTATTAAAGCCTCCCAAGAGTTTTCTGCATTATATCTACTACATATGATTTGAAAACTAGTCTTGTATTCTCTCAGAAGTTAAACAGAGTTATCCTGTGACCCAGTGATTCTGAAACTCTGGCACTAGTACCAAACAAAAATTAAAAACCTAAAAGAAAAAGAAAATTGAAAACTTACTATCTTGGCTTCATTTTTATTGCCGCAATAAGACACCATAACCAATGTAACTTATAGAAGAAAAAGTTTACTGGGCCTTACAGTTTCAGAGGGTAGAGAGAGCAAGAGAACAAGAGCGAGAGAGTGAGAGAGCGAGAGCGCGCGCGCGCGCGAGAGAGAGAGAGAGAGAGAGAGAGAGAGAGAGAGAGAGAGAGAGAGAGAGATTGAGAGAGAGACTTTCTTCAACAAGGCCATACCTCCTAATCCTTCCCAAATGCTCTTACCGACTGGGGAACAGACATTTAAATATTTGAGCCTATGGGGGGCATTCTCAATTAAACTCCTACACTTTTGTTCATATAGGTTCTCATATACGGATGTTTATAACATCTTCATTCATACCAGCCCCAAAGTGGAAACAACTTAAAGGTCTATCAGTTGAAAAACAGTCAAATTCTTTGAGGCCACCAGACACGAAGTAGCAAGGAGTTTTTGAATTTATTAACCGCAGTAGTTGGACAATACATGCCAGATGAAGGAGCTTTAGAGAACGTAGGTGTCTCAGAAGGGGTCTGGAGAGTGGGGACACTTGGGATAAACTGTCATGATTCTATTTCCTTATAGCATTCCTGTTTGAAACTCTTAGAAGCCTCCAGGAGACCTTCCATCTTACCCACAAAATATCTACAGCTGGTAAATAGACATTTAATGCTCAATACAAAAGGGATACAAAGATGGGTTTCTCTATCCTACCAGCAAAGTCTATCTATAGTCATTTTTCATTGAGTCATAATTTCATATAGCGTTGGCTGGCCTCAAGTCCATTATATAGCAGAGAATGACCTTGAACTGTTCCTCCTCGTCTCTTGGGTGCTGGAATTACAAGCATTTGCCATCATACTGTTGTAAGGCTTACTGGTATAAGGTTGTATTGGGGATCAAACTCAGGGCTTGATGCATGCTAGTTGTACTGGCTGGTTTTGTGTAACAACTAGACACGGGCTAGAGTTATCACAGAGAAAGGAGCTTCAGTTGGGGAAATGCCTCCATGGGATCCAGCTGTGGGGCATTTTCTCAATTAGTGATCAAGCGGGGAGGGCCCCTTGTGGGTGGTGCCATCCCTGGGCTGGTAGTCTTGGATTCTATAAGAGCAAGCTGAGCAAGCTAGGGGAAGCAAGCCAGTAAGTAACATCCCTCCATGGCTTCTGCATCAGCTCCTGCTTCCTGACCTGCTTGAGTTCCAGTCCTGACTTCCTTTGGTGATGAACAGCAATGTGGAAAGTGTAAGCTGAATAAACCCTTTCCTCCCCAACTTGCTTCTTGGTCATGATGTTTTGTCCAGGAATAGAAACCCTGACTAAGACAACCTCTGACCTCCATATGTGCTCACCAATGTCTACTTTGCTCTGAAAACTCCACATGGGATGGAAAAGTCTCTTTTCTGATATCTTGCACATTGTAGGTATCATAATAGACCTGTGTAATGGCCTTTTTTCAAGCTTCTCTAGCATGGATTCGAGATTCATTTCTAAAATACCTGGCTTTCATAGCTGACCTGTTCCATTGTTTGTGCACAACTCTTGTTCTTTAGTAGGCTGCGTTCCTCTGATGGTCCACAGCTTTGGCCTTTAACCTAACTGCATCGTAAGTCACAGTTGGATGTGCCTACTTTTTAGAAGGGAAATGTGCCCTCCAGAAAGTGGTGTAGGGTGTTCCTTTTTATTAGTATACAATCTATATGATCAGCAGAGTCTTCTTTGTTTATAGTAGATATATTTCAAGACTTGAAATGGGTGCCTAAAACAACGGAAAGTACCAAATCCTGTGCCCATGTTTTTTTTCCTACATACATTCTGGCATTTTGAGGCCATTATAATAAGAAGTATCTGACTAGAATGTCTGTGACAGTTGATCTGCCAAACAAGATGGCTATTACATCTTCATGAACAGTGAATACACATCCAAAACATTGGTTTACTTTCTAAAATGTAATAGTGTGGGATGGTATAAAATTTTTTATTTCTATAATTTTTCCACTCAATATCTTCAACCTAAGGTTGATTACATGTGATGGAAACCATATGAAGCAAAACCACACATGAGGGGACACTCCTGAAAAACACATCCATAGCTTCCTGGTATTAGAAAGAGTCTTAATCTTATCTGAAAGGCCAGAATAGTCAAATTCAGAGAGATTGGAAATAATCACTTCTGGAAGATGAGGATAGTGGAAGGGAATGCTGGAAGTACTGTAGTGTGATGAAGATTATTCTGGAACTAGAAAAAGGTGATGGTTGTCCAATATTGTGAGTGTGCTAAGAGCCATTGAATGGTTCACTTAAAACAACTAGTAAGGCATCTGAGCAAAGTAGTGAATGCCTACACTAGTTCATGGGAGGAGAGGTAAGAGGATATTGAGTTCAAAGCTGGCTTTGTACTACATGAGTCCACATCTCAAAAACAAATGCAATCTTATGACTTCAGATAACCATAATGCATTGCATATTTAATGGTCACAGAGTGATTTTGAATGTTTTCAACAGAAAAAGATTGGGAAATGTGGTTTTGCTGATAGGAGCCTATAAATGATGTTTGGAGAAGCCCAGGAATGAAGTCAGTGCTCTGGAGAACTGTATAGAACAGACACCCATAACCTTTCATCACTTCCCTCAGGAACCCCCTTACCTACTCAGTTCCAATAAGCCCCTGGGTGCCTCCCTGACATGCAAACATGAATATGTTACAATGCTGCTGAGTCACTGGAGATGCTGTTGAATTATAGAAGGATGGTCTTGCTATATACCTTACCAAAGTACTCATAGTGAGAACTTCCTTCTTGGTTAACGATGTGAACAGATCCAAAACATGTCTACATACATTTTCTGCAGTAGGGTAAAGACTATGTTCTTAGAAGCCAGTAGTGGGAAGAGACTGATGATCCAGATAAATCAGTGTCATGAGAACAAGCGCTGCTTTGCTTGTTCACCTGCATACCATCCCTGTAAACAGCAGTGAGTCCTCCAGCCACCTCTCAGCTTTGAAGTGTGGTTTGCAGGGGAAGGGTCTGAGAGGACGGAACACAGGAAACAGACCTCAAGAAAAATGAATTAACCAAAAGATGAATTAAGACCCTGGCTGAGGGGCTGGAGAGATAGCCCAGCAGTTAAGTTTTCTGCTTCTTTTAAAGAGGACCTGAATTTGATTCATAGCACCGAATTCTAGGGGCTCACAACTTCCTGTAACTCC
This sequence comes from Tokudaia tokunoshimensis, assembly GCA_036184795.1. Lineage (NCBI taxonomy): Eukaryota > Metazoa > Chordata > Mammalia > Rodentia > Muridae > Tokudaia > Tokudaia tokunoshimensis. The sequence continues at coordinate 76,647,857 of BTHU01000006.1, forward strand.
AGCTTCAAGGGATATAACACCTAATTCTGACAGCCGCAGGCACCTTCATATATGTGTACTCACCATATAGACCCATATAGACAAATGGACAAACATTAAAAAGACTCTGGTCAAAAGCTTATGCCTGGAGGGGTTATCCCTAGTGTATAATCTGCTACTGTTTGCTAAATGGTCATGCAGTCAGATTGCCATTTAAATTTTAAAATTTATTCTTGTAGCCCTAAGCTGGGACAGAGAAGCTTCTTGGCCTACAAAACCAAAACAAAATCACAACTGGGCAGGCCCGTAATCCCAGTGCTGGAGTGATAAAGACAGGAGTATTAGGTTCACGGGGCAGTCAGTTTAGCCAGATCAGGGAGTTCCAAGCATAGAGACTCAGCCTCAAAAACTAAGGTGAAGAATGGACACCAAACACTGACCTCTGACCTTCACATGTACATGAATGAGCACACAGACATACATCACATACACACACACACACACACACACAGTCACACTGTAGTGTCTATTCCTGGTTGACTATATCTGGAATGAACTACAATCCAGAATTGGAAGGCTCACCTGTGATCCTAATCTGGAGGCTGGGAGATATACCTTTCTGACCTGGATCTTGGCATGGAGATCTTGAGGCATAGGGGCTATGAATCCCAGAAGATTAAGACAGGGAGATCTCTGAGTTCAAGGTCATCTGGGACAAAGCAAGTCCCAGATCCAGTTGTGGCAGCACACACCTTTAATCTGGACCACACCTTCTGCTGGAGACCTAGATAAGAACATTGGAAGAAGGAAGATTCTCTCTCTCTTCTTCGCCTCCTTGCTTTGTGGGACTGAGCAACTGCTAGATCCTTGGACTTCCATCCACAGCTGCTGCTGACCATTGTTGGGGAGTTGGACTACAGACTGTGAGTCATCAACAAATTCACTTTCTATATATCTATATAGAGACTACCCATAAGTTCATTGACTCTAGAGAACCCAGACTAATACACACACACACACACACACACACACACACACAGATTACTTGGAAATACATCTCAATAGACAACATCTGTAACTACTGTGACCCATATAGATTGGATCTTAAAACTCTGACTAGGGGATGAGAGGATGGAGATTGATTGACAGATGCTCATCTAGGAAATCAGGGATCAGGTGAATGTTTGTCACCATTGGGGGGCAACTACTACTTCTAGCAACCTGGAACTTCAGCGTGTTTGTGAGGTACGGCACAAGGGAAGAGCTTAGCAGAGATTGGTAGGTGATCTTTGTGGTTCTCAGTCTCAGACTGTAATGTTATGGTTCCCATTAAAGGTTTTAATTACTATGCTTGAGAGAGGAAAAATATAAAAGTGAAAAATGCCTCTAACATGTCAGCACCTAGCTTATTCAAGAGGTACTCTAGTAGCCTACTTCTTCCTTTCCCAGACACTGAAGGCTAGTCTTAAAAAATGATCGTGTAAAATATGCTGTTCTTGCAAGACAGGTCAGAAGGTTAGCTGCTGTTTCTGCTTTTGTAATCAAGCTTGCTTGCTTTGCTCAACAGATGACTTGGACAACCGGAAGACATATAGGTTAAAATAAGCCTTTGCCTACATGTAGGCAGAATACACATAATCTCACAGTTTTTGCCTTTATAAGCTCTGGGCTGATAGGACTAAAGGCTTGGGAGTGCCCCTAGATGAAATCCCAGCACCAATCAGTCCAGGAGCAAAAAGCCACTTCTCGTTCGAATTTGAGTGACTCCAGATTCGTCACCTGAAATAGTCAGGGCGATGGGACCACTGGTGTTGGTTTTTGTCCACACTGGTCACTCAGTTGCACTTGGGCTCTTTAGGAAAGTCTTGCCATCCTCTAGGTAAGCCATGGCCAGTCCTGTGGGGCTGAAACATCAGAGTCCTGGACACGTCGTGCCTAGGTCAAGGATACACACTTCATTCTGCGTGTCCTCTACCCTTGGATGTATGTGTCCTTGGCCCCCCAGGGCTGCAAACAAAACATAACACCAGAAGCCATCATAGCCTGGTAGGGCTATAGATATAGGTACAACCAAACAGTTGCCGCGTTCACTTCCTGTTCTGCCTCCTCCCTGCTATCGTGTAGTGTAGACAATACCTTTCATCTCGTAGGGAATCTCATTAAGATGCAGGGTGTTCTAAAGGGAGGTGAAACATGCCACACCATAGGGCAGATTCAGGAAGGAATCAACTCCTTGACTGAGACAGTCATTGAAATGGACCAGGTATAGTAGGCCTGTTATTCCCCACGCATATATAATAGTAAAGATGCTGAGAGACACTTAGACCAGACTAGTCTCAGCTGCCTGGCAGAAACTCTCCAACCTGTCCAGTGGCCTGCAGGTTATGCAGTATGTCTCAGGTTGTCAGCTTTCTTTTTTAAAAAATTATTTATATCTAAGTACACTGTTGCTGTCTTCAAACACACTGGAAGAGGGCATCAGATCTCATTACAGATGGTTGAGAGCCACCATGTGGTTACTGGGATTTGAACTCAGGACCTTCAGAAGAGTAGTCAGTGCTCTTAACCGCTGAGCCATCTCTCCAACTCCCAGGTTGTCAGCTTTCTTGAGTCATTGCCCAGTGCTGACATGGGCTTTGGTCAAGTGGCTGCCTTTGAGTCATTGCTGGTTCTGGAAGTGATCCTAATAAAATCTCCAGTTTACCAAATTGGATGTTCATGGTATCATACTTTGTCATTGGTGCCCAATCTGGGCATGTGTAGCTAGCATCTGCTCAGGAATAGTGTTGCATGTTACCCTAAGATTTCCCTTGAGTTTTGCGGGGACCCCATTAGTCAACACAGTTCTTCATGCCTGCTTTCATTTTTATTCCTCAACATACCAGTGATACAAACATTTTACATTTACCATGGTTTCGTGACGCGTGTGAGTTTTATACACAAACCTGGGAAGGATAAGGACAGTTAACCCAGATACCAACAGATCAGAGAGGGTGCCCAGAGAGCCCTCACCCACATCTTCAAGGCCCCCTAACTCTTTTGGAGGGTAATGGCCTCAGAAAATGAAATGAGGGAAAGGAGGGTTCTTTTTAAGATCCACTTGGTCACTGGTAATGGTCAGTTGTGGATGACTCTCCTTCATTTCTTGGATCAGCTTCTGGATACTGGTCTTAGCGCCATCATATTTCAACCTAGGTCACAACAGGAGGAGAAAAATGGTTTGTTGTTTTGAGAAAAATCCGTGTAAACGTCCCACATGCCTTAAATGTCTCATGGGCCACTTTAATACTACACTGCAAGGTGGAGTTGCATAGTGATATTTTAAATCTTATTTTGGTCTATGGTATATACATGTGTGCCCAGGCATGTGTTGGTGGAATACACTCCAGTGGCTGTATAGAGAATATAGAGGTTGCCACAGGAATGTCTCTCAACTGATTCTTTACCATAATGCCCATTCCCAGCGTTTTTTTTTTTATATTAGTATTTTGCCTGCATGTATGTATTCATGCCTGATGGCTGGTTCCTTTGGGACCTCAGAAGGGGGCCCTAGGTTCCTGGATCTGGAGTTACAGATGGTTGTGAGCCACTTTGCAGGTGCTAAGGACAAACCTGGGCCCTCGGCAAGAGCAGCACCTGCTTCTAACCTCTGAACCATCTTAGTTTGAGACAGGGTCTCTCCCCGACATCCTGGAACTTACCATTTTGATTAAACTGGCTAGCTATGAAGCTGCCAGAATCTTTTTGACTCCATCTCTTTAAACAAAAAGCCACCCTCTTGGAAAAATTTATTTCAGATTCGTCACCTGAAATAGCCAGGGTGATGGGACCACTGGTGTTAGTTTTTACCCACACTGGTCACTCAATGCCTGTATAGACCTGTATGGCCATGCCTAGCTTTTAGGTGGGTACTGATGATCCAAACTAAGGTCTTCATGTTAGCACAGCAAGAATTTTACTCACTAACTTTCCAGCTCCAGTCTATTGGGTCTCATGTAGCCTATGCTAGCCCCAAATTCATTATGTAGCTATTGATGGCCTTGAATTTTTTATCTTCCCCACCTCAACCTTTTTTTCATTACTTATTCACTTTACACCCCAACAGTAGCCCACCCTTCCCAGTCCCTGCTCAAAAATCTCCTCCCCCATATCCCTTCCCCTCCCCCTGAGAACAGCGAGGTCCTCCTAGTGTATCATCTTCTCTTGGCACATCAGTTCACACAGGACTAGGCACCTCCTCTCTCACTGAGGCTAGACAAGGTAGCCCAGTTAGGGGACCAGGATCCACAGACAGGCAACAGTCAGGGACGGCCCCTGCTCCAGTTGTGGGGAACCCGTGTGAAGACAGAGTTGCCCATCCACTACACCTGTACAGGGGCCTTCGTCCAGCCCACGCGTCCTCTCTGGTTCCTCCCCCGCCTTTCAAGTTTACCATCACAGCCAGTTTTATGCAGTTCTAGGGATCAAACTCAAGGTACACACTAGGCAACTACACTCTCAACTGAGTCAACTCACTCAGCCCTGCATATTTAGTAAGGAAAAAGAGGTTATCTGTAGTGATAGAGACCCACTACAGAGCCACGGATCCTTCAGTCACATTTTGAACCAGGGTCTGTGAAATTGGGGCTCGTCAATTGGCTAGATTATTGTATTATCAAGTTTTGGAGAATCTGCCTAATTTTCTGCCTCCCCAAAGCTGGGATTACAAACTCATACCTTCATACACTTACGTGCGTTATGGGATTCTCATGTATGAGTAACAGGCACTTTATTAAGTAATCTATCTCCCCAACCACATTTTTATTTGTTATTTAGAGAGAGCATCTCATGCTATATAGTCTAGGAAGGCTTGAGACTCACCATGTAAGCCCATGTATGGCAATCTTATGTCAACTTGCCAAGGTCCAGAAAACAGACTTGAGCCACCACACCAGGCTCCCACTTTTCTTGAGACACCATGTTAGACTTGCAGTTTGTTTACCCTACTAGACAAGTGTCTAACAATTGTGGCTTCTTGGTCTCTGATGCATTCACTCTATGACTGTTTACCCAACAGTGCAACGGAAGGGTTAAAAAGAAGGTTAATATTGTTTGGTGATTACTGGATGTGGTGGTACACACCTTTAATCCCAGCATTCAGTAGGCAGAGGCAGGCAGATTTCCGAGTTTGAGGTTAGCTTGGTCTACAAAGTGAGATCCAGGGCTATACAGAGAAACCCTGTCTTGAAAATTTTAAATATTATTTGCTAAGTGCCAATGGCTGGAGCAGATTGCCAGTGACTGGTGTCAACAGTGAACCATTCTGCAGCATTATGTGTCTCACCACCACCAAAACCTCCATGTATGAAACACTATGAAATCAGAAATAGTGGGATCACACCTGAGTGTTTGGAGGGGGCAAATCTGAAGTTTCAAGTCTTCACAGAATGTCTTTACTGCATCGGTTCCCATGGCGTTCTGAGACAGGTCTAGTGTGTTCAGGCTCCTGTTGCTTCTTAGAGTCTCAGAGAAGTCGTCGCAGTTGGATGGAGTGATGGAGCATCTATAGAGCCTTGCAGACAAGACACAAAAACTTAACTCATTAAGTCTTATTCAGTACTGGATCCTGTGTACTATAATACTCACTCCTTCTAGGCAAGTTGTGTTCGCTTGTACAATAGGGGCGTGACAGTGATGGGGGTTACCAACAAGTTTCTGCTCAGATTTGAGGACACTAGAAAGGAGGCTACATGGTACCGTAAACAGGATTGAAAGTTTTCTCGTGGGGAACTGGATGTCATTTCACTAGATGGTCACACACTGTCGAACTGAGAACTATTTGGGTTTATCACGACAACCTGAGTGGTTTTCAAGTATAGTCAGAGAAGCTACTTTTTACAGTTAAGCGTGGTTAATGAAGACTCTTAAAACTGATCACAATGTTAAGAGTAAATGAAGTGGTGTTCAGCCATAGAGGGTCAAGTTCATCAACCTCTCTCCTTTCAAGGCTCAGGAAAACATCTTTAAGAAGGGTTGGATAGACTAAGAGCTGGAGCACGGAGAGGAGCCACGTGGAACACTATCATATGGACACAGCCTGACTGTCACACATATGAGTTCATATCAACTGTAGTTACCTGCACGAGACCTGTACAGACCAAGCCAGCCAAAATGTCAGCATAGATGAGGGAGGGGCTCCAGAGACTCCCCTCCTTACTGAGGAGCTATCATCAGTTGACAGAGGAAGAATCACTTCAGAGATGAAGACGTGAAGACGTGGTAGGTTGCCCATGTCCACACGCCTATGTGCATATGATCAGTATTGGACTAGGTGAACTGAATAATACTAATAATGATAACAATTAAAGAACTTGAAGTTGGGAGGAAGCAGTCCCAGGAAAGATTTGAGGCTAGTGGAGGAATAGATCAAAATACATGTTATACATATGAGAATCTCATAGAGTAAAAAGTTACAAATTTAAGTAGCAGCTAATTCAGTCAATGCTATGGGTATCATCCGGTAGGACAGGCACATGGGTGTGAGGAATCAACAATGAGCAACAGAAGTTTCTTCCCTCGGGGAAAACAAAAATGGTGTACTGTGTAGTATATTACATGTACAAGGAAGGATTGTGAAAGGAAAAGAGTATCTGGGGTGCCAGATTAAGGGCCGTGGGTGACATCAGAGAATGATGAGAAGGAGCAGAAGAAATCTAGAGTAGGAGATCTCCAGACAGGGAAACAACTCACCCAAAGGCCTGGTGTTGGCTTACAGATATTATGTGAACTCGTATCAAACTGAGAAGGCTATACACATATGATGCATGCAATCACAGTCTCTACATAACACTGGGCATAGTGGTGTATGTCAGTGGTCCCAGCACTTGGGAGGACCAGGAGTCAAAAGTCCTCTTCCGCTACACAGAGAATTTGAAGCTAGCTTGGGATACGTGGAAAAAGGTTAATAACATATTGTGGATGGTGAGATGGAGTGGTGGATAGAGGGTAAGCCTGATGACCCAGGTTTGATCCTTGGGACTCACATGGTAGGAGAGAACACACTCATCTTTTGCAATGCTCTAACTCTCCCTCTACCTCAAAATAAGTATAGTAAACATTTAAATAAAGTTTGAGAAGAAAACCCACAGGCGAAACAAAGATGTCCAAATACAGACCCATGAATGATCAACACATACACCTAGATGTTGCTATGTTTGAATAAGTATAGGTACAAATTCTATATAACTGGAAGAAGGTTCCAAGATCTCCGAATAGACTGGACTTGGAAAGAAGAATGGATAGAGTATAACACCCCCAAAGTGAGGAAATAATCTGCTCAGAGGGGCAGCTTATACTGAAGTTTTTAGGTAGGGGAGAAAGACCCATTCCATTTTGAACAAAGATCTTAATTAACTCACTCTAGGGGAACAGGAAAATGGATATGTTCAACACAGGAGAAAGGCTTCCATCTGGGGTTCACAAGTGTGCAGAAGGCAGAGAGGAGAGGCTGCAGAAGTGACCAAGTGATGTGCACATGCATGGTGGGCATGTGGAATATCACGCTCATCTCAGGTCATGGGCTAAGTTTAGTCCAGGCTGCTGAATGAACTCCATATGGCGAGTGTTGAGTTCATGGCTTGGCAAATGTTTGAATAATAATGCTAATTTTTATTTATCATGACAGCCATGTTTTCAGCAGACACAACTCATCCTGTTTCACAATGACTCCATTATAATGCATGATTAATACATACTAGCAAACATTAAAATGAAAAGGTATACTAAAAATCCTGATGCCTGATTGCAACAATATTGATGCTAGCCACACTACAGAATCAGCCAGGCCTGGCGTAACTCTGGCACTTGGTAGGTTGAGGGAAGGGATAGTGAGTTCAAGGCCCTCATGTAGACATCTATTAAAATAGCCTCTCTTAATGCATAAGTACTTTTGTTTGATTTTTGAGGCTGAGTCTTACTATGTAGCCAAGTCTGGTAGTGATCCCTCAGTCCTCCTACCTCATCCTCCAGAGTGATGGGATTTTAGTCATGTATCATTCACTCCCAGTTTAAGATTCTTTCTTGTCCCCTCCACCCCTCAAAGATACTGGTATCTGGATTACACTCCAGGGATTGTTTTGATTATCCTGTGGTATTGCTTGGGTGCTAAAATTTTAAAAGCTTATAAACATTTCTATTACAAAATAGAAAAATAGATAAGGAACACTGAAAATATACAGTACTAACATGTGTTACAAACAAAAGATAACATGTTTTATTTTTAAAATACTTAATTGACAAGCTAGGTTACAAAGGGATACCCGCCTGTAAACCTAGCTCTCAGGAAACTGGACTAGAAGACTGCAAATTTGAGGGTACCCTGGACTATGTAGTAAAACCTGTTTCAAAATATTTGATGAAGTTTATAGGCGGGGTATACAACATGATGGTTTGATGCCTCTTGTGCATCAGTGTCTACAAAGAAATAATTTGGTCACCACTACACTATGTTAGAGCATCCAAATTTGTTGTTTTTATAATATTGTATATATGTTATATATTATGTAATATACATTAATTATATAATATATAATATTATATAATTATAATATTATATATTACATAATATTGGGAGTTCTACCAATATTTACTTTTCCAGCCCCAGGCCTTGGAGGTCTTACTCTCTGCTTCTGAGAATCTGGCTTTTAAAGGTTTCAAGGCTTTCATTGAAGATCTACTGATACTAGTTCAAATATAACAAGCCAAGCACTACCAACAGATTTGGTGGGTTAAAGAAAGTGTGGCAAATACCTACAATGGAATATTGCTCAGCCATGAAAAGACAAGGAACCCTGGCATCTGTGACAATGGATTGAATAGGGAGGACATTTGTTGGGTGACATATGACCGCACTTCTACGAGTCTCTCACTGTTAAGGGCTGTCATGAAGAGCATTTGATTGATGCTCCTAACTTACCTGGGATTTGTAGGACAGAATCAAGTCCTTACTGAGGCCGTAGGTATAATGTCCATTTCTTACCTCTCTAAACCTTGGGAGCTGGGAAACAAGTGATTGTGCTTGGCTTGATGCGTCTCATCCTTAATTTTTTTTTTCAGAGGAGACATTTGTATACCCTGTTTGTGTAAATGTATGTGTGTTCATGTATGAATGTACATGTGTGCCACTGTTTGTAGAGGCCAGGGGCTTGATACTGTTTTCAGCATTCTCCATCTCATATTTTGAGATATATTTTCTCTATGGACCTGGGATTCATAATTTGGCTAGAATGGCTACCCATTGAGTCCCAGAGATGCCCCAGTCCCTGCTTTCCCAGTGCTGACATTGTAGGCATACACCATCACACTTGGCTTTTCTATGTTGATGCTGACCCCCACCATCAACATAGAATATGACCCCCAGGCTCATGATTGCACAGCAAGCAATCACATCCATTAGCTAACCCTTTTTTTTTAAATTAACATGTAGGGCATCAAGGACCATAGCAGGAACAGACATTTGAAAGCACAATGAGCCTTCCAGAAAAAGACAGTAAAGCAATCCTGTAAGACCATGGATTAAAGAGGAACCAATGTCAGAAAGCACAACTACTCCTCCAGAAAAAGACAGTAAAGTAATCCTGAAAGACCAAGGACCAGGCTGGGAACAGACATCAGAAGCCTTACAAGCTGAGGAAGGAGATGCAGTGACAAAGGCAGGTGAACAGGGTGACCTATAAGACTACAAGGCCCACGTGATAGCTAAATTCGACGCAAATGTTGATTTACACCATGACAGCCCAGAGATGAAAGCATTGTCTGATGCTTTTAAACCATACCAGAAAACCTTCAGGCCTCACACCATTCTCCTACATGGAAGATCAGGAATTGGGAAGTCAGCTTTGACCAGAAGTATTGTTCTGGGCTGGGCACAGGGTAAATTCTACCAAAGACACGTCCTATGTCGTCTTCTCTATCAGAGAAAGAAAGTGAACAGAGAAGAGCAGTTTGGCACAACTGATTATCAAGGAGTGGCCAGACTCCTGGGCTCCCGTGACAAAGATCATGTCCCAACCAGAAAGACTCTTGTTTGTCCTAGATGGTTTGGATGATATGGACTCTGTCCTCCAACGTGACGATATCACACTCTCCAGAGACTGGAAGGACAAACAGCCCATAAACCTCCTAATGTACAGCCTCCTGAGGAATGCCCTCCTACCCCAGTCTTTTCTCATCATTACCACCAGAAACACAGCCTTAGAAAAGCTCAAGTTGATGGTGGTGTTTCCCCCTCCTATATACTGGTTGAAGGACCGTCTGCATCAAGGAGATCTCAGCTGGTCCCCGAGAACATCTCCGATGACTATCAGAGAATGCAAGTCTTCCATTCCGTGATAGAAAATCACCAGCTATTTGACCAATGCCAGCTCCCCCTCTGGTCTGTGAGACTCTACAGCTACAGAAGAAGCTGGGAAGGAGATGCAGCCTACCCTGCCAGCCTCTCACCGGTTCATATGCTGCGTTGGTGTTCCACCAGCTCACCTTGAGAAGGCCTTCCCAGAGCGCACTCAGTCAGGAAGAGTAAATTACTCTAGTGGGTTCGTGCAGGATGGCAGCTGAGGGAGTGTGGACCATGAGGTCGGTGTTCTACGAGGATGACCTGAAGACCTACAACCTAAAGGAGTCCGAGATCTCGGCCCTCTTTCACACAAACATCCTTCTCCAGGTTGGCCACAGCAGTGAGCGGTGTTATATTTTCTTCCATCTCAGCCCTGCAGGATTTCTTTACTGCCTTATAGTATGTTTTAGAAGGGCTGGGGGAGTGGAATCAGTATTTTTTCTTCATTAAAAAAACCAAAGGAGCATCTCGGAGGTGAGGAGAACAAATGACACTCACCTCCTTGGGATGAATTGTTTCTTATTTGGCCTCACGAACAAGGATATCTTGAAGACTCCGGAGGTTCTGTTTGGATGTCCCGTGACCCCGACTGGTAAGCAGAAGCTCCAACATGGGTCTCTCTGATAGATCACCAGGTCATTGGCACCAGCCCGACGGACACCCTGGATGCCTTCTACTACCGGAGTCTCGAGATCATTTGTTCACATGGCTCTCAATGGCTTCCAAGAAGTGTGGCTTCTGATTAACCAGAAGATGGACTTGATGACATCTTCCATGATGATGTCTCCAGCACTGTCAGAACCTAAAGGCAGTCCAGGTGGAGATCAGAGACCTCTTCTCGGTGGATAATACTCTCCAGCTCTGTTCTGTTGTTGCTCTCCAGGCGACACAGTATAAGCCCCTCCTCATAGAGTGGTGGGGTAATGTCTGCTGTGTGCTCTCAGCACTCACCCGAAACTGAAGGAGCTGGACTCGGGTGACAGCATCTTGAACAAACCGGCCATGAAGATACTGTGCCTCGAGCTGAGGAATCCGTCCTGCAGTTTACAGAAGCTGACGATTAAGAGTGCAGAGGTCTTGTCTGGCCTGAAATATCTCTGGATGCTCCTTGCTAGCAACCAGAACTTAAAGTACCTCAATCTGGGGTACACTCCCATGACATGAAGTTAGCCTGAGAGGCAAGGTGCTGAAACATCCAAGCTGCTCCCTGGAGACTCTGAGGTTGGATACGTTCTTTCAACCGCCAGCCTAAAGTGTCTCAGCCTGGCCAAAAATAAGGTGGGAGCAAAAAGCATAGGATCCCTTGGGGATGGCTTGAGTAACTCAATGTGTCCACTGCAGAAGCTGATGCCCGACAGCAGTGACCTCACACCTGTCAGCTGCCACTTTCTGACCTCAGCCCTTCCCAGCAACCAGAACGTGACTCACCTGTGCCCATCAAACAATAGCCAGGGACTGAGAAGTACAACAGCTGTGTCAGCTCATGAGGAACCCAGAAAGTGCTCTCCAGAGGCTGATACCGAATCACTGCAACATTGTACATGACGCCTAGGGCTTCCTGGTGGTGAGACTTACAAACAGCAGAAAGCTGATGTACCTGAGACCGACCATGAGCCCCCTTAGGGAATAGTGCAACAAAGTTACTATGTGAAGCTTTAAAGGAGCCCACTTATTACCTTCAAGAACTGGAACTAGTCGACTGCCAGCTCATGGAGAACTGCTGCAAGGACCTGGCCTGTATGGTCTCAACAACCAAGCACTTAAAAAGCTTGGATCTTGGTAACCACACCCTGGGTGACAAAGGAGTCACAACCCTGTGAGAGGGACTGAAGCAGCTCCCTGAGGAGACTTGGGTTGGGAGTGTGTGAGTTGACTTCCAACTGCTGTGAGGCATTGCCATCTGCCTCTCCTGCAACCCGCACCTGAACAGCCTAAACCTGCTGAAGAAGGACTTCAGTACATCGGGGATGTTGAATCTGTGCTGCTCTGCGTTCCAATGCCCTGCCTCTAACCTGTGGATAATTGGCCTTGGAAACAGCAGTACTACGCCTAGGTGAGAAGACAACTGGAGGAAGTGCAGTTTATCAGGTCCCACGTGGTGATTGATGGTGAATGGTATACTATTGATGAAGATGACTAACTGGTGGAAAAACTGAAGACATGACCCCCCTTCTTTTTCACGTCCTAGGACTTCATTATCTGTGAAGTGATTGTCTCACCTTGGAGGATGTGGCAAGAATGAAATAGAGAATTTAGAAAAAAAAAAACTTTACATGCATGACTGTGTGGCCAATGAGATAAGAAGGGAGAAGGTTCCCTGGAGCTGGTGTTTACAGCAAATTTGGAGCCACTTGATGTGACCTTGGGAACAAAATGTATGTTCTTTGTAAGCAACAAAGAGATCTTAACTGCTGAGCCATTATCACTATAGCCCCTTGCCTGATGACTTAAAAGAACATTCAGCTCAGGGCTAGAGAGGTAGATCAGTGGGTAAAGGCCCTTGCCGCCAAGCCTTCCAAACCTGGGTTTGAACTCTAGATCTCATGTGGTGGGAATAGAGAATCAACCCTCTCATGTTGTCCTACTGACCTCTATGTACCAGCTGTAGATGCAAATACTAGAAAAATGTGATACAATACTCAACTGACTTGACCGAGAACCTCCCTATTGCTTCTGAAGGCACCTGCTGCTACACTTGAAAGCTCCTTTGAGGTACAACAGATTGCAGTTCAAAAAGGCACAACTCACCACAGACTTTTCAGTTTACACTTGGGGTTCTTCAGGGCCTCACACAGACACTTTGCCCCTGCAGCTCCAATGCGATTTAGCCCCAGATCCAAGTGTTCCAGGCTCATAGTTTGTTGGAGCATCTTTGAGAGATATTGGCAACCGTTGCTGGTGATGTTACAGGACCACAGTCTGGAAAATCACACGCACAGGGACAAAAGCCAGAAACAAAGAAATACCTTAGTCCATTCTGGGGAGAAGCCCCCAAGCCACACACTACCTTCTACCTCAAGTCATTGGTTCCAGTCAAGCTTAGAGACATCATGATAAATGATATTGGAATGAAATCAGAGTGGGTTTCTGTTGGGCCTTATTCGGCCAGATACTGAGGCCTAGTGAGGGAGTCTCAGCCTTTGCTCGAGTTTAGAGACCTGTCTCGGTCACTTCCGTATTGGAGTGATTTAGCACAACCTGCTTAAGCCTACACTTGCCTAGCTACCATTGACATCAAAAAAACTTTATTGGCCCTGTCAGTCACCCCATGCCCTCCGTCACCCTTCCCCACCTCCTAAGTCATCTCACCCCACCAAAAGTCCCCATCTCCCTTCCTCAACCCTATATAAACAAGAGACTGACACAATTAAAGAAGTTCCTGCTTTGACAGACTCCCGGCTCTGTTACTTACCATCAGTTTCAGCCCCGGAGAGACTCGGTCAGCTGGACCGGGTTCTCTCCTCTCAGCCTAGACCTGCTGGCAGAAAGCTAGCAGGTGTCCATATGAGCTTCTCAAAAACTCCTTCCCATAGAGAAGTTGGAAAGGAGTGGATTATGATTAAAATACATTGCATACACATATGAAATTCTCAAAGGAATAAGTAAATAAAATTAATTGGTATGAAAGGAAACCTCATGCCTGCTACTGTCTACCAAGACAGCTAACTGTGGCTAGAAGAGGACAAAGACCCTTGAGAATGAAGAGGACACATCATTTAATGGATACAGTTTCCAAACATCTTTTAAATACTTGTGCTCACAGGTAAATGCAGCTCTTATCCCACAACAGAGAAACCATTAAATTTGTAGTACTTAATGGATGGGGCATAGATCAGCGATAAGTTCCTAATACAGTGCCTGCACACAGTAGGTGCTTTATAAATGCTGACAATTACTTCATAGCTGTGTTTGGTGATCTTAGAAGGTAGTGAGTTTTCTGTGGTGATTTTTTGGGGGGGGACGGGGAGACCAGGGTCTCACTCTGTAGCATAGGCTATGATCCTCCTGCCTTTGACTTCCAAATGCTAAGTTTATAGGCATGTGCTGTCCTGCCCGTATTGATGATAGTACCTTCTAACATAACTAGACTATAAGTTCAAGGTATGGCTAGTTAGGTGGATAGGGTCTTCATGACTTCTGTGTTTGGTGGGATACTTAGGTAGTGTATTATTGGGGAGTTCTTTCCTTCCATCTACCTCTAACCATGAACTCAGTATTTTATCATATTTAAATAACCAAGTAGTTATCAGACCCTGACTGTTCAACATTATTACAAAGGTTAAAACCATAGGTAAAACTGAGAGCTATCCTTCTTCCTCCCTTTACTTCTCCCCTCCTCCATCCTTTCTTCCTTTCATGGTGTTGAGGAAGGAACTACAGGCCTTATACACAAACTTTACTAGTTACTTTTTGGTCAACTTGACAGAGGCTAGAGTCATCTGGGAAGAAGAAACCCCAATAGAGAAAGTACTTCCATAAGATTGTCTTGTAGGCAAGTCTGTAAGGCATTTTCTTAATTAATGGTTGATGTGGGAAGGCCCCAGCCACTGTGGGTGGTGCTACTCCTAGGGAGGAAGTATTGGGTTGTATCAAAAAGCAAAGTGAATGATCCAGTAAGCAGAGCTCCTTCTACGGCCTCTGCCATCAAATCCTGCATCCAGGTCCTGTCTTGGCTTCCATTCAAGATGTAACCTGAAACAAACCCTTTCCTCCCCAAGCTGCTTTTTATCATAGCGCTTATTACAGTAATAGGAAGCAAATGAGAACAAACTGTACTGATGACCCTCACCCCAACAGAGCCAGTGTTTAAATGTTGTCAGTGACCTCTCTGTTACCCAGTATAGCAGTGTTGTCAATGCTAAACGTAATCTCTGTGGTACAGCCTCATTATTCTTTGGAAACTAATGCTATGAAACTTCTCTTTTCAATAATAAGAGACAACTGCAGAACATCATAACCCATGAAACTGCAGAGTTTTGGAGCCCAGTTTCAATGGATATATCTTCAAAAAACTCCCTGCACCTGAGGGTCAGGGAAGCAGAAAAGGGGGTGAAAAGATGGACAGAACCAGAGGGTCAGGAAGTTTACTATGAAATTGTATCTCCTAGTAAGTCAGAAGCTACACTCATAAAGTCTCCCCAACATGACTTCCCAAACATGAGCTTAATAAATAAGGATGATACTAATGAACAGGCACAACTGGACAGGGAAAAGCCCATCAGGCCTCAACTCTTCACAAATAGGCCACTGAGGAAAGCTGGGAGCAATAGAGGTGGTCTGACCTCAGGGACCAGTGCCAAGTGATCAGCCCTGAGCACATACCGACAAATAACATTATATGGTACCAACAGGAGATATATATACATACATATGTATTATTTATGTATGTATATACATATATATATTATATGTATGTACATACATATTTGCATGCAATAACAATTAGTGAGAAGAGGCCATAAATTTAGAGAATAGGGAGGGATATATGGTAAAGTTTGGAGCGAAGAAATGGAAGGGAGAAATGTTGTAATTATATTTTAATCTCAAAAAATTATGTTAAAAAATAGAATGTATTCTACAGATTCCAGGATAAAAACCAGGGTCATATTGAGCTTGTCGACAAGTTGATTCCACCTCTTCCTAACCATGTATACTTTATGTCACATGGTGCTAAAAACACAGACTTGAAAAGGATGCTAGGCTGGGCTTGGCAGCACAGTACTTGGGAGTCTAAAACAGGAGGATTGTTTTGAATATAAAGCCAGCCCAGGAGACACAGGAGAGTCTGTCTTATGAAAGGATGGGAATGATGTAAGAGCTGGAGGGTGGGGAGGAGCGCTGTGAGGATGGGGAGGAGTGCTGGAAACAGTGTCTTCTGGATGTGACATGCTGCAGTACACATAAAGTCACAGCAGCCATGGCCATCACCAGAAGATGGAGTCAGGCAAAAATACTACACATATGAGGGAGGACTTCTGAGGACCTTCTCTCACTACTAAAAACTATTAATAGTTGACTGCTGGAGAAGGTAGAGTCACCATTCTGGTGCCTACTGGTGTGGGATGATCCCACACCCGAGTTCGTGTCAGTAGTACTAATTGGACTCAATGGGTCACACTTTACAAAAATTAAAAGCAGAAGAAAAAAAAAAGAGTCTAGGTATGGTGGCACATCCTTATGATTCAGGTACTTGGTAGGAGAAGGATGAGGAGAGTTCAAAGTCTGGTACACAGTGAATTCTAGGCCAGCCTGGGATACATAAGACACCTTCTCAACCAAAACCAAAACCAAAAAGGAAGTCAGATCTGGAAACCAGATCTTCTTCTCAGTTCCCTATGGAATATTAGCATCACATATTCTATAATGGTGGAAATACTGAAGCTAGGACTTTATTTATGCTATATGTAACTATTTCCACTGGGGTACATCCCTAGCCAATGCCATTGTTATATTCTATCACTCACCTGGAAGATCTTAGCATAGTATTTGTGGTAGTTAAGATAATCATGAATTGCTGCTTCCCCCCCCCACACACACACACAGTTGCAATGCCTGCAGGCCGAGAAGACTTACACCAGGGTCTGTAGTTTGCACTCGGGGTAGCTTAAACTTTCACACAGGGTTTTCACTCCATTATCTCCAAGTTCATTCGTGGCCAGGTTGAGGTGTGTCAGAGTCTGACTGAGCATCAGAACTAAAGAGAGGTCCTTGCAAGAGGCTTCAGTGAGATGGCAGTTCTCCAACCTGTGGATGAAGCACACAGCTGGACCCACAATAAGTCTAGGAGGGGGAGAGGCTCACAGGGCCCCGCTCAACTCAACTGTTGTCTATGAATAGACTTTAGGAGAAGGGGAATTACTATCCTTAGTTGCGTCTCCTCTGCTGAGACCATCCGGCTTCCACACACAGCTATAAACCCACGGTCTCACACATAACCCTGGTTATCTTGGTGGGTCATAAAATAATATGAATAGGTACAAATGAGAGAGAGATTTGTCAGGAGAGAGAGATTTGACCAGAAGGTGTGGGGGGGGGGAGTGAGAATGCCACTATGCATGGTGCATATATACAAAAGTGTTAAAAATTCCCACCTAAAACAAAAACCCCAAACCGAGCCAAACTAAACAAACAAATCATACACATCTATTAAGACAGGAGAGGGCATTTCCAGCTGTCTCCAGAAGATAAACTCCTCAAGTTCTTGTTGATTTCCACCACAAAGTCATAATCACATGAGGGATTTAGACTTAGGAAAGCAATCTAAGACTTCCAAGACTAAGACAGCTAGAATCCAGCATGGATGGGAGAGGGGCTCATGCTGAGGACCTACTGGCAGATGGTTTCCAGGGTAGGCAGAGTCAAGTTTTCTTCAGGGACGTGTCTCCTGAGAGGTGAGCCATGCTCCCATAGATTGTCTTACCCTCCTGTACAGTAAGTAGACTCAATGGGTTTAAACAAAGAGCGTGTGGCGTTGGGAGGGATGGGTGAAGACGGAATGGAGAGATTTCAGAGGAGAGAATGGGGGGTGAGTTTTATCAAGTGACACACAGACACATGCATGCATGGATCCATCCCATATACAGTCACCAAACCCAGACACTACTGTGGATGCCAGCAAGCCCTTGCTGATAGGAGCCTGATATAGCTGTCTCCTGAGAGGCCCTGTCAGTGCCTGACAAATACAGAGGTGGGTGCTCTCAGTCAACCATTGGACTGAGTACAAGGTCCCCAATGGAGGAGCTAGAGAAAGGACCCAAGGAGCTGAAGGGGTTTGCAGCCATGTAGGAGGAACAATATGAACCAACCCCAGAGCTCCCAGGGACTAAACCACCAACCAAAGAGTACACATGGAGGGACCCATGGCTCCAGCTGCATATGTAGCAGAGGATGGCCTTGTCAGACATCAATGAGAGAAGAGGCCTTTGGTCCTGAGAAGGCTTGATACTCCAGTGTAGGGGAATGCCGGCAGGGAAGTAGGAGTGGGTGGGTTGGTGAGCAGGGGGGATGGGATAGGGTGTTTTTGGAGGGGAAACCAGGAAAGGGAATAACATTTGAAATGTAAATAAAGAAAATATCTGCCAGGCAGTGGTGGTGCATGCCTTTAATCTCAGCACTTGAGAGGCAGAGGCAGGCAGCTTTCTGAGTTCGAGGCCAGCCTGGTCCTGGTCTACAGAGAGTTCCAGGACAGCCAGGGCTACACAGAGAAACCCTGTCTCGAAAAACCAAAAGAAAAAAAAAGTTAAAGTCAAATAAAATTCGAGGTTTTTTTTTTATATTGATAAAAAAAAAGATTCTCAACTAAAAGGAGACAAGCAAAATGAGTGATGCACAGTCAAAACCTCAGAAGCAGGTGTCTGCGTGCGTGGCTGGGCTCAGCATTGGGAACAAAGAAACGGTTTTCAAGTACTGCCATTTCATTTTCAGACTCCATTTAATCGCGGGGAGAAGCTAAATTCAAGGTCCCAGGCCCGAGGGGAGTTGGGGACTTCCCAATAGCTGAATGGCTTCGATTATAAGGAATCAGTTGTCTGAGTCCAAACAACTCAAGGGCAACTTCTCCATCTTGCTGGCAGGGTCAAACGAAATTCATGTTCCCAGCCCCAGGAATTACATCCTAACTGGATCAGTAAAAACTCTCTTGCTCAATCCCTTATGTCAAAATACGATGTCAATTCTACATACAGTGCACCCCACTGCCCCTCACTTTGTGATCTCATCCTTTAAATATGCTGTGTAATTTCTCTTCAGGGTCACAGTTTAGCTTCTGAGTCTGTTCTGTGGCCTTGATTACAATACATGTTTGTCATCTGCATTGACTAGTGGAGTTTTCTTGGATTTATGTTGGATTTAAGCGGATCCCACAACTACACGGGTTGCCTTGTATGTGTAGAATCAACCATGTCTCTCCTGTCTATAGCTCAGTGTCCAAAGCGATGTTCCATAGGAAGAGAGGAGATACTTACGATACCCTCTGCAGTATGCAGTTTGGTTGCTTCCAAGTCTTACATAGCAGCTTAACACCCTTGTCCAACAGATTGTTGTCTGTGAGATCTAGATATATCAGGGATTGATTGACTTTTAGGGCAGGGAAGAAGTCATCCCATTTCTGATCAGTGGTAGAACAAAATCTCAGGCTGTGGAAGAAATAAGAACAAGTATTTTCTGAATGGTCCAGAGAATGTTGTGGGTAGGATAGCTGTTCTTGCAGTTGTGAATGAGTTCAGTAAGTATACAGCAAGCCAAAGTAAGAGATAGTAGAACATCAAATCACGCTTACAAGAAACTAGCAGAAACTGACTGTGGCTATTTGAAGGGATCGGGGTTGTTTCTGACCAAACTTGTTCTCTTTGGATGAACTTCCTACAGACAAACTTTTGAGTTATCTTTCCTATTGTAGGAATGAATGGTTTACTTCCTAGCTGTTCAAAGGCACAATGTTTATACTCTTTGGTCATTTTGTGCTCTCCTTCCCTTAGTGAGTACAAAATCATGGTCTAAATTGCCTAGGTTCACCAAGTTTTGTTCTCTCCCACATAATTTTTTAGTCGTGGATGCTAGTATTCTAGCATTCAGGAGGTAGAGGCAGGCAGATCTCTGTGGGGTACAGGCTAGTATGGTCTACACGGTATGATCCAGGCTAGCCAGAACTACACGGTGATATCCTGTCTCCAACTCATTTTTTTAATTCTTTTAATATCTCATACAGATTAATATATCTTATTCACATCCTCTCGTAATTCCTACTGCCAACTCAACAGATTTCCACCCCAAATTCATGTTCCCTTTTAGCCCCACCCTTAGCTGAAGAGATATTAGCCATCAGTGCCAGCTTGGGGAGGGAGAGTAACTTTTTCTTTGGTGTAGTGACCACTGGTAGGTTGCCCATGCCTCAAGGATAGCTCCAAACCCATTTGCATACATGTATTGCTAATTGCACTGTCATACATTTATGAATATATAGTTTTGAGACATGGTTTATCTATGTATCCATGACTGACTCCAAACTCATTAGGTATAGCAGGCTAGCCTTTAGATCTACCTGCTTCTGCCTCCCAAGTCCTTGGATCAAAGGTCTGCACCACCAAAGCCAGCTTCATAGATTGTCTGTGAGACTGGGTCTCACGATGTGGATCTCAAAGTTCCAGCCCTCTTGCTTCAGCCTCCCCAGTCCCATGATTATAGGCAAGTGACAAACTCTTTATATCTCCAATCTCATGTTGGAAATAATTATATCTGAACCTTGAATGTTTTAAGTTGATAACCCACATGGAATGACATGTGGACATTTGTCACACAACTAAAATATACTGAAGATGAGGAGTCTCTCCCTTTGAGCTACACTGTAACTATGTAATCAAATTACATCAAGGTATCAGCATATCATGTGCCCTGCCAATTGCTTCCAAAAATTACATACATTGAACTTACGTGGAATTTCCTTTCATTTTGGGCATTAGCTTATTCATTTAAAGGGAAAATTGAGTCTCAAATATTCAAGTTATATACTCCGCCCCCTGCCCCAGATAATTCTCTTAGGAAAAGGAAAAAAGGGTCATTTTCTGTGGATAGTATTCACAGCAATTACAACTTATCTCATGACTTTTTTTTACCTCATATCCCAGTCCTTATGGATTGTATGTTATCCCCTCTTTATTGACAAGAGGACCTAGAGAAATGGGTGAATATCACATACCTGGAAATACATAGGATGGTTTATGGCCTTACATTGTGTCCCTGCAACTGCTGCTGGTTCAAATGTAATCATGTTAGGATCCATGGACCATGGGATGGGGGTGGTGGTATAAGCAGTAGAGAACATCCCAACAGCTGATATCCCAGTCAAGAGTGATAACCAGGGAAGGGTTTAAATGATGGTCTGGAGCACATTTTCTGGGAAGAAGGGGTCTTCAAGCTTATGTTGAATGATAACCCAAGAAGAATATAACTACAACCACCATAAGAAAATGACCCAATAGAGCTGTTACTTAAAACTCTAGGAGTTTCTTGGTCACGGGGTTGTCATATATAGTTGTTTAGGTTGTTCAGAGCTCAGGGAAGGTGAAAACCGAATTATTTTTCTGTCTTCTAGTCTATGTGCTCTGAATGTTGGGTCTCTCTCTCTCTCTCTCTCTCTCTCTCTCTCTCTCTCTCTCTCTCTCTCTGTCTCTCTCTCTCTCTCTCTCTCTCTCTCTCTCTCTCTCTCTCTCTCTCTCCCTCTCTCTCCCTCCCTCCCTCCCTCCCTCCTTCCCTCTAAGCATAAGCAATTTTATTAGGTATGGTGGGAGATAGAAATGAAGCCCAGGGGTCCAGGGAGAATGAATGGAAATATGGGGCTGCTAGGAGTCGGGGGTTTAGGGGGAACCTCTAGAAAGTCCCAAAGACCTAGGATACAAGAGGCTCCCTGGTCTCAGTGCAGGTGATCTTAGCGGGAGGTAGAAACTGAAGAGACCACCTCCAGTAGTTAGACAGGGTCCCCAGTGGAGGGACAGAACATCAAACCACCTTCAAAGATTTTGACCCAGAATTGTTTCGGTCTAAAAGAAATTCAGAGACAAAAATGGAGCAGAGGACTGAAGGAACGGCCAACCAGAGCCTGACTCGATTTGGGATCCATCCCGTGGGCAGGCACCAAACCCTGACACTCTTACTGATGCCATGTTGTGCTTGCAGACAGGGGCCTAGCATGGCTGTCCTCTGAAAGGCTCTACCAGGAACTGACTGCGACAGAAGCAGATACTTACAGCCACCCATTGGACTGAGATCGGGGACCCCTAAGGAAGTGTTAGGGCAAGGATTGAAGCTGAAGGGGATGACAAGCCCATAGGAAGACCAAGAGTATCAACTAACATGGGTCCCTGGATTAAGCCACCAACCAAAGAGCATGCATACCCGGGCTGGTCCGTGGCCCGCAGCACATGAATAACAGAGGACTGCTTTGTCTGGCCTCGGTGGGAGAGGACACGCCTAATCCTGTAGAGACTTGATGCCCAGGGAAGGGGCATACCTGGGGGGTGGGGCATCACCCTCTTAGAGGTGAAGGGGAGGAGGGATGGGGTGAAGAACTCTGGGAGGGGGCAACATTTGGGATGTAAATAAATAAAATAATTAATTAGAAAATAAGAAAATCTTTCCGTCTAACTTAGATTTGCTATGTAGAAAGACCCAAGGTAGTTTTTTAGGACCAGACTTTTAGGAAATGAAGAGACAGACCTGAGAAACTTCAGGTTGCAGGTTGGGTGTTTCAGAACCTCACGCAGTGAGGGAAGCATGCTGTCCAGGTTACCACCTTGCAGGGTCAGATGGGAGATGGTTTCATAACCTTTAAAAATAAGGCACAATTTCTTGTATGCATCGTCTGGGGAAATATTTTTGAGGCTGAAGAAAAGAATACAAAAAAAGAGATCTTGAGTGCTGGTGAGATGGCTCAGTAAATAACATACCTGACCCCACACCTGTCAACTTCAGTTTGATCCCAGGGACCCACGTAGTCAAACGAAAGAACCAATTCTGGCCAATTGTCCTGTGGCCTCTCACTCACACAAATATACACCTCACATTCCTCTCCACATAATTATAAATATAATAATTTCTAAAGAGCTGTTTTTTTGACTTTCTATACCTCTACTGTACAATAAACAGAAGTAAAAGAATGCAGTATGCTTACATTTTAGCTCCCTCAAGTTAAACCACCCCATTCTTCAAAGCACTGTTGACAGACTTGTATTTAGGCCATACAACATTGTTTTGTAATAAGTACACCTTGTCAGATAATCTCCCAACCAAGATAATTAGCATATCTATCATCTCTCAAAGTTACCATTTTTTTTCACTTCATAGCTACAAACCTACACCCCTGAAAATATCAAGAAACATGTTGATTTTGGGCAAGATGCTTTTTTTTTTTGGTGCAACCATATGATAATCTTTTATTTTTAACTATGTGACAGTGTGTGTCTATGCATGGGTATGAGTAAGTGTGTGGGTATATGCTTGTGTGAATACAGCAGCCCTCAGATTCCAGAAGAATGTAACAGGTTCTCTGGACATAGTATTACAAGAAAATGGAAGATCCTATTGTGCCAAATAAACCATTTTTGTGTGTGAGTGGAGAATACAGAAGATCTATGCTCTTGTGTTATGTGTGGTGTATTCTGACCATATGGGAGACAGGTAGACTGTCAGAAGTCTGAAACCAACCTGGTCTATGGATGAGCGGTTGGAAAACCAGGGCTACACAGACCCCCATCTCAAAAGACTACCTAAGCCGCCCCCTCCAAACCATCCTCCGCTCTTCTCAGCAAATATGGAGTATATAATATTGATATTATAATAGCATTACAGCATATGATATTTCCAGATCTTACTCATCTCATCTCAAGCTTTGTTTCGATTGTCCAACATTTCTCATTAGAAACTATCCGAAGTCCTTGAAACCCTTGTGACTTATATCTTCCTAGATTTCAACCTTCTAGGCACACAATCTACAGATTAACTTCAAGTAAGAGTGAAACGTTTCTCACACTCTGCCCTCATACATTTAAGTTACAGGCTTAACCTTTCCCCTGCCAATATTTTGACACAACTAATTTTATTCCAATTTCATTAACTTGTGTGCATGTTTTTGGTAATGGACACGGACACACACACACACACACACACACACACACACACACACACACACACACGGCCCAATTGACTTTCTATGCTCATGCCTCAAGCACATTGCTGTCTATCTTTCTACATCAGTGGCTTTCAGCTTGGCATGATTCTGTGTCCCCTGGGGACACTAGATGATACTCGGATATCTGTAGACACTGAGGTATCATAATTATGACTGGAGGCAGAAAGTGCTGTTGATATCTGGCATGTGGAGGTCAGGGAGGGACACTGCTCACCATGTAGACCAACCTTCCTCCCCTCCAACAAATAAATCATTCAAGTTCCCACAGAGGTTGGAGACTCTGTTCTATTTAGAGCCCAATGGTTGCCATAGTAGGATTCAAACTCGCTGGGATCTTGATTTTTCTTATGGTATTTGTGGACATCAAAGCTGTATCCTGCATTACACTGAGGTTACTATGTGATTCTTCTCTAGAGAAACTTAATGGCAGGGCTATCTAAATTCCTTGGGTCTTGAATACCTGGTTTGCGTCTGGGATATGAGTTTGAGGATTTTTTTTCCAATACTCTATAATTGTGAGTGCTTTGGTTGTATGGTAACAGGGGTGGGGGTGGGGGTTCTCCTCTGGAGATCAGCTCCTACTTACACCACTTTCTGGAGACAACAGGAAGCAGAGGGCAGCTTTTCACAAAGAATCTCCAGTGAGGCATTGTTGAAGAAGCTTTCATGGATGTCTAGAAAGACCAGTTTCTCATTTAAACTCAATGTGTCACAAAGGTCTGTCCACAGTGTTAGCATGCGTTGTTCATCTGAGGACCTACAAAACAAAGAGGCTAATTTTCATTTCTCCATGTTATTCACGTGTGCTGGCATGCTCCTGTGGATCTTCCAGTACACCTTTTGCTTGAGGAGGCAGAATCTCTCATTGGTTTACAATTGCACCAAGGATGCGAGGTCAGCAGGCGTTTCAGCTTCCAGTGATCCACCTGCCTCCACCTCTTTCCGACACTGATATTACAGGCATTCGCAACTTTGTGGTTTTGTGTGGGTCCTGAAGATCTAAACTCAGTTCTTTGCGCTTGCCTCACTGTAAGTGATTTAAGAACTGGGCTTTAAGGACTGGGACATCCTCATGGTTTCTACAAAAGCTTTTGAAATTTGTCTATTATGTCAGCATCCAAATGGATGGTTGCTATGACATTTTCCTGTATACTTTGTTCTTCCTGGCTTATCTCAAACTCACCTGCCTGCTTCTTTCTGATCCACTCATGTTTTCATGCAACATATATCCTATTACCTGCAGTTCTTTTCTATTAAGGGGGTTTCCCATCTCATGGCCCTGGGTCTACTTTGCTTCTCTGTTGCTGCGACTAAATACCATGACCAAAAAGCAACTTGTGGAGTAAAGGTTCTATTTGACCGTTTTTGGTCCTGATCACAGTTCATGACTGAGGAACGGAAGCACAGGCCATGGAAGAATACGGATTACTGGCTTGCTCGATCTGTTTTCTAATATGCTCCCCCTCCAGGAACACCAGCCTAGGAATAAAACCACCACAGTAGGCTGGGTCCTTCCATATCAATATCAACCAAAAAATGTCCCACAGACTTGCTTACAAGCCAGTTTCTCGATTGATGCTTTCTTCTCTCATAAACTCTAGTTTTATGTTCCTATCACAAAAATTAATCAGTACAGTGTTGAATAGTTTCATAACCTAACCTTCCTCATATATATACACACATACACAAAAACATTAAAATCTAGAATCAGTTTGAGAAAGAACATGGTCTGTATCTGAATCTGCCTTCTTTAGTTAGTAACTTCCAATGTTATTCATGTTCCTGGAACTGTTATGATTTCAATACAGAACAATGTTTCTTTACAGAACAATGATATTTAGCCATTTGCAGCAACACAGAGGACATTATATCAAGCAAAGTAAGCTAAACCAGATGGGCAACTACTGTCATATATAGCAACTTAAAAAAGACAAATATATTGAAATAGTGCTTGAGGTTGAGAAAAGTACAAGGTTAAGGCATGCTAGGGGGGAATGTACAGATTTGAAAAGTTATGATTTGTGTGTGTGCGTTTTTGCCTGCATGAATGCCTATGTACATATAGGCAAGAAGAGGGTATTATATTCCCTGAAACTGGACTTATAAACAGTTGTAAACCACCATGTAGGCTCTGGGAATTGAACCCAGTTCCTCTGACTGACCAGGAAGTACTCTTATTGCTGAGCTGTCCCTCCAGACCCTCAAAATACCTTTGATTTCCATTTTCATAATGGCTAATGATATCGTATACTTAGGAAAAGTATAAAAGCATCTATAAGCGGGTAAAACAAAAAAAGATGCTTTAAGGATTATTTAGAGAATAGTGTTCAGAGAAGTGAACCTTTAGCCCAATGGTAGTATGCATGTGGGGTATTCATAGCTGTGTTTGACCTTCTCCTCACCCCAGAAGTTTTCTCTGTGTAGCCCTGGCTGTCCTGGAATTTACTCTATAGACCAGGCTGGCCTCGAACTCAGAAATCCACCTGCCTCTGCCTCCCAAATGCTGGGATTAATGGCATGCGCCACCACTGCCCAGGAGCTGTGTTTGATCTCACTGGTGAACACAGCAAATAGTTTTTATATTTGAAAGCAATACAGAGTAAGGCCTTCAAGTGGAACATATTTAATAAAATCTCATTTTACAAAGAAAAAAAAGGCTTTAAGGGAGAAGCTAACAGAGCACATATAAATGTGAGGGCAGGCAAGATGATTCACTGGGAAAAGGTACTTGCTGCCAAGCCTGATGAACTCAATGTCTAGGATACACGAGATTCAAAGAGAAACTGGTTTTTGTAACCTATCCTCTGACTTTTGCTCACACATACTTAAATGAGTCTAATAAAAACGTATGTGCTGTAAAATTGAAGTGGAGATACCCATGAGTAAAAGGGGTTAAGCATAAATGGTGGGGAGGGAGATGAGAGGTACAGGCAGGAGAACCCACTATGTATGAAAATGCTATAGGGAAAGTAATAAAACAAATGCTCACCGGAAGAGAGGAGACCCTCAGACCTAAGATAGTTGACTCTAAGGCTGGCATCCTTAATTATTTTAATTTTCATTTTTGTTATTAATTAGAAAGGAAGTTGAGCAGGTACAAAAATGTCCTGCACTGACCTACAGAGAATGAAGAGACTTCAGCCTCTTACTAAATACATAAGGGATGAGTTGGAGGACAGAAGTACCATTCAGAAGCGTGCAAAGAAAATAGGGTTCTTACCTTTGATGCTGAGCTAAGGACTTCATTGTAGCACCATTCTCTGGGAAGACCGCCTTTTCTACTTGCAGGGACACTGTCTGCAAGTTCTGAGAGTTCTTGAGGCAGAATGAAGCATGGGTGAGGTCCCTGTCAGTTTTCAAATGCAAGGAGATTTCCTCAAAGGCCGCCATGGCTTCCTTCACAAACCCTTCCTCCTGAGATTCGTAGAGACAGGACAAGATCTCTTGCGTATTCCTCAGTAATAGGAAGGGTTTGCTTGCCCCTGACTCATACTCCAGGAATTTTCTCTTGACCCTAGCTGATATTTGGCAGCCAAAAATGGTCTCCAGCTCTTGAATATGAGTCTCGTTCAGGAGGCCAAATATAAATGGTAGCACTCCAAACAGGTCGGGGTTTTTTAATCTTGCTTCCCTCGAAAATATATTCTGTATACTATATTTAGAGATATCCTTGCTTTCCTGTTCAAGCTCCTGAACAAATACTATGGCAGCCAGGAGCTGCTGGATACCGAGGCAGATAAAAGAGAGACAGTTTGTACTG
Organism: Tokudaia tokunoshimensis; assembly: GCA_036184795.1. Lineage (NCBI taxonomy): Eukaryota > Metazoa > Chordata > Mammalia > Rodentia > Muridae > Tokudaia > Tokudaia tokunoshimensis. The sequence goes on from BTHU01000006.1 coordinate 76,675,649, forward strand.
GAACTGTCCTTAAAGAGGATGTACCTGCACACCACAGGATGCAATTTATTCGGGTTCAATTTCAACTTCAAGAAGTCTTCTTCACAGAGTATGGGCACCTGCTCCAAGAGACTGTCGGCAGCCAGGATACATATGTTCTTGAATAAGATTTGGAGTTCCTTGTTGAGACAGCCCTGAGAGGTTTCTGGTGAGAAGACTCTGCAGAGGAAGCTCAGGAACATAGAGGTGTGGGTCTGACATGTCAGAGCCAAATCTTCCCCCTTCTTCATCCCTAGCTCCAGACAGAGGCAGAATATTCCACATGCAGCAGGAAGCGAGGCCATTTGGAAGAGATCGGCGTTGCATCTTACTTCCTTGAGAGCTCTCAGTGCCTTTCCCTCACCTTCATCCTCCTCCTCCTCCTCCTCCGCTTCAAAGTATTTCTGAAAGTACTCCTGCTTTTCTTGGTCCAAGAAGCCCTGAGTTTCTACTAGGAGAGGCTGATTCATCATGGTGATGATATGGCCCAAAGCCCGTGTCCGTGTGGTTACCAGCAGGGTGGCATGAGGCGCCATCTTCCCGTTCAGCAAACTGCCCAGTAAGACCTCTACTGGCTTCACTGTGTTCCAGTCACCACAGAGGTCACGGATCAGAGCTCCTGCTGGAAATGTCAGCTCATCAAAACCATCCACCACAATTAGGAATTTCTCTCTCGGGACTAGACCCCGCATCACACAGTCATTCCAGGAGTGATTGTCCGTGGAGAGGAGATGGGCAAAAGTACAAGGTTTGCTGTTATTAAGTTCCCTGCAGCTGATATAGAAGGCGCATGGGAACATCTGAGCCTGCTTGCTCTCTGACCATTCTACCATTAGCCTCTTTGCCATGGTGGTTTTCCCAGAGCCTGGAGCGCCATGCAGCACAATTTTATGAGCATATGGCATTTTTGCCGTAAGGTTAAAGAACGTCAAGAGTGTCCTGTAGCTCTCAGTAGCCACGTAGATCTCTTTATTACATTTAGGCCAGAAGTTCTTCCATTTATCTGTAAATATTTTCCTCCATTCCTTCTTTAGCTTGTGCTCTTTGCCATCAATGATGGGGGAAGGGGATAGACAGAATATGGTTATTGTGGAAAAAAAATGGTCTAGTATAAAGTAGAAAAGGAAAATGGAGAACGCGGCTCTTAAAGAGCCACTTCGATCCATGTTTATTTCACCAAGATCTTATATTTTTATGCAAATGTTCTTTTTTTTTTTAAAAAAGAAGCCAATTAGAAAGAATTTAAAAAGCTTTAATTATGAGCACATGAGTGTGTGGGGGTATGGACATGTGGGTGTAGGGCCTATAGATGCCAGAAGAGGCCATGAGATTCCCTGGAGTGGAATTACAGGTGGTTGTGAGTGGCCTGATATGGGTTCTGGGACCCAAACTCAGGTCTTTTGCAAGAACAGTGTGCATTTCTTACTGCTGAACCATCTCACTAGCCCCTATTTATTTTACCCTAAGGAAATGAAAATTAGGGAAAATTGCTTCTACTATGGAACATAACATTCTAGTGTTTAGAATGTTTAAATTCTCTTTTTATCTATTAAAATTCTCATAGAGAAGGCTAGGGGGATGAAACAGTTGGTAAAGTATCTGCCACACTAGCACAAGGACGGAGTTCAGTCTCTAGCATTTATGTGAAAGCTAAGCATTGTTACCTTAGTGCTATGGGGGTGGGGGTGGGTGGAGATAACCATGTCCCCTTGTGTTTGATAGACAGCCTAGCCAATCAGTTAGCTCCAGATTCAGTGGGCGCGCTTATCTCAAAAGATACAGTAGAGAATGATAGAGAAGGACAGTTAATGTCAATATTTGGCTTCTACATGTACACACAGGTATAAAACCAGATGTGGACACTCACGCACATGCACCATACCCCCAAATTTTCATACATGTATATATTCACATAAGTACACTGAGGATACTCATCTAGGTTCTTATCTCCAACTTATTAATCCTCTTTGTTGCCTAAGACAATTTCCTTTTAATTTTTTTTTTATCACATCTACCTTTCTCTTTCTGAGACTGTCCTTAGTCTAAGGTTTATGAGGTTTATCCCCTGCATTTGTATAATTGCAAATTTTGTCCGAGTTGTGAGCTTGGAAGTACAATGGGTATTTCATAGGGAGGAACAAGAGTACACAGCTCTTAATGAGTTTGATGCCTCTGCTTGATAGCCACAGGTTAGCAATAACAGCTTAGTTGGAGATGCTCTTTTAAAGTAAGTAGTTGTTACTAAAGCAACTTGTAATTGGTCCAGCAACAGTAAGAATATAGTGAATAACCTGCTCCTTTATCACCTCCTTCAAGGCACAGGGAACATTGGAGAGGGGGTAGAAAAATAAGGAAATCAAAGAAAAGGTAGTGTTTTCTAAGGTGTGGCATCATTATTACATCCTTAAACTCTAGAATCTGAGATTATCTGCATATAACCTGGTCAAGACTGGACCTGTAAACATTCATTGTAGATCAGGAAAGCGTCATAGAACTTCTCCTCTGAGGATTTATAGTCAGGGTGTGGCTCACAAGGCTGAAAACCTTTGTGAGAATCTATACGCGGTAGTGATTGATTATAGGGGATGGTACACATTTTTTGCCATCATTGTAGCCACTCTTAAGGTGTCTATGCTTGTATAAGCAGCCCTAATGAAATACACACACACACACACACACACACACAAAATTAGGAAGGGGAGTACTATTTTGGAAGAGAAAAGGTTGCAGGAGTGGAAGGGGGACGAGAGAAGTAATGTGGGTGAATAAGATACAAATATATATGTATGGAGGTGTCATTAAAAACCATTATTATATTTAATAACTAGTCAATACTTAAAAAGCTAATAATAATAACTAGTCAATACTAAAAAGCTGTCAAGGCGGTTTGTTAGAATAACTTGTCTGTTTTAACTACTGGACCAGAACAAGTCACAAGAGCTCAGAAAATGAATCCCTACGGTATCCATTATTAGCTCATTATTACTGCCTGAAAACGTTAGTGGAGAAGAAGTTGAGTGTTATCTAGCTGTAACCCATTCCACCTCTCAGGCACCTATCAAAGGAGAGTGAATATGTCTATATGAAGACCTGTGTACACACGTGCTGTACAGGATTTGATGCTGCAAACTATCTGTTCAGCATGAGAATTAACTTGTACTAACAATGGAGAATGAAAGAGTGTAAAGGGTTAAGGAAAAACTCCCATACTCCTTTGTTTACCTCTAATTAGGGTTTACATGACAAAGGTGACTGTCTCTCTACAAAGGGAAGGAGGTTTTCACCTGGAGAAAGCATAGAGAATCTATATGGTTTATTCTTGTTCCTTTACTATTCCTTGTGGCACAGCTACTTTTCTGTCCCCACTTTCTGAAATTTACAATTCATTGCTGGAAATGCTCTGTAAGCCAGAATTTTAAGGTTGACTTGATAGTCTTTTTCATCGGCTGGGTATCTTCCCACATGAAGAAACACATCTGTAATATAACTTCAATTTTTGTCCTAATCTTTCTCATTACTGGGACCCAGGCAATCAAAACCAAGATACTTAGAAACAATCTTTTTCCATCCATACAGTTCACGATAGTATTATGCAAAAGTGGGGAAACACTGAAACATTTAAGACCTTCATATGAGATCTGAAAGTCTGAGTAGCATCATGTCTGGAATGGGACGTTTATAGCACATTCTACCCAAGGACCAGGAGTCATTGCAGAAAAGAAAGTAGGAAGAGCCACTGGATGACTGATGAGGAAAGCATTTTCAGGACCTGACAGAGAAGCTGCACATATGAACTCACTGCAGTTCTGGTAGCACATACAAATCTTGTGTGAGGTCAAGCCAGACAAATTCCCAGCATAGTGGCAGGGAGAATGGGTGACTTGGGGTGGGTACAAAGTTCCACCCTAGCTAAGGAACTATTGGCAATTGACAGCTCCTAGGGGAAGGAAAGAAAAGCCTGTTTTCTTTAATAAGAGTGTGACCTCTGGTAGACAGTGTCTCAGGGCAGGCTCACGAGAAATTGGACAGAACGAATCTGACTCCATGGACTGAAAACAGAGTATTGGGAAGTTGGGAAGAATCTTGGAGCAGCTTGGGTAAGGATGGTGAATGTGATCAAAATGAAGTATAGGAAATTCTCAAAGGATTAATGAAATTATCAAAAATTATTAAAAATAGTAAGACAATACAAAACTCTGAAACTGTTAGAGAAGAGTTCAAGATATGGATTTAGATAAGTACTTTGAGTTTGAGGCCAGCCTGGCCTATCAAGTGAGCTCCAGGCCAGCCAAAGCTATACACAGAGGAACCCTGTCTAAAAAAAAAAAAAACAAAGAATCAATGAAATGAGGAAAAAAAAGATAAACAATCCTTATCCAACCTAACTAAAAGGGAGAGAGAGAATATCCAAATCAAAGTCAGAAATGACAAAGAGGACATAACAGACACTGGGAAAATCCAAAGAATCATCAAGTCTTACTTTAAAAATCGGTACTCCACAAAACTGGAAAATCTAAAAGAAAATGACAGATACCATTTACCAAAATCAAATCAAGATCAAATAAACAATTTAAATAGACCTATAGCCCCAAGGAAGTAGAAATAGTTATCAGGTGTCTCTAAACCACACCTTCTCCTTTCTCAGAGGTGAAGGGGAAGGAGAGAATAAGAGTAGCCATACGAAGGGGATTGGGAGGACATGGGGGGGGGTTGCTGTGATCGGGATGTAAAATGAATAAAGAAAAAGAATTACCTACAAAAATCTCCCAACCTAATCAAACAAGCCCAAACCCAAACAGTCCAGGGCCAGGTGGTTTTTAGTGTATATTTCTACCAGACTTTCAAAGAAGAGATAACACCAATACTCTTCAAATTATTCCACAAATTGAAACAGAAGGAACATTGCCGAATTCATTTAAGAAGCCATATTTATGCTGATATCCAAAACATACAAATATTCAACAAAATAAAGGGAATGATGAAACAGTTTTCCTTATGAACATAGATGCAAAAATATTCAAAATACTTGTAAACTGAATCTAAGCACACATCAACAAGATAATCCACAATGGCCATTAGGCTTCATCCCAGAGATGCAGGGATAGTTCAACATACAAAAATCAGTCAATGGAATACACCATGTAAAAAAACTGAAAGAAAAAAAACCACATGATCCAATTAGAAGATGAAAAAGTCTTTGACGACATCCAACACTACTTCATAATAAGTCTTGGAGACAGCAGTAACACAACGAACGTATCTAAACATAATAAAGTCAGTTTACAGCAGGTCAATGGCCAACAGTAAATTAAACTGAGGGAAACTCAATAATTCTACTAAAATCAGGAACAAGACATGGCTGTCCACCCTGTCCATATCTACTCAATATAGCACTTGAAGTTCTAGCTAGAGCAATAAGACAACTGAAAGAGATCACAGGGCTATGAATTGGAAGAGAAGGTATTTGCACATGATGTGGTAACATAGGTGGCACCACAATTCTACCAGGGAACTCTTTAAGCTTATTAAACACCTTCAATGAAGTGGCTGGATACAAGATTAAAAAAAAAAAACCCAGTAGGCCTCCTTTATACAAATGACAAACATACTAAGAAAGAAATCAAGGAAACACCACCCTTCATAATAGCTACAAACAACATTTACTTTGGGGTAACTCCAAGCAAATGAAAGGCTTGTATGGCAAAAACTTCAAGTCTTTGAAGAAAGAAATTGATGAAGGCATCAGAAAAAGAAAAGATGTGCCGTGCTCATGAATCAGTAAAACATAGTAAAAATGGCCATCCCACCAAAGCAATGTACAGATTCAACACAATGTTTAACATTCCAACACAATTCTTTATAGGTCTTGAAAGGACAATACTCAACTTTATATGGAAAACCAAAAAGCTCAGGACAGCTAAAACAATCCTGTACAATATAAGAATTTCTAGATATCACCATCCCTGATTTCAAGCTGTCCTAACAGGGCTATAATAATAAAAACCACATGGTATTGGCATAAAAACAGACACTGTAATCTATGCAATTGAAAACCCAGACATAAATCCACACATCTGTGAACACCCAATTTTTGATGAAGTCAAAACACAATGGAAAAAATGAAGCATCTTCCACAAATAGTGCTGGTCTAATTGGATGTCTGTATGTAGAAGAATGCAAATAAACCCACATTTATCACCCTGCTTAAAACTCTTGTCCAAGGGGCTGGAGAGATGACTCAGTGATTAAGAGTACTGACTGCTCTTCCAGACGTCCTGAGTTCAATTCCCAGCAACTACATGGTGGCTCACAACCATCTGTAATGGGATCTGATGCCCTCTTCTGGTGTGTCTAAAGAGAGCAACAGTATTCACATACATAAAAAACAAAGCAAAAAATCCTCATGACCAAGTGGATCAAAGACATCAAGATTAAACCAGATACTTTCAACCTGACAAAAGAGAAAGTAGAGAATAGCCTTGAGGGTATCAACATAGGAAACAACTAGACAACTGATAGCACAGGCACATTTTTTTTAACCATCCCCACATATGACAGAGAGCTAATATACAAAGTACATAAATAACTCAAGAAACTAAAAAGCACGGGCGGTTGTGGCACACGCCTTTAATCCCAGCACTTGGGAGGCAGAACCAGGTGGATTTCTGAGTTCAAGACCAGCCTGGTCTACAGAGTGAGTTCCAGGAAAGCAAGGGCTACACAGAGAAACCCTGTCTCAACAACAATAACAAAAAACAAACAAACAAAAAAAAGAAACTAAAAAGCAGCAAACCAAATAATCCAATTTAAATGGAGTACAAATCTAAACAGAGAATTCTCAATAGAGGAATCTCCAGTGGCCAAGAAACACTTAAACCAGTGTTCACCATCATTAGCCACCAGAGAAATGCAAGTCAAAACTACTTTGAGATTCCATCTTACACCTGTCAGAATGGCTAAGATCAATAACACAAGTTAATGTTCCATGTTGGTTATCCTCATGTTGGTGAGGATGTGGAGCAAGGGGAGCATTCCACTATTACTGGTGGGAGTGCAAACTTGTTCAACCAATATGGAGATCAATGTGATGATTCCTCATAAAATTGGGAGTACTTCAAGACCCAGCTATATCACTCCTGAACTTATACCCAGAGGACACTCTATCCTCAAGACACTATTCAACTGTGTTCATTGTAGTTTTATTCATAACAGCCAGAAACTGGAAACAACCAGATATCCCTTAACCAAGGAACAGATAAAGAAAAGGTGGTATATTTATACATGGTGTGTTACTCAGCTATTAAAAAATGACATTCCTGGCCCAGAAAGATAAACATAATATGCCACCACTTAAGTGGATATTCACTGTCAAGGAAGATCACACTACCATCTACAGACCTAGAGAGACTAAGTAGTAACAAGGAGGGCTCTAGGTAAGACACACAGATCTTTCTGGGAAGGGGAGATAGATTTTTCAGGTGTCCTGTCAGTGGGTGGGTGGGGATGGGAAGAACTCAGAACGAGGAGAGAGGGGCAGAGGGAAAGAGTACTGGGAGAGATGACGGGAATAGGGGGCATTTAGGAGGCTGTGTGGAAATCTACTGCAGCAGAAACTCCCTGGAATCTGTGAGTGTCACTATAGTGAGGACTCCTAGTGATAGAGGGTTCAGAGCCTCAACTGGCCATCTTTGGTAACCTGGGAGGGTTCCCAGTTGTAGGACCAGGACACCAACCCAGCCACAAAACCTCTAACCCACACCTGTTCTACCAGCAAGATGTGCTGAGACATTGGTGGCTCAGATAGTGGGGATGGCCAAACAACCATTGGTCTAATATGAGGGCCAAGCCACGAGAGGGAGCCCATGCCCGGCACTGCCTGGAGGGTCAGGAACCGGAAACTGAATGACTCAGAGACCTAGGAAAAGACTATGTGCATTGCTGCCTATATGCAGGTGAGGGCAGGTACAAGATAAGGTGAGAACCTGTGATTGGGCAGTGGAAAAGGAAGGAGGGTGAGAATTTTAGAGATGGGACAGAGGGACAGAGAGGAGAAGGGAAGGTGAGGAAGAGATAAGATGGAACCTACAGGAGAAGAAGAGGAGGCAGAACCACACAGTCCTGGGGGCCATTAAGTACTGGGGATTTCTTAAATAGATAATAATAATTAGGGTGCATCTGCCCCATTTAGGGGTATAGCTTGTGTTTATATCAATTGAGTTTTCAGTTCATTGTGCGGGTGTTTTGTGGGTGGAGAATTTACTAATATAAATCTAACTGATAAAATAAAAGACTCTAGAATTTTGATTTTTACCGGGGCTCGGAATGTGTGCAGAATCCGCAGCAAGAGAATCACGAGATGGGTACGGTTGCTCCACAGAGGCAGCGAGGTCGCGGGAGGCCAGAGAGTAGCCAATTGTTTGTGGGATTTGAAAGAAAGCAGAACTAGGGAGGAATTGGGCTGAGTGTAGGGCGGAAATGTTGCAGTTGGGAATATAGTACTGTATGAGAGAAGAATAAAAAATATAAAATAAAATGAATAATTGTTTGATTTTTGAACTGTGGGATATTAAAAATAATAAAAAGATTATGAATTAGAGAGGAGAGGGAGAGGGGGAGGAGGGAGAGGGAGAAAGGGAGAGAGGAAGAGAGGGAGAGGGAGACAGAGGGAAGGAGGGAGGGAGGGAGGGAGGGAGGGAAGGAGAAAGGGAAGGAGCGGGAGAGAGAGAGAGAGAAAGGAAAATGGAGGGGTTTGAAGTAGACAGGGATGGGTAGGCTGGTATGATGTAGGAACAATGCTCATTAGGACATTATCAAAATAAAATGGTGGAAGAAACAGAAGAAAGATTGTAGTTTTCAGAAGTATGGAAGGGGAGGTGGGCTTTGCCTGGCTTACAGTAACAGTGAATGTTGTGAAACTCACCTGGCTTTTCAACTCCTTGAATGAAGTTCTGTGGGAAAGGTGCCCTCTCCAAGGGTCGTCCTGAAAGAGAGACATGTTTCATTTGCCACTGTGTGAGTCTGTGATCTGGAGAAGGTAGGGCTCAGAGAGAGCACAAGTTCAACCAATGAGCCCAGCATTTCACACCTAGATTATGGAAAGAGAATTTTAAGGAGACACTGGGCATATAAGTGAACCTGTATCAGCTTCCGACTTTAGAAGTATGTTTCCTTTCTGGTAAGGGAATTCCCACAGAGCTTGGGTTGCATTCATATGTTGCTCAGTGGGGGGGGGTTCATTTGGAGAACTGTACCCTTAGGTTATTTTATGGCATCAGGGAATGCCACAAATGCTCTTACTTGAGTCTTGGAGGTACTAGCTGTAAGGGGAGGCTCTGATACTAAGGTCTAGTTCCCTAATTGGCTCTTGGTTTGTCAGTAAAGAAGGCTGGGAGCCAATTGCTGGTGGAAGGTTCAGGTGGGACTTAGGGGTCCCAAGAAGAAAAGGAGTCACAGGGAAAGAGAAGGCTGTTCCACCTTGTCTTGGAGAAAAAAGGACATAGCAATCGTGTAAGGCCTCAGGGATAGCTAGAGGCTGTGGCATCCACTGTGGGCCCGTGGCTAAGGATGTGGAGGAGATGGAGATAATAGATTGGTAAGGGCACGCCTTTTCAGGCGGGAGGTATTTGCATCCAGCGATTGTACCTAACAGGCAAGTTAAGGTAACAAAACAGTCTTGTGTGTCTTTTACCCGAAGATATCAAAGGGAAGCCAGGTTAGGGCTGGATGAGATCCTGGAGTTAAACCAGGTGGAACAAAAGGGAATCAGGAGGGGCTGGTACCTTAGCAGCTCCTGGGCAGAGCAGTCGCATGGTTTTATAAAACTATGCGCAACACAAGCCATTCAGATAACATGATCTCTTGATGGAATCAAGAAATGTAGTTCTACATGAGACATTCAAGGATGCTTCTAGTAAAACACAGAGGCAGGTAAGCCTAGGAGACTGTCTAGTGTCCTGAGAATTCTATTTACTTTCATATTATGCCTATTACCCTCAGTAATCATGTACGTGGAAGGCCAGTTCTTTTACCTGAACATGTTAAGTATACCCTTCTCCAAACAATGCACCTTGCAACCTCAGAGACCTCTAACCCTCACCTAGATCAGGCTCCGCAATCCCACATTTCAACAAACAGCTTCCCTTGCCTTAGTAATAAATCAAATTTATGTAGTTTCTATCCATGTATCTTCCCAATGTATCTCGGTATGAAGATAAAAAGGCTGATTTAGCCTGAACTGATTTCAGGTACATGAGCAGGAAGGCAACATTTTGTCCTTTATTAGCTTTTAGGAAGAATTCCCTATTTACCATATGACGCCTGTGCATAATTGGGCATTCATGTGATTAAAATCGCATACCACTCCACATGCACACTTCTGTACACATGGGCTTGCATGCATACAGACACCCCTTCTAGTTAGGAGGCATATGCTGTAAGAATAAAATGAATAGTATGATAAATTAATTACCAATGCCATGGTACTGTAAAACTATATATTCTATACTTTAACTCTATTGGTAGTATGATAGGTTTACTTATGCCAGAACCATCCTAACATGAGATACTCTGTGCACTGCTATGCTAAAATGTCTGACATCATATGATGGGACTTTTTCATCATAATCTTCTGGAACCACCATCCTGTGTCCCACCATTGACCAGAGTGTCACACAGCATGTGATGTTCTGTGGTATGAGGAAGAGAAATATACAAGTTTCCAGAGGAGACTTCCTAGAGTCTGAAATGAATAACCACAGGAATAGAGTAGTATCTCATTAAAGAAGGACTTGAAGCTAAACATTGCATCATAAATGGTTGAGCTATGGAGCTGGAGAGAAGGCTAGGTGTGTAGAACACTTGCTGACCAGGTGTGAGGGTCTCCACTTGGATACTCAGAAACTCACAGAAATCTGGACACAGTAGTGAACATCTGTAACCCCAGTGCCCTTATAGTGAAATGGTAAGTGGAGACAGGAGAATCCCTGGAAACTAATGAATTACCTATCCTGGAGCACAGCAGTAAAGAACAAAAGAACCCTACCTAGTACAAGGTGAAAGGAAAGAATGAGTGCCCACTGTTGTCCTTTCACCTCCAGATGTGGCTTTGGCATGCACAAGCCTGAAGTCACAAGAACACACACATACATGAATGCATGCATGCATGCACATACATAAATACACACACACACATGAGCACATGAGTGTGCGTGTGTGCTCACGAATACACAAGCATGCACACACCAGCTCACACAACACAATGAGCACATAAGCAACACATAAGCACACATGCAACACCCCACCACACACACATACACATATACACACATACACATGCATACAAGTTAAAGAATAGAATCTAGAAAACTTTTGGAAAAGTATTTAAGAGGTAACTGGTTGCAAGCATCTGAAATTCAGGGAGAATTCCCCTGTGAAAGCTTTCATGAGCAAGATTTCAGGAGAGAGAAAATATCTGACTAGAAACCAGGTTGATATAATTACACATATAATTGCACGTATGCTGAGACCAGGCCAGTCAGCAAAGAAGTCTGAACATGAGGCTCTCTGAAATGGGGTGAATGGAAACGAGTTTTTAAGGAGGTGGGGGAGGTAAGTTATTGAGTAAGAATGCTTGTTGTGCAAGCATGAAGAACAGAGTTCAAACTTCCAGCACCCATGTAAAAACCTGACCTGGGCCATGCACATGTGTAACCCCAGTATAGTGGGAAGCAAAGACAAGAGGGCTAGTATGGCTTGCTATGTCATAGGTGCCTAGCTCCAAGCTCAGTAAGAGATTCTGTCTCAAGGGAATAAGGCAGAGAGTGCCCTGTGTCCTCCTCTGGTTTCCAGGTGCATGGGTGTACACACAAATAGCCACAGAAGAGAGTGCTCATCTCTGAACACACACAAGAAAAATAAAATTAAACAATAAAAAAATAAAATTATACTAAGTGAAAGGAGTCAAGCAGAGAAAGACAGGCACCGTATGATCTTGAATGTGAAATTGTAAAGAACCAAACTCAAATCAAGCATGATAATACACACTTGGAGGTCCAAAACTTGTAAGGAAGTAGGAGGATTCCAAGTCTGAGGTACTGGTCTATACAAGAAGACTTTTAAAAAGGAACAGACTTATTTATCTTATGAATAAGTTCTTGGGTTCAAATGTGGGTGGCGATGGATGGCCTTGTGTGGCTATAACTATTACATGGGTATTTGTTTATTAAACCATCATGGCATTGCGTACCTTGAATAAACTCAAACTTTCTCAATTAAATATTTAACAAATTTATTATCCGGTGATTGTTCACTCAGAATATCTAGTTAACCATCTACTTTGTAGTGGGTTCAATTCCTTAAAACCTTATAAAATTCCAGATCTGATAGACTTATCAACTGATATAAGATCCACTAGCCCATCCCTAAAAGCAGTTAGATGGTCTGGCCTTAGGCAGGAATGGTCATGGGATCTTCTAAAGTATCTTTCAGTTGACTGCTGCTGCTTAGAGCCCAAGTAATATTTTATAGTATACCAACAATATCAAGAAGAGAAATTTGGAAAAATTGATACCCTAAATCCTTGTGACAGCTAACATTGTCAACTCAACACAGAGGAGATAACTTTCCAGACCCATCTGGAGGGACTGTCTAGATCAAAAGTCTGAGATGTCTTTGAGGGATTGTCCTGATTCTGGTTAATTGATATGGAAAGGACCCATCTTAAATTGTGGTGTGACGCTTCCTTGAGCAGGGAATTCTGGACTGCATAAAATGGGAAGAATAGGCTGAACCCTGGCACGCATGCGTTAATTCATTGGTCTCTTTTTCCTTTTTATTTCATTTATGTGTATGTCTGTATTCATGCAAAATCAGTTTAATGGCATGGGCACGGAGGCGCATGGTCATCATGTCAGTATTGGGGAGGCTGTGATAGGATTTTGAGTTCAGGGTTAGCCTGAGCTACATGGTGAGAATCTGTCTCAATGTGGCAAAACATAAATTAAGAAATAACCATATAAAAGCTTGTTACTGACACTGAAGTTCAAACTCCACATGATTTTGTACAACATTTCCCTTTTTATTCTACCACTTAGAAATACAAAAATTGGGATGACAAAATATATGAGCAGGTAAAGATATTTGCTACCAAGTCCAGTGGCCACTGCAGGATACAGCAGCCACATCGTGGACAATGGAAAATTTAGAACTGAGACCAACAAGTTGTCCTGACCTCCACATGTGTGCCATTTCAATGTCACACCTGTCATCCACATACATACATACAAAGTGAAAGTGTAAACATTCTAAAAAAGACTCTAAGCTTGTGGACTTTAGAAATACAGATGGTGGGGTTTCATATTTGGCATCCAGGCTACTATAGCTTATTGATCTTTGGTCTAGGCCAAATTTTGTCAGTGAATGGTCATGAACAGCAGGCTTATGAGTAAGTGCTGAGACTGAATGACTATTGACAGACGCTCAGCCTTACTTAAATGGACATTCGTTATCACTTCTTCCAATGTTCCAGGAACACTGCAGAAGAGGGGTTGGAAAAGAATGTAAGAGCCAGAGAGGAGGAGAATGCTGTGCTCCAGGCATGACAAGGCTGCTGTACTCTTAAACTCTTAGCTATGTGGTTAAACTGCATAAGGTCAGGCCTATCAATATTCCATCCAGAGGATGGATATTGCACCTACCGGTAAGACACCTATGTTCCTGTAAACAGACTCTCATCTATGCTTCTTTAAGCAATGCTAGTTAAACTTACCAGTTAAGTCCCTAAACCTGCAGAGACTTGATGTACCACGGTTGGGGGATACCCAGGCGGTAGGCCACACTATCAGAGAAGGGGAGGGAGAATGGGGAGAGGGACTTTGTGAGGGTGACAGTGAGTGGGATGTAAAAATAACAAAACCAAGATGCAACCCTGAGAGGATACTCACTCTCCAGTAGATGGTTCTAAACCCCTACTCATACAGTAAGATGACTCAAAGGGTTTAAAAAAAAAGACTATGAAGTTCAGAGTGCACTGTTATGCTTGCAGACTGGAGTCTAGCACGGCTGTCCTCTGAGAGGCTCCACCCAGCAGCTGACTCAGACAGACGGATGCTAGACACCCACAACCAAACAGTGGATGGAGCCTGGGGACTCTTATGGAAGAATGGGAGGAAGGATTGCAGCCCCTGAGGGGATAGGAACTCCACAGCATGACCAACAGAGTCAACTAACCTGGACCCTCGGGGCTCTCAGAGACCAAGCCACAAAACAAAGAGCATACACGAGCTGGACGTAGGCCTCCCTGCACATATGTAGCAGATGTGCAGCTTGGTCTTCACATGAGTCCCAAACAACTGGACCTGGGGCTATCCCAAAAGCTGTTGCCTGTCTGTGAGATATGTTCTTCTAGCTGGGCTGCCTTGTCTGGCTTCAGTGGGAGAGGAAATCACCTAACCTTACAGAGCCTTGGGAGTGCTAGGATATGGAGATTCCCAGGGTACCCCCCCATCCACTCAGAAGAGAAGGGAAGGGGGAAGGGAGAATGATTGTGGGAAGGAGGTGCATGGGCGGGGGGGGGCAGCGAGCGGGATGTAAATGAATTAAGTAAAAAATGGATAAAAAAGGTCAGAGTGGATAATGGAGGGTATATAAACTGCAGGGCATGGAATATGGGTGGTCACAATCAAAATGCATTTTATACATTAAGTTTTTAAATAAAAAAGAACAAAGGAAAAGAAAAAGGAAAGCCAAATCCCAGCCCACCTCCCTGGATAAGGAACAGCTTACTTCTCCCCGCCCTCATATGTACCTGCTGACTCTTATTAGATAGTACCTTGCTGGAGTTTATCTTATCAGTAGCCAGTGCTCGACCTGAGACAGGCCAGACCTTAGGAACCATCTTTTCATATCCTTTGGCGTTTTAACACAGAATAGTATATTTTTAAAAGGAATCCTAAGGTATTCAAGTCTCCCATGAATAAAAATTATCCACACGGAACTTACTTCGTTTAGAAGAAACCTTTGCCTTGGGTACTTTTGATGCTGTGTCTGAAAAGGAAAAAGGTAGAAGAAATTTGCGTTGTTTCCCCAGATGCATTCCAACTATCTTTCACTCTGGCTTGACTCTTATGGGGGTAATGCCTTGATTTCTGAATGTATATGAGGCTTGCCCCACAGGAGGGAGCTCTCGCCTGGTTCTAGAATCTAGAAGATCATAGATTCTAGAAGAGGGATGTGTATGGTGGTTTGAATGTGAATGGGCCCTGTACACTCAAATGTATTGGTTCCCAGTTGGTGGACTATTTAGAAAGGATTAGGAGGTGTGGTCTATTTGGAGGAGGTGTGTCACTGGGGGGGGGGGTTGAGGTTTCAAAATCGGCATCAGGCCCAGTCTTGCTCTTTCTCTACCTCCATCTTGAAGATAAGCTATAAGTTCTCAGTTTCCATGCCTAGGTAAAGCCCTACACTAATATTTTACTATTTATCCCCAATTACGCATCCTACATGCCAGTGTATCCAGGAACAAGCATTAAACCAAGGGTCTCAATTCCAGGAGATTTCACTTCCTTGTAGACCTCTGACCATTAGTGATATTGGTAGCACCATACACCTTAGGTTCTGAGGCAGAATCTCCCATTGGCCAGGAGCTCAGCAGCAAGTAGGTGAGGCTGCAGGCCTAAAGGATGGTAGAGGCATCCATTTGTAAGAGCATGGATACCTATATATGTAGATATTTACACACCACTTGGTGAAGGAAATCTAAGTTAGGACTGAAAACAAAACGGAAAGTAACTTATCATAACATGTAAAGATTTGAGGTCCTGGTCCGGATAGATGACTCAGCAGTTAAGAGCACATACACTCTTCCACAGGACCTGAATTCAGTTCCCAGCAAGCTGGGCACCTTGTTACTGCCTGTAACTTGATCTTAAAGGGACCTTGCTTCTGGCCTCTGCAGATACCTGCACACACATGATATTCATTCAGAGACACAGACACATGTGTGTGAGCGCACACACACACACACACACACACGTATATGTACACACACAAATCTAAAACTGAGTCTCGAGAAACAGAAAATAAAAACAGGATCATGAATAAATCGTACATAAGCAGCATCAGTTTAAGGACACCATGAGAAGGAGCTCTTGGTAGTTACCTCACACCCTAACAGACCTTGGAAGGGGGAAAAAAACCCAGACAGATATTCCTCAGACTCAGTGAAGCTCTAGCATTTGTGCTCTGAATCGCTCTGCAGAGCTCAATGCTAATTCTGCATTTGCTTTAAAAACTGTTTCCTATTTGGGGGGGGGGGAGGGTGAAGGAGGAAATACATATACATAGGGAGCAACTGTGCCTGTGTCTGTGTGGGCACTTGTATGTGTGTATACATATGCGTATGTGCATGTGTGTATGCGTGTGTGTATGCGTATGCGTGTATGCATGTATGTGTATGTGCGTGTATGCGTGTGTGTGTGCGTGTGTGTGCGTGTGCGTGTGTGCGTGCGTGCGTGCGTGCGTGCGTGTGTGCGTGTGTGTGTGCGTGTGTGTGTGTGTATGCGTGTGTGTGCATGTGTGTGCATGTGTGTGTGTGTGCGTGTGTGTGTGCGTGTATGCATAGGCAAAAGGACAACCTTGAGGGGTCATTATTCAGGCACTATACACCTTAATTTCTAAGGCGGAATATCCCATTGGCTAGGAGCTCAACAGCAAGTAGGTGAGGCTGGCTGGTCAGGGAGCTCCAGGGGTCCTCCTCTCTCCATCACCTCTCTAGTGTTGGCATTCCGTGTGCTGTAATGCTTGGCTTTTAAAAATTGTATGAGTCTGAGGCTCAGACTCGGGTATTCGTGTTTTCGTGGCAAGCACTTATCTCCTCAGTCTTTTTTATTTTTGAGACAGCATCTAACTTAACAACCACATAGCCTAGGCTGGTCTACAACTCAAAGCAATCCTCTTGCCTCATATTCCCTAGCAATGGCATCACAGGTGCCACCCATCATGCCTGACATCTCTACAGATCCAAAACCCTTAAAGCCAATTCCTCTTGTCTAGGACACAGTAGGAAATGGTCTCTGCTCACCTTCAACTTTCTTCTCTACTAACTCAGCTAGATCCGCACGGTTTATTGCCTCCAAGATCTGGAAGGTGACTCTCTTTACCCAGCCACTGGGGCAGTAGTCTGTGAGAATTTCTGCTAGCTGAGCCCCGTTGGCCAGGTCCACCATCTTCTTGTTGATCTGTTTCATGGTATCTGGCAGAGAACAGCTCTTTAATATACTCTTGAAATCATTCAACTCGGTCTTGTCCAGCTTTTTCAGGACATCTTTTAGGTTCAAACCCAGCTGATCAGAATAGTCCATCCTGACCCACAGGTGAGATCTGAGCCTGCAGCTCTAGAAAACTGTGGGGAGAAAGAGAATCAATGAGACAGCTTTCTTAACTCATATCCTGGTGACCTCTGTGCCACAGCAGGGTCTATCAGCATACTCTCTTGCTCCTTTAACATCAAATTCCTCCCCCAAGGGGGAAGGGAAAGGGGGTGAAGAACTCTTGGGGCGGAGGGGGCAACAGTTGGGATGTAATTAAAAAAAAATAAAACTATGTAAGTGGCCAAAAAAGAAGCAAATTCCTGATAACGATTAAGTTCACATAGAGTTTCATTCCTTCACTTAATTTAAGGGGTTAATCAGTCTTGGTCCCATTGAAAACATGGAAGACTCTCAAGCCACATGAAAAACCTTTAGTGCCATGTCTCCTAGGCCTAGAAGATCAATTACTTTCAAGTTCAATGTATAAATAAGCTAATAAAATTTATGGTGAGCCGGGCAGTGGTGACACACGCCTTTAATCCCAGCACTTGGGAGGCAGAGGCAGGCAGATTTCTGAATTCGAGGCCAGCCTGGTCTACAGAGTGAGTTCCAGGACAGCCAGAGCTACACAGAGAAAAAAAAAAGAAAGAAAAGAATAGAAAAGGTGTAACTCTCCATAACAACCCAATATACAGTTACCTTATGCTGTTTATGCAGTAAGACAGAGTTTTGAATCAGTATGAGGTGAATGTATGTATGAATGTACAACAGGAGAAGGAATTCTAAGTGAGAACAAGAAACAAAACAGATCATATAGTTTTATAGGATTATATGTCTTGAAAAGCCCAAGACCCTCAAAAGACCAATCCCCTATAGCAGGCATTACATAGTAACAATATTAAGAATTTGCGTTGAAAAATCTCAACATTTACTACTGACCCAGGAGAGAGGTAAAGTTTTTATAGACAATATACATGGATTTTGAATCCTGTTCATGAAGAGAAGTTGGTTGTGCTCATGATAAAACTTCTAAAACTTCTGCTGATGGCCTCAGGGTGTGTATACTTATCTCCAGTTCATTAAATTGTTCACATTAAATTTGCACAGATGTGCCTTGTGTTACTTCATTTCCCCCCCTCCATCCACTTTCCTGAGAAGTAATTATCAAAAGGGTCTCTATTCATGTTGGATAATGTGACTGAATATACATATAAACTGAAATATTATAATCAAAGTGCTGAAGATGGCAGTGACATCAAGTAGTTTTTCTGGCAAGAACATTTCAAATATTTATTATTTTCTTAAAAGTTGAAAATACATTTTCCATAAAATATATTCTGATTATTGTTTCTCCTCTAACCCCTCCCAGGTTCTTATATCTCCTCCCACCCAAATGCACATCCTTCCTTTCTCTTTCATTAGAAAATAAGCATCTAAAAATAAAATAGGGAGGAGAGATGGCTCATCAGTTAAAAGCACTGATTGACTGCTCTTGCAGAGGTCCTGAGTTCAATTCTCAGCAACCACATGGTGGCTCACAACCATCTGGAATAGGATCCGATGCCCTCTTCTCGTGTGTCTGAAGACAGCGACAGTGTACTCATATAAATAAATCTTTAAAAATAAAACAATAAAGATTAAGATAAAATCAAACGAAAATCAGAATAGAATAAAGCAGACAAATAAAGCCAAAGAAAAGGTATATAAGAAACACACAGATGCTAAGTTAGGCATATTGGACAGAAACTTAAAAAACACTACAAAATCAGAAACCATAACATATAAACAAAAGACCTGTAAATACAAGAAAAAAACTAAATATTCAAACAAAGCACTATTAAATTAAAAAAACCAAAAAACAAAAACTCCACAGGTACCATTGAGTTTGTTTTGTGCTTGCCAGCTGCTACTGAGCACAGGGCCTGCCCTTAAGTGTGGTTTGTATACCCAGTAAGACTGTTGTAGAAAATTAATTTTTTCCAGTGTGAGTAGTTATAGTTTTGTGATAAGAACCTTTGAAATTTATTTTAAAAAATTATAAAGAGATTTCATATAGTAAGTATAGTTACCATGCTATACATTGGGTCCTAGGGCTTTCTCGCCCTGCCCAGCTGGAATTTTTGTACCCCCAGACCATTATCTGTGGCATAAGTAAGGAGATCTCTCTTTGTCTACCTCTGAACTAGGTCTTAACTCTGGCCTCTGTTCTTAGCTCCAGGACAAGAGAATAGTGTGGGGCACAATTGTAAGCACAATGAGTTTCTGATAGTAGTGAAGTAAAAGGAGTTCAGAATGAAACAGACTATAGTTAAGGGGCTGGAGAGATGACTCAGCAGTCATGAATGCTGGCTGTGCTTCTAGCAGGACTTGTCCTCTAGATGCTTCCCATAACTCTCGCTGCAGTCAATCTGACATCATCTTCTGACTTCTGGCTTTGTGCGCACACACACAGGTGCACATGAAAACAAATCCTAAAATATAGACTAGAGAGGTGCATCAGCTGATGAATGGATAAGGAAAATGGCGTGTGCAACAGGACTCTGTTCACCTGTAGAGAATATATTATTTTTAAAAAAGATTTATTGGAATCTTTTTACTTATTTGTGGTTTTGTGTGTGTATGCTCATGAGTGCAGTCCCACTGAAGCCAGAAGAGGGCGCTGCTGTTATGAAGTCATCATTGTGCGACAGCAGCAGGCTTTTGTGAGCTGCCTAATATGGACTCTGGTTTGCTGGAAGAACAGTGAGTGCTCTTGACCACTGAGCCATCTCTCTAGCCAGGAATAAAACTGTTATTTTCATTAGTATTTTTTTTAAGGTAGGTCTCACTATGTTAGCTTTGGCTGACTTGGAACTTTCTATGTAAATCAGGCTGGGCTTGAACTCAGAACTGTCTGCCCCTTCCTCCAAAGTGCTATGATTAAAGGTTATGTGCCACCACAAATGGCTTTGAAATAATTTAGTTGACAATGTTAACTTTTTTTTTTTTTGAGACAGGATCTCATGTGGCTGGCTTCAAATTCACTATGCAAGGATGACCTTGAACAACAGAGTTTCATGCCCAGCTTTTGCACTATTTTTAACAACTTGGCACACAAAACAATGGACTTCCTTACACTTTTACCATAAGCCATTACACTGTTTCAACTCATCTCACTTCTCCACCTCTCTCTATGCCCTAAGTTTCCTTTTCACTTTGGATGAATTCCTTTCCTTCCCTTGAAGTAATTCCCACTTCTGTTTCCGTGCCGTGCGTGTACGTATCTAGTCTATTACTCTCTAGAATACATTTCCAATATCTGTAGAAAGACAGAATATGCTATGCGAAGTCAGCCAGCCTCAGAATGACAAATACAATTTTCTCTCAGAGCTCAGGTTTTAAGATGTAATACATATGTTCTATACACACACACGAACATGCATCTAGAAAAGTGACTATGTATGAGAGGGGAGGAAGGGACCCAAAGGTAGGGAGGCAGGGGGCAGAGAGCATATCGGTGGATGTATGAGATGAAGGCAGAAAGTGGGTCTACCTGGGGAAGGAGGGAGGGAGGGTCTCTTTGGTGGGGTGAGAAGGGGAGTGAGGGGATGAAAGAAACATATGAAAAATGTCTCAGCGAAACACATCGCTTTCATCAACTCCTAGTTGCAGCTTCAGGTTAAATGAGGAATTTGGATTTGGTTCATAGGTCAGTGGGAAGCTGTTACCAGCTATCCAGCAAGGCTGCCATTCATCTAGTCTGTTTTTTTTAAATACACAGAAGCATTTTGCCTCAGTGCTCATGGTATGTAGAGGAAACCATGCCAAGAAACTACTCAAGGTGCCAGCTCCCCAGGGGGCACAGACAAATGTAGTACTTGAACTCATTTCCTTAAGGTCAGCCTGGGCATCATAGTGAAGTCCTGTTTTAAATGGTACACACTATAAACTTATTGTTCATCTCAATATTTTTTTTTATATTTTATAGTTCTTCCATGGTCTGGGGATGTAGTTCAAGTGGTCTAAGTGCTTACTCAGCATGCTCAAGGCCCTGGCTTCCATCTTTAGCACTCACACAAATCAGGCATGGTGCTGCATGCCCGTAATCAAAGCACGAAGGAGGAGGAGGAGGCTGAAAGAGTCCGAGCTTCTACTTTATCTTTGCTACATAGTGAGTTCAAGGCCAGGCAGGAGACGCAAGACCCTGCCTCGTTAAGACAAATACTGTTTTTTCTCACATGTCTCTCCTAGCTATGAGTGTTTTGTTTTGTGTGGTTTGGGAGTACACGGAGAAGCCAGGTAGTTAGAGACAGGTCACTGGGGACGGATGCATTAAGGGAGATAGGCTTCGGAAAATATAGGTAAAAAAATCAGTAGGAAGGAGAATGCTCAGAGTGGAAAGGTTCAAATATGTATGAGGAAGTGAGGAATTTGGGACTTAACTGCAATGAAGGGCATATGAAAAAAACTACCTGGAAACCTACATTTGTAACCAGAGGGGGGAGGGGAATATATATATACATAGGACTGTGGCATGAAAAGAGTGGGGGGAGAATATCCCAGGATAAAAATTTAATTGGGGCCGGGGGCAGGGTGGGAGGGGAGAGTATGGTGTAGGGGTGAGTTCATCAAAACTAAAGAGGCCTGAAGAAGTTTTAACCATCTAGGCTGACCTCAAATTTGCTAATTAAAAATAAAAATACTAAAAAAAAAACTCACAAAAAATAAAAATAAAAACAAAAACAAAAAAATGTTGCCAATGAGACTGTCCCTATGTCATTTATAGGACAGCACAGTGCCAGGCTCAGGTAATAAAGAAGGTGCTAAAAGAGTTAACTGAGGATGTTTTCTAGGTCAGATCCTTCAAAGGCAGGAGGAACAAAAGATTAATGAATTTAAAAATTGCACCTAGGTGTTCGAAGTCAGTTTCCTTAGTTCATCAGCAGAACCTGTGATTTCAATGCCCATAATTGAAACCAATGAACGCATTGATTCATTGGATAAAGCATGCAAGCTAGGAGACACAGTGAGAGAAAGGAAATGGAACTGAATGGGAAGGCTGATGGGAACCACTGCTGAAGAGTTAGAGAAAGTGTGATCTTTGGATGGGGTGGCATGTGGGACAAGTGGACTGTGCCACCGGACAGGAGACCTGGTTGAAGCAGGTTCACACACTCTTGGGAATTCTGATAATTGAGAAGGGCAGGTGTTGGAACCAGCTCCCCAGCCAGGCTCTCCCTGTCCTGGAACACGTAACTATGACACCCCATGGAGAGGGCCATGACAACCAGTCATGTAAGGAGGACACCTGAAGTCCTTCCCAATGCTAACAAAGCATCCCTAACATCTCAGCCTGAGCCAATGGGCAGCATCTATCCCTGGATCCCACCTTACTCCCAAAATGTTTATAAAGTCCCTATCCACATGGAATAAAATGCATGAGTTATTTTTGCCAAGACTCATCTGAGGGTGCCTGTCTTATTGAACTGTAACACTCCATCCAGGGAAGAGTTTTCTCTTTTGAAACATTCACGGCTGAACCTCAACTCTGCCCGGCCGATTCCTGCCCCAACTTGTCAGAGAGGTGTAACACTTTGGCAGTTCCAGCCAGGCCAGAGCCCCACAGAACCTTTCCCTCTAGCTATGCTAGAGATCCTCCGATTGCGTCCTGCCTCCCCGGGCAGCCAGCTAGCAGCACTTCTACATCCCAGCAGCCAGGCAGGCAAGCATTCAGACCCGACTGGGGTGTAAGAAAGAGCTATCAGAAAAAGATTCAAATATGGAACTTAAAAGTACACAGAAACTGCTGACCTACTGGGTGCATGCTTGCAGTTCCGGCTACTTAGGTGGCTCACAGAATCAACTAAACAGGGCTTGTTACAGTTGTGTAGCCTCATCCTCTGGTGGGACTCCTCACAGTGGGATCAGGGGCTGTCTATGACTCTTTGACCTGATTTTTGGGACCCTTTCCTTCTATTGGGTAGCCTCCTCCAGCCTCAAAACGAGGGGAGTCTTACAGCAACGTGATATGCCATGTTTGGTTGATACTCACGGGAGGCCTGCTTTTTTTTTGGAGATAAACAGAGGAGTGGGTGGTGGTGGGGGTAGTGTAGAGGGGAGGACTGGGAGAAGAGGGAGGGATATAAAAATGAAGAAAACGAATTATCAAAAAAGTAATCAAATAAAAACTGGCTTTCCCCAGAGTTCCATTGTTGGGCCAACTACTCTGTCTGCATTCCTTGGACAGGTCAGCACCAGGAATACCTCTGCCCTAATCCCCTGCCTGCCTGGGGGTGTGCCCAGCAGGGGTGAGTTGCACTGTGTTCCTGGACTTCCATTATTCTACCCACAGCTCTTCCTGCCTTCTGGATGGGTACAAGCACCAGGAATATTCAGTGGCCCACTGGCACCAGGGACAATCAGATGGCTAAAAGCAAGTGTACGAACTTAGTTAACAAGAGTCAGGGCAATAGGGCACCACCAGAGCCCAGTATCCTACTACAGCAAGTCCAGGATATGAACACAGCTGAAAGCACAAGAAATTGACATTGAATTCAACCTCATAAAGATGATAAAGAGGCTTTTCAAGAGGAAACGAATACATCCCTTAAAGAAATACAGGAAAACACAATCAAATATGTGAAGGAAATGAATAACACTATTTAAGATCTGAAAATGAAATAGAAGATCAACAATTGATTAACGGGACTCCTTGAAGTTGACAGAGCAAAGGACACTGTCAATAGGACAAAATGGTGACCTACAGATTGGGAGAATGCAGACAGAATCCTGCAGTTGGAAAACAGAGGGAAGAGGACAGGATCTACAAAAGGATTAGCAACCGAATGGAAGAGATAGAGAGAAATTTCAGGTGTAGAAGATATGATTGAAGAAACGTATACACCAGTCAAAGAAAATGTTAATATCTAAAAACTTCCTGACACAAAACACCCAGGAAATCTGAGACGACATGTAAAGACCAAACTTACAAATAGGAATAGAAGAAGGTTCTCAGCTCAAAGGTGCAGAAGATATCTACGACAAAATCATAGAAGAAAATTTCCCCAACCTAAAGAAAGAAGCTTAGAGAACACCAAATAGATATGGAGCAGAAAAGGAAATCCCGCCCCCCCGTCACATAATAATCAAAACATATAGAAGAGAAAATGGGAGATAGCCTTTAATGTACTGGTAAAGGAGACAATTTCCTGAACAGAATACCTGTGGTCAGGCTCTAAGATTAATAATTGATTAATGGAATCTCATGAAACTTCAAAGCTTCTGTAAAGCAAAGACACTGTCAATAGGACAAAATGGTAGCCTACAGATTGGGCAAAGATCTTCAATAACTCTAAATCTGACAGAGAGCTAATGTCCAAAATTTATAAAGAACTCAAGAAGTTAGACACCAACAAACCAAATAACCCAATTTAAAAAATGGGGTACAGAGCTAAACAGAATTTTCAATAGAGGAATCTCAAATAGCTGAGAAACACTTAAAGAAATATCCAACATCTTGAGTCATCAGGGAAATGCAAATCAAAATGACTCCATCGTACACCCATCAGAATAACTAAGAGTAAAAAACTCAAGAGACAGCACGTGCTGGTGAGGATGTGGAGAAAGAGGAACACTCCTCCATTGCTGGTGGGATTGCAAATTTGTACAACCACTCTGGAAATCAAACACCTGTGGTTCCTCAGATAATTGTAAATAGTCTACCTGAAGACCCAGCTATACCACTCCTGGACATATATCCAAAAGATGCCCCACCATACCACAAGGACACATACTCCATTATGTTCATAGCAGCTTCATTTGTAATAGCCAGAAACTGGAAACAACCTAGATGTCTCTCAGTTGAAAAATGGATACAGAAGATGTGGTTCATTTATACAGTGGAATACTATTCAGCTATTAAAAATGAGGACATCATGAATTTTGTAGGCAAATGGATATAACTAGAAAATATCATCCTGAGTGAGGTAACCCAGACCAAGAAGGACACTCATGTACTCACTGATAAGTGAATAATATTAGCCATAAAGTATAGGATACTCCATAGACCCAAAGAAGTTAAGCAAGCAGGAAGGCCCAAGCAAGGATGCTTGAATCTCACTTAGAAGGGGGAATAAAATGGTCGTAAGTGGCAGGTAGAGGGAGGGAACTGGGTGGGAGAGGGGATGTGGAGGGGAATGGGGGATCATCTGTTTGAGAAACAGGCAAGATGGCTTTAGGGCCGGGGCAATGAATGGCAGCAGGTGGAGTGTGTGTGTGTGTGGAGGGGACGGACATCTCTAGAATGTGCCACAGACTTGGGATGATGGAGACGCCCAGGAGTCTAGGGGGATGACCTTATCTGGGACTCGTTATCAGTGGGGATATGGAACCTGAAGAGAAAACCTCCTATAGCCAAGCAGGCTCCCCGGCCCCAGTGAGGGATAAGAACACCAACCCACCCACCAAATTTTTGACCCAAAATTTGACCTGTCTACAAAAAATGTAGGAACAAAGATGGGACAGAGACTGAAGGAATGGCCAACCAATTACCAGTCTAACTCGAAACACACCCATGGGCAAGCACCAATCCATGACGTTATTAACGATACTCTGTTATGCTCACAGATAGGAACCTAGCATGACTGTCCTCTGAAAGGCTCCACCCAGCATCTGACTGAAGCAGATGCAGAGACCCACAGCCAAACACTGGATAGATCTCTGGGACGTTTATGGAAGAGTTAGGGGAAGGATTGAGGGTTCCAAAGGCAATAGGAACTCCACAGGAAGACAGAGTCAACTAACCTAGACTCTTGGGAGGAATAGTTCTGGGGTGGTTTGATAAATGACACCAGTTCTAGACCGTGCTTGCCACTGTCTGCTGTATGCAGGTGAATCAGATACGTGCAGGTTAAGTGGAAAGTTAAGGTTTCATAAAGGAATCTGAGCGTTTACAGAGGTATTAAAAAAATGCCTGGACCAGAAACACTGAATGGCAGAGGGTTGGCAAATGCATCTAGGAGACAAATGTAAATCACATGCAGGTAATAACAAACAAATCATCACTGAAGATTTAATTCTGAAGCTGAATTAAAATTACCTTAAAATGCTATAACATGCTGTCTTAGTCAGGGTTTCTATCCCTGCACAAGCATCATGACCAAGAAGCAAGTTGGGGAGGAAAGGGTTTATTCAGTTTACACTTCCACACTGCTGTTCATCACCAAAGGGAGTCAGGACTGGAACTCAAGCAGGTCAGGAAGCAGGAGCTGATGCAGAGGCCATGGAAGGATGTTCCTTACTGGCTTGCTTCCCCTGGCTTGCTCAGCTTGCTCTTATAGAACCCAAGACTACCAGCCCAGGGATGGTACCACCCACAAGGGGCCCTCCCACCCTTGATCACTAATTGAGAAAATGCCCCACAGCTGGATCTCATGGAGGCATTTCCCCAACTGAAGCTCCTTTCTCTGTGATAACTCCAGCCTGTGTCAAATTGACACACAAAACCAGCCAGTACACATGCCTATGAGCAAAATGTGATGGACTCTTGTTAAAGGGAGACGTTTAGCCAGGCATTGTGGACCATGCCTGTAAGCTTGGATCTCAAAAGGCTAAGGCAGGAGGATTGTCATGAGTTTGAGGCTAGCCTGGACTATAGCACAAGACCCTGTTCCCCAAAAAGAAGGGAGAGGAGGAGGGGGACTCTCAGAACAAAAACCACAACATTTTCTAGACTCTCCCCGCAGCTAGGCACAACACCTAGGAGGCTCAGGTGTGACAGTTGTCTGTATCTGTGTTCTGCCTCCCCGCAGAGACCAGAAAGGCACTCTGACACCAGACTCTAGGCCGTACTCACAACCAAACCACACTTGACTCTGAGTCTCTGAAACACTTGACTTTTATTATGGACCTGTGTTCAAGCAAAAGAGAAGCTGTTAAGTCTTTGAAGGAATCACTAGGGAGAGCTTCTTTAAGTCAAACTGCAGCCCATGCACAGAGAAATCTGAGAGCTGGGGGTGTGGTTCATTCGCTTGAATGCTTGCCTAGCACTCACGAAACACTAACTGCATAAATTCAGTACAGGCACAAGTCTGTAACCCCAGCACTCCAGAGGTAGAGGTGGGAGGAACAACAGTTCAAAGGCATCTTTAGCTATAGGGCAAATTGAAGACCAGTGAGCCTGGGCTACATTGGACTCCCCCACCATTTTTCCTGGCAAGACAAGCAAACAATTAGAGAGACAATTAGAAGAAGAGTAAACTGCGGGATTATCACTCACGTCTCCAGGGCCAGCAGCGCTCTCCGCTCAGGCTTACAGTGCTGCTGGTGTAGGAAGGCACTCTTAAAAGTGATTGACTCCTGACCCAGCTCTGTGATTGGCCCACGGGATTCAAACCCACCCCTGTTCCCACTCACACTGGTTTGCAATCTTGATTGCAGTTAGACTTATCTACTCCAGGGAAGGAGGTATCTATCATTTCAGAGTGCTAACGCCCTAAGAGTCTGTTTTGGGGTCAGGTGGTGGTCAAACATGAAAGAACCTTGAAAATCAAAGGCAACTTAAAGATGGTGATAGTGGAAAAGACTGGCGATCATTGTGTTTCTCTCAATATAGGAACCACATATATGTATTTAGTATGTATGTTGGGGGAACAGGGCGTGTGTGTCCTGTTGCTCATAGCTGGAGGTCAGACATCAACCTGAGGGTGAAGTTATCTCCTTTCATCATGTGGGTCCTGGAGATGGGAGATTGAACTCAGGCTGTCAGGTTGAGGGCAAATACGTTTACCCAATGACCCATCTCACGGGTCATGGCATGTAGATTTTTTTTTTGTTTGTTTGTTTTTTTTTGAGACAGGGTTTCTCTGTATAGCCCTGGCTGTCCTGGAACTCGCTCTGTAGACCAGGCTGGCCTCGAACTCAGAAATCCGCCTGCCTCTGCCTCCCAAGTGCTAGGATTAAAGGCGTGCACCACCACCGCCCGGCGGCATGTAGATTTAAATGAACACACACACTAACATACATATGCCTTTAAGACAAACTTCTGGTTGGACGTGGCAACACACACCCGTAATTTCAGCATTTCTTAAGGTGATTTAAAGTTTAAAGTCAGCTGGGC
Organism: Tokudaia tokunoshimensis; assembly: GCA_036184795.1. NCBI lineage: Eukaryota > Metazoa > Chordata > Mammalia > Rodentia > Muridae > Tokudaia > Tokudaia tokunoshimensis. Next base: position 76,704,068 of record BTHU01000006.1, read on the forward strand.
TACAATAGGAGATCTTGTTTAAAAAAAAAATCAATCTTGGCTTTTCTGGTGTGTGTGTGTTAGAGAGGAGGGATGGAGAGGGTGGGAGGGATGGAGAGGGTGGGGAGAGGTGGAAATGGAACCTAGGGCTTCACACATAAGCAAACATGTTATTACGGAATCATAATCTACCCTTCAGGTCATTTATTTTTATGTATTTGTTTATTCATTAAGCTACTGAATTTTGTTTGGGAATTCTTGAGGAATCACTTTTAGCCAAACTCTGGAGCACGACTCAGTCCACCATTAAAGAAGAAATTTTGTAAAAAAAAAAAAAAAAGTTACTCTCCATGATCCCCCTTGCTTATTCTGATTTATTTGGGAGACAGGCTGTCATTATTTGGCCCCCATTGTCTTAAAACGCGCTACGTAGACCAGGCTGCTCTTAAGCACACAGAGATCTGCCCAATGATGTGCTGGGATCAAACGTGTGCACTGCTGTGCCCAAACCTGAGACTTCCTTCCTTTAGACAAGGCCTCTCTGTGTAGTCTAAGCTCATCTGAGCACACACAGTAGCTCAGGCTAGCCTCCAATTCCTGGCCTCCTTGCCTCGGCCTCCTGAGTACAAAGCACGATTTGCCTTGCCAGCTTAGTTCTTGAGACTTTGGCCCAGTTCTGTAGTGCTTTTGAACTTGAACTTTTCAGTGATTCTGTCGAAACACCATCAGTTTTCCCAGATGCATTTTTGGAAAGTTCATACTTTTGGCTCTTGTGGGAGCCATCATTCCACATACTCGGCAGGCAGGTGTCCTATCTTTGAGCTACATCCCAGGCCTCAGGTGATCCATTTTGTGGCAGAATTAAGGAAGAGTGGAACCGTATTACTCTGTCAAATCAATTTGGCTCCTTCCAGATATTTCTTCTGAGTCCTGAGTTTTTACAGTCAGGTGAACAATTTCATCATGTCCCCTTGGAATCATAGCACGCAGGACTCCATTTTGCTTTTAGTCTGGCTTGTTGGAATCCATGATGAGTCTTATGATTTTCATTTAACCATTTATTACCCTTGTATAGGTCTATACACAAAGTCACATTTATGTGAGCCTACAATGTTCTTGGTGCATACCTCACATACCCAACTGCCATTCTGTTTATCCAGACAATTTTACTTCTCATTTAATGTCACTAGTACATACATAAGCTTATTATGAAGTTATAAAGGGTCCACAAATGAGAACACAAATTCCTATTAATTTTCTTTGTAAGACTGACTAAAATAGGTTAATCTGGGTATTTGTAGTTGTATTAATTTTCCTGCAATTTCATTTGTGTGTGTGCGTGTGCGCCTGCACATGCATATGTTATTCTTTGCTAACATTTTATTTCAAAAGGAAATACAGGAAGTTTTGGCAAAACAGAGAAGCTGTTATCTGCCTCACTTACGCTATTGATCCCAGTCTCAAGTTGCAATCTGTGTTTCTAACAGGCTGCAATTTGGAGGCCTCTACAATAGCCTCCTGTGCTCAGTTTACTTAAGTTTGCTAGACTGACTCTGGTGAACACACTAGTGTGCTTTTAGCCACTGAGTACAGTGTTTTGACGGGCACAGCTAACCACCAGAGGAAGTCCAGTATGAGATTCACCAGGCTCCCCAGCCAGAGTCTCTTGGGGCATTCTATTTTCTTGGCATGTTTACAAACAGGAAAAATCCCTCCAGCCCCGTACCTTGGGGGTGGGAGTCTTTTGAAGGCTTCTTTAGGTGGGCATGGGTGAGTATGACACTGGCCACCAGTGATCTATTTGAGTGACAGCCCTACTTCTTCCTCTGGAGGCCGAGTGGAAGTGGGACTGAAAATTTCCAAACTCTCAAACATGGTTGGCTCCTGTAGGAATGTGCCCTTCAGTGTTGTGGTCGCCTCGGCCTATCCCAAGCTGACCTTAAGTCAAGCTGAAGTGTAGGTGGATTTGTCTCATCCTTGTCGATTTGCATAGTTTTGACCCGAAATTGTTTACAAATGGAGATACAAGATTCTAGGGAGACACAGCTGCTGTGTGACACAAAGTGGAGCCATGTAGGAGAGAGCTCTTGCCTTTACTTCTATAAGAAAAATAATTGTAGAAGCAATCATATTTCAGCCTGCACTCATTCAGGGAATTCCACATGGCATTCTTTTTTAAAGTGCATTGCTGTTTTGCCTTGGTGTGTGTGTGTGTGTGTGTGTGTGTGTGTCAGACCCCCCCCCCGAAACTGGAGTTACAGATTGTTGTGACTGTCATGTGGTTGCTGGGAATTGAACCCGGGTCATCTGGAAAAGCAGTCAGTACTTCTCCTAAGAGGTTTCAGGAACCAAGGCCAAGTATGTATGTATGTATGCATGCATGCATGTATATTTCATTTATTCACTTTCCATCCTGATCATTACCTCCACTTCTAGTCACCCCTCCCATGATCCTTCCCCTCCTCTCCCTCTCTCCCCTTCTCCTTTGGGAGGGTGGGATGCCCCCTGGGTATCCCCCCAACCCTGGCACATGGAGTCTCTGCAGGGCTAGTTGTATCCTCTCCTACCGAGGCTAGAGAAGCAGCTCAACTAGAAGAACATGTCCCACAGACAGGCAACAGCTTTTGGGATAGGATAGCCCCTGCTCCAGTTGTTTAGGACCCACGTGAAGACAGAGCTGCACATCTGCTATATGAATGGGGGAAACTAGGTCCATCCTGTGTTTTCTCTTTAGTTGGTGGTCCAGTCTCTGAGAGTCCCAAGGGTCCCGGTTAGTTGACTCTGTTGGTCTTCTTGTGAAGTTCCTATCCACTTCTGGGTGCTCAATCCTTCCCCAACTCTTCCTCCTAAGAGTCCCCAAGCTCCATCCACTGTTTGGCTGTGGGTGTCTGCATCTGTCTGAGCTGCTGGGTGCTTGGGAGAGATGGTCAGATGACTATGAGAATGAATGGAAATCTGCAAATGGCAGGGGTTGGGAGGAGAGTGGCATCTCTAGGATGTACAGGACCTGGAGTAGGGAAGGAACCCAAGAATCAATAAGGGTGACCTCAGCTGAGACTCACAGCATTGGTGATGTGGAACCTGAAGAGGTTCTTCAGAATTTCCTCAGAAATTCCTTATGGATGAATGGAAGCCCCATGAGCCCTCTCGATTCACCTTGAAGTATTGAATGGTTGCAGTACTTCGCCATGTACAGGCAACCACAGCTGTTCTGGGTTTGTGACTCTTCCACAGAATAGAGACAGAAGGAACATTACCCAATCCATTCTATGAAGCCACAGTTACGCTGCGCATTCTCCCTCGAAGATGGAATGGTTTCTGTCTAATCAGAAACTTGTCACAATTTCCTTTCATAGAGGACTTTATAAGAGATTTTTTTTCTACCTCTATCATGTTTAATGTTCCAGATAGATTTTTTAAAAAGATTTATTTATTATATGTAAGTAAGTATACTGTAGCTGTTTTCAGACACCAGAAGAGGGCGTCAGATCTTTTTAGGGATGGTTGTGAGCCACCATGTGGGTGCTGGGATTTGAACTCAGGACCTTTGGAAGAGCAATCGGTGTTCTTACCTACTGAGCCATCTCTCCAGCCCCCCAAATAGATTTTAAAAACTGGTTGAGTGAATATTACTTTTAGCTTCAGAAGACATCATGTATATTTAAGAGGTATTTAACTATTATAAATCATTTTGATGATTTAAAAAAAAGTCAATACTGAGTGGTATTTAAAATTTATTTTAAAATAAATTTTATTAGTTTAATTAGAAAAAAAAAAGGAAACCTGCAGTTAGATTCAACTCTGTAATGAGAGACTATCTACTAAGTGGTTTTATATGCTTTTGGAAGTCGATTTTGTGCTTTATGTTTTAGGTTTTTGAGACAGGGTTTCTCGATGTAGTCCTGACTGTGCTGAAACTCACTCTGTAAACCAGGCTGGCCTCGAACTCAGAAAGTCTCTGCCTCTGAGTGCTGGAATCAAAGGACTGTGCCACCGCTGCCCAGCTGGGTTTGCGGTTTGTTTTTTAAATGGAGGAGATCCCACAAGTGGTTTCAGTTAACCTCAGGATTTACTGCTCCCTGCTGACTAGTTTCTGCAGCTCTGCAACCCTTTCACTGATCACTTCTTATCACTCCACAGAGTCAACTGTTTTAGATACTCAGAGGAGATCAGAAAACAGAGCAATCTGCATAGTTTTGACCCAAAATTGTTTACAAATGGAGATACAAGATTCTAGGGAGACACAGCTGCGGTGTGACACAAGTGGAGCCATGCAGGAGAGAGCTCTTGCCTTTAATTCTATAAGAAAAATAATTGTAGAAGCAATCATGTTTCAGCTTGCACTTGGAAGAGCTGGGGGGCGGGGTGTGTACAAACCATTCAGGGAATTCCACATGGTATTTTTTTTTAAAGTGCGTTGTTGTTTTGCCTTGGTGTGTGTGTGTGTGTGTGTGTGTCAGACCCCCCCTGAAACTGGAGTTACAGATTGTTGTGACTGTCATGTGGTTGCTGGGAATTGAACCCGGGTCATCTGGAAGAGCAGTCAGTGCTCTTAACTAGACCAGCTCTCCAGCCCCTTCACACAGTATTTGCAAAGCAAAAAGAATTCAGCAAGCATGGTGCATGTGGGAACTCACAAATAGCCTGGTATTTTTGGTTTTGGTTTTTAGGGGGTTTTTTGTTTTGTTTTGGTTTGGTTTTCCGTTTTTGGTTGTGGTTGTTGTTGGGTTTTTTTTTTTTAATTGTCACAAGAGAAAAAAATTCTAAGTAAATGCAAATTGATGTGCTGGGGACCATCGCTGTCACATGGCTATTTATGAAGAAGGTTGTGACTAATATGCAAAACCCTTGAAAAACACTGCAGAAACCTGAGAGTTTCCTTCCAGGGCAAACTCTATGATAGCTCTTTTGACCTCTGGTCAGATGCTATCTCAGCTTCTTTAATGAATTAGGGTTAGGGTTTCTTCCTTCAGAAACTGAGTCACCTTCTTCTCTTAGGAAGCAGGCAAAAGCCAGTCTGCCTGTCACATACCTGATCTTTACCAGGTCATCATGGTTTTTTCAGAACTCTAAACAGCCACTAATTTTGTCTTTTCCATCAGATCCGTGGACTATGGTGTAGGTCACAGACAGACCTTCAGGCAGAGTAGTGCAAGCCTGTAAAATTAACTTTTAGTCTCCTGATGTAATTGTCCTCTCTGAGGCTTTTTGCCTCCGTCTGCTAACCTAGGCCTAGTTCTGGAATCTTCTAGTTTCCGTACAATCTTATCTAGGCCTAGGATGTTTTCAGCCTCTGAGACTTACTGTGGAATAAGCTCACCCTTCCTTGTTCTCTCTGATCTCTGGCTGGTTCAACTCAGCTGTTCTGGCTCAAACTCCTCTCCCAGCTGACTGGTTCAATCTGGCTTTTCTCTTAGGCTCTAAATTGTTCTGCTTGGCTTCAAACTAGCTCTAGCAATCTTTTCTAATCTGACTCTTTCTCATTCTCTGGCTCGTTCTGTCTTTACCTGTGTCTAGCTTGTTCTCTGTTCAATCTCTCTCAGTAAAGCTCTCCCCGCAAAACTGCCTCCTTCTCTCTGGGCTGCTCCAAGGAGAGGCTACTGAGAGCTACATAAGATCCTGTCTCCAAAAAAAGGGGAGGGGGTGCTGAAGAGATGGCTCAGCAAGAACACTGGCTACTCTTCTAAAGAATCCAAGGTCCATTCCCCAAATCCACATGGCAGCTAACAACTGTCTGTAACTCCAGTTGTAGGAGATCCTACCCACACATAGACATACATGCAGGCAAAACATCGGTGCACATAAAATCAAAACGAAAACAAACCAAGTTAGAAAACAAGAGTTAGTCAATTCTGTGTTTTTAAAAACCCACAGGTAGGCCACATACCCAAAGGACTCTTCGTCCTACTATGGCAACACATACTTATCCCTGTTCTTTGTGGCTCCATTCTCAATAGGTAGGACATAGAAACAGCTTAGATGTCCATCAGTGGATGAATAGACAATAAAAATGTGGTACCTGTCCGTAATGAGATATTATTACCTATAATGAAAAATGAAATTTGGAGGTAACTGAGTAGGACTGGAAGCCATTATACCAAGTGAGGTAAACTTGACCCAGAAGGTCTCACTTGTCCACTGCTTCCCATCACATCTTCAAGTCTGGTTTTAACTCAGAGACCCTGGAGTAGATGGGAAGCCATAAAGGGGCTTTTGATGGGGACAGACAGAAAGATAAAGAGGGGATCATGGGAAATAGGTTTAAGTGAGGAGATGTCGGGAGGATTATGCAGAGGATGTGCTGGGGTGGGCGGGGCGGGTAACTAACATCAGCACAAGTGTGTGCACAAGCATCCTTTCCTGTTCTTGACTCATGGGTGTGGCTGACTGCCTCAATGTCCTGTTGCCTTGACATCCCCACAATGATGGACCATAAGCCGGAGTTGTGAGCCAAACAAACTCTTTCTTATCGAGCATCTAAGTTAGGATTTCCATTCCTATGATAAGACACCATGACCAAGGCAACTTTTTTTTTTTATAAAGGACAACATTTAATTGGGGCTGGCTTATAGTTTCAGAGGTTCAGTCCAGTATCATCGTGGTGGAGAGCATGGCAGCACCCGGGTAGACTTAGTATTAGAAGAGCAGAGAATTCTACATCTTGATCCAAAGGCAGCCAGAAGACTGGCTCTCCTTCACACTGGGTGGAGCTTGAGCATAGGACCTCAAAGCCCACCCCTACAGTGCCTTATTTCCTCCAACAAGGCCACACCTATTCTAACATGGACACACCTCCTAATGGTGTCACTCTTTGTGGCCAAGTATCCTCCTCAAAACCAGAAAAACAAAAGAAACCCCAGACCTGTATCATTTCCTTATCTAAGAAGAAGGAACCTCAAGGTTATTATTTATCAAATCCATTTAACAATACACAATGGTACTTCCAAGACAGAACTGAAATACTCCTAGAACTCAGGCTGAAGATGTGCTGGTGCTAATAATCCAGGTCCTGTCCTGTCCACTAGACATGAGACAGTGTGAGCTGATGGAATTTAAGACTCTTGGCTTTCATAGGATTCACTGTTCTTCTCCTGTTCCTACCTCACTTAATATCTAAAAAGGAATTTGTTCTTGAATTTGTCCCAAGAGCAATACATGCACACAGGTCCTGCTGGATAGGAAAGTCACTGGAGCTTGCTCTCAAATGGCCTCATATGCCTTATTTTATTTGTAACACGGAGGATGTAAAAAGCTTCCTGTACTGAATGTGAAGGACAATTTCAACCATCGGCGTGGTTGGACAGAGAAGCAGCTAGATTAGCAAAGCTTGCCTCTGGGTAAGTGTATAAGGGCATCCGAAGATAGAACATGATCCTGAGAGATCACACATAATCAATGATTTGACCCATAGACAGGTTCAGAATTTCAATAGGCCTGGTTGGTCACTGGACAGGTATCTCCCTAGCTGGATGTCGCTCACACCTGTATGAGTTATGCACTGCAGTGTTTCCTGCCCAGCTTGGTATGAACTGCTCTGCACTGCTTCCTGTGTACAGGGTTGTGACCTCCAGCCTCATGTTTCGTACTCTGTTCAAGCACCTGGGGCCAGGAACCAGAGTCCAACGATGAGCTGGGTGAACAGTTCCTCCCCACTTAGGTCAAGTCAGGTATTTTGCTATGAGAAGGAGAGCAGAGCTTGTGTACCAGCCAAATGAGGATCATTAAAACCTATGAAGTGTTTGCTCTTCATAAATATTTCCATTAGGAAACAATATTCCAACTGCATTTTCATAAAGTTACCTAGGCAAACATTTTTTGCAAGAGGATCTATATGTATACTAGGAACTCTAAAGCATCTATCACCATATGTCTTAGTCAGGGTTTCATCACTGTGACCAGACACCATGACCAAAGCAACTCTTATAAGGACGACATTTAATTGGGACTGGCTTACAGTCTCAGAGGTTTAATCCATCATCACCATGGCAGGACATTGAGGGAACAGGACCAAAGATGAGGGTGAGAGACGAAGTCACCTGATGAATCCTGGGAAATCAGACTCTGGAGACCAGCATCAGGGTACAGATCTGAGTTTATTGTGCAGCGCATAAGCTTGTATACAGTGTTTGAGCCAATCCCAAGCCCCTAAATCTTTGATCAGTTGATAACCACCACACCATCACCATGATCCAATGAAAGCCCTGCCTGATGGGGTAACTCAGAAGGACTGGGGGAAGCATCCTCACCTGGGAGGACTTCCTTGAAGACCAGAGAAACAGTCATTACTCCAACCTTGGTTCCTTTGGCTGTCTCACTGGTGGCTCTCCTCTCACTGGGAGCCATCTTAGATCTAATGCCATGTACGGCAGATCAGGACTCTTCCAGTTGTCACAGGAGACTTTGGCACCTCGTACTCCATTCTGATTTTTCCTTCACAGGGTTAACCTCCACATTCCCCCAAAGGACATGGCAGTGTACAGGCAGACATGTTGCTGGAGAAGGAGCTGAAACTTCTGCACTCAACATCTTGACCCACAGGCATCAGAAGGAGACGGTGTGCCACACTGGGCGTAGCTTGAGCATATGCAACCTCAGAGCCCACCCTCACAGTGACACACTTCCTCTAGCAAGGCCCACCTCCTAATAGTGCCACTCCTTGTGGGCCTATGGGGACCAATTACATTCAAACTACTACACCATGTTAGCGACAGAGAAGCAAACAATGAAGGTTTACAAGAGTCTACCAGGACTTATGAGGAGAAAATAGGGATACAGACAATAACAGTATAAGGCTGCCAATCATTTAAGAAAAGTGGGGTGGAAGTGGGTTTCTGTTTGTCCTTGTAGTTGATTTCCTGTTCTTTCCTATCCTGGGGGGAAGAAGGGTTTCATTTTTCTGGAGAGTTTATTGATGTGATTGGGGGGGTGAGGAATGAGCCAAGAAGCCAGGTGTTGGGCTATTACTATGATAAATATAAATTCAAAGTGAGCTGAATATGCCCAAGGAATGTCTCATTAAAGGAATGAGCTATCTGCTGCACCTAATTATTTGGATTTATTTGGTTTTTCTGAGGCACGGGAAGGTTGTGGGCATGTATTTTAGGAGGCGATGTGTTTGAACAGCACATCAATTTATTTTTGTCAATAGCAAGAGTTAAAGGGGAAGCAAATGAATATGTTCAGAGTCCATTGTATGTGTCTATGAGATCCCCAGTGAAACAAATTGAAAATACTATAAAAGCAAGATTTTATAATGATTTCATTCAGGAGTGGAGAGACAACTCAGTAAGTAAAAGCACTTGCCGTGCAGACTTGTTGACTTGAGTTTGGATCCTCAAAACCTAGGTAAAAGCTCTATTGGGGTGGCGGATAGAGACAAGGGGATCACCAGAAGGCCAACTAGCTAGATGATGCTGCAGGAAAGAGACCCTGTCTCAAACAAGATGGAAAGACATATATGCATTCACACATGCACAGTGTGGGGGAGTGGGGGCAAACTCTTTAGTACAGTTCAGAGATATTTTAACTGAGGGGTGGTGCAATGAAATCAGCCTGTTAGCAACATTAACCAGAGAAGGCATTTAGCTGAATGCATGGTGAGTTGGTTCTGTTGATTAAAGGTGCTTGCAACGCAAGCATGATACCCAGAGAGTTCCACCACAGATCCCGTAGTAGAAGGATAAGCCCAACTCTTCAAAAGTTGTTCTCCGACCTCCACTCATACACCTGTACACACACACACACACACACACACACACACACACACACACACACACACACTAAAAGTGAATCAGAATGAAAGTGAGTGAGGCAAGCATACCCATTCACTGGTTCTCGGCAGGTGTTTTGAGCATGCCGGGTTTCTGAAGGACTCTTTGCTAAGAGCAAAGTGTGTGCAGCTGTAATCGGCCAAGGGCCAGAACTTCTTTGGCGCTTGTGTGAGTTGTCTGTGGTTAACCATTTTTGCTAACCACAATCTCCTCTTGCAGCCTGCTTAATTTAAGACTACCCTGACAGCTTTCGGTTCTGTGTTTATGCTAATTTGCTTAGCTATTTGGAGGCACTGCATTTGCAATTAAAATGGTCTGTGTAATTGTTAGAAAACGACTCTGTAAGTGAGATGAAAAAACGGTTTTGTGCTGTTAAAAATACGCGAGTGAGAAAAGAACCTGAGAGGAAAGGAGAAAGGAAGAGAGAGGGAAAGAGAAAGAGATTAGCCTTAGATAAAATCATTTTAATCCCGATAATCAGGAGGATCATTAATTTGAGATTAGTTTGGACTCTGTAATGAGATCCTGCCTCCATAGAAGTAAGCATAAAGCTATCGGGTGATTAGCTGACTTTGATCCCAGCATTCAGGAAGCAGAGACAGGAATCTCTGAGTTCAAGGCTAGCCTGGTCTGCAGAGCCAGATCCAGGATGCCAGGGCTACACAGAGAAACCTTATCTCTAACCCCTCACCACCACCCAAAAAAAGTTAGGAGAGAGGTGGTTAACTAGATCTGGAAGTAGGGATGTCACCGAATTTGTATTAATGTTAATATCAGTATTAAGAGACACCGATTGAATGTGTGCTGCCTACTTTTATGTCAGCTTGACACAAGCTAAAGCCATCAGGGAGGAGGGAGCCTCAGTTGAGAAGATGCCTCCATAAAATAGACCTGTAGGCATTTTTTAAAAATTAGTGATCAGTGGGGAAGGGCCCAGCCCATGGTGAGTGGTGCCATCCCTGGGCTGGTGGTGCTGGGTTCTGTAAGAAAACAGGCTGAGTTAGTCATAAGTTGCAAGTCAGTAAGCAGCACCTCTCATGGCCTCTGCATCCACTCTGCCTCCAGTTTCTCATCCAGACTGAGTTCCTGCCTTGGCTTCCCTCAATGAACAGTGATTAAACATACGTAAGCCAAACAAGCCCTTTCCTCCCTAAGTTGCTTCGGTCATGGTGTGTCATCAGAGCAATAATAGCCCTAACTAAGACAAAATGCATCAGAGCAAATGCTGTAGAAAGACTGACGTTTTGAAGGATGGTTAATCATGTCCTGCTTGGAATGCAGTCCGCGGAACAGAACTTGGCATGTGCCCTGTAGGTTATTGGTGTGCAGTTCCTGGGACGGTGCTTGGTGTATAACTCATTGAGGTTCAATTCTTGTGGTGGAGTCTAGCCCGTGTCACGTAGTTTACTGCAGAGCTTTTGACTGCTTAGTTAAGAGAAGTTGAAGCCAGACACCACAGCACTGTTTACATCTTAAGTGACCATAATCTCACATTCTCAATGGGAAGACCTTGGAGATGTCCCCTCTGTTCTTATGCCACTGGGAACCTGTCCTGTCAAATGATGGTGAGTTTAATCTGAATTGATGTCAGGGCAAAATCTCAGAAGCCATTTATTAGCACACACATGGATGTGGTTATAAACCATGGCCCACCAACCCGGGTTCAGGTCAAGCTGGAGTCTTAATTGACCCAGAAAACACTGTGAACATAATTACATTACCCACCAAAACGTTTCTTAAGGACCAGAATTAATGTGGGGATTTTTGGGTGAAGTTCGCATGATTCTCTGATAGTCAGCTCTGGCACTCTCTGGCCTCCGTTTATTCTTGGTAGCAGTGGATCAGAGCTCTCCCTCTTAAAGGGGTACGCTGTGGAAATGTATCATGGTCACCACCCTATCTGTTGCCGCAACTTAATGGGCTCTCAGAGACATTTGGTCTTTACCTCTTCCAGTATTTGATATTTACACTCTAGCTCACTGAATCTTAGGGGTGAAATGGGTCAACACTAGATCACCCAATAGATTAACCAATCATATATATGACAAATCATTCTCTCTCTCTCTCTCTCTCTCTCTCTCTCTCTCTCTCTCTCTCACACACACACACACACACACACACACACACACACAGAGTGCTCAGAAATGGCTGGGAAATCATGGTCATTTTTCAAACCCACATCTACACATTGGTGTAAGGAATAAAATCTTAGAATTGTTCTAAATTTTCTTGTGTGTGTGTAGACATACATGCTTAGGAGAGGTCCTTGCATGCCAGGCGTGCGGAGACCAGATGCTGATGTCTGTTTCTTCCTCAGTCAGCCTCCAAAGGTTTTGTTTGCTTGTTTGTTTTTTGAGATGGACCCCACCATCATACCAGCAGACCTTGGGGGTTTCCTATCTTCACCTCCCAGGTTACAGATTCACGCTGCTGTGCCTAGAGGATATGTGGGATCTTGAGAATGAGCTTATGTCCCCATGACTTCAAGACAGGTACTGTATCAGTGGAACCCTCACCCCCATTCCTATACAGACTTTTCTAACATTTATCTTATAGTACAGAGATGTTTTTTCTTCCCAAAATTTTTGATTAAATAAGGGGGAAGATGACATTTGACACACCGACAGTTTTCCTTTAAAATTTAACTTTGTACATGCATCCATTTATTGCATGTGCACATATATGTATGGGGTTGGTAAATACCACTGCATACATGTGGAGATCAGAGGACAACTTGCAGGACTTGGTTCTCTCCTCCCACCAGAATGGATCCTGGGGATTGAACTCAGGATTCCAGGCTTGGTGCAGACCCCTTTATCTGCTGCACTATCTGGGTGGTCCCACATGTCCATAGTTTTCTCAATGCAAATGGCTATAAAAATCTTTTCCGGGGTTCAACAATGAGAATCTGGCAAATGTTCAGTTCTGTCAAGAGTTGTAAATGAAGCAACCCTGAGCCCCTTCTCAGTTACCACAGTTAAAATTAGCATCGTAGCTGGGGAGCACAAAGTACGCAAAGGTAGCAAAGTGGAAGTTTCCAGCAGAATCCTTCCTCCCTGGGAGTTAAACACATCTCACTTTGAATATGCATGAGACACACAGGCCTCACCAGAGCCCTGGATCCCAACCTGCAGACATAACAGCTCTGCATAGTTCAGCCAAGTGTGAAGTCACTCCCTGCTTACATCTCAGCCCGCAGACATCCCCCTTCTGATCAACGTACTTCCTGTATCTACTTTGTGCCTGAGCAAGACCGGTGGCTCACAGTGTGAAACAGTAGTCAGCTTTAGATGTAGTACACCAACTATTAAAGTCTAGTCTCCAGATTAAATTAGGTATTATTAAAAGAAATGTAACAATATCTGAATTCATTTCTGACTATAGTCAAAAGAGGAACCCCTACCCCTAGCCCCGGAGGTAGGAAATGGAGAAGATTAAGCATCGTATTAACTGTCTGTTAAAAGTGGAAGAGAATTGGCTGGGGATGTCACTCAGTGGTAGATATTATTCATTGCCAGCATATGCTTGAGACCCTGAATTCTATTCCCAGAAACACATGCGCGCGCGCGCGCGCGCACACACACACACACCCCCACACACCACTTACCACTTTAATGAATCTATTTTATTTTATTTGTGTGTATAACCTATTAATCTAGTATGTGTATAATCTATTTTATTTATGTGCCAATCCATTAATTTATGGGTACATGTCTACGTGTGAATGCATATGTTCAGATGCCTTTGGAGACCAGAAAGGGGCATTAAAATCCCTGACTCTGGAATTATAAATGGCCACAAAGCATGGGTACTGAGAACTGAAATCCAGTCCTCTGCCAGAGCAACCAGTGCTCTTAAGTTCTGAGCCATCTCTTCAGCCCGATTTTGACCAGTTTAGATGTATAGGTTCAAGACTAAACTTGAAATATTGATGCTTGATATGGGTAGCATATTCCAATACTAAATGCTGTGATCATTACCTGTTGGCTACGGATTATACGAAGTATCACCTGCCTTGCCTGTTTTTAGTCTACACAATTATTCTATGAAACAACAACTATTATTCCATTTTCGCGGATGAAGGAGCTGCAAGTTAAAAGATGAGGGGACACTTATACAAGCTAAAGGGACAAGAAAGCTCAACCGTGGGACAAGCAGTTAGATGCCAGGCCCGCCAGTTCCAGAGTGTGACGGACCCTCTCAGCTTCCCCTTAGGACATTCACTATACAGCACAAAAATCATAATCCATATGTAAAACTATAGGGAAGAGAAGCAAGAGGCAGCCGTGAAAGATTACATATCTGTCGCATGTGTGGCGCCAGTGACAAAAGGCAGCCTTCTGCATGCTAGACTGGTGCTCGCCTACTGACCGATCTCCCCTTCCCTTCAGACCTTGGGTTTTTTAGACAATCTTGTTATGTTAGCTCAGGCTATTCTTAAATGTGAAATCTTCCTGCCCCTGCTTCTGCCTCCTGAGGCCGGGACGGTAGATATGTGCTACCACACACAGCTATAATTTCTCTTGTTACATATATTTGGGTGAACGTCCCATGTTAAGAAGGTGTCACATCATGATCCAAACAGAGTAGATGCTCTATGTTAAACACTGAAAGTGACACAAAATGAAAAGTCAGGGGATGAAAAAATATTAAATAAAAAGAAAAAAAAAGAGAGAGACTGTGGCTCTATAAGGTGGTTCAGCAAGTAAGGCTCCTGCCACTAAACCTGATGGCCTGAGTTTCATCTCTGGGACCCATAAGTGGTCTTCTGACTTCTCCAGGTTCTGTCCTCTGCATGCACACACAGACACATACACACAAACACACATGATAAATTGATGCAGTAAGCAAACAATTATTAAAAACAACATTTTTACTATTATGTAATATTAGACAACAGACCCTCAAAACAGAAGCACCAGAATTGTTTTTTAGAGCTGGAGAGATGGCTCAGTGGTTAAGATGTCTGGTCTTCCAGAGGTCCTGAGTTCAATTCCCTGCAAGCACATGGTGGCTCACAACCATCTGTAATGGGATCTGATGCACTCTTCTATCATGCAGGCTACATGCAAATAGAGCACTCATATATGTAAAATAAATAAATCTTTAAAAAAAAGAATTGCGTGGGGGGCGGTGGCGGCGCACGCCTTTAATCCTAGCACTTGGGAGGCAGAGGCAGGTGGATTTCTGAGTTTGAGGCCAGCCTGGTCTACAGAGTGAGTTCCAGGACAGCCAGGGCTACACAGAAAAACCCTGTCTCAAAAAACAAAAACAAAAACAAAAACAAAAAACAAAAAAACAAAAAAAGAATTGTTTTCTAATTTGAAGTATTACATATCGATATCCAAACATTCATACACATCTATATGTATGTATATGTAATATATGTGTCTTAGGGTTTCCATTGCTGTGAAGAGACACCATGACCAAAGCCAATTCTTATAAAGGACAACATTTAATTGGGGCTGACTTTTACAGGTTCAGTGGTTCAGTCCATCATCATCATCATGGAAAACATGGCAGCATCCAGGCAGACATGACACAGCACTGGAAAGACTGAGATTTCTACATCTCATTCTGAAGGCAAACAGGAAAAGACTGTGTTCCAGTCAGCTAGGAGGAAGGTCTCAAAGCACGCTCCCACAGTGACACACTTCTTCCAACAAGGCCTCCTCATAGGGCCAGTCTCTGGCTAAGCATACTCACACCTCCACGATATGTCACACACACACACACACACACACACACACACACACGAGCGCACGCACATGCACACACGTACGCACACACATTTTCCATTTGTTTACTCAGTGTGTGTGAGTGAGTACCACGGCATGCTTCTGGAGGTCAGAGGACGATTTTGTGGAGTCGGCTCTCTCCTCCTACCATGGATTCTGGGCATTATGCTCCGGTCACTGAGTTCATGCAGCAAGTGCCTCTCATGCTGAACCATCTTGCAGCTTTGCATATGTATTTCTTGTGCCAGGTAATCCGACTCGAGGCTAAGCAGTATTCTCCCGGTGAGCTACAGCCCAAGTCCTGCATTGTTTATTTAATAACTTTTTAAATATAGAATTTAAGGGAGTAGAGTGGTGGCTTAGACATTAAGAGCATGCCCTGTTCTTGTAGAGGACCTAGATTCAGTTGTCAGCCCCCCTGTGCTGGCTCACAATCATCTGTAGCTCCAGTCCCAGGGCTCTGATGCCTTCTTCAGACTTCTAGGGACACTGGCAAAGCATGTGACATAAAGACATACATACAGGGAAAGTACTCATATATGAGATAAAAAAATATTCAAATATAGACTTTAAAAAGATACAAATACATTTGAAAAATGAGATATCAATGAATACATCTTAACTTCAAGGAACCCAGGTTAAGTAGCCATGAATCTGATTCATTATATCAAAGCTAATTAAAAAAACGTTGCCGCATGCTATAATGTCAGAAGAGTTCATAGACTACATTAAAAGGCAAAGTTAATATATTGAAATACTTATAATTACATTTTCTATATTAGACTCAAAGAGACTCTCACTGACAACCACACACACACACACACACACACACACTGCCCCTAAACTCACCCAGAGGGTAAATTTATACATATATTATAATATAAAATATATAATATATAATTAATGATATGTCATAGATTAGTGATATATAATGTTATTACATAATTATATATAATATAAATGTATGTAACAGCACATCTATAATCATAGCATCTGGGAGATGGAAGCAGGAGGATACGGAATTCAAAGATAGCCTGGGCTACACAGGGAGTTTGAGGCTAGCCTAGGCTATATCACACCCCCTCTGGAAAAAAAAAGAGGAAAAGAAAAACAAGTAAGTTTCCCTCACAGAAAGTTATGGAAAATGAAGGGTCATAAAGCAGAATTAAAGGGAAATAGGTTATTAAATGCAATCATTGAAACCAGCAAAAGCTGGACAAAGAAACAGGCTCAGTTCATCTTGCCTGAGGGAGGGAGACACTCCATCCTGATTTGGCCAGAGCTGCGAAGCTCCCCATGACTGAGGGTCTTTTGTGTTAAGACCAGGAAGTCCTGGGAAAACTCCGATTTGCTCACCCTGACAGGAAGACAGGACTCCCAGGAAGGAAGGAAGGAACACAAGTTAGGAATTCTTGAAAAGTTCCCAGAGCTAGAAGCTGTTCACACTTACGTAACAGGAGATTCAGGCAAAGAAATATTTTAAGAATAATAATGAGTAATTCTCTTGACTTAAAGAAAGCTGAAAGATCTGAGAAAAGGAGGGTTCTAAATTTCCAAGGAAAAATGACATGCCTATTTTATTCCTTCAAGACATCTCTGAAAGCCATTCTGGATGAGAATGAAACACCCACAAAAAAGCAAGTATCCAAGTGGCCAGTGAAAGCCACACTGGGTACAGCCAAAGCAAGGGAAATGTTTTTAAAGTGACAAGAAAAATAAATAATATACCTCACAGTTTGTTATGTCCAACTTTCAGAATAGGCAAATCCACAACAGATACACACTGGGGAGGGGGCAGGGGCCAGAGAGATGGCTCAGTGGTTAAGAGTACCTACTGCTCTTGCAGAGGACCTGAGTTCCTTTCCCAGCAGCCATGCCCAAGAGCTTTCTGTAACTAAAGCTCAGGGGATCCAATACCCTCTCTATAGGTACCTACACATGTGTGTGCATGCACATACATTGACACACATGTAAACATCAATAAAAAATCGAGTAAGTATATATTTTAAAGATATACTTTGTATGATGAAACATAGATATAGATATAGATATAGAGAGATAGAGAGATAGAGATGGAGAAAGATATAGATATAGATAGATATAGATAAATAGATATAGATAAATAGCTGTAGATAAATAGAGATTGATATATAGAGATGGAGAAAGATAGAGATAAAGATGGAGAGAAATAAATATATAGATAGATAGAGATAAATAGATTTAGATAGAGATAAATAGATATAGATAGAGATAAATTGATAAAGAGATATAGTATAGCTGTAGATATTTTGAAGTAAGTTCTTATTATACAAGCATGGCTGACCTGGAACTCACCATATAGACCAGGCTGACCTGAACTCAAAAGATTTGCCTGCCTCTACCTCCTGAGTGTCGAGATTAAAGGCATGCACCACCAAATTCCGCTGTGATGGACAATCTTGATTGTCAACTTGACCAGACTTAAAATCTCCTGAAAACACAGCTCAGGGTGTGTATATAAGGGTGCTTTCAGAATGGTTTAATTGTAAAGGGAAGACCTTCCCTAAATGTGAGCAACAGCCGCCTTCCTGTCTGTCTATTTCCTACTGGGTGTCGAGTGAAACCAGCTACTTCAGGCTTCTGATGCCATGACCTTGCTGTCATGGTGCACTGTACCTGTAATTGTAAGCCCAAATAAGTTTTTCTTTCCTTAAGTCATTTTTGCTAGATATTTGGTCATGGCAAAAGAGAAAGTAACTAATAACGCTTTAAGCAGAAGGGCTCAGAGCTTTTCGTGTTGTAACAGGGCCCCAGACCTTATTAACACAAGTGCGTCTATGATGGAAGTATCATTCAGGCCATAAAATGTCATTCAGCATATAGACAGCACCACCTTCCCAAACTAAAACAAAGGTCTAATCCATCAAAGTCCTTAGTTCTGAGAAAGTCTCTAAATGTACTGACCTTGCTCTCTGGCTTCTATAGTTCCACTTCTGGCTAATCATTCTTGTTAACTCAAGTTTGTCAACCCAGGACATGGGTTTTCTGCTTAAGAGTTCACCCTAAGGAAGGTTCAGGGCTACACTGGGATCCTGAACACCCAGCGAAGTTGCAGGCCAGCTAATAAAGACTTTCTACTGGCTTAACCTGGTGTTTGATTTGTCCTCTCTGGAAACTTTCAGTTGGAAGGAAAATAGATGCAGGAGAATGCCAAAAACACACATGGAGACACAGGCTGGAGACACAGCAACTCATGTGTACTCTAGGGCACTCTTAGAGCCTCAACCTTCCTAATGCTGTGACCCTTTAATACAGCTCCTCATGTTGAAGTGGCCCTTGGCCATAAAGCTATTTTTGTTGCTACTTCATAACTACAACTTGCTACTGTTATGAATCATAACGTAAATATCCGTGTTTTCTGACGGTCTTAGGCGACCCCTGTGAAGGATCTTGACCCAGGTTGAAAGCCACTGGTGTAGAGGAAGAACCAAGCTAGGCATACTTACAAGGACTCAGAACCTAAGTTCTTACTGTCAAACACAGGGGCAGGAGGTGGCTGAGATGGCTGAGGTCGTAAGAAATGAAATGAAAGTCCATTAGGAGCTGATAAGTTTATATATGTGTATATGTATACCGATGTTCTGTTACTATATATATGTGTGTGTGATGTGTGTATGTATGTTCTGTTATCTCATAATATATACGTATAATATACATATTATTATACATGTTACTTTCATGAACCCTGACTAATACATGTTGCTGGAATTTCCAACCCCAATAAGCCCATATAGAAAACATGAAATCCAGTTGTTATAATTATAAGCTATAAGCCTAGATTGGACAGACCTAATAGTACACTAACTTATTCCCCAGTTGTAAGACCCCTTGCTACTTGTGGTTTCTGCTGGCCATGTGGTTCTGCTCCAGCATAACCTCCTCTGCCTCCTCCTCCTTTTCTTCCTCTTCCTCTTCTATCCTCTCTCCATCCCCTCTGGTCCTGTTCTCCTCTCTACTTGCCCCCACTCTTAAAAACCTCCAGTCCCACCTTTCCCCTCCACTGCCCAATCACAGGCTCTAGCCTTTATTGACCAGTTAAAACAGGGAGAAGGTTCACAGGAGACCACCTGAGCATCAGGGGGGGCAACCCCTCTTGAGGAAGCAGAATTACCGTCAGAATACGAACAAGCATCAGGATAACCCACAGCAAATACAGTTTCAAACCATAAAAGATTCCTAGAATTGGATTAAAAAGCAAAACATCACACACTTCCCATAGGGAAAGAAAGATATGTGTAAAATTCAAAATTAAATGGTTGGGAGAGATCAAAATGAAATAAAGTAAAGCCAGCAGAGTACTTTTAATGCGGTATTTCCCACCTTGAATTCTAGAAGGAAGAGGGCATTAAGAGTAAAATGGAACCAAACACAATCTCCTACCTAAAGCAGTATAAAACAATGCCATGGAATCATGAGGAGAGAAATAAAAGACTGACTGGCATAGCTAGAGATGGCCACGATGATCAGGAAGACACATAGGGTAACACATTTGCAGATGTTTTAAGTGCAACTGGAGAACTCCAATAAACAGGCATAACCAACCAACCAACAAACATAAAGATAATAATGCATATTCTTTCGAAGCAAGAGTGATACGTGAACAAATTTCTGAGAAGTACAACTGAATTTTGGCTTCACCCCACTGACTGCAACCGGAGCCACAGCTGCTCCTTCCTGAAAACACCTTGTAACTAAGATACTCTTCTTCTAGTCTGGTCTCTAACTCACAGAGATCTGCCTGCCTCTGCCACCGTGAGAGAGTGCTGGGGTTAAAGGTATGCGCCGCCGGGCCTAGCTTTAAATATTTACATTGAATAATCTGCATGTGGGAGACAGGTAATCGAGATGGGCACATTTGAGAATGATTTCGGGGTAGGCAGTCTTGGTGTCTGCCGCATCTTGGATACAGATCACCATGCCTGTCCTTGAATGACGACGGGCAGCACTTTCCTGCATTACCACATGTGACTTCGCTGATTTCTTGGAGCACGGGCGCTGTGCACTGTGGATCTGAACATGGAGCACGGGCACTGCACATGCCACCACACTGCGCAACATGAACAAACGCTTTGCGGATTACCTTGGCTGAGAGTCAAGGCTATCTTGTGTTACAGACGTCAGGTTGTTTTTTTTTTATTACCCATAATACTTTTTCTGCTCTTGTAAGAACGCAGTGCTTTAATTACAAAGACATTTAGTATTTCTCTACCATGATTCTCCACCATGTAAGTATCAAACTAGTATACGTGTGGACTGTTTGCTCTTAGAATGTTTGATTTTAAGAGCTGCTCTCTGAAGGCCAATGAGCTAAAGGTTAGCAGGTAAAGGTGTTTACTGCCAAGCCTGACAGCATGACTTTCATGCACGTGATCAAAGGAGAGAAGTGACACTCCCAAATTGTCTTCTGACTGCACGAGTGCGCGCGCACACACTGTTACGAAAGAAAACAAAATATGTAAAAACTGCCCTTTGTAAAGTTGCTGACTTTAGTTTTACTTAAAAAAAAAGTTGCTCACTGACTTTGGCTTGAGTGTAGGATAAAATTTCTAACACTTTTAGAACTGCTTCTAGACATACTTTTGCCATTTTGACATCTGTCATTAACATTGATCATTATATTAAAGCGTTGGTGAATTCTGCTAGCTGTTGAAGATGTTCTTTTTGGTATCAGACATTCCGCCAAGATTTAACTCTTTATGAAAAAAAAAACTAATACATGTCAGTCTCATTAGTGTACACATTTTCTGTAGTCTTTAATTAGTGGTAAAATTATGCGTGTCAAAAATTATCTAAAATGAATGCCTGATTTCAGTTTTAGTAAATGTTTGCTTTGTTTACCTACTTTATATACCTGATTCAAATAAAAAGTTCTTGGACAAAGAGGAGTCATAAGCTAAGAAACATTTTATAAAGATCTATTCATGGATTTTTGGCATTTTACCTGTACGTAGCCTTACCAGAAGAAGGAATTGGATCCCACGGGACTACACTTACAGAGCGTTGTGACCTGCCATTACGTGCTGGGAATTGAACTCTGGACTCCTGAAAGAGCAGCCAGTACTCTTAACCTCTGTACCATCTTTTCTGACTCACGTTCTAAGCCAAGTTGGTGGTGAGCTGTTACAGCAGAGTCTGGCTTTACTGCTGCTCCTTGGTGCCCCATTATAGGAATACTTTATACCAAGGTTCCAGGTAAAGAGCGCCCTGCTGAGGGGGGCTTTGTCCAATAGTTCTTTCTCCTCTTGCTCAGGTAGAGGTCGCTGTTCTCCAGGTGTCCTGGCGTCCAGGGGAAAAGAGCTGACTCGCTTTTCACCCTGTTCTAGTGTGTAGCCTTCTGAGCTCCCGCGTGGCTTTCCCCTGGCCAGACTCTAAGCTTTGACTTTTGCCCTCTTTCACCTAGGAGACCATCAGAGCTCAAAGTTCAAGTTTGCCTGGGATTGAAAAAAAAAACAAAACGCTCTCCATCTCTCAATGCAAACTCCATTTCAGGGTCCCAAGAGCCTCACGGCGCCTTCAGCCTTTAGCCTTCGCTCTTCGCTCGGTGTGTTCAGAGCCAACCAGATCATTTTCTTTCAGCATCTGTTGCTTATCAACACGGCTGCACAGATTGCAGGAAGCTTACTAACATTTTGTATTCTGATTCTGTCAAGTCCACTTCCTGGACGCCTATCTCTTGCTTCTGGAAGCTTCTATGCACAGTTTCCTACTTCCACGGCAGGAACACTTGCTCAAGGCAAAGAGCAAGTCACTGTGCTGGTCTGGGCTCCCTAAGCAGCAAAAATCAATGCAAAACATGGCTTTCTTTTCAGCCACGCTCAATTCTTTAATCTTATTCGTAAAGGACTTTTGTCAGGTTTCTTTCCTGGTTGTGTCAGTCGCTTTCTTCCGGAGCCTCTGTTCCAGTTTCAGGTGTCTGGCAGCAGGCCAATCTGATACAAACTTAAAACCATTTCTTCACACAAGGTTTTTCACATCACCCAGGTATTAGGGATTACACCACAAATTTGCTTCTGAGGTCTGCCTTGTGGTTACAAATTCTCAGGAGAGCATTTTCTGTCTCTTACCCATTACCAATGCCGACACAGACTGGTCTCCTTCTTGCCTGTCCCCTCTCCATCTTTGGGCATTGTTGTGCATTCTGCTCCCTGTAGATTTTGGCCACTTCACTGCCATCCTTATCGATATATAACTTTGATAATGTATAACTTTTTCAAAGTTATCAATATATAACTTTGAAACCATTTGGACCACTGATTATTTCAAACACACCGGCTTTTGTTTATCATTTTGTTATTGAGACAGGGTGATTGGCTCTGAACTTGCTATGTGTCAGAGGCTGGCCTTGAACTTGGGGTGTCTGAGTGCTTGGATTACAGGGATGTGTAACCATACACAGTCTATGCAGTGCTAGAGACTACTTGGGGCTCTGAGCATCCTAGGATTACAGTGCATGCTACCTAACTTAGTGAGGTCTTCACTTTTTGTGCAGATGTCTACCCTGGAAGAAATGTCCCCCATTGATGTTAAAACTGGCAACGCCTCATGCCTGCAGTTCCTCTCCTGTTTCCACTTGTGGTAGCTTTGGGCCTGCTGCTGTGACCCGGGACACCTTGATTCATATTCAGGAACTGTGTCCTTGTCTCTAGCCTCTTCAGCTCTTTTATTTACAATGGCCTCTTGGAGAAGGGTGTTTAGTAATCACTGGCCATTTCTACCCCCGGCATGGTTTCTGCCCTCAGCATAGCGCTAGGGTTGATCCCACAGAAAGCCACAGGGGAGTCCTTTTTACTAAATTTAATGGAGCTCCCAGATCGCCATCTAGATACCTATCAGGCTAGGTCCCACCAATCCGCTCCATTCTTTTCTTATAAAAGCTTGACTTTCTTTTTCTCTCCCTCCCATTCTTTTCCATTTCTTTCTGTTCCTTCCTTCTTTTTCCTTCTTTCCCCTGTGAAAAGGCTATGTAACCACGGGGAGCTGCGGGGGTGGGGGTGTGGGGTGCTTCATTTTCCCGAGCTTCACTGCAGAATAAAACTGAGTTTACCTTTGGCAACAAAAAAATAGCACCCCTTCTCAATGAAGAATGCTTTACACTCAAAAGGAAAATCCACATGCCTTCCAAAAATAAAAAGACGGTTTGGCAAGTGTCCTCACTGCTTTTAGCCTGCAGATTTTGGAAAGTGCTGTCCCCCACCTGTGCAGGTTTGATGAGTCTGTGGTAATTGAAGTACCACAGTCAGAGCGGTGTTGGCAACAGGCATGCACTTGCCCACTCTTCAAGAGCGCTGGAGCTCACGACCGGGTGCTGGCGGGCTCAATGCCTTCTACAGCTTGAGAATGCCTCTCTCTCCGCCCTGACTTCACCACATCTTCCCTTAGTGGGTCTCTGTATCCTCCTGTCTTCTGGCACCTGTCAGGTTGGATTAGGACCTTGTTGGCCTTGTTCTAATTACCGGTTAAAACTTCCAAGCACGGTCAGAATCTCTTAACCTCAACATTTGAGATTTGGGAGGACAGGGTGTATAACTTGGTCGACAGAGTGCTTGCCTAGCATGCATGAAGCCCAGGGCGTACAGCTCAACATACATAATGCGGTATGAGCGCCGAGCCGTTAGCATTCTGGAGGTGTGTTTAGCGGCATACAAACCTTGTAAATGGTCCAGACACCAGGATTCTAGATTCTTCTAAGTTTTTCTTTCTCTCTTGCTTTGCCTCATCTATGGAATACACTGAGGCAATCCCCTGCCCGCTTCCCCTCAAAGTCCTCTGGTATTTTCCTGGAGGTGGGATCTTTCCAAATTAGATTGCACAGTATATTAATTGGTTTGGGCTCAGTGGTTTATACTGCGCTTTAATAACTTGACCGGGTGTAGCTGGGTCACACGTTTTATGTGTTACTGAGTAAATAATGGCCAAAATGGGAATTCTTGTGCCAACCTGGCTTCAGTAAGGCTGAATGTGAACCTCAGGTGCCAGCATCGCATAATCAAGAGACTTCTTCAAAGGTCAGCTATGAAAAAAGCAACCGACCAACAGCAACTGCAGCTAGCTATGGGAAGAGGCACACACAAGTCTCTCCGGGGGGGCAAACGCCCTCTGTTGTCAAGGGACAGTGTGGAAGACTGGCATGTGCAGAGATAGCAGAGCCTTCCCGCTGCTGCAAGACGTGATGTATTTAAAGGGCAATGGAAAAGTATTGCAGGAGGTTAAGCAAGGGGTGTGTCTAAAATAGATCATCTTGGCTAGTGTCCAGAAAATGCAAGCTACACGGAGACAGCAAGATCGTCGTTGTCAGGGTTAGACCTGTGAGCGCTAGAAGAGGTGGAGAGGATCTGCTTTAGAAATAGCAAGTGAAAATGGAAGCTTCCCATCATAATTTTTACAGCCAGCACCAGGAGCGAAGCTGTGAATGAAGTCGACTTAAAGACTCTGTTTCATAGGCCTCTGGACTTAGCTCTTAGGAAACACTAATCTAAAGCAGCCCATTCCTCCTCTCTTCCTTTTGCATGAATTTGGGAAGAGCGACGGCAAATGACTTTCAACAAGGGTGGCAGTATGTGTGGGAACGTTCAGTGGGGAACAATCGTTCCTCCATCCACTCCGGTTTAACTTCAAGCAAGCACGCAGCGGTTTCACCAGTAGCACGTCTGGATCCTAAAATCCGCAATCATCCTCTGCTCCGATAACCTGGGGCCAAATTCTTTGGGAATAACCCGCTTCCTAAAAAAAACAAACAAACAAAAAAAAAAAACAACGAACAAACAAACAAACAACAACAAAACCGGGTTGCATTTCCGCGTCCAGACGGGGGGCGTCCTGGGTTCCTTCCCGCCTCCCGGGTGCCCAGGCCCGGCTCGCACAGCTCGCATTTCCCGCACGGCGGCTGCAAGCGTCCCGAGTCAGCTTTTGTGTGTAGCGTTTGCTCCCCGCCGCCAGGACGATCGGAGCACACGGTGGCGACGAGGAACCTAAGTCAATACCCGCTAAAGTTCTCAAAGGCACTTCAACCCCGCCTCCACGGCAGGCGCCATCCCACCGGGAAGCGGCAATGGAGACGCCGTAGTTTCCTCCATCCGGTCTCTTCCCCTGCACTTTGTAGTTTTTCCTCAGAGCAGCGCTCAT
The DNA here is from genome assembly GCA_036184795.1 of Tokudaia tokunoshimensis. NCBI lineage: Eukaryota > Metazoa > Chordata > Mammalia > Rodentia > Muridae > Tokudaia > Tokudaia tokunoshimensis. Next base: position 76,729,716 of record BTHU01000006.1, read on the forward strand.
CCGCGGGATCAGCCGCCGGGAGCCCCTCCGCCCGGCCGCAGCGATCGCTCCCGCGGCCGGGGACACGGGCAGCCCAGGGCCCGGGGTTCCCCCGCTCCCGCCGCAGCGACTCCGGCCGCTCTGGCCCGCGCCGTCTCTATGGTCTGGCGCGGCCGCGGCCCTCGCGCGGCCTGGTCGCCAGGGGGCGTGCTGGCCGGCGCCGCGGACTCTGAGTGCGCGGCTCGACCGCGTCCGCCATATTGGGTGCCGCAGCCGCCGCGGTCAGCGCTTCCTCCTGTGTCTTCGCTGCGCGCTGCAGGTTCCCGCGGCCTAGGCGGCAGGGAGGTGACACAGGAGCCCGTGGGAGGAAGAGGAAGGAGGAGAAGGGGGTGGAGAGTGGAGGGGGCCGAAGCTTGAGTGTGGAGGCCGCTTCCGAGCGGGGCGGAGAAGCAGAGAAGGCGCCGCGCCAGCCCCTCCCCCGCCGCTGACCCGCCCCGGCGGCCTCCGTCCTGCTCGCTGCGCCCGCCCCGCGGCCATGCCGGGGCCTCGCCGGCGCTGAGGAGCGTCGTCTGCTCGCCGTGCTCCGCGGCCTCCTGGGCCCGTCGCCCGCCTTTCCGCACGCAACGCGCCCAGCCGCCGCCTCTTCCTTCGCCGGGCCCCGGACCTCTGCGCAGACAACATGGAGGCCGTGAAGACCTTCAACAGCGAGGTTCGTACCGCAACCCGGCCTCCCCGCCAGGCCCGGCCCGGGGCTCGCGTGCTGAGCAAGGACGCGGGCCGCACGCAGCTCTCCCCACCTCTCCCAACTCCCCGGGTGGGGCGACGGCGACTGGGCGGCCGTGGGGGAGGGGAACGGCCCGCGCCCCTCCAGGGCCGAGCAGGGCTGAGGGAGGGCAGGGGGAGGGCCGGTCCCCGAGGCGGCCGCGCCACGCTCCCGGGTGGGTTCCACGGAGGCCTCCCCCCCCACACCCCACCCCCTCCACCCCGCACGCAGTCCGCGGCCTTGCAGGGGCTGAACTGTTTGCAGGACATCCCTCTGCAGGTCCTCCCCGGTGACTGAGGAAGCTGACACACGGATGCGAGGCCCTGGAGAGGACCCACGGGGTGGTGATCCGTGGTCACGTTACGCGTAGTGTTTATTATTGAGGTTCTGTTGACTAGGTGACTCGCCAGCCAGGGACTTCGCTAATTGGATGGTTGTTAGGGAGGCAACATTATTCTGCGATCCCACCGCCACCCTCTTAATTTTTCTTTTTTAAATTTCTGCTTGCCCTTCTGATCATCGGTTAGGGAGAAAGACACGAATGCTAGGGAGACAATGTGCACCCAGAGCGGGGAAGAAGCTAAGAGAATCATTTGCCAGGGGCTCATTCACATGTCAGGCTAAGCAGATTTTTTTTTTTAATGCAGGTGTCCAATTTTTACTCTTTGCTGAGTTGACTGATCCGATTGGAAGACAGGCTTCGAAAAATTAAATTCAATTTCTTTTTAAGGAATAATAGCAATTCGGACATGAAATATAGCACATAACCGGCCCAGCATTATCTTCTTGTACCTTTTAGAAACATAATTAAATGTAGCACAGTTTCCAGAACTTCTGATTTTGGGAGTGTTAATGCACAGTAATGTGACTTTTAATGTCTTAAGTACATGAGTTTTAAAAATAGCATTTGTGGATGTCCAAATGGGACAGTGCTCTTAAATGCCTATCTGTAATTTCGTCTTAATTTTGTTTTTGTTTGTTTGTTTATGGTAGGTAGCATTGGGAAAGGCTGCAAGAAGGGTTGTTGAAAGTTAGATAAAGTTCTTGAATATGCATCTTACTTTACGTAGTGGTGAACTTCCTGATACTGAGAGCAATACATTTGGAAATCTTGCGAATTTATAACTGATAATATAGACAGTTATCCTCTTATGAAACTTAAGTCTCCCTCCCAATGATATATATTTAGAATATGGAATAAAAGGAATTTAGTGATACTGTAAATAACTATTTTTAGTATTTTGCTAACTGTATAAGAAAGCAGCCATGTTGCATTTTAATTTGCTGCATACAGCGCTAATAATTATGTTCTTTAGTTACAAAAAAGTCCCTTCTTATGTGGGCCTGGTGGTGAATACCTTTGATGATGCTAGTACTCAGAGAGGCAGAGGAAGGTGGGTCTCTGGGAGTTCAAGGCCATATATATATATAGAGAGAGAGAGAGAGAGAGAGAGTACATATAGAGTTCCAGGGCAGCTAGAACTGTAATAGAGAGATTCTTTCTCAAACAACAGCAACAACAACAACAACAAAAACCCCTCTTATTTCCAAATTACTGAATTTAACCCTTTTCCACTGTGTTTTATTTTCTTTGTTTAGGAGATTCCTAGTGTGTGTGCCCTCCTCCCCCAAAGAGGCTTTATAGGGGTTCCCTACAAGGCTAGGCGTAAGCAAGTGTTAGTGCTGAGACTACACTAGGGCAGTGTGGAGAAGGGACTGTGAGGGTGGGCTGTATTGGAAGGATAAGGGCTGGTGGCACTGTCTGGGTGTGCTGGAGCGGCCTTTGCTGTGGAACGCTGCTTCTCTCTCCTCCTCTTCCCTAAGGATTTCAGACTACTCCAATCTTTGCCTTTCTGCCTTGATAGGATGCTATCAGTGTGGTTAGCTTAAAAGTAGAGGATGGATTCAAGGTTGAGAAGTGCCCTCAGACTGGAAGTTGGCAGTAGGCAAGGGTCCACCTCAGAGATAGATGTCCCAGTCTTCTTTATTTTGGGAGAAGTCTTCACTTAGATTGCCTAGGCTGGTAGTATTTGAGCTTACTCTGTAGTCCAGACAGGAGTTGTGTTTATTATGTGATACTCCTGCCTCAGCTTCTCTGGTAGCAGGATTATATAGGCTTGCACCAGGCTTGGTCCCTGTATACTTTTGTCTAAGCACAAAATACATAGCCTTGTTAATTTAGAAAAGAAACATTGATGTAGTGTTCTGCAGGGATGTCCGCTGTGGTGCATGTGGTGGTGTTGTAGCTGAGCACTGGAGCAGCACATTCATACCTGCTCTATTAGGTTGTGATTGCAAAGTATAGAAAAAGAGAAGGAGTCTGAATTGCAGGCTTGGGAGGAAGTCATGCTTTCAAGTGCTCACAGTGAATTTGGCTTTTAAGGCAACAACGTTTAGCTCACGGTAATAATAACTATTATTAGTATTGTTGAGACAGGGTCTTACTGAGGTCTCAGCTTCCTGAGTGCTGGGATTACAGGTGTGTGGCACTACACTCCCGGCTAGCTCACAAAAGTATCATTACTGTTTGGTAGCAAGACATTTTTAAAGCTTCAGATGCTTAAAATGTGAAAGTTGGATGTCCTGATACACACTTTGTAATTCCAGCACCTAAGAGATTGAGACAGGAGGATTGGTCTGAATTTGAGGCAGGTCTGGGCTATATACTTTTGTTCTACACCAGACTAAGCCATATTGTACAATCCTATCTGAAACAAAAGCAAAACAAATAGATGTTTAAAATAGGAAATGTTAGCAAAGGCTTGCTAATTCTCAGACTTTATATTCTATATAATTATATAATTCTGTCTTACTTTCTATTCAGCAGAGAGCATTAGCTTGGAAATAGCATGCTAGAGATTGTGAAGCTAAGAATACAGCTTTATTTATTTATTTATTTAAAATTAATCTGCAAAATGGGAATGAATTTCAGTCTGAGTTATCATCTCCTATCATCTTCCTCCTAATTTCTCAAAAGATTTCTCTGTCCTTCACCACTGTCTTAAAGATTATTATATCAGGAGATCCTTTGTTCAAGAATTTTGGAGTAAAGTCTTCCTCATTATCCTTAGTTGAATGAGAGTTAACCCATGGGCGTTATTGCCAGTTCTGATACAGTGAGAAAGTTGATCCTTACCCTAGAAGACTGACTCATGAGAGTCAGTGTGAGGGGGGCAGCTCAGTCAATGGAACGGTGTGGAATTGTCATGAGGAGGAACTCTGCTTGCTTCTCTTCCAAGTAGTCACTTCTTACAGAGACTTGGAGTCCACATAGCGAGGAGGACAGCTTAACCGAATGACTGCGTTGGGCCTGCCTGAGTGTTCTTGGGAGCTGTGGTGAAGGCTGCTAACTGAACGGAGGCTGTTCTAACAGGGCCTCCTCTCATGCTTTGTTTTTGAAAAGGGAAAGGGAAGGGAATGTCTTTATTTGATAATTACCTTCTTTAGAAAATTTCAGTGCAATTGGGGAAGAAAATTTAAAACCTACTGTTTAAGGTAATACGTAAAAAGTGTAAGAGTGGGTTAGCAGCGGTTATGTCTGGACAGAGTTAGAGGAGGGTTAGCAGTGGTTATGTCTCGACAAAACTAGAGGAGGGGAATTTTTAGTTAAATATTAGAGTCATTTAATTTAAAAATTTAAAAAAGCCCTAGTATATTTTTTCACACATCAAAAAATAGTAACTCTTTAATAAAATCTTTGTTGGCGATGAATTTCTGTAGCCTGTTTTTATAGCTGCTTTAGGGTAGTTTAGACCACTTGACCCATGAGATGCTTCATTTTTCTTGCTCTGAGTGGGCTGACTAGGAGGTAGGATGGAGTCTATGGGTTTAAGATGCTACAAGATTCACTGAACTTCAGTTCTTAGATTTACTTCAGTTTCTAAATTCTGACAATTCTTTTATCTTTCTAAAAGTTGACCAGTCTTTCTGAGATAAAGTATTGGTAGTCTACCAATAGTTGACTTTTGAGGTAGAGTATTGGGTACCTCAGTTGGAACTGTATGTAGAGGAGGCTATTCTAGAATTTGGAACAGTCTTCTTGCCTCCACCTCCCCAGTGTTTGAAGTGATATCACAGGCATGTGTAGCATATCTGACCCTGGTTATCCTTGTTAGGGTATCTCAGCGGTCTTCTGTCCTTGGCATTCTGTGGTTAGTTGGATAGCTTACTCTGAGCCACTGTAAGATACGCACTTGCCAGACTCTCTCAGTACCCAGGACATTTTCTTAGTCTACATTTCACTTCCAGTTTTGTATTCCTAGGGGCGGTTTGTATAAATACAGAACTTTTTATAACCTTTCCATCAGTATCTAGTAGTAACCATGGGTTGGTTGAGAAATGAAAGAGGTAGAATAACACGAAAAATGTATGGCTCAGGAAAAACACTTATGGGAAGCATTTGCAGAACATTTCTCTTTCATCTTTCAGGGCTGTGTTACCCTTTTCTCTGTTGTCTTGTTTTGTAGGGGAAGTTTGGTTAATAGTATCAGGCTGTAGTTTTCTTTCCATGTTGTTGAAAATTATTTAGAGACGGAACATACATAGTCAGCGCTTTAAATTAAGGAAGCCTTCACTACATAATCCTTCCACGCAGTGGTGTAGACTGTGGGTCCTGGCTTGGGGATGCTCATGCTGGGGCTGCAGAGCTCTTTGCTGGGAGTGGGTCCTTCAGCCACATCTCTGCTTTTACACACGAGATGCTGTGTAACCCTCTCCCTTGGTGCCATCCAAACTGCCTATAGCTTTATCAGTTCCCTTATGGGAGAAGTAACAGGTTTGTTGAGAATTACGATTTAGGTTTCGTTAGGTTGTTTTACAGCACTTTGTACTTTCCATGTAATGATGGCTCTACTTTGAAGTACCTAGTCTTTACCCAGGTCACAAGCTCAGTGAGAACAGTGACGGCACTACTTCAGATCCTCCGTGCACAGTGCGTGCAGCATTTAGAGCCACATGCCTGTCTGTCTCAAGTAAATGAGAGAAGGATGATTTACTTGGTAGCTGGTGATGGTAGCTAACATTTCTGGACATTTGCTTTTAAAAGACAGAAGTGATTTTCTTTTCTTTTACTTGAGTATTCTGTTAGTGGGAAGAGTCTTTGACTTAATTGAATGCAATTATGTTTATGAGGAGCCAGTATCCCTAAGCATTGCTTTAAATGTAATTTTTAGGGCATTGTAGAAATATAGATTAGGTGAAAATTTTAAGTCAGAACTCTTAATCTGTTTTTAACTTTCACTTAAGTATGGAGTGGGGAGGGGGAGTTCTCCACTCAGGGTTTCAGTTAGGGCATATCAGAGTTTTATGTTGGGTAGTAATTGTGTTCAAGATATTTAGTATTACTGCTTTAAAATAATTAAAAAGTTCTTTTCTTACAGTAATAAAATTTAGACTACAAGAGTGACGTGACTCGACTCAGATTGAGTAGATTTTGATACTGCATGATTTGAGTGTATATAATCTCAACAATTCAGGATCACAAAAAAATGGTCACTTGAAATTCATGTTTGCTAGACTAGCATTAAGGTTTTAGAGTAATTCTGTTGATATTTAAGGGACTTGTATATTCACTCTCCTGAACAGTCATATCTTATGATCATTTGCAATAGGTAATTTAGAATTAATGATGATTTTAATACTTCCATATGTGATTTCAGTTATCTCTTTGTAGGGCTAGATTTGCTGTTAATAGACAGTTTCTAACTCATAGTAGTTAATGACAAAAATGTGATCAACCATGACCTTTGAACACTGGCTGAGCTCAGACTCTAGTGAGCTCCCTTTGTCTGTTTTTGTTTTCTCAACATCTTTCTCTACTCCTCTCTCTCAGGATTGTGCCTCTACTCCTGCTTGTACAGACTGCTTCCCAGCAGCATGGACACAAGAAGCATAGTAAGATGACTGTACCCACATAAGGCAGGCTTGGGGACACGTTAGGTGTGCGGTGGTAGTGGAATTCTGTATTGCTTGTATGGGTAGTACATGGGAAGCACATAGAGTTTGCCACTTAGAACATACTGGTATGTTTATAAAGATCATACAGGGAATACAACGTAATTGCCTTATAAGAAATGTTGCTATTTCTTTAAAAATGGGAAGAAGTTACTGGCTTAATGAGCATGTGTCATAAATTGCATTAAATTTACTTGTATTCTGTTCTACATAATTTCACTACATTTTTGATAACAGTTTTAATGTGAATTACCTCATAATTTAATGGTTGGAAATAAATTAATGAGGTGTGCTATAGGAGTAGAGAAACAAAAATCAGATTTTATATTTTCTACTAGAGGGGTGTGAATGTCTGAATTTAAAGAAATTAGGCTGGTGAACAGTGTTCTGCAGCCTGTGGTTGCTTAAAAGATGTCTCAAACTTGATGGGAAACATGGCACTTTGGCTTTTGTGATTCACATTTTATGCATGTATTTCATCTTTATCATTCTGCATTATAAGAACTGGTAAAACCAAATAAAGGTATAGGAATGGTTGTAAGTGTGCCCACTGTGGGTCAAGAAGAATAAAGGTATAGGAATGGTTGTAAGTGTGCCCACTGTGGGTCAAGAAGAATAAAGGTATAGGAATGGTTGTAAGTGTGCCCACTGTGGGTCAAGAAGAATAAAGGTATAGGAATGGTTGTAAGTGTGCCCACTGTGGGTCAAGAAGCATCTTAGGTTCTGCCATCACCTTGTTTATAAGAGTGAGAAATAGGTCACTTATAGTCCCTACAGACAAGCACTGATAAATGAATGTTATCAAGCAAGCATTTGAAATCTGCAGCTTACAATTGTTTGTCACTTTTATAGTTTGATTTGAAAGGCCTATGATTGCATTCTTTGATGTATTGTTAGTTACTTAGTGACTGCTTGCCATATACCAGGAAGTTGTCTATCTTAGATATGGTGATGACCAGACAAACAAAAGAGGACCTCTTCCCAGAGGTTATGTTCTTGTGCCCTGCTCTCCTCAGCCTCCCTGCGGGCCAGACTGGCTGGCCAGCGTCTGGTCCCAGCAGTCTTGGCTTCTGGGATCCTTCTTTCTAGGTCCAGTTCTGCTGGCCAGTCTGAGTTTGCCTCCCAGAGCCAATTGCTCTGTTCCTGTAGTGCTCGGAGTAGACTGAGCCAGAGATGGCCAGTTTTCCCACGAGTGGGACATAGGCAGTTCTGTTGAATTTTATTTGAGAATTACTGACATTATTCTTTTTTTTTTTTTAAGAATAACAACTATTATAAGAAGCAGCTTCAAGGGTCAGTTCATCTGTAATTAAAACAGTTACTCCATGGGTAACATCTGTAAATGGGCAACAAAAGCTTAAGTTTGGAAAAGAAATAGATTTTTATTTAAAATCTTTTCCTTGAATCTAACACCGTCTGAATTTGGTGTGTTCCTCAGAGGTCCTTTTCTTCCCTACAGCTGAAGGACAAAACTCTTGAAGTCATACACTTGCGTATACAGCCTGGGGAGTGTTGTAGACATCTCTGCATAGTGACACTGGAAAGGTTGCCTCAAACTGCCTTAATTGCTTTCTTTAATTTAGTAATGTGTTTTTGATGCCATGAAGTTGACAGTAAAAATCCTCCCATAAGTTTTTGTTTCTTTGGACTGAGCATAGGGCCTTGGGCATGGTGAGCTCCTTATCACTGAGCTCAGCCGTTAGCCATGAAGTAATTTGTATTTAATCTTTTCTCCCTTTAACATAAATCTTGAATTCAAGTAAAAATTTTGTAGACAAAAACATCTGTGTATTAAATTATCTTTATAACACCTGTTCACTTTGTTGGAAATTCTAGCTTACATGTTTTTTAGAACTTTTATAAAAATGAGTGACTTTTATAGTAGTGATTCCTGAATGACCCAGGGGGATTGATTCCAGGACAACATCCTTTGCAGATACTCAGTTCTTAGATGTTTAAGTCTCTTACTGAAAAAGGCGTATGATTTGCATATAACCTATTCATATATTTCCATCATTTACAGTCATGTCTAGACTATCTCTATTACTGAATACAGTGTAAACACCATGCATTTAGGAAATGATATTGTTTAGGGAATAATAAGAGGAAAAGTCAATACTCGTTCAGTATGAACAGTTTTCCTCATGATTTTTGGTTAGCTATAGTTGAAGTCACTGATGCAAAAACCACATATGGAGGGATATTTGTGTTTATTGTGTAAAATTCTTCCTTTTCCCAAAAGTTAGCATGTTTCAGACACTCTTTAGAACTGTGTGAAAGGTTAGGAGGGTGCTGTTCATGTGCAAATGGGAAACTGAGTGAAGTGCACTTTGAAACTGTGACTTAGCCCTGTACAGATGTCCTCGCCCTTTGGGTGCTTTTAATTTTTAATGGTGGAAACAAAAATATCCCTAAAAGTAACACTTGTGGAAAAACCCATTTGTTCTTCCCTGCCTTGTAACATTCTTCAGACTTGACCTTGGCCTCCCTCCCACTTGTGTTTCAGAGCTGGGTATTAAAGACATCCTTTTTGACTACCCTTTTGTTCAAGAGGATACCCACAGTGTACCTTGTGGGTAAGAGATTATAGTTACAAACTTTCATAAAGGTCTTGATCTTTGATCTTTTGACAATTTTCTTCTTGCCCATGATAGCTAACACTTTTTGAAGATAGAATTGAATGTCCCATTTTTGCAGAGATAAAGACAAGGAACTGCTCAGAAATTTGTAAATTGAAAGGTTCCCAGTTGACTTTTACAGACAAGCCATGTCATAGGCCCTCAACTTCAGATAGCTGACTGCCAGTACCTCTAGGTTCTGCTTGAAGGATGCTGCTTGTCTCGAAGGATTCCAGAGACTCAGAGTCCAAACTCATCCAGTAACCTACCCCTGGGGTATGAAGGTGGGGGATTACAAGACCCTCTGTAGCAGGCCTTTTCTAAGGGGACCCATTGCTTACTATTTTAGTAACTTTATTGGTATCATGTCCACATATAATTTTCATTTTTTCCTTAATTATTTGAAACATACCCATTGGAAAGTTGGAAGAAAAAAATTTTTTAGGTGCAAGCTTCATCTATTCTTTTTTTAAAAACAATTTTATTATTTTATGTATTTGAGTGCTTTGCCTGTTATGGTAAGTGTATCAAGTGGGTACCCAACAGTCAGAGAGAGTGCCGGGTACCCTGGGACTGGATTTAGAGATGGCAGTGAGACATTGTGTGGGTGCTGAGGATTGAACCTGAGTCCTCTAAAGGAGCAACAAGTACTCTTTAACTGCTAAACCTTCTCTCCAGCCCCAGAGTCTTCGTGTTAAACGTGATTACTTTCTCTTTATAAATAACACACAAACACAATTTTTTTCCTGAATATTTGAGAGTAAATTCTAATCCAGAGTGCCAGTTACCTGTGAATAGCTGTTTATTTTCCTTTAAAAGGATATTTGCTTAATCATAATACAGTGTTATTCATTGGGAGGTTAATATTGATGAAATTATTTTTGGAGATCTTTTCCAAATTTCACTATACATTGTACCCATAGTCTTCCTTATAGAATAATTCTTACACCATGCCTTAATGTTGCCTTACCACTTTTAATTTGGAAGTTACTTTTTTTATTTCTATGAGGTGGTGGTGTTGGGCGATAGCAGGCTAATTTAGAATTCTCTGCATATTGACCCGTCTGCTGCAGGTTCATGCTCTGCATCTCTGTCAGGAGTCCTTTAGAAGTAACCCTGTGCACCCTCATGAACATCTGTGCCATTAGCAGGAATGCTGACTCTCGGCCACAGGTGTTTCTTTATCTTTGTACCATATCTCTTATTGGGGAGATATTTTGATGTAAATATAAAAAACATCACCAAAATATGCCCACTTGTTTTAGCATACATTTATTTCTTGCCTGGGTTGGTTAGTACTAATATAGTCATCAAGTGCTATTTTTTAAGTTTATTGTGTTTGTATTTCTTTGCATCTGTGAGAGCTTTTTCTTGTCTTATATAATTGTGTACATTGTTGTAAACTAAAGTCACGAGTTTTTTATTCATTGGTCTTTAAAGATCTTCCATGGTCTGTTTTAACCCATCAGAGCTTCTTCAAGTTGACTGTAGACACTTTGACAATTACTGATCAGTTTTTGGAATATTCCCCTATTTTCTAATACAGTAAGCTATTTCTGCCCAAACTTTGATTAGCCATTTCTCCAAGATGCCCAAGCTTCTTTTGGTAGCTCTATGTGTGTTGTCAGATCAAGCTAGACATTTTACACACATACAAACATAATTCTAGACACATCATAAGCTTCATATGTATTTCCTGATACCGAGAACCCTGGCTTCTGTTATCTACAGCAGTGGTTCTCAACCTTCCTAATGCTGTGACCCTTTAATACAGTTTCTCATGCTGTGGTGACCCCAGCCATAAAATTATTTTCATTGCTACCTCATAATTGTAATTTTGCTACTGTTATGAATTGTAATGCAAATACCTGATATGCAGGATATTTGATGTGACCCCTGTAAAAGTTTCATTCGACCCCCAAGGGGTCCCAACCTCCAGATTGAGAACTGATCTACAGTATGCTTATAATTGATGTCATTCAGTGGACTGGAGGATGAGTTCTCATACGTTATTCAGGCTATATAACTTCTGAGTTGCTAAATTAGTACAAACTAAAAGCCTTCTTATTTCTTCTTGGTCTCATTTGTCTGTCTCTGTAGTCAGGCTGGAACTCACACTCATTTTGCAGTTATCCTCCTGCCTCAGCCTTCCCAGTGCTGGAATTATAGATCTGTGAACCACCATGCCCAGCTACATTTATACATTTATATAATTCACTGTTCTCGGTTTTATGGGATGGATTTTGTTTTGTTTTGTTTTAAAGACAGTCTCACTATGTCTTCTTAGCTGGCTTGGAACTTACTATGTAGACCAGGTTTTTCAAACTCAAAAGTTCACTTGCTTCTGCCTCCTGACTGCTAGATTCTAGGTGTGTGTGTTAGCACACCTGTTCAGGATGTGTTTTTTTTTTTTTTTTAACGTGGCTGCTGTCAAAGGAAGATGGGACAGAATATCAGTTGTGCAAGGAGAGATGTAGTAGTCTACCACTCAGTACGATTAGACAGGACCCTAGAGGATCACTTAGCTATTCATCCCAGTGAATACATCTGTAATCATTTTTTTAAAACCTAGATTTAGTTGATTCATTTAAAAAATAGCCTTAGTAGGTTTTAGCTACTTTTACTTAGTTCGATGTTTGAAAATCTAATAATTTTATAAGGCATTTGGAAAGCTAAAGAATATTATTTGTAGAATTTGGTGTTTAAAAGAAACTATGAAAGAAAGGCAATTTTTCAAGGTAAAACATGAAAACATTGTATAAGTCTGAGTATTTTCTTATCATGGAAAGCATCCTTGTATTTTTATGTGTTTTAGTAATAGGTAAAAGTTACAGACATTTATTTCAAAAGCGTTTGCTAGATTATGTTGTGCATATTTTCCAAATTGGAGGACAGTTAACCAAGGTTGTTCATTGATAGACAGTAACAATATTCGAACTTTAAGTATTTTGGATCAATATTAACTTTGGTCAGTATTACCAAGGTTTTCATTGTTTTACTAAGTCTAGCAAAGCTTTTAAGAAACTCAGCTTTAAACAGTAATAAAGAGTTAATTTTCACTAGGATGTGTAACATGTCTGTTTTATATTCATACATATTCATACATGTCTTAGTTGGGTTTTATTGCTGTGAAGAGACAGCATGATTACGGAAGCTTATAAAGGGAAACATTTAGTTGGGGCTAATGGTTTAGCCCATTGTCATCATGGTGGCAAACAGGCAGATATCGTGCTGGAGAAGGAGCTGAGAGTTTACATCTGGATCAGCAGGCAGCCTAAGGAGACTGTCAGCTACATTGGGCGAAGCTTGAGCAAAGGAGGCCTCAAAGGCGCGCCCCCCCCCCCCCCCAGTGATGTACTTCCTCCAACAAGACCACACCTACAACTAGGCCATACCTCCTAATGGTGCTATGGGTCTATGGGGGCCATTTTCTTTCAAATCACCACACCACATGTACTGAACATATACATACATAGGAAAATGCATACATGTGGAAAGTTTGGAAGGTAGCCTGCCAGCCTTTAACAGTGGTTAGTTTTGAAGACAGTAGGAAATAGTAAGAGTGCAGGGAATGATAGCTTTTTAATAATTTAAAAGTTCCATAGCATTTTCTGGCATGCTGGTTTTTTTGTAATACTTTGTCCAAACTCAAAGAAGTGTGCCCTTTAGTTTTGGGAAGAAAGGCAGAGTTGATGTATTTTAGCAATTTCAATCAGTTTTTCTTACTGTAAATGGACTCATTGTAAAAGATTTTGAACTCTAAAGTCTTACTGAGGATTGCATAAAATTTACATTTAGGTGAATTTTATCAAGTTATGTGGTAAGTAGATTCACAAACTTTCTAAGTTTTTGGTTAAGATGTGTTTGGATACTAGGTTGACACCATTGCATAGTATGTTCCTCCATTCTTTCCTAGGGACCAATTCAGGTGTGTAAATTTACATGATTCCAGGCGGATAGACTGTTTTCTGTCTGTTTGTTCATGTTTTGTGGTATCTAGTTATTTTTAGGTTATGTGTATGGGTGTTTTATCTGCAGTTACGTCTGTATCACTTGCATGTCAGCGGCCTGCAGTTAGGGCTGTGCGCTGCCACTCACCATCCGGGGATTGCCCGGTCCTCTGGAAGCGCTTGAGGGTTCCTGCCAGCCCTGCTGTTCTGTAGCCAAGCTGCCTTGAACCACACTGGGGTTACAGGCAGGGGCCTCATACTTGGCTAGTTTTGTCTTGGAAACTAAATCACTTCTGGGAGCCAAAAGACTTGTGTGAGACATGAGTCTATAACATATTTGATGTGCTTCTATACAAGTTTTAATTTAGTTGTCACTCCTTACAAATTGAGAAAATTGAAATACTGTTTCATGGAAAAATTATACAGATAAAATGGTAGGCATAAAAATATTCCTAAGTTGTTTAAAAGTGGAATTATAAACATTTTCTGATAAAATTGAAGACCTACAAGGAAAATATTTCTAATAAAATTCAAGGAATACATAGAAAAACACTTTAAAACTGACTATTTCATGGAGAATTATACAGATAAAATGGTAGGTATAAAAATATTCCTCAGAAAATGTTTATAATTCCACTTTCAATCAACTTAGAAATATTTTTATGCCTACCATTTTATCTGTAATTTTCCATGATAATCTTCAATTTTAATGTTATTTTATATTTTCTACAATTTTATTAGAAATGTTTCCCATGTAAATCTTCAATTCTATCATAAAATGTTTCTACTTCCTTTTTCAATTAATTTAGCAATGTTTTTTATGTCTACCATTTTACTCTTTAATTTTCCATGAAAATTGTCAATCTTAATGTGTTTTTCTATATGCTTCTTCAATTTTGTCAGAAACATTTTCTATGTAAATCTTTAATTTTATCATAAAATGTTTTTACTTTTTCAATTAAAAAAAAAATACTAACCACCCTTTCAGGCCGTTCTGAAGGAGAAGGTGGTTGAGCGTTCCTGGCATGGCTGCGTCATTGCTCAGGGCCTCAGATCTGAAGTGTTTTCTTCGCCTGCAGCTGTTTCTTTCAGGGCTTCATATTGGGTCTTCGCACCTCTGAAGGTTTGATCTGAAGTTCTGTGGCTCTTGTTTTCCTTCCTGCTAGTTGTCAGCACTTCTTTATCTGTTGCCCCTTCAGGAATCACTGCCTCTTTTGATCTTGTTTTATTCAGTCCTACCTTGTCTAGATACTTTGCAATCATTTTGCTTTCAGCCTAATTGACATTTTTTTGCTCAACTCCTTGCTTTTAGTCCTCAGTTTACTTGGGAAGTAAAGCCATATTCCCAAATCTTGACACTGAAAATTGGGATTTTCTCCATCTTCTTCAGTTGTAAAACCCAGTGAACGGCTTTTTAGCATATTCAGTATCCTTTCTGTCCTTTTTATTCATGACATTAAATCTTGAATCCAAGCATGAATTCCTTCTCTTTGAGTTTCTGTTGTCATTTTACACTGGCTTCTAGTCTTTCTGTAATTTAAGCAGAAGTTATCTCTTCAGTTTTGCATAAATCACTTATGTTTTTAAAACTTTCAAGTTGGGCATTGTGGCACATACCTTTAATCCTAGCGCTTGGGAAACAGAGGGTAAGCAGATCTCTGTGAGTTCAAAGGCCAGGTTGGTTTACATAAACTAGTTCTAGGCCAGCCAGATCTCCATAAGGAGACCCTGTCTCAAAACAAAAACTAAAAAACACTTTCTCTAAAATGTATTCTCTTGTTTTAGAGTTTGACATAAGGCTTTCTATATGACTGTACAAGAGTGAGTAAATGAGAAACTCAACGTACACATGGCAATTGCATATAAGGTGTGGTGCCATGGTGCACATGGAGAGGCCAGAGGACACTTTGTGTTTTCTTATCTGTGTCTGTGTTCTAGGGACTGAATTCATGTTATCAAGCTACATTGCAAGCACTTTTACTCCTGAGCCTTCTTACCTACTCCCCCAAATTATTTTATTACAAAGCGTCATAGATGTCGTTAGGGATTATTTGAGGGAAGCATCGTGTTGCAGTTATCTTTCCTTCTCTCCCACCTGTATCCTCATGTTGGTGAGTGACTCCAGGAAAGCCTTCAGTCCTACCACAGCAGAGTACCAAGTTTTTGAAAGTAAAAATGTGCAGGAAGAAATTTATACCAGTTCCCATGGCTTTGACATTACGCATCTTTGAAGTCAATCTGCATTCAAGTGAATTTAATTATGAGGAAGTTAAGTAAATTCATTCTGCTAGCTTATATTGGGCTATCTAATTACTTTCAGGGTCCATGTGTATGTACTTAGGTAAATTTTAGCCATTGTGGATGATATGGAAAAAAGATAAAACAACTTTGTTGGCTGCCATTTCATGTGAGGTCAGAGTTTTCTAGGATAGCTGGAGAGGGAAGGAGATGGCTCTGGGTATTTGTAATAAACTTTGGCATTAGGCTAAGATTTTAGGTGTAAGAGATTCGCTTTCCATCTTTGTCTCAATACAGAAAGTCCTCTGTTTGGTACCACTATAATTTTTGTACTACTTTTTATTTGTTAATCTCTTTTTTTTTTTGTGGGGAGGAGATGTTTCAAGACAGGGTTTCTCTGCGTAGCCTTGGCTGTTCTGGAACTTACTCTGTAGACTGCACTGACCTTGAAGGTTATTCAAGAGATTTTGCTTTGGCAAGTAGTATTACCTAGAGAATTTAATAGTGTTTTCTTTACCTAGTCATTTCTTAATCCTACCTTTTGATAGCTGTGGGCTATAGCATTGTCTTTCGGAAAATAGTTAATTTCTTGGGGCTGGAGAGATGGTAAGGGAGTTAGGAGCGCCTGCACTCCTGCGGAGCGTGTGGATGCTTACTCCTTCCTTCAGTCCCACGGTGGCCGATGTCCCCTTCTGGCTTCCACTGGCACAGGTACACACAGTGGACTGTCTATATGCAGGCAAAACACTCTTACACATGGAAAAAAAATAAATTAAAAACTACTTAGTATGGCTTACAATGCAAAATATAGTATGCATCCTGATTAAGTAGTCAACAGGTCTGATAGAAGTGTTGCTGAAGATTGATCAGTGTACATCATTTTTCTTTTGAAGCAGGGTTTGATGGCGCAGAGATAGAAGGATTGCCACAAGTTTGATGCTGGCTTTGAGTACATAGTGTGACAGTTATGGGCCGGGAGAGGGAGGGATGGTAGGGTTTGTTTTGCTTTTAGAAAATTATTTATGCTTATTATATCTACTTGACAATCTTTTTGAACATTATCTCTGTTCTTGTTTTTGTATTTAGTTCTTATGTTTAGGATATTATGATGAATTGAAATGTTTACATTTATTTAACATATTAGACTTTTCTGTTTTTTTTTTTAAGATCTGTTTGTTTATTTTATGTGAGTACACTGTCACTGTCCTCAGACACACCGGAAGAGGGCATCAGATCCCATTACAGATGGTTGTGAGCCACCATGTGTTTGCTAGGAGTTAAACTCAGGACCTCTAGAAGAGCAGTCAGTGCTCTTAACTGCTGAACCATCTCTCCAGCGCCCCCCCCCCTTTTCTGTTATTTCTAAGAGATATAAGAACATTTATATATAAGAAATAAGAGGGCTGGAGAGTTGGCGCTCACTCATTACCTTCTGTGCCCTTCCCACTTCCTGTGAAGGCTGCTGCTTCTAAACATGTGCTCTTCCCTGCCCCCCTCTTTTTAATGGCCCACTCAGCTTAATCGGGGTTGCTTG
This sequence comes from Tokudaia tokunoshimensis, assembly GCA_036184795.1. NCBI lineage: Eukaryota > Metazoa > Chordata > Mammalia > Rodentia > Muridae > Tokudaia > Tokudaia tokunoshimensis. The sequence goes on from BTHU01000006.1 coordinate 76,746,750, forward strand.
CACAAACAGAGGTGTGGGGTTATTTACTGGCGCACAGGCATTTTATCTTTTTTTTAAAGTTTCTTGATGACTCCATTGATGTCCTTTAAGGAATAGTATATTTTGGTCTTTTCCTCTTATACTGTAGACAAATTATCTGGTGTGTTTGTGTATGTCAGGTATGCATGTTTGAGGGAGGGGGGGAGGGGGAGGGGGGGAAGGAGGGAGGGAGGGAGAGACACACAGACAGGGACAGAGAATGACTTTTCACTTTGATATTAGACTTCCTTCCTTCCTTCCTTCCTTTCTTCCTTCCTTCCCTCCCTCCTTTTTTTTTTAAAAAAACTTTTTCTTTTGTGAGACAGGGTTTCTTTATGTATCCATGGCCATCCAGCAACTCAATCTGTAGACCAGGCTGTCCTGGAACTCAGAGATCCTACTGCCTCCATCTCCTGAGTACTGGGATTGCAGGCATGTTGTAAAGGGGCTACCTTCCAGCCCATGTTAGGGCCAGTAAAACGAGACAGACGAGGGAAGAAAGACTCAGTCCTTGCCTTCTTCCTCTTTCTCATCTCCCAGCATCCTCTTGTCCGCTCTTCTGATTGGCTGCAGGGTAGGTTTCTGCTGGTTCCTTTGCTTACATTGGCTGCAGTGCTCCTTGATTTTTGCCAGCACTGGGCTCAGAGCCTGATGGAGGAGTCCCCAGCACTCTGGAATGTCCCTCTGTCACACAGCCTCCTCATGCCTGCCCAGGAGTAAGGCTTGATTGACACCAAGTCTTCCTCGGGCCTGCTCTTTGACTTTTGAGTCCCAGGCAGTTTTGTCTAGCCCAGAGTTTTCAGCTGCTATCAGAGGGGCTGCAGAAAGGGACATGTATTCGACCTCCGTCCATCTTGACCAGCGCTGTGTACTTTGAGCCCTCTCATTCCAAGGGTTTGGAATGGAGGCACACATTTGCTGACTGGAAGGACTTATGCACATGAGTTTTTATAGTTTAAATATAGTTCTTTAAGTAATGTTTATAGGGAAAGATGCTTATTTTTTGCTACAAATGCATTTTGAACTTAGATTCTAAAATATTTTCCTTTCAAGTAGCAAAACTGTGATGCTATCTTTAGGTGATTACCATACTTGAAAAATAGGATTCTTAATTTCATTATTACTCATATGAGAGTGTTTATAGCCCATAGGAAGGATGACTACCTGTAAGACATCAAAATTCATGTTGTAATACTGTTGATAGCCATTTTTATTTATAATTTTTGACTTTGGCATTATGCCCCCAGGAGTCACATGCTAATAAATAACCATGTCTGCTACTCAAACTGCTTTAGGTTAGGATATTAGGAAAAAAATAAGTATTTCCCTTTCTTGATATCTTGTACTTTAAAGAATATTTTAGGTTTTTCTGTTCAGAGTAAGATGGACAGTATTGCATATTCTTCTGTATGCTGTGTCCTCGCTGTGTACTTTCCTGTATTTTTAGACTGTTAGTCTATTAGATTATTAGATATAGTCTTTTAGATTACTGTCAACCTCCAGAACCATGTGAGTTTAATGACAGACTTGTTGGCCTAGTGTTATGCATATTTTACATATATTTATATATATACATATTTTGTCTTTCTTTGTGGTTTTAAAAATATTCCAGGTTTTTGGTATTAAAATATTTTAAAATAGAAAATAATAGAGATAAATCAGTGGGTAAAAGCCACTTGCTGTCAAGTGTTGATCTGACCCATATGGTAGGTGAGAACTCCTACAAACTGTCCACTGACTTCCGCTTGTATGTGTGTATACACTCACACACAAATAAATGTAACTAAAATATGTTTTAACAGGAAAAAAGATGATAAGCATTCCCTTAAAAGGTCACCTATGTTGATAATAGTTTATTTTTATTATAAGTAATTTTTTGTTTATAATTACATATTCCACCCCCAAAAGAAGATGCTTTTGTCCTGAATCCTTCAGCTTTTGAAAGTCCAATTTGAGGAATTCCCAAAATATGTAACATCTGCCACCAGCTATGACTCTTTATTTATATGAGTACACTGTAGCTGTCTTCAGACACTCACCAGAAGAGGGCATCAGAAACTATTACAGATGGTTGTGAGCCACCATGTGATTGCTGGGAATTGAACTCAGGACCTCTGGAAGAGCAGTCAGTGCTCTTAACTGCAGAGCCATTTCTCCAGCCCCAGCCATGACTCTTTAAAACATGGCTTTTAAAGACTAAAATTAAAAAAAAAAAAAAGACTAAAATTCTTAGTAAAAATTTTGAGAAAAGTTAAGAGAATGTCAGTGATCTAAATAAAATAATTATGAAGTTGCTTGACAATTCATTATGACAGCCACATGAACCATATCTCATCTCATCTTATCATGGGAGTTGAGACATGAGAATATTTTGGTTCTTGTGAATGAAGATAATTCTTTAAAAAAATGTACAAAGCTCTTGTGTGACTTCTCCCAAAGAGTCAGGAACAGATGTCTGTTCACTTCAGGTAAGGTATGTGGCTCAGGACCTGAACTTACTGAGGTCACTCACAGGAGTATGGTGACTTAGGCGGCTGAAAGGTCCTCCGCAGCATGGTTGGTAGCTGGGACTCTGGAGTTGCGTGCCCAGCTTCTAGGCTGCTCCACTAAGTTTTCTCCCACTAGTTGCTTACTGCTTCCATAACCTTGGGGAGGACATTATGAGACTTGGAACTTTTTGAGGCTTTGAGTTTTTGTTTGTTTGTTTTGTATTTTTGTTTTTAAAAACTCGGTTTCTCAGTGGTCGCTCTGGCTGTCCTGGAACTCTGTAGATCAGGCTGGCCTCAGACTCAGAGGTTCCCCTGCCTGTGCCTCCTGAGTGCTGGGATTAAAGGTGTGCACCACCATGCCGTGCTTTATTTTTGTTTTTAGATAACAGCTTTATTGAGACATTCACACTATACATTTCATCTATTAAAGTGTACAACACATACAGACTTTTGTATAGTACACTAATTATTTCTTAAACTATAGTAACCTGGAACTTTCTGTGTGTCTGTGTTGGGTGAACCTCATACAACTTTGAAGAAATACTCTACCAATACTCCCTCTGTGTCTTAGTATTTTATCTGCTCCCCCTTGTGTAATGCTCTAAGCTGGCAGAGGCAGAATATAAGTGTCTGGTGACTTAACCCCCAGTGAAATGGCTCGGACTGGGCCAACAGTGTTTCTTTTTAGTATGTGTGAATGATCGTAAGTTTCTGCAATAGCCACTGTGCACTGCAAAGAAGCATATCCTTCCTGAGCAGAGGGGGGACTAAACACAGATCACATCAGAAGCAGTCTCCTTTTGAGGCCTGGGATTTCCCCAGCCACAGCGTTCTATCCTGGCTTACAGTAACAGATACGGTTTCTTCAAGGGAAGGTAGCTTTAGAGTTAATCAGAAAATAGGTGGTCTCATTCATCACTGTTAGCATTTTACTTGCAGACACATCTTGCCTGGTATCTTCATAGTATGCAGAGTCCGTAATCAAGTAGGGTTGTTGGGGACAGTTACACAGCAGGTTGTAGAGTGTATTCCAGAAAGTCAGCTGAGAGAGCATATATCATCCAGTCCATGAATAGTTGGAGTTCTCCAAGTCCTGCAACCAGGACTGTGTTGTGCTAGCAAAAAAAGAAAAAAAAATCTAATTTGTGCATACAACTAGCATCAGTGACAGTAGCCTTTGATTTATAGAGTGTGGGGGCGGGGCTTTCTGGCTAATAATTCTTAGGGGTATAGCCCACTGTGGGCACAGGGATTAACAACATTATAGCTTCTATGAGTGTTTTATTTTTCTTTTTTACACAGGTGTATTTATTTAAATTAGTTAGTGTTGTTCTTTCCGTGTTTTCTAAATCCGAGATACCCAGTGGTTGTTGTTATACAATGAATGAAACCTTACAAAGGATGAGCAGGATCTTTGAACATAATGGCTGACCTTTTGAGGAAGTACCTGTTGGTTTTAGGATACAGCAGATAGCAGAATAATAATATGACTTAGCAAGCAAGTTCCATGTACAGGTTCCGAGCAAGTACAGCATGAGGATTGTGGCACTTGTGCCAGAAGAGCAGTGATGAGTTGCAGCAGTGTGGTTGGAGTCAGTTTTCATGAGCCCTCCTGCTTCTTCACCCTAGAGAGCTTCTGGAGGTGCCATCACTTCCGCCTGCGCAGGCTCACTGTTCAGGATATTTGATCACACCGTGAACCTGAGATTGGGTTCTTTACTGGGAAAACCTGTTTCTACTTGTGGTGTGGCTCAGCCTTAGCACATTCCTTTAATCACAATGAAGGTAAAGTTAGTTTGTAGAAGGTAGCAGCCATGTTTGAAAGTGATGTTTAATTGAGTGGCAGACAGAGTGACAAATCAGAGAAAGATTTGACAGAATAGGATATACCCAACTCTCACAAAAACAGAGAGGAAAGAAAGGTGACTGAAGAGAGAGCAGCACAGAGGAAGAGGCAGTTTCACCAGGACAGTTGTACAGAGACAGGCTGCAGAGGGAACAAGCTAGACAGGTGAAGACAGAGTGAGCCAGAGGAGGAGGAGCCGGGAGATTAGAACGGATTGCCGGAGTTTTAGTAGGAGGCCGAGCAGAGCAATTCAAAGGCTGAAAGAGAAGCCAGTTTGAATCAGTTATCTTGGAGGAGAATTTAGCCAGAACAGCTGAGTTGAACCAGCCAGTCAGAGATCAGAGAGAAGATAGGGGAGTATATTCTGCAGTACGTCTCAGAGGCTGAAAACATCCTAGGCCTAGATAAGATTGTGCTGAGGCTAGAATCTTCCAGGAGTAGGCCTAGGTTAGCAGATGGAGGCAATAAGCCTCGAAAACAATGATTACACCAAGTGATCAAAGATATTTTTACAACTCGGTGGGGTTGTCTAGCAGTTGCTTGCTTGGCTAAGGGCCAGGGGAAGCAGGGCCACATTTTTGCCTACCTTTACTGCCACTCTGGTCTCTCATTGGCCCACCTGGCTGTTGAAAGGTAGGAAGACTGGGTAGTCTCTACCTCTGTATAGTTTGTTGCATATTCCTGGGCACTAATTCCCCTCCCTTTCCAAGTCTTCTTTTTTTAACCTATACTATTGTATCACTTACTCTTCCTTTTACCTTTTGGTGAACTCTTGCTCAGACTTTGAAGCCTTCTAGAGAGTCAACAAAGCAGCATTTGCCTTTCTGACATTGCCTTTTAAGGAATTTCCCTTCAGCATATATCTTGTTATGTTTATCTTGAAGTGACCAGGGAAGACCCCTCTGTTTTGTCATGGTGGTTTCTACCAAAGGCTTTAGCAGCTTTTAAAACTTGCACAGTACTCTGAAGTCATTCCCATCCAGAGAACTCCATCTCATAATTCTCCTTCCGCACTGTGGTCTTAGAGGCCCCGCTGAAGCTTGTTCCATTGTGAGGGCCTGCTGAGTTAACTCTAGCTCTCTTGTAGGCCTGATGAACTGGAATTGAACACTGCCTTACACATCCAGTAATCTTGGTCTGTCTTGCTTCCTGCTTATGTTTATGGGACCTTAACACACTGTAGCAGAGTCTCTTGACTTTTATCATACTGCCTCAGATTGTGCTGCCTTGTCTAAAGGTCAAATGGGAAGCTATTGTCTGGTTTCTCCTTCCCCTGGCTTGCAGACTGAACTTATCTATCCTCATGTCCCATAGCCTCATGAGCAAGTTTATGAAAAGAACAAGCTTGGCCTCTCCTGAGAAACCTCTAAAGTGTAACATGAGAACATTACTCCCCTCTCCAGAATGGGACTGCCCTGGCTGTCCTGGAACTTACTTTGTAGACCAAGGTGGCCTGGAACTCACAGAACTGTCTCCGCCTCCTGAGTTGCTGGCATTAAAGGTGTGGGCTATCACTGCTGGCCACAGAAGAGCAACTTTACTCTGTTGATCTTGCCCGCAAATGTGTCCAGGCCTCCCTTTTTACACCTCACTGCCACATTTGGAGTCAACCTTCTTAGTGTCCGTTGGGGCCTGCTTCTAGTCAGAACACCTGGGTGCCCCCAGAAGATACTGAAGAGAAAGGCTGCCTGTGATGTTAACTGGAACCTTAGATTGCTTTCTGTTGGCACCACATTTGGGCTGTAGTTGGGCTGGTTTTTTTTTTTGAAAAATCAAATATTGGACATAATCAGGCAGATTAATGACTTCAAAGGTGTCTGGTGAGACCTGAGAAGCCTGGCACTGGGGATTATAGACGCCGTCCTCATTGGTGATTTAGGATACACGTGAACTAGTGGGCAGGCCCTGAAGAAATACCTTAACAGACTAGAGGGAAGAAGTCTCATTTTAAGTGGACTGTGGCAGGGAGGGACCTGTGAAGAGTGCAAGAGCCAAGAACAAGGGGTCAAGAAAAGAGAAGCAGAGGCCGACCTGGCTGACAAAGCAGCAGTTTTGTTTTGCCCAGAGGGAAGGTCTTGACTAGTGGGTGATGGGAGTAGAGGTTTTTTCTTTTTCTTTAAGATGACAAGTGTTCTCCGGGTGAGTCATGGTGATTTAGACTGGTCTATGTTGTGATGGTTAAAGCTCAGAGTATAGACATTTAAATACCGTCTTCACCATACTGTCACTGAACACAACAGAATTTTTAGTCAGAATTTTTTGCTTTCATTTAACTGCAGTTCTCTGTTGTCTAATTTTTCTGCCATGTCTTTTAAACTGTTTTCTGAGAGTATATATGGAGAGTTTTAAAACAGATCAAGAGGCAGATTGTTTTGGACCATTAGATACCTTGGGATCTAAAAAGGGTTATTTATTGATTACTCTCTGCCACCCTGCCCCTTTCATTAAGGCCCACTGTATACCCATAGCTAACTTGGCACACTCAATACAGACCAGGCTTTGTCTCAAGCTCATAGACCTACCTACATCTGTCTCTCAAATGCTGGGCTTACAGGTGTGTACTGCCATGCCTGGCTTTAAAAAGCTTAATGGTGGTAAAATTCACAAATAAAGTCAGCCACCTCAGTGTGGTCATTTTGGGTATATTCACCACATTGTGCATCCATAACTACAGTTAACTTTAGAATTTTTTTTTCACCTTCAAAAGAATTGTTAATCGTAAGTTTCCCCCCATCCTCCCAGTACCTCAAGCATGCTAGGCAAGTGTTCTATCACTGAGCTACATCCCCAGTTTTCTTTTTAACTTAGCCCAGGATTTCTAAGGGCCAGGCACATTAGTGACACATGCTTGTACTCTGAGCCATTCAAAAGGCTGAGGCAAAGGATGGCCAGCTTGAGACCACAAGGGGCAATTTAGTGAGATGTCTCACCTCTCCCTAAACAGTTCCCAAGATTCATTTGTATTATATATCTAAGGATCTAATTCCTCTTTATGATCGACAATTCAGTTAATACATAGCACATATTTTATCATCACTTCATGTCATTTAAGAGGTTGCTACTTTTTCAGTGAGTTGACAGATTTTATATGAATAATTCTGCAGTGATCATCAAGTGCAAGGTTTCATTCTTTTTCTTTTTTGAGGCAGAGTCTCACTATGTATATCCCTGGCTGGCCTGTTTTGGAATTTGCTTATGTAGAGCAGGCTGACCTCGACCTCAAATTTACAGAGATCAGCCTCCCTGTTTCCCAAGTACTGGGTGGGATTAAAGGTATCTGTCACCACATAAAGCATCAGAGGCACAAATTGTAATGTGAATGCTTATTTTTAGCTCATTTAGGTGTGGATTTGGGAGTGGAGTTCGATAGATCTGTTGAGAAGCTGCCATGCTGTTGTATTTTAGATTTTTACATTTAGTGTGCATACATATGTGCATATGTGTGTGGGGCAGGTAGGCATATGCATGCCATAGCGAGCCTGTGGAAGGAAAGCTTGTTGGATTTTGAGGAATGAGCTCAGATTGTTGTTAGGTGTGGTGGCAATCCCTCCTCCCACTGAGCACAGCTCTCAAGCAGGGTCATAAAGTCGCTGCACCATTTGGCTTTACCATGCGTAGTGGTGAGGATTCTAAGTTTTCCATTCTTTTTCTTTTTCTGACTTACTGCGACAGCAAGTGTGGGGTACTAGCTGATCGCAGTCGCCTGTTCCCTGTGCTTAGTGTTGTCGAGCTTGACTTTTTAAAGAAGATGTCCTTTATGTTTCATTAAGAATATAAAAATGGAAATTCTAGTAGTTTCATGATTGCTTGGAGGCACTTGTGATATATTTAACATTTGCTTTTCTTTTTCCTTCAGTTGTATTCGCTGAATGACTATAAGCCACCCATTTCTAAAGCAAAAATGACCCAGATTACAAAGGCAGCTATCAAAGCTATTAAAGTGAGTAACAAATTTTACTTTTTACTTTTCTGTCTTCAAAAGAAAATAACACTTATATTTGTATGTGTATGTGGGGGGGAGGGGAGAGAGAGAGAGAGAGAGAGAGAGAGAATATATATATGAGAATATATACATGTGCCGTGCATAAAGGGTCCTGTAGAATCCAGACTGTATTGTGCCGCGCCCCCCCCCCCCCCCCGGACATAGTCTATGGGAAAGTATTAAATTGCCAACTTGACATGATCTAGAATTAGTTGGGAGATTGCCTCATTGAGGTGAGAAAGCTTGTCCACTCTGGATGGTGGGACTGTTTCCCTGTCTAGCATCCTGGTCTGTATAAACAGAACTGGAGTGGAGTAGAGCAGGCATCCATCGTTCGGTGCTGCTGCTGCTACTCTAAATTCTAACTTGTCACGGTGTAGGGTGTGCTTGTGCATGCCTGGCAATTAGAGGACAGCGATCTCTCCTTTCACTACAGGATGTGAAGATTGAACTCATGCCCTTGAGTTTATTTGGGAAGTACTTTTAACCACTGAGCCAAGCCCATGCTTCTCTCTGACTGTGGATGTGTATGACCAAACGTCTCAGGCTTCTGCTTCTATAACTTCTCCAACTTGACAGACTGACCTAGAACTGTATTGATTTGACTTTCATTAGGAATTGTTACAGCAGCAGGAAAATGAACTATTTAGTTAGAGCTCCCTAAGAAATAGGAGATTCTGTTTATTTAAATGGGATTTATTAGAGTGGTTTTCAGACTATATTTTGAGCAGTCCACCAATGGCTATCTCATGACAGAAAGGCCAAGAGTCTGGTTGTTGTTGTCCCAGTCTGGTCCTGGAGGGAGTCCTGGAAGCTACCTAGAAAGCTGCTAGTTTTCAGTCCTGCATTGGAATCCTGAAGACATAGGTTTAATACCAGTAAAGAATAAATGCATGAACAGCAGGATAGATGAACTTGCAGGTAAGAATTAGGGCAAGTAGGAAAAAAGCCAAAGCTTCCTTCTTTCTTGGTTTCCTATATGGGCTGCCACCAGAAGGTGTGGCCCAGAAGTGAGGTGGGTTTTGCCACCTCAAATGGTCAGATGAAGAAAATCCCTCATAGGCCCTGCAATTTGATGTTTAGTTGATTCCAGATGTAGTTAAGTTGACAGCCAAGATTAATCTAAATTTTGGAACAACCTGACACATAGTCAACATTTCCCCTTGCTTAAATTCCAAATGAAAACAACTACCAGATCACAATTCCACCTAATATACGTGTCCCACACACAACTGCAAATGCACTGTATGTTTCAGAATAGGTGGCACTGTTTCTTGTGGAATGCTCAGTATTTCAGCTGTTACCTCAATTTGTATCACATTATATGAAAAAGAGATAGAATAAAGGCAACATAAATATCTACAGAATATCTGTGCATACGCACAGACACCTTCTTAACAAAACAGGACAGATGCACTCATGTCTGTGCAGCTATCCTTTCTGCGTTTGGTCGCTTGCACCTTGCTGTTTTGTGGGTGCTTGAGGACTGAACTCCAGCCTGCATGCTTGTTTACCCAGCCCCTCCCTAGTATTTTAAAAAAATAGATTTTGCATATTTTCTTCCGCTTTACAGTATTAATACATGCTCATTGTGGAAGATAAAGAAATCTGCCACTTAAAAAACCCCACATTTACATAAAAACACGGTTTGAAAAGAATCTTCCAGCTAGAAAGAAGTTCTGTGGTTCAGAGCCCATGTGCACTGGTTTTGCAGAGGACCTGGGTTCAGAACCCATCACCCACCTGGTGGCTCACAGCCATCTCCAGTTTTAGAGGGTTCAGTACTTTCTGACCTCCAAGGTCACTGGGCACATACCTGGTTCACACAGAAAATAAAGTAAGCCTAAAAAAGTCCTTTAAAAAAGCCAAAAAGAAAATAATCTTTTATAAATTTTGAAACAAGCATTTTCCTTACCATACCATATATATCCAAACCATGGGGTTTGGATATATAACCCCATCATAGAGTAAAGGTGTTCTGATATTGGCATTTGTCACCACAGACTGCAAAATCTTAAATGTAACTAGGTAAACTTGGAAATAAAATTATAGTGTATTGGTTTTTTTCTCTTATTGGTTGTATATAGAACTGAAAACAAATCATGGAAAATAATTGGGCTTCCTAGTGAATAAAGCATTTGAATTTTAGGAAGAGACCATGGGAAGTTATTCATTGCTCTGATGCTGTGAGTTTTGAGCCTGTGTTAACACATCCATGCTCTGGAACCACAAGGAAAATGTTGGACTCTCTGGAGATGAACACATGACTTGTTTAAAAAAATCTTTTGAAGTTCAGTCATACATAATTTCTTGTCTCCTGGCCTAAGACTTCCTTCCAGCAAGGGTCTTAAAAATGAATGGTTGCTTCTAATTAAGTAGGTACTAACATATGAACATTTAGTGAAAACAGTAGCTCCAACTAGACCCAGAAGCTATTAAATTATCTTTTGAATTATAGGAACGTATTACCTAACAAATTTCTAATTACTAGTAACTGCTACCAGAAGAAATTCACCTGATTCTTTTTAAAGTTTTAAAAAATTAAGTTTGCCTGTGTGTGTGTGTGTGTGTGTGTGTGTGTGTGTGTGTGTGTGTGTTTGCCATAGCACCTGCTTAAAGACCAGAGGAAAAACTTGCAGGTATTCTTTTCTTTTGTGTGGGTCTTAGGGACCAAACTCAGCTTGTCAGTGAAGCTTCTTGCCAGTCTTTGCTTGTGTGTATATGTGTGTGTGTGTATGTAAACCCCCATATTTTTATGTAAAAATAAAAAAAAATCAAAGATGAGGTATAAAGATGGTGACAAGCACATTTAAGCCCAAGAATTATAAAAGAGGTTAGTTAGTTAGTCTGTTTTAAGTGCATCTGATAGGCCTGGTGTGCATGGCTTATTCTCTTGCAGTTTACACTATCTCCAATGACCTGATTCTTTGCACCATGGTCCTAAGAATATGCAAACATGTATGTTAATGCCAGCAGTATTAATCTGAAAAATTAGTAATTGGTATATTTCATGAAAAACTGTTCAGCGGAGTGCTTGTTAAATTAAAAGATTTAGTGAAGTGTAGGTTTTAGCATTATTTTCAAATGTCAGAGAATAGTAGACATGAAATAGTTTGTAGAGTTTATATTGGGATTTTTGTCAATTGAGAGTAACTCAATTTCTACAGTGTAATGTATTGTTAGGTGTATTACTGCCTTTAATAAATCTAGTTTCAGAAAAGTTGTAGGTTCTGAAAAGCACTGTTTTACCCCTTGGCTCCATCAATCAGTAAATATTTGTTCTTTATTTCTATTCCCACATCATTTGTCAGCCTTTTGGCTAAGATCAAGGGCATTCACATGCACGCACGCACACATGTATGCATCCCCAAGACTTTCATATGTCATTAATCATAACAGTTCCTAATACTTGTATTTAAATCTCCTAAAAATGTAGACATTTTCCACCCAAACCACAGTATGTTGACCATATGTGTGAATTTTTTATGGATAAACTGCTTTTATGCTAATATGCTTACAGTCACCCCATGTATGCATTTCAGTGTTATAGCTTTAGTTCTTCATGTCTCTTCAATCTAAGGAGAAGGGTTATCCTTTGTAGAGCAGAAGTTATGAGACTGGAAGTATAATTCAAGTTCTTCAAAAGAGAAATGTTCTAATCATGGCATTACCATTGACATACTGTAATTTTGTTGTTTATAATTTCTGTTCTATTTACTTTCAGCTTTTTGTTGAATGTTGTACATTAATCTAAGTGTTTTCATAATTGATAGCAGCTCATTTAATTTTGTATTATTTATCAGCACGTTGTACATTCTTCTCTCCACCTACAGTTGAAACAGGCTATCACATTTAATAATGTATTACTGGTTATAATTATTTGCCTTTTCTAGTATTGTCCTTAATTTAGGTATTAAAATGGACACTGTAGAACGAGGTTACTTTTTCTTCTCTGGAAAGAGCCTAGCATTTGTCAGTGTGCAGTACTTTGCTGCCAGTACAACTTGTCAAAGTGTGCTTTGGTAAAGATTCCTTGGCTTTTGTGTTTTGACAAGGTTTCAGTGTGTAGCTGAGATTTGCCCCAGCTTGTCATCACTTAGCTTCTGCCTCCCTGATCCTGGGATTACAGGCATGTACTACCCTGACCAGCTAGAATGGTTTTACACTACACACTTTAGATGCATTCACTGTGCATAAGTGCTTCAGAGGATTACTTAATGGCTAGTTTCCTGTAAGGGTTAATGGTGTGAATCCCAAAAGTTTGACTAAAATGTATTATTTTAATGGACCTTTGGAGTTCTTCTTAAGCCTGTGGTTATCAGAAAATTTTAATCTAGCAAACTGATTTTAGAATCATGTTTTTCTTTTTCTACAGTTCTATAAACATGTGGTACAAAGTGTTGAGAAATTCATTCAGAAAGTAAGTACATATGCTCTTTACTACCTGGGCTAAATGTGCTATAATTTGTATTGATGCTTATGTTCTCATTTATTCATTAGTTACTCCTAAACATGTGATTTAACCTAAAATTAATGTTTTGTATGTGTATGAGTGTTTTACTTACCTATGTGTATGTGTACCAAGTGTGTACTGGATCCCCTAGAAATGGAGTTAGAATTGGCCATGATTGACTGTGCTGGAAACTGAACCCATGTTCTCTGCAAAGCAGACTTGGAGACTCTCCTAGTCATTTTAAGCTTTATTCTAAGAGAGCAACTGGGTCTATGTTAGATCTGGGTTATATGATTGTCTTCTAACTATTTCCCTCATTCATTTTGTCTGAGCCACCAGTGCTGTTAAGCAGTCCTACATCTTATTTCATAGACCTTTTAGCTCCTTTTTCCAGGAGAAACAGGCAGATAAAAGCTGAAATGAACAGTCTTGCATACTGTCTTAGTTACGGTTATTATTGCTCTGATGAAACACCATGACCAAAGCAACTTGGGGAGGAACGGGCTTAGTGGGCTTCTGCATCCACAGCACTGCTCATCGTCTAAGGAAGTCAGCACAGGAACCTGGAGGCAGGAGCAGACGCAGAGGCCTTACTGACTTGCTCCACATGGTTTGCTCCTGCATTCTCATGGAGCCATTACAGACCAGTAGGCCAGGATGTCCCTGCCCACAGTGACTGGGCTCTCCCCATCAGTCACTGATTAAGAAGATGCCCTGCAGGCCTGCCCACAGCTTGGACTTACTGAACATTTTCTTAATCGAAGCTCTCTCCTCTCAGATGACTTTCTGTAGGTTGTGTCAAGTTGACACAAAACTTTCTAGCACACAAACTTTTTTTTTATTAGTCTCAGTGTCTCGTAATAGTGCTCTTGTTTCTGGCAGGTCTGTTTAAGACTTATGCCTAAGAAACTTAACTTTTTACTGACTTAACTTGGCATTAACATTTAACAAGGTTGCAGTATATTATGGAAGGTGAAGGGACCAAAATAAGATGTTTTAAAACTGGGCAGTCTTGAAGAATGGATATGACCTGTTTTGTTTCGGTCCGTCTTTTAACAAAGATTAGTTTAGCTGGGTGTGGTGGTATAAATCTTTAATGCTAGCATTTAGTAGAGGCAGTTGGATCTCTGAATCCAAGGCCAGCACCATAGTGTGTTTCAGGACAGCCAGGGATATTTAGAGACCATGTCTCACAACCCCCCCCCCCAAAAAAAATAAAAATTGTTCTGCCCTTTTTTTCTCTGAGTCCTTTCTCCTTCTCTCTCCTTCCCTTCCCCCTTCCTCGTGCTCTGGCTGGCCTCTTCCTCCTCTTTCTCTGCCTCTACTACCTTCTCTACTCCCTTCCCCATCCCCCAAATAATCTCTATTCTATACTATCAAAATAAATAAATAAATAAAATTTTAATTTATAGTTTTTTGTTTAATTTTTTTATGTGTATGAGTGTTTTGCTTGCATGTATGTTAGTGTGTACTGTGGTGTGACTGATATTCACAGTAGACAGAAGGCATCAAATTTCCTGGAGCTGCAGCTATAGCCATGTGTGAGCTGTCATATGGGTCCTGGGAGTCAAACCCAGGTCCTCTGGAAGAGCAGTGTATGTTCTTATTTAAGCACTGAGCCATCTTTCCACCCCTTTTCCTTTTTTTAAGATCTTGTTTTCTTCATAAATTACTGGTTAATCTTTCTGGGATTGACTGGTTTAGATAAAGATAAGATTTAAAGGAAATCAAATTGTAAAGTGCAGCATTAGAGACCAGACACTCCCACCAGTCTAAGTCTTTTTATAGGGTCTAATGTCCCAGCCGGTACTCTCAAACGTGACTGTGTGGGAATTGTGCAGGGAAGTTGCTGGAATGCAGTGTCAATGTGAACTTGGGGAGGAGCCTGAGATGTGCATTTCCTCCAGTTCCTGGTTGATAACTTAGCTCCTCATTGAGAAGTCAGTTTGCATAGTAGTCAAGTTTCAAGAAAAACAAAAACCTTAGAGATGAATGGTTTTTGATGGATGGCATTGGGGTGGAAGTGTGTTTGATCAAGAAAGATAGATAGTTCAGGATGTGGGGAAGACCTCCTAAGACTGTTCTGCAGTCCAGGTGAAGAAGCTAGCCTGGGGGAAAGTGAAGGGCTTTGTTTGTATCCATGTTTACAGACTGAGCTATGAATTTGTGTGGTTAAATAAACTTTTAATCTTAAAATAATTATCTTAAGAGTATTTAATCTTAGAGTAATAACTCTCATGTTATTAGGTCAGTGAACAACATGCCCTAATAACACAGATTGCATATAACTTTCAGTTATTTTGGGTGACAGCATTATCATATAGAATAAATATAACTAATCTAAAACTCCAAAATCCATATTGCTCCAAAATCCTAAAGTTTTAAATAAATACATTTTACTTGCTTAACTGATATTCCAGAGCTCAGCGTCACTCTTTTGAGTATTAGTCCAGCTGTTATATGTATGTAGAAGTTTCTTCCCTTTTGTTTACTGCATTGAATTCTGTAGATTGTTCCCCAGGTTAAGCATTCACACACTGACAAGCTTCTGATTCCTTTTTCACTTCCAAATAAAGACTGAAAACATTCATGTTCCACTTGTGGGATAAACGCAGGTTTTCATGGGGGAGGGGGGTGGTATTTCTGTTACGGAAATTGCCAAAGTATTCTCCAGATTGGCTGTACTATTTCATGTTGCATTACACACAATAAACAAATAATACAAGTTCAGTACAAGAGTGTAATCACTTGATGTTATCTTTGGTCCTTTATATGTTAGTCATTAAAATTTTACAGATAGAATGATGGATGATGGTGACAAATGAAAAGTTAACATTAAAGCCGACTTCTTATAGGAAGGACAACTGCTTAAAATACTAGGGCCTCCAGCTTTGGTGTAATGAATGCAGCCAGAAAACAGTCTATGTTTTGATAAACCTGCTCTTTTTTTTTTTTTTTTTTTTTTGAGACAGGGTTTCTCTGTGTAGCCCTGGCTGTCCTGGAACTCACTTTGTAGACCAGGCTGGCCTCGAACTCAGAAATCCTCCTCCCTCTGCCTCCCAAGTGCTGGGATTAAAGGCGTGCGCCACCACCGCCCGGCAAACCTGCTCTTTTTAAGTTGCACACTTACATATTTATTTGTGTGGTGTGTGTATGTGTATACATGTGCATGCAGGAGGGTATGTGCGTGTGTCAAGGGTGGAGAGGAGGACAACTTGCTGGAGACAGTTCTACTGAGTGGGGCCTGGAGATGAAACTCAGTCATCACACTTGGTGGCAGGCGCATTTGCTGGCTCAGCCATCTTGCCATTCTACTTTTTACAAGACCGAGGCAAAGAACTACAGACACTAAGGAAGTATAAGCTTTAGTAGTATTATTTGATTCAGCTCTTATATTAACCCTGAATTTGTAACAATCAACTTACATTGGTTATTGTGAATTAAAATTAATTTTGAATTGAAGACCCCATGATTTGCTGATTTTACTATTATCTAGACCTAACCATCGTGTTATTTACCAATTTGAAAAGCACTAGAGAAGTCTATTTAGCTCTGTTCCTGGAATTTTTATGATTAGTCAAGCTCCTTTTTGTCCACACGAAGCTTACCATTTTATATGACCGCTACAGATACATCTGTCTCTGATGTTCAGGGCTGAGTGCTATCACTCAGCCTTGTGTGTTTTAATGTGTCTGGATGCTCTGTCTTAGTGAGAGGCATTCAGGGCTGTTGTGGTTACTATTAGCTACCATTGGGCCTGAGGTATTCTTTCTAGGTTCAGATAATAGTCTGTCAACTAACTGTTACTGCCTAAGTTGAACCCTTTTGGCTTTTATTAAAGTTTAAATTTCCTATTGTTATGTTGGTAATAGAAGAGACTCACTTGTCATTTTCATGAAGCAGACATGGGAAACATAAAAATTATGACAAATACTCTTGGCATGTTTTCCTCCAGAAAACTTGATCCTATGCAAGTACCTGTTTTTATTTTTTAATGGTGTGTGCTTGTGTCTGTGTTTCTGTATGCCACATTTGTGCAGTAGTGTTTAGAGCCCAAAGACATTGGATCTCTAGAGCTGTACTTAGAACCAGCTGTGGCTACTAGTTGTGGGTACAGGGACCAGAACTCTGGTCCTCTGAAATAGCAGAGTGTGTTCTTAACTTCAGCCTCTAAGTATGTATTTGAAAATTAAGCTAAAGCAGTGAGTGGGTCATCCTTTGCTAAATTTCTTTTTCCATCCTTTGCTATTTTCTCAGAGAGAATGGCAGTCTTGTTTGAAGGACCTGTTGTAGTTACTTTTGTTCTCCTCATCTAGATGTGTCCATCTTTATGTATCATCCAGTCTTACGAAGACTGACTTTGATTGTGTACAGTCTTCACCCTTGGATGGTGCACAAAGGTCAAAGGCAGTCCTTCCACAGGCTCCTTGTCCACACGGAATTTTTAGTAAACTTTCTTTGCCTTTATTTTTGATAAGTTCTAACTGCTACACTATTTCAGTTTATATTTCATATACATGTTGTCCTGTTATGATGAGATGTTTTTGCCTAATGCTTTACTTTTTATTATGAAGTACATATGTACATGTACAGAGAGTGGTCATGGTCACATGGCTATACTCTTATAAGGACAAGACTTGTGTAATTGCTACTCATTTCTTATAGTCAAACTAAAGCCGGCCACCCCTTTCTAACCTCTGGCATTTGTCCGCCCAGGTAAGCACAGCCGGGCTTTGCTTTGTCCATGTTTGCTGCTAAAATAAGCATGACTTCTGTTTTTAATTATTTACAGAATATTAGTTTCTATAACCAAACCCACATGGATAATACTTCCAAAATTAACAGCACAGCTAAAGTTGCCCAAAATTCAAATTTTATACCACTAAACTCCGGCAGTTCATAGACCAGCTTTTCAAATATACAGAAGAAGATTTCCCCACATGGTGTCGCCCTAATTGTACCCTGGGATAGCCACCAGCAGCATCACTCAGTTGTGTTCAGGTACAGCCACTTATATTTTCCCCAACCTCCTTTTGTTTTTCTTAATGGTGACTTTTAATATATGAAAGTAGCAGCTCAAGTTTGAATGGAATTACTGAGTGATGTGTGTTTACATGTTGCATAGAATAGTGCCAAACTTGCCTAAAGAGCTCTTTTGTCAGACAACCCTGGCTAATGTAGCTACAGATGCCAACTTGGACAATAATTCAAATCTAACAAGTACTGTTAAAGGTGTAGTCACTCTGTCCTTACCCCCCTCCTCTTGCCTCTTTCTCAGAAGAGGGCATTGGATTCCACTACCGATGGTTGTGAGCTACTATGTGCTTGCTGGGAATTGAACTCAGGACCTCTGAACAAGCAGTCATTGCTCTTAACTGCTGAGCCATCTCTCCAGCCCTTTACCTTTCTCTTAATAAGAGTGTTATTCTGCAGCATGAGAGGTTGAAAGTTATTGGAGTATTTTTGAAGATGGTGTGTCTCAGATAATCTAACATGGTAATAACATTAAAGTTGTTCAGAGGTTGAGACATGATGGTACATCCCTGTAATGCCAGCTACTCAGGAGATGTAACTCATGATCATGGACTCCCAGCCCTGTCCAGAACCATACTGAGACTGTCTTAAAAGCAAGCAAACAAACCAAGCCATCAACAGCAAAATAATTCAGATTTAAAATGTTGGGGAGCCTTAGGAAATCTTACTTACAGTCTGAGAATTTTTGAAATTTTTTGTGTTAAGTATCTGATTTATTTACCTAGAGTTAAATTATTTAAAACAGGAAATTAAAATATTCTGCTTTTCTGTGTGTGCTAAGATGACATAAAGTAGTGTGAGAAACTGCCCTGCAGTGTGCTCATGTAAAGAGTGGGCTTTGATGGGGAGGGAGCGTTTGTCTGTGTTGTGCACTCTAGGGCCACAGCCCTCCCAAAGCCCCAGGCTTCAGAGCTCCATGGAGGCAGCTGTTGGGGTGGGCACTAATGCACTGGGAAATTGTCATCACAGTTTGCCATAAGTCAAAGGAAAATACACTTAAAAACCACATTGATAACTTGTTTTGCTTATTATCCAGTGCTAACTCGTCTCATTAGTAACTTGCAAATACTCTTAAGTTAATTCTTTCTGTAAAATGCATTATGAGATTATTTAAATGTCAACATAAGGTCAATAAATCATTATTTAATATGTAGCAGTGGGCATATTTTTTTTAACCAATTGATTTTCTTTTCTTCTTCTTTTTTTTTTTTTTTGTTTTGTTTTGTTTGATGACTTTATTGTTGCATAAAAAAGCACTGGCCGTTTCTGCCTCCTCCTTGCCCCCAAGTGGGTTCACAGCAGTTAGTTAAAATTATTTTTTCTGAAATGTATTGCTTGGATAGGGAGCTGTATGAGTGTAAGGGAGATAGTTTTGGCCAGATACCTAAACTGAAGGGAAGTTCCAGGGTGGGTGGGCTGAGGAGGAACTTGAGGCTTTCAAAAAGAGCAACCTTAAAACAGGTGGTGTTTTGATCCTTCAGTTTCTTCGGATAATAAATGTTCAAACAGCACCCTTATTACCTATCACCTTACCACCTTTGGTGGGCTACAGCAAGAACGTAATAGCAAAAAAAAAAAAAAAAATCTAGAAACAATTCCTTTGAATTAGTGCTTAAATTTCTCTTGATAAAGACCAGTAAGGAAATCTGAAGGAACATATTAAGTATCCACTAGACTTTTTGCAAGGTTAAATTATTCATTGAGTTGGCTGTAAATAGCATTAAATGGTGTCCTAAGGATTTTTTTTCACTGATATGTAAAACTTATAAAATGTTTTTTAGAATCTGTACTTTAAAAAAATAAACTGTAGTACAACCAATTTAAGATTATCCCTGGCTAGCTTACAAATAGCTAAGGCTCAGACTATGGTTATTTGGCTTTGACAATTACTGGGGGTCACCCCTAATCTACTTTTCTTTTAACTGCTGGCCTGGCCACCTCCCCAGCAGTGAACCCCAGATACTTGCTGTTTCTCCTGGCCATGTGCTCATGGTTCCTCTCCCCTCTTGGCCGCTTCTTCTCCTCTCATTCTTCCTCCTTCCCTCTCCAGGTCTCTCCTCAGTCCTCTCTCTTCTCCACCCCCAACCTGGTAACTCCAAACCCACCTGCCTCTAATCCCTCCAGTAATTGGCTGTAGCCAATTTTATTTAGCCAATAGTTTTAAATCAAGGTAAAGGTTTGCATAACAAAAGCTTGTAACCTTGAGAATGCACTAGTAGGCCTAGACCTTCCCAGTACAGAATTTAGCATTACAATACATAGCAGCAGACCAAACCCCTACACGAAACTTTTAAAAAAGAAAAGCTGTGTTTACAGCTCTGTGCAGGGTTTGTGCACGAAACTTTTAAAAAAGAAAAGCTGTGTTTACAACTCTGTGCAGGGTTTGTGCATGATTCTAAATATGTTGAGTACCAAGAAGTGTTTTGTTTTAGTTTGTTCAGTGATTTCAAGAAAATAAAATTATGTGAATACTGGGCCTATTTATACCTAGAAGTACATCCTCCTTTGTGGTTGTAATTTTGTTTTAGTTAGCTTGTTTTTAAAGCAAGTTTTCTTGGGGCTGGAGAGATAGCTCTGGTTGATAGCAGTTGCTTTTGCAGGGGCCCTGGGCTCTGTTTCCAGCACCTGTATGTCAGCTCCCAGCCACCTGCACCTCCATTTCCAGGGAATCGGTGTCCTCTCTTTTGTAGGCACCTGCCATGCATTGGTGCACATCCATACACACAGGCAAAATGTTCATATATATGGAGTGAATAAAGAAAAAGAAAACCAAGTTTTCTTAGGTTTCTTGTTCTAGAATAAAAAGCTTGATTTCAACTTGTGCAAACTAGGAAACGTTGTGCTAAGAAGTAGAGAATCTTTAGTTTACAAAATAGATCAAAGATAACTAAGTTTAAAAAGATATTGACCCAGTGGGCTAGTTTGAAAATATTGGAATGATTTGGTGTTTGCAAAATTTCCCAGAATTTTTATGGTGGTAGTTTCATGTCTCTTTTATAGTTGAGGTATTTGAGACAGTTTTAAACGTTTGGCTGGATATATTTAGCATGTTATTAAGGCTGTTTTATTTGTTCTTTTACTGATACAGAAGTGTGAGCAGTGGAGTCTAATGAGTGCCTCCAAAGTGTTTTCTAACCCTCTCCTGATTTTGCTTCCATTGTTCTAGCTTTTTAACTTCCTTAAATGATTTTTTAAAATAATAATGTCTATCAGGTTGTTTTTAGTCACTGAAGTCAGTTATTCAGTGCTAGTTTGGAACTTGGGTGAGTAACAGTTGACCTGACTGCATTGAATAGACAAAGTAGATTCTGTTCAAAGTAGATGCTATTTTAGATACAAATAATTAAGAACTAGGCAGAGTCTGTCTATTCATTATAGCCTGAGCAGTGTTTTTGCTTAAGTGAGGATTATAATGTCTTTTCTATCAAGGATTTTTACCTTTCTGTTCCTCTCCCTCCCTCTCTCTTCTTTCATCAGTGTAAACCAGAATACAAGGTACCTGGACTGTATGTTATTGATTCCATTGTGCGACAATCCCGGCATCAGTTTGGTCAAGAAAAGGATGTGTTTGCACCCAGATTTAGTAATAACATCATTAGCACTTTTCAGAATTTATATCGTTGCCCTGGGGATGACAAGGTATGGTATTATTTTATTAAAGGAGATATGTTATTCTCTTCTTAGAGTCTTTAGACTACCTTTTATATGACCTCCTGTTGACAACTTAACTCTTAGCTACTCTGATGTTTAATATTTAATTATTGTAACAGCCACACTCGTTTTACTCTTAGAACTTTTAGAGAGTAGAAAGATGTAATTGCTTTTGCTACTTTTTAATTTATCGAAGCAACTTTTGTGAAAGAAATTGGCTACCAAAGTATTCTGAAATTATATTAGACCTTTAGTCATGCACACAGCCACTTTAGGATTGTGGTGAGTTGGCATTTATTTTTCAGTTTTGTGGAAAATGGATCTGCCAAGCAATTCATAGAAAAGTACATATCAGACTTCTTTTGTTGCAATTTTCTAAGTGTTGAAGACCAACACTCAGATTTTAGTGTATGTAAGTATGCTGTAATTAGAAGGTAAAGGATCCAGAACTAAGATGAAAGGAAATGGCTCCCTTCATATCTCCTGGAATTACTAGACATGTACTTTGTTGATACTCATTTGGAAGTGATATGGTGCCCTATTTCTGTTTTTAATAAAAGCTAGAAAAGGGTTAAAAGAGGGTAAACAGGGCTGGCTAAGGCTCAGCTGTTAAGACCATTCTCTTCTCTATCAGGGCTCTAGGATTGTGAGCCCTGCACTGGGATCAGGCACTCCTGCAGCTTACACATCTATAACCCCAGTTCCAAGGGATAAAGCACTCCCTTCCGTTCTCTCGCTCTCTCATACACACACATACACACACTAAAAAACGAGAGACTGGTGAGGGGTGTTATAAGGAAGAATCCTAAATCTAAGGCTTATAACAAGACTAGTTTTATTTTTAACCATTGTCATGTCTTGAATTTTAAAAATCAATATTATAGAAATAAATTTATTACAGCATATTCTTCGTAAATATTCTTGGATTTTGTTCTAATCATTTTGGTATTATGGTAAGCCCAGCTAGTAGTCCTAAAGAATGTTTCAGATGTTTAGTCACCCACCTTATTAATGAGTTCTAATAATGGAATCCTGTGTAAAATAATTCACTAATTTGAAATAGTAATTAGCCACACTCTTTTAGAATTCGTTTCCTTGAATTTTTGACAGGTACAATAAACAAATCTACCTTGATCTCGTGGGTGTCATGACTACCCCCTCTCAGGATAGTCTTTATGAATGGGGCGTTTTACAGACCACATGAGGAAGGATTAGCTGAGTCTATAATCTCAGTAGTAAAGAAAGAGTGTGTACTTAGATATACAGAATGATGTCGATGGGCTTGTTACTTTAGAGAACTTAGTATCAGACATTGAGAAGTATTTATGTAAGCCTAAACAATGCCCAGTACTCTGAGGACTCCACTGTGCAAAGGCAAGAGTTGAATCAGAGGGCTTGAACCATTCATTGTATAACTTTTCTTATGCATCATTTGAAGTGTAAAAATGTCCACAACTGCATGCTGCTTAAAGTGAACCATTTTACAAACGTAGCTGTTTCTTTCTCGAGGCTTGAACACCAGCTCTTTTTTTCCCCTTAAAAATTAACAAATGGCCTTAGAGTAGTAGTAATTTATAGTTCTTGGGCATAGAACCTTTATATTAAATAGTTGTGATTTAACTTGTGTGTTATCATTAAGGGCATGGGGATGACTTTTATTCTTAGTTTGGTTTCAGGTGATTGTTACTCTGACATAAGTCTATACTCTGACATAGTCTGAGTAAGCTACTTGTATTTCAAGAAGTGGAAGTAATTGATGTTTATTTAAAATAATAAAAAAAACCTTTAAGGTTAAAATAATATGGTAAAACATTTTAGAACACCTTTCTTTGTTGGGCATGTACTTAGCTGCAGACCTGAAACTCCTGGGATCTGTAGCTCCTGGGATCTGTGAACCCTTCCTTCAAACAACTTAGTAGGAATCTCTCTGCTCACTAACTCTCAGTATTCCTGGTTGTGACACAGAGATCTGTAGAACCAGCCCAACCTTTTCAAATTTATATTACCTTGAGTAAAATGTATGCAAGAATTGAGTCAATAGAATTTGAGAACTAAGCTGGGATTTCTTGTGAATACTGTTGGAGAACGATGAGGGTTTCAAGTGAGGTGAAGTAGTGTTGTGACTGATGACAGCCTGTAACTTTATCCCAGCTTGCTTGTGCCTAAGACCTGCAGATGCTAGCAGCAGACAGTTTGTTATAGTCACAGCTAAGGAAAAGGACAAGAAAAATACGTTATAGTTTCATTTTGTAAATGAAGAAATGTTGGTAAAATTTGTTGACACAGTTGGACCTAAGACCAGAGAGAATGAGAAGTGTCAGGTGCATACATCATGAATCGTGTAGGAGATGCTTAAATGTTACATGACTACATGTACCTCAAGAAAAATGGGACTTACCCTAAGTACCTAAGAAACCCAGAATAGTGTGAGATTAAAACACAGTATGATATACCTGTAGGAATGAGTTGTAATTCTTTAAGAGGAATGAATTGGACGCAGAGATGCACTCAAAGGTCTTGTCAGAAAAAGACAAATGATGCAGATTTTATTTATTTATTTTTGTAAAATGGTAGAACACTCAGATTATTCTAAGACACAAAATAATGTAGAATATTATTCATATAAAACATAATTCTTGCCCTGGGAGCCAGATTGAGTAATGCTAGTGGGGTGTTGACTTTACCCATCAGGGAGAGAGTAGGTAGGAACAGTGACAAGAGTAGAGGAGGGGCCATGCCTGTGCTGTGCCTAGGAAGTGGATGGTTTTGGGTGTAAAGTACATTTATGGCAAGGTTCTTAGACAGGACTTGAGTTTGGTAAATTGTCCTTTTTCTTTTGGTCAGGGAAACATGCTGAACACAGGCGCTGAGCTACATTTTTTAAGTGGAGAAATACCCTCCCTAAAATTATTAAATAGCTTATAAAATGAAATTTGTTTAAGAGTCACATTAGATGAGGACTTTGTCCTGAAGTTGCTTGCTAGCTCAGAAGGTAAGCATTCTGTGAGTCAGGGTTAAAGTTCACCTTTATGTGTGTGTATGCATGGTATTGAGATAGAGTCTGCCTCTGCCTCCGAGTTCTTAGGGCAGGGCAGAGGAGATGGCCCAAGGAGTAACGTGCTTGCAGTTCAGGCCTCCCGACCTCATTTGATCCTGGAACCCATGGGAAGGCGGGAGTTTCAGTCAGAGCAGTTCTAAATGCACCTATGTTATCAATCCCATGTGACTTGGCATATGTAGAAGATGGAGCCTGCCTTCACCTGCTTAAGCTAGATGTAGCTTTCATTTATCTTGTGTAGCTATCAGAAGTAACTACCCTATTGCCTAAGTTAGGGATTGCAGAATGGTTCAAAACAGTTTCAGGATGGAATTTACCACTTAACTATTTTAGTCTCTCTTCGCATGCCCAGATAACCTAAACGAAATAAGTGTGCTAAGGTTTTGAAAGCAGAAAAAGATGAAAACAATCTTAGAGATGTAATGTGCCATAGAAATATTTTAATCTTCTTTACACCCTGTGCTCAGATAATCTGTGAAATGAGTTGTGCTAATATTTTGAAAGCAAAACATTTGAAGTCATTTTTCTTTGTTCTTCTAGAGTAAAATAGTGAGAGTATTAAACTTATGGCAGAAGAATAATGTTTTTAAGAGTGAGATTATCCAGCCTCTTCTGGACATGGCGGCAGGGATTCCACCCCCAGTTGTCACCCCTGTTTTGGCCAGCACCACTGCAGCTATGAGCAACACTCCAGGTACGTGACTGTCGTACAGACTTGTTGGAGACTCAAGTCACACTGCTCACCCAGCGTTCCCATGCACAATGCTACAAGGTGACAGCGCAGAGGAGTTATCCAGCGTTAGAGACTCGAAGGCTGAGTGTGGTGGCAAGTGCCAACCCTTAGTCCTTACACTGGGCAGATAGGCAGGTAGACAGGCAGGTTTCATGAAATACTGGTAATCTAAAATTCAGAAAACAATTTTAAAAAATTGATTTTATTTCTTTTTTCAATCACCAGAAACATTTTGGAAAATGTCTGTGTAACAGTTCATTTTTGTTTTGTTAGCACTGCCAGGGCTTGAACTCAGGGCTTGGCATGTGCTGGGCAAGCCCTCTTCCTCTGAGCCACATCCCAGTGCTCAGTGAAAGTGCTCTTGATGGAGGTCGTCTGTAACGCCTTAAGCCTGCATATGTAACTTAATTTGTTTACAGGATATTTGGGGAATGTAATTTAAAGAAGAACCCCGAAATTGCTCAATAAAGCCAAGATTGCTTTAATGTAATTATCTAAAAATTTTATTGTTTGGAAAATTTTAAATATTTTCAGTTTTTACTCTGAACCCAACATTCGTTGACTTTTTGGTTTGTAGTTCTTGTTGTATACCTGTCTACAAATCTATATATGTATAAGAGTTTTGAACAAAAATAGTTTCATCTTACAGAAATTCATAGATTTTACCAGGAAAGATTGTACTTTGGTTATTTCCCCCATTAAAGAATTTTCTGTAGCAAAACTTTGCTGACAGGTTTCATTGGTAGCTTAGTTTAAGATAGGTGTGGACAGATCCCATGCGGCTAGGAGTAGAGAATTTCCTTCCTGTTTGTAAAACTACCTAATTACATAAAGGCTGTAAGTGGTTTCCAAGATGGAGGCAATGAAGTGAAATATGCTATCTGCTTATGTTTTATATATTAACTGAATAAATCTTTATATCTTTTAAAGTATTGTTTACTTGCTTCCTTCTTTGGTGCGTGTGATGTCTTTTCTAAAAGGAACACCTGTGACACCTGTTACTCCAGCCAATGTGGTCCAAGGCTTACCTGATCCATGGGTATCGCAGATAACAAATACAGACACCCTGGCAGCTGTTGCTCAGATCCTACAAAGTCCTCAAGGTCAACAGGTGAGTCTTTATGTTGTGTCAAGAAGGTTTGGAATGTGTCGTCTTCCTAATGTGTAGTTCCATGGCATACCTCCTTCTTGGTGTGTTGTCCTTTCCTGTTAACACGGGAGCACTATGCTTGGAAATTACACTTGTATGGACATTATCTTATAATTAAAGTGTGTTCTGTTGTAAGTTTTTTCTCTATCAGAATAGTGAGGTAGCACAAAGCATATACCAACCATTATTAGGTGCCATTACTATCTCACTGATAAAACAGGGTGCTTCCTGTGGCCATTGTGGCAGGAACTAATAGAATATAACATCACTTTAGAGAAGTTACTGCTGTGGTGCTTTTCACAGTTTTCTTAGGAAATGGTGATGTCAGAGGAATGAATGGTTCAGCTGTCTAAAGGAGGGACAGGACAGCCCTGTCTCCCGTCTTTCATATTGCTTCCTCCATTCTAGTGCTATGAAGAGTTGTGTGTCTTATTGTTGACCTTACTGGTAAGGTCATGTTCATGTTGTTTTGTTTTCTATTATAATATAATATCCAATATTATAGTAGTAGACAACATTCTAGTAGTATTATAATATATGATCTAATATTATAATGTTTGGATAATTGCATGACTCTAACTTGTTTCCTCTTACTGCTGTTTTTAAGGTAGATTATTGCTTCCTTGCAGGTATTATACCTTTTCATACTAGCTATTGATAGTAGTTCTGCTATTTTCATTTTTCTAATCTTTGCTACAGTTATAAATTATAAAAATTATGCTGAATGATTTTTGTTTTATTAACAGGGTAATTGTTTATGAAGCAGTAATACAGCATTTAATGCATGTAATTTGTGATATTCAGATTGGGGTAAATGGCATATTACTCTCAGTCATTTACTCTTCTTTGTTGTTAACAGTAAAATCCTCTTTACTGGATGTGTTAAAATGATTGTTGTCAACTCTCTTTGTCCTCCGTGCTCTACCAGGTGGTTCCTGGGTGTTGAGTAAACCCAGGCAGTCAGACTTTACCCACAGAGATGCCTCACCAGCTCTCTCTAGTGCTTTTGTTCTGTTGTGTTTTTGAAAATTTTACTTTATTTATGTGTATATCTGGAGGCCAGAAGACGGCTTTGGGTCGTCTGGAGCTGGCTTTACACGTGGTTGGGACCTGGCTGGCATGAGTGCCAGAAACCAAACCTGAGTCGTCTGCAAGTGTGGCATGCGCTGCCACTGAGCCACTTATTCTTCAGCTCCGTGCTTTGTTTTGTCTCTTAAAGATGGGTGGAGAGCAGGGATAGGTACTGCTGTAGTTTGTTCTGTTCAGAACAGGAAGTTACACAGTCTGTTGAGTCTCAGACTGTGTCCTGTTGAACAGGTTTTTCTCATGTTTCCAGGAAGTGGGTTCTCAGGCAGTCGATGTGATTGATAGAGAAGCTGCTGTCCTTGCGGGATTAACTGGAAGGATGAGGAGCTTAGTGGAAGCATCCGACTCCTGAGGGATCCTCTGTGCTGTTGTTACAGTGTGACTGTTTCATATGTAATGCTCATGACTTTGAAAAGCTAAGCCAGGGTTTCTAGGGGCTTTGGTGCTACCCACTTCATCTGCTCTCCTGCTGAAGTACACACTGACTGAAGCAACGCAGGAGGACAGGGTTTCTTTCAGCTTACACTTCCAAGTGACAGTCCATCACTGAAGGAAGCCAAGGCTTCCTGGAGCTAGCAGAGACTACAAATTTCCAGGTTCACATTCTCCTGCTTTTCTTATACATCCCAGGCCCCCTCGCCTAGGGATGGTACCACCCTCAGTGACCTGCTAAGACAGTGTCACAGGCTAGACTGATGAAGGGAGTTTTTATCTTGAGGTTCTATTTCCCCAGGTGACACTAGGTTTATGTTTATGTTGACACCTAAAAGTTTTTCCTATAATTTTCCACCCCTTGTTAACTTTGACATACAGCATTTTAAACTCTAAATTTTCTTTTGTTCACTAAATCTTATATTAAGTCATAAAATATACTACAGCATTAAAAATTCCACAGTCTTTAAAATTTTCAACACTTTGAGGCTAGTATTTCTTTAAAAATGCACAGGTCTCTTCATCATGGGCTCCTATAAATTCCAGAATGTACTGTATCCTTTCTTATTCCCAGAAGGAAGCACCAGGACAATTAAAGTGAAATCAAGCTGAAACTAATACCGAGCAGTGTGGAAAGCTCTCCGTATGACCCATGATATGGGCTGGCTGCAGAGGGCCCAGCAGTAACACCTCTCTGCCACTCCCCGTACACATATATGTCTCCGAGGCTAAGGCCACTTCTACCTCACGACTGCCATTGTCCCTGGGGGATTTAGCACAGTCCTGGCTTCTCCAGTATGCTATGGTCACCACTGCAACTCAGGCTTCACCTTTGCCAGTGGCCTTCTTTGCTTCTTCAGGGACTCTGATCCTGTCTTATAGCGCCACACCACTCTTTATTTTATGTAGGCCAGTGTTTTGCCTGAATGTCTGCACCATATTCTTGTGTAATATTCACAGAGGCTAGAAAAGTGTGTTGGCTGCCTGGGACTAGAGTTACAAATGGTTGTGAACTACCATGTGGGTGCTAGAAGTTGAACCCAGGTCATAACTGGAAGAATAGCCAGTGCTCTAAATCTCTGAGCAATCTCTAGCTTCTATAGCACCACTTTTAATCTTTTTTTTTTTTTTTTGGCACCTTCAGTCATTTAGAACCAGTACTGTGTAGAAGAAAGTATTTGGTAAATTGTGGTGCCACCTGATGTGCAGCCTCAGTCCCCTGCTGTCCACAGCTTCTGTGCTGAGGATATATTTCCCAGACAGTTTTCGTTGTGACTACTTTTTCAGACCCAGCTGTTCAGCCTCCATTGTTCCAGCAAAGCATGTTAGCTTTATGTCTTTAGGTTGTTCAACTTCTGTAATAATTTTCATTTTTGTGCTAAAACACAATGACTAAAAGTGACTTGTGGAAGAGTTTTTTTTTTTTTTTTTTTTTTTATTTTTTATTGGCTTAGATGTCCAGAGGGGAAAACCCATAGTAGCAAGGAAAGCGTGGCAGCAGGCATCTAGAGCAAAAAAGCTGACTGATCACATTCTGTCACACAGAAGCCCAGAGATCACAGCCTTAACTGCAAACCCAAGCCAGGAATGTGAACTGAAGTGTGGCAAGGCTATAAGTCCTCAAAGCCTGTCTCTAGCCTCCAGCGATGCACTTCCTTCTTTGGCCAGACTGTGCATTCCACCCCATGGACCCCTTCAAAGTTCATAACTTTCCAAACAGTAGTACTGTTATCCGGAGGACTACATGTTCAAACACATGCACCTGTCGGGCATTTCTTATTCAAACAACAACACATAAAACATTTTTCTCTGAAGGATGATAGCATTCATTTGTCAAAAATGTTTATCCAAGGGGGCTGGAGAGATGACTTAGCGGTTAAGAGCACTGACTGCTCTTCCAGAGGTCCTGAGTTCAAATCCCAGCAACCACATGGTAGCTGTAATGGGATCTGATGCCCTCTTCTTCTGGTGTGTCTGAAGGAAGCTTCAGTGTACTCATATACATAAAATAAATAAATCTTTTAAAAAACTGTTTCCAAAAGACCAAGTACTGACCCAAAATTATGATATATTTTTTCCCTTCCAGCTTCAGCAACTAATACAAACCTTACAGATACAGCAGCAGAAGCCCCAGCCTTCTATCCTGCAGGCCTTGGATGCTGGTCTTGTGGTTCAGTTACAGGCACTCACTGCGCAGCTCACAGCTGCAGCTGCTGCAGCCAACACGCTCACGCCCTTGGATCAGGGAGTCTCTTTCAACAAGGTAGTGATTAAAGCTACTGATGTGTTACATGTGAACTGAAGACTATGGACTATCATATAGTTTCTGTTGTGTAGATTATGTTTTATCACAGACTTGTGTGCTTGATAGGACCTTTCTATGTGTAACCCATGTTTGCTAATACCTAATACCTAATCTGTCTGTCTCAGCCT
Organism: Tokudaia tokunoshimensis; assembly: GCA_036184795.1. Taxonomy (NCBI): domain Eukaryota; kingdom Metazoa; phylum Chordata; class Mammalia; order Rodentia; family Muridae; genus Tokudaia; species Tokudaia tokunoshimensis. The sequence goes on from BTHU01000006.1 coordinate 76,777,115, forward strand.
CCCAAATGCTGGTTGTGCTAGTCTGTGTTCTATCATTTGGCTTGATAACATCATTAATCAGTATGTGAAAGTTTAAAGGAAATTTTTCTGTAAGTTGATATTATTGTATATTTTATGTGTAGGCTTAACTATGGAAAAAGTGTTTTTAAATTTGAAGCAGTTTTATAAATGATTTTTGTGTGTGTGTCTGTGTGTGATAGCTTCATCATAGTTGTCTGGGGTGTATCTTGGAAATGCTATGTGTGTGTGTATATATATGCACATACAAATGTGTATGCATGTTATTTCTGTTAATTATTTTCATAGGAAAATCAGTCCTAATTTCTTGTATAATGACTTGGCTATTTGACCAGTTGCTCCTAATTTATTCTTAGTAGCTATACCACATTTTATCATTAAATTCTTACTAGTTAACAGTTGGTTATGGTCCTAGATGGTTTTTTTAAGTTACAGTTCCATAATACTTCATTTTTTAATTGGTGGGTAATGATAGGGTGGAGATCCCTGAGTCTGAGGCACTACATAGAGAGACTCTGCCTTGAAAACAGTACTGTGCTTTAGTAAATTTACTGCCTTGTCAACGTTGGTTCTGCTGATTCCTGTACCTCCAGAGGTGCCTTCCAACCAGAGATAGAGCTAAACCATCTAAAAATGTTTATACACACTGTGTTAATGCTTAATAAATAAAGTAAGCACAGTGAAAAAAGATTGTGATCTCTCTTGAAAAATGACCGCAGCAATGTTTTCAGACTACATTGTGCACAAGTAACTAGAGTTGCCTTGATGACTGTGAGAGGGACTGCTGTATGTTACAGTCCTCAAAACATGTGCTCAGGTTGCCTACTCCACCATAAAACACTGTACAGTGGCACAGAACATGTACTTTGCATTTCAGTAGCATTTGTAATATGCACGTCAGAAGCACTTTTTAATTTGTCTTTCTCCTCTTCCTTAGAAGTTGATGGATAGATTTGATTTTGGGGAAGATTCTGAGCATAGTGAAGAATCCAAAAAGGAAATTCCTACTCCTCAACTGTAAGAATCATGATTTTCTTTATACCCATGTTTTCTTTTTCTGTTGTTCTATGTGCTGGGTGGCATGTTAGCAGACTTAAGAGTTGGAGTGAGCTTTTCATAAGTTAGGGCTGTTTTCGGCTCTTAAGCACCAAAATTCTGGAGGGTAGTGGACTTGCTATCTTAACATTATTTGGACTCCCTAGATTATTTGGACTCTTTTTCAGATCTTTGCAAATGGTTGGGATATATTAAAATTCCCTACAGGAAAATTGATAGTCAGTCCAGTTGTGATATTTTCTTATGTCTTTGTTGACTTAAAATAACTTAGTTGTAAGAATATTTGTAATAGGTGGACAGATGCTTCTGTCAGAGTCTACTTCTGTAGTGTATGCCAATTTCTGAGAAGTACATTGAACTAGTTAGAATTAAGCATTGGAAGTATATGGATTTCATTTATTTAAATGAATGGACTTTGTATTTTTATTTAAATCACTCGCTTTCTCCCCTTAAATGGCTGTGCAGAGCCCTATGTTTTTGTAAAGACCAATAGGAGAGTGTGAGGTGGAAGTTGGGAGAGAATGAGTGGGATCTCACCCAATCAGATGTCATAGATCTTATATACTGGGATAATGTGTAAGAATACATAAAATAAAGTACATTCTTTTGACATAGGGACTTTCTTGACCGAAGTTTAAAAATAGTATTTTCGGTGATAAACAGTGAAGTTGAAAGAGCCGTTTGAAGTATTGTGGCTGAGTGTGCTAAACAGTGTAAGAAGTTGTTACGAGTCCTGAGGGTAGAGCCAGAGCTTTCCCGCCCTCTGAGGAAAGAGTTTGCAGACTGTTGTAGTGTCACGTGTTGTGTTGAATTGAGTTCCTTCATTTTCTAGACATCATTCAAACACTGTGTATTGAAAGAAAAGTCAGTGGACTCCAATTTCTTTCATGATAGTCTGTCAGTATTTGAAGATAGGCACCATTCTTCCTGTGGGTTTATCTGCTCCAGGTGACGATGGTTTTGAGACCGCTCACCACCTTGCCTGTTCTTTTTAGGGCGTCCTCTTTTTATCTCATGTCTTACCTTCTAGTACCCAATATTCCAGGTGTGACTGTCCCAGAGTGTAGTTAAATTATTATTTTCACTTATCTATACACTATCTGTTTCTGTTTACATACCTCATAACATGATGCTTTTTTAAAGGACACCTATTCTATAAAGTTTATGGGCAGTGATAATTGTAGATTTTGCACATGCTGGTTGATCGGACATTTTCCACTGTCTCACAATTAAACATGAGTGATTAAATTGATAATGTTTACACATGCTTACTTTTTTTAAGCAAGTGTTTATAATTGTCCATTACCACAATAAGCGTTACTAATACATGTATAGCATATCCATGTGTGCAGCATGAGGCAGTGGTGTCAGCTCCGTAACAGAGCTTTTATGTTGAAACATTAGTCTCTTTCTCTTCCAATGCAGTGATGCTTCAGAGTATTTGTTTTGGTTATTAATGCCAGTAGAGCACCCCGTGTGGAGTGCCGTGTGGGTCTCTGACTGCTTGCTCTCCGTTAGCTCTTGTCACCTTAACATGCAGCTGCGCCCTCTGTTTCTCATGTAGCTCTCACGTTTCGGAGTCTGTGAACAACTCCATCTTCCATCAGATAGCAGAGCAGCTGCAGCAGCAGAACCTGGAGCAGTTGCGACAGCAGCTCCTGGAGCAGCAGCAGCCTCAGAAGGTCGGTGCTTCCTGCAGTTACTGCGCTCTGCAAAAGGGCGCTCTGTGGGCGCTCGGGTGGTGTCCATTCTTAGTCTCTGCAGCCGTTTGTTCATCTTTGTTGTCCCGGCTACTTTATGACCTTTCTAAGGTATTTCCTTTTAAAGACCTTTATAGCTGTTCCTATTATTAAAACAAAGTCTCTGGCAATGTAACAATGATGTATAGAAATGAACTTAATGATAGAAGACAGATGTGTATTTTGGAGTTACATCTTAAAGCTTCATGTTTTCTCCTTTCTGCTGTACTTGTCTAGGAAGGTAATGACAATTATGTTGATGGTAGTGTTTAAACAGATTAATATCATTGATTTTTAAAAGAAATTTATCACTAATGCCATGTGATAGGAACTCTGTTACACATAGGAGAGGCATATTTTTACTTAAATTTTCATGAGGAAGGTACCACAACTCCCAAAGGAAGTTGAAGCTTACTGAGATTATATATATATATATATATATATATAAAAATAATGGTATCTGGTCAGTTTTAAGAATTACCTTTATTTTTCACATAACTAAGAGGTAGGAATACTTCAGTAATAATATGTAGTTTCTTCATGTAATTTTGAGATGTTAGGAGTTCCAGAGATGCTAAGATGTGGAAGAAAAAAAGCTTCACTTTAGAAGTGATAAAATATGTCAAGTTACAGAGTAAGATTTAGTTTTACAAAATCCTACTTGGGACCTGTATGAGAAACACTGGTAGATATCCACCTATACTGGGCCTTAATCACTAAAAATGGTATTAGTCATGAATTTAAAACAACCCACAAACATATTTTTCATGTGATTATACATTTTTAGGCAGGTGACACACATAAAGATGGACAGGAAAGTAGTTCTGACCTAAGGCGTAGAACCTTTTCTCTCAAGAAGTCCAAATGTTTGCATAAACCCAGACTGTGGTAACTGTGCAGGGGACTGGCATCATGGAATGGACTTAGTACTTTTGACGTTTAGAGCAGTTGAGACACAGAGCTTGAACATGACCTTGTAAATGCAAACAGTATAATGTGGAGGTGTCCAGAGATACCTGAGAACTCATGATCACAGCCTGATGGAACAAACAAGTTCTGATTCAATTGGTCTGAGTAAGAGGCATGGTTTTGCTAAAGCGATGTTATTCACTTAAGACGGTAAGAAGGTAAACATTGGCATGTTTGTGTGAGTCAGTCATACAGGATAGTAACTACAGAGTTAATAGAGACAAGGGTGGTGCTTTGTCCAGTAACAGCCGTACATAGAACAGGCTGAGCTGCTACCGTTCAGAAGGGTTAGCAGAAGCAGTAAGCCAAGGCTACACTCCCAACATGAAAGAGACTGGTAATTTGAGAACAGTCTGAAAAATCTCACCAGCCAGAGAACTATTTACTCATGTTTTAGTTTCAAAACGTTAACACATACAGTAAAAAGATCCTTTTAGAAGAAATAGAATTTAAGTTTCCATTGTCCAAAACTTGTCTATTGATAAAAGATGCTGTATTAGTTAAGGTTTCTATTACTGTGAAGAGATACCCTGACCTCAGAAACTATTATAAAGAAGACATTTAATTAGAGCTGGCTTACAGTCTCAGGTTGAGTCCACTATTACCATGTCAGGACATGGTAGTGTGCAGGCAGACATGATGCTGGAGAAGGAGATGAAAGTTCTACATCTTGATCCACAAGCAGCAGAAAATTGTTTGCCACACTGGGCATGGCTTGACTATATTAAGACCTCAAAGCCCACCCCCATAGTGATACACTCCTCCAACAAGGCCACACCTAATAATGGAACTCCCTGTTGTCAAACATTCAAACACATTAGTCTGTGGGGGCTATTCCTGTTCAAACTAGCACACTCTGCTCCCTGGCTCACATAGGCTTATAGCCATCTCATAATACAGAAATGCATTCAGTCCAACTTGAAAGTCCCCATAGGTTTTTCCTTCTGTTTGTTTGTTTGCTTATTAATTCATTCATTCCTTCATTCATCTCTCTCTCCTTCCTTCCTTCCTTCCTTCCTTCCTTCCTTCCTTCCTTCCTTCCTTCCTTCCTTTCCTCCCTCCTTCCCTCCCTCCCTCCCTCCCTAACTCACTTTATATCCAGGTTGATACCCCCATACCCCTACACCTACAGTTTTCCACCCATCCACTTCTCTTTTGAGAGGGTGGAGTCATTCCCCCCCCACCTCCACCTCCCCCCCCCCCCCGCCAATATATCCCACCCTGGCACATCAATCTCTACATGGCTAGATGCATCTTCTCCCACTGAGGCCAGCCAGGGCAGCCCAGTCAGGGGAATGGATTCCACAGACAAGCAACAGCTTTAGAGGTAGTCTCTGCTTCAGTGTCCCCATAGTTTCTAACACTCTCAAACTCACGAAAAAAATTCAAAGTCTCTTCTGAGACTCCTGGATTCTCTTAACTGTAATCCCCTGTAAAATTAAAATCAAAAAGTACATCACATACTTCCAGTATAGAATGGTACAGAATATACATTACTGGTAGGGAAGAGAGCACAGTGAGGAAATACTAGATCAAAGCAAGATGGAAAACCAACAGGGCAAACTCCAAACTCTGCACCTCCATGTCAGATGTCAAAGCTCTCTTTAGATTCCAACCCCTTTCAGCTTTGTTGACTGCAACATATTTCTTTCTCTTGGGCTGGTTCACCTACCTGTTGGCAGCTCTCCTTGGCAGGTATTCCATGGTTCTCGCATCTCCAACATTTTGGGGATTCCAGTGAAATTCAGGCTTCATCTTCATGGCTTCCCACAATGGCATCTCTAGGCCTCCAGGAAGAAACACCCCTGCCAACAACCCGGCCTTGGCAGCTTTCCATAGTCCTAGAGGGAGATTCCATAACTCCTTTCTTCTTTCTTTGACTCTAGAGCCAGAACCACATGACCAAAGCTGCCACATTTTGCTGCTTGCTGAGGCTGGAACATGGCCTCCCTTACCAGCTTTCTGTTTTCAATTTCTTTTTACTACCTAAGCTTGGCTTATCCTGGAACTCGCTTTGTGGACCAGACTGGCCTTGAACTTAAGAGATGCATCAATCTCTGCCTTCTGAAGATTAGAGGAGGATGCCGCTATACCTCGCACACAAGTGGGAAGCTTAGCTAGGTGGGGTTCTTTACCCTGAGCTCATCAGTCTCTATTCCATTTACCGTCAGGATTTTCTGTATCTCTTTGGACATGGAATTTAGCTCTGTTCTACTTCTTGGTGCCCCCTTTTCTCCTCAGCTTGCACATTTTGCATTTTTCCTTCCCAGCTTGCTCCTTTTTGTTACAGATCTTCATAAGAGTGACCACTAATAACCACAGGACAAAGTCATTACCAGCCTGTCTTGAGACTGTTTTTCTACCAACAAAATTAATCTAAAAACTGCCTTCAATTTAGCCTCAGGCAAACTTTTGGAAAAGGACGAAAAGCAGGCACATTCTTTGACAAAGTATCACAAGAACAGTCCCCTAGGCCATATACTAACATTCTCTGAAGCCTCCGTACCACCCTCCTCCTAGTTGTTAGTAGTCCTACTACTGGCCCATTATGCCCTACTTAAAGCATTCCACTGTTGTCCTAACCCTAAGTCCCAAGGTCCACATTCCTCCAAGGAAGCACAGTCAGTACTGTCACAGCAATACCCCGTCCCTGGTACCAGCTTCTGACTTGGTTAGGGTTTTACTGCTGTAAAGAGACACATGACCAAGGCAACTCTTATAAGGACATTTAATTGAGGTTGACTTACAATTTCAGAGGGTCAGTTCATTATCATCGTGGCGATAGAAGCATGGCAGCATACAGCAGACATGGTGCTGGAGAAAGAACTGAGAGTTCTCCATCTTGATCCTCAGGCGTGCCACACCATAGACAGTGGTGTGTAAGAAAGAGATGAGCAGTCACTTGCTAATGTGTGAAGTGAACTCTGGGTGTGACCTGGCAGAGGTAGGAGCAGGATGCTAGCTGGGGGACAGGTGTATGGAGGAAGCTGTGTGACTCAGGGTGGAGTGAGTGACTCTCGATGCTTGAGAGCACTTGCTGCTCCTTGCCGAGGGCTGGAAGTGGGTTTCCAGCATCCACGTTGGGTGCTTTACACCCTCCAGGTTCAGGAGATCGGTGCCCAGGACACACACAAACATAAATACACACATACAAATGAAAAATAAGTAGCAGAGGGGGTGGTTTTGAGACAGGCTCTGTAGCCTTGGTTGTCTTGGAACACGTCATGTAGACCCGGCCTCGTGCTCACAGAGATCCACCTGCTTTTGTCTCTCCCAAGTGCTGGGATTAAAGACATCCACCACTGTGTCTGGCTCTAATAATCAACAGAAAAAGACAATAAGATTTGCAGAAAATAGAAGTACTTTTGGGTAACAAAGTAGATCCCTGTGACCACCCTAACTAAGACGGCACGGTCCTGCCCCGCACAGGCCAGCCACAGCAACAGCGCACCCTGTGGTTAAGACCCCGGAATAAGAAGGGAAGTGCCTGAAAGGGTTAAGAACATGTGAAAAACTGGAGTGTGTTTCTAATTAAAAGAAAATGACCAGAATTATAGAGGAATTCTATAATTCCTCTATAATTATAAATATAGAAGCTTTATCATAATGAAATGATTTCCATCGTCTTAAGTTAGAGTTTTGTGATTTTGCTGATTATTAGGATAGTCAAAATATGTTATTAGAGCTATACCTCAAGATGAAATGCTAATACTAAGATTTTAAAAGAATCTTTAAAATATTCACCTTAGTAGTGATGAAGCAATGTCAATGGGATATTAATTTACTTTGTTTCAGAATATAATGGAACTGGGAATGGTGGCAGATACCTTAAATCTCCGAACTCGGGAGGCAGAGGCGGGCGAACAGCCAAGTTGGAGAATAGCTTGGTTTACACGGCTACTTCCTGGACAGTCAGGGCTACATAGAAGGATCATGTTTCAAAAACAAACGATAGTCAAAGAAAGGGGGTGGGGAGAACCGAGGTGGCACTCAGCTGGGTTGTAAATGGCTTACTGTCTGCAGAGTCAAGTAAATTTTAGGATATTGAGTATATGGAGTTATAAGAGTGCTGATTTAGATAAATGCTGTCAGTGGAGTTCAGTGATGCCCTTGATAGACTTTGCTATCATGTCTACAGATAAAATAGAAGCAAAGGCTATGTGAAGGTGATAGAATAAAGGCACGTAGGAGTGTTAGGTGCCAGTCTTAGAAGTACACCCTGCTTGTTTATGTTTCTTGTTTTTATTATTGATTTGCATGAATACATAATTGTAGAAACCAGATGTGTTTATTAGGATGTAACCAGGAAAAATGTCACTTGCCTCCTGCGATCCACTGAATACTTTTTTAAATAGACTAAGGGAATAGAGAGAACTTCACTAATTTATATATAATTTCATTGTTATGAATTTTCCTTTATGCCAACTAAATTTAAATGCTGATATTCCTTTTAAGAGAATGGAACATTCTAGGTTCTTGTTCCAAAATTGTATAATGCCCTGAGGGGGTGTTGGGGTGTGGTTAGATTGCTTCCTTTATTCTTCTTAGTTCTTTGGTTTGATAGGTACAGGTAGGGTGGTTTTGCTTTTTTTAATTGGCTATAATCATTAGGATCTAGAACATGCTATTTCTTTGCATTTCTCTCCTGCTTTAATTAATTATTGTAAAGTGTGTATGTGAGTTGTCTTTGCCAAACACATGAAATTAAATATCTTAGGTATCTAGTACCTAAAGAAGGCTAAACACAAGCCGGGCGGTGGTGGCGCACGCCTTTAATCCCAGCACTTGGGAGGCAGAGGCAGGAGGATTTCTGAGTTCGAGGCCAGCCTGGTCTACAAAGTGAGTTCCAGGACAGCCAGGGCTACACAGAGAAACCCTGTCTCGAAAAAAAAAAAAAGAAAAAAAAAAGAAGGCTAAACACAGACTGTAGAATTTAGTAAAAATCGAAAACCTTCCTGATGTGTGGCCAAGTGTTCTGTTGTTTTTTTAAGCATTCTGGCTAGAATTGCATGTGGAAAGAGTTTGATGTATTCTGGAAGCTTACACTTAACCTGAGGCTGGAGAGATGGGTCTGTGGTTAAAAGTACTGGCTGTTCTTCCCAAGGACCCAGATTGAAATCTCTGGGATCCCAAGCATGCAGAACTGCGCCTAACCATTTGTAACTCCAGTCCCAGCCCTCTTCTGACTTCCTTAGGCACTGCATGTCTGTTTTGCACAGACAGACACACGGGTGAGACAGCTGTTACTATGAAGTTAAGGGAAAGAAAACAAAGGTTATATTTACTACCTTCTGGGTTCTGTCAGGATTCAGGAGATAGTTGTCTGCCGTGACTTTTGCTTAATGTATATTGTCAGCTTTGAAACAAAGGTGCTTCTTTCTTAAATCCTAAGGGTCCTAACAATTGTTATTTAAAATTCTGCCTTGAATTTTATGGTACTCTCTTTTCTTCTAGTTGTAAAATATACTATTTGTAAGAGTAACATACTCTAAATTTCTCTGAAAACAAATTATTATGCCAACTGGTTTAATGTGGCTGAAACACTATAGAAATCCCAATCTTGCATCAAAATTATTTTATTGTAATAGTATATAATATAACCAGATATACTCAAGATACCAGCTATGTGTGGTTACCATGTTGGTATTTGCATTGAGAATTAAATGGAGTCGTAGATTCAGATTGTAGCCATTGTAAGTTCACTTTTGTAAATAGCACAGTATGGACTAAAATTTTTTTTGATTAATTTATTTTAGTGCAGTTCAGGTGACAGCTTGCAGGAGTTGGGTTTCTTGCTTTACTCTGAACTCCAGGGGTTAAATTCAAGTCCTAAGGCCTGGTGGCAGGTGCCTTTACCCATTGAAATATCTCGCCAATACTCACATTCTGAACTTGAAATAAACCATTCACAGAACTCTTTTTTTTTTTTGTAGAAAAATACACATACTAAGGTGATATAAATTTCTAAGGCTAATTTACCCTGACACGTTTATTTTCTGACTGTGGGGACGTTTTTCCTCTAAGGTGTTTCAGTAAGAAGGCAGCTTGTAGAGATGGCGTTGTGCAGTGAAGTAGCACCACGGGCCCTGTGGCCCTCTCATATTCGGGACACCCACTCCTCATGACTCCAGGGGCACAGCTCCCCAGGTCCTGTCTTAGTGGCTAGTTGACTATCACTGTGAGAGGCAAAGCTTGCCCTCAGCTAAGCACAGGTCTTATCTCCTGTGCTTGCCTGTTTATTTGCATTGACTGACACCCTTTCTCCCACCACTCTTTCTGTCCAGTCCTTCCTTCCTGAGACAGGGTCTCATTTTATACCTTCAACTGTCCTGGACTTCATTATGCAATTCAGGTGGCCCTTGAACTCACAAAGATCTGCCCCCCAAGTGCTGGGTTTAAAGGCAAGTGCAAATATGCTTGGCGAGTAGATTTTCTTAAACCTAAATAGAACTGTTTATTTCTTTCTAGACTAGTATGAGATGTGTAAATTTCTGTCTATTCTTTGTGGAGTCATATCTTTCCTAAAGCCTCCATTTTGTTTGTGCATAGCTAAGGTGTGTGGGCTGCTTCCTCCTTTTGGGAGTTGATTGTTTCTGGACAGTTTGTAACAAGGGCCTATACGTGTGTAGTTCTTTTCTTTATTATGGTTTTAGCCTCTTACCCCAGGAGTTAGCTGCCTCTGGATTCCTACAGGATCATGTTCTAGAAAGATTTTCTACCAGGTTGCTCTCCCTAGTAATGGCTTTCGTCATGTTTTAGTGAAGTCAGTTATTTAAATTGTTATTCAAGTTCATATGCGCTGACATCAAATTAGCTGCATCACTACACATTGCTACTGTATTGGGGCTGTGGAGGCAGTTGGTGGTCCTGTTTGCCTTTGTTTCCAGAACATGTCCTAAAATGTAACCTGTCAGTTGCAGGGAATTCCCTCTGTTTTAGGAATTCTTAGAGACCATAGTTGGGAATAGTTTTGCTAGATCACTAATTTTGGTAGTGACTTCTGGGTATTGTCTTGCCTCTAAGTGTGTAATGTGTGATTTAAGATTTTGAATAAAAGGTTTTAATTGAACCTTTAGAGTATTTCATTGATATTAATTAATCATGTAGTTGTAGGTTAATTTAATTTGCTATCATTAAGTATTATCTCCGTATTACTCTTCAATAGCTTATGGGACTTATATCATCTAACTATTTTATACGCATACATATAATACCCTCCTTATGGGACTTTTCCTTTTAAAAGTAGATTTGGATTTATATGAAGTATAACTTCAGATGGATTACTCTAGGAATGCATTGTCATGAATATGATCCCCCTTAAGCATTTAATTGTGATGCTTGCTGTATTCAAGTTTTGATTTGTAAGAATGTTGTCTCAGAACATTTGTTTGTTCTCAACAGGTAACTCCTCAGGACAGCCAGGAGGGGACGTTTGGGTCCGAGCACTCAGTGTCGCCCTCACAAGGGAGTAGCCAGCAGCACTTTCTGGAACCTGAGGCAAACTTAGATGACTCCATAGACATTCAGCAACAGGTAAATGCCACTGCTTAAAGAGTCATAAAGGTCCAAAGTCAGTCAGGCTGTGGTGGTGCACACCTTTAATCCCTGCACTGAGGAGGCAGAAGCAGGCCTCTTTTCATGAGTTTGTGACCAGCCTGGTCTACAGAATGAGTTGCAGGACAGCCAGGGCTACAAAGAGAAACCCTGTTTTGGAAAACAAAACAAAATTGTTGAAAGTCCTTTAACTGTAAGGTTCTCTGTAAATATAGTTTGTCTTGCGTGTCTTTTACACTTCTACCTCTCTTACCTGTGAGGCACTAATGCTGCATTGTCAAGGCAGAACTGCACTTGTGTGTGAAATCTTACCTGGACTTTTTGTGTGCCCTTAACTTTGCCTTTGAAGGATATGGATATTGATGAAGGGCAAGATGTTGTTGAAGAGGAGATCTTTGAACCAGAAGCTAAGAAAGTAGCTGTTCGCTCACGATCAAGAACTCATTCACGGTCTCGATCAAGGTTCTTTAATAATATTTAATGGAAATGTTTACTTTAGTTTTTTGCATCAAGATTAAAAGAAAGACTTAGGGATATAAAACAATTGTCTCAGGAAAAGTAATTGAAAACTAAAGCCAGAAGATAGCCTTTGTTCATGTCTTTGCTCTTTGAGTATTTAATGTAACAGTAACAGCTGTTGTTATCAGATTGTGATTTCTGGATTATGGTTGTTTTAATTGATAAAGTCTCAGACTTAGAATTCTTCATCTAGTGTCTATTAGTGATGTGGGCATCCGTAGCGTAAGACTACAGTGGGACGTATATATGTTCAATAGTTGATGATACTATAGGATAGTTTAAGAGGTGCTTAAATATGACAAATGCCTTTTCTCATTCACTTCAAATTGAAAGATAATACTGTCATTAGAAGTAAAATAATTATTTTTTGTAGGTCACCAAGAAAACGAAGGTCCAGGTCACGCTCTGGGTCCCGAAAGCGAAAACACAGGAAGCGGTCTCGCTCCCGCTCGAGAGAGAGAAAGAGAAAATCCTCACGTTCCTATTCAAGTGAACGCAGAGCCAGGGAAAGGGAGAAAGAACGTCAAAAAAAGGGCTTGCCTCCTGTTAGATCGAAAACACTAAGTGGTGAGTGGCATACTTGTGTCAAACTTCCCTAGAGTGAGTGTTGGAAAACAGTTCTCTAGCCAGTAGAGCTTGCTGCAGAGATACAGGGACCTGGCTTAGATCCTCAGCAGGAAACCCCGGAAAGGTGTGTAACTCTTATAATAGAGAGGTAACACCAGTGGATTCCAGGCTATCTAGTTTAGGCAATTTGATGAGCTCCAGGCCAGACTGTACCTCAAAACCAACAGCAACAACAAGAAACCCAGGACAGTTTTCCAGGAACCACCTACAGTTGGTCTCTGGTCTCTACAGAAGAAACAGTTAGCTTTGTGCTATAAAAATCTCTTACCCAATTTTATTTTCAGAGTAAGAAACTGAAAAGTGAGGGACTTGTTAGCGGTTAAGTGGCTTGGACTTAGGCTTTTGTGAAAGAAAAACAGATTAGCAGATGTATGTAAACTGGGCAGTGGTGGCACACACCTTTAATCCCAGCACTTGGGAGGCAGAGGCAGGCGAATTTCTGAGTTCGAGGCCCCCCCTGGTCTACAGACTGAGTTTCAGGACAGCCAGGGCTACACCGAGAAGCTCTGTCTCAGGGGGTGGGGTGGGGGTATAAAAGCAGATATATAGAGAGTGCTTAATGCAAGTTGTAAAGTATGGCTTGACCAAGGGTCCTTGAAACACACCAGGCTGATATTTGTAACATGACACAATGACGACTGTCAGCAGGATCTGAACAGTTAGTTATAAGTATTCAGATCTGGGGACTGGAGAGATGGCTCAGTGATTAAGAGCACCGACTGCTCTTCCAAAGGTCCTGAGTTCAATTCCCAGCAACCACATGGTGGCTCACAACCATCTGTAATGAGATCTGTTGCCCTCTTCTGGTGTGTCTGAAGAAAGCTACAGTGTACTTACATATAACAATAAATAAATCTTTAAAAAAAAAAAGTATTCAGATCTGTAGGATTAATAGGTGCATATAGATACACCTTGCTGTAATTTTATATACATACACACACACACATATATATATATATATTGTTTTTAATTTGAGTGTGTGTGGTATTGGAGATTAAATTCAAGGTTTTTGTTCCTGCTAGGTATTCAGTGTATTACTGGGCTAAACCTCTAGCCCAACCTCAGTGTAATTGTTAAAATAAATTATAAACTTGCTGTTTTTGTATGGGAAGAGAAATGCCTGCAGTACAAACTATTTTTCTCTATATTTTAATACATTTTGTGTACTTAAAACAGATTCAGTCATGGTAGGGTTTTTGTTTCAGGAGTTGGCTAGGGTAAGGATCGAGTTAAGTACAACAAAGTGAGTTATTTTCCAGTCAAGTTCTGTCTAGGGTTAATCCATTGTTGTTTCTGGGGAGAACTGATAGACTCCAGGTGAGCAGGGAAGCACTTGAGAGCCCGGGAGCTAAAATAGACGTGTGGTACTTTCTGTTTGTCTTCAGGTGAATTTTCTTCAGCATGAATAATTGTTATGGATAGCCATGTGTGTACTTTTTTGCACTGGGATCACACAAATCCTAGGTTTTCTTTGTGACTCTTGGAAAGTGAATTTAAGCTCTCATTTGGAAGTGCTAGAGCGTATTGAGACTCAGGCTCCCAAAATCAAAGGCAATGACATCTTTTTATAAGTTCTGGCAATTTCAGTAGACCTTGGTATCTTTCCAGAACCTTCTCACATTATTAATAGCCAGTGTAACTTCTGAAAATTCTATTTGCTCCTCATTATAAGGGGCCAGATTTAAGTATTTTAGTGTTACTTGACAAAATTAAAAATCTGAAGACCCCTGCCATCCCCCCAAATCTCTGCTCTCCTTTACTCTGCTCTCCTTTATTAATAGGGCTGTTAATTACTCATTTACCATCTGTCCACTCATTTCTCACCTACTTTGTGATGGATGCTGTTGAGCAGTGTCTGAGCTAGGCCTGCTGTTGCTGCAGTATAACACCATGGCCAAAAGCAACATGGGATGAAAGGGTTTGTTCTGCTTATCATTCCATATCACTGTCATCATTGAAGGAAGTCAGGACAGGAACCTGGAGGCACGAGCTGATGCAGAGGCCATGGAGGGTGCCACTTCCTGGCTTGCTCCTCATGACTTGCTCAGCCTGCTTTCTTATAGAACTCAGGATCACCAAACTAAAGGTGGTCCTCCCCTATCAATCACTAATTAAAAAAAAAAAATGCCCTATAGGATTGCCTACTGCCCCATCTTATGCAGGCATTTTCTGTGTTGACGCTGTCTCCTCTCAGATGACTCTAGCTTGTGTAAAGTTGTCAACTTGACTCAAACACATCAGTTGTTAAATATAACCTTTCCTTGGTGGCCCCAAAATTGCAATACTAGTTTTATAGTTCCAACATTAACAGTCATTAGTGGTCTTTTAATTTTTACAAACTTAAATGCTCAAAATGTTGTCTCTTTAATCTAAAAGTTTAGCCGGGCAGTGGTGATGAATGCCTTTATTCCCAGCACTTGGAAGGCAGAGGCAGGTGGATTTCTGAGTTCAAGGCCAGCCTGGTCTACAGAGTGGAGTTCCAGGACAGCCAGGGCTATACAGAGAAACCCTGTCTTGGGGAAAATCATAATCATCATCATCATCCAAAAGTTTCAACTGTGGACTCCTATACAATCAAAAACAAATTAAATACTCTCTTACTTAAAGGCGCAGTCACACTCTGAATAAAGCAAAATTAAAAATCAGTTGTATAAATAGCTCAGTGCCCAATGTCTGGCATCCTCCAAAGGGCTTGCAGTCTCCTCCAGCTCCACCCACCGCAGCACACACAGCTTCTTTCCTATGGTCAGCCTGGCTGCACTCCATGCTGCTGTTTGTGCTTATTGTTCCGTGGTGCTGGCGTCTCTAAGATGCTGGGCTCCCTTGCTGTGCCTCCCCCAATACCCTCTCCTGGGCTCTCTTCAGGGAATTCAGCCCTGACTTAACTACTCTCCATGACCCCTTCATGCCTTCAAAACCGGTAAAGTCTTACTCTCAGGTTTGGCTGCCAGCACAAGGGACGGTCTTGGCCTGCTCTAGAATACAGCTTTTCTGTGCTAGCTCTGAGGAAGCATTTCCCAGAAGATTTTATCTCAGTGATGCTGGTCTCTCCCTTTAAAAAGGTGTTTTTTTTTTTAAATGTTTATTTCACACGTATCTGTGTTTTGCCTGCATGTTTGTGCTTTTTTTTGCGCCTAATTCTATGGAAGTCAGAAGAGTGCTTCTAATCCCCTGGAACTGGAGTTAAAAATGGTTGTGAACCAATGGTTGTAGACACTGGGAGTTGAACCTGGGTCCTCTCAAAACACAGCTGTAAACCCCTAAGCTGATTCTCCAGCTCCTGCTGGTCTCTTCTTAGTTTCGCAGTTCCAACTGAATAGTATCAGTTATTACAGCCAAACAAAGGTTTCACTTTTAGCTGTTCGGGTCTCTGTTAACCCCATCTGTCACCCTCAGTTAATACGAGCACTGTATAGAAAGACCCTCAGTGGCTATACCATAGCTTCTAGCAGTGGTTCTCAACAGCTGTGGGGACCCTAACGTCATAACTGTAATTTTGCTGTTATGAATTGTAGTGTCAACATCTGATATGTAGGATATCTGATATGCTACTCTGTGAAAGGGTTGTTCAAGGGCCATTAAAGGGATTGTGACCCACAAGTTGAAAACCGTTGGTCTAGGCTGTCCCATGTCAATCAGTAATTGAGAAAATGCTCTGTAGACTGGCCTACAGACTGATCTTACAGAGGACGTTCTAACTTGTGTCAAGTTGATGTAAAAATCAGCTGGCACAGGCATGGGGTCCATTTTTCTCTTTTAAAAATAGTGTGGTTTTTAAAAAAGACTTCTTTCTATATATCAGTGTGTTGTCTTCATGGTTGCATGCATGCTCTGTGCATGCTTGGTGCTTATAGAGGTGAGAAGAGAATATTGAATCCTCTTTAACTGCAGTTACAGACAGCTGTGAGCTGCCATGTGGGTGGGAGGAAATAAAGCTGGCTTCCTGTAAGAATAGCATGTGCTCTTAATTGTTGAGTCCTCTCTCCAGCCCCCCAAATGTATTCTTTTTGACACCTCATAATTATATGTATTTACGAGGTACTATGTGGTATTTTTGTGTATGCATATACTCATGTAATGGTTAAATTCAGCAATTAATATATATAAAACCGAAATAACTTTATTTAGTTGTAGTCAATGCTGTAGAACATCATTATTCCTCTTTAAAAACTGAAGTTTATTTTACACACAGCATTGCAGTTTATATGTTAAGTAACATTATGGTAGAATAATTTGAATTATTTTTGCTTCAAAGAAATAAGTGGAAACTTTCAGTTAATAAAATATAAAATATATTTCCTTCAGGAAATATAAAAAGAAAAAAAACACAACACATTCTAAACAGCTCAGTATCTGCATCAGTGACTATCGGTGTCTAGTTTCTTTTGCTGTAATGCTAGTGTATTAGGAACCAAGCCCAGCCTCCACAGTTGCCTTCCCAGGATCAGCAGGTGCTGGGCTCTTCCTGCTGCAATAAACATAGAAAGTTGCACTCATCCACTTATTAGCTGTGTAAGAAACACAGGAGTGGAGTTGAAACAAAGAAATTAAACAGCCTTTTATCTTCTATCATGATTCATGTTCTTGTGTTCTTCCCATAGCCCTCCCTTGTACTCTCCTGATCTC
This sequence comes from Tokudaia tokunoshimensis, assembly GCA_036184795.1. NCBI lineage: Eukaryota > Metazoa > Chordata > Mammalia > Rodentia > Muridae > Tokudaia > Tokudaia tokunoshimensis. The sequence goes on from BTHU01000006.1 coordinate 76,794,223, forward strand.
TTTTCTGAAGTTTTAAACATATTCCCAAGTAGACTTGTTTCCCTGTATTTGTGTATGCACTGCAGCCTAGGCTCCTCTTGCCAGAGCTGGATTGTGTCTGACTACCAGCCTTTGACTGTGCATGGAAAAACCTTTTCCAGGTTCCTGTCCCTCCCTCTCTTAGGTTCTCTGCTTCTGTGACGTCAGTGTTTTAGTTTCTACTTAGTAGTTTGAGAACATTCCGTGCTTTGTGTCTGTCATGGCTCGTTTCCCGTGGTATGATTTGATTTCCCCTAGTTCATGGGTGTACAAGCATCACAATTTTATTTTCTTTTGTGGATAAATTATAATGAATTTATTTTCTATTGCTGGTAAAAAGTTCAGCAAGCACAGTGATGACTATATCTTCCATTTAGTGCCTCAAGACTTTCTTCACCTTGAAGCAGAAGCAGTTTGCTCTGGTTGCTATTCTTTCAGCACATTTGAAACAATGTGATCGTGTTCCTCACTGCTGCTCCTGGACACAGATTGTAGAGTACAGTGCTTTCAAGGACACGAACAGTAATGCCCCACGAACCAAGCACTCCCTCTCTTTGGGACGGAGAAGAATCATAACAACTTGTTAGGGGAAAAAAAATTCTAGAGCAGCATTGTAAAACATAGGAAACATGTTAGCTTGCTTGGGGAGACCAAGGCTCTTGAAGTCTCCAGGATGGCGTGACGAGGCAGGAGGCGGTATCCCTTGGACTTGGATGGCGTGACGAGGCAGGAGGCGGTATCCCTTGGACTTGCCTCATGACACTGCCTGGCAGTGGAGCAGCGTCTGTCACTGTGACTTCAATTAGGTTGCATGTCCCTGCTGCTTTTGACTGTTCATTATGACTGGAAAGGAGAACAAGGTAGAATGGAGACAGTAAGGCTCTTGAAGGGCAGGCCCCCATTTGAGCCCCATCTCTTAAAAGTTCCACCACTCTTCAGTGGTGCTGTGGGCTACAGACTAATAAACCTGTGTGACATGTTAGACTCTGGTAAAAGCAGCCTTTGTAGTCTCTTACAGTAAAGATCTATTTTTAAATAGTTGTATGTCTCCCTGTGTGTCTGTGTGTCTCTCTCTCCTATACATGCATGATATATGTATGTAGTCTGAGGACAATTTAGAGGAGACAGTTCTCTCCTTACATCATGTAGACTTCATGCTCAAACTCAAGTTGTAAGTCTTGCAGAGTGTTTATTTGCTGAGCAGTTTCACTGGTCCTTGGGTTTAATGCAAAACATTAAAAAGTTATAGATTTTGATAGAGAGTGAGTGAAAGAAACATGTGTTGAGAATCACCTGGAGTGAGAATCTGTCAAAGAACAACTAGCTGAGGAGGAGGTCCAGTCATCACAGACTATGTTAGGTGCACAAAATGCATGTATGCCTGGAAGACGTTTGAGAGCTGACCAGCAGGAGTTCTGACTCCCGTGAGTGATCTTGTCAAGGGTCACACTTAAGGTTAAGTTAGGCTTAGAAAGCCTGTTTTAGACCTTTTCTGTCAGGAGGAAAGTGCTGGGAAATGACGTGGACGTAAACCTAGATGCAGTGCATTAGCGCCATGGAAATATGTCAACTGTAAAAGGTGTTGAAGAAGCATGACAGTACAGTGTCTCCTCCCAACTTTTATGTACTAAACAGAAGGAGCTTTCAGTGTGGAAGGTCATGAGCATAGAGTTCAGGTCATGTGCATCCATGTGTGGTGATGAGTCTCCAGTGAGTCCATGCTTTTGGGCATACCCGTGACTCTGCACACACAGAAGAACCGTTCAGTTAGTTCATCTTCAGCTCTTCAAGAGCAAGCTAAGGAGTGTCCTGATTTATCCGTTTCCTTTCTTATCTCTGCAAAGTATCATTTCCCTAGGATAAGGAAGCTCATACAAGTTTCAGGTTTATCTGTGGATTAGGGAAAAATATCCAATGAGTCCAACCCAAAGATATTAAGAAGGTTCACATGTAGGAAATAGTTTCAAAACAAAATCAGCCTGGGGACTTTCAAAGCTTTTCTTCCAGTCTGATATGCCTCTATTCTCTGGTGGATGGACAGTGGTTGACGGGTTGCAAGTTGGTGACCTGCAGGAAGTTGGGTCTGTAGAAATGTAAGTGGACACTAAGATCTCAGTCAATTTTAAATGTAGCAGTTAGCTATGTGTAGCTGTCAGGTTGTCTGAATGTTAGGCTGAGTTGGATCTGTTGTTCCTAGTAAGGCTTGAGGCAGTGGTGTTCTCTTGCTGTAAGCCCTCTGCTTCTCTGTCCTGACAGTGTGCAGCACTACTCTCTGGGTTGGCCAAGTGGACAAGAAGGCTACACAGCAAGATTTAACCAACCTTTTTGAGGAGTTTGGACAAATTGAATCTATTAACGTGAGTATCTCTTAAGCACCAACAGTGTGGGCTTTCACTCTCTTCACTTCCCTCTTAAGGTGATCCTCGACGTGTCCAACATGTCCAAAGTGATTCTAAGCCTGACGTGACTTGTTCACTTTGCTCAATTTTCTCTGTTTGCTGTGCTCCTGAATTTGCAAAATATTCATAGGGGTTTTATAGCAGTACAGCACCTAATCCCTCCAAGCCTTCACTGTTTGTTAGAAGAGCCCTTTCTTCTCTTTCTTATTCCTCCCTTCTTTCATTTTCCCTGCCAGCTTAAACATGGTTTCCGTTACAGTAGTAAGTTCTGTTTCTCTAGGCAAGGAACTGATAACATTTATTCAACATTTCACCTTTATTATGGCTTAGAATGGAAGCTGAATCAGGGTGGAATATGGGCCTTATTAAAAGTGAATAATTGATTGATTGCATATGTGTTCTATCAATAAACAGAGAAAGAAAGATAATTAATGTGGTGGTTTGGCCGGTTGTCATACATGTTCAGTTTTATGAGAACCAAATATCAGAGTTTCCATCCTTCTGCTCTCTGTAAAGAAAGGACTTTTCCCTCATAGATGATTCCGCCCAGAGGCTGTGCATATGTCTGTATGGTTCATCGACAAGATTCATTTCGGGCTCTTCAGAAACTGAGTTCAGGATCCTATAAGATTGGTTCCAAGGTCATTAAGGTAAGTTTTTGTGATTGACTTTGTGGTAGAGTGAGGACTAACATTTCAGCCTCTTACGTCACAGTCATGTGATCTTTCCTGTTTGCACCGTTAGAATTCCCCAGTTCTTTTCATCCATTTCCTCCTCTTTGTTTCTGGATGTGGCTCAGATCCAGGGCCTTGGATGCATTAATTTAAGTACACACTCTTACACTAAGCTATACTCAGCCTTATCTTTAACGTTTCCAGCAACCTTACGAGTTCAGTATTATTGAGTTATATACTTAGGAATAAGTACACTTACTAGCCAAAATTTGAGATTGTCTGTTCCTTAAGTTCACACCTACACACGTGTGCTTCCTCAGCCCCATTTTGGTTAGATCTTTTTTTGTTTAGGTTTGTATTTCATTTACTTTTTTACCCTCCTTCTTTACATTATTTTTTTCTTATTGAAGCCATTCTTCTTCTAAAGTTTATTTGAAAGCATTTTTTTTACTTAGTCTTTAAATTGAGAATTTATTACTTTCTTGTTCCTTCTGTGATTGACTCAGTTTCATTTTGACTCTAGAGGACTGGTTTTCAACCTGTGGGTTCCAATCCTTTTGATCACCTAAGACCATTGGAAAACAGATATTTACATTATGATTTATAATAGTAGCAAAGTTACAGTTAGGATGGAGCAATGAAAATAATTTTAAGGTTAGGGGTTATCACATGAGGAACTGTGTTAAAGGGTTGCAGCAGGAAGAAGGTTGAGGACCACTGATCTAGAGAGAATGCATTTAGTCAGCTTCTGCACCTAAATTAAATCTCTGAGCTCTTTCTACAGAATGTGTGTGCCCATCTTTTACCATTGCTTGACTGTGTATAAACTCAGTATTGTTTATGTGCACTGGCATGGTCTACCTGGCTTTATTAAACTTCTGATAACTCTTCTAGTTATTGCCCGTGGAATTGAGATTCTATTGTAAAAAGTACACTTGTTTTATCTCCTGAAATGAGTTATTTAGAATTGGATAAGAAGTGGAAACAGATCTTCCATGGCAAGCATGATCCCCAATTCAAGTTTAAACAGGTTCTCAAGAAAAGGAGCTTTGTTTGTATTAAAACATATCATATTAAATTTGATTCAAACTTTATTGCAGTATGTTTTCCTCTCTCCTTTCCCAATAGATTGCCTGGGCTTTGAACAAAGGTGTAAAGACAGAATACAAACAGTTCTGGGATGTGGACCTCGGTGTCACATACATACCCTGGGAAAAGGTTAAAGTAGATGACTTGGATGGCTTTGCAGAGGGAGGCATGATTGATCAGGAAACTGTAAATGCTGGTAAGAGTACAATACACATCAGAACGGTATAACAGAAATGTGTTTGGGGAGGCAGAGTGAACTATACTTATTCCCTGGATTTGGCTCGAAGAAGAAGAAAAAAAATGATGCTTTTTCTGATGTTGCCTGTTCAGTGTTTTATGTTTCCGCAGGTGTCAAGGAATTGTTATTGTTTAGAGAAGTACTAAATGAAAGCTTGCAAATGTAGCATGTTTTTTCTTTTATGACAACATTTTAATTATATTTAAGAGAAAGCTTTGCACCAGTCTTTTCTAAAGTATTTCTAATTTCACAAATTTTAAGTGGAAAATGAGGATTCTAGCAGCTTCTTAGAGCGGCAGACACTCTCATGTAGCCTCAGTTGCTGTAGTACAATACCATCTGAAACACTTCATATTTTGCCTATGACCCAAATGATCATATGGCCTGCTCTTTTTAAAATTAGTAGTATTAACAGTTACAAACAGAAGCAAAAACTCTAATATTTGGGATTAGTGCAAAGTACAGTATGTTCTTTGTTTCTTCCTGTCTTAGCTCTGTTATCAAAGGTATCCTGCTTTCCAGGTAGTTGTCCTGCTTAGGAACATATGCAGACATCTCCTCTATGATGTTGCCTTCTGCCTGGAGATGCCCTCATGTGGAGATCATGTTTTTAGCATAAGCAAGGCTCTTGGTTTGATCCTCAGGACCACCAGATAGATCAACACAGTTTATTGTTTGCTTCCTGTGCCCTATGGCTGTTTTCCTAGGACAGTCCTTCTTTCAGTTGTCTGAACTTCTGCTATGACAGGTTGATTCTTCAGGAACTGATGTTATGATAGTGAAACAGAGTCATCTTTGACATATGTGGCACAGGCTCCCACGTTGGTAGGCTGTAGCCTACCAATGGCCTGTACTGAAAAAGTAGCTCAGTGGGACCACAGCCATGCTTACTTATGTACATGGTTTTTAGGACTCCTTTTCCTCCTCCTCTTCTTCCTCCTCCTCCTCTTCTTCTTCCTCTTCCTCCTCCTTTTCTTTTTCCTCTTCCTCCTCCTTTCTCCCCCCCGCTCCTTATATTTATTTACAGTGACAAGTATATAGTTAGAACAGAGAGATCACCTGGTCTATAGAGTCTTTACTCTGTACTTGGGAAAACCATAATCTATTCAAAAGAAATAAATAATAAGCAAAAAAAAATCTATACAGGATTTCTGTGTTGGTATATGAAGAAATTGATCACAGATCAGGTATGGTGATGCACCTGACCCAATACTTGATGTTGAAAGACATGTGGTCTCTATGTATCTGAAGCCAGCCTGGTCCACATAAGAAGTTCAACCCCAGGCTACATGATGAGACCAGTGGGGGGCAGGGGAATGGAAGAGAAAAGGAGAGGGAGCGGGTGTGCATGCAAGCAAGCTAGAGCCAGCCATGGGTGTGTTACATTGTGAATGGATGTAGGTCTCTGGGGTGGATTGTATCTGAAGAGTTGAGACATATGCCCACTTTGGAAACAGCATACCAGAGCCTAATCAACGTGGAACAGAGGAGATGAAGGCAGATGTTTAGAGAAGTAAAAGCTAGTCATGTTTGCTCTTTGCTCTGATAAAGATGGAGGCCGGTGATGGACATCATGTTGCCCAGCCTTGCGTCCGATTCCTGTCCTAGTGCTTCTACCTCCTCTAAGTGCATGGTTGCAGTATGCGCTACATGCCTAACTAATTCCTTTTCTTATATTGTTGTCTTCTCTGGAATATTTCTCTGCATTAGTTCTTCATTAATTGTGCTTGATAGCATACAGAACAGGGCTGGTTATTCAATCAGGAAACCTGTATGAAATGTCACTGTCACAGCTCAGTGTTGTCATTTTTGTCTTGTGTGCTACTCATTTTGAATTTGCCAAGGGTTTAGATGTAAATGGGAAAAAGAACTGAAAAGCTGCATTTAAAGGAAATCAATTTCAAATATTTTGCTTAGAATGGGAAACTGTGAAAGCCTCAGAACCCGTGAAAGAGACAGTCCAGACTACACAGAGTCCAACTCCAGTTGAAAAGGAGTCAGTGGTCACAACGCAGGCCGAGGTTTTCCCTCCTCCTGTTGCCATGCTGCAGGTTAGTACCCGCTGTTCCTAACAGTCTTGCATCTTCCTATCTGGTTTTATTCTTGTAAGAATTGGAAGCTGCTGTCCTTTAGGTGGTAACAACATTCTGCAGGTGCAGTGTGTTACTGTACTAATTGCAGGATGGGTGTGATGCCCTTGGACTTGAAGTATTTTCTTTAGATTTATGCTTTCTGTGCAGCAGATTTCTTTTCTACCAATAATATTATTTGACAATTTTATTAGATTAATAAAATTATTTTAATGCATTTGGTGAAACATTTTTGAAAAACCATTATTCTTGGAAGAGGTGTTATTTATACTTAAATGTGTAAGTATTAAGCATGCTCAGTTACGTACTGCACTAGGAGCCTAGGGGTTGGGTCCATCAGTGGTAAATGTGAGTGTTCATTGTTATTAGGGAGACAGAAATGCAGAGGAAGAGGATTAGGTCCTCTGGATAGAGTGTGTGCCATCTCAGGAGCATCTGCATGGCTGTGTGCCGTCTTAAAGTGGTGCTCAGGGTGCTCTTTAAAGGTGGGGAAGAAATTAGCCATTTCTGTTCCTGAGAAAATTCAAGCCGCAGGTCTTAATGGCAGGAGAGTGCCTGACTCATTCCCGTGAGGTCAGCTCTCGGGAGAACTCCCCTGCGATTCTGAGTGAAGGGAACCGTTGGAGGAGTAGGGTCAGAGAACGACCTGTTAAGTTATTCCCTATACTGCTTATAGTGAACAGTGAACAGGCTACACCAAACATCCCAGAAGAGATGGGCTGGAAAGAGCTAGAGGTGACTAGGGGGACACAGAGAGGATGTAACAAAAGGGAAGAGAGGTGGTAGGTGGGAGGTGACTTAGAGGGCACAGCCTATGTGCAAAAAGGAGACAAAGATACTTGCTCCAAGACATTACAAGTATGGGAAATGCTGTTTTCTGAGAATAGAAAATGATACAAGGAGAGTTATCTTGGGAGAAACAGTTGGGAATTTGTTCTGTTGTACGTGTGAACCTTTGAAGTGCTCTTTAGGTAGGTTGAGATGCTGAGCAGACCTGACAACACTTGAGGATCAGGACAAGGGAAGGCCGTGCTGGCGAGAAGGAAAGATGGGCTCTTTGTAGCTCTGATAAATAAAAGATAATTGTGTTAGGATTAAAAAACAAAGTTTTGAGAATTTGGTGCCCTTGGAAAGCTGCTACTGCCTTGCTTCCCAGAGCAGCCTGGTGGGCAGGTCTAATGAAGGCTGAGCCTCATGCCGGCTGACTGTAGGAGGTTGCTCCCTATTGACTAGTACTGTGTGCAAAAAGTACATAAAAAGAGAAGCACAAATGTAATGATGTTTATCACTTCCTCCTTTAAAGGGTGTGTAGTAATCCATATTGTATAGTCACTTTCCGTGAACACACTGGTTAACAGACATCTTCTACTCACAAAGATTCCTGTAGCACCAGCTGTTCCTGCAGTTAGCTTAGTTCCTCCAGCGTTTCCTGTGTCGATGCCTGTCCCCCCTCCTGGATTCAGCCCGATCCCTCCACCTCCTTTTCTACGAGCAAGTTTTAACCCTTCACAACCACCTCCTGGTAAGGAATTTATGTCTTATTGTTTTAACTCTGTTTAGAGAATAGTGAATGTTGGCTTCGAGGCCTCAGTGCCATATAGTGGTTTGCAGACTTCGGCACAGGATGGAACCAGCATTAGCATCCGTTCTCCAGACTCTTGATCCGTTGGCTCACACCTTTCAGCCTCCTTATTTAACTTAATAGTAACACTATTAAAAACTGCAAAGAAGCAGATTTATAATTTGGTCTTGTGGTCAGTAGGATCTTAAAAATGTCATTAAATTTGATTTATTCAAGAATTTAAAACATCATATAATCTAAAATTAACAAATATGTTAACCTAGTGGTAAATAACACAGTATGTTAAAGAAATAAAATGACTGGCAGATGGATAGCATTGTGTTACCTACTGTGACCAGTAGCTTGAGATAGGAGGTTTAGCACTCTCCTCACAGTCAGCATTCTGACATAACAGCTTGATTCCCTAGCTTTCGATACATATCAGTAGCACAGAGCTTTTCACAGGATGTTATTGAGTGAATAAATGAATAAAATGTTATGATCAGGTCTCTGCTTTATCTGCCTTGTGGGAATCAAGTATGTATAGACATCATTTTAATTGGAAAGCAATGTACGAATCCATCAGTATGGTAATAGAGGCCATTTTAAAACTGAGGTTTTGTTGGTCTAGTGGAGCACTGAGGTCCCATTCCTCAGGAAGGTGAAGTAGAATGACCTAATCCATGGGTTCCATAACAGCTGGGCAGCAGAGGGAAAACCCCACCTGAAAACAGTTAGACAATGTGGATGTTGACTTAGAACTTCTGAAACCTTTGATTTAAAACCACTAATTTTCTTTGTGCTGTTTATTTTGGTCTTTTTTTCTCCCATGTAGGTTTTATGCCACCTCCAGTTCCCCCACCTGTGGTACCTCCCCCTGCCATCCCACCCGTAGTACCAACATGTGAGTTTTTGATTTACAAAGTCTGTTTTATCCTAGGGAGTCTTAGAATGTTTGTGCTCATTCCTATTAAATACTAGTTTTTCAACAAACGTGTTCTGTGGTTTCTGAAAACTGATAGCACCTCACAGGTTCTTACTCACATGTTCTCAGTTGTCTCAAGCTATCATTCCATAATCTGCTTCCTTTGGGCAAGATCCAGAGAAGTCATCCCGTTGCCATCAGTTGCCATCGTGACTTTGCTTTGTCGTGTTTACTGTAAACGTCTCCTCTAGAGCCCTCCTGCCCAGATCCCCTCCAGTTCATAATCTTTGAAAACCGTTGAGCTGCTCTCTAGACACAAGATTGCTGTAAGGTGGAAGGAAGGGAGCACCAAGGACTTGTTTACATCACGGATCGCTTTCTCCTCCTCGCAAGGACACAACAACATGTCGTAGTCTCGCACCACACCACACCAGTGTCTTTCTGTTCATTTTGAATAGAACAGATACGACTTCTAAACAAAACCAAGCAGAAAGTACAGAAATTATTTATGTGCCTCTGTCCTGGCTCCTGACAGGATATCATCTCCACTTACTACCATCCCCACTAGGTAGAGTAGATGAATCTATCTATGCCTTAGGTATAATTCTGATATGTAATTTATATTACGGTTTGCTTACACTTGGAATTTTCTAACATATTTAACAATGTTAAGATTGAGGATATTCAGGTATTGCAGTTAAGCCGTTGAGGTGTTTGTCTATTAAGTTTTTTAATGTTTTTATTTGTTGATTAAATTCATTTATCATTATTAATTGCAAATTAGTTATCTTTCTAAATAGTAATTCCTTCTGCATCCCTTTGTTAGGATTTTGTTTTAAATGTAACGAAAACACTTGCCAGGTGATGGTGATTAGTCATCTTGAGGTGTAGTGTACAGGAAGGTCAAGATAGGTGCCAAACAAACTTTTCCCCTAGCTGCCAACATGCGCAGGTCGGGATGCGTGAGTCCAGTAGTAGCAGGTGACGGAGGGCAGGAAGAGTTCTGCTGTTTGTCTCCTGAGTCCCACGGCCCTTCGTGTTTTCTTGTGTCATCTGTGTCAGTGGACTAACACATTGCTCCTGTCCATTGTCTTCTCTGGTCTGTGTTGAGATGATTTTCCCTTTGCGTGTGCTGCTTCTCTGTGCCTGTAACTAGGTCACCGTTGCTTCTGAGAGGGTTCCACGTTCAGTTTGATTGTCCCCAAGTCAGACTGTGACTCACTCTAGTCTGAACTGCACACTTCTAATGCAGAAGGACCTTTACAGACCACAGTCAGGCTGCCAGATTGTTTGCTCTGAGGGTTTTACCAGGTGGACAGAGCTGGAGATTGTGTTCTGAATAGAGAAAGTACAAATGTGCACGATGAACCAGACTTCAAGTGTGCGTTCCTAGCTACTCTTCATGCTTCTCTGTGTTGTCACACCGAAATGGATGTTTACCTCCTCCCCTTACTGTATGTGAGCCACAGACATGTAATAAGATGGATGGTGTTGCCCTCCAGACTTCTGAAGAAACAGGTTCTCTGCTGCCTTCTTGGTCTCCAGAGCGCATTTATGGCCATACTAATCAGAAGAATTACAAAAACGAATATTTATAGACATTTAAATACCTTAAATTTCTGTTTCCTCTTTCCTGTTGCTAAACATAGGGTTTCTGAGCAAGCATTTGGTTATTTTGGACAATCCTGCTTTAAAAATTAGAATCCGGAAGACCTTTTATGAGAGTACATATAATAATAAATAGAGATGTCTATTAATTTCTTTAAAAAATTAATTTCTAAATCCATTTCCTTTGTTTTAAAATGTTTTCCTTATTATTTTGGAAGATTTAAATTCTTTCTGAAAATTGCAGTGTTCAGAAGTTTTTTTTTTAATTCACTACCTAAAGAGCCCTGTCTCTCAATAACTATAGCAAGGAATTACACTGTGTTACCAGTGTTACTTCTCTGTAGTGCACTGACCGTTTGTCCAGTTATTTCTGAGGTTAATAGGTTGGGGACACCCTTGCTTAAAGTGTCCAAGGATGACCCAGCAGTTCTCTATGTGACTCCCACTGAGCTAGACCTTCTAAGAGTGTATTAAATCCCTGCTGGCTGCCTTTTAGTACATAGCTTACATGCACATGGAGAGAGGTTGTTTTACTAAGTGCTTAAGAATAGAATGTTTACAGCTTTATAGTTAGAGTTCATCTTGCCTAATTAACCTTACTTAAAGAAGGTAATGTGCACGCACGCACGCGCGCATGCATGTATGCACGTACGTTGTAATTTCAAGAAGATTGGCCAGAAACTTTCATTCTGATATCTATGTGTCTGTCTGTTAATCATTTCTGTGTATTTAGTATTCACTTAGCTGGTATTCTTAGAAAATTAGGGGTTTTTTTGTGTGTGTTACTAGGATAGTTTTCACCACTGAGTCCTTCTGTTCCAGACTCTTTGGGTGAAAATATTTCATAAAATTGTTTTTTATTCTAGAAGAGTGAAGCCTTGTACGTAGCTGAACTTCCTCACTATGACTAGTCATTTTGAGCATTGGTTATTATACAGTGTGCTCAGTAATGCAGGAATGCCACTAAGTAAACACTCGAGTTACCAGAAAACTGAGCTTATAAATTAAGTCTGAAATAAATTTTTGTCTTATTTAAACAGCTTTAGTGCAACCACCATTGTCCATGACCCCAGAAACTGTGAAAGATGTTGGATTTGGCAGCCTGGTCTTACCAGGTGGTTCTGTTGCTGGCAGTCTTGCTCCTTCAACTCTACCAGCTGGAAACGTTTTTAATCCTCCCAGTAAAGCGGAGCCTGAAGAAAAAGTACCTCACCTTACAGAACACCAGATCCCTTCTGGTGAGAATACCAGGCCAGGTAAAAACAAAAGCCGTGACTGAAACCTTAGACATGAAATTAGCTTCATAATTATTTTTCTGAAGATTAGTACTAGACTTTAGAGTGGTATGCATGTAAAATACAGGGGGATTGTTTTGTTTTGAGGGTATAGGGATCACTCTGTTATCTCCATGCCTATAATACTTCCAGAAGAGTCATTCTAAAGGGTTGGAAACAGATCCGTGGTAGGTGTTTGCCTAGCATGCACAAGGTCCATTACATTAATGTCCAGTGCTGTTAAGACAATTTACAAATGGCATAATACTGATTTTTTTTTTTTTTTTGAGACCTTTTCATTAAAAGCTAGCACTCCCATTTGGAGGCATATGGTGCTGCTCTGGGGTGCTGTCAGCGTAAGATTACATGAGGGGTTTGTGTACAGGAGGGTAAGAGGTAAAAGCCCCTGCCAAGTACTGTCACAGAGTGTCCTCTAGCTAGAAATGGTATGCGAAAGCATCAAGCAGTTTTTTTAATGGCCCCGCTGTTTGATATCTTAATGGTGGAGAATCACACACAAGTAAACCTGACATGTTTGTTCCGAGTATTTTAGACTACAGCTCCACTGAGGTTTGAATATGTGTGTTTCACTCTGTGTGCTCCGAATAATCTGAGGTATGGTAATATCCTGTATCTGGTAAAGCCTGATTCTTTGAGTAGGGGAGCTAAAGGTCACTAGCAGAGCTATAGCATTAATAATTTATTTCCTTTTCACAACAGAATAACTGTTACTTTAGATGGTTTATTCTCTTTCTATTTTAGTGATTCCAAGTGATATTCCAAGTAGTGCTGCAATGTTAGCACAGCCGCCTGGAGCCTCAAGCACCTCTGGGATCCTGTGCGTGCAGAGACCAAACGTATCAAGTAATTCTGAAATTCTGGGGGTTCGTCCAGCTAATGTTTCCAACAGTGCTGCGATTATGGGAGCCCAGCCACCAAATATTCTAAATAACTCTGGAATTTTGGGCATACAGCCACCCAATGTGTCCAGTGGCTCTGGACTTCTCGGGGTACTGCCTCCAAACTTGCCTAACAACTCTGGACTTGTAGGACTACAGCCACCAAATGTTACAAATCCTGCTGGACTTTTGGGAACACAGCCACCAATTGGACCTCAAAACTTACCGCCCTTAACCATCCCCGCTCAAAGGATGCCTGCATTGCCAATGTTAGACATTCGTCCGGGACTGATAGCACAGGCTCCTGGGCCAAGATTCCCTTTACTACAGCCTGGAATTCCACCACAGCGGGGCATCCCTCCCCCATCGGTACTTGATGCAGCTCTCCATCCTCCACCCCGGGGACCTTTTCCTCCAGGAGATCTTTTCAGTCAGCCAGAAAGACCTTTTCTGGCTCCTGGAAGACCAAGTATAGACAATGTTCCCAACCCAGATAAAAGAATACCACTTGGGAATGACAATATTCAGCAGGAAGGGGATAGAGATTACCGCTTTCCACCTATAGAAACCAGGGAGGGCATTACTAGACCTCCTCCAGTGGATGTGGTAAGGGATGTGGTTGGGCGACCTATAGATCCCAGAGAAGGCCCTGGAAGGCCTCCCTTAGATGGTAGGGATCATTTTGGAAGACCTCCTGTGGACATGAGGGAGAATCTTGTGAGGCCAAGTCTAGACCACCTTGGTCGAAGAGAGCACTTTGGCTTTCCCCCAGAGAAGCCTTGGGGGCCTAGAGATTTTGATGAGAGAGAGCATCGAGTTCTGCCTGTCTTTGGTGGTCCAAAAGGCTTACATGAAGAAAGAGGTAGATTTCGGGCTGGAAATTACCGATTTGATCCTAGAAGTGGTCCTTGGAACAGAGGATTTGGACAAGAAGTTCACAGAGATTTTGATGACCGCAGAAGACCCTGGGAGAGGCAGAGGGATAGGGATGACAGAGATTTTGATTTCTGCAGAGAAATTAATGGAAATCGTCTTGGACGAGATAGAATTCAAAACACTTGGGTTCCCCCTCCTCATGCTCGGGTTTTTGATTATTTCGAAGGGGCCACTTCTCAACGGAAAGGTGATAATGTGCCTCAAGTTAATGGTGAAAATACAGAGAGACATGCTCAGCCACCGCCTTTACCAGTACAGAAGGACCCTGAACTCTATGAGAAACTGGCGTCTTCAGGTGACGTAGACAAGGAGGAGAGCGGCACAGTTGCTGGTGTAGAGAGTGAAGCGGTGGTAGAAAGCACAGAGACTGAAGGGACATAACATCGCTCAGTAGGTAAAAGAAACCTTTTGTACAGTTGTCATCTCTGTAAGAGTTTAATGGCTGACGGCACCACAGTTGTTCACGTTTATCTACCAGAACTAAGTTAATCTGATGTTCATGTTCACCTTTCTCTTAAAATAATTGTACAACTGACTTGTATAGACATTGTTCTTAATATGAACATGGTAGGTAAACATTTTTTTATTTTTCTGATAAAGTATAAATGTTGCCCCAGATTCTTTTAACGTCAAGGAGATGCTAACGGCTTGTCGGAGACTTCCTATGGAAGAGAGGGTTTTAGACACTGTCATTGGGTTGGGTATGGCAGTGACATATTTCAGAACAGCAAGGTGTGGCACATCTTCTCCATAACTCTAGGCTGCTGCAGGATTTTAAGGTAACAGACAAAGCTGTGACATTTTATGCAAGGACTGGCTCTAGATTCTTGAGGAGCATAATACAGAGATTTTAAAAAGTGATTTTGTAAAAATCTCCACTATGGTCTCTGTTACTCCAAAGTAAGTGTGTGTGATTTGTTCCTCATGCTGCAGTAAGTAAAGAGAAAAGAAGCAAACAACATAAACATTCAAAGACGTTGCAATGTTGGGTGAATTTTGTTTTTAGATGCCAATAAAACTTATTTGTTTGATAACAGTGTTCTAGGAATTGTATTTTTTTAACCTACAAATTCTTAAAACCGAATTGTTAGTAGCATGCACGTAGCTGTTAAAGTTTCTCATTACCCACTAACAACAGTGAATAGTTGTGTGCCGAGAAAAGCCTGTATTTGATACAAAAATCGTGCAGTCTGAACAATATGTATACGGTATCATCTATTTATTGTGTAAGCCGTGTAGTGATTCATTCTCTGTATGTCTGTCTCTGCTCATACAGAGAAAAGGAATGTTTTTAAAAGTTTAATATTCTTTAAAGCTTGATAGAAAATTGGTACCACTGGGTAAATTAACATTCCTCATGGTTATAGCTTTTTTAAAATCTTGATAAATGTGAAGTAAGAAATTAGAAAGAAGTATATTGGCTGAGAGACAGTTCTTTGGTGCTTTAATGTGGCTAACCACGGAGCCAGATGCGGCACGTAGTCAGATTCCATATTAAGAGATGACAGTTTTTCCCACTATCTGCTGTCCCTTGTAGATGAGACTGTCATTAAGGAGTTTAGTTCACGAGCGTGCCATCAGTTTCTTAATTGCACAAAATGTATACTGGCATTGATGGCATATGCGATTCTAGGTACCAGGAATAAAGCATCCATCATGTGTTTTGTAGGCTCTGGGTAACACTGTTTAGACAAGGCTCTAAGGTAAAGGAGGAGAAATGTTTGGGGTTGGCTTCCTGTTTGCTTTTGCTCTAAGTTTCATTTCTTTGCTCTTTTCCTTTGCGTTTTCCACACTCTGCATATACATGATAAAAGGCCATCAGTAGTTTTTAGTTGCCAGGGGAAAGCTCTCCTAAGATTCTGTGAGCACTCAGTTCCTTTACTTTGCATTTTCAGCCCTGTATCCTTTGCTCTGTCTAGAATTTCTAAGCTTTGACAGAGCACACCAGGCATTTAAAGTAAGACTTGGTGTGTTCCTCCGGTGATGCTCTAGATAGCCATGAGAAGTTCTGTCGCCAAGAGAAACAGTTCACGCGGCCTGAATCCATGAATACGGACAGTAGAGCACAATCTGTTTGTTTGGGGAAGGCAGATAAGAGTAGAAGTGCTTGAATATTTACTTCCAAAGTAACTCAGTTAATAGTTTGATTTGATGTCAAGTCTTTCCCTTAGGATAAAAAGTCAAAATTGCAACCTTGGGACAAAGTAAATGTTCAGGAAAGACTGGCTTTGACTTTTAAGAAATGGTACTGAATACCGTTCCTCACAATGACTTTAGTTCCATTTTCTCTGATCAGAATTAATGGGCGTTTAGTCAAGTTAGGCAGCAATATAAATAAGCTTACTTGTTAGTGATCTGTTTTTAATTCCAAGCTTTTGGCCTTCCGGTGGGTACTTGAGAGGGGTTGCTCTTGCACTAGTTTGAAGGTTCTAGGAAGTGCAAGTTAACCCAGCAGTTGGCAGGACCGTGTCACCTTGTGGATGCTTGGGGACACTTTCTTTCAGACAAAAGCAATTGCTCTGTGCTCTCCCCCCTTGTCCTCGTCTTGTCAGTATAACAG
Source organism: Tokudaia tokunoshimensis (assembly GCA_036184795.1). NCBI lineage: Eukaryota > Metazoa > Chordata > Mammalia > Rodentia > Muridae > Tokudaia > Tokudaia tokunoshimensis. The sequence continues at coordinate 76,810,494 of BTHU01000006.1, forward strand.
TAAGGAAGGACATGCTCAGCCTCCATCAGAACCATTCCAGACAAGTCTGGCTTAGGACCTGCCATAGTGCATAGGCCTGTGATCACAGCGCTGTTTCTAGCTTGCTGCCAGCCGGAAACAGGCGTGAGGAGCGACCCAGCCACACAGTGGGTTTGCTTGCTGCCGGGGTTCACCAAGCCCTGGACCAGTTTTATGCTGGGTGTTCTCCCACCGAGCCACACCCAACAGCCCTACATCGTTCTGTGTGTGCCTTGGCAGAGTGAAGCCATACCCTGCAGTGTAGCCGACTGAACTAATTTCTTACTTGTGTACACATTTCATGAAGCACGGGCTTTGTTCTTGGCATTAGTGTATGTACTGCAGTTGGTAGTTTCTGCAGTGCCTAGAAACATGCAGCAAAGCCGTATTGATGTCCAGCGCTCATTTTATGCTGCTGTTGGAGGAGGTACTGATAAGAAGTTAGTGGAAGGCTCGAGTAGTGTAAATGGCCCATTTAGAACGGAAGGTAATTTCACTAACACTTTATTCTTACCAGAGAACTTCCTCTCATCTGGGAATTTTGCTGCTTTATTAAATTGCCCATCTTCACTTGTGTGAAAAATTATACTTTATAAACCAGACATCTAGGATTGTTTGAGACTGGGAGCAGTATTTTTAAAGTTACTTTTAAAAATACTTCTTAACTAATTAATTTTTTACATACTGCTCCCTGCCCCCCTCCCGGAGGTCATCCCGTCCCACAATCCTTCCCCCTTCCCCTTCTCCTCTGAGTGGGTGGGACACTACCCCCCTCCCACCCCCCACCCCCACCCCCGTATACCCCAACCCAGGCACTTCAAGTCTCTGCAAGTCTTAAGTGCTTCCTCTTCCACTGGCAACAGCTTTTGGGATAACCTCCCCCCCCCACCTCGTGGTTTGAGGACCCACATGAAGATCAAGCTATACACCTGGTACATATGCACGGAGAGGCCCAAGTCCAGTCTGTGTAGGTTCTTTGATTGGTGGTTCAGTCTCTAATCACCCCAAGGGGCCAGGTTGACTCTGTTGGTCTTCCTGTGGAGTTCTATCTTCTTAGGGGCCCGCAACCCTTCTTCCTGTTCTTCCATAAGAGTCTCCAAGTTCCATCACTGTTTGGCTGTGGTTGTCTGCATCTATCTGAGTCGCCTGCTGGCTACCCAGCCTCTCAGAGAACTACATGCTCCTGTCTGCAACCATAACATAACATAACATATCATATCATTAATAGTGTCAGGGGTTGCTTGTCTGTGAGATGGGTCTCAAGTTGGGCCTGTTATTGGTTGTCTATTCACTCAGTCTCTGCTCCATCCCTCGTGCATGCATTTCTTGTAGACAGGACAAATTTTGGGTTGAAAGTTTTGTGGGTGGGTTGGTGTTCCTATCACTCCCCTGGGGTTCTTGCCTGGCCACAGGAGGAGGCAGCCTCTTTAGGCTAAAGACACCCCCATTGATTCCTGGGCGCCTCCTCTATCCCGGGACTCTGTGTCTTCCTGGAAACCCCTTCCCCCCAAAACAGTTGCAGATTTCCATTCATTCTCATGGCCATCCAGCCATCCCCCTGCCGCTCCCCACACACGATCCTGAACCCCACCAACACTCCCCGCCCCATCCCCTCTTCCACCCAGTTCTGTCCCTCCATCTACCTCTTATAACTATTTTATTCCCCCCTTCCACGTGAGACTCAAGCATCCTTGCTTGTGCCCTCCTTGCTGGCCAGCCTCCTTGGGTCTGGAGTGTAGCCTGGGCAGCCTGTATTTTATGGGTAATATCCACTTATAAGTGAATACATATGGTGCATGTCCTTTTGGGACTGGATTATCCCACTCAGGATGATATTCTCAAGATCCATCCATTTCATGATGTCTTTGTTTTGCATGGATGAATAGGATTCCATTGTATAGATGTACTAAAAATACTTCTTAAAAATAGTCGATTTCATTGGATAAAATGCTGTTAATTGATAGCAGTACTACTCAGAGATGGGAAATGTTTCCAGTAAAGCCTAATAATGGCTGTAAAGTAATTCCTAACGCAGAACAGAATCCGAAAAAGGAGACATACAAAGTAGACAGTCGACAGTTTAATGAACGTGTGTGAATTGCCATAGTGAGCGAATGGAATACATTTCTCGCCCATCTATTGTAGCACACGTCCGCTCCGAGCACAGGATTTAAGGATATTTTCCTCACTGTATTAAGATGGGTATGCATGACCTTTGAATCTAGGATATTTTATAATCAATTATAATATTTTTTGCTGCACCTTATGTGCCTTTATATTATTAGTAAGACATTATTTACTAGGTGCTGTGTTAGTAAAATATTTAAGCGCCTTTTAGATTTTCCCCTTTGTCCACAAGTATTGTGTTTACATACTGCATAAAGATGAGAACACATATCTATGATTCATTTCTAAGGCAGGCAGATAAAAACACTGAATTATTTAATCACAGATGCTGCGGGGTGGCATCGGATTATGATGCTCTTCCCAAGTGTTCTTGCTGTGGCTTTTATATACAACACAGCATCTTTTAAACTGTGTGAGCTATGGTCTCTAAAAATGCAATGGTCACGTGTAAAGGAAAACAATCATAAATTTAATGGAAGGTTAGAAGTGATGCTTTGATCCAACACAGCATATGTACAGGATCAATAGTGTCATCACACACGGAAAGTGATTTGCAGTGTGCTGCTCTCAGTGGTTCCCTGCTTTCTAGGAGGCCTTAGCAGTCACCCTGTGGCTCCAACTTCTGAGATGCCTTATGCCACGCCCACAGGTGTGTGTGCATAAGTTACTGTAGGCACACCTTCCGCTGTGTATGTTTTTTGCTTATTCCTACCCATGTCCTTTCATTTCAGATCTATATTGAATATGCTCCCTCCCCTTTTAATTGTTTGGTCAGGGTCTCACGCTGTAGTTTAGGCTGGGCTTGAACTCATGACAATCCCCCCTGCCCTGTTCTTCCTAGTGACGGGATTACAAGTGTTCATTAGCCACTATACCTGACTGACATGAAGTACTCTCTAAATTGTTTTCTACTATTCTGATCTTTAGGCTGTTTCCAGCATTTTAATATCTTGTGGAATGCCATAGAACACAGGCCACTCAGGAGTCTGAAAGCAGTCAGCTCCTAAGTCGGACCAGAGTCACATTAAAATATTCTAGTTTCATAGAATTATTTTCAGTGGTCTAGAAAACAATGCATTTTGCCAATTGATGCTGGAGGGGGACTAAAAACGTAGAGAAGTCATCATAGTTTAAGTTGATACTTTAAAAATGAACTGTTGTACCAGGAGAGACCTGGAAACTGACCCATGAAGTGACTAGAGGGAACATTTTCTTTACTTACACAGGCTTTAAAGGCTAGTTCAAGCATTTACTTTATCTTGACAGAATTATAATTGTTAGGTTGGCCGGGAACTGGCCTCCATGTCATTACTAGGACTACACAGATGGGCTGCACATGAGGAACTTGCACAAGTCAGTGGCCTCTCTAGACTCCTTGCTTAGACTAACCTCCACTTAGCCTGCTCCGTTCTAAAGATTGTCAAAGACAGAGACAAAGACCTTGAGGCTCCTTTCCTTCCTCTTCCTCTCTCCTCTAAAAGAGGGCCAGTCCCTCTGTGCTTTTACATCAAAGGGGGAAGAAGGTGTAATTGTATAAAATGTTAGATGCTTCATGCTGTGAACTGAGACTGTACTGGCCAAATGCATGGTTTAATGTTGCCTGGGGCAGTCTACAGGGGATTGGTACTAGGACTTTCCCCCAGGTACCAGAATCCACAGATGTTCAGTCGTCTGTCCTTCTGTGTACGTTAAATCATCCCGAGGTTACTTTTAATGCGTAGAGCAATCTGATACAATGCCAGTAGTTACTGCACTCTGTTGTTAAGGGAATAACAAGGAAAGGGGTCTGTCTGTTCAGTATGGAGCCTTGGATTTGTTGTTGTTTTTTGGTTTGTTTTTCCAAAATACTTTCATCTGAAATCGCTGGAATCCACCAGAGCGGAATTTCTGAACGCAGGGGACTCGAGTGCAAATGTTCTCTGTCTCCTCCTACCCTCTCCCAATGTTGGGATGGGGTTTTGCCTTACCCAGCAGTCCTGGCTATAGTGGAGAAGGCAGACTGCCAACTAAAAAACTGTGGCTTTCATTGAAGGTGGGTTGCCTTCTCTGTCCTGATCACAGCATTTTAATACCGTAACTTGTGGAATGCTGTAGAACACAGGCCCCTTGGGAGTCTGAAAGCAGTCAGCTCTTGAGTTCAACCGGAATCACATAGCTAGTCCATGCCTTTAAATCATCAGCAGCAGATAATAAGCACTATTTTAAGTTTTCTGTTTTGCGAATGATAAGTTGAAGAAAAGAGAAAGTGGCCGTGGGGACAAAAACCAGCAATATTGGAACACAATTTAAAATAATAATTTAAGACTATTGATTCTTAGTTTTAAAAACTGGCCTTAACAGTTGCTAGAGTATCTTTGGGCAGGCCACCAAACCTCTAGTCGTTAACTCCTAAATAGCTAAATAGTGAAGATACCGGCAACTGCTCAGGGCCTGTCCTGTGTTGGGAAGCTGAGTAACTGTCCTATGGCCACCCTGGGAAGAGGTCTTTGTAGTATCTGTTTTGTTTAAGAGAAGCTTAACTCACAGATGTGAGTGGCTTCCTTAAATCTCATGATTTTTGAGCAAAGATTGAAATCCTGTTGCCAGGTTTAGGAATGAGTATATGCCACTTTAGCAAACACCAGGCTATTGAGGATTCACAGTTGCTCTAGCCACCGAAGTTCCCCTTTTTGTGGTTGCATGCACACATTGTTCTTCCTTCTTTTACAGTATGTAAGAACTCATTTTATGTACTTCATGGTTCTTAAGTTTATGCAGTGATGTGCTTTCAACTAATCTGAAGACAGGCTTACTCTGCACTGATGCTAAATAAGGTTTCCTTTAGAAAACACTTTGCTCACAAATGTGAACACTCTCTTCCTCTTTCCTTTCCCTTTGAGGATCCTTTGTAACTAGTGAGGGCTTCTCTGCAGATACGCATTGAGGGTGTGAGCTCCATAACCTAAACTCAGAAGTTTTACTTATTATGTGTATAATCAGGATTTAGTAATTTTTCTTATGTAAGACCATGCTATAAATAGTCCACTGAGCTTAATTAGACAAAGTTGTTGTGGAGTTACAGTATATATATTCAGGAATATCAATGCTTACCAACCACTTGAATTCACAGAGTTAGCCTTTGTGCTTTGCGGTGATGGTTAATTTGCAGTTATTTACTTTATTAAAATACATAACTGGATTCCTCAAGTAATCGAGTTAGCAAGCCAATCTCGTACAAACTTAGTCTGCATCATATCCCGACAACAGTTTCTAGAGTCATCAAGCCAGTGACTAAATATTGGCTGTGTTACTGCCCAGTCTTCCCCTGAGAAGACATGCTTGTATCATTTGTTAGGCAATCTTATGTTTCTGCTAATCTTAGCAAATCTAGTTGTTATTTTTTTATGAGTATTACATGAAGTAAATGTTAGTTTGGTATGTTTTGTTAATGGAGCATTTCCTGTGTCACTGATGAACAGTTCTTATGTTAGCTGTGGTAATAGTAAAGTCTGACTTGTCCTTTCCAGTTTTGAAGGCGAGTTCCATACATGGTCTGTGTAAACTAGACCTGCCGTCCTGTGGGGCTTGAATGTGGCTTTGAGCCTTTTAGAATGGAGAGGTAGTGTTCCCATCATCGCACTGAGACCCTCACTGAGGACTGAGAGGCATGCTAATACCTTACATGCAGTTTTAATCCCTGTGCGGCAAGCATTGTACACAGTTTATCTTCAGACAGAGGCCCACAGTTCAGATAGCTCTGTTCCTGGTAAAGAAGACAGCACCCTCACAGTTTGCATGAGTGACCTCTCCCACTCACCTCAGAACTGTGCTTTCCAAAGTTACAGTGCTTGCTTTAGAAATGTGCGTGCCAGTAAGTAGACCTTGTTGATTAGCTTACCCTGGGCTGCTGTAACAAATAGCAGGAAGTAGCAGGTGGGGTGTCAGCAAAGCCCTGCCTTCCCTGAGGGCCCTGGAGACAAGCCTTCCCTTGCACCTCCTGACAGTGCTCAGGAGTCCCTTAGCTGTCCTGGAGTTGCAGATTCCTCCTGCTGGTGGTCTGCTGTCGTCTGTTGAGTTGTGTCTTGGCACCATCCTCTCGCCAGTGTGTGTCTGTGTCCAGACTGTTTTGGGTTTTCCTGACAGGGTTTCTCTGTGTAGCCCTAGCTGGCCGGGCCCTCACTCTGAAGCCCAGGCTGGCCTCTGCTTCCAGAATACTGGGATTAGAGGCATGTGCTGCCACTGCGTGGCCAGAAATTTTTTCTTAAAATGTCTGAAGTGCCTCAAAATACTTTGAGGGGCAGCAGCAACCACATCCATGACAGCCCAGGACTAAACTAGGTGACTCCTTAAAATCCATATAAACTGACCTCCAGAAGTAGGTTAGTGTACGTCACCCACCTTTTCAGATGAAGAGACTTTCAAGTGATGACTAGACTTGAGTCTAACACTTGAGGTAAAGGAACGTGCAAAGGAAATCCAGTAATCACTAACAAGCAGCCACTGGGAACTGTCCTTTCATTAAAAACGAGTTGGTGAGCTGGGAGCTCAGTGGTGGGGCAACTGATACGTACATCGCCCTGGGATTGGTGCTTCAGAGTGAGAGGGGAAGAGTGCAGGTTTGTAAAGGTGGAGAGGACGTAGATTCATCACATAGTGCTCTGTAAAACTGCGCAGCCACGGCTGGTTTGATCCCTCACTCTGTCAAGCTCCCCCCCCCCAAAAAAAAACCCAACTGGCAATATTTATATCTTCTGTTTTGTTTGCTCATTGAACTGTGTGACTTGTGGCTTAATAGACATAGGCTTTTAAAAGTATAGTGCAACCTTAAAACCTTTCTCAAACTTCACAGCAATATCAAGTTAAAAACAAAACTGCATATGTCTGGCCAAAATCTGAGTTAGGTGAGCGTGGATGGAAAGGTCCACACTGGGGAAATAGATGTCTTGAGGATGACCTGGTAGCTTTCACAGAACCTGGAGTTGAGGATTCCCCTGGGCATTCTGTGAGGAACCCTCAGCACTTCCACACTGAGGGACTCGAAGTTCATTATGGCCAGCATATCCCTGGGTGCCTTATGGTAATTGCAACACCCAAGGAATTCCTTATGCAGACTTAGTTGTTAGAACCCAGAGTCAGACAGGAAGAGGCAATGTATGGTTCTTGGAGTTGTATAGGTTTCTCAAAGCTTCCTGGACATCACGGGTCCCCGACTGTGACTTCCTCCTTCAGTTCATTGCCTGAATCGTGTCCAGGTAGTAACTGATTCTCGAGTCACTATTGCTGAATTTCTTATGCAATATAGTAAGGAAATCAGGTTTTTCAAGTAGATCCCCCCCCCCCACACACACCCTTATATACACCCCACACGGTACTTGAAAAGGGTTGATTCTTTTGAAATTGAGAAAAACAAAGACTTTTTCCCTTGAATATATTCATGCGTAAGAAGTTATTAATTCTGGAAATAAACTGTTAATCACTTCACTGGGTTGTGTCTGACTCATATTGTATTTAGAGTTTTAAAAATTCCTATTATATCCCCCATCACATGATACTGAGAATTTGATTGTATTATGAAGAGTCTCATCCTTAAATAAGTGTCAGAATTCAAGATCTCACAAGATCTTGTTGAGGGAGAGAAAGGAAATGACTACTAGCCTAAATCTGCAGGTCCTGGATTTTCTTTCTTGTCTACTCTAATTATGGACCCAGTGATTTAGTAATGGGCAGTTTAGGAAGACAGGAGAAGTCTCAGCCCTGTTGGCAAGATTAGGCCAGGCTGTGGTGGCACATGCTTTGAATCCCAGCTCTCGGGAGGCAGGGACATCTAGCTTTGTGAGTTGGATGCCAGCTTGGTTGGTCTCCAGTGAGTTCCAGCACAGCCCAAACAAATTTTTTAAAAGCCAAAATTATCCTCATTTGTGTCTTCAAATAGAGAATAGTCATTTCCTTGAGATTAACAAGTAGGAAAAGGAACAAGTGGATTTCTGAGGGGACAGTTGCCTTCACTTGGAAGGTTGCAGTTGAGAGGGGGCAGTCCCGTGAGCATGCCTTGCATTGTTACACCAGAGGGACCAATAGGAGACTTCCAGTGCTCATAGTTCCAAGCCCAGGGCAGAGCAAATCAGTAATTCCCACTGCAATCTAAGTAGGATTGATTGATTGATTTCCATGCTACTGTTTTTGTAGGGCAGGAAAGGAGCTTCCCCCATTCCCTGAACAATTCCATTTATGTGGTAGTGAAAGCAGGCATATGGGTGTGAGAATTTGCACAGGGACCTCAGGTAAAGGGATATAAACTAGGGGTACACTGGTCGGACGTCAGATAGAAAGGACTTTAAAGGGATAGCCAGGGCTTAGGGGATCATGTTTGTGGAAAAGGCGCAGTTCTCCATTCCTTTTCTTTTCCTCTTGGAAAGCTTCATTTGATTGACCTGGAAGACAAGGACATGATCAGAGAGGCCCACCTTTTGATGCACAGTGTTATTAACCCACAAAGGCAACCTGAGCAGATCAGAACAGACACCCATTCTGGCTGGGATCAGTAGAGCCAGGTTGACCCACCCTCCCCCGTGGTAATTAGCAGTTTACATTTAGTCTAACATTTCAAGATAGTTAACAGTATAATCCACAACTGGAAATGGATGTTTGCACATGCACAGTACACACACACACACACACACACACACACACACACACACACACATGTGCTTGAATAGGGTGCCTCACCCTTCTCAAAGCCTTGAAGATTATCTTTTTATGTTGGTATTGATATTTTCACAGGAAGTGGACAGCTTAAAGCCAATATTTTCCTTCTTTGGTTAAGTCACATCTGTTTATGAAACTTAGGGCCTTAACTGTTCCCACCTGGTATTTTTTTTTTCTCATCAGGGCCAACTCAAGTCTTTATGAAAATGAGTCTTTGAAGTGTTCCACTAACCCAAATCTGAGACCACAGAGATAGGACCAAGCCAGAGATGAGGCCACCCTTTCTAAAAGGTGTCACTGGTGGCAGGTGTATAAAAACATGAGTCATTTGAGTCATTGATTCGTTTTGTGACTTTTACTGCCCATGTTGCTGTTTAAGATTACTTTGTAGCCTCCATAGGTTCATTTTTATGAGTTTGTTTTGGCATCTTTCAGGCCGTTTGAGCACACGGGGTTCTGAGAGAACAGGGGTCCCAGGGTGAAGGAAGTGGTACAGCAGGGGGCATCTGTGTCTGAACAAACCTTTCTTCCTCTGTGTGTGTGCACGTGCATGCGTGTCTGTGTGTGTGTATGTCTGTGTCCTCTAAAAAGGTTATTTTATGGATCTGTTACATTTGATCGTTTATTGAGCACTGTTGGAAACTTTGTTAGACTGGCGCATTACAAAGTACTTGATTTCAGTGAATCTGCAGGCCTAGGCAGGTGTGTCATGAGAAGGACAATAGCGTTTGGCTCATTGTACAAAGTAGAAAGTTTCTTATGCTGGTGATATTTATGTGTTGTTTAGGTTTAAGTTAAACTCCAGGCATTTATCTGGCTGGTGAACCTGCTGGCCTAGCTGTCTCATGCACTCTGGGCCCTCTGTGTAAAACTTACCTAGTGAGTGAGAGGGCATACTGACCGCCCCCGTGCCGCGCTAACGATTCCTGCACCCTTCTCGCCAGACAGCGCAAACACTGAGCAGAACTGTCGAGACTCAGAGCACCACTGCTTCTGCTTCAGTAAGACCTGCTCTTAACAGCTTTGAAGGCCCCAAGGAGGAACTCACCTACAGTGCCTTTCCCCTCCAACCTGTCACAACAGAAACATAGAAACAAAAAATCCCCATGAGCCTGAGAATATTTAACACTGTGATACCACTCAGAATTGGAAATCACTACTGTCCTGCTGTAGCTTCTAGGACACGTTTGCCTTACAGTGTGGCAGATGCTTAGGGAGGTGGACCAGAATGCTCTGCTGCCCAAACCAGCCGCTGGTATTTCTCCAGGTAGCCATTTTTTTCTTCTTTCTATTTTTTTTTTTTTAGCAGTTTCGTGCATATACATAATAGATCTTGGTTATCTCCCCCCCCCCCACCAGGTCACGCTCTTTCCCATACTGCTCAATCTGTTCAGTTCTCAAGTTCCCCTCCTGCTTTTCTCTCCTGTTTTGTTTGGGGTTCATTGAGTTTAGGGTTGCAAGGGAGAAGGGGGTGAGTTACTGGAACGTGGGAACTATACCAGTGGCTTCAGCACTGAAGAAATCAGACACCCCCACCACCACCACCTTCACATACACCCCCCTGCCCCCCGCCCCCCCCCCCCCCCCCGCGACCATCAGCTGTCCGCCATACTTCTCTGTCACTGATTTAGCATCAGGTCTGAAGCCTGTGCTTTCAGCCCTGGCCTCAAAGCACTTTAGCAACATTTATGTGTTTTGAAACAGTCGCAGTGTCTTCTCTTAGTTTGCTGGTAATTTTGTCCTTCTTAAGCTATTTCGGGATTTGTAGTCTACATTGGTGAACAGCCCTAGGTGAACACCCTCCAGACCTTTTTGCCCTTGCTTTCAGTTGCCTTGAGATTCTCATTCAAGTGTGGGTGTCCCTGGCTACTGTGAAGTATTTAGGAACAAAGATAGCGCTCTGCACAGATGTGCTGGCTTTTCTTCCTTTCTGCCGGTGTCATGATGTCCTGATTGCTAGACTGGCCTCGTTTTCAGGGATGGGTAGGGAAGGAGCCCATCTAGGAGGTCTTACGTGAAAAAATGCATGCCCTTTGCCTCTTGTCTTAGGTAGATGTTAGCCTTGTCAGTGAAATTGTCTGAAATCCTTAGAAGCATGCTAGCACATGACTTCAGGACATAGTTCATTGTTCTTTAAAAAGATCCTTTTTACCTCCACATATTTGTGGAGTAGGGCGGGAGTGTCGCTGTGTGCAAGGGTGACAGGGTTAGAGGACAGCTTGAAAGGAGTTGCTTCTGCCCTTCCACCAGGCAGCTTCCCGGCTCAAACTCAGGTTGTCAGGCTTGGCAGATAGTGTCCCTCCCTACCTGCCAAGCCATGTTCACCTAGAGTTTCTCCCCTCTCTCCCTCCCTCCCTTTCCCCTTCCCTCCCTCCCTCCTCTTTCACTGCCCCCCTTTCTTTCATTCATGTTAAACCCTAATTATTTTCAAAACAAAGGGAAATTATCTTTTTTTGAACATCTTTGGAGAAAAATTTTATGAGGAAACAATCAAAAGAGAGGGTGGAATTGGGGTTGGCATACTTTTCTTGTTTGCCAGTGGAAATAAACTAGTGAGAGATGAGTGTACGGAGACTGTTTAGGAGAAGAACAAATGCTCTCTAGTGACAGAATGACAGCCAACTTTCTCCCGAAAACAGTTTCCATGGTTACAAGATAACGCTTGGCCCAGAGATGAGTATTTGATGAGGTTGAAATATCCATTGGCAAATTGCATGTGATCTTGGAAATGACTGCATATGACTTTACCAACTCTTGAGTTCCCACAGAGATTGGCTCTATAGAGACCATTTGAAAAGAAAGTAAAAGCAAGTCTCCAAACCTTGTCCGGGTTGGAACTTAGCAGAGCCCAGGGCTATGAATTAATCAAAGTGTCCAGTGAAGCACGAGTTGTTCAGTGTTGGCTCCGGAATTCCTACTGGCAAGTGGATATCAGGTCTTCCATCCATTTCAGACATACTTTGTAACTGACTGCATTATTCAGAACACCAAGGTGTTCTCTACATTCCTTTGTTTTCATTGGCGTGCCTCTCAAGTTGTTTCTGAGTGATGTGTGTAGTTTTGCTTCCTTTGGAGCTAAGGAGTCAGACCCGCCATCTTTGTCCTGCATGGTGATTATGTGATCATACTGACCTTCTACTGGTTTTTCTTATTGGCTTGTAGCAAGGTCACGTTGTTATTTGATAGTCTAGTTATGGGTGAAACTGGTGGACTTTTTCTAGAATACTTGGTCTTGGACCATCATCAAAGGCTTCAAGTTGCTCTTCCAAAACTCCAGAAGGAAGCCCGGTGGCCTGTCGGAATACATTCAGGCTTCTCTGTGATCCCTTAGGATCTGCGGTCGGCCAGCTTTACTTCCTTGGCGTTAGTTATGCTAGGGCGGTGATGACGACTTGTGCCTTTAATCCCATCACTCTAGAGGCAGAGGCAGGCAGATCTTTCAAGACAGGGTCTCTCTGTAGCCCTGGCTATCCTAGAGCTCCCTCTGTAGACCAAGCTGGCCTTCATTCAGCTCACAGAGATCCACCCATCTCTGGGTGCTCAGAGAGGTGCATTTGAATACCGTCATATCCCATTAGACTATGACGTGGGATCCCAGCTGTTTGTCCTCTGGGTAGTAACGGGAACTGTAAGTTCCACTTGAATGTCATTGGGAAGAAAATCTGTGGTGCATCCAGACCCTTGTTCAGACCTCAGTTCAGTGCTTATGGCTGTGACTCTAGCGGGGGTGTGCGTAGCTAGCCACAGTGTGGACCATTACCGTTACTGTTCTGCAGAGGGGAAATGCAGGCTCTCTGAACATATGCTCACTTAGCTGTGTGCTCAGCAGAGGCGGGAATCTCTGCCTCCTCCTCGTCTCTTTGGGGTTGGGTGTGTGTGTGTTAGCACATTTAAGTAAGGTAGATGCTCTGTCAAGATGCATTAGTAGAGCTCATTCAGGTTCTGCAGTTCTGGAAGCTGCACTTGACGGTAGCTGAGTCAAGTTTAACAGATGCAAAGGTTCTCTGAAGACACACTCCCTGGCAGCCAGTCCATTGGTAAGCTCTGGGAATACTGTTCCCCCCTGCTGCCCCCGTCTCACCTCTGTGACTGCCACAGCCTAAACTGTACCGTGAACTTGTATATTTTCAACCTTCGTAAGAAAGGAGTGGGATTGTTAAAACCATGCACCAAAGTTGTAGGATTGTTCACATAAAGTTTACAGGGCACGCATCTGGTCACTGTATCTTCCTGTCTGTCCCTTCTGACAGTGTGCAGCATCTCAACCTTTGGAATCCCTTAGAACGAAATTACTTCCTAAATACTAAGCACAAATATTGAGATGAATTTCCAGGAGTATTTGAAAATTAGCATGGCTTGGTTTTTGTTTTTGTTTTTTCAGGGCTGGAAAGATGGCTTAGTGGTTAAGGGTCCTGACTGCTCTTTTAGAGGACCCAAGGTCAATTCCCAGCACTCACGTGACAGCTGTCACTCCAGTTCCAGGGCCTCTGGACAACAGAGCACAGAGTATACATGTGCACATACATGCAGGCAAAGCACTCACATACTTAAAAATAACATATTATTATTTCAAAAAGAAAATTGGTGAACTGAAAGATTAAAAGAAAATACCCAGGATTAAGCACCCCAAAATATTATTCTGAACAGTAACACCCAAGTTTAAATGATCAGATTAAAGGTTTTTTTTTATCTTGTCATAAAATTTAGAGTTTTGAATGGAGTAGATGTTCTTTTTGATAAAATATAGCAGCCTTCCTATTGAAAACTTAAAATTGTTTACACATGTTAGAAATAAAACAAATTCAATACATGCTTTTATAATTATATATATGCATGAGTGTATATATGTATATATACTATATACCCCAATATATAAGGTTTTTTTTTTTTAGAGTCAGTCACTTGAGGATAATCCCTGTTCCAAACTGTCACAAGAATATCTGATACAGGTTGTCCGTACATCTCAGGCCCAAGTTTCTCTGGGTATTTTTTTTCTGCAAACTCCATCAGAGGAAACACACCTGGGCTGTAAGCTGTAAGCTGGGCCAGAGGAAAGGGTGTCAGGCTTAGTTTACTTTCTGCTGCTAGCTCCTCCCATTCTGCTGAAACCAGAGGGACCGGAGGGACCGTTTTCACTGATCACAGAACTCGCAATTGACTGCAATTGACTTCCGAACCAGCGGTTCTCAAAAGGCACTTCCTGTTTTATTCCGGCCACCGCCACCCTGAGGCATGTGACCTCCCTTCCCCGTAGAGCAGCAGTTCTCAACCTTCCTACAGCTCCTCGTGTTATGGTGACCCCCCCCAACCATACAACTATTTTGGTTGCTACTTCATAACTGTAACTTTTCTACTGTTATAAATCATACTCTAAATAAATATCTGATATACAGGAGATCCGATATGGAAACGCACGGGTGGCGCTTGAAGGCAAGGCTGGTTGTTATGTCTGGGGGGTGGGGTGCAGCCCAGCTCCTGCAGCCCTACCCCATGCAGGGCAGCGGCAGGAACCCTTGGGAAGCTGAGGCTGGAGCCCAACTCCTGTCTGCAGGAGGTGTGCCAGTGCCTAGGTCCAGAGCTAGTTTGTACCTTGTCCTGTTGGCTCCCGGCAATGCCGCTGCTCCTTGTATCTTTTTGACCGCCCACACTTCCTGTGACGTCATTTTCACGTGAATGCGCTCGCTTCTCACAAGCATTTGAAACAAAGTAAAACTTCTCTTTGCCTTCTGCTGCCTTCGCACTGTTAGCCTCTTCACTGTGTTACAGACAGGTCTTTGGGCGGACCGTGTTTGTGGATGTCAGGTTTTGCATCCTCCTGGAGCCGGAGTCACCCTCTGGGGACACCGCTCCTCTGCTAGCTCCCTCTGACCTCCAGTTGTCCCCTTCCCAAGCCCTCACTTCTGAACTCGGCCAGCTCCACAGCATCCAACGGTAGTACCAACTTCCTCTTGCTTTTTTGGAAACCGCTCCCCTGGCTTTGGACATCACCCTTTCCTGGATCCTCTCAGTTCCCTTCCCACATTAAAATTACCCAGTTTTCCCGTGTGGTTTTGTTCTCTTACATGTATTCAGTCAGTCCACTGTTTCCTACTCGACACTAGTGTCCCCGTGGGATGGTGCCCAGGTCTAGAAAAACTGCTGCCTGCAGTCCTATAGGTAGTTTAACCTTTAGCCACATGTCTTCTCTCCTGGGTCCCTACAACATGCCTTTTCCTTTGATATCCCAGTTTGACAGTCAAGTTCCATTCATCTCCAAATCAAGAAATGGAAGCCTCATCTTTCCTAGCATGGTATACCCCTCAGAGAGATGCAGTGCTTGGATTTTCTTCACAAATGTACATTAATAATACTGTATACACATACATATATACATATATATTTGTATATACATATGTATATACATATATATACATACATAATAGCAGTCACGCTTACCTTCCTTCAGTCTTTGTCTCTTTACTTGTCTGTCTCAGTGACTTCATCACCGTCTCCAGGCTGACGAATGCATCCTTTATCCTTTTTCGTGTTTACTGGAGTATTTTTTTTCTTCTAGAATCTCCATTGTCTTGGTCTGAACTGAGACAGATCTTTGTGATACCTCAGGATTGTGTGGGGATTAAACAGCTTAGTACCAGCCTCACAAGTTTGACATAGGACTGAATATAGGTAGCCAGAATTGTTCCTCACACACAAATGCAGAAATTACTGTGATACCATCAGGGTTGTATACAACTGGATGCATTGATCTGCTGGGACACGGTCTCTGCACCACAGGACCCCACCCCTACCCCCAACTGAGTCTCCAGTACCCAGAATAGCTGAGAGTTCCTACTGTCTGATCTGGCTGGCCATTTCCCAGGGCGTTCTGCTGCTTCCCTGGGGCCCTCACCTCACCTCTGCTGAGCAGGCTTCTCTTTTCCCTCTGCTTGCCCCTCTTCTCAGACACACGTCACGGTCCCTGGCAAGTGCAACCTGTCTTCTCCCCCTTTTCTTTCAGCATTGGGTCCTGTGAGAGCAGAACTCAGTCTCCCGTCCCACCACAGTGCCTGCCTCCTTGTACACATGTAAAGGTTTTGCTGAACAAACACATGAACATTAAAAAAGAAACAAGGGGCCTGAAGAGATGGCTCAGCGGTTAAGAAAACTGTCTGCTCTTCCAGAGGAGACGGGTTCAATCCCCAGCAACCGCATGATAGCTCACGGCTGTAACTCTGATGCCCTCACATAGACATACATACAAGCAAAACAATGATGCACATAAAAATTAATTATATATAACATACACACACACATATACACACACACATACACACACAGAAGCTAGGAGAAAGAATTAAAAAAAAAACATTAAGAAAGACCTGGGAAATTTAAGTGTTTGCTATCCAAAGCTTTGGCCATTGACTTCACATCCTTTGGGAGGTGGCTGGAAGCCTGTAGTCCCCGGCTCCATACAGACTCATGACTCCATTTCTCAAGGCTGGCAAGAACGTATAGCACAATAAGATCTGAACCGCTATACCCTAGCTCATTTCTAGTTTTCCCAAAGGATTTTAAATTTTTCAAGCTCTGGTATTTGCTAGAGATAAGAAGACCCCATTTTCACAAATATGCTCAGTGATGAGTGAAGTAAATTCCAATACACATACTGCATTCTCTTCCTCTTGAAATGACCATTAGCAAATGTTCTGTGTGACCTTTGTTTCTGACCAGGACAAGATCACTCTTTACCCAGAGTCTCTGCAGCGTAAGTGTATGCTACTACCTATGATGATATATCCAGAGGAAGCACTCAGAGGAACTGGTCTTGTGGGGGGGGGGTTTATGTGGCTTGTAGACAGGTTTCATTAGGTCTTAGTGTGGAAAGCTATGGAACTGAGGAAATAATTTTCCTACACTGATTTGTCCTTTTCTGATTTTTTTTTTTTTGTGGCTTTCAGAGTTTATCTTGGTGTGTCCCACATATGCGGTGTGTGTCACAGGTACGCTGGCAATGTTCCCCATTAGGAGCGATCACAGTGTAGTCATGTATGGAAAGTTTTCTTTAAAAAGTGTCTCTGTCACATGAATAGACAAGAGACAGGAAGGATTTGCTAGGAGATGTAAGTGCGGGGTCTCAGCCCACACAGCCCATTACAAGGTCTGTCTTCTGCACTCCAAGATTAGCTTGCAGGACTGAAGGCTCTTCTGTGCTGAGACTTTTATGTCATAACTGACTGGTAGCAATAAAATCTCTTTAGATATTTCTAAAAACACAGGAAATAGGTTTTTCTGAAAGTAACTGCATGTAACACACGGCAGCTTGTGTTTAGACAAGATGTGAAGATTTCTTTTGTTTTTATTAAATATTTTCTTTATTTACATTTCAAATGGTATTCTCTTTCCTGGTTTCCCTTCCAAAAACCCCGTATCCTATCCCCCCCCCCCACTAACCCACCCACTCCCTCTTCCCTGTCCTGGCATTCCCCTATACTGGGGCATCGAGCTTTCTCAGGACCAAGGGCCTCTTCCCCACCCCCACCCCCCCTTGATGTCTAACAAGGCCATCCTCTGCTATATATACAGCTGGAGTCATGGGTCCCTCCACGTGTACTCTCATTGGTGATTTAGTCCCTGGGAGCTCGGGGGGTACTGGTTGGTTCATATTGTTTGTTCCTCCTATGGGGCTGCAAACCCCTTCAGCTCCTTGGGTCCCTTCTCTAGCTCCTCCATTGGGGTCCTGTGCTCAGTCCAGTGGTTGGCTGAGAGCTCCCACCTCTGTATTTGTCGGGATGTGAAGATTTCTGAGCTCATTCCCAGATGTTTCATGACTGCCCGTAAGAGTTTAACCATTAAAAGTTCAACTTGGTCCTCAAATATGAATGCCTGAAGGCTCAGAGAATGGATATTAAATCTTGTGCTTGTCGTACTGAAAAATATGTGTACTTTGAGTGCCTTTAATGGCTCTCAGTCATCGAGATGCGGTGATGTTGACAGGACATAGACCCTGCTTTCCGGAACTTAATTAACTTCCAGTAGGGATGTTACGGTGAGGTATACAGGATGTGTAGGACTAGAGGGCGCTATTGGTTGCTGGACTTGAGGTAGAAGATACACGTTTGTCTCATCACATTAAACTCCTGTCTCAAGACCCTCATCTATAGAGGTAGAGATAAGGAACATGTCCATTGTGACTCTTCTGCCTATAGGTGAATTTATGTGTGCGCGCGTGCACGTGTGTGTGCATCCTGGCGGTCAAATGTATGCTTCTTTGAACGTTCCTTTTCGTCTCTTGCCCCTGCCTTAAGCTCCTGTGTTCTATTCCCCTCTCCAGAGTTTGTAGAATGTCAGCGGTGTGTCCTTTGACAGTGCGGTTATCTTCAAGTTTTATTCTGTCCAGTATGGTAGCCGTTAGTCACACGTGGCTGTGTACGTGAGTTACCAGTTAAGTTCTCAGGCACACTGGCTATGCTTAAACGATTCTTAAGTGCTTTTAGGGCTAGCATGCTGGGCAGCGGGGTACAGAGTCCCAGAACGTTCTGTTTTACAGCAGCAGTCTGGAATAGCGAGCTGTTTGTCATAGCAATTTTATAATGCTATGATATTCTCTCAATATTAATTTTTTTACATAGCCCATTATAATGCCTTACAATTTTTGTTTCCGTGGAAATATAAACTCTGGGTTGCTAATTTTAATTCACATTGAATGAGTATCACTAAAACACAGAAGGGTCAGAACTGGGGATCTAGCTCGGTGGTAGACCACTTGCCTAAGATGGCAAGGCCTTGGCATTTTGATCCCTTGGATCACAATAATAAAATTAATGCACTCAAATTATTTTTCAAATATTAGGCAGTGGAGGTTCCCAAGAAATATTTCTAGGCGCCAAGATAGTTCTGATTGAAGATAGATAGCAGTGTCAGATACGGTGACACTTGTCCACGTTGCCATTTGGATTTTTCCAAGCAGCTCAGCCTACATTTCCCACGCCAGGCAATGTTCAGTCAGGAGGCGGCATCCTCCTGCTGCTGTTCGCACCCACATTCCTGCCTGTGGTGGGCACATAGACGTGTGGCCGACGGGTGACATGATGGCCTCGTCCTTGCCAGGAACCAAAGGTCAGAGAGGTTACATGTAGGTCGATGGTGGCAGATTTATACACTAAGAGCACATACTGCTCTTGCGGAAGACCGAGTTTGGTTCTCAGCATCTGTGTCTGACTATGTGCAGCCAACCAGCTCTAACTCCAGCTTCAGGGGTCCAACACCCTCTTCCGGGTTCTCAGGTAGCTGCACTCACGTTATCTACAGAAACACACAAGCAAAATTAAGTTTTGTAAGTGAAACTCGTCATTGGTAGATGTCTTTCTTCCTGGGTCAGTGTCTTTCCAGAGGGACTTTTAAACAATAATTCCATAACCCTAAAAACATTTTTCCCTGCCTTTTGGTGTTATGGGAAAAACAAATCAGATTTATATGGAATTATTTTAATGGTGTGAGGTAGTGTGTCAGTCATCATGTTGCCTGTTCGGTTCATTTTCTGTTTGAGAATCCATGTTCTCTGTGGCAACGGCAGCTGTAGTTACTGCTGTTGTAATCTTTCAAAATGATGGCATGTCAGGGCAACACTGAATGAGAAAAAAGAATAACCTAAATATTCTCTTAATGAGCAGCTTAAATTCAGTTCAAAAGTACCATGGAGATGATTGGCCCTATTCTTATATGAGTTGAAACTTTTTTTTAAAGATTTATTTATTTATTTTATGTATATGAGTACACTGTAGCTGTACTGATGGTTGTGAGCCATCATGTGGTTGCTGGAATTGAACTCAGAACCTCTGCTCGCTCTGGTCAGGCCCCGCTTGCCCCTCCAGACACACCAGAAGAGGGCATCAGATCCCATTACGGATGGTTGTAAGCCACCATGTGGTTGCTGGGATTTGAGCTCAGGACCTCTGGAAGAGTAAGTAGTCAGTGCTCTTAACCACTGAGCCATCTCTCCAGCCCAAAACTTTTCTTGTGACTTTAACTCATGGCCCTTGATCTATGAAGTAGAAGGTTAAAGGGGGAAGGATGAGAGAAAGTGGGTTTGAGAGTGTGATGAAAAGACCAACTGAAAAATAAACAGTAAAATTAAGATTGATTTTGGGTTGTATTTAAGATTTACAGTTTCTACGTCTCCATAGAGATGTAGTGCATAAATTTGAATTCAGAAGAGGGGGCAGGGAAGGAGAGAACGCACAAATAACTTCATCTCTCACTATCTCAGGTTTATTTCATTTTCTGGCTCTTTATTTTATATTTAAAATAATAAGATATATTTTATTACATTTAGCGACCTTGAGTCTGTGTTAAGCAAAAGAAGGCAGCCGCAACAGTAGTGTGCTGTGTGATTTATATATGAAATATCTGTCACGGGTCCATCAGTGGAGAGAGTGATAGGGGTGGGTTCGGGGGTGGAAGGACAGCGTGTGAGAGGCACGGTGGCCGGTGGCACAGCTGTGGTTGGGGTGATGAAAACGTCCTGAAATTAGATCACGTGGACAGACTCTCCACTCAGGGACAGTAGAATCATGCATGAGGCTCGTCGTGTGAATTGGACGTGGGAGCCTCATTGGGTGTGAATTGCAAGCCTTTTTAAGGGGTGACTCCGTAGATGGCCAACAGCAAATGGACTCAGACAGCCTCCTTACAGAGTTCTTTCTCTCATACTGTTGTTTCGGGACTTTCTGTTCTTCATTTAATCTTATTTTTTTTAAGTATTTTTTCCTTCTCTCTTGTTTACCCTATATCAGTCCTTTGCATATATATTATGGTTTCCAGTTGAATGTTTTTTTACGGGGTTCTCAATTGTGAGAATGTGCGTCTCCGCGTCTGAATCTTGTTTCTCTCGCCCCTTCTTGGGCTCCGTTCCTTCCTCCCGTTTGCTTCCTCCTATTCCTCTGCGTTCGGTTTTATCTTATTTTTGTTACTTTCCTTGAGAGGCCTGTTTGTTTTCTAATGAGAGACACGAGGGAGGGGAGGGGAGGAACCGGACGGAAGGGGAAAACCTTAATAATCACGATTTATTATGTGAGAAAAATACTTTTCAATGGAAGTTAAAATAAAAATAAATAAATAAAAGGCTCAGTAGAGAAGAAACAGAAGTATGCGCGAAGCACTGGGCAGGCCACTGTGGAATCCTCTCTTCATACGGACTAGCTGTTGTTGTCAAGGGTCATTTGTGAACTAGAAAAGAGTATAGAAAAGCTAGCTATGTTTACCTACTATATCATTCCTGAAACACCAGGAATTTCACTGTGATAGTATGTTGTAATTTCTTTTTACCAGCAGCGCAGTGGCAGACATACAGGGGGTTTCCAAATTCAGGTGTTAACCCCCACCCCCACCCCCCATCTCTGTGATTTAGTCAGTATTACAGTAATTTTTTTTTTCAGTTTTCTTGAAACATAAAATTACTGTTAAGTTGGTAACTTAAAGCAGGTGACCCTTACCACAGTCTCAAACATATTCTTTATACCGACATTCGCGTACCACTGGCCGTGAGAGGGGGGCGGAGGGCAACTTTGAGACGTCAGTTCCACCTTTTGCCTACAGTTCCAGGGACTGAATTGCATCATCGGGCTTGGTGGTGGATGTCTTTGTCCACCGAGCCATCTCTCTGGCCTCCAGCAGCTTACAAAAATATCTAACATCATGTCTCATGGGGTTTGGGAATCATTGAAGTTGTCAGTGAAGACAGGCTGTCCGTATCTTCAGCTTGACGCTGGTTTTAAAGAGAGACATTAATACAGCCGCTCTCTAACGTTCCTGTCCAGGAACTGAACAGGGCATCATGGACATAAACTGCAAAATTTGTGTCAGGATGTTCATCTACTACAGGATGGAGCAGCTACTACTGTTGGTGTGGCATGGCGACTGTAGGGCCCGCACTGGGGGCCTGTGTATATACAAAATGTGATTGCCCCTTGGAAGGGTTGATAGAGGGAGCCACTGAAACCCACCCTCAAACGCTGGTGGCAGGAAGAGGTGATTCCTGCTTTAAAGCCTTAGTGATCAATAGCTGAGGACAAAGACAGTTCCTGGTGTAGGTGTGATGTGTGGCGGTCACCCCAGTGTCTACGTAATAAACTATCGTTGTTTCTTGAGTTGGAACTCACTGATAACTACAAAGATTATGAGAGCTGTCTGTCAAGCTGTTTCCCTGTTATACAGACATTCTGTTTGAGAGTCTGGGTAAACTGAATGGAAAGACTAGGCAAGTTTGTCAGTGTTGTAGTCTCGAAGGACCTAGAACGTGGGGAGTTTGTAGTGATATTGTGTGTGTGTGTGTGTGTGTGTGTGTGTGTGTGTGTGCGCGCGCGCGCGCGTGGAGATATGGGCTAGCAGAAGCTATGGTTGAATACAGGCAAGTGCTTTAATCCCTGAGGAGGTGTAGATGCCAAGGAAATGATTTGGCTTGAGCCTTGTGGGACAGAGAAAGGTTCAGAGTCGTTCCAGATGGGAGCATCCGCTAGAGCCAAGATTTGGCATCAAAACCACCTTTCAGAGTGAACAAGATCTGAACCCTATCCGCTGAGATAGGGCTCATGTTAGGAGGGAGAGGCTAGTGGTTGAACCTGGGCAGTGATCCTATAGAAAAGTGTAAGGATTTCACTGGGAAGGTATATCACGACTCCCACGATCAGAATTCCTCTGAGCGTGTGTGGAGAGCACGAACTGTCTTAGAACTGTTAGAACACCCAAATGAACTTGCTTAACAATCCGGGCTCCGGCCCCACTCGCTGTCACTGTCTTCAGACACACCAGAAGAGGGCATCAGATCTCATTATGGATGGTTGTGAGCCACCATGTGGTTGCTGGGATTTGAACTCAGGACCTCTGGAAGAGCAGTCAGTGCTCTTAACTGCTGAGCCATCTCTCCAGCCCTCGTCAGCTCTTTAAAGAAGGTCAAAGTAAGAATTTCGGTTCCATAGAAGTATCTAGGAATGGCAGGAGGAGTCCTGTAGTGTGCAGGCAGGGTTGGTACTGACTATAACTTATTCCTTGGTTCTGTCCTAGCTTCTTGGCCTTTGATTGGTGTAAATGTAAGTTCAGACTTCTACCATTTCCCTGCTTATTTAACTGACAAGTAACAGAACATCAATTTAGAGTCATTTTACTTGGACCAGGAATGGATCCTAGAGATGGTAACTCCGACTGTAGTTGGTAGAGCATGATACTATCCATTCCTGGCTTCTTGGTAACATTGAAACTGAAGTGCCTCTTTGTAGTGTGTCCATGTTGTCAACATCTGTGAGGGAAAGCCTGCTGTCTGCAGTGAGAGCGACCCAAAGGCAGGAGGAAGCGATCTACTAGCCCACACTCAGATAGCTCTGTAAATCGGGAGTTGTGTATCTTTGAAGGAGAACAGATAGGTTGGGGGTAGTAGCTGTGTTGTTTGTCTCCTGCCTGAAAGAGCTCCCCCGGGAATTTGCCCTGACCTCACCTTTGCTAATTTGATTTTTAACATAGATTGCTTTTCACCCTTTTTAAAGAAACGAAAAGGTGTTTGGTGGTTAGTGGGGTTTCCGGAGTCCCTCATAAAGTACACCGGGTCTATATCAAAACATAGTGCAGGTGGCTTGCTGTTATTCTTTGCATCTGAGCTATGTGTTTTAATGGGAAAAAAAAGAGGTTTCGTTGATTCCAGCAAGGACAAGAATTAGCTCAAGCCTGTGACACAAAATACTTGATTGAAATCTCCAAGTGAAAAAGAAGATTCTGAAATTCCTGCCAGCAGAACATTCCAGAAATAGCATTGCAGGGGTGAAATAAATACAGTCGCTAGAGGGAGGCTGGAACACCATGGTGCACACTGTAACCTGGAGTACCCGGGAGAGACCGGAAGATCAGAAGTTCGAGGCCAGCCTGGGCTACATGAGCCCCTGACTCAAAAATAAAAATGGTGAGGCTGGGGATATAGCTCAGTGCTTACAGTTCTTGCCATTCTTTCAAAAGACCAAGTTCAGTTCCCAGTACCCTTTCTTTTTCTTTTTTAAAGTAGGGGCGTTTCAAGACAGGGTTTCTCAGTGTAGCCCTGGCTATCATGGAACTTGCTCTATAGACCCAGTTGGCCTCGAACTCAGAGACTGCCTCTAGCCACTGCCCCACCACCTCCACCACCACTACCACCACCCAGTCCTAGCATGGGTAGCTATCGCCTGTAACTCCAGCTCCAGGGGATCTGGTGCCCTCTTGTGGCCTCTCTAGGCATTGCATGCATTGCACGTTTTACTCTACAGGAAGGAAGCCGTGTATACAGTATCCACTTTGGAGTGTGCTATAATTTTGTTGTTTTTCGGAGACAGGGTTTTGCTCTGTAGGTTGAGTTTCTCCGGAGCTCCCTATTTTCCTGCCTCGTCTGAGAGCTGCGATTATTCCTGGCTGGCTAATTTTTACAGGTGTTTACTGCTTCCTTCACCCCTCCTGTTGTCTGTCCCTGCGCACCTGGACAGAAGCCACAGCCTCCTAAGCAGCCGGGACTCTTGGCACCGCCACCACACCCGGCCGTCTTTAAAGGACTTAGCCTACAGCGTTTCCATCCCTCCTCCTTTGCCGTCTCTAGCAGCTTTGCCACCAGTTCACTTGTGCAAGGGTTGGGTTCTGAGACGTGCTCATCGGGGCCAAACACTCTGTGATCATATGACTAGCTCCCTCAGAAGACAAGGTCAAGAGTCTTATCCCCCCACCCCTCACCCCCAAATGAGCTGTCACAAACCTTCCGAGTTATAAAATTGTTCTCAGTGGTAGAAGCAGATTATCGAAGTCAGTGGGGACTCCGCGTAAGGCGCGCTGCCTTTGTTAAATGTGAAGGTCTCTTCGCTCCTGCCCCACTCTTCTTCCATTGAAAAGACATAATCGGTCCGGGTGCCTCTCTCTTTCCTACTGTCTTATTGGGTTCCAAATTAGTTCAACCCTGGTACCATTTGGGTAGAATTTAAAAGTTACATGTGTCCTCTCTCATCTCTTTTCGAGTTCTCTGTCTCGCTCCCTCTCCCCCTCCTCCTGCCCCCCCCCCCCCGCACACATCTTGACATAGCAAAGTACACAGCACCACATTGCACATGCACCGAGTAAGTGGACTGAGCAGGCACAAAGTAGAGTGCTCAGGTTTTCCGGTGCATCTCCACCACCAAGGGCCCTGGCTCCCTCACTCTTTCTTAGTTACTCCTGAGAACGTCTTCAGAAAAGCTGTACCAAGGAAAATCCATTTTGTTTTTAAATTGTAGTATAAGCCGTTTATAGTGATGTTTCACAAAGACATTTTTATTTTCGTCACTTCCTATTAACCTCTCCCGCCTCCATGCACGTTTCTTGTCTCTTCCCTAGATAGTCGACTTCCGTTCCTACCTGAGATTACAGCCTGATAGATGACTGATAGGTAGGTAGGTAGATGGTAGAATAAGTATATAGATGATAAATCAATAGATGATAGTTATAGACTGGTGATAGGTAGACGATGGTTGGGTGGATGGATGATGGATGGATGGATGGATGGGTGGGTGGATGGATGATGGATGGATGGATGGGTGGGTGGATGGATGATGGATGGATGGATGGGTGGGTGGATGGATGGATAGATTGATGAATGGATGGATAGATGGGTGGATGGATGGATAGATGGGTGGATGGATGGATAGATGGGTGGATGGATGGATGGATGGTTTGATGGATGAATGGATGAGTTGATGGATGCATGGATAGATGAATGAGTTGATGGATGGATGCATGGGTGGATGGATGGATGGATGGATGGATAGATGGATGGGTAGATGGATGGATGGATAGATGGATACGTGGATGGATATAGATGACATATGATACTTCATGGCTTATCACTAAGCTTCATGAACAGTGTTCTCCCTCCGCAGCCCCTCTGGGGCCCCTCAGCTCCATTCTACTCTGGTTTCACTTTCTCGTTCCTGCCCCCGCTCAGCTCCAGTGGAGCTTCGTCCTGCGTAGCCTAGCTTCTGTCTGAACACTTTTGAAAAGAAAAAACAGGATTCTTTGAATCCTTACATGTTTCAAGTAGATATTCTGTACAGTTCTCAACTGTAACGGTCTTGATTTCCTTCCTTTCTTTTTCTTTACCTTCTTCTACCTCACGAAGAAGTCTATCCTAAGCCCAGGCTGTGCCACTTCCATAGCTTGGGGACCAGCACCAGTAATTAGTGCTCGTAGTATCACATGCCAAGTAGTGTTTGTCATAGACAGGTTTTTCAGTGTTTGCAACAGAAATTTCCACAGACGAAAGAGCTACCTGCTGGTGGTGGTGCACGCCTTTAATCCCAACACTCGGGAGGTAGAAGCAGGGTAGAGGCAGGCAGATTATTAAGTTCCAGGACAGCCAGGGCTACACAGAGAAACCCTGTCTGGAAAAACCAAAGGGAAAAAGAAAAGGACTCATTTTTCCCAGAGTGTGAGCATTTGGGGTGATGCTTTGAATACAGCGGAAGCATAAGAAAATCTTTGAGAATTGTGAAAATCTTGAAAATCTTCTATGAAATTCTCCCCACCCCTTCACCCTGGGCCTTCACAAAAGGTTTATTTTCTCTTAGGAATACTGGCATTTCACACTTCGGTCTTTCAGCTCTTCTTCCAAATCGCTCCTTGTTTTGACAAATGAATGTATTAGATTAATTTATTAGGCCAGAAAAGACTAAAGGCTAGACACCTAGCCTGAAGATTTTGTCTCGAGAACCTCTCACACCTATGTTGTAATGCCTTTGTTTCCCTTCAGTCATTCAGAGAGATGCACCCCACCGCACACTCGTGTGATACTTGGTCTAGTGCATGCCTGCCTGGTGCCCTTGCCTTGAGCAAACATCTGGAGCGCACAGTAGGGCATCAGGTGCCTTCCTCCGAGGCTGTGCCCCTCTTTACTTTGAGACAGGCTCTCTTACACTGTCTAGCCAGCAAGCTCTCTAGATCTTCCTGTCTCCCTATACTGGGAGTATACTGGGCAAGTACAGCCCAGGGTGGTGGTGGTGTTTTTTTAAATGTGGTTGCTTAGGATTTGAACTCACAGCGTTATCCTTGCAGAGCTAGCTGTCCTGTCCACTGAGCCACCCCCATAGCCCTCAGAATATGTTGTGTCATTTGTCTTACTGGATGTTCATTGTATACAATGCAAGCAGTCCCATAAGCTATGAATGAGTCACCAGCTGGCCAGCCTCACGTTGGTCCCTGCACATATCTGGATCGCTTTATGAAGTTGCCTTGAAATCCCACTCCCTGGTTAACCAAAATCCCATTGACCAAATGCCCTGGGGATTGTTTTAGTCGCTTCCTGTTTTTCTCTCGCTTCTTCGGGGTTTAGGCAGAGCTTTAAACAATGTTGCTGTATTCCTGGATGTCTTTTGTGGTAGGGCAAAGGTATCAGAATTTATGTGGGATCGGTGCCTGGACCTGTGATCTCCGAGTAAGATAGGAGGCTGGGAGGCGGAGCAGCCCCTCCCTTTCCCTGCAGCAAGCCATCTGCCTTCACCTCCCAGAGCTGGGATTACTGAGGTGAGGCCCCTGTGGTTTTAAATATGCCGGGACTCACCCCCAGGGTATCATGCTTGTTAACCCAGCATTCCGCTAACTGGTCTACATCCCCATGCCCCCTTTAAGTGCTTTAGTTGTTGAGACATCTCCCCCACAAATGGAGTATAGTCTTTGTACTGGTGATCTGTGCAGCGGTTTCTTCAGCTGTGTAGACATTCTGGACTCCAGGCATCCAGTGCTTTAACCCAGATCCCCCTGGCGTGGCCAATTCTTTCCGTTCCTGGCGTCTTCTTCATTTCCCTGTTGTTCATTCTGCCCTGCCTCAATCCTAAACGCATCCTGAAGGCACTGGTTAACCAATCGGAATTGTCTGCATTCCTGATAATGCCAATAGCCCTTGACCCAGAAGCATAATTTCCTGTCTCATCCCATTGTCTAGCCCTGTGGTTCTCAATTTTCCCAACGCTATGACCTTTTACTGCAGCTCCTTGAGCTGTGGTGATGGGGGAGGGGGGCGGCGCCATGAAATCATTCCATTGCTCTTCATAACTGTAATTTTGCTACTGCTATGAGTCGTAATATAAACATCTGACAGGTAGTTGGGACCGCCAGGCTCAGAGACAGACAGGCATAATATCGCTTCGGTTTCAGGCAGCTTGGGTGTAACCTGCTCCCAGGTGCTGGGCTGATCTGCAGTAACCAGCGCGCCAGTTCCGCGGTGGGACCTTCTGCCTGCTGGAGGGACCCCGCGCAGGGAGGGAGCCCGCCAGCTTCCCTTCCGCGACCTCTGTTCCCGCGGACTGCGCTGGAGAGACCGGTACCCAGGCTCTCCCCCCGATATAACATCACTTGGGACACGGCCTGTTGGGGCTTCCGTCTGTGCCCGAGGGCGGGTTGGCGCTGTAGTCGTCTGGGCGCCAGATCGGCGGGCCATCGTGACCACAGGGTGAGCGGCGCCACGGAGACTGCCCTCCGCCATCTTTGCTCCAGTGACCAGGTAGTTGGGACCGCCAGGCTCAGAGACAGACAGGCATAATATCGCTTCGGTTTCAGGCAGCTTGGGTGTAACCTGCTCCCAGGTGCTGGGCTGATCTGCAGTAACCAGCGCGCCAGTTCCGCGGTGGGACCTTCTGCCTGGTGGAGGGACCCTGCGCAGGGAGGGAGCCCGCCAGCTTCCCTTCCGCGACCTCTGTTCCCGCGGACTGCGCTGGAGAGACCGGTACCCAGGCTCTCCCCCCAATATAACATCACTTGGGACACGGCCTGTTGGGGCTTCCTTCTGTGCCCGAGGGCGGGTTGGCGCTGTGGTCGTCTGGGTGCCAGATCGGCGGGCCATCGTGACCACAGGGTGAGCAGCGCCACGGAGAGTGCCCTCCGCCATCTTTGCTCCAGTGACCAGGTAGTTGGGACCGCCAGGCTCAGAGACAGACAGGCATAATATCGCTTCGGGTTCAGGCAGCTTGTGTGTAACCTGCTCCCAGGTGCTGGGCTGATCTGCAGTGACCAGCGCGCCAGATCTGCTGTGGGACTTCTGCCTGGCAGAGGGACGCCCCCTCCCCCCCCCAGGAGAGATCACACACCCCTGCACAGGGCAGGAGCCTGCCAGCCTCCCTTTGGCGACCTCTGCTCCAGGAATCCACTAGGCTGAGCCTTTAGATGTGCAAGGCCTCCCCAATATAAGATCACTTGGGGCAAAGCACATTAGGGCTCCAAAGTCACTCAGGAGCAGGCAGGCCCCAGAAATCGGTGCCAGGGGAATCCTGGTAATCCAGGGGGGGGCAGAAATAGCTTTGCAGGCTCACAGGAGGTCCAACCAACAGCCAGTGGCAGCAGGACCAACTAACACCAGAGGTATCCAGATGGCAAAAGGCAAACGTAGGAATGTTACTAACAGTAATCAAAGTAATGTAGGACCATCCGAACCCAACTCTCCAACAGCAGCAAGTCCTGGATACCCCACCACACCCGAAAGACAAGATCTGGATTTAAAATCACTTCTCATGATGCTATTAGAGGATCACAAGAAGGACACAAATAAATCTCATAAAGAGTTACAGGAGACCATGAATCAACGGTTAGAAGCCCTTACAAAGGAAACACAAAAATCGCTTAGAGAAATGCGGGAGAACATGGATCAAAAGATGGAGGCGCACAAGGAGACAACACAAAAATCGCTTAACGAGATGAATCAACGGGTAGATGCACTCACAAAGGAATCACAAAATTTGCATAAAGAAATGCAGAAGAATATGGGTCAACAGACGGATGCCCATAAGGAGGCAACACAAAAATTGCTTAAAGAAATGAATCAACGGTTAGATGCCCTTACAAAGGAAACACGAGAACTGCTTAAAGAAATGCAGGAGACGATGGATCAACAGATGGAATCCCATGAGGAGGAAACACAAAAATCGCTCAGAGAAATGCAGGAGAACGTGGGTCATCAGGAAGAAATCCTGAAAGAGGTAATGCAAAATTACCTTAAAGAAATACAGGAAAATACAAACAAACAAGTGAAGGATCTCAGCAAATCCATCCAGGAACTAAAAAAGGAAGTAGAAACAACTAAGAAATCACAAAGGGAGACAACTTTGGAGATAGAAAACCTTGGGAAGAAATCAGGAGTCATAGATGCAAACATCAACAATAGAATACAAGAGATGGAAGAAAGAATCTCAGGTGCTGAAGATTCCATAGAAAGCATCGACTCAACAGTCAAAGAAAATGCAAAATGCAAAAAAACGCGTAACCCAAAACATCCAGGAAATCCAGGACACAATGAGAAGACCAAACCTAAGGATTATAGGTATAGATGAGAGTGAAGATTTGCAACTTAAAGGGCCAGTAAACATCTTCAACAAAATTATGGAGGAAAACTTCCCTAACTTAAAGAGAGAGATGCCGATGAACATACAAGAAGCCTACAGAACTCCAAACAGACTGGACCAGAACAGAAATACCTCCCGTCACATAATAATCAAAACACCGAATGTTCTAAACAAAGAAAGAATACTAAATGCAGTAAGAGAAAAGGGCCAAGTAACATACAAAGGAAGACCTATCCGAATCACATCAGACTTCTCACCAGAGACTATGAAAGCCAGAAGATCCTGGGCAGATCTCATGCAGACACTAAGACAGCACAAATGCCAGCCTAGACTACTATACCCAGCAAAACTCTCAATCACCATAGATGGAGAGACCAAGATATTCCATGATAAAACCAAATTTTCACAATATCTTTCCACAAATCCAGCCCTGCAACGGATAATAGGTGGAAACCTCCAATACAGGGAGAGAAACAACACCCTGGAAAAAATGAGATAATAACCTTCTTGAATCAAACCCAAAAGTAGATAACCACTCAAACATAAAGATAGCGTCAAGAATGGCAGATGGCAATAATCACTATGCCTTAATCTCTCTTAATATCAATGGTCTCAATTCCCCAATTAAAAGACATAGACTAGCAGACTGGATACGTAAACAGGACCCAGCTTTTTGCTGCATGCAGGAAACGCACCTCAGTGTCAAAGACAAACACTACCTCAGAGTAAAAGGCTGGAAAACAATTTTACAAGCAAATGGCCCCAAGAAACGAGGTGGAGTAGCCATCCTAATATCGGATAAAATTGATTTTCAACCCAAAGTCATCAAAAAAGACACAGAAGGACACTACATACTGATCAAGGGAAAAATCCACCATCAAGAACTCTCAATCCTGAATATCTATGCTCCAAATGCAAGGGCACCCTCATTCGTAAAAGAAACTTTACTAAAACTCAAAGCACACATCGCACCGCACACAATAATAGTGGGTGACTTCAACACCCCGCTCTCTGAAATGGATCGTTCAGGAAAGCAGAAACTAAACAGGGACACAGTGAATCTAATTGAAGCCTTGGACCAAATGGAACTAACTGATATATATAGAACATTTCATCCTAGAGCTAAAGAATACACCTTCTTCTCAGCTCCTCATGGTACCTTCTCCAAAATTGACCATATAATTGGTCACAAATCAGACCTCAACAGATACAAGAAGATAGAAATAATCCCATGCCTCCTATCAGATCACTATGGAATAAGGGTGGTCTTCAATGGCAACAAAAACAAAAGAAAACCCACGTACACATGGAGGCTGAACAATGCTCTACTCAATGATAACTTGGTCAAGGTGGAAATAAAGAAAGAAATCAAAGACTTTTTGAAAGTTAATGAAAATGAAGGCACAACATACCCTAACTTATGGGACACAATGAAAGCAGTGCTAAGAGGAAAATTCATAGCCCTGAGTGCCGCCAAAAAGAAACGGGAGACAGCATACACTAACAGCTTAATGGCACACCTGAAAGCCCTGGAACAAAAAGAAGCAAATACACCAAAGAGGAGTAGAAGGCAGGAAATCATCAAACTCAGGGCTGAAATCAATCAAGTAGAAACAAATAAAACCATACAAAGAATCAACAAAACGAGGAGTTGGTTCTTTGAGAAAATCAACAAGATAGATAAGCCCTTAGCCAGACTAACCAGAGGGCACAGAGATAGTATCCAAATTAATAAAATCAGAAACGAAAAGGGAGAGATAACAACAGAAACTGAGGAAATTCAAAAAATCATCAGATCCTACTACAAAAACCTGTATTCAACACAACTAGAAAATCTTGAGGAAATGGACAATTTCCTTGACAGATACCAAGTACCAAAATTAAATCAGGATCAAATAGACCATCTAAACCGTCCTATAACCCCTGAAGAAATAGAAGTTGTCATTGGAAGTCTTCCAACCAAAAAAAGCACAGGTCCAGATGGTTTTAGTGCAGAATTCTATCAGACCTTCAAAGAAGACCTAACACCAATACTCTTCAAACTGTTCCACAAAATAGAAACAGAAGGAACACTACCCAACTCGTTCTATGAAGCCACAATTACACTAATACCAAAAGCACACAAAGATCCGACAAAGAAAGAGAATCTCAGGCCAATCTCTCTTATGAATATCGATGCAAAAATACTCAATAAAATTCTTGCCAACCGAATCCAAGAACACATCAAAACGATCATTCACCACGATCAAGTAGGCTTCATCCCAGGGATGCAGGGATGGTTCAATATAAGGAAATCCATCAATGTAATCCACTACATAAACAATCTCAAAGAAAAAAACCACATGGTCATCTCATTAGATGCTGAGAAAGCATTTGACAAAATTCAGCATCCTTTCATGCTAAAGGTCTTGGAAAGATCAGGAATTCAAGGCCCATATCTAAACATAGTAAAAGCAATTTACAGCAAACCAGTAGCCAGCATCAATCTAAACGGAGAGAAACTTGAAGCAATCCCACTAAAATCAGGGACTAGACAAGGCTGCCCTCTCTCTCCATATCTTTTCAATATAGTACTTGAAGTTCTAGCTAGAGCAATTAGACAACAAAAAGAGGTCAAAGGGATACAAATTGGAAAGGAAGAAGTCAAACTATCACTATTTGCAGACGATATGATAGTATACATAAGCGACCCAAAGAACTCCACCAGAGAACTCCTACAGCTGATAAACGACTTCAGCAAAGTGGCCGGATATAAAATCAACTCAAGCAAGTCAGAAGCCTTCCTATACTCAAAGGATAAGCAGGCTGAGAAAGAAGTAAGAGAAATAATACCCTTTACGATAGCCACAAACCATATTAAGTATCTTGGCGTGACGCTAACCAAACAAGTGAAAGATCTGTATGACAAGAACTTCAAGTCTCTGAAGAAAGAAATTGAAGAAGACCTCGGAAGATGGAAAAATCTGCCATGCTCATGGATTGGCAGGATTAATATAGTAAAAATGAGCATCTTACCAAAAGTAATACACAGATTCAATGCAATCCCCATCAAAATCCCAACTCAATTCTTCATAGAGTTAGAAAGAGCAATTCAAAAATTCATCTGGAATAACAGAAAACCCAGAATAGCTAAAACTATTCTCAAGAGTAAAAGAACCTCTGGGGGAATCAGTATCCCGGACCTCAAGCTGTACTACAGAGCAATAGTGTTAAAAACTGCATGGTATTGGTACAGTAACAGACATGTAGATCAATGGAACAGAATTGAAGACCCAGAAATGAATCCACACTCCTATGGTCACTTGATCTTTGACAAAGGAGCTAAAACCATCCAGTGGAAAAAAGATAGCCTTTTCAACAAATGGTGCTGGCTCAGCTGGAGGTCAACATGCAGAAGAATGCAAATTGACCCATCCTTATCTCCTTGCACTAAGCTCAATTCTAAGTGGATCAAAGATCTCCACATAAAACCAGACACACTGAAACTAATAGAAGGGAAACTAGGGAAGAACCTTGAACATATGGGCACAGGGGAGAATTTCCTGAACAGAACTCCAATAGCTTATACTCTAAGATCAAGAATAGACAAATGGGACCTCATTAAATTACAAAGTTTTTGCAAGGCAAAAGACACCGTCAAAAAGACAAAGCGGCAACCAACTAACTGGGAAATGATCTTTACCAACCTTACATCCGACAGAGGGCTAATATCCAAGATATACAAAGAACTCAAGAAGTTAAACTCCAGAGAGGCAAGTAACCCTATTAAAAAATGGGGTACAGAGCTCCACAAAGAGTTCTCACCTGAAGAATATCTAATGGCTGAGAAGCACCTAAAGAGATGTTCATCATCCTTAGTCATTAGGGAAATGCAAATCAAAACAACCCTGAGATTCCATCTCACACCAGTCAGGATGGCTAAGATCAAAAACACAGGAGACAGCAGTTGTTGGCGAGGATGTGGAGAAAGAGGAACACTCCTCCACTGCTGGTGGAATTGCAGGCTGGTACAACCACTCTGGAAAGCAGTCTGGCGGCTCCTCAGAAAACTGGGCATGACACTTCCGGAGGATCCGGCTATACCACTCCTGGGCATATACCCAGAGACTTTACCTGCATGCAATAAGGACACATGCTCCACTATATTCATAGCAGCCTTATTTATAATAGCCAGAAGCTGGAAAGAACCCAGATGTCCCTCAACGGAGGAATGGATTCAGAAGATGTGGTATATTTACACAATGGAATACTACTCTGCAATTAAAAACAATGAATTCACGAAATTCCTAGGCAAATGGTCAGAACTTGAAAATATCATCCTTAGTGAGGTAACCCAATCACAAAAGATCACACATGGTATGAAGTCACTGATAAGGGGATATTGACCCAGAATCTCAGAATACCCTAGACACAATCAGCATATCAATAGATTTCTAAAAAGATGGAAGGAGAGACCCCTGGTCCTGGAAAGACTGGATGTAGGGGAACGCCAGGACAGAGTAATGAGAGGGGGTTGAACGGAGAAAAGAGGGAGGGAAGGGGGCTTATGGGACTTTCGGGGAGGGAGGAAACGGGAAAGGGGAAGTGATTTGGAATGTAAATTAAAAAAATAAAATAAAATTAAATTAAAAAAAAAAAAAAAAAAAAAAACATCTGAGTTTTCCAATGGTCTTAGGTGACCCCTGGGAAAGGGTCAGGGCCTGGTCCGCTGGTCTAAGAGGAGAGAAAAGTCTTGTTTCAGATGCAGATGGTGTTGCCTGAGGGAGGTAGAAAACTGATACGTCTTACATTATTGATGAAAAACATTGTGTTTTAAGGAAGAGTTATTTGAAATGTTCTGCTGCTGTCCCTTGGATCAAGGGTGGTGTTTGATTCGCCCTTGGGTCTCAGGTCCTATCTTGCAAACACAGCAGCAAATACAAACATAGTAGCACACAGGAATAAGGGAAAGCTGACGTATTGACAGAGTTAAGTAAGGACGCCTTCATTTCCCTATTCCTCTCCGTAAGCGCTGTACCTAGGCTGCGTTTCATTTTCTTTGGAAGTGAGTCTAGTCTCTAATAGTTGAGCCATCTCTCCAGCCCGAGCTGTGTCTGTTTTCTATGGAGAGGTGGACTCACCAGGCTGCAGTAATTTTTATTATGTGCGATAAAAAACAAAGCCAAAAACAAACAAAAAAATTAAACAAAAGCAGGGAGGATTAAAAGAAGCTGTTATTTTTCTGGTATCAGAATGGATACCAGGATATACATTACCCAACAGTGTCATTCTGAATTCTTTACCACTTCATTGTCTGCCATAGAAACTTTGTTTTTTTTTTTTTAATTTATTTATTTATTTATTTATTTTTTTGAGACAGGGTTTCTCTGTGTAGGCCTGGCTGTCCTGGAACTCACTCTGTAGACCAGGCTGGCCTCGAACTCAGAAATCCGCCTGCCTCTGCCTCCCAAGTGCTGGGATTAAAGGCGTGGGCCACCACTGCCCAGCTAGAAGCTTTGTTTTTATAAACAAAGTTATGAAGGTAATTGTTTCAGCCCGTGAGATTTAAGAAGACCTTCCTCCGTTCTTGTACACTTGTACTCCTGCCTCTGACCCACATGTGTTCCCATGTTTTTTTTTTTTTTTTGGTTTTTCGAGACAGGGTTTCTCTGTGTAGCCCTGGCTGTCCTGGAACTCACTTTGTAGACCAGGCTGGCCTCGAACTCAGAAATCCTCCTGCCTCTGCCTCCCAAGTGCTGGGATTAAAGGCGTGCGCCACCACCGCCCGGCTAGTGTTCCCATGTTTTATGGTGGAGTTTCAGGGCCCTTAGGGTGAGGTATGTCTTTTGACATTTTTTTTCCTGCCCAGGTTAAATTTAATTATCCCAAGTTACTATATATAAACTTGATGACGTCTACAGTTTGTGTGTGTGTGTGTGTATGTGTGTGTTTTCTGGCAACTGTTAGGAATTAAAGGAAAAGTCTGGAGCTTTAACCGTTGGTTTGAAAACAGGAAAACAAACGTTCACAAGAAAGTGGGCTCCCCAAGTCTTGCCTTGGGGAGTTGCGGCATATCTTGATGAATTCTTTCGTTCTGTGGTTGGTGCCTGGGGAAACCAGTTATGCCAGAGACACCTCAAAAATACTTCTACAGCTCCGTCGATGACTTTGGCAGTGTTCTGCATTGCCTGAAGGATTAACTTATAAGCTGAAGGGCTGTAAGGCACCCCTGTGGCCAACTTGGCCTGTTTAGGGGGGGAAAATCACATCAGCACTCTGTGTCTCTACCAGTAGAGGTCACTGTGACCCCGTGGAAGGCGACCAGGGCTGCCGTGGTGCCTTAGAGCCAGTTATCACTGCTCTGTCTGAGGGCTTACCCCTCCCACTCCACACAGGGTCACCCTTAACGCATCCCCTTGCTGACGGATAAAGCTCTATGCAATCATGGACATCTTCCCATCACAGACGTGGGCAAGTCAGCTGATCCCACACGCATGCGTGCTGAGTTGCGAGTGGCTGGCTGCCTCCCTCGCAGCCACGTGCTTGTCGCTCCTGTCCTGGTAGTCTCTGAGGTGTCTGCTGGGAGAGTCCCTTCCTCTAAGGTTCTCTGCGTTTGCTGGTATGAATGTTTAAGAACAAACCACAGTTCTGTTGTGAATACAGTTGCAATGGATTCCCTTAAAAGATAGCCACACTATGAAAGTCCCGGGCTAGCCTGGTGGTCTTGGTAAGAGGAGCGCAGTGGAAGCGACACGCCTGGGAGTTAGCACGTGCAGGACACGCTGATGCTCTTCTGGTCCTTCCAGTGCCACCATCTTCACCTGGGTGACGATTGAGACCCGGTCTGCCCCTCTTCTTTGTGGTGTCCTCGTAGTTACTCTCTCGGTGCATTGGTTTGAGAGCACTAGCCTCCTGGTGCGGCCACCGAGGTAGCATCCGGGAAAGCCTGAAGCCCGGTACCCTGGGATGCAGGGAACAACACTCAGGCTGCTGCTTCCATCAGTTTTCTAATAAACTCCAAGCAGAGGAGGGCATAATAATTCTGACACCCTAGGGATCAAAAGAGTTTATTTGTGTTCTCTCTAATTAACCCATAGGGTTATTTTTTTTTTCTGGTTCCGTATCAAGGAACAGGATAGGTATATGACCACTAATTACTTAAGTTTTCTTTTTCCTTTTTTTTTCTTTGAAGTTGTTCCTGTGCATATTCAGTGAGCTTCCCTCTGCTGGTCCAATATTCTCTTCTGGAGTAATCACCTGCAGCTACCCTTCTTAGTGAGTTGCGTTGATGTGTTACTATTTATTTATTCTGTATTCAAGGGTGGTGGTTTCAATGGAAGTCATGAGACCTTTTATATATATAAAAGATTTCATGGTAATATTTCAATATACTGGTGATTTTTTTTTCGTGTTAGAAATCTGCCTTGTCGATTATAAGGAAACGGTGTTCAACTCAAGAATTCAGAGCAATAGTGGTTTCATTTATATAGAACAGAAATCTGGCCACCAAAGTCTCTGTAATTGAAAGTTTCCATATACCAGTTCTGGGTGTGGGGGCCCAATGTGTGTCACGGGAGCATTTTGAAGCATTTTTTTTTTTTTGAAAAATAATTACATGTGTTCATGTGAGGGCTCACACACACCAGGACATGCATCTGGAGTTAGAGGACAACCTGGAGGAGTCAGATTCTTTGTGTTCTGTGCATCCCAAAGATAACTCACGTTGTCAGGCTTGGTGGCAAGTTCTCTAACCTGCTAAGCCATCTTTTATAGTCTACATTTGGTCTGGAGGAGTGGGAGTGGCTGTAAATGTTTACAATGGATTTTTAAAGCCCCTTGCTCAGATTTGTCTGTAGCCATTGCCTTTAGGTAGGTGAGGTAAACCAGTTGTCCCAAGGCATGTCACACCCAACCCACCACAGTCCGCTGTTGGATGCATGAGCCGGGAGGGTTTCTTTAGGGGTGGTACAGATTCCTTAGAGGAGACAGAAGTCCACAAACTGCCGCTCCTCCTCCATTAACTTAAGAGCCTGATATTTCTAAGACAAGGTGTTAAAAATTGTGTCCATTAGGTATCCTTTGAGAGACGTACTGTATTAACAGTTGAGATTGAGAGAGCCAGGCCACGTCCACTGACTCAGATGGTCCAGGGGTTGGGGGACAGCAAGGACTTTACTGGAATATGTTATTATCTGAGAAGTTGCATGACAGGGGGTGGGGGGATGGGAAAGGGGCAAAAGAAATAATTGACTTTCAGTATTCTCTGCATTTTATAAGTTTAGTACGTAAGACCATTGTATATGAAATACTGCTTTCCCAGCTTATTTTAATTTTTCTGCTCGATGTTGTATTGAGGTCTGTCTGATCAATACATCTTTTACAGAAACTCAGGGAGTCGCCTCGAGTAATATTTAGATACATTTCAATAATTCTGAAATTGGTATCTGTGATTTTTTTAATATTGAGGTTTATTGAAATTGTATTTCTAAAACTTCAATCTCACGATGCTTTTATTAGATATTAATGGAAGTATGTGAAGGAAGAAGTTATTTCATAAATTTATGCTGTCGTCTTTTTTTTTTTCCTGGTGTGCGGAAGCTCTGGCGTCAAATGTATCTATCAATTTACTAAACTTTCAGCCTGACTCTAGCTTGAGATTATTTTCCCAACAGTTAGTTCATTCAATCAGTCAGTCATTTCAACAGCTAGGTGACGACCAGGCACATGTGGAAATAAAACAGATCTTCGCTCTAGAGCAGTTTCTGGGGCAGTTGCAAGGCAATCCTGTAGCCAGACAACTGACTGGATTCCCCTGTCTGTTCCGGGATGAAGCAGTGTGCTTCAGGGACACCCAGGACAAACTAGCCATGGCAAAGGCTGGACTTGGGCAGAGGGAAGGGTACACAGGCTTCTTGTGGTTTGCCAGGGGTCAGGGGCATCTGCAGTGTCACGTGAAGGACTCATGGTTAAGTGGATGAAGCCCAGGGCACAGTCATATTCACTCCCTTACCAGTACAAGTAACATGACATGGGTGTCATCATCAAGGTGGCATCCGAGGTGGGTCCCAGAGCCCCTCCCCTCCCTCCCTGCCTTTCCCTCCCCCCTCCAGGCTTGACGAGAAGGGCCGTGCCCTGAGTCAGAAGGAAGCATTGTTATCCCACCTTACCCTTTCAGGGTTTCATGCTCAGACACCACACCTGCACACATCTGTTCTACACGTAAAAGTCTGACAATAATCGTTAGATATTAATGATGCACAACAGTGGGTTTCATTAGAACGTTTTCGTACATTTACATCAAATTCACCCATCACCCACTTTTGTCCCTGTCACACACACACTGCCCCCCCCGCCCCGGCTAACTGTCTTTCCTGTTCCCAGCTAACCCCCCCCCCACACTGCTTTCATGTCTTCTGTGCCCCCCCCCCCTTTGGGACTCAGTGAGTTCCATTAGGGTTATTTCCAAGACCTACGTAAGGGAAACGCAATCTACCTTTGGAGCTGAGCTCGCACCTGAAGTAAGGAAAGCATAGAACACTCTGGATCTACTAGATCGCATTACTAGATTTTGAAACGAAAGAGGTTTGAAGGTAGTAGACTCTAGGAGAACCAGGCCGCAGTCACAGTGGGCGTTCATTCTTCAGCCTCTTACAGAGCAGAGGGAGACAGGATTGAATGGGAGGGAGATCCTCATTGAAAGCGGTCCTCCCTTTCTCCCTCTCACCAGACCTTCAGACACGTTACCAGACAATTAATTGTTCAGCATCTGTGTCAGATGTAGGCAGGATGCACGCCACGAAAGGCCAGGCCTCCGCCATCCTGTATTCCATGAGAACAAAACTATTCATGCAACAACCCAGCTGTGAGAACAGGGTGCCTTCTCGGAAGTTTACTTGAGAGGCGGAAGCCGCAATGTGTCTCCATAGGGCAGAACAAGGAGGCAGCTTTGTGTAGAGGAAAGCCAGCACCGTCCTCAAAGACCTGGCACTAGTGAGCAAGTCACTGGGAGGTGGTTGATGAGCCTCGATGACTCTTCCTGAGCCAGGGTAGCCTTGTTGTAATGCCGGATGTGGTAAGGTTATACCTGTGCCTAGCAGGCAGATTTCAGCCACGGGTGCTCACAATCTCCATGGGGCCCTGACAATCCTTCAGAGTGGCGGAACTTGTCTTCCTGATGGGACACACAGCAGCAGTGGGCCGTGAATCTCTCTGAGATTCTGGAATGAATTTATCTTGGGGCTTAGCAACTTCATGTATTATAGCTGAAATTAGAGCCTTCAGGAGATTCCCGAGTAAGAACTCTTTGTTTGCTAACTCAGAAAGGAGAGGGGACAGTGACAGGCGCTTGCTGTGCTCCCTGTGGTGATGCAGAGTGAAACTTTGCAAATCCTCTTGGCATGGGGAGACGCGGGGGCGGGGGGGGGGGGGGCTCTGAAAATGGGAGGCCAGGCGGGGACTGAGGACAACCACAGCTGCCCCCAGAAAGCGGAGCAAGTACCTGCGAACAGCAGGGAATAAATACACGTTGAGAACGTGAGGAAACTTAACTTATGTGAAGATGCGGTGTTAGTTTTCCTGCAGATACTTGGCACACACACACACACACACACACACACACACACACACACACACACACACACACACACACACACACAGAGCTTGGCATTTGGAATGCTGAGGTAGGGAGATTGCCTCAAGTTGAAGGCCAGCCTGGGCTACATCGTTGAGACGCATGCACATATGCACAGTCTCCAGAACAATAACAAACAGTCAGTTTCCAGTCGAGTTCCACTGGGCGAAGTACTCAGAAAGGGTCCTACAGCTGGGGTTGCCAGGTTCCTAAAATTTCAGGTAAAATGCATTTTCGTGTAAGAATGATTGAAATCCATACTTAACTGGGCAGCCTCTGTTTCATTTTACATTTCTCATCGGAGAAACCTAGAGTCAGGATGAGTATGTGTGTGTGTGTGTGTGTGTGAGAGTGATTTTCCACCTTATCATGGAAGGGAGAGGCCAGATATCTCCGAGATACTAGTTAGTCTGGCCAACCAGCTTGCTCTCGGACTCCCCCTTTTCTGCCTCAAGCCAGAGACCACAGGATAGCCCCCTGTCATCTACGTGGGTGCTGGGAATTCGAACTCTAATCTCCACGCTTGCTTGTTGGCGGAGT
Organism: Tokudaia tokunoshimensis; assembly: GCA_036184795.1. Classification (NCBI taxonomy): domain Eukaryota; kingdom Metazoa; phylum Chordata; class Mammalia; order Rodentia; family Muridae; genus Tokudaia; species Tokudaia tokunoshimensis. The sequence continues at coordinate 76,851,807 of BTHU01000006.1, forward strand.
GATGTGCTTTGTACTTTTTGACTTTATGTGCCTAGGTGTTTGCCGATATGTGTATCCCATTGCATGGAGTACCCACAGAGCGCAGAAGAGGCTGTCGGATCCCCTGGGACTGGAGTTGCAGGTGGTTTTAAGCAGCCATATAGGTGCTGGGAATAGAACCCAGGCCCTCTACTAGAACAGCCACTACCCTTAACCACTGAGCCGTCCTTCCTGTCCCTTGAGTTGTGTATATTGGTGTTACTAGATGTATATTGGTGTTACAGTGCACTGCCGATATGTGTATCCCATTGCATGGAGTACCCACAGAGCGCAGAAGAGGCTGTCGGATCCCCTGGGACTGGAGTTGCAGGTGGTTTTAAGCAGCCATATAGGTGCTGGGAATAGAACCCAGGCCCTCTACTAGAACAGCCACTACCCTTAACCACTGAGCCGTCCTTCCTGTCCCTTGAGTTGTGTATATTGGTGTTACTAGGTGTATATTGGTGTTACAGTGCACTGCTCATTGCCGTGCACTGAGCCTCTGCAGCACTGGGTTCCTGTCCTGTCGACCCTGTGAGAATGGGTGAGAGAGTGCACCTCACAATGAGCTCAGCGTGCACCTCCTCAGGTCACACAGCTAGCTTGAGCAGAGTCAAGCCGAGGGCCCCCATCCTGATACCACACTGTGTCCCTAACATCCACTCAACCGGATTTGGATCAAAGTGGCTTGCACTTGACACCGTGATGGAACTTACTAGATTGTCCTATCTCCTTTGAACCTTTTTATAAAAAAAAAATTACAATTGCATCTCTTAAGGATTTGTCTTGCCTGCGTGCATGTCTGTGCATCCAGTGTGTGCAATGTCTGCAGAGGCCCAAGGAAGGCATGAGGCTACTGGTAATGGAACCCCGGTCCTCTGCAAGAGCAGTCAGCGCTCTGAACCATGGGGCCAGCTCTCCAGGTCTATGAATTATCTTATTATTCCACTTCACCATCATCGATAGGAATTTTTCTTCCTAGTCACCAATTGTAGGTTTATATGCCTATTAGTTTTATTTTTTGGTCTGCAAGTGGGCTTGCTTTGTTTGCAGTTTTGAAAATACCTGTTATTTGTGTGTGTGTGTGTGTGTGTGTGTGTGTGTGTGTCTGTCTGTCTGTCTGTCTGTGTGCGCGCCCTTATGCATAAGTATGGGCGTAGACATGCCATGAGACATGTTGGGATTGGTTCTCTCCTTCATTCTTGTGGAGGCCTCTCCGTGTCTCTGCTGCAGTGCATACTCTAGAAGGGCTGGCCAGGAGCTATCCTGTCTCCACCTCCCGTCTTGCTGCGGTAGTGCCGGGATTGCAAGTGAGCGCGCCATCCCCAGCCTGCAGGCAGACGCTTTATCTTGCTAGTTAAAAACACTGTACACTTCAACCCCTTCTGAGGCACGTAGGTCGCTTCCCAACTTCCTTGTATACCTCAGCCTAAGGTGTGTGGATTCATGTTAACAGCCTGCGGAAAAGGTGCAGAATCCTGCCTGCGCCTGGATTCTGTATTTATCTGATGATCACGTATATATTTAAGAATAGCAATCCATCACTTCTGGCAGGTTCCTAGTGACAGGGACTTGGGGAGGGTTGGCAGTGTGATGTTCTCACTCCAGGTCAGTGAAGTCAGACAAGCTTGTGGAGTGTGGTGTTTTGTTCCTTTCTCAGGGTAGCCAGTGGGTTCCTTCAGTGTAGGACATTTTTCAGCTTACCCAAGGCTGGCAGGCAGCTCAGGGCTTGGCTTAGTTTCCTTACAGAGACTGTAGTGAGGAGACTGGAAAGCCTCGTCTATACTCAGGCTGGCCTCAGTGCGCAGGGTCACTTCTCCCCAGATGACGTCTCTCAGCCAGCATCCCACCTCCGCAGAGTCCCATGCCCTCTGCATCCTAAGGAACAAGGCCTTGCCTTTGCCATCCTGCACCTTCCTTTGAGCTGCACTTGACAGCTGTGTGTGACAGTTGGGGCATTGCTTCCAAAGTCTGGCATTTGGGTTTCAGTAGCCAATTTAAATATAAGTCACATCTTTTAAGAAAAAAAAAAACTCCAGTGGAAGACATTTATACTCAGAGCCTTTTAAATGAGGAATCAAACAAATGAAAGGTGGCAGGGGCCTCTCTTTGCTGTAAGTCTTTGGTAACATTTTGATGGCCGAGTTTGGGATACGAGAATGTGCTAACATTAGGCCCTGGTGTAAGTTCAAAGTATAACCAGAAATAGCTATGCATGTCTGTGCTAGTTAGGGTTTCATTTCTGTGAAGAGACACTGTGACCACTTCAGCTCTTAGAAAGAAAAGCACTTAATACAGCCTGGCTTACAGTTCGGAGGTCTGGTCCATTGTCATCATGGCTGCAAGCATGGGGCTGAGAGTTCTACACCAAGTTGGCAGGTATGACACTGGGCCTGGCTTGAGCTTCTGAAACCCCAAAGTCCCCCCCCACTCCCCTCCCCACCCCAGGGACACATTTCTTCTGACTAGGCCATACCTACTTCAGTAAGGCCACACCTCCAATACTGCCACTCTCTGTGAGTATATGGGGACCATTTTCATTCAAACCACCACAGTATCAGTTACTCAAATTGTGAGGACTAGTTTTAAAAAATTATACATTTGATCTCATCACTACAGAAGCCATGTGAGTCCCGGCAGGCAGTTATGCCAACAATAATTGTAGCCTAGAACCAAGATGATGAGGGTGTGACTGAGTGAGCATGGCGCTCCAATATGCGCATGCTTAAATATTCTTTTAGTCTCTGTGACTGAAACCGTTGTTAGAGAAGTGTGGTCTTGATACTTTCCTTCCACCCATACACAAGGGTTTTAGATCCCTTATCAGCTGAGAAACTATGTGGCTGACATTTCTCTAGTTTACTTAATGATTTCATGTGCTAATTTCTATCTGTCCATCTATTATCTGTCCCTCTATTCATCCATCCATTCATCTATCTATCTTATCTAAACTATCCATCTATCTTATCTACCATCTATCTTATCTTTTATCTATCTATTCCTCTATCTTATCTACCATCTATCTATCTATCTATCTATCTATCTATCTATCTATCTATCTATCTATCTATCTATCTATTCATCTATCTTATTTACCATCTATCTATCTATCTATCTATCTATCTATCTATCTATCTATCTATCTATCTATCTATCTATCTATCTATTCATCTATCTTATTTACCATCTATCTATCTATCATCTATCTATCAATCATCTATCTCTATCTATCTATCTATCTATCTATCTATCTATCTATCTATCTATGTATCTATCATCTATCTATTCATCTATCTTATTTACCATCTATCTATCTATCTATCTATCTATCTATCTATCTATCTATCTATCTATCTATCTCTCTATCATCTTTCTATCCATCTATCTTATTTACTATCTACCTATCTATCTATCTATCTATCTATCTATCTATCTATCTACCTACCTACCTACCTACCTACCTACCTACCTATTCATCTGTCTATCTCATGTATATGAGTGCTCGGCCTGAGTGCACATCTGTGCACCACATGTTTGCCTGGTGCCCATGGAGACAAGAAGCGAGCACCGAATCCCCTGGAACTGGAGTTACAGATGGTTGTCAGCTGCTTTGTGGGTGCCGGGAACCGAACCCAGGTCCTCTGGAAGAACAGCCTGTGCTCTTCTCTACCAAGCCAGCTGCCCAGTGCCCAGAATGCCAGGCCAGGACTGTGTCTGAGAATGTGCTGAATTGAAATCAAGGGGTTGAGCTACTCATGTCCGTTAACATTTCCACAGAGAGCTGGAAGATCCCGTCCCATCTCATCCCATTGGTTAATAGCCCTGGAACAGGAAAATCTGAAGTAGGTCTGGCAACCAAGATAGGGAACACTTAGAAAAATTAGCAAAACCAGTTATAAAATATATATTGTAAAATGCATGTGCTGTCTGACCTGTGGCTGTTGGAGTGTGAGGCAGCCCTGTGGAGGCTGCTGACGTGCTCATGTGAAGGTACCGCAGACTCACTTCCTGCTCGTTGTACGTGTGTGTATCAGTATCATTCATACGGATTCTCCCATTCTGTTTTCCCCCAAATAAATACACGATAGTATTCACTCGGCAGTTTTATATAGGATAATAACGACTAATTCCTCCGAACCCAGAGCTTCCTATTGGTAAACGTACTGTCTTAATTGCATTGAGACTTACTTCTGGGTGTGGCCACCACCTGCTCCATCAGCTAGCTAACTGTCCTGTAGATTTTCATCCTATATCCAGCGATGCAATAGCAGAACTGAGATAAGTCTATCCTGGTAAAGGTCTCTCATTCCAGTATGATATTGTTTCCAATGAGGAAGAAACACCCATCTTTTATCATTGAAATGGGTATGAAAAAGAATAAGAATTTTGAGATGTAATGGGTTTTCTAGAATTCTCCTAAGGTATGAGTTACACCTATAGGGGAGAGAAGTGGTTAAAGAATAGGCTGGGGTGGGGGGGAGCATGTGGCTTGGAGAGCATGCCCCTACTTGGTTTTGTGTTTCACTGAGACAGGATCATGTAGACCAGGCCATCTTCTAACTTGTAGTATAGCTTAGGATGACTTTGAGTTTCTGATCCTTCTGCCCCTGCCTTCCAAATGCTAGAATGGCAGGTATCGGCTACCATGCCTGGCATGGCCTGGTTTACATGGTGTTGGGAATTGAAACCCAGGCTTCATGCATTCTAAGCAAACACTCTACAGAGTGAGCTACATCCCCAGCCCCTACCCAATGTTTCATCTTTCTTTTTATTAATAGAAGAAAAAAAATGTGTTTTGCTTTCTCTTTTTTGCCTCCATTTTAAAAATGGTAATTAACCAGTAAACAAAACAATAAATTCCATTATAGCATATAATGTATAATTAATACACACACAGATAGATAGATAGATAGATAGATAGATAGATAGATAGATAGATAGATAGATAGATAGATAGATATAGATAGAGGGTATTTTTGTTTGTTTTGTTTTTCTGTTTATCTTGAGGATTCTAACTCGGGACTCTTGCCCAGTAAATGAGAGAGGGTAATTGTATGGGGGAAATACTCTTGAAGTTGTATTCCATAACAATCTTCTTCCCATCAACACATAGACCGGGTTGTTTTGGAACACACTATATAGACTAGGTTGGCTCCAAACTCAGAGATCCGCCAGCCTCTGCCTTCTGAGCGCTGGGATTAAAGGGGTGCACCACCATGCCCAGCTGGGATTTGTATTTCAAAGGCAGTCATGGTTCTGAAAATTTGTGCTGGCTGCACAATTTCTCTACGTTGTACCTGCCATTTCATGTTCGCTGTAGGCAAGTGACCTGTTTCTTTCTGCATTAGGTAGGCACGCACGGGCTTGCATGCGTGCGTGTGTGCGCGTGCAGGCGCACACATGCGCAGTTCCCCCAGTGGGAGCCTACGGAGCCAAGTGGTTAATTTCCTCACTTCTCAACCTCACTTTTCTTTTCTTTTCTTTTCTTTTCTTTTCTTTTCTTTTCTTTTCTTTTCTTTTCTTTTTTCTTTTCCTTTCCTTTCTTCTTTCTTTCTTTCTTTCTTTCTTTCTTTCTTTCTTTCTTTCTTTCTTTCTTTCTTTCTTTCTTTCTTTCTTTCATTGATTTACAAGGAGCTGCCTTTTCTAATTTTTTGAACCCAGGGAGTGTGTGGCTGTTGCTTCGTTCTGTGGTGCTGGTGAACATTTAGTACAGATCCCTTTTCTCCCTCAACACCAACTGTTCTTCCAAATCGTGTTCTGCTTAATTGTCTCCTTCATTTGGAAACACTGACATTCTTCTGACATAATTAAGAAAGTTGATTTTTGTTGTTGGGTGAAAACAGTAGCAAGCCCGTTTTACCTGAAACTCAGAGCGAAATGAAGGTCGTTTGACAGGACCATGGCTTCCAGACTCGAAGGCAACATCTACCGCACCACTGTCTTGAGGATTGTGGAAACGACACCATTGTCTTGAGTCTGGCCTCCCTCGGCCCAAGAAGCCAGACCGGAGCAGAGCGTTCCTTGCAGGACGGTTGGTGTTGATAGCATACATCACATCCCAGCGTGGTGTCACGAGAAGTGTTGCCAGCTCTGTCATTTAGACATTGTTCTGAGGGGTCATGTATGTGGTGAGCATAACCTCCCCTCTAGGCCCTTCCACAGTGCGTTCCTGTGGCTGTCTGCAGCCCTTGCCCACGCACTAACAGTCCGTAACCTGAGAGAGTCCAGAGTCACAGTGTCTGCCTGTAGACGTGAGAGTCTTTGTCTCTGGTGGTAGAGCCATGGATAATCCAGGAGAGATGAATTGGGTGATAGGGAAATGTTTAGTTTACTTTATCTACTGAAGGAAAGGCCTTGGTTCTGCTTCGGAAGAGGAAGGACACCCTGGCTACTTTTCTTGACAAGGTCACTCTGACCTTTCTCTTACTAGTCTGTGACAGTCTTCGGCCCACTCAGATCTTTACAGAGAGCTAGACACAATATTTAAGTAGGTGCTCCATTTTTCATTTCTCTAGCCTGTGGGTGTGTGTTGTTAAACCCTTCTGAGGAACAGGCGGAGGGCATTGTGTGCATGCCGGTCTTGAGGATTCTGGAAAAATAAAAATGGAAGTGAGTCCGTTGTATCCCAACCTGTTTCCAGTGGTCAGTGTCTGACATGCGTTTAGCACTGAGGACACTTATAAAACGACATTATTCTGGAAGGTTCTAAACACTTCCTGTATTCCCACCCCAGGAAATACTATTTAAGATGACCATTCTTCGTTTTCTCAGATGAAAATGATCATCGCTTCTAAGAACCCTTTACATCCTGCTAAAGTTTAGGTTGTCTGCGTTTATGAACCTGTTAGTGAACATCCAGTAATGTACCCTTCGCTTTACCAGAAAACTCAATTGGCCGTTCAAGGGAAAACTCTGGTGAGATTGCGCGTGTTTGAGGTGGGAGGTCTTTCATCCACGGAAGGTCTCGCATGTCTCTTGTGGGATGCAGAACCAGGCTAGTGCGGACCAAAGGGCGCGTGGCGGGGGCGGGCAACAGAGAGAATATCAGGGGAAGGAAGGACTAGCATCTTTCCTCCATGTGGATTGGAGGACCTCAGGAACAGTAGTTTAGAGAGTCTAAGCATGCCACAGAACAGTGACAAGTACACACTTGGCGTGTGCATGGGACACTGTGGCTCTCCCTGCCCTCATGGATGGGACCTGTAAGAACATATGGTGAATAAAGGACACTGACACACCAAGACTAGCTAAGGGGACTCACTCAGGTCCTTCAAGGCTTATATAGTTTGCAGAGGGGGGATTGAGGGGAGGACTATCCAGGATGGGCAAAGGTGGTGGTGGTGGTGGTATGTGCGTGTGTGTGTGTGTGTGTATATGCATGTGCACATGTGACTGTCAGATCACAGCTTTGCATTTTTTCAAAAGTTCTAAGACCAGACTCAGGCCTCCAAGTTCAGCAGGCACCTTCACCCGAGTAGCCATCGCACTACCTGTCTTTAAATATTCTAATGACGTTATCCATTAGGCTGTGCAAGTTTAAAAGTGTTTTTTACCCCTTAATGATTCTGGAGTCAGGCGCCTCTTTAGAAAGGCAAACAGAACATTTTTAAGACACATTGCTTATTAATCCTGGACATGGAAGATTTACAAAAGACAGAAATAACGACGGTGTTTGGCATAACCAAAGCTTGGAAAATTTGGCTCTCCTTCTACAAATCTTGAAATAAATGTTTTCTGGAACGTTCGTTTGGAAGACAGCTTGCTGGCACCAAACTGGCAGTCTGTGATAGGAACTCGAAACTGCTAACAGATGCAGCCTCCAGATTTTTAAAACGTGGATGCTTTTCAGCCAGCTGCCAAGCCATTGATCTCTGTAGCTTTCTAAAGTAGAAAAATCTACATTTAAATCTATTTCCCTACTCTGCTCACACAAACCATTCCTGTTTGTGTGATATCCCAAATACAGGTCTGATTTCTAAGAAACTTACCATGACCAGAATTAAGCTGTTTTTATTGACTGGGTAGTTGGTCCAGAAACCATGCGGATCAAATGCAGTGTTTTAAAAATAGAGCTTCAGGATGTGTCCAGACTCTTGTTGAGTGACTGTAGGTGTGAAGGGGACTCTGAGCATACCTGTCGATGTTCCATGGTCCCTTAAAACTACATTTACAACGTGTGTGTGGCATTTGTTCAGCGTGTGTACCAGGTATATGTCATTATAGTATATTTAAGAAACTCTCCTGATATGCACATTAGTTAAGTGATACATTTTCCAAGGCCACAGTCCTACAGGCATTCAGCACAATCGCTCCCACAAGGAGTTGAATAGGCGGGGCCTTTCTGACCTCAGTCCGGGACACATTGGCCAGTTCATTCAAAACCCATGATTTATTAAAAATGGGAGTCACCACCGGCTCTGTGTTCTAGGTGGTGAAGAGGTCTGTTAGATGAAGACTATATCCATGCAAGTCCCCCTCACCCACCCCCCCACCCCACCACCACCACCACCCCCAAACACACATGTCCAACACAGTTCACCCTGCTAAGCACCTCTGTCCTGTTTACCTAACAAAATTTCAACCAAGAAGCATCCCCCGTTTTGTAAATCTTTGTAATTTTTCACAACACGTTTGCTAGCTGTCGGAGCAGTCTTCCTCTGTCTCATCGTGGATACAGAAACTGGCCCAAGGCTGTGCGTGAGCTGGCAGCCTAGTTTTAAACCATGCAGAAATGCAGTGTAGGGAATTGTAGGATAGGGTAAAGGTGGAGAAACTTAAAGTACCTGAAATCCCAAATCTGGACAGTTTTCTTGCCTAAAACCACAGAATTCTGTTTGCCTGTCACAAAACTAGCCAGTAGGAAGGTGTTTGTAAGAAGAGTGAAAAGAACTCTCGGGAACTGGTGTCTCAAGAGCCAGGCCTTCGATCTTTCTGGTTTTGCCTCCTGGCAGCTGCCCCTCCTCTGAGTCTCTGGGGAAATGTCAGCAGTCCAGGATGCTGAGAGGAAAGGCAGAAGAAGGAGTAAAGCCGGCATCTTGTTGCCATGACGCTGTGTCTGGCTTTGCCCTCCTCCTGGCAGTGTTTCCGGGCTCAGAGATGAAATGTAGCACGTGGAGTTTTCCTAGAGAGAGGCAGACACGCTGGTGATAAGGTCAGTAGAATAACCCTGTTGGAAAAGAGCCGAGATTCATAATGGCGAGGAGAAGGGAGGACATCGAGCCAGCGCATGCTCTCTAGGGGCTAAATCAGACATGAGCAGAAGAGCAGAAGAGAGGTCACAGTCCGAGATGGATGTCAGAGAGTCACACAGAGAGAGCTGCAGAGAGCCGGCCAGGGAGCCGGCTTGAGATGAGGTGTCTGTACAAAGGGACGTTCTAAGTGTAGTTTGGAACACGGGAGGAGGGCAGAGGCGCAGGTGTCTGGAGTCTTGAGCTAGACAGAGGCTCCAGTGTGAGCTTGAGGGAGCTAGAACTGGAAGAAGGCAAAGGTGACGAAATGGACTTTGTGCTTAGCACTGTTCTGGTCTTGAAAAATGACAGAAACTTCCAGATCAGCCTATGGCTCTCTGCAAATCCGGAACGGGCAAATCGGAGAGGATCTTAATGTTTGACCTTTGAGTAGAGGGAAAGCTTCCTAGAAGGCTGAACCAATGAATATGTCATCATTGCTAACAAGACGCCCAAAAGAGTTTATTGAAGGATTGGTACGGTGGGCACGGTGGCATGCATCTGTAATCTCAACGCAAGGGTGGCAGAGGCAGGAGGATCTCGAATTCAGAGTCAGCCTTGGATACACTGTAAGACGTTGTCTCAGACAAGATAGTACTTCATTGTTGGGGTGATGGCTCAGTCAGTAAAGTGCTTCTTGCACAGGCTTGGGGACTTGAGTCCTAACCGTAGAACTCATGAGTTAAAAAGTCACGTGCCTTGTCACACATTTGTAATCCGTGCTGGGGAAGCAGAGACAAGCAGATCCCCGGAGCTCACTGACGGGGCTAGCCTAGCCAAATTAGTGGGCCAGATGGGAAAGCCTGTCTCGAAACACAAGGTAGATGGTACCTGAGGGGTGACAACCAAAGCCGACGTCTGACCTCCAACCACACTCACACACGTGGACCCATAAGTCAGTAAATAAACGATCGATTCACTAGTTGTAAAGATGGTCCTGGTGGAACTGTTGCTGGGTTACTAAGAACTCTGCTTTTGAAAGGCCATTTCACTGGTAAAAGAGACCGGTGCTCCGATACTGTCAGTCAGGAACTGAGAACTGAGAGAGTTGCTCAGTTTGTGGCAGCGATGGCAGGGGGGGGGGGTGGGGGGGTGGGAGGGGTGGGGGGGTGGGGGGGAGGCCTGGAGGGCATCGATGTAACCAGGCTGGCCCACTCCGCCTAGCCATTAGAACCCATGGCCTGCCTGGGTTAGAGGGAGGAAGCCCCAGGAGATGGGACCACAGGCCAGCCGCCCTGAGGCATTGGGATAGGGCCATTTCCTTCAGGAAATTCTGAAGACTCAAGCGGAATTCTGACCTCAGATCTGTTCTGTGTGACCTGCTTATCATTTATGTGAGAGAGAAGAAAGTGGTCGCCGGGCTGTAAATTAGACCAAGGGCGGTGTGCAGTAGGAGAGAGAGAGCTCTGTGTTTGTTCCTGTTCCTCAGGTTCAGCCACAACCAGTGTGGATCGGATCCTGTATAGCAGCCCCTCAGGGAGAGACTCCATGGAGATAAAAGGTCCCCAAAGAGCGGTCTTTGGCTGAGGCTAGCAGGCTTGATTTGCACATCTCCTCTGCTAGCCAAAGAAGTCAAAATGTGCTGAATTGGGCAAAGTGAGCTGGGTTTTGTTCTTCAGTTTTGTTTGTTTTCAAGTAGGCAGGTTAGAATAGGCAACTGGCTCCATTTAAGATTTTAAGTTTTAAGTTGTTTACTATAAACATAAAAGTCCTTCTTCCATCAGCTTTTGGGTACAAGCCAAAGGCACACGTCCCTAAGATAAATGATGGCGAAATTCCTGGCGTTCATCAGCTGGTGCCTATATGTCCGGGACCGGTGACCACGTTTGTTCTTGTCCCTTTGAACGGGGGGTTGGAGGGAGCTACAGGAGCCATGAGAACTTGGTTCCCAACATATTCCCAGGCATCTGCTGACCCTGTGAAACAGGCCGCACTGATCAGCACACGACCCGACCTTCTTGCCCAAAGATGGGGTTGCCATGGGAGAGGAGGGGCCTCTCCTAGAGCCCATGTTCTCTAAAGCACCCTGCTCAGCCCTTCAGTCCTGCCTGGCCTCAGTCATCTGTCTTCCTCTCTACGTCAGCCGTGAGCTCACAGTGAATAGTGTACCGAGGAAAAAAGGGCACTGTTTATGACTGGGAATGAGTGACAAAAGATAAATACCCTGGCGTCACCCCCATTTCTGCAGGGGCCAACTTGCCATATAAATACATGAACACACCCTGTAACGCCAGCCCAGCGTCCTTGGGGCTCCCACCCCTCCACCCTTGGGTAGAGAGAGTGAGGGAGAGAAGACATAAGCTATCTGCTGATGCAAGCTTAACCAAGAAAGACTTTGTAGCGTAAGTGTATCCCATGCAATATTTGGGATAAGCTTATGCTAAACAGTGATTGACCATGAATTTCTAGTTGGTGAATTTGATGGCATTCCCTGGCATATGGCGACTGGGCTTAGGGTTAGGAGTTTGAGCATTCTCTATGGCGTTCTTAAAAGGAAAATTTCCATCAGCTTTGTCCCCGGTATACAGTACCGCCGATTGATACATTGCATAGGTTCTCTTTCTCAGCGGTTAAGAAAACACGCCCAGTACGAGAAGGACGGCTGCAGAGTCCTTTCGGGGTTATTGTATGAAATAGATATGGATCGTAGGCTTTATCATTGTAGCTGAACTCAACAAATGGCTCAAGACCCCTCCCAGCTACAGGCTAACTCGACAGGCAGATACCTTGAGGTTGGACATGGGTAACCTAGAATCTAAAATAGAGAAAGGATGGGGCGGGTGAGGGGATTTTTTTTTCTTCTTCTTCTTTTACTTGAAATCTGGGAGGTTTTATCGGGATGAGAAAAAAGAAAAATCCAAAAGAGGCCTTTCTAAAGAGAGCTGGCTGGGTCAAAGCCGCCTGCCTCCTGGGAAAACACCCTAATAGGTGTGTGTTGTGAACAGTGGCTCCCTAGCAGTTACAATGTATCAAGGTAAGGACAAAGTAAATCCCACCTCCGGGCGGCTTAAGTAGCTCTAGTGAAAGCTAACTGAAGATACAGCCACGTAGGTGAGCAGTGGGCAGATGTCTGCACAGTCAACGGTTATTGTTGGATTGCCCGTTGTTTCTTAATGATAAAAATTGCCCATGCCAATTAAGAAGTGCCAGAGATGTTAGTAGCCTGCGGCCCAGTTGGGATAAACCAAAAATAGAGAATAAGTCATAGGGATAATTACAAAGTTATTACTTTGAAATATGGGTGAGGATTTGATTGTTTTTGGAAAAAAGACTCAACATACAGCGAAAGCTAAACTCTTGTCTGGGCTTCCCTTCCTCTCCTTCGAATAAGCAACAGGCTAGTAGACATGGTGTTTATTTGCATCCTTTGGTCCACACAAGCACCCACTGTCTATACATGTGATCCTTAAAGAAGTGTCTGTGTTAGGTGTAATACAAACCAAACAGTGGCAGGTGACTATCGCTCTTCCTGTCCTTGTGAACTCTGTAGCTATGTCCCTTATTGCTAGGGATGGGACACTTCTCCCCGAGTCACCACCCCAGGCACTGTGTCTGTGTAAGTCCAGCTACCACACAGATTGTGGGCACGTTCCCCAAACCGCCCTGTGAGGCATCCTAAGAAGAATTCCAAAGAGCAAGCTCCGTAAACGGGGATAAATCTAGCTTGTCACCATTCCAAAAGTTTTAACACCTTTGGGGGTGGGGGGGTGGGGGGGGCAACTAGTTTTAACACCTTTGGGGGTGGGGGGGTGGGGGGGGGCAACTAGAAACCCTCGAGCTGATTTCCTCAGCTGAGCTGCTTCTCTGGCTGTCGGACCAGCAGTTATTCCTGGGTGCCAAGAAGCTCTTTGTTGGTTCAGGCTCATGCTATATCCTGGCAGAATCTAGTTCCCCTCCCACTCAATCTGCAATTTGAAGACTAGTCCCATCTGTGACTCATCACCCCTTGGAGTCTCTTGGTGGGGGGGGGGGCGGGGAGGGGAGGGAGGATGAACAGCTCCCTTTTTGAAATGTCACAGAAAAGTTTAGCTCCACCTGCTACCTGGGAGACAAGAAATCCTCACGGGTGTGTGTCCCTGGGCTGGGCCTCAGTGATGGCCACCTGAGGTGTGGAGAAGAGCTGTAGCCAGGCCCCTCCTGCAGTCTGGATCTAGCTCACACAAAACAGTTCAGGTCTCCTCTCTGCCCCTCCTCCCTACTGGCTTAACGAGCAGGTTTAATAAAGGCTTACAGATCCCTCACTTATTTAAGGAAAAGGGGTACCTGTTTAAAACAGAACATCGGAAGAACAGGGAACGTTTTTTCTTTGAAATTACCAGAGAAGACTCAGGAATGTTAGATGGTGCGGCGCCAAGTGGCCGGAGGGAGAGATAACAGTTTCTTTTGAAGACATAAAAAGGAAGGCAGAATTGTATTCCGTTGTAAGCCGGCTGTATCTCAAAACGTAACCTTCTGGCCCTATAAAACGCTTTTAACAAAGAGTTTACAATCAGGTTGTCCCGAGACCTGCTGGAATTTTGTTTCTCTCCTCTGTCCCGTCTCCAAGCTAAGGCATTTAAGCCAAGAACACCCCACCCTGTCCTGAATTATGACCTGGCTTCCCCTGCCCCGTAGCCCTCTCCCATGGCAGTGCCGGGAAGGTGTCAGCCTTCTACGGAGTCCCAAGGATCAGCTTCTCAGCTGAGTTCAGATGCAGAAGGGTGTGGCAACCACTTAAGTCCTGAGCTTGCTCTGACTGGTTCTTTCTCACTGTACCCGTAACCCACCAAAGGGAAGGAAGGGAAAGCCTAAAGAGGAAGAAGAGTCAGTCATTCGCTGACATATTTTCTAACCTCTTTGATCTATATTTATGGGTGGATCAAACTTTCTGGCAGGCAATACACATTGTGACTTCAGCAAGGGCTTCCTCCCCAGGGAGACTTTGTGAGTGAGACACACACACACACACACACACACACACACACACACACACACACACACACCACTGAGTCTAATACTCCACAGGGATCCAGTCATGCCCACAAAAGACAGCAAGCACCTTGAACGAAAGACATCAGGCCCTTTTGAGAAAATGTCCCCTTGAGTTCACAAGAAACGGAGACCTTCCGTGGATCTCTGGGGTTTCGTGAACATGAACGTGGACGAGTGTGGGTGTGGAAGCACGGTATATGCCCGAATGTGGAAGCCCAAAGTCAAGGGGTCGCTCCTCTGGCCTTTTTTTTTGTTGTTGAGACATGATGCTGTCTTCGCCTAGAACTCACCAAGTAGACCAGGCTGGCTGGCCAGGGAGTACCAGAGACCCGCATGTCCTCGCTGTGCCCTCAGCTCTGACATGACAGGCATCTGCCACTTAACGCCCAGCTCTTCTGACAAGGGTTCGCATAACCCGGAAGTAGGTTACACTTGCATCCGATCCCAGTTTGAACAGCTTCACTGATACTGATCTTTCTGGTGTGCTCAGGACCCACTAGACTGCATAATGTCGGACCAGAGGCTTTCAGAATTCTACCTTGGAAGCTGTGGAGCAAAAGGGTACAGGTCGTCCTTGGGGCCTAGGTATGCCACCCAAGCCATTCAGCACACATCTAACACCTTGAATTCTCCCAACTTTAAAACCAGGCTCTAACTGCAAACTGGTGCTTGGGTACCATGCAGCATCGCTGCCTGTGACCTTTATAGCCACAGCTCCTGTCAGCTGCCTCGTGGCATGTCATCATGTATAATTTTGCCGGGGCTCAGATGAGGACAGTATTGACGGCAGGGTGGGTGGGTGGCAGTATACCGTGCAGCTGGCTGAGTCAGCCCTCTTAACTGCCATCATTGTGCATGCCCCCTCGTGACTGTCATCACCCAAGCCATTCACACAGCCTTTCCTTATTCCCGGTCGCCTGTCTATTTTAGTGGGGGAACTACGCTATCATATAGTGGGATTTGCCATTTGAGATCTGCCAGTATCCAAGAGGTGGCCCCTCCCCGAAAGTCTGAAGTCTTTTGAGATGTGTTCAGGATTCTGGACAGCTGGGTGGAATGCAGGTGTCCTGCCTGAGAGGGATTGCCAGAGGTGTGTTCTAGAAGGTTCTATGCTATATCAGCTCCGCAAGAGGGAAGTCTTCGTGGGAGACCTATGCAGCACACATCAACTCCCACAAGCACTGCAAAGAAATTCACTTCCTTATCCCCGATCCTGGTCAAGGAATTTGATTCGGGAAACTACCTGTTTTTGTTTTGTTTTGTTTTTTAAGTCATTTTCCCTTCTAGTCTGTGCTTTTTTTCGTTCACTGGGAGGAAATTCCCAGAGAGTGCACTGTCCTGTACAAAGATAAGATCTATTAGTGATTCATTCCAATAGACTAGGTCCAGAGTTCTTTGTGAGCCTGTTAAGATCGATTTTAAATTTTAAAATTTTTATTTATTTATTAATATTTTGTGTGTGTGATGTTCATGTGAATGAATGTGAGTGCACACCTACCATACTGCGTGGAGATCAGAGGACAGCGTGCAGGCAGGAGCCAGTTCACACCTTCCACCATCTGGGGCCCCTGGGTATTGAACTCAGATCGGCAGGATTGGCAGCAGGTGCCATGACCCCGCTGAGCCATCTCACCAGCCTGTTAAGCTATTTGTGGGAAAAAACAGCCTTGTGTCAGATTTCTCTGGCATCAGGGATACACTGACAAGCCACACACAGACCCTGTAGCTGGGAAAGGTGTCGCAGATGGCCGATGCCTTTGTGTTTTTGAGTAGCTGATCCTGACTGTTGGATTCTCTAGCTCCGTGCTGTGCCCCTTCTAAGCTGTGATCTCCAGATCCTGTCAGGAACTCTGTGAACACCAAGATGAGATCCACCATCCAGTCAGGCAGGGAAGCACTCATCAGTCGGCCACTCTAAACACAATAGCAGATGCTTAAAGAAATTTTTTTTTCTCTTAAATTCTACTCACCTACCTTCCTACTGGTACTTTGAAAACAGCCTGTTCCCTCCTTTAAATGCTTTTGGGTAAGGAGAGAAAGCACATGTGTGCAGAAAAGAGACCCGATACAGAGATGAGTCTATAGGTGCCCCCCCCAGTTTTGCTGGTGCCTAGAGATGGGGTTTCATAGAGCTATAGTGGCTGTTCCTGTCTTGACCGTCCCCAGGGTCACTTCTCCCCTGGTCATCTAAGGAAAGCGAGTGGCTCATCATTCCCTGAACCAAGATGTCAGTTCCCCGTTCCAGGTCACTAATTCGGTTTGCAAATTAGTTTCTTCAGCCATTAAAAAGCAATAGCGTCTGTGCCCGTGATTGGCTGTGTTGGCTCTGCAGCTAAGCTGCGATGACAGCTGGGGAAGCAGATGGAGTTTGCCTCTTGAAGACTGGATATATAGGAAACTCAGAAGCCCGAAAGAATGGATAACTGTTCACTTTTCCAAAGGCTGCTTTTTTTTTTTTGAGAGAGAGAGAGAGAGAGAGAGAGAGAGAGAGAGAGAGAGAGAGAAAGAGAGAGAGAGAGAGAGAGAGAGAGAATGAGAATTAACTCTAGGAGTTTTAAAAATGCTGGCTCCTTCCAGTACACTAAAGACTTCATTATTGCCTTGCTTTCCAGAGTATTCATTATGTGTAAGAGCGACGTGCCTACAACACTTAATACCGCTATTTTTAATACCGTATTTTTTTAATTGATGAGTTCATTAAAATGAAGAAATATTGACTGTTTTCACTCTGGCTTAGCATAGAAGGGCACATTCCACTTAAATGATTGTCTGAACCCATGTTTGGAAAAGAGAGTTCTGCCACGCAACCCCCTGTGCAATGATTTCGATCTACTGTTGGAAACCTAAGTCAAGCGGCAGGAGATGTCGTTTGGAGGCAGTGTTTCCCAAGGCAAATGCAAGGTTCTGGGTTCGGTGCCCAGTGCCAAGAGTGGTAGGGGGGCATTGAAAGGAAGGGAGACAGACGTGAGCTTTTTTAACCTGTGCCTGGAGAACACCTATCTCAAGCTTCTCTCCCATCCCCCACCCGAAAGTCGAGGGCATCCGAATGCGGAATGGCCATGCGTCGCGAGGCTCTGCTGGGCTGTAAGCTTCGTGTGAGCGCTTAGGTAGAGCTTAACTATCTTAACTAGATCGCTAGTCCTTTTGCTGAACCCCAGCAGAGACGAGCACTGTTTCGTTTTGTTTGTTTCCGTTAGCACAGGTGTGGAGGTTCCCTGCTTTGAGACCCATCCAGAGAGACTGGGTAGCATTGGGAGGTGGAGAGGAGGGAGAAGGCTTGGTTTAGGGGTGGAGACAGGGCGTGGTAGCATGTGGGCAACACCGGCACTGTTTGTTGCCCAGGTCCAGAGCAAGGTGAGGCTGCGCCTTCTGAGGAGGTGACGTGGGCTGAGACCTGGGGGCTGAGCACCCTTAGCCCCTGAGGAAGGTTTTACAGCAGAGGCAGAGTTAACTCGACTCAGTGGGGCGTTGGCTGACCAAGATCTCCCAAGGGAGGAAAAGGAAGTGGAGACACAGATCCTAGACAGAGGCCGTGCCCTCGAGGCCCACTCTGTGGCTCTCCTTGCTGGCCTCTTGTCCACGGGGCTGCTTGGGAACGTGCCTGGCCAAAGGAAGAATGGCCGGCCCTCTTAACAGTCCCCCCTTGGAGGGACATTTCCCACATAACTTTTTCTCTTGATGCTCACCCAGAGAGACTACTGTACATGGGAAGGAAGGAAGGAAGGAAGGAGAGAGAGAGAGAGAGAGAGAGAGAGAGAAGCAAAGCCAGTATCTACTGTGTCTGGCTCCACAGTGCATGTTCCCTGCCACCTGTCTGTGGATAAGCTAGCTGGGGGTGGGGGGGGGAACTCCGGCAAGCCCCGAATGCTGACCCCAGCCTTCTCCTAGTAGCACACAATATTACACAGTATTTCTGGAAGCCGCTCAATCCATTATAGTCCAAGAAGCCTATCTAGACAGAGCATTTATGCTTAATGGCTTAACTTTTGGAGATTTGTAATATTTGAGTGGGGTTTTTTTTTTTTAATTAAATGAATAAGAGACATTGGGGGGAGCAAGAATTCAGGGATCACATAGTCTCTCAATGTCGGTGTGTCCTGGGAAAGTTGGGATCTCTAAAATGATTCCTGAGGTCTGTGCTGATTGGACTTCTTTTCGAGTGTAGATTTAAGTGGCTCTTTTGGACTTAGTGGCTACTCTTGAGTAACTGTAGTGCTATACCCACGTGAATATCAGGCAGGCCGTGTGACCTCAGTTGAACAGAGGCGCCCCGGGGCGTTTCCCAGCATAGAATAAACTTCCTCGATAGGCAGTGGATGCCTTTGATATTGTAATTATCCTTATACTTGTTATTCAGAAAGATGGGATTTCTTATTATTCCAGTCCAGTGGGATGAAGCTCTGTGCATTCTAAAGTAGGTTTTTAACTATCGAACAACAAAAACAGAGAACATCACCAGAACGCATCTGCATGGACTGGCAATCCTCGTTTGGCACCAGCCATCGTGAGCCCATATGGACTGACCAAACCCATCAGCTGGCTGGGGGCAGATGGGGGCCTGGCATCTGTGAATAACTCCGGCACTTTCCCTTCCCACGTGTCAGGACATGCTGGCTGGGCCTCCGTCTGAGCATCTTTTGGGAAACAGCATGTCCATACCAAGTGCGCACACATCACCTTCTTACGTGGTCCTCTGGTGCAAACTTCCCTAATTCTGTTTTTCTTTCCTCCTGGCTTCTTAATTACCTTGCCCTCATCTTTGGTGTAAAGCAGAGGACGGAGGCAGTTTGGGCTTCTGATCCGAACCTTCACTGGCTAGCGGCGGCTCTGGCGAGGGATGCTTGTACTGTGAGGGGATGAGTTACAAAGAGGTCAAAGGGCTCTCTGTGGGCTTTGTCTCCTCCTATGATTCCCCCACCCCACCCCACCCCGACCTCTCTCATCATGGCTGTAACTTAGAAATGACTCTGAGGTTATACAGTTACAGCCTGCCAATAGGGCCATCGGTTAGGATGGAAAAACGAACCAGACCACAGGATCCTCCCCATCATATGTGGGGGAAACACATGTTAATCTGTTTCTCCATGCTGTTGATCCCCTCGGAGCCATGTCCCTAAGGTGGGGCACATCCTTGCTAGGTTCTTCCTCTTCTGCCCGATATCGGGGACCTGGGGACCTGACCACTGTGGACGTGGGTAGTAAAGAAGGGTACAGAAGCAAGGGATCATCTGAGCCTCCCTGTGGCCCTCAGCACCCATGAATCATGCCACCTGGTGGCTGTGCCACCTGGTGCACTGTCAGGGGAATGGACCTTGATAAGAAAGACACAGAATTAAGGGGCCGGACATGCTTAGCCCGAGATCCAGTCCCTAACACTGCCGAGGTATGTCCTCTTGTCTTGGTTATTTGACATCAGGGAACCTGTTGGTTCCTCTGATCGGAGGGAGTCCTGACTACGTCTCCCTCCAGGTCTGTTTAGGTAGGCACTGAAGACCCCCTCAACATCCGTTCTCTGTCAAGCTGCACCTGGGTGGGAAGCACATTTCCCTCCACCAGCCTTTACGGCAGGCAGAAGGACAGTAGCTACGCTTGCCCAAGCAACACACGCAGAAGCAAACGCATTGCCAGAGGTGGCTCCATCTAGGAAAGCCAGTTCTAAAACACTGTGTCATCTGGGTATCACCATCGCCGGGCACCCCACCACCCCCAACCTGCTCCTTCTTAGATTAATTTTAAAGCAAAGGTCATGCCCTTTCTACCTGTGTTCCCTAGTTCTAGTCCACGTTCTTTATTTACTGTGAAATTATAGGGGGTGTCTTGGCGAGTCGTGAGCCACCCTGGTAACATGAAGAGGAAACCCCCGATGGTGTGAGAATTTCTTCACAGAATCTCACTGTGAGCCAAGCTTTTAATATAATGGGAAGGCATTGATGTGTTGAATCCTCACAGCTGTGCCTTTCTGAAGCAGCCAGGGTTTCCTGGTTTGGACAGTCCGGGGTTTTTTTTGTTTTTGGTTTGGTTTGGTTTGGTTTTTTTTTTTGCTTTGTTTTGTTTTCTTGTTTGCTCGAGACAGTATTACCTCAAACTCTCAGCCTCCTGGGTGCTGGGATTACAGATACGCGTCAGCACACCCAGGAGTGTTTCCTTCTTTGTGACCAGGCTTCAGGCACGGCTGCTTCTGTCAGATTTGATTCCCACGGGGCTGCAGAGACTCTGTGTGGCAGTCCACGGCACACACAGATGAGGCACACGATAGAGGACTCTGAGGCTGTACGATGAAAGCATCAAAGCTCAGAGCTGCAGCTCAGCCTTCCTCTGTGGGATGCTGGGCAAGGTGTGTCTGCCATAGCGTTTCTTTGTGGAGATCTGTCTTTCCGAGTGTTCTTTAGAAAGCCGGTAATCTACTAGCGCTAACCACTGTTGGTGGAGGCATGCAGAAGAGATGGGGATGGAGTAGTGATTCTGCCGGTATTCAGTGCTAAGAAGAGAGAACTGGCCTGGAAAGGAGACCGCTTGGTTGCCACCACAGTCTAAGGCTCAGTTTACCTAATGCTCAGCCAGCCTCCAGTGCAATCCCAACTTGGCTGCCTCTAGGGGAGGCTGGGTTGGTTCCCTGTTGTAAGAACCAGCATGAGAGCTGGCTTCAGAAAGAAAGCACTATGCCATAAAAGCTGTTGGCCCACCATCTGCACGCCTCTCGTTACTTGCATTTTATTTAATTTTCTTTCTGTTTTCTTTTTTCTTTTCTTTTTTTTTTGAGGGGGGTCTCATATAGCAGAAGATATGAAAACGAATGGGAGAATTCCAGAATTTTCACTCATATAGCTTAACCATGCTATCATTTGTGAAGTCTTTATTTCCTTATGCTTGCTTATATATATGTTGAGGCTTCTCTAAATTGAGCTGATTCTCCACGCAAAGCAAAGCTAGCACCCCTGGGTTGAGTGGTAAGCCTATCCATCGGCAAAGGTTGATATGACCAGACCTGGCTGTGCTCCGTTAGGGATCTGAGAAGACAGGAATAAGTGGACACATTAGAAGTTAGCCTTGGATAGCCATCTTAGGCATAAACTTCAGGTCGATATACTCTGAGTACATATGTGAAGGGATTAGGGTCCAGTAATAGCAGGGACCGTGGACTTGGTGGAGGTGTACTTGGAGCCTAGACCTGCTGACTTTTGGGAAGGTCTGCCTCCTGACTATTTCCGCTCTACCGGAAGAAAACACAGCAGTTCTGGGCACAGAAAGCCATCAAGCATCAAAGTATTTTTGTTGGTGTTGACACCATCTCTTCTTAGGGGAATTAAAAAAAAAATAGGAAAGTTATTCCATTTACCAGTGATGACGTTATTGTTCCTTTTGTCAACAGGCAAGATGATGAATGAAGTCCTGGCAGCTTCCAGTGTCCCAGGCCTTGTAGAAATAAGTGAGAGAGACGTGCTTCAAAGTTCTAATGAGCGCCACACCGGAAGCATTAAAAGGAGCCCCGCCGTTGCCTGTTGAGAAGGCTCTGTGCTCCCAGGCGCGGTTTCCGATTGAATGCCGAGGTCACACGCATGCCTCCCTCTATTACCTGTCGGAACAGGTTTAATTTTATAAATTCTAGACACAAACTCTATGAGTTTCTAGTTCATAGTTGTTCTTTTTGAGGATCCACTCAGACGAACAGTATTACATCCGTAAGAGATAACGCGCTCCCACTGCCCACAACTAGTTGAGGAATCACTTGGCGACGAACTCCATCAGTAGCATCGCCCTGTGTGTGATGGGAAGGACAGCGGGCGAGGAAACCCTCCCCCGGAGACTCATACAGATGGCCAGACCCATAGTGTTCCTACACCAGCGATTTTTTTTTCCCCTTGAACACGGTAGCTTACTACTGTAAAGCCATGTACAACAACAACAACAGAAAAAAACCTGACCATGGCTTCAACCCATTGTTATTACCCACTTCCTCGAACACTCAAACTCTCAAAGGTGTTCAGAGTCTCTCTTTTTTTTTAAATCCTTTTGTATTGCATCTTTGAGAAAAATCCAGGGTTCAGCTCACCACCCTGAACCCTTCGCTCCGCGGCCCTGACCTGTCACGCAAGCAGCAGGCAACACTGGCCGAGATGGGAAGCTCTGTGGGAGAGGAAGGGAAAGTGATAATCAGGTCTACTGCATGGTAGTTTACTGCACTTCATTCCCCGGGAGCTTCTAACTGAGGCAGAGATGGTGGCAGGACCCCTGCAGAATGCCAGACCCGATGTCTGCCTTTAGCATCCACCAATGTTCACGCGATACCTGGGGGAGGGAGGGGGACTCTAAAAAAATTCAAATGTGAGCACCGTTTATACCCATAAAAGAATATTTTTAATCACTCTTTTGCTTGTTTTGTCAACAACAACAAAAAATTAAAGTGCTTGGAATTCTTTATCTGTGGTCCCTTGGAATGTAATCAATGAGAACTCTAACCTCCACAGTATGATCTCACTTTGGACATTCATAATAAAAGCTGAAACTCATTTTGGTCGCAAGTCCTTTCTTTTGCCTGTAAGTCGCAATTTACCTTTGCCTGGTGCTCCTGCGTTGCTGTCTATACAAGGATACAGTCGTCTTCCAAGCCCCTCCCCCACCCCGCCCCAGTCATTTTCGCCCGATGACTGACAGTTTCCAAATTTGAACAGCCACTCTTCTGTGATTTCCTGGAAGACCCAGAGTTCTTGGGATGCCAAGGTCTTTTAAAATATGCATTGCAACATGGGCTAAAGTCATCTCCTAAGGACTGTGGCAAGACTCTCTCTCTCTTGAGTTTCTACTTACATTTCCCAGTAAATGAATCCTAATGTGATTATGACCCATCTTGGCTGTGCCGTGGTTTTTCACTCTCCAGCATGGTGGGGTGCCCCTTTTTGTATTCCAGCATACAGAAGTTAAGAAAGAAAACAGCTCCCCCAAAGTCCAAACATGCCAATCTTCTGAAATATGTGTACATCTTGCTTGGCACACTCACTAGATCCGCTCTGGCAATGAGAAAGGGTCGCTTTCTGTCTTTGTAATTAATCCTGCAATGGGCAGGTGCACCACCCACCTAGCATCCACCTCCCAGTACCTAACCCTTATCCCCAAAAAGAAATAACACAGATTTGGGGTTCACCAGGGTATTCCAGTGCCTGTATGAACAAATGATTTGGGAATGTTGGGGACTGGGGAGATGGCTCAGTCAGGAAGTGGTGGCCACATAAGCTGAAGGACTTGAGTTTGGTACTCAGCATCTATGTAAAAAGCCACTGGGGGTGTGTGATGTGTGCTTATATCTCAGTGCTGGGGAGATACAGACAGGGAGACCTCTGGTGTATGTAGGCCAGCAAGCCTAGTCAGTAAGTCCCAAATCCTAGTTAGAGACTATGTTTCAAAAAACATGGTGGAAAGCACCCCCTCCCCATCAAGGAGCAACAGCCCAGGTTAATGGATGGCTTGCACACACAGACTGAAAGCAGTAGGCCCTGGTTCTGCTTCCCAGTCCCATGCTCACAGAAAAAACAAAACAAAAAAAACCCTCAGACTCAAATAATATTTACAAATGCCTTGGGCGTATAGCTAGGCTCTATTCTGACTAGATCATAACTTAGATAACCCGTTTATGTTAACCTACATCCTGCCATATGGCTGGTTACCTGTGCTCAGGTACCAGTCGTCCATCTCATCACATCTTTCTGGGCAAATCTGCCTGGCTCTTTCCCAGAATTCTCTCTCTTCCCAGATGTCCCACCTCCTGTTTACTCCCTACGCCATAGGCCATCAGATTTATTATTGACAGGTGCCACATCCATACAGACATAAGAAAGTCTCTCTACAACCATCTTTTTGCTAACAAACATGGGATAGTACTATGTTGCCCAGGCTGGTCTTAAACTCCTGGGTGATCCTGTTCTACTTTACTAGAGTATCAGGTGGCTGGAGCAAGAGATGCCTACGTCATGACCTTTGATTGTTAAGCCTTTAAACTGGGGAAAACAGAGCAGATCCTGAAAGTTTCCTTCCGTCGTGATTGACGGAACAAAGTAGATTTGTAAAGGACTTAAAACTGAACTCATTACTTCAAAAGCCAAGCACAGAAAGAATCAGTACTTAGCTGTAAGTGCTTCTCTGAAGGTCATGGGCACCGAGGGATCGCCTATGGGAGGAGTTGTCTTTTGAACATCTAAGGACAACCCTCTTAGGGGCGGAGGTTGGTGACTGGGTTGGCGATTTTATTCAGATGAGGCAAATGGTCTGAAGCAGTTTCTTTGGTTAGTCACTTCTTCATAGGATTAAAAAAAAAAAAAGCCAGAAACAACAACAACAGAAACCATACTCTTTCAGAACGGCCTCCCCAAAGGAACTGCACATAGATGTCTACCATTCGTCAAATCCTTTGTGCTTTAAGCGGTTAAGTGAGTCACTGGACTCCCTGCTGCAGAAAGTGGGGTCCTCCTGCTCATTGCTAGTGACTTCCAGAAATCTGTGATTTCTGCATCCATTTAGTAAAGTTGGGGACACCCCACACACTCATGGTGGCTCCAGGTTCAATCGTTTTCTTGGCTGCACACTCTCTTGGAGGACTGCCTGGGATCGCAGAGCGTCAGTGGTTCGCCTGTCTCCGGTTTGCTTAGTCCTTTTTCACCGCACCTTTTAGTGAATGTGAGAAATGTTGGGTCTAGTCCCCTTACTTCCGGTGAGGCACACGCTTCCTTCACGGTACTGTTCCCTATCGAAATGCCTCAAATCGTGAGTTACCCGGAAGCAAGATGAGGCCCATTGCCACACACACTTATATCAAAGCAAGAATAAATACCCTCCCATGCAGAAGGATACAAGTAGATGAAATGCCTATTAATATGATTTAGTAAAAATCATGAACTATTAAAAAACATAAACTGCATCTTGCTAGCTAAAAACTTGTGCAGTTTCAAGTGTCAGGCTCTGATACAGCTTCTAAAGACAAGTTCCGTGAACTTAACGTCAATGTTAAGCTTCGCTGAAGTAGCCACGGTTCTAGAAGGAATTGTGGTTTTCAGACGCCTAGCACTGTCAGCGTGCACAGTTAAGAAAACATTCCAAATGTGTTTTCTGCCAATTATGCTCTGCTGGTCCCTGATGGGAAGAATATAGCGCTGAATAGAAAGGATCAACAGACGGACTTGTTTTCTAAACTTTGTGGAGTCTAAACTGAATCTTTATCTAGTGGATCCTTCACAGAGGGTCACACTCACCTTTAAAACTCCCTCCCCCCACCCCCCAATGTCAAGCAGGCTAAGAGCCACAGCTGATCATAAATCAGTCAGGTCTCTACCACTTATCATTGGATTGTCTCTTTGTACTATCAGGGACATTTTTTTTTAAACTAGGGAAAAGGTAGTAATTTTTAACCTAAATGCCCATGCTATCGGGAGTTTTGTTTTTGTCCATATGGAAGTAAGTACATGTATGTGCTTGTATGAACAGGTCATGCAATTTGAGGCACAGAGCCCAGCGACCATGATCTTAGGTTGAACCCTTAGGATGTTCAGGAGAATGTTGCAAAGATAGGTGTCACCAGACACCAATCCATCCAGCATTCACCAAGTGCTCAGTATGATGCCTGAGATCAAAGATGAACCCCCCCCCCCGTTCCAGATCACCGTTCAGCCACGTAGGATCCACACACTCAAAAAGGAATACAGGAGAGTGCTGTGCCTCACAAAATAGGAGTGCAAAAGAGACTCACAGAGGCAGATCCAAATTAGTAGTCTCTTCATAATGAGAATCAAAACAGTCAAAACAGTTCTATGCAGTAGTCAATAAGTGCTTTTTGATCTGCCCTAGCTAGCAACAAGTTTATTGTTTTATTTAGATTCCAACCTATCAAGGTCCAGCTTCCTTATGACGGTGAGCCTTTTCTTTATAAAGTGTAGGCTTTCCATGGACTTGTCTGATTTCTGTGTCCTACGAGCAAAGATCCTTATAGCAGGTAGGCATTCAGATGAATGACCTAACTTTGAAGATGCATCATCTCTCCTGCCTCAGGCAAAAGGGAGAGATGATTTCAAAGCATAATATGACAATTCACTTTCTTTACTCCTAAACTCGTATATGTTCACAGCTACACTTAAATGGGACCTCTGGTTTCTGAACCCCCTAACCTTTAGGGTTAATTTACAAGTCTGACCACCCATACATGATGCTATCAGACTCAACATAAGAATTGTCACGTTTGACCAATAAATACATGGAGAGAAACAGTTCAAAATTCGAGCACAGTGGCTGGCCTTTGGAAAATTATGAATAAAACGTTAGAAGCTATTTCTACTAAAAGGCTGAATGGATTTTTTTTTTTGAAACAGCTTTCCTATTAGAATACTAATACTGAGGGGCTGTATTAAGAGCACTGGTTGCTCTTGCAGGAAACCAGGTCAGTTCCCAGCCCCTCCATGGTAGTTCCCAATCATCTGTAACTCCAGTTCCTGGGAATTTGATTCCTTCTTCTGCCTCTGAGGGCACCAGGTATGCACATGGTACACACACATACATGCAACCAAAACACCCATACACAGAACGTATTTTAAAAGTAAATTTTAAATTAGATGTTGATAGATATACACATCACACATGTTATTTATTGGAACACAGATATATTGCGGAAAAACAGTGGGGCGGAATATCGTTGGCTGGAATCCCAGCTATTTTCTCATCTTCACGGTGTACAGAGGCAAGGCTGGTTTAACCAGACCTTTGCTGCACTTGACACTGGGCAGAGAAAGACTGAGTGAATGAATCTTCCTTAGAGAGGTGCTTAGTAAATACAGATGAGAAAACTAAAGTCAACAGCCACCCCTGGAACTGCAAGTTGAGTTGCCCCTTAGTTCCTCCATGCTGGGGATAGGCTAGCATCAATGGTCACAGCTACCTGGAATGGGAGGCTTGAGGGACATGGGTTTATTACTTTGACGATTCAAGTACTTCCGCCTGATCGAGGACACTACAGATGTCAATAAAGCTTTTTTTTTTAAGGCATAAATAAGCATAAGAGTGATAACCACCAAAATATTTGCCAACTACCCTGCTTTTGGACTTCAGCCAAGACACAGCAACTTTCACTTCATTTAATAAAAACCCCACTTGAACCCCTCCTAACTTCAGTCTCTATCACTGGACCGTCACCGCACTCTTCAAATGAAGGGTCTGTGAGATAACACCACAGTTTAACCACTCCTTTAACATGTATGTGTTTTGTGTGAGGAGGACTGGATGTGTAGATGCCACAGCATGTGTGTGTGCGCGTGCAAACTTCAGAGGACAACTTGTGGAAGTCTGCTCTCTCCTTGGGACTCCTCCTGGGGATGAAACTTGGGTTATCCTAGGGTGTGCCCTAGACGCCGGGAGTCTTAGCCGAGGTCCAAATAGATTCTGCCCTGGAGGCATTGTTGGGTACAACTGGGATGAGAAGAGATGGAAGGGTTGGTGCCAGAGCTGGTTATTCATGCAGAACTACCTGTCCTGGGCTCCGTAGGATGGAGAGGGCCACAGCAGCAGCTCTCTGATGCATATGATGAAAAGGTTATCTTTTGCGTGATTCAGGATAGAATAGTCTTAGCAGAAGCTGGACTCAGGAAATGATGGCTACCATTGATCCCTAAGGTAAAATAAAGATATAGAGACATCGGGTGATTAAGGGACGTAGGGCTAATGAAATGGAGAACCAGAGGGCGACACCCAGGCTCACAGGGGACTCTCCCTTTGTTTTCCCCAGACAATTGAATGGCTCCTCTGTTGTCGAAAACTCTTGGAAAGAGAGCTACAGCTTTACTGAAAGATCATGCTATTGATGGTGGGCCTCTGGTTTCCCAGGGTGGGACCAACAGGATCTGCTTTGCAGATAAATCCAGAGACAACTGGAAAGTAAACTCTTTGGATAAGGTCTGCTGTGCGTCTGGGTTTGGGGTGAAGTGAGGGGCACGTAGTCAAATGTCACCTCATTACAGTCCAGGGATGGCCCCAAGCACAGAGGAGAAAAGAAATAAAGGAACAAGACCCTTAGCATATTTATCCTCTGTTACCAGACTTTTTTTTTTTAATTACCTGTTTTGTATGTATCACAAATAAACAAAAATTAACTTTTTTTTTAAAAGGAGAAAAAGGGGAGGGGTACAAAAACAGTGTCTACAGATGGATATGATACCCATTGTGCAGTTGTGGGGTGGGCGAAGGCTTCCTTATCTGCGTGTGTGCACGGTGTAGCTCTTGAAGGGTACACAGCTTGAAGAGGAGAGCCTTAAGAGGTGTGTGTGTGTGTGTGTGTGTGTGTGTGTGTGCACTTCTCTGGGGGTAGACTGGGGTTAGAACCACCAAATGATCTCTGTCTCAGAGCAGGTAGGAACCCACACCAGCATCTGAGCCCTAAGTTCCATGACTATGAACATTGTGGGATCTACACAGCATTTATGACACATTTAGTTCTCTTGTAAAAAAAAAATGTTAATTCGTCCTGCCTTCCAGCCCCTGCTCCTGGAATGGCAACTCTAAGTCTAATTATTTATTATTAAATGTGTTGGCCACAAGCTTTGGCTCATACCCTGACTAGCTCTTAACTTACTCAGCCATTCAAACTTTTCTAAGTCTCCCACTTGGTTAGTCACCTCCCCTCAGTTCCAGCCTGCTTCTTTTGCATCTCCTCAGCGTCTTACTACAATCACTCCTTTATTCTATCCTGAGTTCAGTTACTTGCCGGTTTACGTCCTGATCTCCCCATTTCTCCACTCTACCTCTGAATTCCAGGGTGAGTCTCCCAGAATCCTCTCTTCCTCCCAGTGTCCCACCTCCTATTTCCTGCCTCAGCTCATTGGCCGTCTGGTTTTTTATTGACAGGTGATGCTTATAAGAGATTCTCTCTACACCTCTATTTGGTAAAGACCATGACTTTTCATCTGACTTGGCAAAGAGCTTGATAGCCCTCCAAAACCAGAGAATCAACTTTATTACTAAGGAAACAGACCCAAAGGGATCAGTTCAAAGATGAAAGGGCGGTCGGGAGCCAATGAATGCAGAGCTAAGTGCAGGGGTAGGCTTTGTTACTGTTATCTGAGGGCACTGATCACCCAAAGCCCCTGGAAGGAGAACTGAGCTGTGATTGCTGATGGACAGTATCCTCGGGCCTACCACCGAGGCATAGTCAGGGGGTAGCAAGAGTCTGGCAGGTTCAGGAGACACAGGTCACCAAAAGCTAAAAAGAACCTATGACATAAGACCAGCAAACCTTCTTCCTTCCTTCCTTCCTTCCTTCCTTCCTTCCTTCCTTCCTTCCTTCCTCCTCCTCCTCCTCCTCCTCCTCCTCCTCCTTCTTCTTCTTCTTCTCTCTCTCTCTCCCCCTCTCTCTCTTTCTCTTTCCTTCCAACCTCCCCCTCTCTCTCCTCTCTCTCTTTCCTTCCAACCTTCCCCCCACCCTCCCTCCCTCCTTCTCTCTCTCTCTCTCTCTTTCTTTCTTTTCTTCCTTTCCTTCTTTCTTTTCCCAAGGCTCATGAACCCAACAGAGTTTTACAGAGGGAAGTTCTCTGATAACTTTCATGAAACTGTTGAACCCCAACACTAACAGATCTTCCCTAATAATAGTAATAATAATGGCCACACAACTTGCCCAATGCTGCGATCAACCAGGCTTGCAACAGCCAGGGGAACCCTGGAAATCGCTGAGGAATACCTTGCCACCCACTCCCAAGAGTGAACAGGCTATAGGTTAGTGGTTGGGGGCGGGGGGAGGGCTTCACACACATTTCTCCTAACTGAGGCATTCTCATCTCTATTATACACTGGGACTCCCCCTCCTCTAAGCCTGGGTTTCCTCATCTTTAACAGTGGGGATAAAGGTGCCTGCCTGGTAGATCATTTAGAATTCAATGGAAAGTAGATTAGGTGTCTAGCTGATCTGGTCATATTTGTTGTTTCTAGTGTATTTTGTATTGTGGAACCATGGTAACTTCTTATAACAAAAAGTTGATGGGATTAACCTTTCTAGGAAGGAATAGGGTCTGCTGTACAAGCTCAAAGTCCTTCTGGTCCCTGCTCTCCAACGGCTGACCTCAGCCATAAACTCTCCTGTTTGATCTTAATGTCCTAATACGGGGTGTCATATAGCCTAAGCCAGCCTCTGTCTCAGACTCCATAGGTAGCCACGGATGACCTAGAATTCCTGATCTCTCTGCTTCCACCCCCAAAGTGCTGTGATTGCTCTTGGTTTGTTATTTAATTACTCAGGAATTAAAAACCAAAGAAAGAAAACAGTAAATTGCAAATGATTCCAGTGAACTTCTAGAGGACTGGGAAGGGACATGAGAGGGAGGAAAGGGGACACAGACTGCTCCAGGGGGCAACAGAACATCCTTACGGAGGTAGAATTTGGTGCCACTCTTTGTTGAAGATCATGAGGTTGGGGATGCGCTGGGGACTGGAGCCAGGGAGACCTCAGAGAGGGCAGAGCAGCAGCTAGCACCCACTACTCCTTTGTGTAATTACAACGCGGACTTTGTTCCCAGAGTACACAACCGGGGTTCACCTCCCGCTCACCCTCTCAGCAGGTACTTGCAGCTGAGGGCGGAGTAGACTCTGAAGTTTCAATCATCCCTCTCCAACCACATGGAACACGGGTAGTACTGAAGCTGTGTCCGTGTTTTTGGGGGATGGTAAGACAGGGAGATAAGGAGTTCAGGGGTTACTAGAGTCCCTTCCAAACGTGTCCTGAACTTTGCAGGTCTCCTCAGCGTCTCCACTTCTGCTCTCAGACGCCTCTCCAGGACCATCCTGAGTCCTCACCCAGGCTCCAGGTCCTCCCTTCCCCACCCCCTCTTGATTCCACTCATGTCCCATTGGCTTCAGAGAGCTACAGAGTGACCTGTCATCAGGCATTGAATAGACTGTTCTACATCCTGACAGGAAAGTCTGTAGTCCTCTTGCCCAGACCGGGGAGTCAGAAGAAAGGCTTGGTGAGCTGTCTGGCCTGTGCAGAGTGAGTGAAGAGGGGCGGAGAGCAAGCTGGCCGGTCCCTCTTGGGCAATTCACTCATGGCTTAGCACAGCTGCCTGGAGATCCGCCTCCTCCTTCTGTCTGTGTCTTTAGACTTAGGGCCTGCCCAGAGATGCCGTGGTGATCTCACCTGGAAATCTGTAACTTAACCACACCTGCAGAGGCACCGTTTCCAAATAAGGTCACGGCCAGGGGTTCCCGAGGTTCAGACAAGGACGCATCTATCCATTCCATTCTGCCCACTTTGTAGCACAGTCCCGAACCTGCATAATTACCCTGGACCTCCCCTAAAATGTGGGTGTCCCCTGAATACATCAAGCCGTCCATGGGTAGAATATGGAATATTCTAGAAAATTGCTTGAATAATAGCAGACTGCTGATTAGGGAATAAAATTTCATATAAGGGTCTAAACTCTGTGCCCAAGGAATTCATCTTAGAAGAACAAAACAAAAGATCACCAGGTATGGTTGTGCATATCGTAATCCCTACAGTTGGGAGGCAGGAGGATTAGATGTTTAGCATCATCCTTTGCTACATAGCAAGCTTGAGTATAGCCTGGGATATCTGAGAGCCCATCCATCTCAAAACACAAAACAAAAAGACACAAAGGCTCTCACGCCTCCCCCTGCCTCTGCCACCACACTGCTGATTCTTGACTTCTTGTCTTCCTAATGGGTACAGCAATCACCATGCTTCCTCCTTCCCTCCTCCTAGACCTCCACATGCATGTACATGCATGTAAACACCTATCCTCTCTCTCAAGAATAGGACTCAGTCAGGGGCAGCAGGGAGGGGGCAGGGGGTCGGGGGTAGGGGGTAGTGCTAGGTAGGAATCTTCGATTTATAAACCCAAGGCTTGAGTTCAAGTCCCTAGCACTCAGGGAAAAAGCTGACCACTGGTGTGCCTGGAACCTCAACATTGCGGAACACATAAAAGGCAGAACCTGAGAGCCTCCTGCTGGGCTAGCCTGGTCTACATAGCGAGTTTCCGTTGCGTTGAAGACCCTGTCTCAAGTCAAAAAAGTGGAGATGACAGAGGAAGACCACCAATGTCCTACTCTGGCCTCCCCATACCCACATGGGCTTGCTCTCTCCTTCTCTTTCTGCATCCCTCTCTCTCTTTTTCTTACACACACACACACACACACTCTGAAGTATAACCTTGTAGTAAAACACTTGCTGGCACACATGAGGCTTTGGGTTTATCTCCCCCACCCCGATCCCGGCAGATCAGAATAAACAGGACCCTAGCTCACAGACCTGGCTTTTGAGCCTGTTGTGACTTCTTAAGCTCCCCGGCTGTCCTGACCTCAGGACTCATGGCTGCCCCTATGCTCACACACCTTCCTCACTGTGCCCCGCCCTGACATCATTTCAAGATCTTTGAGCCTGGGGGGCGGGGGGAAGAGACTTTTATATTGAAATCTTCCAGCCTGTACTGAATCAAACATTAAAATGCACCCACCTGCCGCATGAAGTATTTTTGGGCACGGGAATATTTTAAAGGCTTTTGTGTGCCAGTTTCAGAGATTATATGACTGAGTGGGTCTTTTGAGAACGCATGTGGGGTTTCAGCCGGCCCCCAGGTGTTGCAGGTATTATGGGTAGGGATGGTATCCAGCCTGCAAGTCTTAAGGTGCAGCAGTGTCTCCATGACCTCTAAACTAGACTCAGCTTTCTTTAGTCCCCACATGTCAAGCAGCTGCAAATGCCAAGACTACTCCAAATCCATTCCCATTCCTCACACCATTCTCAAAGGCCCCCTCTCTTCCCAGACTGCACCTGGCTGACTGTTCCTCATTCTTCAGCTCTTACCTCAGATGGAGGCCTCTTGGGTATGTGTGTGTGGGGGGGGGAGTGCACAGTGTTTCCTTTGATCTCTCTTTGGGGAGGGGGTCAGATACCCCGTCACCTCACCCCACGGGACAAAGCTGCTTTCCGCAAGTTCGTCTCGAAATCCTAATTGCAGGGCATCTGTGTGTACCCAGTGGTTCTTTCCCTGAATTTCACTTGGCACACAGGAACACCTCGGGACTCCAGTTCTCCTCCTGGGCTCACACGTCATGATCACAACCCAAGAAGATTCTTCGATTTTTTTTTTCTTTCTACTTTCTCATGTCGTGAAGCAGGTTTTAGTATTATTCATTATTCTGCCTGGTAACTCATGAAGACTCATAATAGTGTACTGCTTTTGAGTCCACACCAGGGAAATGTGTGCTCTAGAAATGGGCTCGCTTGTCTGGATACTTCCTGAATGATCAGCGTGTGTCCCTGGTCAAATCTGTCACCACAGCAATGACTGTCACCACCATCCGATGTGGCACATCTAGAACCTTCTGTTTTACAGAGCTGTCTTTGTCATTCCTTTGGTAGTCTCCCTTGCTACCTACAGTAACGTAGGGAGTTGGGTCATGGAAATAGCAGGCCCCCTGAACAAATGACACACTGCTTGAGTGTATTTGATACACAGTAAAGACCAGTCATTTGTCACCACTATTGCCCTCAGGGAGCCGACGCTGAGATTGCAGGACGTATGGTATGTAGTCACAAACTACTGATGTCGCTTAGTGCCCCCCAGATCTTTGTGGCTCAAATAATTGACACTAGTGTCTCTCAGTCGTGTCAATTCAGCTTTTGATTTTCCAAGATGAAGGACACAGGTCTCAAAACACAAAGGTGCTTCAGTGGTTGCCTGGAGACTGAAAGAGCTGGGACGGGGTGATCACACACACTTGGCTTTGGTCAGGACGCTGTTGTAAAACTGGAACTCGAGGTTCATTGGTATACTGGCTGGTTGTGTGTCCACTTGACACAAGCTGGAGTTATCACAGAGAAAGGAGCTTCAGGTGAGGAAATGCCTCCATGAGATCCAGCTGTAAGGCATTTTCTCAATTAGTGATCGAGCAGGGAAGGCCCCTTGTGGGTGGTGCCATCCCTGGGCTGGTAATCTTGGGTTCTATAAGAAAGCAGGCTGAGCAAGCCAGGGGAAGCAAGCCAGTAAGAAACATCCCTCCATGGTCTCTGCATCAGCTCCTGCTTCCTAACCTGCCTGAATTCCAGTCCTGACTTCCTTTAGTGATGAACAGCAATGTGGAAGTGTAAGCTGAATAGACCCTTTCCTCCCCAGCTTGCTTCTTGGTCATGATGTTTGTGCAGGAATAGAACCCTGACTGAGACCGTTGACTAGACCCTTGGCCTCGTGGTGGAGGCTGGAGAGCTGTAATGTCAGAGTCAGAAGAGAAGGACCAAGAAGGGGGGAGGGGAGCAAGCCTCATCCACCTCATTGGTGGGAAAGGGGTGTCACTGAAGTTCATTATATCATAGGACGTGAGTGTAATTATTGGAGGGTATTTTAAAAAGTGAATTAGGTCCGTCGGTGGTGGTGCATAGCTCAGTTGGTAGAGCATGTGGATTAATGTGCATGAAACCTGGAGTTTCATTCCTGGCACAGAATAAACAGGCTATGGTGGTACACACCTGCAATCCTAGAGCTTGTGTGGTGACGGCAGGAGGAGCAGAAGCTACAGAGAGGCGGTTCTCAACCTTCCTAATGCTGCGACCCTTTAATACAGTTCCTCATGTTGTCACCTGCAACCATAAAATTATTGTCCTTGCTACTTCACAGCTATCATTTTGCTACTGTTATTAGTCATAATGTAAATATCTGATATGCAGGATGTATGTACGATATGTGACCCCTGTGAAAGGTCTTTTGACCCCCCCAAAGAGATTGAGACCCACGGGTTGAGAACGACTGACCTAGGGAGTCTGAGAATAGCTTGTGTTTAATTAGACCCTGCTTCAAGTGATAAATTAATTTAAAAAAACCCTAAAGATTTTTCTACTTACACCTTTAGACCTTTCTCCATCCCCCCTCTTTTCTCTTGTTCTCCTCCTCCTACCACTCAGCAAACCAGAAAACGTCGTTCCCAGAGACTCGCTAGCAATCCTAACGATAGTGGTTCGCTCTGTTTTGCTAACCAGCAAAACAAAGTCCAGGATAGAACTGGAAGTCTAGGTTCACTTTCAAAGCTTCCCAGTTATCATCGTCCCTTTGAGTTCCCTCCCTAGGGCTCGTGAAGAAGTGAGGGGGTGTGACTGACTGCAGAGGCTTTGGTGAAATGGGGTGTGTGGCTTCTGCTTACACCTTGGGGACCTTCCCAGGCCTTGCTAGATCCCAAGAGGCAGATGGGAAAATGCCTGCAGACCATTCGCTCTCAAAACTCTCCCTGGGCACGCTGCCTCTGTCGTCCAACCCTCTGCCTGCAGAGTCAGCAGATTTTCTCAAGCTGCAGGACTGGGCAGAGCCATTCCTTGAAGGGAGGTCACCAGCCTGCCCTGTACGCGGAACAAATCCGAGTTCCCCACTCAGACCGAGTGTGTTTCTTCTTTCTGGAAGTTTCTGCCCCCCCCCCCAATATCTGCCATCATCCCGAGGGATACTAACATGTCAGACACTCCTTGAATGTCAGAGGGTGACCTTGAGACTGTCCTGAAGCTCATAGAGTATCCTACATGTGCCCTTGAGCCCAGAAGAGGAAAAGAAACCTTCTGCGTGCTGTGCACCGGGCCAAGGCCATGGCCTGGTGTTGTCACCTGCATAGCAGCTGCTTTCCTTAAATCTCCTCTGTGACTATGCACACGCACATGCGCACACACACACCATGCAGAAAACAGGTTCGTTTTCACCCTCAAACCCTGGTTCCTTATGCCTTCGGCTCTTAACATGTCTGCTTAAGCAGCGCCCACTTTCCGGATGACTCTCACTTGTAACCCCGGGTCTTGCTTTGCCTTCCTCTCTCTTCCCTTTGAAGCCTATAGGCCCACTCCTCCTACTTCTTCCTACTTCTTCTTCCGTTTGGTTTCTCCAGACGTCAGCAAGCAAACCTATCAGACTCGGAATTGACCGGTTGGGGGCCAGGAGAGATGTGGTTGCTGGGATTTGAACTCAGGACCTTCGGAAGAGCAGTCTACTTGCTCTGGTTGGCCCCTCTCACTCAGAGCCCAAAGATTTTACTTATTATTATAAATAAGTACACTGTAGCTATATTCAGACACACTCAGATCTCTGTGAGCCACCATGTGGCTGGGATTTGAACTCAGAACCTTTGGAAGAGCAGTCAGTGCTCTTAACCGCTGAGCCATCTCTCCAGCCCCGGTAGGGCCGATCTTTACACTCAGCCTAGAGGGGAGGCATAACAAAGTCACTTTAGTGTTTTAAAAACCCAGACTTGGCTAAGAGGCGAATTCAAGACTAGCCCGGCCTAACTATTATCCTGTCTCAAAAAGAAAATTAAACAAATACACAAACACAGCCCCTAAGCACTGTGACACGCTCACATCCAGCGCCCCACGGTGAAGAAATCTTGCCCCTCGAGTCTCCAAGATGAGGAACACCGTCTAGAATGAGTAGACACAGACTCAGAAACCCTGTAATCACTTACCCTTGTCAGCCAGCCTCTTTCTGTTTATTTTATACACATGAATTCATTTAGTCAGCCGTTGCGATTTTGTTTCTTTCTGCCACCGATTACCTCGACTTCAGAGAGAAGGAATTCGGTTCTAGCGAGGGGACAGCGCAGCCATCCTAACACTTAAATCTTCGAATTGATTCTTATTTGCTCCTCTAGTACAGCGGCTAACATTCTCACTTTCGACATCTTTCAAGGCTGCCTCAAGAGGGCGCTCCGCACAAGCCTTTCGTCCATTCACTCCTGTCTAGCCACGCCTGAATCTGGGTCTGGGACCGGCAGTATTTTCAAAACAAGGATTGCAGTGTGAGCGTAGAGAAAGTCCATGAAACGATCACGCCGAGACAAAATGAAAGTGCAGAAACCCGAGGAGTTCGCTTGTTTATTTTTGTTTTTAAGTTTTAGAAAACTATTTATTTATTTATTTATTTTAGTATGCTGCAGGAAGCAGCTATAGAGCTAGAGAGATGGCTTCATGGTAAAGAATGCCTGCTGCTCTTCCAGACCATCTGAGTTCGGTTCCCATGTCAGGCTGCTCACAACTGCCTATAATTCCAGTTCTAGGGGACTTCTTCCAAAAGCACCTGTACTCAAATCCATACAGACAGAGGGGCAGATATGCGCTCGTGTATGCGCGCATGTGCGCGCGCGCGGGCACACACACACACACACACACACACAAAACTGAGAGAGAGAGGGAGACAGAGACAGACAGAGACAGACAGGGCGTGCCACTCACAGCAGGTATAACAATAAAAGAAGAACTGCCTACCCAGAGACCTAAGCTCACAGGACGGAAGTCTTGAGGAATTTAGGATTATTATAAAGATCATTTAAGGAAAGTCCCTCTGACCCATTTCCTATGTGGACCTACAGCAGCAGGGCTGTTGAGATGGCAGGAAGAATTTGAAACAGGGTCTCCCAGATTATCCTCAAAGGTGTGGTTCTCCTGCCTCTGCCTCAAAAGTGCTGGGATTAGAGGCATGCGCCACCATGCCCACCCTACCCTTAAGGGCTGGGATGGTAACACTCTTAGCTCTCCCTAGTAACTCATTAAAGTAGCCTGCCACCCCTACCCAACCACGAGTGTGGATTTACCAGTGAAATTTTATCATCTCGTCATCAGTACTTGGTTGGAAATACTAGATAAATAAGCTCATTCCCTCCTCTAGATGGAGAGGAGTCCACAGGGGACCGAGTTACCGCTAGCCAATGAGAGCTCGGCACACAATAGGTTTTGATTTAATTTCCCTGGCTAATGAAGAGCAGTCGTCTCGGCGTCCTTTGTTCTTGGAAGGACATCTTGAGATTGATTGTAATTGCTGTGCCAGGGAGCCTGAGGTCTCTGTCCGCGCAAGGAAGTGGCTGAAGGGTTCACTTAAACCCTTGAGGTCAGCCCTGTAGCCTAGCGAGCTGAGTAAATTGCTTCCACTTGAAGACCGCGAGCCCCTCCACTTGAGGACCATGAGCCCCTTATCTCTCCCGATGGAGCAACTTGCGTGGTCTGCCCCCTAGCACAGCAGCTTGTCAAAGAAGCGGGCACCTCAAGGGCCCTGATGCCCGTGTTTGACTATGCTTACAAGGCCTTGAGTTTTGCCACCATGGGCTAGTGACACTTAACATCAAAGACTTCTTATCTCCCAGCCACCTACATTCCTCAAGGAGTCAGTTAATAGGATTATGAAAGGACAAAAGCCAACTTTATCCCTCCCCGGGCCCCCCCCCCCACCTCCAGGGAGACCCCTCCCCTCTGTCACATAGTTCTCCTGGGAAGCGAAGTTTTCAATTTCCTGCCTTGGCAGTGTTTAGCATTTTTCCATGCTTGAGCAAATGATGAACTTAAATCTTGTGAGTATCTTCGCAGGGGCAGGGCAGCATAGAGGAGCATCTTTTGTTTCTGTATCAGCCAAGATACAGGCTATGGAGGCCTGACCCCTTGGACCGATATCTCCCCCTCCCTCCCCCTCCTTTCCTCTTCTTCTTCTTCTTCTTCTTCTTCTTCTTCTTCTTCTTCTTCTTCTTCTTCTTCTTCTTCTTCTTCTTCTTCTTCTTCTTCTTCTTCTCCTTCTCCTCCTCCTCCTCCCCCTCCTCCTCTCCCCTCCCCCTCCCTCCCCTCCCCACCTCCCTCTCCCTCTCTTTCTCTTCTGTGCCTCTACCTTTCTGTCTGTATTTATGTTTGTGTGTGCAGAAGCCAGAGATCAATATTGGGTATCTTTCTCTGCCTTATTTTTTTTTTTAAAGATTTATTTTATTTATATGAGTACACTATCGCTGTCTTCAGACACACCAGAAGAGGGCATCAGATCCCATTACAGATGGTCGTGAGCCACCGTGTGGTCGCTGGGATTTGAACACAGGACCTCTGGAAGAGCAGTCAGCGCTCTTAACCGCTGAGCCACCTCTCCAGCCCTTGCCTTATTATTATTATTTTTTTTTCCGAGACAGTGTCTCTCACTGAACCCGGAGCTCATTGATTTAACTAGACTGACTGGCCACTGAGCTTCCTGGATCCTCTTACCTCCGCTTCCCCAACATTGGGAGTGCCAAGTGGTTTGTTTCATTGGTTGGTTGTTTTGTTGTCGTCGTTCTGTTTTGTTTTCTTAAACGTGAGTGCTAGGGATGCCGATGGGGGTCCTTGTCCCTGCAGAGCAAGTACTTACTTCATCAACTGAGTTGTCCGCCCAGCCCTGGGAATTCTTTTAAGTTACTCTCTTCCTAGTTAAGTCCAAACTGTAGTCTCTCATAGACCTTCTACTTACCGACTCTCATCAAACAAAAGACAGGAGGGAGGGGGAGAGAGAGAGAGAGAGAGAGAGAGAGGAAGAGTTGGGGGAGTGGCATTAAAAACTTAAATTAAACCAAGAAGCCAGATTTTTAAAGACTGCATATGTTTGTTGGCAGGGAGGAAACATCCAAGATCAAAACACTACATTTTATTACTCAAAGAGGTAGACATCCTAAGATGTTTTTGAACAAGTAGGAAGCTATTTCTTCCAATGAACTTTTAGCTTTAGATTAATAATAAGCATTAGGGAGGAAAAAAAAATCTCATGCTTAGCCTGTGCAAGACCTTGGGTTGATTTAAATTAAACAATAGCAATGAAAAAATCCATAGGAGAAAGGTTGGGGGGGAAATTGGGAGACATTAGCAACTAACCCAGAGGACGAGTAAGTAGGAACACTTAGCCCCCTCTACGGAGCCATTCAGCACCCTGGCCTGGAGATCTTTGGTATTCTAGTCTTAGCTCCCTCAAGACTGTGAAGTAGGCAGGACTCATTTCTTCATCTGTACTGTGTGCACTTCACTGTGGTTTGAGTCGGTTAGTGAGTGAGTGAGTGAGTCTTCAGGCAAGTGACCACTCCTACCCGAGGTCACGCAGGGCTCTGTGTGTCCGTCGGTCATCTCTGGGCCCTGTGGCTGGTCCTGGAGTGGAATGTGGCATCCTGTTGCCCTGTGAAGGAAGGAAATAACAGGGTCCCCCTCCCTACCCTCTTCCCTGCAGTGGACGGAAGACCTGCCATTTGTTGCTAAAGTGTGAGAACACTGAGGGCCATTGAGGCATCAGTTCAGAAACAGTCTAATGAGGGGCTGGCGAGTTGGTTTATCAGGTGAAGGGGCTTGCCTTGAAAGTCTGATGACCCAAGTTTGAGCTCCAGGATCCGTGTAAAGGCTGAAGAACTGACTCCACAACATTGTCCTCTGGCTCTATGCATGCTCTCTGTAGGAGGTGCTCCCTGACCCCCAATAATAATAAAGGGTTTAAAAAGGAATCCAATAGACATCTAAATGGGTTATTTATATTGTAATGTCACGATCATACTTTCTCGCTACACATGTAGATCAGTTATTGAGCACATGCTAAGTATGTGTTCTGAATTCTATCCATAAAACTAACTAACTAACAAACTAACTAACTAGCTAACTAACTAAAATGATTACATCTTCCAAACAGGAGAAACTGACTTGCAGCCTGTTTGAGCGTTCATCTCGTGTTTGTTTGTTCGTTCGTTTGTTTTGTTTTGTTTTTGAAACAGGCTCCTACTTTGTGGTCCAGTGTGGTCTTGAACTCACTACACAACCCCAGCTGACTTAGGATTCTCACTTTCTCTCAGCCTTCCAAATTCTGTGCCCACAGGCGTGTGCGCTGTCTCATCTGTTGAGCCTTGCTTTCATGTAACAGATGTACGAGAGAAAAATAAGGTGAAATACGTTTCATCTACATTCTCTTCAGGTGACTTGTGGCACCAGAAACAGCACAATGGAAAAATGCTGAGTCAAGGTGTGCAGAGTGGTTTACACCTGTGGCCTCGGGTTCCTGTATCTTATCCAACCTCTGTTCGACTCTGTTAACCGGGACCATCGTAATGACTTTTCTATCCTCAGACACCACGGAGGCTGCTTACAGAAGGAAGGGCTTACTTGGGCTCATGGTTCCATGAGGATAAGAGTCCTTTGCCATCACTGTGGAGAAACATGGCAGCAGGCAGGTCTGTCAGCAGCAGGCAGAGAGGGCAGCCGCAGCTGGAAACTGAGGGTCAAGGGCTCACACCATGAACCACAAACAGGAAGCAGAGTGCACACTGGGAATGGTGGGAAGCCTTTGAAACCTTAAAACATGGCCCTAGTGATGGACTGCCCCTAGCCAGGCCATGCCTCCTACCCCCATTTCCCCAATATCACTACTAGCTGGGGACTAAGTATTCAAATGTCTGAGACTATTAGGGACATTTCATTTGTACTGCTACAGGGGGTTGGCATTTTCCTGTTCAGATGGGAAGATTGAGTAAGCTTTGGACTCGTGATGGACTTTGATGATGACATTAGAAGCAGGGACAATCCTCTCCTCTTCCTCTTCTTCTTCCTCTTCCTCCTCTTCTTCTTCCTCCCCTTCTTTTTCTTCTTCTTCTTCTTCCTTCTCTTCCTCTTTCTCTTCCTGTGGTTTGATGACTTTTTTTTTACACCCTAAAGGCAGTTTCCCCTTCCTCCTCTCCTCCCAGTCCCTCCCCCTCCCCCTCCTCATATCTACTCCTCTTCTATTCCTTTCCAGAAAAGGGCAGGCCTTCCATGGATATTAACCAGCCACGGCATATAAATTTGCAGTAAGACTAGGCCCATCCTCTCCTACTAAGGCTGAATGAGGCAGCCCAGTAGGAGGAAAGGATCCCAAAGGCAGGCAACAGAGTTAGAGACAGCCCCTGCTCCCACTGTTAGGCGTCCTGCAAGAACACTAAACCACACAACTGTGACGTAAGTGCAGAGGGACTAGGCCAGACCCATGCAGGTTCCCTGGTTTGTCAGTTCAATCTCTGTGAGCTCCTATGAGCCCAGGTTAGCTGGACCACCCTTATCTCCATTCTAGGTATAGCCTGGACCTCAGGACCAAAATGGGAAGCCATTTTGTGCATGGCCCTGTTCTCCCCTGTGGTCCAGTGGTTATCCCTACTGTAGCATCTTCCTTCATCTAGCTTTTTTTCCCCTTTCTTAACCAGTGAGCTACTGTGATTCTCATAGTTTACCACACGCCTCCAGAATCATTGAGATCACTTTCTGACACCATCTCCCTTTGCTGGGGCAGAGGGGGCGGCGAGACGGGTTGAATCCAGATCCTCCCAGATACTAAACAACCGAGTGACATGTCACCTTTCTCTTTAAAGAATGCATTCTTTAGGCTCACTTGGCCATTTTCTGGGTTTCTTTGGTTGGGGTGTTATGTTTTGTTTTGTTTTTGACAGTCTCGTGTAGCCCAAGCTGGTCCTAAGCTTGCTGTGTAGCCAAGGATGGTCTTAAACTTCTAATTCTGTCCCGAGCGCTGAAATTCTAGATGGGCATACCACACACTGTGCTGGGGATCCAACCCGGGGCTGCAGGCCTGGTAGACAGACACTCTACCTTGTGAGTCACATGCCGGGCCCACCAGGGTTCTGCTCCAGAATGTGCCCTGGCTTGCCTTTCAGTTCCAAGAGCCTAATACCTCATCCTCATTTGGGAACTCACTCTCTCAGGTGCTAGAACAGTCCTCTCTCTGGCTCTCTCTCTCTCTTTTGGGGTACTGGGGACCTTAGGCTTCCCTCTAGTCTCAGCTTGTCTCAACAGAACACACCTCTAGCAAGTAACTAGGCCTCTCTAGTTCCCAGGGTCCCTGTGTTTCTTACTCTTTTGGCTCCAGATGAAAGTCCATTTAAAAAAAGAAGAAGAATCAGAATCAGAATCAGAAGAAGAAGAAGAAGAATAAGAATTTTAACAACTGATTTGTTGTCGAACATGAAACTCAAAAGTCGAATCAGTCACCGCTGCTCCTATACTCGCGTGCCTGAGGTCGGTGGCGGCCTGATTTTTCTACTGAGAAGTCTCATTGATATAAACCTTAAGCACTTTTAAACCCACAGATTAGGGACATATGCCTCTTCCTGTCACAGGCTGTGAGAGATTTGAGCTAATTCTGAAATCTGTATTTAGGAATGCCTTTAAAGCAAAATTGTAACTTCATAGCTATATTATCTACAAATTGTATCAAGTATGGCTGGAGTGTACCAGAGAGTTGGAAGGGCTATCTCAGCCTATTGTTGTTATTATTATTATTATTATCATCATCATCATCACTTTATTTTTATTTTTCACATAGATAGTCTGTTTCATTTTTCTTGTTGGACCCAGTGTGGACAAATAGGGGGAGATGCAGTGTGGGTGTGTGGGGAAGGGTGAAGTGTGGGTGTGTCAGGGAGGGTGTTAATGTGGGGACTTGTTCTTCCTCCCTGAGAATACTCTCAGGAGTCAGGAATGGATTTTGTCAGCACGCCCTAGCTCACCCCTTGAATCTGTTCGGAGTTCATCTGCCGCCTCTTGGAACACGAGTTTCAAATCGTATTGTCTACAGAGGTTCAGGCCTTCCTCTCTGTCCTAAAATCACCTCACCCAACCTCTGCAGCGCCCGTTGGGTTTTTGTGTATGGAGGCATCTGCATTGTCTCCATTCTGCTTCCACAGGGCCGCGGAGGCCCTGACAGCCTTAGCATTTGTAAAGGCCAAGAGGGCTGGTCTGGGTTCAGAAGGTGGGGGAATCTTCAAAGGGGACTTCCTTGAACAGGCCCTAGGTTTGAGTATGCGTGCGTGTATGTGTGCATGCGTGTGTGTGTGCATGTGTGTGTGTGTGTGCGTGTGTGTATATGTGTGTGTGTGTGCGCGTGTGCATGTGTGTGCACGTGTGTGTGAGTGTGTGCGCGTGTGTGTGCGCGAGTGCGCGCGTGTGTGCGTGCATGTGTGTGTATGTGCGTGTGCATGTGTGTGCATGTGTGTGTGCGTATCTGTGTGCATGTGTGTGTGTGCGTGTGTGTGTGTATGTGCGTGTGCATGTGTGTGCGTGTGTGTACATGTGTGTGCGTGTGTGTGCATGTGTGTGTATGTGCGTGTGCATGTGTGTGCGTGTGTGTGCATGTGTGTGTGTGTGCGCGCACACGCGTGCGCACATGTACTTGTGTCCATGTGTGTGTGCTTGCTCTTCTTCAGGTATTGTCTATTTTGTTTTATGTGTGTGTTTTGTGTGTTTTGTTCGCTTCGCTTTTGGGACAAGATCTCTTGATGGCTTTGTCATCAATTAGCCTAGGCTAATCAGTCAAGCCCCGTACTGAGACTATCAGTGTGAACTACTGCACTTAGATTTTTTTGTTTGTTTGTTTGTTTGTTTTTTGGTTTTTCAAGACAGGGTTTCTCTTTGTAGCCCTGGCTGTCCTGGAACTCGCTCTGTAGACCAGGCTGGCCTCGAACTCAGAAATCCGCCCGCCTCTGCCTCCCAAATGCTGGGATTAAAGGTGTGCACCACCTGTTGGTTCTGGAGGTCTAATTCAGATCTTCGTGCTTCCGGTGACAAACACTTGATTGCCTCGCCCATCTCCCCGGCCCCACCAAATAGCTATGCTTTTAATTTTTAATTTTGTATTGTATTTTATGTATATGTGTGTTTTGCCTGCATAAATGTCTGTGCACCATGTGTGTGTGTCTGGTGTCTTTGGATCTTTCGGAACTGGAGTTACAGGCGGTCATGAGCGT
Source organism: Tokudaia tokunoshimensis (assembly GCA_036184795.1). NCBI lineage: Eukaryota > Metazoa > Chordata > Mammalia > Rodentia > Muridae > Tokudaia > Tokudaia tokunoshimensis. Next base: position 76,896,554 of record BTHU01000006.1, read on the forward strand.
CCATGAGGGTGCTGGGAATCGAACCTAGGTCTATCTGGAAGCCCAGCCGGGGCTCTTTATCACCGAGCCATCGATCTAGCCTAGTTTTTGATAAGGTGCAGTGGTTTTCATTGTTGGTTGAAATACAAGTCCACACCCTTGTGCTTGTTGAAAAAGGGGTTAAGTGTCCCACAGGGCCTTAGTGTCTGTGAAAAACAACTGATCCAAAGCATATAACCCTCACTCCAAATCAGGCCCGGCTCGCCCCTCTTTAATGGGACCATTGCAGGCATGCCAAATACTACAGCTAGTCGATTGTATACATCTGGTAAAGCTTTTCATACCAGCTAAGATTTGCGGCAATGTGATTTTAATTACAGACAGATTGCCTAGCTGGAAGAAAACACGGGAACTAAACAGAGAGTGGAGTTAAACACAAGCCCTTTCATAAATGGCCCTGGTTTAGTTAGGAGAGCTTAAGTGACTGCTGGGGACAGTAAGGAGGATGTGTGTCTTTTGGGGAGTTCTGGGGGTGGGGGACGTGACTCATCTTCAACGTGGGGGCTGGTTGTTGACGTGGAAGGGGCGTTCACAGCGGTGGTGATTAGATTCCTTTTGATGTTCAAGCAGGCTGATGCTTGTCTCCTGCTACCTTGGTCCTTGGGAGTACAGGTGTCTCTGCCAGACAGAATAGCTCTGGGTCAGAGTGAATTTGCTTTGAAGGCCTGTGGGGATGGATAGGCAGAGGCGAGGTTTTGAGTCTTTCCCTCTAAACAGAGTGTATTAGACCGTGCTCTGGCTTCTCTGAAGTTCATTCCACGGAAAGATTTAACCGCCTTGTGGGTAAGCTGTGATTTTCAACTTTCTCTTTGTAGGCTGGAGCTATGGACAACCCCCCCAGCCCCTCCCACCTTACCTAAGGTGTTCACTGGAGGAAACTTGCTGTTTTCAAAACACAAAACCTGATCAAAAGGCAGGCCCTGCCCACGTAGTCTCCTGGAGGAGAAGATGGGTTTAGTTTAGAAAGTGTTTAAGATGACATCTGGTTCTCCAGATCCACCCCCACCCCCACCCCACTACCACTTCAGACCATTGCCAGAAAAGGGTCAAGCATGTGTAGTGTGTGATTTTTGCTTTCGAGGAGCTAGTAATCGGCTTCTGGGTGTGTCAGGCTCTCCTACCCCGGTGTTGCTGGAGTCCCCACCATCGCCTGGTAGGTGATCTGGGAGATTCCACTTGCTGTAGAGGAGACTTTCCTTACCTCCCATGGTGTTTGGTCAGGGAGAACACAGGCAGGTCCCCACCTGCCCTGTGACTCCTGTCTGAATGCCTGTCACAGAAGTGACAAATGCCTCCTTCCATATCCATCCACTTAGCTGGTGAATATTTATGTGTTGACCATCATCTTCAGGTACAGATGATCTACACCTCGTGATGTGGCTTCAGTCATTCATCTTGAGAATGTCCCTTTAGCCTGCAGGGACCTATGGGCCTTGTTTAATCACAATCATCAATCGGATTCAGTCCCTGTCTTAGTTAGGGTTAATATTGCTGTATTGTAACACCATGACCCAAAGCAAGTTGGGGAGGAGAGGGCTTATTGGGCTGTACTTCCACATCACTGTTCATCACTAAAGGAAGTCAGCATAGGAACTCACACGGGGCAGGAACCTGGAGGCAGGCCCTGGATGGGTGCTGCTTACTGGCTTGCTCAACCTTCTTTCTTATAGAACCTGGGACTCCGGTCTAGGGATGAGACAGCCACAGAGAGAATGATGGCTTTGGGTACATTCTGCTCGGGTACCGGGTCACGCTGTAGAAGCTGAAGTCATGATTATTTAAAACACAGGGACTGCCCTAGACATTGTGGGAATTATGGGCATTTAAAGAGACAGTCATGGATTACCAATGCTTGTACCAAATGCTTGTACCAATACTTGTAGGGGTGTACCTGGAGAACTGTAATGGCCCTGGAATGAAGCAAGAGAATGTTCCTGGGAGAAAAGGCAGCCTCACAGAGGGGCCAGGTAGGGCAGAGTTGAATTATGAACAAATGTTCACTGGACAGCGACATGGGGAAAGTCTTCTAAGCCTTGGATAGGAGACAGTGATCTACAAAGGTTAAATACTGGGGGATTGGGGACCATAAAGTGGTTGAGAGCACTTGCTGCTTTTGCAGAAGACCTGACTTTTGTTCTCAGAACCCACATGATAGCTCACAATCATCTGTTTAACTCCAGTTCTAAAGGACCCATTCTCTTCTGGCCTCCAAGGGCACTGAGACATATGTAGGGTACACAGACATGCAAACAAAAACATTAAAGATGTAAAATAAAAAAACCAATAAATCTTTTTCTTTTTTCATTTCTCTTTTTTAGGAAACTGTTTATTTTAAAATTACCTTCCCAACAAACCATGAAACACTTGGATACCACGTTAGGGTTTCTCACTGAAGGCACACTACATTGTAGATGGATTTTCAAAGTCAGACAGAGACTTGAACAGAACTCAAGGGTCAGATCATGAGGGGACAACACTAAGTATGGGTAGGAGAGTGTCACTTGGTGAAAGTGACCTAAAGGATGCATAACATGTCATGTTGGACCGATGACACCCTTGTGCTTTTCTCCCACTGTGGGATTTACCAAAACCTTAGCTTAACACAGGTGTCAACTTGCACCTGGAAAGGGAGAGTTTTTACTATCTTATACTTACATTTACTATAAATATGCAAAGTTCAAAGCAGCAGACGTTTAAAAGAACAAAACTGCATAATTTAGTACATAATTAAAATAAACATAGGACAGTGATAGTTGAATGTTTCAAAAATATACAACCGGGAGAAAGAACCATTTTATACAACTTGGAGGTTGTTAAAGTGACCACTCAGGAGGCTGAAGACTGCAAGACACACTTTTCCAGTTACAAGCTTTAAACAGGAGTGCAGACAAGACTAAAGCTTCTTTCCGTTTAGAGTGATAGGAGAGCTTGCAAGTGGTATGAAAAAGCTTCCCTCGGGTCGTGCCCCAAAAATGAGATGTTTTTTCAGAGTACAATTTTCTTCAATGAACTTTCTTCCCTCAGTTGGGTCCCTGCTAAGTCATGGTTGACCACAGTGGGAGGGGAGGGGAGATGGTTCAGTAACTAAATGCTTGTTGGACAACTTAAGAATCTGAACATCTATGTGGGGAAAAGAAAGAAAAAAAAAGAAAAAGAGAAAGCCCAGGGTGGTGGCATCTGCCTATAAGCCCAATAGTAAGGGAGGTCTGTAGCTTCAGTGTGAGCCCTACACACCTCTAGGGGGCAGCACTAATCATAACATCAGGTCACCTCGTAAGGCTGCTGAGGTTTCCTGGGTCCTTCAGCTCAACATATGGACAGTTGCTTCTAGTTAACCAAGAAAGGCGTTGATAGACTTGCAAGGACTTGTCATTTAGTGGGACCGGTCTGTGGCTCAGTCAATAGATAGAGGACTCTCAGGAGGGGGTAGGTGGTTTCTTTTCATGTTGAAACAAGAGAAACTTCTAGTCCTTTTCTTTCCTTGCTTTCTTTCTTCCTTCCCTACTCTGTTTCTTTCTGTTTTCAAACTTTATATATATATACATATTTTTTTTCAGTTATGTGTATAGGGGTGTGTGTGTGTGTGTTTGTGTATGTGTGTGTATATATGTGTGTGTTTGTGTGTGTGTATGTGTGTGTGTGTTTGTGTGTGTATGTGTGTGGGGGGGTGTGTTTGTGTATGTGTGTATGTGTGTGGGGGTGTGTTTGTGTATGTGTGTGTATGTGTGTGTGGGGGTGTGTTTGTGTGTTTGTGTATGTGTGTGTGTTTGTGTGTGTGTATGTGTGGGTATGTGTGTGTGTTTGTGTGTGTGTGTGTATGTGTGTGTGTTTGTGTGTGTGTGTGGGGGGGTATGTGTATGGGCATACAGATGTCCAAAGAAACCAGAGGACTCCTGAGCTGGAGTTACAGGTGGTCATAAGCTGCCCATTATAGGTGCTGAGAACTGAACTAGAGTCCTATGAACAAGCACAGATTTTTAACCACCAAGCCATCTCTCCGTCCTCCTTCTTCCTTCTTTCCCCCTCTCTCCCCATTCCCCTCACTCTTTCTCTCCTCTCATGGCTGGTCTCTCCTCCTCCTCCTCCTCCTCCTCCTCCTCCTCCTCCTCCTCCTCCTCCTCCTTCTTCTTCTCTCTCTCTCTCTCTCTCTCTCTCTCTCTCTCTCTCTCTCTCTCTCCTCCTCCTCCTCCTCCTCCTCCTCCTCCTCCCTCAACTCCCCTCCCCATGCCCTGAATAAACTCTATTCTATACCATACAAAGGTATGGCTGGTCCCTCAGGGGGAAGGGATTCTTCAACATGGGCCCACTCCCTTCCCCCACACCTGACTGCACATCCACCAACCATATTCCTTCTTTCTCCTTATCTTTTTATAAAACACAACAGTGCCTAGAACTCCTGGACTCAAAGTTGTTCCCTCTCTTTCTGCCTCCCAAGTGGCTGGAACTGCAGGTGTATCTGTATCCCACTGCTACCGACTCCCCATCCCATCCTGCCCCCCACCTTTTAGAGAAGGGATCTTACCCTGAAGCTCAGGCTGACCTTGTACTGTCAGTGAACCTCCTGCCTCTTCGTTGGCCTTACAGCCTTGAGCTCATCGTGCCCAGCCTTATTTCTCTCTTTGAAAGCACTTGAGAAATTGCGTTTTCCTGCCATCCTCTGACAGTGATGGGGCTCAAGGGTTTCTGTTGGTAGCAGCCTGTTTTAGGCTTCCTAGCATGTGTCAAGCCATCCACACCTTGATGATGTTCAAAGTGAGCTATTCGGAGGGACACATGAACTCTGTTGGACCTGTGGTAGTGGATGCAGAAACCAGGTGTGTGTGTGTGTGTGTGTGTGTGTCTGTCCGTCCATCCCTTTCTCACAACCATCACATGTTGTTTTAAAGCTTTGTGGATTTTGCTCGCATGTTTCGGTGGTGGGGGGGGGGAACGTCTCCAACATGTGGTGGCCCAGAATTTAGGTTTGGCTTGCTCTCCACGGATGCCCACTGTGGTTGGAGTTCCTAAACCATCCTTGCGTTTCTCGGCAGGCCAAGACGTAGCCTGGAGGATGTCAGAGGCCCTACAGACTAGTGTCAGAGCCCAGTATCTTCCTGGATGTCACATTGCCAAGGGCCAAAGAGAGGGAGGGAATCCTTGATGATTTCAGGGCAGTGACTTTGCCTTGCGGACAAGCTCCAGACCCTTTGTCCCTTGTCCCCTGGGGGGGGGGGGGCAGTGGCCACACTTCAGGCTGGAGTAGAGACAGGCGCAGGCAGCGAGCACACAAAGCCCTGGTTGCCCACCACCCTCCTCATCTGCAGAACCTGTCAGGCTGCCTCCCCAAAGGCTCTGCATTTATTTTAAAGAACGTTAGAAAGGAAATCTATCGCTTTACCATCTTCCTCCCTCTTTGGGAGTGTTTATTGTGATTGGAGATCATTCTGGTCCACATGGCTGTGGTTTTCCCCACTCGTTCTTTGTGCTCATATGTTAAATAGCTCTGGGAGAAAATAAACAGAATGGGCCAGTTTTCACTCCAGTGATGGAAGAGGGAGAGAACTTGGACTCCGGAGAGTTGGCGTTGCATACCCACCCGGGCTCCGCCTTGGCCGTACGCTGGCTTTTCTCACCCTGGAGTCTAGCCAGGAGGGCCTGGGAGGCCTTGGCTAGTGGGGGTTGGGCACTTAGACACCATGTCACGGGGAAAACAGTGTGACGTGGTGTATGATCTGGAAGAATTTACCTGGGATCTGTCTCAGCCATCTCTGCTGGAAGAAGGAATTCTGAATTGCTCCAAACTGGAAGAAAACCTAAAAGCAGGGATGGCGGGGGTGGGGGGCTTAGCGGTAACCGCTTGCTGAACAAGCATGAGGACTTGAGTTTGGATCCCTGATACCCACATAAAAAGCCAGGGCATCATACAGTGTGCCCCGTAAAACCCTAGCTCTGGGGAGGAAGACACAGGCAGAGGTTGGCTGGGCCGCCAAGCCTAGTGAAGTCAGTGAGCTTTCAGTTCCCTGAGAGACCCTGTCTCAAAAATAGTAATGGGAGAGGCGTTGGGGAAGACATCTTGGTATCTATACTTGAGTAAATGCACTGTATATACACATTCCCCACACAGTCGCAAGACATACACACATACACACCATACACATATACATGTGTGTGTGTGTGAGAGCACACACAGAGGCACACACGAGCACCCAAATACACAAGCACACACAAACACACGTGCACAAGCAAGAAAACTAAAAGCAATTTAGATACCAGACTTTAAGGTTAGTTCCCAAGCCACAGGACAGCTGATTCTTGGAAGAGTAGCTTACACAGGCCTGCTGTTTAAGACTTGCAAACACCAGCTTGAAGAGGAGAAGCCGCTCCTGCCTGGGTGATAGAACTCGCAGATAGTGACCAAACCCCTCACCGCACAGCCTCTCCCTTGCCAAATGAAGAAAAAGAGCTTATTTAATTTTGTTTGCCCTCCCAGGCCTGGAAATACCAAGCAGTTTATCCCTACTATTGTCGGTTCCCTATTTCAAACCAAGGATTTCTTCCGATAAATCCCCTTTAAGGGGAAAGTCTGCAAATACAGAAAGTCACACCGAGTGTGTGATGTAATGTATTGATGTAATGTATTATTATAGGTGACCGCCACTCAAGTCAACCAGGAAATGCACTCTGCTGTCCCAGAAGCCGGGTCCCTGTGCCCTGCCCCCTCCCCAACACCTTCTCCTCTCCCTTCAACTGCCAGTCTCTCACTTCCTGGGGTCCTCAGTTCTCACAGGTTTTCCTGTTAGCCACTTAGTATCCCACTGTGCACGGCTGCCTTCAAAAGCTTAACCTTACCTATTACAAAATATCTTATGGGGGGGGGTCTGAGGGTATAGCTAAGCCAGGCAAGCGGGAGGTGAGGGTCTAGACTGAGATCTTAGCACCAAAATAAAGAACGAGAAACACACACTTCCTCTTGCTACTCCATTTTACTACTGCCAATGCCATTTTATTTAGACTTAATCTACTGGGCAACCTTTATGTAAAACTTGAGGTTTCTCCAGGCCAGCTTCTCTCCTTCGATCCTCGTAGCTCCTCCCACTTCCCCCGGCGATCCTCCGTAGCTCCTCCCCTCTCCCCCCCCCCCCCCCCCGTGATCCTTTTCTCCTCCTCCAAATGCTCAGCTCCTGCCCAATCATTGGCTCAAGCCTTTATTTGAAAAGTTAAGGTAGGGAGAAGATTCACAAGGCAACTCCTCATCTGCAGCCCCTCTGAGGAGTGGAATTAGCATCAAAATACAACCCAGGGCTATCCACATTTACCTTTTAAGTTACCTTGTCTCGTGGGTTGCCTACAATTTTGGGACTCTTAAAAAGTTATTTATTCTTATTTTATATCTACGGGTGTTTTGCCTGCGTGTATGTCTACGTGTCTTGCGCATATCATGCCAGTGGAGGCTAGATGAGAGCGGCAGATCCTCTGGAACTGGAGTTGCCGATGGTTGTCGGCTGCTGTGTGTGGGGGTGCTGGGAATTGAACCCGGGTCCTCTGCCAGAGCAGCCAGTGCTCTTAACTGCTGAGCCATCTCTCTAGCCCCAATTCTGAGACTTTAAAAAAAAATGTTTATCACCGAAATTTAAATGAAACTGTGAGACCTAAAAATGCTTCAGGATGTAAAGGACCCCGTGAATTCCTCTGGAGTCTGGACTAATGGTGAAGGGTGATGTTTGCTGATGTCTGGAAGAAGCATCCCATCCTCCCGTGAGGCCACTGACTTTGTGTTGTGGGTGGTTATAGAAAACACCAGCATCATCTTCCATGTTGTTTGTCCCTATAATAAAGAAGAATGCAGTAGCTCTCTAAGAAACAGCAAAAATATTAACCATGCCTGTGAGCTCATAAACAAGTTCACAGTAAGCAGTGAAAGTTTGGGGTCACTGTTGTGAGACCTGGGCAGATCATTAACCCTGTCCCGTGTCTCTTCTCCTCTAGGGTGAAGATAATAGCACCAATTTATTAACCAAAGTCCATGTGCCCTTTACCTATGGAGGACCATTGTGCATTGAACTCGGCTGTATTGCCCTTGAACCTATTAGCCAAACCAGAGTCCTTGGTCCAAAAATAATAACCACGTGGGTCCAGACGTGGTGGGGGCACATACATAATCCCAGAACTTTGGAGGCTGAAGCAGGAGGGTTGAAAGTTTGAGGCTGGCCTGTGCAATATAAATTAATAAGCAAATAAATGAATAAGGACTTAAGGTGTGTGAGAAATTACACACTCAGAAAACATCTTTCACGGGTACCAAATGTGTTCAAAAATCTCACATAATTTGTTAATATAGATAATAATGGGTAGTAACCCTTAAAATGGTGATTATTTATAGATTTTCTTTTGGTTCACTTTAGCACAAACTATTCATTTGCTTTTTATTTCTAATTATGTGCATGTGTATGTGTGTGTGTTTATGGATATGTACACATGAATGCCAGTGACAGTGGATACCAAAGGTATCAGATCCCCTACCCTCACCCCCACCCCTACCCTGAGTTAGAGTTATAGGGTAGTTGTTATTAATTAACTGCATGGTGCGGGTGCTGGAAATTGAACTCAGGCACTCTGGAAGAGCAGCACATGCTCTTAACCATTGAGCCATCTCTCCAGCTCAGATTTTATTTTTTGAAAATGTATATATACATATGTGGGCGTAGCTGTTTGAACATGTAAGTACAATGCCCTCAGAGCTGGAGTGGTCGTGAGCTGCCCGATTGGACTGCCGGGAACGGAACCCAGGTCTGTTGAGCAACTGCCCAGCTCCTCAACTTTCTGCTTGATAGAATTAAGACAAAAACCGTACCCTAGTTATTTCTTCTGCTATTTAGTCCCCCTTGTTAGTCATACCCTACAGCGAGGGTAGACTAAGTTACAACCTTTTGATCTGTAGTTGTATCAGGAAAACTGCGTAAAAAATGTGAACATCTAGTTATTTTTCATTTTCTTGCCTCTAGAATTACTTATTTTGTATGGTATCTGGTTCTCGTCATGGTCGCCACATACATACCTAGGTAAAATGTTGATTCGGTAGCGGATAAGATAATTAAATTTAGCCTCATCTCTTGTCACCATGTAACGGGCAAATATGCAATTATTAGGTCACCAAAATAACACAAGGAGGTCACTGGCCCCTGCCTTGTCCCCTTCCTCAGAGGGAAGTACAGTGAGGCTATTCTCTAAGTGGCCCTGTCTCTAGCTGGGATCTGTATCCAGAAACCTGAGTGGGTTTACTACAAACCGCCGGCTTGTAAACACAGTAGCCAACACATGTCTGAAGGAAGTTTTATAAAAGAGAACAGAAGGTTTAGTACCAGTTTTATCCTGGAATACCATGCCATCCGGAAGGGCACTGTCGACTGAAGGGCGGAGGCTGTGTTGGGCTCGCTGCCTCCTAGCTTCCGGTTTCCCTGCATCCCTCCTCTTAAGGGATAGTGAGATCAGAGGAGCCATTCCTGACCGTGCTGGTGCTTTGTTGATCTTGGCAGCATCTTTGGTTCTAACAATTAGGGATGGGCTTAGGGTTCTGTCTTGAGGTTTTATCACCTCTTCTGGGTCCTGCTTCTAGGGTACACAGCCGGTGTCATGGAGCCTCCCTGTGGCTTGATAGGTGCCCATCCCTTAGTCCCAGGTTGAAGAAAAAAAGGAAGCCAGTTGGGGAGGAAAGGGTTTATTTAGCTTAACACTTCCACAGCACAGTTCATCATAGAACTCCAGAACCTGGAGGTAGGAGCTGATGCAGAAGCCATGGAGGGGTGCTGCTTACTGGCTTGCTCCCCATGGCTTACTCAGCCTGCTTTCTTATAGAAACCAGGACCACCAGCCCAGGGATGGCACCTCGCACCATGGTCTGGGCCCTCCCCTATCAATCACTGTTTAAGAAAATGTCCTTTTGCCGGGCAGTGGGGGCGCACACCTTTAATCCCAGCACTTGGGAGGCAGAGGCAGGTGGATTTCTGAATTCGAGGCCAGCCTGGTCTACAGAGTGAGTTCCAGGACAGCCAGGGCTACACAGAGAAACCCTGTCTCAAACAAAAACAAACAAACAAACAAACAGAAAATGTTCTTCTAATACAGTCTGATTTTATGGGGGCCTTTTCTCAATCGAGGTTTCCTCTCTCATACGTCAAGTTGACACAGAACTAGCCAGCACACACCGTGCTGCCCCTGAACCTTGTTACGAGTGCTTCTCATCAGAGAGCATCTCATCTTTGGTGAGAATGAACTGTAGTCAGTTTCTGCTGGCTTCCCGTGCAGGCTCACCCCAGCCAGATTCTGGCTTCTCTGCATGCCCCATTTCACACGAGCCTCTAAGAAGACAGTGGTCACTCCGTTCTGAAGTCAGCTTCATTTGTTTATACTTCACTTATTTATACAGTCTCCTTCCTTCCTTCCTTCCTCCCTCCCTCCCTCCCTCCCTCCCTCCCTCCCTTCCTTCCTTCCTTCCCTTTTCAGAAAGGGTCTTGCTGTTATACCTGAACCTTGGGCTCCTCCTGTCTTGGCCTAGGAAGTACTGAGCTAACAGTTTCATGCCCCTGCAGGCTTCATCTGATCCTGGTGGAGGAGACCTAAGTCTCAGCCACTTCCTGGGGGAAGCTGAGGCAGGAGGATTTCAAGTTCAAGGCCTGCCTTGGGTTATAGAGTTTGTTCACATCCACCCTGGGCAATTTAGTGAGACCCTGCCTTCTAAATGAAAAGCTGAAACAGGCCTGGCGCTACAGTTCAGTGGTAGAATTCTTGCCTGACAAGCATAGCGCTCTGTGTTTGATCTGCAGTACTGGCGGAAGAAAAGAGAGAGGGAAAAAAAATTAGACTCATTTTTTAAAAGAACTGTGTCCTAATATATCAGAAACTGCAGTTTGAATGGTAGAGAGCTCACTGAAGTCAGAAAATGTGCTAATCACCCTTCTGTGTACACAGCACCTACTTGGTGCCTACTTTGCAACAGAGGCTCAGATATAAAGACCGAGCAGAAGAGCCAGCCTCCTAGTCCTATGTGGTTTTATGTGTAGAATGGAGGCACGCTGTGCACACTTCATGGGGGACCGAGAGCTGCATGTGAGGTCACGTGTCAGAAGCAGAGAGACTGGCATCTGCCATCCACAAGCCCTCATTTTACCTGGTTTTCTCCAGCCGAGTCTCTAATTGGCTGGCGGCGCTACAGCACAGGGTCTCTAGGTGTGGGGAGAGGTTTGAGCTCCATTAGTCCGAAATCCCAGCCAGCGGAAGCTCTAAGGTTTTCTGAGGTCGCAAGAGACAAATTTGCTCTTTGGGGGCAAGTCAACCTCTGTCTGAAAATGTGGGAAATGTCCCAACTATTCTGGGGGGTACCTTTTCTTTTTTCTTTCTTTCTTTCTTTCTTTCTTTCTTTCTTTCTTTCTTTCTTTCTTTCTTTCTTTCTTTCTTTCTTTCTTCCTTCCTTCCTTCCTTCCTTCCTTCCTCTCTCTCTCTCTCTCTTTTTTATTTTATTTCATTTTTTTTAATCAAAAGTCCTTATTAAACTAGTTTCCACTAAGTTAAGTGCCATCTTGCAGGAGGATCCCTGGTTATTGAACTTCTGACTGGACCAGAAACTGCTGTAGGTGACACACTCTAGATCTTGTTCTTTCTGAAGGAGTATCCTACACAAGTAATTCTGAGCTCTCGGGTGCAGACTTGGGGTGTCTTCCATTTCACACTCACCAGAACACGACCGTCAAGGGGAAACCATCTCCACAAAAGCTTTCCAATGTTGAAGAGTCACAACCAATGTTCAACCTTCCAACTTTGGCTTTCCAAATTCATTCCTCACCACCACTGCAGAGGGAAGGATACAGGATGTTCTTATCGACCAGAGAGCCAGGGAAGAGGAGGGTTGGCTGTTAACCAGAATAAGTAAAGTTTCTAGCAGCTGGCTTTTTCACGTATCACCACAGACTTTCATTCTGAATTGTATTTCACCTTGTCTGTGAAATTAGAGCATTCCACTTAACACCTCAATAGTTCATTATTAGTAATGTAATGAATCTGTTGGTTGGTTTCTTTCAGAATAGAATGACCCAGAAGATCGCCAGGGGAGTCTAAGCGTCTAGGAAGATGTGAAGTTGTTCATCTTCGGCAGTCCAGTTGGAGTTGGAGGTCAGTATTCGCCTCTGTGCCTTTAAGAGTTCTTAGTACACCGTCCTGAGGGTAGGGCAAGAACCACACCCGCATTAGCCCCACTGTATGATTCTTAGTATAAAAGAATTTATTGGTGGGAAGGGGACCTGGAGAAGGGAGTAGAGGCAGAGAAAGGAGGGGGACAGAGAAAGAGAGGGGGGAGAGAGAGAGAGAGAGAGAGAGAGAGTGTAAGAGAGAGAGGGAGAGGCCAAACAGTTCCTATTTATATTCCTGGCTCCTGTCTTGCACCTGTTGGGCCGCTGTTGCTACGCTGAGCAGAACCTAGAGTAAACGCTAACACTCACATAGGATCGCTCTCTTTTTTAAAAGATTTATTTATTTTCATGAGTACACTATCGCTGTCTTCAGATCTCATTACGGATGGCTGTGAGCCACCATGTGGTTGCTGGGATTTGAACTCAGGACCTCTGGAAGAGCAGTCGGTGCTCTTAACCGCTGAGCCGTCTCTCCAGCCCCCCCCCCCCCACACACACACACACATAGGATCTTAAAGGAGGAAAAGTCTATTTTGGCTCCTGGTTTGAGGGGTAGTCATGGCGATGGGATGTCATGGTGGCAGCTGGTGGGTTTCTCAACTCTCCCCCCTCTCCTCAGAACAGGAAACAGAAGCAGATAGGCTCAAAGGCTGACCCCTAGTGACCTGTTCATCCAGCAAAGTCCCAAACAGTACCACCAACTGGGTGGCCCCTGGAGCACATTTTACATACAAAAAGCATAATACCTACCAACCCCTCCTGCTTTGTGTTTGACATGTAAATAGGGAGACTTCCCTTGGAGCCTGGAGAGTCTCAGGATTTGGCCTCAAGATTCTGATGGGAAATCAAACTAGGTAGCAAAGGGTTTCAGCCTGAAAGGCCAAGGTCCTTGAGAACGTCTCAGAAAGGACTCCCTTCCCACCTTCTACTTCCGGGGGGGGGCGGGCTGGGGGGTGTAGCTCAGTTGATAGAGTGGGCACTTACCTCACACACATAGAGCCCTAGATTCAGTCCCTAGTACTGCCTGAAATGAGGCATGCTGATTCATACCTGTAATCCCAGCACTTGGGAGATCAAGGCAGGAGTTCAAAGCCAGCCTGGGCTATATGAGACCTTGTCTATAAAATAAAGCAAAAGGACTCATCTATATGATGGAGGAGACATCACATCCTCACTACAGAGATGAAAAGAAGCTAGCTGATGGTCCAATCTCGTGGCTGACTTTTTGTTCACCCATGGTTTGTCCGTCCATCGAATTACCCTTCTAAAGGAACTTCACCACTTTCTACGTAAAATAAAGGAATGCACAATCATACCATGTTCCCTGTGGGTCTTTAAGGACCCGTAAATCCTGCAGGGTAGAAGCCAGGGTCCTGTCTCTCAAGGCCCTGGTAGCCTTGTCACATGACGCCCCTTGGACTGGTCATCTAAGCCTGCCCTTGCTATTCTTTCTCTCCAGCATGGCCACCTCCCTCCCTCCCTCCCTCCCTCCCTCCCTCCCTCCCTCCCCACCTTTGCCAGGTTCAGCATCATGCCAGCCTTCCTGGGACTGTATCTATGTGTGGTCCAGTGGCCTGGCACTCACCACAACGTACATGTGGTTTTGCCTTCTCCCCGAGTGCTGCATTGACTGTTCTGTTCACAGTAGTTTCCTTCCCGGCCCCTCCCTGTCCTGCCCCCAAGGACTGGGGATGGAACCTAAGGTCCTCACATACTAAGCAAGGACTCTATCCCTAAGTGGTACCCCAGCCTGCTTTCTATTTATAGGGTCCTATTAAATTGAGCAAACTGCCGCTGAACTTGCAGTCTTTCTAGATTTAGCCTAAGTGGCTGAGATCTCAGGGCCTGGATCCCTCCTTGTTTCTGCGCTATATCAGTGTAGTCCTAAAGGCATGGAGCTCAGAGCTCCACTCTGTAGATTCAAATCTGGTCCTGGGGTTTAGCGATCATGGTCTTGCGCCTCTTCTCTTCCCGAGGCTACTTTCCTCGTTTTGAAATGGGGAAGATGAAGATGTGGAGAGTCAGGGTTTGGGGCGTGTAGAGAGTTGGGTGTGAAGTTCTGAGGGCAGTGCGAGGTTCGCGACAATACTCCCTTTGCTGTGTGTTATCAATCAGCTATTAGAGTTTACCACAGGAAACCGTACACTTTCCCTTGAAGACCAGAGCCACATAACCCAATGATTTGTAGCTTCTGGGAAGGAGCTCTATACACACATAATATTCTACCATACCCGAGGGATCTGGTATTCTCTGATGGACAATAGAATCTCCAGGCCAGGAAGATGCCACATCCCTTGTAAGCTCGGTATCCTCTTGGAGGATCCCAAAGCACCCAGTGTAGTATAAATTCCCTTAAGGTCCCCAGTCCTGTACCCCTGTGGAGCCCATGCAATGTGACTATAGTGGCTGAGAGCCCTATCTTTCTTCAGAGTGGACAGATGGGTGGTGCGTATGTCTCTATGCCTCCGTCTCCTCTGCCATGACATGTTCCATTGACCAGTGTCCTTGACTCAAGCATGCAGATGTTGAGGGACATGGTCATGACAGCCCTAAAGTCGTGTCCACTCCCAGTGCTCTGAGTGTCCCTTCTGTGTGACCACTCCATGCATGCATCTAGGGGATGCTGAGACTTTCTCTGCGTGCAACCCCCTACAGGCAAGCAGGAGTAGCCCACCTGAGGGAGGCCTTCAAAGAGAGAGCTGAAGCTCTGAGACCAACCCCAGGGGTCGCAGAAATACTCAGCGCTCAAGCCCCAGTCCCCCCTCCCCGACACCATCTCACGTTGTGTGCTCCATGGTAGCTGGCATCACCCAAGTTGGCTGCTTTCTTCTAGGCCCTGAGATACTTTGGAAGTAAAAGACCCACTTACCCAGAAGTCCGAGCCATTTTGATGTGCCTGCCCTGTGGACTCATCTCCCGGAGGAGAGAGGGCATTTCTTTCTGTGGATAGGGCTTTGAGAACTTTTTGGGATTAAAGGCATCTCTGGTTCCCAAACCTTGCTTCTTCTCACCCCTGCTTCTGGCTTTGTCCAGAGGGTTGTCTGCAGACAGCCACGGCTTCAGGCTTTCTTTTGCGGGTCTGCAGCCTGTGTAAGTTGGGAACAGCATTTTTTAAAAACACTGCAGCAGGTCAGTGGGATAGGCGTGCTGCCCAAACGTTAGGTTCTTCTCCAAGCACGCACACACACACACACACACACACACACACACACAAAGAAAAGAAAAAGAAAAGAAACAAACTGATTTTAGTGTTGGTTTTCCCTATTTCTGTGAAGCACTCTGATTTCCTGTGTGATTCTCCACAGATAAATTCACTGCGAAAATCCTCACGCCAGGAGGGTTCCATTTGTGTGGAATTTCACAGCCTGTACCCACAGTCTAGCATGGAGGAGATTTTGTTGTGTTTGGATAGGAAAGAGAGCTCTCAAAGCGTGCAGACTTCCTTCCCGGACCGTCCCTCCTTCTATTACTTCCTCATTATGTTAGCAGAGGATCCAAGATAAACCCTTTTCCCAGGCTGCCTGAGAGGCCCGGGGATCAGGCAGGGGCTGTTTATTGCCTCATTATCAGGGCCAGCCTCCTGATTTACAGTGTAGAGTGTAAACACGTGGGCTTGTGTTTGCACCCTTGTGAGTGCTTCCACACCCACACAGCACATCCGCACTCCAATGTTTTGTTAATCCTGTGTGTTCTGAAGGAGATTTTTGGAAGTATGGACTTAGGGACAGGCGGATCTCTTTTTATAAGGTGCATGCCTTACCACAGCCCACCGGGGCTTTTCTGACCTGATCATCTGAACCAAGGAAACCACCAATATGTAAGCAAGTGCCCATCCCAACCCATCTTATACGCACACAAATATTCACTTTGCTCAGCGACACACATTCCTGCCCCCAGCAGAATGCGCACTCATAGACTTAAGGATGCACAAGGGACTCCTTGAAGCCTGCTAGACGTCTACACGGAGAGCTCAAAGCAGGAAGAAATGTCAGAGCAGCTTGAGCCGTCCAATGGCCCTTGACTTCATCTCTGTGCTATGACACCTGTTCTATGACACCCCGTTTCTTATAGCTCCTATATTTTTGTCATCATATCTTCTCCCTGGCAGACATCCTACGTGGGCTTGCCACCAGGATGTATTTGTTCGGAAGCATATATTGGAAGTAGACATGGTAGAAAATACCACTAATTCCATCACTGGGGAGGCTGAAGCACAAGGATTAGGGGTTCGAGTCCCACCTTGGCTACATACTGAGCTTGAGACCTGCCTGGACAACTTGGCTGTACAAGGACTGTGTTTCACAAAACTAGGAAAGGGGCTGGGCTTGGTGGCACATGTCTTTAATCCCTGTACCCAGGAGGCAGAGGCAGGCAGATTTTAAGCCAGCTGGGATACATATTGAGACCCTGACCCCCAAATAAAAGGAAAATGAAGTCTATATGTTGTAATGATGTGGAGTCATTTGTACCACATGGTCATTGCTCCCCACCACCCCCATCATTAATGGAACTGGGGCTTCTATAGGGCTGTTTATATAGGAGCCACAACCTAGTCTAACCTGGTACCAGGGGCTCAGCATTGGCCTGGACCAGGGATTGATTTTATACATATGACTCTACAGATAAACGGAGGACCATGGTGGCTGGGGGGGTTATATCTCAGTGGTAATAGCATTTACCTAGTGTGGCCAGGCCTTAGCCTGATCAGCACTGAAAACACACATACTCTCTCTGTGTCTGTCTCTGTCTGTCTCTCTTTCTCTCTGCCCCTCTCCCTCCCCCTCCCCTCCTCTCTCTCCCTCTCTCTCTCTCTCTCTCTCACATACACACACACACACACACACACACACACACACACAACACAACACAATCTCTCACATGCCTGCCATGCACAAAGCCCTGGGTTTCATCCTCAACACATACACACTTACACTATTGTACACACACATTAAACGTTAAAATAATAATAATAACAACAACAACAACTAGAAACCAAAGAACATCCTCTGAGGAATGGTCAGTTTTGCTGCTTTTTAATTTAACATATTTAACGCAGATTCCCGCATTCGCAGATTTATAGTTTAGCCTCACTTTCGGTTGCCCCGCCCACCTATGCCTAGGGAAGAAATGTATGGGCCTCGGTGCTCACATGTGACTGCAGTGGTTTTCCCATGCTTGGCCAATGGGAAGTACTATTAGGAGGTGCGGCCTCATTGGAGGAGGTGCGGCCTCATTGGAGGAAGTACGTCACTGTGGGGGCGGGCTCTGAGGTCTCCTAGTGCTCAAGCTCCGCCCAGTGTGGAAGAGAGCCTGCCTCCTCCTAACTACCTGCAAAATAGAATCTTCTCCTGGCTGCTTGCAGAATATAGTCTCTTCCTGGCTACCTTCAGATCAAGATATAGAACTCTCATCTCCTTCTTCAGCACCATTTCTGCCGGCAGGATGCCATGCTTTCTGCCATGA
Organism: Tokudaia tokunoshimensis; assembly: GCA_036184795.1. Taxonomy (NCBI): domain Eukaryota; kingdom Metazoa; phylum Chordata; class Mammalia; order Rodentia; family Muridae; genus Tokudaia; species Tokudaia tokunoshimensis. The sequence goes on from BTHU01000006.1 coordinate 76,914,214, forward strand.
TGATAATGCACGAAAACTTTGAAACTGAAAACCAGCCCCAGTTAAATATTTTATAAGAGTTGCCTCCATCACTGTGTCTCTTCACAGCGATACAACCCTAACTAAGACAGTGACTGAATTTATTTTCACATTCATCAGATGGATAGTAAATAATTTCACACATGAGCAAAGGCCAAATACTGTGGTGATGTCTCATAGGTGTCAGAGAGCCATCAAAATGTGACAACATGAGTCACCCTTCAGGATATCACATCTGAGAGATACCAACCAGGTGGCCTACCTCTCTAACCCTAACCCTAACCCTGATGCCCACTCGAACTTCTTCTCACAAGGTATTTCTATTCAGATCTTTGGATATTAAAATATTAAGCCAGTTGTGTGGTACTTCTCTCCAAAACTCCGTAGGCTGAGGCAGGAGAATGAGGAGGAGTTCAAGGCCAGCCTGGGCTATAAAATGAGACCTCACTTTGGTAAATAAACCAAGAAATAAATGCAAAATTTGGGAGAAAACTTCCAAACTTAGAGTCAGTGTGTGCAATACATTCTTAGAAGTATCATGCATTCTCTCTCCGGCTCACACAAATTTGTGAAATATGAGTCTAGAGGAAATTCTGGGCTAGAACTGAACCTCATCTTTTGTTCCTTCATTCTCCACCAGAGCAGCCCCAAGTACCAACGTAGCGTTCACATGAGGTAACACATAAACTGAGCCTTCTTGTGCCCTACAGCTCTGACAGGGCTAATCCTGCATTGTAGTAGTAGGTGAGACCTAATCAGTACTCATTTCCTTTCCATTCCGGCCCCTCCCATCCTGCTCCTGACCTCCCACAAAACCCTAAGAAGCATCTCAAGGTAGAAACTCTGCCCCACTCTTTCTCCTTGTGAATGTCTCTTCCCTTAATGCGAACGGCCCGACTCCCCCATTTCTTCCCGCTTTGTGCATGCCTCCTCTTTCTTGTTTGAAAGACATTTCACCAGGACGATTGGTCCTTGGTTCTCCAACCTATTTGTGGAGTCCCCTCCACCATCGTTCTCCACATCCCAGATGGGAAGGCAGTAGTCTGATGCCTGCAGTGATTTCCCTCAAGGCCAGAACCAATGTAGTTTCTCTCTTCCCTTTTCTGTGGCTCTTACTGTCGCAAATGTTCTTCTTCTAATGTTGATTCCACCAGTTCAGAATAAGACCACTACCAGAATTTAAAGCCAGTTTGAAGCAAGCTTTGATTAAATACTGGCCAGGTCTGTACCCTGATTCCCAGGAATTGGCCATTAATCACATCTTGCAGAGGCTAAAAAGGGCAAAACCCAAAGTTTACTTCATTTCCCATCAGATCCAGTCAGGGGCAAGCATGCATCCTGACATATTTCCTGCCCATCTTCTTCCCTCCCACCTGGGATCAAGCACATCCAGTATAGTTGGGTCAAACAAACTTGTTTAGGGAAGTGAAAACATAAACAACAGCCTCCAGCATTTAACTTTGGTTCTCACATTAGCATTTTCTCAAATATTTGACCCACCCACTAACAAAAGATATGTACATAGTTCCCAAATTTCTAAATGTTTAATGGAGATTGTATATTCTTTTTTTTTAAAAAAAAAAAGATTTGTTTATTTATTTTATGTATGTGAGTGCACTGTAGCTGTCTTCAGACACTCCAGAAGAGGGCATCAGATCCCATTACAGATGGTTGTGAGCCACCATGTGGTTGCTGAGAATTGAACTCAGGACCTCTGGAAGAGCAGTCAGTGCTCTTAACTGCTGAGCCATCTCTCCAGCCCCATATTCTTTTCTTTTCTTTTCTTTTCTTTTTCTTTTCTTTTCTCTTTTTCCTTTCCTTTCCTTTCTTTCCCTTCCTTTTCTCTTTTCTTTTTTTTCTTTCCTCCTCCTCCTCTCCTTCCCCTCTCTCTTTCCTCCCACCTCTTTCTTTTTTTGTGGGGGTGGGGGGTGGGTTGGGAGGTGGGGTGGGGGTCTTACTCTATAGCCTAGGTGGCCTAGAACTAACTATAGCCCAGTTTGGTCTGAACCTCACCTTGTAGCTCCGACTGTCCTAGACTTGACTTTGTAGCTCAGGCTGGCCTCGAACTTGCATCAGCCCTCTTGTCTTAGCACTGTTGGGATCACATATGTGAGCCACCATGTCCAACTTTAACTCTTCCCATTTTAGATTGCTTACAACTCACGCAGAGAGCTCGTTGAAAAATACATAATGACCTAGAAGCCGAAAAGGTGAGAGTTAAAAATAAACGAATATAGGTATCATCTCCCCATGTCCTCATGAGTGTGATGGCGCAGACCTGGGAAGACACACTCACCACTGCACACAAGCACCAGGATGCTGCCCATGGTCCCTGGGGCCCTGGCCCCTCCCACACTTTACTTTCCTATCTAGCATGGTGTTTGTTTGTAGAGAGCAGTGAGTTCTTTTCCTTTCTTCCTCAGGAAACTTTGGTGCTCTGGTCTAGCAGGGGACAAATCTGTGTCCCACGTGTCTTACAGGCCACTGCAGTCTCAGCATGACCTCTGCTCCAGGCCTTCTCCCCTCCCGCACCCTCTCTCCATACCCCCCTTCCCCCACATACTTCCTTGTCCAGCCACTCCCATACATTGAGGTCGCCCTCCTTACGGCTATGTCCCATGTCTTGGCACACGGCCACCTACTGCTCAGCAGGTGGCTCGATCACAGCGTCTCTTATCTTTTTCAACTGGATTATGATCCCCATGAGGACCCAGCTCAGGTTTCTCCTCCATTCCTAACCTACTCTGAGGACAGGGACCTGGACTTTGGATCTCACCTCTTCCTATCACTTCAGAGCCTTTTACTCCTTTGGAAGGATGCCAAGGGTTATGAGAGCCTTCTTACTGGCTGTTTGGGCAGAGACAGCCATAGAGGTCATGGAATCTCGGAGTGGGGTGGCGGGGACAGCCTGACTTACAGATGACTTACAGTATGTTAGGGGCAGGCAGCAAAACGTTGCAAAATCTCTCCTCTAGCTCAGCTCTGTGAAGCAGGGCTTGTCCCCAGCAATGGGTAATATAGTCTTTTACAAATTTAATAGAAGAGCTGGCTTCTTGTGGCAGTTACACTTGTGACTGACAACTTGGGTTACCTTAAGCCAATGTTGATACTTAACAGATTCATCCGCAAAGTGCCCTGTCTCTCTAGAGCCTGGTTAGAGCTCAGGACATGAACATACATGCATCTCTGAGATGACAATTTCCCGGATTGAGTACGAGGCACTAACCCATCGATGCACGTACTTACCAGTGACAGCCAGGATGCTAAGGACATTTCAAGATGCAGAACATTCAGGAACAGATGACTTGGAAGCACCAAAAGAGTCGCAAGCCTGGAACTTTCCCTGAGTCTTCTTGGAGTCCCTGTTAAAACTCAGCAGCAAACCTCAAAACTTAAAAAAAAAACAAAAAAACCAAAATGAAGAACTGGACTCCCTCCCAGACCTTAAACTTTCTAGTGCTGTGTCTTGAGCACACATCTACAGGGGCTGTTACTGGATGGACATCATTTAAAGCTGCCTTCATGAGATCTGGTGATGGAGCTTATGAGTAGGGATTTTGCCTGGCATGGGCAAGACCTGGATTTGAGCCCTAACACCACACACATGCATACTCGCACGTGTGCACTCTAGTGTGTGCTCACACACACACACACACACACACACACACACACACACACACACACACTCACTCACTGAAACACATCTTCTTTGTGAAATAAACAGGTACAGACTGCTAGTTAATTTCATGATCTCTTCTGCAGGGGGGACTTGTCTAAGAAAGTGACTTTTTTACATTTTAAACTAGCCCCCTGGCTGCCCACTTTACGTGTTAAACTTGGCAGGCATGGTGAATGCCATGTGTTCTCAGTCTAAGAGTCATTTCACAGATTTCAACCACAGTGTGAGTATGGCTTACGGTCTTTAGCCAAGATTAGCTCACTAGTCTCTGGGAGTGTTGTGTGGTGACCGAGGACCATAGCTGATCCCGTAGGTGTACATACCCTGTGCAGGATGCTTTTGGTGGTGTTTTCCGGACTAAAGTGTCATTTTCTTTTTCTTTTTTGGAGTCAGTTATTTTGCATAAACAAACACTTCTGAGATTTTAAGGTTTGTGTCTGAGCACACAGTACTACAATGTTGGCTGCATCAAATAAATAGGAAATCATTGAGAAAAGTTCAATAATTAAGAGGCTGTATTGCATTTAAGATGAAACGCTGGCTTTCTATATATACAAGGCAACATCAATGAGGGATACGTCCCATTATAGGTCTTTCCATGAGGAAGAGTTCACCGCTCTGACATTTCAAATGAACACAAACAGCAGTTACTCTTTCATCCTTTGGTTCCCAGTGACAAATAACGACTGCAGTTTCTGGATCAGTTCCTCCTGGGTGACATCTCTTAGTAAAGATTTTCGATGTTTTAGCTGAAATTTGGCAGTCCAGGAAGTGCGCCAACATCTCCAAAGTATCCTTCATGTCCTAGAAACAACGCTTTCGATTGACCCTTCGACCAGTAATTCGAAGCATATGCCAGAAGTTTCGTAGAGAAGAGTATTGACACGTAGAAAGTTTCCAATGAAGACAACTCGATTTATTGTCCCATTAACAGAACACATTCGTGCCACAGAACCAATGTTATTGGTGATAGTAACTAGAGTAGCTCTCGCCAGGTCCTCTTTCCTAACCATTTCTCGTTTCTCCTTATAAATCATATTACCAAGCCTACATGCCACAGCCCAACCCGGCAAACCAAATCTTTCATAATCTCCTCCATAAATATCTCCGATCAGCCTATCAGCTTCGGTGCTGTCACCTTTAGATGCCATTTCCAGAGCCTCTTCACAACCTTCACAGCCAGTCAACAAACCGTGTAAACCAAGAAAGGTGCCCCCTTCAGGGCTTCTCCCAGTCACTCCTTTATAGTTGTCTTTGGAATGGACTGCTAAAATACTGACTCCTGAGCCAATACTCACTACCAGGAGTGGGGATCATCCAGGTTAAAAGGCCTCTTTGGGCATCGCTCAGTCTGAGGCATTAGCAAAATAATAGCATTCCACTCGGCCGTTGAAACGGACCAAATCTGTATACAGCAAGCCCTTTACAGGGCGGCACTCAAGCTCATCCATTTTGTGCAGGTGGAAGTTTCCAATTGCAAGAGAATCTTCCTCGGACTTGTTAGCACCGCCTCCTGCAGCACTCGGCGCCATTTGTAAGGTTGAGAAATCTCTCTCTCTCCCCATTTGGATAAAAGTAGTTGGGCCCTGGGTTGGAAATCTGATAAAGTGCAAGTGTCCTCTTCGCCAAAAAGTGTTAAATCCTTCAGTCCAAGATGTACATCCCGATGCCAGTGCATCCATATGCTACCTTAGAAGTCAAATATTTCCAAATCCTTCTTAAGCTCTACCAGCGTCCCTCCAATGTCCATGCCAAACCGTGGGAAAGAGGGTTTTTTGGCATCCTTGATCTTCGTGGCGTCGGCCTAAGGTAGCCTTGGGTGCAGAGCTCATCGAAGGAAGGAAGAGAGGTGAATACTCCCTAGCTGTCTGGGGTGAACTGTGAGGCCTGGGCAGTTCCTCCCCTCAGGCCTAGGGTGGGATGGCTGGGCCTGAAGGCACAGGTGGCTCACAGGGCACCCCACAGGGCATCCCACAACTCCCCAAGAGGCGGCCAATCTAGCTAGGGAAGGCCAGGACCTTTCAACGCTATGGCCCGACGCAGCTGCTCCAAACAAAAGGCCCCGTCCCTAAAGTGTTATTTTCATTACTCTAACAAGATAAATTTTCTCTTGAGTGTGCATATGTGTATGTGCCTGTGTTTATGTGTATTTATGTATGTGCGTGTGCCTGTGTATGTATATGTATATGTGTGAATGTGTATGAATGCATATGTGTACGAGAATGTATATATAAATGTATATATGTGTCTCTGTATATATATGTGTGTATGTATGTATATATGTGTGCTGTGCATGTATATGCATGTGTGTATATATATGTGTATATGTGTATGTACATGTGTGTACATGCCTGTGTATGTGTATATGTATATATATGTGTGTGTGTATGTATGCATATGTGTGCATGCATATATGCATTGTGTATACATGTATGTGTGATGTGTGTATGCATATCTATGTGTGCTGGTGTGTGTGCATGTGTGTATATATACATATGTGTATCTGTGTGTGCTTATGTATATGCATATATGTGGATGCCTGTGTATGTGTGTATACATGTGTATGTGTGATGTATCTGTGTGTATATATGTGTGTGCATTATGTGAGTGTGCTTATGTGTGTGCATATATGTGCATATATGTGCATGCCTGTGTATTTGTGTATACATGTATATATGTGTGATGTATCTGTGTGTATATGTGTGTGTATGTATGTGTGGGTGCTTATGTGTGTGCATATATGTACATATGTGCATGCCTGTGTATGTGTGCATACATATGCATATGTGTGATGTGTCTGTGTGTATATATGTGTGTGTGCTTATCTGTGTGCATGTGTTCTTTTTATATCTTACCCGCAAGAGTTGAGTTGGAGAAAATGAGGCAGAGGAAAGATCCAAGTTCTCCATCCGACTCTTTGCCGTTCATTATTTCTTTGAGATTATTTGATCCTTTTAGTCTCTTAAGAGGCCCCAGAAGAAGAAGGGACTGCAGAGAGAGGAGGGCCATCTTGCAGTTGATTCTCTCCTTCCTCCACCCAGTTTCCTCCAATCCTCACTGAGCACAGTTTAGAGGAGGACACAGCATGCCTTTCCAGCCTCCACCTTTTGGGGACCACTGCAGATGGCACAAGGGCAGAGGCACAAGTGTTGGCTCCCTTGTTTTTCCTGGACATGTGCTGAGGCCTGAGAATGAAAGACCCGCATGTGATGCCAAGTGGAGCATTTCCTTCAAGTGAGTCACACACAGTGCTTGACTGGGTGAACGCGCAGCAGGAAGGCTGGGATGCAGATGCCCATCCTGAGGGTTGAATTCATACTTTGCCAGTATGAATTCGGGATGGGTCTCGGCAAAGTCATTCTGTGGTTCTGCTTTGTTACCGGCGGTGGTGACGCTTGTCATTCCCTTCCGGTTTTCTTTAGAGCTGCTTTGAAGCTGTAGGTTTAAACCAGTAAGGAATTTGAAAAAGTCTGTTTTTCATTGGAGTTTCATTAAAACACTCCGGGCTTTCCAGGAGTGTGTGGTTCAGAGCACTGGGAAATTGCAAACTCAGAAGCCTAGAATTGGGCCCAGGAAGAAGGCCAGCGTTCATTCACAGCCTGCCTGTTCTTAAACATACCATGATCCTAGTAGAGGGTTGATCAATTGTTTAATTGAAGATTGAATTTAATAGAGACAATTTCAAAGTGTTCACAATACTTCGAAATCTTTTGTATTTCTGTAAGCACTTATTAGGCACCTACTATGTGCAAAGGGAATGTGAGTGCTGGGAATTCAGTCTTGAATATGACTTGAGTGCCTGGCCCCTTGCCTCGTGGAACTCTTAGTTAGCTCTGTGTGGTCCCCCTTGGTCTCTGAGGTCATTTTAGAGATTAGTTTAAACTTGACTCTCACGAAATTTCAAATAGTTAAGGAGAAATAGTTTCTAATATAGCACCTATCACCAATATATAGTTTAAAACTGTATGTATATTTATTTCCACTTCTGCAATTTATTTTAAATTGGTCCATAAAGACATAAAATTCTGCATACCAGTAAGAACCCATGTTATACTATGATGCATGTATACATTTCATGACGTTTTAGTCAGGTTAAGTGCACTTATCTCCCTAAGCTTTGTCATTTCTTTAGGGTGAGAACTTCTACAATCCCCTTTTCTGGTGTTTTGAAATGTCCAGTACGTTGCTGCTATCCCACTGCCCAGCAGCAGAGCAGAGCCTCCTGCTTGTGTCTGTCTGTATGGCACTCCATCCCCCACCTTCTACTCTGGGAGCCTCTGGTCACCACCACTTCACTCTCGACGTCTGTAAGATCAGCTTTTCTAGATGCTACCATCACGGAGTGAGATCCCTTGGTTCTTGGTTCCTTTAAGTCTGGCTTATTTCACTTAACAAAATGATCAAGTGTGTGTGTGTGTGTGTATACATATTTATGTGTGTGTATACATGCTTGTGTGTGTATACATACTTGTGTGTGCATACATGCTTGTGTGTGTATACATACTTGTGTGTGTGCATACATGCTTGTGTGTATATACAAGCTTGCATGTGTGTATACAAGCTTGTGTGTGTATACAAACTTGTGTGTGTACACATGCTTGTGTGTGTATACATGCTGTGTGTATATACAAGCTTGTGTGTGTACACATGCTTGTGTGGTGTATAAATGCTTGTGTGTGTATACATGCTTGTATGTATGTATACATGCTTGTGTGTATGTGTGTATACAAGCTTGTATGTATACATGCTGTGTGTGTGTATACAAGCTTGTGTGTGTATACATGCTTGTGTGGTATATAAATGCTTGTGTGTGTATACATGCTTGTATGTATGTATACATGCTTGTGTGTATGTGTGTATACAGCTTGTATGTGTATATACATGCTTGTGTATGTGTATACATATTGTGTGTGTGTATACATGCTTGTGTGTCTGTGTATACATGCTTGTGTGTGTGTGAATGCGTGTATAGAGGCAGGAGGCCATCATTGGGTATCTTTCTCAAACCCTCCCAACGTTATATGTTGATAAGGTTTCTTAGTGAAGCCAGCACTCACTGGTTGGTCAGTGAGTTCCAGGAGTCTGCCTGTCTATACCTGCCCTGAGCTATGGCCATGCTCAGGTTTCCTATGTGGGTCTTAGGATTTGAACTCAGGACCTTATCAGTGTGCATCAGGAACTTTTCCAACTGAGCTGTCTCTGTAGCTCAATACATCCCCTTTGATTCTATACAAGTTGTCAGAAATGACAGGAATCCCTTCTCTTTTCACGACCAGATAGTAGTCTGCTTTGTAAATGCATATCTGTTTCTTGGCTGTTGTGACAGTGCCTAAGCAAGTCATGCCTTCTGGTGTTAGTTTTAAGACTTTCTATCTTCTTCTCCATTGAATCCTGTTCTTTTTTTCCCTTCTTCCATTGAATGGTGATTGAGTTTATTACTTTATTTATTTATTTATTTTTGGCAATTTCTTTATTCAACACGTACATGCGTGTAGTGTATTACAGTGGAGGGCTGGCCACTAGAAATGTAGAAAGGCATCAAAACCTTTTATTCATGGGTTTCACTCAACCGAAAGCAGTCTGTTTTACCGCAAACGATCCGTTCACAGTTCTAAGCCTGCTCTGTGCGAGGACGATGGTGAAGATATGTCAGAAACATCAAGGCCAGAAATGCTAGGGTTTTTATTGTTGTTGGGATTTTTGTTTGGTTTTGTTTCTGTTTTTCTGTTTTTTTTTGTTTTGGAAACATCTAATTACCAAATCTCAAACCTGAATTTCTGAAATGCAGAAGCCCCCAAGTCACACATCCTGTGACTCATGTATGGACCACTTTGCTGTGGACTTGAGTCTCTCCTACCTCCATAGCCATATGCCCCAGGAACATGTAAGACACGTGGGATGGCTTTGAGTTTGTGCTTATTTGACAACACCTGTTCTCAGCTGGGTAACAGTGTAGACCGACCTATGGCATCCATGTGACCTCAGGACACCGAGGCTTCCGTGTTTCTGTAAAGACCTTTTAGAGAATGGCAGACCTTGAGTAGATGCTGGGCAATATAGTTTCGTTTAAAAATTTCTTTTCAAAGAAAAAAAGTTCCCTTACTTCTACTAAATATTTCTAATGATAAGATTCATGAAAGGGCCATTATGTTTTTAAGAACCAGGCCACCGTCCCTTGAGAAGCCAGCTCCCACCCTTGGGTGTGTCTTGCTTCCTGCAGATTTCCTCCAAGAAGCCCACAGCTCTTCATGTCTTTTTCTCTCTGAGTGCTTCTCTTTCTACATCCTTAAGCTTAAACCCATATTAAAGTATATTGACCAACCCCCAACTCTGCTTTTAAAAAAGTCCTCTTTGGTCCATCAATACAACTCAAGAACTTCCCTGAAGTGACTACCTGTCTTGGGGCTGGGGTCATCTGGCTTTCTTTCTTTTTTTTTTTTTTTAAGATTTATTTATCTATTATATGTAGCTCTCTTCAGAGACTCCAGAAGAGGGCGTCAGATCTCATTACGGATGGTTGTGAGTCACCATGTGGTTGCTGGGATTTGAACTCAGGTCCTCTGGAAGAGCAGTCAGTGCTCTTAACCACTGAGCCATCTCTCCAGCCCCGCCCCCCCGCCCCCTCCCCCCCCCCCCGGGGCCTGGCTTTAATTCCAGGATTACTTTTACTTTTAGGAAGTCTCTCTATTAATGTAAAGTCTCCCTGCTGAGCTCTCCTCCACAGACTCTGCTCAGGTTTTTCCTGTTCTGTGTTTGGGTCCAGATCCAACATTTTGTATATTCTATACAAGTCGTCCATGACTAAGACACTCCTCAGCTTGAATGCATTTTTCTCTTTTGAGACATGATCTTGATATGTAGCCCTGGCTGGCCCCAACTGTATAGCTGGCCTTACATTAGAGGCAATCCTCCTGCCTTACCCTCTCCAGTGCTAGGATTACAAACATACACCACCACACTCTAGTCTGAATACAGTTTTTTTAAAAAAGATTTATTTATTATTATATGTAAGTACACTGTAGCTGCCTTCAAACACCAGGAGAGGGTGTCAGATTTCATTATGGATGGTTGTGAACCACCATATGGGTGTTGGGATTTGAACTCAGGACCTTCAGAAGAGCAGTTGGTGCTCTTACCTGCTGAGCCATCTCTCCAGCCCCTGAATACAGTTTTAATTCTAGTTTGTGGGTGAGTCTCTGTGAAGAAGATGCACACTTTTGTTTCTTTCCAGGAAGATGCTGAATGGTTGGTTGGCTCTTTTCTTCTCGGATGCACCACCATGTGCAGGGAGGACAGAACCTCTGTAGAGCTCAGATGTGAGGCAGGCCTCCCTGCCATCTGTTCCTTGTGTTTCAGAGACTCTAGTCTTCCATGTGCATTTCTTCACCACGAGAGCCTTTTCTAGGTCATAATTACTAAGTGAAAACAAATCACAGAACACTGCCTTTTACTCCATGGTTAGAATAAAGTAACCTCCAAAGAATCTTCAGTGAGCCTTTTCATGATGAGCTAAACCACACCAGCCATGAGGAGGGTATGTGGGGGCGGGGGGGGGGGCGGGGGGGGAGGTTTTCTCAGAGGCTTCTCCGTGGGGGTGGGGTATTCACAGAGGCTCCTTCAAACATCTTTCAGAGCTCTGCAGAAATGGGAGCAGTCCATTGTGTCTGTGAGGAAGGCACACCCCTGCTTTTCCAGCCTCCCTAGACGTGGAAACCCAGTGCAAGCCACACCAGAGCCTACTCACAGCAACCAGGCATTTCCTGTTTCTGATCCGAGGCCTTCCAGAACACTTCCTGAGAGGCAGAAAGCCCGACTTCTCTCCCCTGGTACGTTCTTACTACATACTAAATGACTAATTTCATGTAATTAAGGAAGCTGTTTGCAGAGAGAGAGTAAATAGATCCAGGGGATATGTAAACGCAGATGTGGGGAGGGGCACATTGTATTGAGGGTGCAGTTGTGTGTGACTTTAAGGAAAGTTTCCCACTTGCGAAGAAAACTTTGGAACTACCAGGGACACAATGCTGTACAATGCCATTTTCTAAGAGCCCATGCAGGCCAGTTTGTTTATATATTAACAAGTTGCCTCTTTTAAAACCTTGAGAATTCCAGAAGGTCCATATATGTGGTAAGTTACATATAAAACTTATTTATGATCTGGAAAAACTTTATATTTAAATACTAGAAATGTTAATATTTTCAAATGTATATTTCCTGCAGGCCAGGGGGATGAACAAAGGTCTTTTGTGTTTGTAATGACCCTTCCCAACAATCTTATTAAATCCAGCCCAGTGGTGCATGCCTGAGGTCCCAGATACCCAAGGCAGGAGGATCTCAAGTTCAAGAGCTTCCTGAGGTTACAGAGTGAGTTCAAGCCCAGCCTGATCAACTTAGTGAGACCCTGTCTCAATGTAAAAATACAAAAAAATACAATTACCTGAGGAGGTAATTCAGTAGGAGAGGGCTTGCACAGGGCATGAGAAACCTTAGATTCAATCTCCAGTACACATACACCCTCTCACACACAGTCACACACAGACACACACACACACAATCACACACAGACACATATAGTCACACACAGATACACAGACACAGGCACACAGATACACACACACAGATACACACAGACACACACAGTCACACACAGACATACAATCACACATAGACACACACACCATCACACACAGATACACACAGATATACACAGTCACACACAGACACACAATCACACATAGACACACACACCATCACACACAGATATACACAGTCACACACAGACACACAATCACACAGACACACACAGTCACACACAAATACACACAGACACATACAATCACACACAGATACACACAGTCACACACAGTGTCATACATACAGTTATACACACTCACAAAAACAGAGACACACATAGTCACACACTTGCAAACTCTCTCACACACATACACACAGGTCACAAACACACTCCCACACACAGAAATACACTCACAAGGGGCGCACACACAATCATATACTTGACCACTCACACAGTCGCACACACACACTTACACACAGACACACACTCACACAGAGACACACAATCACACACACATTCACCCATAGTCACACATACACCCACACATGGACATACAGACACTCACTCACATACAGACACACACACTCACACATACATACACATGCTCACACTCACAAACACACACCCTTCATCAACGGTACTAGTCCCACTTTGTACATAAGAAAAATGACGTTTCAGAAGGCTAATTGGCCCTAAGTCAGACAGCTAAAAGTAACGGAACGGCATTTCTGTCGGCTCACTCTGGCTCCAGAGTTCATCTCCGTGAATTTGTGCTTTATCGCCTCGCTACAAATGCTGAGAACAGTCGCTTCCAACATGACAATTGTGCTGCACTTATTTGGATTAACACCATGCAGAGTCTCCTCAGGACTCCCACAAAGCAGCCAGTACAAGCCAACCATTTTCCTTTGTTCTGTTTTTGTTTGTTTGTTTGGACACATAGCCTCCTTCACATATGTCAGGTTGGCCCCAAACTCACCGGGTAGCTGCGAATGACCTTCAACTTCTGATCTGATCTTCCCGCCTCTTCCTCCCATGCACTGAGATTGCAGGCTGCGATTCCCCGTGCCTTGTTTATCCTGTAGTGGACATTGAACCCTGGGATTTCTGCGTGCCAGGCGACCCCTCTACCCGCTGAGCCATACCCGCAGCCTACCTCACGTCCGTTCCGTGTCTGATTTCCTTGTTTCCCTCTTTCCACGGCCAATGGTTCAACAGGCACACCGGTTCCCATGTATTTAATCACTGCAGGGCTAGTGATGTAGCGCATCCGGATGGAGCGCATGCTCAGTAGGCCCCACTCCTGACCCTCAGCACTGCGAAGTAAACACACAAGTAATCGGAAGATAAATAAAGGCTTCGTAGTTTCGGATCAGCCAGGAAACAACGGAAGAAAACACCCGGATGCCACGATGCTTTAACGCGCCGCAGAATCACCCATTTTCCCTCCGACTCCCACTCTGATGTAAAATGGTACTCTGCAAAGCATCCCCTGAGGCTGCCAAGCTGGGACTGTGGCCGTGTGAAAACCCATCAGGCTCAGGGAGGAGCGGATAGCTCCGGGCCCCAAGTCTGGACTTGTCCGCTTTCCTCACGGATAGCGGGATGCTTAGTATGAGGTTATTGGTCCCCTCGCCTCCGCTCCCAGCAGTGGTCTGGAGAAGGAGTGAGACCCCCCAAGTATGCTACTCTGGACCAGAACTTTCTCCAAGGCGGGAGCTATGCCTTGGTGCTCCTGGGGGGGGGGGGTCTCGCTCGGTGCCTGACTGTGACTATATATCAAGGAGTTAATGTTGAAAAGACAACAGGAACGTGAGCTGCGTATGCCTGTAGGAGGTACACGGGTTCTTGACTTCACGAGAAGAATGTTTCGGCTCCCAGGTTTGGAGCCCATGGGCCAGACTTTCAATAGAAGAATGTACAACTGAAGAAGCCCCCCCGGAAAAGAGTTTTTTGGTCCGAGTAAATTAAGAACACGGTTTGAGCAGTAGTTACTTCCAGCAATTCCAAATTGCTCATGCTTTTTAAGTGGCCCCCATAGTCCTTGCCCTAAAGTCTGGAGCCCTAGACAGGAGCCATGCATGCCAAGTCCAGGCAAACTGCTGTGTTCAGTGACGTGCTCATGTAATGAACCCTTAAGCAATTTAAACGTGACATGTTCTTCTATTAAAGCCGGGCTTAGTAGCTTATATCTGTAATCCCAACGTGACATGTTCTTCTATTAAAGCCGGGCTTAGTGGCTTATATCTGTAATCCCAACGTGACATGTTCTTCTATTAAAGCCGGGCTTAGTAGCTTATATCTGTAATCCCAACGTGACATGTTCTTCTATTAAAGCCGGGCTTAGTGGCTTATATCTGTAATCCCAACATTCAGAAGGCTAACAGAAAGGATGTGGCAAGCTCCAGGCCAGCCTGAACTAGGTAGATGCTTCCAGGCCAGCCTGATCTAGGAAGCTGCTTCCAGGCTAGCCTGAGCTAGGTAGCTGCTTCCAGGCCAGTCTGAGCTAGGTAGTTGCTTCCAGGCCAGCCTGGGCTATAGAGTGAGTCCCTATTGCAAAACATAAAAATAAAAGGGCTGAGTGCAAGGTTCTAATCCAGTACTCGGGAGGACTGGGAATTCAAGGTTGTCCTCAACTACATAGAAGGTCCAAGGCCAATCTGGTCTACGTGAGATTCTGACTCTGAAAACAAACACACACTAAATAAATAAATAAGAAAGACTAGGCCATACTTCATTTCCTACCCACCTCCATCATCTTGCGAGCCTTAGAAGGAAAGAATGCACTGCTATCCGTCTGACAGAAGATGATTTTAAGCAATTACTATTACTCAAGAGACTACGCCAGGGATGGAGTACTTTAGAAGAAGCAAAAACAAAACAAAACAGAAATGGAAGGCGAGGTATGGACTGCCTCTCTGGAGCAACACCTCAGGGAATGGACTTGGTGTCAAAGAGCAACTGCCAGCACCCAGAGGTTTCTAGGCAGCGGGTGAATTTCAAAACAACAGGGATAAAGACAGCAGGGTCAGATCTGGAGTGGTGGCCATGTGGCCCTTGGACTGGGCGCAGAGGAGGAATTTGCAGGTCTTAGTGTTTTCCATGTTGAGCAAAGGAGTGCTGTGAATTCTAATGTGTCCGGAGCACGGTAATACCTTTGTTGGTTGGCTGCAGTAGGAGTTAATGAAGTTGTGTGTGTGAGCACACCAGCGACACCCAGAGGTTGGCTGGAAAGCTGGAGCGCTGTAAACCCCACATCTGAGGACCTTCTGCTTGTGATCCCTTTTTCGGAGCCTTATGGGGGGAGGGGGTGATGAGGGGATGGGGGTGTGTCTTAGGGAAGGGTGGGGAGATCTCTCTAGCTCCTCCTTGGAGTGTCTTTTGTGTGCATTAGCTGTTTGGATATCTTCTTGGTTACAGTGACTACTCCGCCTTATTTTCCCCCTCTAACTGCGACAGTTTGTTTTTGAATTAATAGCTTCTTCACAGCCTCTGTTCCCAGGCCAGATTTTTATTGGATGTAGTTGGTGGAGATATCACTTCCCTGACTGTCTTGGAACATTGTAGCTGTCAGACACCCCTGGAAAACAAGCTGCAGGCTGGGGTCCCTCTTCAGCCATGCCTTTCCTCATCTCAGTCGGGGCTGCTCTGTTAACAACTGGACGCCTATGCAGTGTGTGCACTTGATATTTCATTTGTAGTCCCATTCGTTTTTCATAGAAATATTGGACAAAGTAGGCTGTCCTTCTGTGTTAAGGATGGGTTCCCCAAGGATGTCATTCAGGCCATTTCCAAGGGAGAGTCACGCTGTTCTGTGGGTATGCACCAAGATGACCTCATTTTCAGGGCTGGAACCAAGGTGAGGGACTTGGGATAAGGGGAGGAAGAGATAGATGGTTGCTCTTCTGACTTGTCCTGTGATTCTCAATTGGACCTTGTGGACAAAAAAAAAAAAAAAAAGAGACACAAGAACAGGGGAAACAACATTTGGGGATATTAAAACGGGATCCTCAGCGTTAGTCCTGAGAGGCTCTGGGCCTCTTTGGAAAGTGAATTGCTTTTAAACAGAAAAGAAAAGAAAATCCTGGTCTGGGGGCATATGTCTGTAATCTTGGCACTTGGGAGGTTGGAGGAGAATTAGAAATTCATAGCTAGTCATGACTATTCAGTGAGTTTGAGACCTCCCTTCAAAACAAACAAACAAACAAGCAAACAGAGCACTTTGTCTATGCTCTCAGCTCGCTGCATTTCCACATGGAGAGAAGAGAAGGCGAGGGAGACAGGCAGGGCTCCTGAATGATCAGTAGGAGTCTAGAAACCAGACCAAGGCCTGGAGTGGAAGCTCTGGGCTACAGGGCTTGCACAGACCATGTAGAGAGATGAGCACCTCGTGACTGCAGCGGCAGAGACTGGAGTGATTTATCTACCGACCAAAGAATACCAAGAGTCACCCGAAACTTCCAGAAGCCAAGAGCAGTGCACAGCCCAGGCTGCCCTATGGAACTTCAGTCAGAGCAAAGCCTGTACCCAGGTATCACACTGCCAGCTTGCAGAGCCGTGGGGCAGCATGCTCCTATTGCTGACTATAGTTTATTCTGGAAGTCCTAGCAAATTATAGACTACAGACTGGCAAGCTAAGTCCGGTTATGGAGAAAGACAATTGTCTGCCCACTCTCATCATTTATATTAAACTTGGACTTAGTGCTTCAATTTTCCTTACAAGGCTGACACATGTCACCTTCCAATTTACATGATCCCCTGTGTGCAGTGTGATGACTTGTCTCTCTCTCTCTGTTTGGAGATTCCCCAAATTGACAACCACTCTGACATCCTTTACCTCGCGTAGACGTGTCTTGCAAGTGTCTGGAGCCCTTTGCATATCTAGTCCTGGCTTGGTTAAGCTAGCTGAAACTGGCTTGAGTCAAGATTTATACTAACCAAGAAACAGATACACAAAAGAATCACTTTGCAGAAGGAAAGAAAAAAAAAAAAACTCAGGCCAAGGTCTCAGTGGGAAGGGAACCACTGAAATGACCCTGAGCGATGGCAGTGTCTTCCTGTGTAAACCACCATTTTCAGGGTCTGTCTGTCCTCTGGAGATGGAAATCATTCATCTGCAAGTGTTCATAGCTTCTGAGTGGGTCTGAGATTCCCGTGAACAGCTTCCTGCCTTTGGTTCTCTCAAGGAGATTGTCAGTTTTTCAATTAAAACACTAACAGTCTCCTGTCCCAGACCTAGAAGTTTCCAGTTAAATCTAGACGCTGTTTATTCCCTGATGTCTTGCCTGGGATCTAAAGGAAGCATTGAGGATGAACCCAAGAAGGCTGGAGACAACTTGCTAATTTGTCCTTGGGCTTAGTAGATCACCTCAACCAAGTAGTAGTGGGGATTGAACCCAGGACCTCATGCATGCCAGCAAGCACTTTACCAACTAAGCTACATCCTCAGCTCCCGTGACCACTTTTGTACTGATAAAACTATCGGAAAATAAAACTAATGTGGAACCTTTTGCCGAAGTCATAGATGAAGGAGACACTTGAGGTTCTTCTGACCCCGAGCCATTCCCTTGTAGGTCCTCAGGCTAACGGTGAACCTCTATTCTATGCACCTCTAGGGCCCTTGTTTTTTTGTTTCTGTGTAGCCCTGGCTGTCCTGGAACTCGCTCTGTAGACCAGGCTGGCCTCGAACTCAGAAATCCACCTGCCTCTGCCTCCCAAGTGCTGGGATTAAAGGTGTATACCACCACTGCCCAGCTCCCGGATCCTTCTTTATAGACCTTCTATTATCACCCCCCTTGCACTATGAGGAGGAGAGGGATTTCTCCCCCATGGCTTTCCTCACCATTGGGTGAACTTGGCCCCATCCTCTGTGCCTTGGCCAAGAGCAGAGGACTGGAGCACAGCCTCTCAGTTCCACCAACTGCTTGTCAGGGATTGCTAGGAACTGTGAGCTAGAGTGGCCTCATTTCTTAGTGATGTGTTTATAAAAAGGTAAAGAGAAGGGAGATATGTTCTATGAGGGTGTGGTGAGGTGTGGGGGAAGGGGATGCCTCCATAGGCCAATGCCAAGGCATCCCTTCCCCCTGAGGGACCAGACATGGTATTGTATAGAATAGAGTTTATTCAGGGCATGGGGAGGGGAGTTAAGAGGGTAGCAGAGGCAGAGAAAGGCAGAGAGAGGGAGAGAGTAGAGAAGTAGAGGCCGGCCATGGCCATGAGCATGTGGAGAGAGGGGGAAGGGAAGGAAATGGGGAAGGGAAGAGCAAGAGAGAGGCAAGAGATCAAGAGAACAAGAAAATAAGGCGGGGAGGAGGGGGCAAGCAGCCCCCTTTTATAGTGGGTCAGGCCTACCTGGCTGTTGCCAGGTAACTGTGGGTTGGAGTTTAGACAGAATCCTAACACTTAGAGAGAAGCGAGGTTTTGGGTCCATGTAGGGCTCCTTTTCAATCAACCTAGGACTCTCTGCCTGGGGATGTTGTTCCATGGTAGATGGCGTGCTTAGCGGCTTCATCTGTAGCGCTTAAATATACAAAAATAAACACGGTAAACTTTTCTTGTTATGGAAAATTGTAATTGTACTGGGTGTGGTGTGGCATGTGTAGATGGTCCCAAGCAGTTTAGGAGGCTGAGGCTGAAACGTACACAAGCCAAAAAGTTGGAAGTGAGCCTTGGTAACACAGTGAAACCCAATTTCTTTACAAAACAAACAAACAACAGAAACATAGAAAGAAAAGTGTCTTTCAATGAAGTTTTGGACTGAGATGTAGTACAGGTTAGTAGAATGCTTGACTAGGAGACAGAGATCCCTGGGCTCCATCCTTGGTCATACATGCCTGTCATATTAGCACATGCAAGGTAGAGGCAGGAGAATCAGGAGTTTGAGGCCATCCTTGGCTACATACTGAGTTTGAGACCAATCTAGGCTACATGAGACCCTGTCTTGGGGATAGAGAAAAAGCCAGGTATCTAATCCTAGCACTTGGGATACAGATGCAGGAGGATCAAGAGTTCATGACCATCTGCAGCTATAGTAGTGACTTGGAGGCTAACCTGGGCTACATGACACCCTGACTCAAAGAAACAAAACCAAAGGTAATAAAACAAAACTTTACACCGAGTTTTCTCCCACAAATGATGAATTGGGACAAACTTTTTGAGGAATCCGCTGTGGGGTTAGCAGTTCTTGGTGGCCACTGCTGGCTGAGCATGCATTTGCAGGTACCAGATAAAGTGGTGTGGGATAGGAAGGAGAGGAGAGTGACAGATTCTTAGTCCAGAGTGTCAGCTTCGTCTCTCCCAGAGCTGCTCATTTGTCTGGAGTGGGTTGTTTTTCTGTCTTTAGTAGGGGATCCCACATAGGAAACATGTAAAATGGCACAGAAGTCTTAGGAAACATTCACGCATGGCCCAACCTGCTGAGGGAGCAGAGGTCAAGGTGGGAAGGAGGAGGGAAGATCGTTTGCAAGAGTTGGAGAGTTAGCTATTCTACATTAGACTACATTTTCTGCTTTGTCTCTTTAAAACTGTCTGCTCCAGCGACTGCTCTGAGTGTGAAGAGATACTATGACTGAGGCAACTTATAAAAGAAAGCATTTAATTGGGGGCTTGCTTACCGTTTCAGAGCGTCAGTCCATGACCGCTGATTTAGGGTTTCTATTCCTGCACAAACATCATGACCAAGAAGCAAGTTGGGGAGGAAAGGGTTTATTCAGCTTACACTTCCACATTGCTGTTCATCACCAAAGGAAGTCAGGACTGGAACTCAAGCAGGTCAGGAAGCAGGAACTGATGCAGAGGCCATGGGGGGATGTTCCTTACTGGCTTGCTTACTTTACTTATAGATCCCAAGACTGCCAGCCCAGGGATGGCACCACCCACAAGGGCCCCCCCTTGATCACTAATTGAGAAAATGCCCCACAGCTGGATCTCATGGAGGCATTTCCTCACCTGAAGCTCCTTTCTCTGTGATAACTCCAGCCTGTGTCAAGTGGACACACAAAACCTGCCCGTACAACCCTCATGGCCAGAGTAGATAGGCTTGGTCCTGGAGCAGTAACTGAGAGCTTCAAATCCTGACCCACAATTTGGAGGGAGGCAGTGGGGGGGGGGAGAGAGAGAGAGAGAGAGAGAGAGAAAGGGAGAGGAAGAGTCATGTAAGTCTATTGTACTGATATGCAGATAAGTTTATTATTTGATACCTTAAGTTTTTTTTCTTCCTTTTAAAATGCATTAAGAAGAGGCAATTATATAAAACTAAGGCAAATTTGGTTTTAGCACCTTTAATATCTTACCCTTGAAACTCAAGCTTCCAAATTATATATCTTCACCAAACGGCCCCTTTGTGGACTGAATGAACCTTTCATAGGGGTCACCTAAGACTGTCAGAAAACATAGATATTTACATTATGATTCATAACAGTAGCAAAATTACAGTTATGAAGTAGCAATGAAAATAACTTTGTGGTTGGGGGTCACCACAACATGAAGAACTATATTAAGGGGTCACAGCATTAGGAAAGTTGAGTACCACTGCTCTAGACACTTTTGGAGGACTTTCATGACAGTGCCCGTCTGTCCATCCACTTACCAACACCCCTGAACAGATTCTATAACTCACTTAGGTAAAAGCTGCTAATTCTAACATTGCCGCTTAAGTCCACTCTGTAGATGGCATGACTTTTTAAAGTTACTTCCCCTCAAAATAGCCCATTTGTACACCAGATGGCCCTGTGCCAACAACGCTCAACTCCAACTCAACCGATCTTCACGGGCGAGCAGAAGTCTGTTTTCTTCCCTTGCTGTTAACTTTCAGAAATGCGCTGCCCAAGCTCTAGAACTCCCAACAACGAAAAGAAGCAACATTTCGGTAGTGGAAGTCTGGAAGGCCACACTGCTCAGTGGGAATGACTGATCTTAGGAGCAGATTGGGAGGGAATAAGATGAGTTTGAGGTGACTCCAACCAGAGAAGGCTTCTCTGAAGTCCAAGTGCTGTGGGACCCACAAAAAGAAGGGTAGGCCTCAGTGCTATAAGGAAGAACAGTGTATTAGCCTGGGTTCATTAAAGGAATAGAAATGATTATATATAATATATATTATATATGTATATACACATATACACACATATATACACATATGTGTGTATATATATACATATATATATAAATGTATACACACATACATATATACACACATATATACATACACCTACACACAAACACACACACACACTCGCACACATATATATATGATTTATTAGAATAGCTTACCGCTGTGGTCCAGCTAATCCAACAATTACTCTCTGCCAACGGAAGGTCCAAGAATTCAGTCATGAAGCTGGGTGTCTCAGCTGGTGATATGTTGGAGTGGTGGCTCGAGTGGTTTTGAGTATATGCTTGAATCCTGAAGAAGTAGACTCTAATGTCAGTAAAGGAATGGAGGACCAGCAGGCAAAGAGAGCAAGCTCCCTTCTTCCATGTCCTTTAGAAAGGCTGCTGGCAGAAGGTGTGCCTCAGAGTTAAGGGGCACATTCACAACTCAAAAAAAAAAAAAATCTGGATTCAAGGTGCACCTTCCCATTTCGATTGATTTAATTCAGAAAAATGTCCTTGCAGGCGTGCCCAGCCACTTGGGTTTACTTAATTCCAGATGTAGCTTAGTCGACAACCCAGAATGCTGGCACCAAAGGTGTGCTCACACTGAATCAGTTTTGCATTTCTCGGCAAGTCTATGAGTTCAGCATACCTCAGGATGGGGCCAGTGGAAATAGGAAATAACGGTTGACTATAGAACCAGGTGGCGAGCGAGTGTCGGTAGCCAATGTTGTCGCGGGTATTTGGCGGTTTGGTTTTGAGGCATGATGTCCTGTATCTCAGGCTGACCCTGAACTCAGTGTATGACTGAGGCTAACCTCAAACTTCTGCTCCTCCTGCCTCCGTCTCCCGAGTGCTGCGATTGCAAGTGGGCATTACCACATCTTCATTATGAGGAGCTGAGAATCAAGCCCAAGGCTTCATGCATGTTAGGCACATACTAGGAGCTAAGCTACATGTCAGCCCACATACTAATACTGAGGTTTGATTAGGGAATATTATACTTACGTTAAAATTATACATTTTTAAAATCGGTTTATTAGGAGACTTTTAGACATTATTAAAAATGTAATAAACGTAATATGAGTTTCACTCATTTAGACAGTCAGTGGTATAAGTTACTGCTTCTAGAATTTCCCTTTGGGGGGTAAAGAGTTCTAGTTTAAGTCTGTGCACGGCAGGCTATCTATATCCGAGCATCCCAGAGGCCAGGTTGATGTAAGGGCGATTCACACTGCTTCATTCAAAGCCTAAATAAATAAAGTCGCTGATACACTCCTATGATTCCAGCACCCTAAAGGCAGAGGCAAGAGGATCATGAGTTCAAGTCCAGCCTGGGCTATATATTGAGTTCCAGGTCAGCCTAGGCTACACAGTGAAGCCCTGTCATAAAACTACAAATCCAAACAGCATGAAGCCCCACCCCACTTACAATGATGGAGGAGTTGGAGACTGAAGGAGCTGAGAAGGTTTGCAGCCACATGGAGGGAGCAACAGTGTCAACTGGCCAGACCCCCCTGGATCTCCCGGGGACTGGACCACCAACCAGAGAGTACACATGGAGGGACCCATGGCGCTGGTCACATATGTGGCAGAGGATGGCCTTGTTGGACATCCCTGGGAGAAGCGGCCCTTGGGCCTGAGGGCGTTCGATGCTCCAGTGTAGGGGAATGCCAGGGTGGGATGATGGGAGTGGGTGGGTGGGTGGATGAAGGAGAACCCTTATAGAAGCAATGGGAGGGAGGATGGGATAGGGGGTTCTCGAGGGGGAGACCTGGAAAGGGGATAACATTTGAAATGTAAATAAAATAGCCAATAAAAAAAAATAAAATACGCCCCCCCCACACACACACACAAGAAGGGCATGCGTTTTCCTAGCAGCTGCTAAGATCTGTTGTTTCTTCCTTGAGATGCCCGGGGATGCTCTCCAGTAAGGGAGAGGGTAGGGATGGTACTGGTCCTGGTTAGAGTGGCTTCTCTGTGGCAGTAATAAGTCTGAGCCATGAATGGCTTAGGGCCTCAGATGTGTTCAACTTGTAGCTTTCAAGCCACAGGAATGCAGCCCAATACAAATTGTAAGTGTATTTGGAACATTGTGAGTTTTCACTTCAATCGGTTGTAGAGTTTCTGAGCATGGAGCTTGTAGATGGTGTCATGTCGTACTGCTTCAGGCATCCTGGGACAAAGAATGAGCCTTTCTTCATAGGATGATGATATTATATGGTGCCTTTATTGTTTTCTTTTCTCTTCTTTTTTGTCATTTTTATTGGATATTTTCTTTATTTACATTTCAAATGTTATCCCCTTTCCTGGTTCCCCACCCCCCAGGAAACTCCCTATCCCATCCTCCCTCCCCCTGCTTCTATGAGGGTGTTCCTCCACGCACCCCACTCCCACCTCCCCGCTCTCGATTCCCCTACTCTTGGGGCATCTATCAAGCCTTCATAGGACCAAGGGCCTCTCCTCCCATTGATTCCTGACAAGGCAATCCTCTGCTACATACGCAGCTGGAGCCATGTGTACTCCTTGGTTGATGGCTTAGTCCCTGGGAGCTCTGTGGGGAGGGGGGGGGTCTGGTTGGTTGATTTTGTTGTCCTTCTTATGAGATTTCAAACCCCTTCTGCTCCTTCAGTCCTTTCTCTAACTCCTCCATTGGGGACCCAGCACTCAGTCCAATGGTTGGCTGCGAGAATCCGCCTCTGTATTTGCAAGCCTTTCAGGAGACAGCTATATCAGGCTCCTTTCAGCAAGCATTTCTTGGCACCCACAATAGTGCCAGGGTTTGGCGACTGTATATGGGATGGATCCCCAGGTGGATCCCCAGTCTCTGGATGACCTTTCCTTCAGTCTCTGCTCTACATTTTGTTTCCATATTTCCTCCCTGTGAGTATTTTGTTCCCTTTCTCAGAAGAACCAAAGCACCCACACTTAGGTCTTCCTTCTTCTTGAGCTTTATGTGGTCTGTGAATTGTATCTTGGGTATTCCAAGCTTTTATTGTTGTCAATAGCCCACAAAGGATGTGTTAATGAGATCCTAGTGCCTTGTCAGGGGGAAGGAGGGAAACTGCTACATAAGTCCCAGAGAAAGAAAAGAGGACCCTTTCCATGCAAGAATTTGCAAATGCCTGGCTACACCACCCAGCTACACACCATATTTATAGTCTGATGGCAAGAGAAGGCAGAACAGACTTGGGGCAAAAACCAGCTACTTTGAGACTCCTACTAAACTGCCATCTTTCTTTCTCACAGGGACTGGAGACAGAGTCAAGTGATCCATCCAAGTCCTCAAGTAGCCAGGAGGTCCATCAGCATTTTGACCATTCATCCTCAGAAAGGAGAGGTTGCTCTTCAGAGAGCTCAGCTTCTGCAGAGTCAGCTTGTGCCCAGCTGTGCCCAACAGATGGCTGACCTGGAGTCAGTAGAGCTGTCGCCCACTTCCCACGTTTCCGGGGTTCCAGAAGGGAGGCTGCATGCTAGCCTGTGAGTGTCCTTGGCATCAAGGAATGGAAAAGCACTTTAAAATTGATTGACTGATTTAGAGTGTGCATGTGTGTGGAGGCCGGGAAATTTTTTTGGAGTTGTTCTCTCTCTCTCTCTCTCTCTCTCTTTCTCCCATAGGAGGCTTGGGGATTGAACTTGGGTTGTCAGCCTTGGCAGCAATCACCTTTACCCACTGAGCCAGCTCTCATCAGCCATGGGAAAACACATCTTAATAGGAGGAGCCATGGAGGGAATCCCAGTGTCTTCTACAACCAGGTTATCAGAGTACACCTGAGCTCCCAGGAGAAAGGAATTCAACTCAGTCATTTCCTGTGGGATTAACGTGTGTGTGTGTGTGTGTGTGTGTGTTCACATATGTGTTCTTTATGTGTTGACAATGTTCATGCTGAGGCAGAGGGTTTACATGGCAGAAAGATATTTCAGGTGCTGAGAGATGAAGCAATGAAACAAAAATCCTATCACTCGACCTTCCAAAAGGGAGCAAAGTGTTTTAAGGAAACTCTTTGCATGGAGTTCAGGGAAGGTTTGTCTCTGTGTTGACGCTGTTGGCTTTGTGTCCTGTGATCAGAACATCCAGCAAAACACTGAACAGCAATAGAAAGCATCTTGTTTAATTTCACAGCCCCCCTCTCTCTTCTCTCCCCCTTCCTCTTGATAGAGTCTTGCTAATGTAGCCCAGGCTGACTTCAGACTCTCCGTCCATCTGTCTCAGTCTCCTGAGTGCTTGGATTAATCACAAGACCCGCCATGCTTGATCTTGGCTTGAACAAGTTATAGAAACAAAATTTATTGTGCAAATACTTCCAGGCACATTCTTTCTTTAAAAAAAAAAAAGATTTATTTATTTTTTATTTATATGAGTACACTGTAGCTGTCTCCAGACACACCAGAAGAGGGCGTCAGATCTCATTACAGATGGATTGTGAGCCACCATGTGGCTGCTGGGAATTGAACTCAGGACCTCTGGAAGAGCAGTCAGTGCTCTTAACCACTGAGCCATCTCTCCAGCCTTTCCAGGCACATTTTATGTGCCAGGAATTATTCTGAGTTACCAGAGATAAGAGAGCACATTGGCTTTCTCTTTCTCTAGACTCTGTAAGTTAAGCAGGAAGGGTCTGCAAAAGGAGATGCTGACATCCACGAGTGGTCGCTCGTGGTGGCATTGAGCCAATCTCCCTTAACTTTTAGCACAGGTTGCATAACTGAGTGACTTGGGTGCCTTGATGGCTGTGACTCGAGGAGGAGGTGGTCAGGAGAGTGGGGCAGTCTTTTTTTTTTTTTTAATTTAATTTAATTTTATTTTTTTAATTTACATTCCAAATCACTTCCCCTTTCCCGTTTCCTCCCTCCCCGAAAGTCCCATAAGCCCCCTTCCCTCCCTCTTTTCTCCGTTCAACCCCCTCTCATTACTCTGTCCTGGCGTTCCCCTACATCCAGTCTTTCCAGGACCAGGGGTCTCTCCTTCCATCTTTTTAGAAATCTATTGATATGCTGATTGTGTCTAGGGTATTCTGAGATTCTGGGTCAATATCCCCTTATCAGTGACTTCATACCATGTGTGATCTTTTGTGATTGGGTTACCTCACTAAGGATGATATTTTCAAGTTCTGACCATTTGCCTAGGAATTTCGTGAATTCATTGTTTTTAATTGCAGAGTAGTATTCCATTGTGTAAATATACCACATCTTCTGAATCCATTCCTCCGTTGAGGGACATCTGGGTTCTTTCCAGCTTCTGGCTATTATAAATAAGGCTGCTATGAATATAGTGGAGCATGTGTCCTTATTGCATGCAGGTAAAGTCTCTGGGTATATGCCCAGGAGTGGTATAGCCGGATCCTCCGGAAGTGTCATGCCCAGTTTTCTGAGGAGCCGCCAGACTGCTTTCCAGAGTGGTTGTACCAGCCTGCAATTCCACCAGCAGTGGAGGAGTGTTCCTCTTTCTCCACATCCTCGCCAACAACTGCTGTCTCCTGTGTTTTTGATCTTAGCCATCCTGACTGGTGTGAGATGGAATCTCAGGGTTGTTTTGATTTGCATTTCCCTAATGACTAAGGATGATGAACATCTCTTTAGGTGCTTCTCAGCCATTAGATATTCTTCAGGTGAGAACTCTTTGTGGAGCTCTGTACCCCATTTTTTTAAACCTTCATGTTGTCCTTCCCTCTACCAGTGTGGAAATGTGACGTTAGCATCAACAGCGGGTGCTCTTGGCTGTGTTCCGGAGGCAAGCGGATGAGCTGATTGGTGAACTCAGAAATACTGCCTCAGTACCACTCCTTGTGTCTCTCTCCTCCCTGGCCCTTTCCCAGTACTCTTTGCTAACTTGCCTTCACCTTTTCTATTTCTCTTCATCCCATAGTGTCTATCTAGGCCCTTGCAGCCAGGTGGTGGCTAGACATTATTTCTATACACCTGTTATTTCCAGGTATCCAAGTTCGACTCTGTCCTGAGCACTAATGTCGTCTGGTTTCCCAGTATTCTCCCAAGTTGAGTCTTCTCGAACGTACCCTCCAGCTGACAGCGGACTGGCACTTAGACCCTTTTGTGGGGGCTGTCATTTGTTGATGGATTAATGTCCTAAGCTCTTCACATCCCTGTAGGCCCCTGTGTGGCTGGCTTTTGAATGCTTTTCTGTCTTTGTCTCCTGTCACTCTGAACTCAGGCCCTTCCTTCAGTGTGTCCTAGCTGTTCCCCGACACCGCAAAGCCTCAGAGTCCTCTATCTGGATGGACACACTCCTCAGTCAGTCCTTCGAAACTCACCTAAATGTAACAGTCCCAAGGAGATCCTTTCTAGGCCTGGAGTTCTGAGGATACCCCTCAGCTACTATTTGAGACCTGGCATCTGCTAGGCTCTGTTTTCTACTGGGTTTTCTTCTCATGACTAGAAATCTCATATGGCTGACACTTATTTGCATTGATTTAAATTTCTCTATGGCTTCTCTCTATTTAAACTCAGACGTGCATAGGATTGGGCTCAGACTCTGGTTACTTGGTGTGATAGTCAACCATCACTGTTAGTATGACTAGGTGTAGAATCTTCTAGAAGACTCACTTCTGGATATGTCTGTGAATGCGTTTGCAGAGAGGCAGAGGAGAGAAGAGTCACCTTGATGGGGCAGCACCAGCCCACTGACAGCGGGCCAGGACTGAACAAACTAGAAAGAGACAGCTGGAAGACGTCCGTCGTTTCTAGATCTCTGCTTTGTGTTTCACAGAGATGTGAATATACCGCTTCCCACTTGTGTTACTCAAGCCATGAACATATCCACCCCACATCGCTGGACATTGTGGACTACACCTTCAAACCATCACCCCAAATAAATCCTTACTATCTTAAATTGCTTCTTGTCATGTATTCGGTCACAGCAGCAAGAAAACTAACACGCCTGCCCATTCAGAAGGTGTTTTTAGAAGCACTGGGGGGGAGATGCAACCATTTGGATCATAGGTGTTATGTTTTATAAAAAAGAAAGAAAGCCAGGAATATGTTTGGTAGAGGCGTGGTATGATGAGGTAGAAGGGGTGCCTCTGTGGGCTGAGGTACCAGCCATATGATGGGTATAGTATAGAGTTTAGTTAGGGCATGGGGAGGGGAGTTGGGAAGGGAGTAGAGATAGAGAAAGGCAGAGAGAGAGAGGGGGGGGAAGAAGAAGAAGAGGAAGAAGAAGAAGAAGAAGAAGAAGAAGAAGAAGAAGAAGAAGAAGAAGAGGAGGAGGAGGAGAAGGAGGAGGGGGGAGGGGAGAGGGGAGGGGAGAGGAGAAGAGAGGAGAGGAGAGGAGAGGAGAGGCTGGTCATGAACATGTGGAAAGAGAGGGGGAGTGGAATGGGGAGAGAAGGGACAGAGAGTGTAAGAGAGTAAGAGGGTAAGAAAGTGAGGAGGGGGCAAGAAACTCCTTTTATAGTGAGTCAGGCATACCTAACTGTTGCCAGGTAACCATGGGGCGGAACCTAGAAAGAATGCTAAGGATAGGTACTTTTGTAAGTTTGAACAACAAACACATTACTTTAAAAAATATTATATATATATATGAGTCCACTGTAGCAGTCTTCAGACACACCAGAAATAGGCCATTACAGATGTCTGTGAGTCACCCTGTGGTTGCTGGGAATTGAACTCAGGACCTCCAGAAGAGCAGTCAGCGCTCTTAATGGATGAGCCATCTCTCCAGCCTCATACATTACTTTTATAATCAGAAAAAGAAATGTGTTTATATATTTATTTACTGTATGTTGCATATACATGTACATAGACATGGTAAGGTCACAG
The DNA here is from genome assembly GCA_036184795.1 of Tokudaia tokunoshimensis. NCBI lineage: Eukaryota > Metazoa > Chordata > Mammalia > Rodentia > Muridae > Tokudaia > Tokudaia tokunoshimensis. The sequence continues at coordinate 76,943,349 of BTHU01000006.1, forward strand.
AACTCATGATTGGACACCACAGGTTTGGATGGCTACTTCTCTCTTTCATATGGAGGGTCATCTGGCTCTCTCCTCAGCTCCCTAAATTCTTTTTATTATATATTTTCTTTATTTACATTTCAAATGTTGTCCCCTTTCCTCGTTTCCCCTCTGAAACCTCCCTATCCCATCTCCCTTCCCCTTGCTCACTAACCCACCCACTCCTGCTTCCCTGTCCTGGCATTCCCCTACACTGGGGCATCGAGCCTTCCTAGGACCAAGGGCCTCTCCTCTCACTGACGTCCGACAAGGCCATCTTCTGCTACATATGCAGCTGGAACCATGGATCCCTTCATGTGTACTCTTTGGTTGGTGGTTTAGTCCCTGGGAGCTCTGGGGTACTGGTTGGTTCATATTGTTGTTCCTCCTATGGGCTGCAAACCCCTTTAGCTCCTTGGGTCCTTTCCTAGTTCCTTCAGTGGGGACCCTGTGCTCAGTTCAATGGTTGACTGAGAGCATCCACCGTTTGTATTTGTCAGGCACTGGCAGAGCCTCTCAGGTTAAACATTTATTTTTATGTGTATGAGTGTTTTGCCTTTATCCATGCCCAGTGCCCTCTGAGATCAGAGGAGGGAGTTGGATCCCTCTATCTAGAGTTATAAATGGTTGTGACCTGCTATGTGGGTGCTGAGAATGGAAACCAGGCTCTATACAAACACAAGTGTTCTTAACCACTGAGTCACATACACACACACACAAAGACACACAGACACACAGGCACACACACACACACACACACACACACATCTTGCCCATTTAATTCCATATGCATTTGCTGAGATGATCCTCTACAGTTAGTCTTGCATTGGTGCCTATATCTTGGGGGACCACAGTAACATACCTCTATAGATCTCAGAGCAGCTGTGACCCCTTAAGATCAAACCTGTTGACTGCTGGTGTTCCCTCACAGAAGGAGGGGACGGAGAGAGTTTTTGGACCCTCACTTGAGATTCCAACTACTCCCTTCTGCACCCTCCAGCCTGCTGGAATTGAGAGTAATCTTGGTCTTGAGAGGTCCCAGATTCTATAGAGCATGGGAGGTTAACTGAGGGGGATTCTAAAGACGCAGCTATGAGTAGACCATGCTGAGGTGGGGCTGCTTTGGGGGCCACCCACACTCACTCCTGCTCTGTAGGTAAGACCAATAAACTCCTTGGTTCCCCAAGTTGGATTTTGATGGAATCCTACTTCAGTTTGTCTGTGGTACCGTAAGAAGTAGGTAGACTTCTCCCCAAGGAATATTTCCTACATCCACACACACTGACCACATTCCTGTCCCTTCTCTCTCCTCTCTGATGTGGATGGGAGACGATGGTAGTCCCAACATGCCAAGCACATTCCCCAGACGTGGGCTCACTGGTTCCCTCAGGTTTGCCTAATAAGCCTTAATAAGTTCCAAGCCCAATGCAACCCTGTCATCTGCCTTTCAGCTATTACACCCAGCCTCTCTCTGAAGGGAGGAAGATGGGTGGCCTTTTCTAACGCGGAGTTTTGTGCTTCTCAGCTGCTCTGGGTGGGACCCGAGGAAACCTCTTTGCAGCACACACTGGGGGAAGGGCCAGGATCGCGCGCGCTTCGCAGTTTGTGGTCTGGGCCACAGCGACTGGCTGGCTCGCGGACTCCAAGCTGAGAGTTGTTTGGGTTACTGGGGATGTAATGTGTCAGTGGAGTCAGTCCAGCAGGAGAAGGGGGTCCGGGCCGGGAGGCGTGGCGTGGTTTGGGAGGCTGGGAGCGTGTCTCCGAGGGGTGGGGCGGGGCGTGTCAAAGGCGTGTCCGGGCGGGGCGGGGCGAGCGGAGCGTAGAAAGGTGTGGCCGCAGATCTGGCCTCACTTCAGCAGTGCGGAGCTAGAGAAGCCTTGACCTTCGCCGGCTCAGCGAGCGGAGAACAAAGTGAAGGAGAAAACTTCCCGGAGTGTGCCCTGTGTCCTCACGGGGCCTCCTCGCTCAGGGGCGCAGAGCGGGGCTCGACCGGTCCTCTGTGTTGGGACTTGGACCGAGGTAAGGGCGCCGCAGGCTGGGACGCGGGCGAGGGCGCCGCTGCGCGGCTGGGTCTCCTCGCATGGGCTCCCGGGATCCTGCAGTGGGGTGGGTGCTGCACAGCACAGTTCCAGCCTCCACCAGTGGGCTAGCCTCGTCCCTCCTCCCCGCCGGCTGTGGAGGCCATCAGGGGCGCGGCGGGGCCACTTTGCTCGGTCCCGGAGGGTGGCGGTCCTCAATGGCTTCGCATTCTCTCTTGTCCAGCCCGGCTCAGGGCAGGATCCTTTTCCAGAAGACTGTGAAGTGAGGTCTTGCCCTGCCCCACGCGTGGCGCGCATGCAGTTAGGTTCAGCTATGCCATCCAGGTTTGGAGGTGGCGGCGCCGTCCATCCCCATCAGTGCCCATCTCTTTGCGCCCAGGGGAGAAGGGCGCAGCGGGGAGAAGGTGAGCATCCCCGGCTTGGCCATTGGGGTTGGGGGGGGGGTGGCGAGGATCGCTCGTCCTGCGACCACCTAGACCCGCGTGGCTCCCCGCCGGCTGCAGTGCCAAGTTTCTGTGAAAGCCGACAACATTGTGTCCCTGATGGATCATATTTACCACAAACAGTTCAGGGAAAAAAAGGGCCCATTCTTCCAAGCACCAAAGTGCAGCGAGTAGAATTGCGCGAGGGGTTTTTTATCTCTGAGACCGGAAACTTAATATGGACTCTACCATAGTCCTCCTTACTTTAAAAGAAAAGAAAAAAGAAAGAAAAAGAAAAACAGGGTAACTTTATATTATGGGTGGGGGAAATTGCTTGATAGTGAAGGTAATTCCATTCAGGGGACGTTTTCCCTCAGTTCCCCGCAGCTGCTGGAAGAGAAGCCGCTAGGTGACATTCCCAGGCAGACTAGGTGTGCTACAAGTGTACCCTCCCCGTGCGAGCAAAGGACCAAGATTCTCTTCTCGGGCAGTTCTCCTCCTCCTCTACCTTCTGTTTCTCAAATGTTGCTGCGGTCCTTGTTTAACAGATAACACCTGATGTCTCCAATTCAAGATTGAAAACAATGTCTCTAAGAGCCTTTTTTGAAATGGCTTACAAGTTTCTTAAAGGTACAGATCTTGTGCTGGGAGTAAAGAGTATCACCTGCTCCTCTTATGTTTGCGTAGCCAACGAGTGCACAATGTGCTTTTTCAACTACTTTTCCTTCCTTCCTTCCTTCCTTCCTTCCTTCCTTCCTTCCTTCCTTCCCCCCCTCACCCCCCAGTCTCAAAGTTGTAGTTTTAGCTGGGCATGCACACATTTAATCCCAGCAGATCTCTGAGTTCGAAGCCATCCAAGGCTACACAGTGAGATCTTGTTTCAAAAAACCGTAAAACAAAAAAAGAAAAAGAAAAGAACTAGGGGCGGGGTGGACAGACCAGCTGGTAGTGGAGAAATGCCCCAGTGGTCAAGAGCTCATACTGTTCTTGCATAAGACGTGGGTTCGATTCTCACAACCCACATCAGGCAGTACACACCTATCCGTATCTCCAGCTCCAGGTGACCTGATTCCCTTCTGACCTCTTCCTCCTCCTCTTCCAACACACACACACACACACACACACCTTAACCCTAATAATAAAAAGATTATCATATCTTCTTAAAAAAAACCCAAAAAGTCTAATATTAAGATGAATTTTAAAAGCACATTTTCATATTATTGGATTTTTTTTTTCCTGCTGAGTTGAAAGGAAAATGAAACCTGTTGCTTTTAGGGTGGAAAAGGTCTTTTTTGATGGATAGAAAAAATAATGGTGAGGTGTATCCGAAGAAGAGTTTATTTACAGTAGCCAAGCATACTTCTACACACAGGCCCAACAAGCTTCCAATGTCTAACATTCCATATAAGATACACGAGGGTGGGGCATGGTAGGGTAAGGCTGTAGTTCCAGTACTAAGGAAGCTGAGGCAGGAGGATGCTTTGTTGTAGGCCTGCCTGGGCTACATAGCCAAACCAAGCTCCAAAGCATGATCAGGTGGCACACACTTTTAACTCCAGCTCCTGGCACTTGGGCAGTAGCAGAGGCAGGTGAGTCTCTGTGAGTTCAGAGCTACAGAGAGCTTGTCACAAACCAAAGAGAGGAAGCCACAAACCCAAACCACAATGCAGGGTCCCAAATCATGTCAGCTGCTTGCTAATGAGGCCCGGCTAGCCACTGCTCTCTCCCACCCCTCCTCTCTTAGGAGTGCAGGCATACTGTCTGCTCCAGACACTTCCCACTGCAACTTGTCATTTCCAGGTCATTATCACGAAGGAACCAGCATTCTGCTTACACAGTTCTTCCTCTCTTCTCCATCTGTTGATTACCCACACATCCATCACGCGTCAGTCAAATATCTCCGCCAAGATGCTTCATTTCCCCCGTGTCTCCTGGCAAGCTGACATCTTCCTTGTCTGTCTAGTTGTCAGTGCCTGTACTAGGACACAGTTGAAACCCACATATTTTGTCGTGTCAACCTTGCATGGTCCCACGTGTTTGTTCGTGGTACAAGGTCAACCTGACCAACAGGCGAGCAGAATCTAAAATTGATTCACATTCAATTTGCCAAGCCCCCGGTGTACTCTTTCACACTGGGAGAAGACTCCTCTTGCAATTCACTCAAAGGCACAATTTGGGTCACTGCCCAAGCCCCCCTCCCACTTCTATATTCACCACAGATCACTGCAAATTAGTGTCTCTGGGCAAATGAGAAAAGAATGGTATATATCTAATAAGCATCACAAAGAAACATTTGGAGACAGATTTTCTTTTTGTCCGGAGGGGCATAGAAATGCGCTTTATCCAGTGTTTATGTCTGGCTATCCAAGTGATGCTCAGATATATGTCTTTGAAGACAGGGAAGAATGTGTGAGTGGGTCCATGGGCAGGCATCAGCCTTACAGCACGTGACTTTCTCAGCCAATCAACCTTGTATCACATGGCTGTCCCTGACCAATCAGCCGTGTATCACGTGACTGTCTTAAGCCAACCACCTTTTCAGGCACCCAAGTTTGCCTGTCTGATGATGATTTGTGGAAAGAGTTGGTGCGAGACTTGGAAGTTAGCTGGGAGACACGTTGCTTCTGTAAATATGTGCCAATAAATAAGATTAAAGTGTATTTTGTGTGGGACAATTTTTAAGTCACCTCAAAGTGGCACATCACCGAAGTAAAGAGGCAGTAAGAGGGGCGTGTTGCCCGATTTATTTAGTGCCCACAGTGGGATTATTTAGCACCACAATCTGTTCATACAGATTCAGTTTTGATATGTGGGCAGTTTGCTGTAGAATCTTACAAACACTCCAGGTTTGTACAGGATCATCTTAGAAACATACGAAACTGTGGTATGCTGTATATATGTGGTATATGTCACTGTGGCTGTCTGGATAAATGGAATCTTGTATTTTATGGGATTCTTCACATTGAAACAATAAGATAATACAGACCATTCTCTTATTTTGTGGATAAAGGAACTGAGTGCCAGGGACTTGTCCCAGTCAACACACCGCCCTGGTGAGATCCCAGGTTACTGGCTTCTGGTTTGTCTCTCTGTTTATCCAAGCTCCTGTAAGAACAGCAGACATTCTCTACTTTCTGTCATTGGCTTATCAGGAGCATTTTGGAAACATAGACTAAGTCTTAAGATTTCAGGACAAGAACCAGGACCAGCATCAAATGTCAGCTGCTGCTAAGTGCCTCCTGAATGGAGGGACAGATGTGTGAACAGGCTACAGGATATGAAGCAAGCTACATTTCTCTGGAGTTGACAGCAGTGGGTGGAATTTGGCCTTTGTGCACATATTCCTGAAGTGTAGTAAAAAGGCACAGGATACACACAGGTGAGATGTATATCTATGTACATTGGAATATGCTGGATCGGCTGTTGGGAAGACACACTTTTATTCCCTTATAGGTTATTTTCTAGAAAGGAGCCAGAAGTCAGGATTGAAAGGCACATGGGAAATAGTCTGGTCCTGGGGGTCCCTGTTTGACCACCTTAGTTCTTCCTCGAGTGTCCTCGCTGAAGTTTCAGTTGTTAGAAGGGTCACACGAGCTTGTGAGTGTGAAAAGCATTTTGCAAACATTGGGAGAAGACTCGGGAGCTGCAGCAGTGACTATTGCACAGGCAGCCTGTGGATTTGCGCCACATTTTTCCTTCTGAATAAAGAGAAACAAGACTGTGGGCTGGCAGGGGCAAGGGGGGAATAGAGTATCACACCCAGTTCTCCTTTAGCATTGAACAAGGGTTGAGTGCACTGCTACAAGGTGTTATTCAACCCTGTTAAGCTGCAAACATGAGCTACACAAGAGAACTTCAGGTGCTTAATAGCAAGCAACAGTAAGCAATGCCCAGAGCCGATGATTACCCTTGGGCAGGAGAGAGGCCACATTCGCACGCTGACAAGTCCCTTTGGAGATTATCTGCAGTGTGTTTGCAGAGGCAAGACTGCCAGAGAGCTCGGTTTCCAGCAGTGTGATCCACGGAGGTAGCAGGAGAGGTATGAGGACAGACAAGGGGAGAGAGGCCAGAACAGTGGAGGTGAAATGAACTCAGAGGGCAGGGAGGAGGAAAGCCCGCAGACAAATGGCATCTGGGATGTTTACCTACATCAGTCACACAGAAGGCGGGGGGTCAGTGGGTGGTACCCAGGTTCACACTGTTATGAAATCACCTAGTATAGAACGTCCGGTGTAAGCAAATCAGAGATCATAGTGAAAGCTACCTACGATTTGAAAGCTGGATTTTGCATTATCACAGAATAGTGAATAGAAAGTGCCCAACCACGGAGGACTGAGGCCAGTAACAGCAGGCTCTTACCATCTTGAGTCATATGGGCCTGGGCTCTGGCCAACTCTCTCTGCACTCCATCTTGCTGGGGATTGGCCTGTGTGGTTTCCATTTATGAGCTCTGTAGCCGAGCCGACAGAATCTGGCCCGCAGCATTGGTGATATTTTCCTGGTGTTGGGTTACCGGTTTCCGTTTCTTTTCAGCCAGGGTTGGATTTCCGAATGTGTCGTTTGGACCGGGATACTTTGAGAGTTACTATTACTGATCATGTGGAAGGAGATTGCTGAAGGGCCTTTTGTCAGCAGTTTGTGAACCAGGCTAACAGATCCTTAAAGAGGTGAAAGTTAAGGACTCCTGCTGACTTTAAAACCAAGCGATGAGCGTTAGGGCATTATTTCATTTCATCTTAAAATTCGGAACGTCGTTCTTGTGTAACATTAGTTTCCTGTAGTCCAGGGGCCTGGGGGTGTGACTCCATTGGTAGGATGCTTGCCTAGCTGGCGTGAAACCCTGGGCTTGACTACACAAACCAGATGTGGTGATACACACCTGTGGTCTCAGAAGTCGGGGGGGGGGGGTGGAGGCAGGAGGATGAGATGAAGGTCATTTGTGTCTCACAGAAAAACAAAACAAAAATGCAAGCCAACATGCAAGGAATGGGGCAGTTTTAGTTAGTCCCTCCCTCCCTCCCTCCCTCCCTCCCTATCTCCCTCCCTCCCTCCCTATCTCCTTCCCTCCCTATCTCCCTCCCTCCCTCCCTCCCTTTCCCCCTCCCTTCCCCCTCTTTGCTGTCATTCAATTTCTTCCACGGGCTTGTCTTTCTTGCCCTTTCTGGTTTTCTTAGCAGACCATGGAGCCCAAGGAGAGGTCTCCCTAGGGGCATCTTGGGTACTTTTCTCTCATGTGGTTTAAGTGTGTTGCTTTAGCACCCCTGTGGCTAACTAATTTCTTATTACATAGGGACCAGTTTGCTTACTTTACTGGTGCGTCCTTTCCAGGTAGAGCCTAGAACTTTTGAAAATGCTGTCAAAATGGTGTCAGTTTATGTGGTGTTGGTTGAAGATAGCTTGACAAGGTACCGTCTCAACAAAGATCCAGAGAGCCTTTGTCAAATCTGAACGCTTAAAAGTTTTATGCGTACGAGCATGTATGCGTTTGTTTACGTGTGTGGTAGGGTGCACATATGTACCCATGAATGTGGAGGACAGAGGTTGATGTTAGATGGCTTCCTTACTTTTTCTCTACTTTTTAAAAGTACTTTTAAAATGTGTATTGGTGTTTTGCATGCACTTGTGCCTGTGAAGGTGTTGGCTCCTGGAGTTAGAGATAGTTGTGAGCTCCCACGTGGTTGCTGGGAATTGAACCCACATGCTCAGGAAGAGCGGTCCGTTCTCTTAATCACTGAACCATCTCTCCATCCCTCTACTCCCCCCCCCCTTTTTGATGTGAGGTCTCTCATTGAGCCTAGCGCTTGCCAAATCAACTAGACTGGCTGGTTAGTAACCCCCAAGGCTCCTCCTATGTCGTCTACTTCCCCAGAGTTCACCTGGATGTGTGGCTATGCAGAGCCCCCCCCCCTTTTTTTAAACGTTCTAGGAAATTGAACTCAGTTCTTCATGCTTGTGTGGCAAACGCGTTATCCATGGAGCGGTTTCAGGAGGCGCAAATCTTTGACTCTTTAAATGGGCCTTACCTGTCGTACACTGTTGACATTAAGAGGAAGAGATGCGCAGTTTTGGAAGTGTTGAGAAGTAGCAATTGTCCTTATACGGAACATCGGTAGATCTAGATTGTTGTCTAGAATAGAACTTTCGCTCCTTCAGCAGATTCTTTTTTAACATTTAAAGACCTTTTCTTCCGAGGGAGAGAATAACAGCTCTTGAGAGAGTCCCAGTGTTTTCTTGGCTACATAGTGAGACTGTCTTAACAACAACAAAAAAGAAATATATAAATGATGTGAGATGTGTCTTACAGGCACTCTGGAGAGGGAGCGTGGAGGTACAAAGCCCATATCGCCTCCCCCTGTATTTATTTTGTGATATCTGTGTGGAATGGCTTGTAAAGGATTATGAAGACCCAGCCATGTAAATTAGTTTTGAAGAGCTGGGTGGTAGAGTTTAGGCCATTATATCAGTTCAGCAGTAGGCCCTGTAGGTGAAGAGCACCTACTGCGCTAATGCTAATGGTTGACCTATGGTTTAACAGAAACTTTTCAAACCATTTTTAATGAGATACATCTGGTCTCTAAGAAAAAGAACCTAGAGCTGGAGAGATGGCTCAGTTGGTTAAGAGCACTGATTGTTCTTCCAGAGGTCCTGAGTTCAAATCCCAGCAACCACATGGTGGCTCACAACCATCTGTAATGGGAGCCAGTGCCTTCTTTTGGTACGTCTGAAGACAACTACAGTGTATTCATATAATATACAAAAGAAAAGAAAAAGAATCTATATATTAATATAATCTATACATTAATATAACTGTTAATATTTAGAAAAGTTGGGCCCCTTAGGAACATGCACTTTGTAGTAACTGAAGCCATTTTATCTCTTCCGTGAAGACCCCTTTTGGAAAGGACACCAGTATGCTGAAGTTTGCTTTGCCTCAACTCCAGCTTCCCATGCAATTGGAGTTTTAAAAATTACCTATCTTAAAATTTGTTTAGAGATGTTGCTGTGCCTGGCTGTCATTGGTCTAATAAGTGTATGAAGACATTTGGCCTAGAAACAAGTCTGTCGTGACTGGAATCTTGATGTGTGGAGGACAGATGTCATTCATTGCATGGTGGCATTTTTTTTTTAAAACTCTCTGAATTTTGATGGCCTGGTAAATCTGATGAGTTAGAAAATTCACTAATTTTGTGGAACAGTTTGAAGAGTATTGGTGTTAGGTCTTCTTTGAAGGTCTGATAGAATTCTGCACTAAAACCATCTGGACCTGTGCTTTTTTTGGTTGGAAGACTTCCAATGACAACTTCTATTTCTTCAGGGGTTATAGGACGGTTTAGATGGTCTACTTGATCCTGATTTAATTTTGGTACTTGGTATCTGTCAAGGAAATTGTCCATTTCCTCAAGATTTTCTAGTTGTGTTGAATACAGGTTTTTGTAGTAGGATCTGATGATTTTTTGAATTTCCTCAGTTTCTGTTGTTATCTCTCCCTTTTCGTTTCTGATTTTATTAATTTGGATACTATCTCTGTGCCCTCTGGTTAGTCTGGCTAAGGGCTTATCTATCTTGTTGATTTTCTCAAAGAACCAACTCCTCGTTTTGTTGATTCTTTGTATGGTTTTATTTGTTTCTACTTGATTGATTTCAGCCCTGAGTTTGATGATTTCCTGCCTTCTACTCCTCTTTGGTGTATTTGCTTCTTTTTGTTCCAGGGCTTTCAGGTGTGCCATTAAGCTGTTAGTGTATGCTGTCTCCCGTTTCTTTTTGGCGGCACTCAGGGCTATGAATTTTCCTCTTAGCACTGCTTTCATTGTGTCCCATAAGTTAGGGTATGTTGTGCCTTCATTTTCATTAACTTTCAAAAAGTCTTTGATTTCTTTCTTTATTTCCACCTTGACCAAGTTATCATTGAGTAGAGCATTGTTCAGCCTCCATGTGTACGTGGGTTTTCTTTTGTTTTTGTTGCCATTGAAGACCACCCTTATTCCATAGTGATCTGATAGGAGGCATGGGATTATTTCTATCTTCTTGTATCTGTTGAGGTCTGATTTGTGACCAATTATATGGTCAATTTTGGAGAAGGTACCATGAGGAGCTGAGAAGAAGGTGTATTCTTTAGCTCTAGGATGAAATGTTCTATATATATCAGTTAGTTCCATTTGGTCCAAGGCTTCAATTAGATTCACTGTGTCCCTGTTTAGTTTCTGCTTTCCTGAACGATCCATTTCAGAGAGCGGGGTGTTGAAGTCACCCACTATTATTGTGTGCGGTGCGATGTGTGCTTTGAGTTTTAGTAAAGTTTCTTTTACGAATGAGGGTGCCCTTGCATTTGGAGCATAGATATTCAGGATTGAGAGTTCTTGATGGTGGATTTTTCCCTTGATCAGTATGTAGTGTCCTTCTGTGTCTTTTTTGATGACTTTGGGTTGAAAATCAATTTTATCCGATATTAGGATGGCTACTCCACCTCGTTTCTTGGGGCCATTTGCTTGTAAAATTGTTTTCCAGCCTTTTACTCTGAGGTAGTGTTTGTCTTTGACACTGAGGTGCGTTTCCTGCATGCAGCAAAAAGCTGGGTCCTGTTTACGTATCCAGTCTGCTAGTCTATGTCTTTTAATTGGGGAATTGAGACCATTGATACCCAACTCGTTCTATGAAGCCACAATTACACTAATACCAAAAGCACACAAAGATCCGACAAAGAAAGAGAATCTCAGGCCAATCTCTCTTATGAATATCGATGCAAAAATACTCAATAAAATTCTTGCCAACCGAATCCAAGAACACATCAAAACGATCATTCACCACGATCAAGTAGGCTTCATCCCAGGGATGCAGGGATGGTTCAATATAAGGAAATCCATCAATGTAATCCACTACATAAACAATCTCAAAGAAAAAAACCACATGGTCATCTCATTAGATGCTGAGAAAGCATTTGACAAAATTCAGCATCCTTTCATGCTAAAGGTCTTGGAAAGATCAGGAATTCAAGGCCCATATCTAAACATAGTAAAAGCAATTTACAGCAAACCAGTAGCCAGCATCAATCTAAACGGAGAGAAACTTGAAGCAATCCCACTAAAATCAGGGACTAGACAAGGCTGCCCTCTCTCTCCATATCTTTTCAATATAGTACTTGAAGTTCTAGCTAGAGCAATTAGACAAGAAAAAGAGGTCAAAGGGATACAAATTGGAAAGGAAGAAGTCAAACTATCACTATTTGCAGACGATATGATAGTATACATAAGCGACCCAAAGAACTCCACCAGAGAACTCCTACAGCTGATAAACGACTTCAGCAAAGTGGCCGGATATAAAATCAACTCAAGCAAGTCAGAAGCCTTCCTATACTCAAAGGATAAGCAGGCTGAGAAAGAAGTAAGAGAAATAATACCCTTTACGATAGCCACAAACCATATTAAGTATCTTGGCGTGACGCTAACCAAACAAGTGAAAGATCTGTATGACAAGAACTTCAAGTCTCTGAAGAAAGAAATTGAAGAAGACCTCGGAAGATGGAAAAATCTGCCATGCTCATGGATTGGCAGGATTAATATAGTAAAAATGAGCATCTTACCAAAAGTAATACACAGATTCAATGCAATCCCCATCAAAATCCCAACTCAATTCTTCATAGAGTTAGAAAGAGCAATTCAAAAATTCATCTGGAATAACAGAAAACCCAGAATAGCTAAAACTATTCTCAAGAGTAAAAGAACCTCTGGGGGAATCAGTATCCCGGACCTCAAGCTGTACTACAGAGCAATAGTGTTAAAAACTGCATGGTATTGGTACAGTAACAGACATGTAGATCAATGGAACAGAATTGAAGACCCAGAAATGAATCCACACTCCTATGGTCACTTGATCTTTGACAAAGGAGCTAAAACCATCCAGTGGAAAAAAGATAGCCTTTTCAACAAATGGTGCTGGCTCAGCTGGAGGTCAACATGCAGAAGAATGCAAATTGACCCATCCTTATCTCCTTGCACTAAGCTCAATTCTAAGTGGATCAAAGATCTCCACATAAAACCAGACACACTGAAACTAATAGAAGGGAAACTAGGGAAGAACCTTGAACATATGGGCACAGGGGAGAATTTCCTGAACAGAACTCCAATAGCTTATACTCTAAGATCAAGAATAGACAAATGGGACCTCATTAAATTACAAAGTTTTTGCAAGGCAAAAGACACCGTCAAAAAGACAAAGCGGCAACCAACTAACTGGGAAATGATCTTTACCAACCTTACATCCGACAGAGGGCTAATATCCAAGATATACAAAGAACTCAAGAAGTTAAACTCCAGAGAGGCAAGTAACCCTATTAAAAAATGGGGTACAGAGCTCCACAAAGAGTTCTCACCTGAAGAATATCTAATGGCTGAGAAGCACCTAAAGAGATGTTCATCATCCTTAGTCATTAGGGAAATGCAAATCAAAACAACCCTGAGATTCCATCTCACACCAGTCAGGATGGCTAAGATCAAAAACACAGGAGACAGCAGTTGTTGGCGAGGATGTGGAGAAAGAGGAACACTCCTCCACTGCTGGTGGAATTGCAGGCTGGTACAACCACTCTGGAAAGCAGTCTGGCGGCTCCTCAGAAAACTGGGCATGACACTTCCGGAGGATCCGGCTATACCACTCCTGGGCATATACCCAGAGACTTTACCTGCATGCAATAAGGACACATGCTCCACTATATTCATAGCAGCCTTATTTATAATAGCCAGAAGCTGGAAAGAACCCAGATGTCCCTCAACGGAGGAATGGATTCAGAAGATGTGGTATATTTACACAATGGAATACTACTCTGCAATTAAAAACAATGAATTCACGAAATTCCTAGGCAAATGGTCAGAACTTGAAAATATCATCCTTAGTGAGGTAACCCAATCACAAAAGATCACACATGGTATGAAGTCACTGATAAGGGGATATTGACCCAGAATCTCAGAATACCCTAGACACAATCAGCATATCAATAGATTTCTAAAAAGATGGAAGGAGAGACCCCTGGTCCTGGAAAGACTGGATGTAGGGGAACGCCAGGACAGAGTAATGAGAGGGGGTTGAACGGAGAAAAGAGGGAGGGAAGGGGGCTTATGGGACTTTCGGGGAGGGAGGAAACGGGAAAGGGGAAGTGATTTGGAATGTAAATTAAAAAAATAAAATAAAATTAAATTAAAAAAAAAAAAAAAAAAAAAAAAAAAAAAAAGAAAATTCACTAAAACTGAGCTGACAGCCAACGCTAGAAGTATCAGAAAATCAATCAACGAGTGGGTGTACAAATATGCTACTGTCAGCATCGAAGAATATCTTGTGGGATTTCCATTGACTAAAGGAAACCCTCTACACAGTTATAAAGTACATGGAACATTTTTGAAACATTTCAAAATGTAATTTGTAGGCTACAGCTACCTGTGTCCAGCAGACAATACTACATATTTTTTGTAAACTATAAACAACAGGAATAGTCCGATAGAATGAATCTTGTTCACAGATGCATATAGGAAAGGCTATCCCAAGTTTAATGGAATTAAAATTATTTAATTTGGGCCAACAGATACTTTAGAAATCATCTAATTCAAACCATTTTTTTTTCAGAAGGAAAACTTGTTTCTGGCTGGTTAAATGACTCACTTGAAGGTCAGGGAGATGACTTAATCAGTAAAGAGCTTGCCCTGTAATCAAGGGGACCTGAGTTTGAATCCCCAGCACCTGTGTAAAAAGCTGTGTATGGTGGGCTGTGCTTCTAATCCCAGTGCTGGTGTGGGTGGAGACAGGGGATTGCTGGGGCTCACTCTCCAGCCCTCTTTGCCAAATCAGAGAGCTTCAGGTTTGGTGTTAGGTGTCTCAAAAGCTAAGGTGAAGAATAACTTCTGACCTCTATGTACATGTAAATATGCATGAATAGGTAGGTGTACACACACACACACACACACACACACACACATGTCCCATTTGTACATAAGCAGTCAACAGTCATGGATTCTCATCTCTTTTACCAGTTATGAGTCACTGCAGGTACTACAAAGTCCTACCACTCTCTACTGGTGTGAGTCTCTCACTGAACCTGGAGCTAGACCAGGGACTTCCAAATTCTACAGTCTCCATCCCTACAGCACTGAAGTTTATAGGCACATGGGCAGCCATGATGTGAGTATGGTCTGTGGTCCTTGTATGGCCAGTGTTTTTACCCTCTGAGCCATGAGCAATGACTATTATTTTGTTATTTCGAGCTATTGTGCTCTCCCTCTCCCTCCCCTCCCCTCCCTATTTCCCTCTCCTTTCGCCTCCCCCTCTTCTCTCTCTCTCTCTGTGTGTGTGTGTGTGTTTGTGTGTGTGTAGGGGTACATACCATGGGATATCTTTTCACACATTCTCTTTTTCACTGTGACTTTGGGGACTGAGTTCATGGTGTCAGGCTCGCACCCACCCACCTACCCTCTCTGGCTCCATACCGTCATTTTAATAAGATTATTATTGTATATGTATGAGTGTTTTGGCTGAATGTATGTAAGTGTACCACATATGGGCCTGGTCTCTACAGGGTCCAGAGGAGAGCACCAGATCTTCTAGAACTGGAGTTACAGATAATTGTGAGATGCCACGGGAACTGAGCCTGGGTCCTCTGCTGAGGCCTCTATCCTGCCCCTTACAGTTGTGTTTTTTAAAGTGTGAGCTACTGGTGGCAAATTAGTTTAGCAGGTAATAAATTGTGTATGTGTGTATGCATTTTTGTGGGTACACGTATGTGTGGGGGAGGGAGAGATAGTTTTCATCTAATTTTTTTCTCTTGAGACACAGTCCTACTACATAGCCCAGGCTGGCCTCAAAAAAATACAAAACAAAACAAAACAACCAATTCTTTATTTCTTGCCACTGTACTTGACTTTGTCACATGGGCCTCATGTTTATTCAGCAAAACACTTTGCCCATTGAGCCCGCCTCCCCACATGTCCTAAGTGATAACTGGGAGGCTGAAGGTCTACGTAACCCCACCCCTCTTTGTAGTGTTCACATGCAGTGACTGCAGACGCATCTAGCATCTACGGTAGGAATGTGCGGTTGGTAGGAATTTGAGCCACGTAGTGATAGGTTGATAGGAATTTGAGCCACGTAGTGATCTCCATGACAACCTTAACATTTTTACAGCTGTGTCAGAACAGTAAATCCATGAAACTATCATGACTCACAGGTGACCAACTTTATACGAGGCAACGTCTTCCCTGTCCCTTTCCCTATCAGCCTCTGCCCCCATCTTCTGGTCCCCCATTCACTGTTTCCGTCTCTTGTCACGTGGTCCAGGCTTGCTCTGATCTCACTGTCCTCCCCAGTACTTAAACAGCAAGGATACACGATGGGTTTGTGTGCTTGAGCCTTGGGAAGAGTTACAAAAACCGATTAAATTTCAAAACCATCTCTGCAGGCCTTGCTAGTTATCGAGCCCTCTGATATATAAGATGATATCAAAGGATTCCTGGTTTTAAGGGGAACCTGTCATTAAGGGTTACGTGGGAATTGTAGGATTTGCACCGGTCGGGGAAACCTTGAAGACAGGACATTGCCTAGTGTGTGAATTTGTTTTCTCCCTTAGACCTAAGTTGTAGAGCCACCATGATCCTAGAGTGTCTCAGCTTTTGCAAACACTCTGATTTGTTGACCTTGTGGACTCTCAGACTGGTCTCCCATTTTGTCATTGAGCGTGAGGCTTGAATTTTAAGCAGCTGGGACAGTTGCTTCAGCCCAGCCCTGTTCTGTGCTGTGAGTCTTCCCGTCCCAGTGAACACTGCAGGGATTTACTTACCATGACCTACTTTTCCTCCTGAGAGGTGTGTCTTGCAGCCGTTTGCCCTGGGCAGCGTATGTAACTCGAACATGTGCTAAGCATGATTTTAGTTCCATGGGGGATAGCCCTCTGTTTTAATATCTCATCTGACCCTCGCAAATCCATTTAATTGCAGCTATTTTGATATCGAGCCAAGGCACTAAAAACCAGTCGGCTCCCAGCGGGAGACAGTAAACTTTTGATGGCCGTCCCAGTAAAAGTGGAATTCTTCTGCAAATAGATGCTGCTTCAAGAATTCTTCTTGTAAAAGCCCAGGGAAGTTGGCAGTCTTTGGGGTGCTTTGGGGAGGGATTGTGGCAGGTGCCAAATGGCACATAGCTACTGTATGCTTGGAAAATGTTAACAAGGGGCTGGACTCCTCTGAATGTGTGTCTTGGCCTTTAGAGATAGCTGCCATGTAGGAAGAACCATCTTTTAAAACCAAATGTAGACCTTGGGCATCCTCCAAGGGAAGTGTTGTAAATATATCCAGGCTGATACTCATGGGTTTTCTTTGTAGAAAGAAAAGAGGGAGTGTTTAATAAGAACCATGAAGTGTTTGAGCAGAGACCATGAATTTCAAAGAGGTGCTCTTCTCCTTGAGGCCAGGTTCCTGTAAATATTGTGTTTCTAGTCCTGTTTCTCTCTGTACCTCCCCCATAGTGTGGAACCCCTCCCTTCAAGGCCATTTGTGGGGAGGGGTGGTACTAGGAATTGATATTGTTGTATTGCACATGCTAGGCAAATACATCCCGAGGAACTACACCACTGTCCCCTTTACAGCCTTTTATTTTGAAAGAGGACTCATTAGCCGCCCTCAGACTCTCTCTGTAGCTCAAGCTGGCCTTGAACTTATGATCTTTTCTACTTAGTCTGCCAAGCAGCTCAAATTATAATTCTGTGCAGCTAGGCAAGGATGGTTTTGATTATTATTTTTTTTTTTTTGAGACAGGGTGTCATTCCTTGTGATGCTTGGCTTTGACCTGTCCCCATAGCCCCAGGGTGTCATTGAATTTATGGTCTTCCTCAGTCTCTGCATTCTGGGAGGGCAGGTGTGACCTGACACCTGGCTCGGTGGCCGCATTCCCCCCCACCGCCCCAGGTCCTGTTTTTAGTGCAGGAGTTAACTAAGTCAAAGGATGGCCACAAAGCAGCAAGGGAAGAGTAATCTTATCCTATTTTGACTTTCCCCCCTCCCTCTATTGAGCTTCTGGTTGAAAGCAGTCTTAGGAAAAACATTCTACTTTTGGACTGGGTAGGCTGAGATTAAAAACAGCCATCAACCACTGACCAGACCCAGTTAATTCATGACTCTGTTATATGTATAAAGGTAGCTTTACAGAATTACCCCTAGCACAGTTTCTCTGGTGCTATTATAAATTCTTCTCACACACACTACCTTCCCACCCATCTTTAAAGTCTTCCGTTGTAACATTCGGATACCCTAATGCATCGGAATCATGAAGTACAGGAAGGGAGAGTGTGGATTTGGATTCATTTTGGAGGGCGGTGGGGAGAGGATCAGCTTTCCCACCCAGCAAGGTTTGGTCTTCTTGGACTTTTCTTCCCACTTCCCACGGGTCTCTCTGGAGTGGATGACAGAACTTCCCTGAGCCTGATGTATTTGCTGGTGGTTCATTGCTGCTGTGTGTTGGCTAGATTTGGGGTCTACAGTTGTCTGAGGTCATCTCTGCTCTTGGAAATGCTGCAGGTAATCCAGAAACCTTTTGAGAGCCTCATCGGTGCTTAGGGAGTTTTACATTTCCGAGCACTTGGAGCTGGGGTTTGAGGGACCACGACGATTCGCCTATGACAGCTGTGTCACCAGGCACGTCCACGTGCCTTTTCAAATGTGTTCTGTGCCACGGAGTGTGGCATGTCCACGTGCCTTTTCAAATGAGTGTTCTCCTGTGCCACAGAGTGTGGACGGCGTATATGAACATATTGCAGCACAGATCTGGGAAGGAGTCCCAGTGTGTCCGCCTCATTCCGTCCCCCCTGCCCCCCAACCCCGCTTGTTCTCTGGAGGGGGGAGGGCTTAGAGCACATGTGTGCCTTACACAGGCCATATGGAATCCGCAGTACTGTGCAGCTCTGACAGCTGCTTAAATTATCTGTGACACCGCATCCCACCATTAGCCAGGGAGACGGATGGTTGACAGTTTCCGTCAGAGGAGGCGAGGCTCTGAGTGCTGGAGGAGTCCTCCCAGGCCTTATACCGTGTTCACTAAGTGTAGTTGGAAGCAGGAGCGTTGGGCTGGAGAGCGTGTAAGGCACGGTCACAGAGTCACACACACACCCCTTCATATCCATCCCCCGGCCCATCCTGAAGTGTGACACATCACTGTATTGAAGAATTTCCCAGCAAGAACAAAAGAACAAAGACTAAGAAGCGCTTGTTTGCCCCGTGAACTAATGTCCACAAACTCTGCTTTTACACCTTTCTCACCAGTCATACTCATGTCCCATATTTATGAAATCTTTGCCTTTCAAAAAAATTTTTCCTCCCTTCTTTTCTACATTCTGATTGCTAAGCCAGAGTCTGTCCTCTCTGAGGTATGATGACCTGGTCTTTTAATATCTTCCCTCTGTTAAGCAGGTTAGAGTGTCTCTCAGAGACACACCATATGCAGACTAAGTAGTTATCTTCATTGTTCCTTTTTTAAGATTACCAGGGAGGGAGTCTTCCAGTTTCTGCATTGTCTTGCCTGCTCCCCACACTGCAAATAGAACTCAGGGTCACACACACGCCATGCCCATTCCCTGCACTGGAGTTAGAACCCAGGGTTGTACACATGCTGGGCAAATGCTTGGTTACAGAGCCCAGCCCTGCCCCAACCCCTGCAAGTTTTATTTAGTTTACACTGTGACTTATTTTTCATTATCATGTGAATTATTAAACAGTGAGAAAATGCTACACATTGCTTTGCTGGGTTTTAATGTCAGCTGTTTACATGTGATCATGAGACGCATCATGAGACATAATAACGGATGAGACATGATGCTGTGTAGTTGGTCCGAGTATAGGATGTTCTCGTTCATGGTGAGAGATACTGCTATTCTTTTGTCTCTGGTGATAGGTCATTTCCTGAATGTGTACCAGTATCCCCTATTGTAGGATCTTGGTATACTATTATTATTATATGATATCTTCTGTAAATGTTTTGGTTTTTTGTAACTGAAAGAAAGGCACGTCCTTAGCTGAACAGGTCCAGAGTGACAGAGATGATTCCAGTTAAGCATCTGTCTGTTGTGTCTGCTCCTTCTCCATGACTCCTTCTCCCATGAGCAAACCATCTGCTCTGCTCATACCAAACAGGGTGCTCTGTTGTCTTTGGAGTACAAGAGAGTTCGGAATCAAGAAGCCAGAGGTGTAGACCAGCATAGAGCTTAGAAGCATGCTTTAGGGAAACTTGGGGAAGATGGCGGCCACACAAACATGAAGACCTGAGATGGGATCGCTGGCACCCAAATAAAAAGTCAGGCATGCGCATCTGTAACTAGGCTCTGTGGAGCATGCACATCTGTAACTGGGCTCTGTGGAGCATGCCCATCTGTAACAGGGCTCTGTGGAGCATGCGCATCTGTAACTGGGCTCTGTGGAGCATGCGCATCTGTAACTGGGCTCTGTGGAGACAGACAGGCAGATTCCTGGAGCTCACTGGCTGGCCAGCCAGCCTAGTTGAATTGATGAGCTGCAGTTCAATGAAAGACCCCATAAAGACACCCCCCCTCCAATCACATTTGATGACCCGAGTTTGATCATCTGAAACCCACATGGAGTTTGATCTCTGGAAGGACCAACTCCTGTAACTCGTCCTCTAACCTGTCTACACACACGCCGGTGACACACGCATGACTCTCTGCTCCAAATGCATAAATGGAAACAAAAGAATAAGATGGGGGAAGAAAGGCGTGGAGCGTGATAGAGGAAGACAAATACTCGACATTGAACTCTGACCTCCAGGTGAACATGCACATATTGTGCATGCACTGGCAAGCACACACACACACACACACACACACACACACACACACACACACACACACACGGAAGTGGGATTCTGATGTCTGGGTATAGTTTTCCTTGCCAGAGGGAGTCATTGGGGTTCCACTGCAGAGCTAAGTGTATATCAGAGCTCGAGGGACACACTGGGCTTTTACCCAGGACCCAGTTGTCTGAGATGGGATTCTGCGCCATGTGGATAAGAGAGCTGAATATGAACCATTTGAACTGGCACTGGCTGGTTTGGGATTAGGAGCAGTAAATGCTAACACAGGAGATGCTCATTTGGCTATCCTTGGTAATGTTGCTGCTTTTATGCTTGAAGAATTGTAGGGAGCTGGAGAGATGGTTCTGTGGTTATGAGCATGCGCTGCTCTTGCAGAGCACCAGAACTCAGGCTCCGGTACCTACAGTTGGCTCACAACCACCTGAACTCCAGCTCCACGGGATAGAATGCATCCTTCTGGATTCCACAGATACCTGCTTTTACATGTGCACATACCTACCTACCCACACACACGCACACACACACACACACAATTTGTACATCTTAAAATATTCAGAGGTATTATCAGTTCAGTGCCTGACAGAGAGACTTTACGTTTGGTCTGAATAAGTCTGAGGCATCACTACAATAAAAACTACCCATGAGCAGTTAGGAATCTGGCACTTGGGAAAGGTCACAGTTGCGTGTGTAGGTTCAGATGCACCATCAGACCAAACGAAAAACTCCTGCCCCCCATCCCCACCCCAAAAGAAAAGAAATAGGTGGAGAGCCATTGAGAGAGGTACGTGATACCAAGTTAAGGCCCGTGTGTGTACATGCACACACATACAATTGAATATTATAGCAGATTGATGCAGAAATAGACCCAGTTGGTGCTCAGCTGGGATGAGGGACAGAGAATGTAGGTTGAAAGATCTGTACTAGAATAGCCCCCTCCCTCCCCCCTCCCCCCTCCCCCACTCCCCTCCCCGATGTGGAGCAGGATGAGAGGGGGTGAGGGAGCTTGCAGATTTCCCAGGCATGGGACCGCCAAGACTGACACAAAGTTTAAACTTTGCTAATGCCACTCCTGGCAACTTTGTCAATGCCACACCTGGTGAGAAGAGATGTCTTCCAGCGTTGCTTCCAGCCATTTGAGAAAGACTTCTTGCTCAGTCTCTTAAAAATTTCAAATGCACATGGCTTTTGATCTTCCTTCCCTTTACACTCTATCCCATAGAAATTTTAAAAGCAGCTGTACGCACCATGCTTGTAGAAGAATATTTACAGCAGTGTCAATTGTTGTGAGAAAGAAGTAGATCTGAAGTAGATGCTTTCCACATGGGGACAGTTGGATACACACTAGCACATCTGTATCTTGGATTTTGCTAGCACCTGAGCTGGTAGGATTCCGTGAGAAAAGAAGGAAGAGACATTGTAAAATGGGATTTCACTTTTGTACATGCAAAAGGATAAAAAGATTCTTGTATGTTGCTTGGAAGGATGGAGTTAGGAAGGATAGGAAGACATGGATGGATGACAAATGGACAATGGACAGATGGCTATTTCTGAGCTGTCTCAAGGCGTAAAACTTTGAGAAGTCTTCACACACATAATGTGAAGGACATGTACTAAGTTACGTGTGGATGTCTCGGGTGAGGAAATGAGGATGATTTTTCTTTTTCTTTTTTTATCTATCATCTGTCTATCTGTCTGTCTGTCTGTCTGTCTGTCTATTTTTGGGTTTTGGGGGGCAAGTTTTTTTTTCTCTGTAGCCCCTGGCTGTCTTGGAACTTACTCTGTAGACCAGGCTGGCCTCGAACTCACAGAGATCTGCTCATTTCCACCTCCCAAGTGCTGGGAGTAAGGTGTACGCCACTGACATGGAGCTGGTTTTAATTTTCAACTGCTGGTTGCAAGAAGCAAGGCTATTGGTTTTAGGGTTTAGAGATCATTGAGAAGCTTTTAGAGAGCAGTAGAGGATGAGAGCCCCTGCTTCTCAGGTACAATCAGTGAAGAAGTAGACAAGGTAAGCTTCCACAGTTGCTGTTGTGATAGGGTAGCAATAACTGTGAGTGTGCAATGACTGTGAGTGTGCAAATATCTAGATTTCTCTTTTAATTCTTTCAGTATTTGCCAGAAAGTGCAACTGGTCGATCATATGGTAATTTCGTCTTAGATTCTTTTGGGGAACTATACTTTTTTTTTCTTACCACATATCATTTACTTTCTCATCAAGAGTACGTAAGGGCCCTAATTTTTACCGTGTATTATAGATCTGTCTTTTTTTTCTCCCAAAATTTATTTTAGGGTAGAATTTTAAACACTGCCTGTGTGTTGGTGTAGTATCAATACACGTGTGTTTACAGTATGCTTTACTTATGTGTGACCCAGTGTGGACACTATTTCAACCTAAGAGGAGCCCTTGTTCAGAGACCCCCCCCTTAAAAATTCTTGTAATACCCCCACTAAACTGATTTTACAACCCACTAATTGGTTATAGATCACCATGTGAAATGTTCAATAATAATCTCCAAGACACTAGATCAAAGTTCAACCATTGCTAGTTGACTAACACATCTTCTTCCATTTACTGGGGTGAATGATGGTAAAGGTATCCCTTCCAAGGGCTATTTTTGGTCATTCACATGATGCACCCTACCCCCATTTTAAATATGAATACTCATCCTACCTTCTATCCAGTGGCCATCCCTTCCTGATCAGTGAACTTCACAAACTAAGGTCTTCCCAGAGTTACAAGATTATCACAATCTCAGGGACAAGCTACAGCGAGTTTAGAATTTACCAAGTTCTAAACCCGGCTTTCCTTATCTTTTCCATATTTAGCTTTCGAATAGAATTTGTTCAACCAAAACCTGTAAGAGTTTGGCAGCCGTTCGCTCAGTGGCCTCATTTAAGTAGATAAGGACACAGTTTGTGCGCCCTAATTGGCCCGACCTCATGCCTTGTCGCATAGCTTGTGATGTCAAGGACAGGACACAAGTTCAGGTTGCTCTACTTTCACTGGGCACAGCAGTGCTCTTGTCTCCATTTTGACTCAGTGTGCCTCAGCCACTCACTCCAGTCCTCTGTAGCCTGAAGGACCTGATAGGATGGCTGGGCCCGAGACTCACAGCCTCACAGCCAACCTTTCAATGTGGCCTCCTTGAATCACCTCACAGGAGAATGAGAGCATCACACCTGGTGTCCATCCGTCCGTCCGTCCGTCCGTCTGTCTGTCTCTCCCTCCCTCCCTCCCTCCCTCACCTCCCTCCCTCTCTCCCTCCCCACCATCCCCATTGTATTTACCAGGCCAAAGGAGCTTGCAAAAATGCAATCACCTGTCATCACATAGCTCTTAACATTTGGTAATTTTCCAAAGAATGATTTGACAAGAAAAAAAAAAAGAGAGATTTGAGAGACACTTGGAAGGCACCACTATGCTGAGTGCCCCCCTGCCGCTGTGAATGGCTGTCCAAGTGGTTACCCAGTGTCAGGCGTTCTGTGTGTCGGGGCACCTGCTCAGTTGTGTGTGTATTAGATGTAGGGTCTTGCTATACAGCCCTGGCTGACCTTGAACTGGCAACCTGACCTCCAGGCTCAGCCTCCCCAAGGCTGCTATTACAAGCATGCATGCCCAAGCCTGACTTATTGTCCATTTCTGGAAGAGTTCGTTTGCATTTCTAACATATTTTAATGCCAAGGTGAGATTAATAAACAGGGTGTGTGTGTGTGTGTGTGTGTGTGTCTCAAGCATTGCACAGCTTTGATTGTGGGGCATCTGTCCATGGCTGCTTGCAGATACAGTTACTGAGAAGTTAGAGTTCTTTTGAACACAGTGGCTGGTTATTGCTTCAGCAAGAGATTTGGTTAGCAAATATGAGACCCTGGGATGTTTCTTCACAAATCGTTACAAGGCTATCCATGAGCCCTGCTGCAGGGCCTGTCACTGTGGGTTTCTTTTCATAATATCCATCTTGGACTGTTTTTCTTCTTAGCTTTTGTTCTGAAGAAGTGTTTTATTTTGTGTTGCTTTCAAACTAGAACATCCGAGAAACGAGGAGGGATCTGGCTTGTGTTCTGTCATCATCATTGGCCAGTTCTGAAATCTGTCACTTTTGTTCTTTAAGGAGTTTGACTGATTGGATTTACTTGTGGCCTCTTTGAGCCACTTCAGAGGAGAATAGGAGTCTGGTTGGACATGCCGTTCTGGGAAGCCAGGAAGAACTCTACTCCCTTTAAGCCAGGCTGTAGCTTGAAGTTAAATCTAGAGGGGCATAGTCCCGATATTATTCATGGATGGTTTTTTTGTGATCTGGACAGAAGGGGTCCTTAGTAAGCATTAGAGTTTATTGACAGAATCTGTCTCTCCACATTCAACTCTGCCCTTCCGTTTCAGCTTGCATACTTCCTGAGCTGCATCTAGTGTTAGTGTGGATGGTCGGGGGCCTGTGAGCATCTCTGCTGTTTCTGCAGCCCTGAGCTGCTGACCAGTGATGCCTTGGCCTGGAACCAGCTGGAAGTGAGCAGTTTTAAGTGGCTAAGCAGAGACAGAGACTTATTTGAAGTGGAATAAAGGCAGATCTCTTCTGTCATCCTTTGCGGGGCTTCCACATCGAGCCTTACTTCTGGGTTCACTCAGCAGTGGTGACATGTCGGAAGCCCTTTGCAGACTGAAACGTCGCTGTGTTTTGTTCCTCACGCTTGGAAGTCTACCTGCTACCTTCGATGGCCCCTCTCTGTGATCCGTTCTCTGAACTGCAGATTGTCACTTTATACATTACATAAATTCTAGCATCCTGGTTTGTGTAGTGAAGGCGTTGGAGATAACAGTTCCCAAAACCTATTGCCTCTTCTAGGCTATGTTTAAAGTCTGAGGATGCAGGGACTATAACTAGGTGGGCTTTCAGCACCACATTCAGAACTCTGCATCCCACTCTCCCAGCACCAGAGCAAACAACCAAAATATACACTGTACACGCAGTTCTTAACACCCAATTCCCTCCCAGGCAGCAGAGCAGGGTGCAGGCTCCAGGGTGAAGATGTCCACAGTGGATCTGGGTTTTCATCTAGTCTGTGCCTAGAGCTTTGGCTCTCTGTATCTTTCTGTTCTCTGCAGATTTATGATCCCAGAAAAAGGTGCCTCTGATTAGAAGTGGTGGGCTGAAGTGCAATTGAGTTCTATATCCATCTGCCTTATGAGGCTAGACTAGGAAAAGATTAGCTTCTCCCCACTGACCCCTGTAGGAGGGGTTGTTTAATTGCTAACACCAGAATGAGAGAGAGTAGAGGCAAATTAAGATAACATGGTCCACACTTTAGAATCCTCCTACAGTTCTTGCTGGGAATGGTGGTACACACCTCTAATCCTAGAACTTAGGAATCAGAGGCAGGTGGGTATCTGTGAGTT
This sequence comes from Tokudaia tokunoshimensis, assembly GCA_036184795.1. Lineage (NCBI taxonomy): Eukaryota > Metazoa > Chordata > Mammalia > Rodentia > Muridae > Tokudaia > Tokudaia tokunoshimensis. Next base: position 76,969,064 of record BTHU01000006.1, read on the forward strand.
GAAGTCCAACCTGGTCTACATAGTTCCAAAACAGCCTAGGTTATATAGAGAAACTCAGTCTTAAAAGATTAAAAAAAAAAAATCTTGGACAACAGATTTTGTGGGAGAAATAGTGTAATTTTTTTTGTCCCTAGAGGATCAGAGCTGTGTTTAAGGATTGTATTTTTTTGTGGGAGATTGATAAACTATCTCTGCTTACACTAATATTTTTACTACATAGGAAAATAAAAATCTTATTCCTCAATTGCAGTTATATTTAGTTTTTGAGGGGTTGGCACTGGTGAACTGGATATTATTATAGACTGAAATCTATATATAGGGACATTCAAATTAAATGTGGTCTGAATCCATGTCTTTAAAAAAAGAAAGCAATTACTATGTTGGAAAGCCAAGCTATAAAAAGCAAATGAAATCATAGGAGAGAAAAGTCAGGATTTTCTTCTGTTGAGCAAATGTGCCCGAGCCTTGTTTCCCCTCTGTGACCTGCAGTGGCAGAGTGGGGATGCATTAGTCCCAAAGTTGGATTAGATAGATATTTGAAGGTGGCAGAATGTTGTACATTGTCCCCTTAGCTGTGGCTGTGTGTGCTATATATTAAACACAGGAATGAGACTCGCTAAGTCAGTTGGCTTGTACTTTGTCATATGCCATTTTGGTTCTGGAGTATTCCATGGAAACTAGCTTAATTTTAAAAGGAGGTGGGTGATTTTTTTTTTTTTTTGAGAAAGAGAGAGTACTGCTAAGTCTTCCAAGCTGGCCTCAAACTGGTCCCTAGTCTCCTGAATACTAGGATTATAGGTGTAAGCCATCATGCCGAGTGAAAATTATTTTTATGTAAGATGTGTTTATGAATGCTGTGATATTTTCTTTTTTTCTCTTTGTGCACACACACAGACATGAGTATCTCTTGTTCCTCTAATACCCCATCCTTAGTACCCTTAAAGGATCAAAAGGAAGAAAACCATTAGAACCTTCTGGAAAGTTCTAAGCCTTTCTTCCATTGAGTGGTAAGTGCTAGCCTCCCTGACAGTTCTGTGATTTGGAATGGGGACCAGCCTTGATAGGTCTGTTCTGTTCTTTGGCATCCAGCTCAAAAATGCAATCAGCTTTGTAAGTAGCTAGTTCTCAGTTGGGAGTACCTTGCAGCTACTTCTCTAGAGATGCAGTCATCTTTGTGAGTAGCTAGTTCTCAGTTGGGAGTACCTTGCAGCTACTTCTCTAGAGATGCAATCACCTTTGTGAGTAGCTAGTTCTCAGTTGGGAGTACCTTGCCACTAACCCTCTAGAGAGGCAGTCACCTTTGTAATGTAGCTAGTTCTTACTCAAGAGTACCTTGCAGCTCTCCAGAGCTCTGAGAGTGACAGACAGGCTAAGCATCCACACTGAAACTTAGAGCAGCCTATAGCCAGGCATTTTCTTTGCTTAAATACATCCCAACCTTGGCTAGATCCTAGATAAGGGAACCTTAGAAATTGTTTTATTTATCAATGTGTGTGTTTTTGCAGGAAGGTGGTGGGTGTGCTCATGCCATGAGGTACCTGTGGAAGCTAGAGGACAACTCTTGGGAGTTGCTTCTCTTTCTCCTACCTTGTTAAGGCAGAATCTCTCTTGTTTCTGCTACATTGAGTATCACAGGTACTCAAGTTTCCAGAAGACTATCTTTTCTTAATTTCCCATCCCCCTAGGCATGCTGGGTTTACTGATGTGTACAGTTCATCTGACTTTTATGACTTTTACATGGTCCTGGGATTTAACATTTCAGATTGTCATGCAAATATATATATATATATATATGAATGGTATTGTTTCCTTCTCAGTGTGATTGCATTTGTATATATGACGCTAATTTTTCATCTAGCTACTTTACTGAATGTGTTTATCAGCTGAGGTTTTCTGGTGGACTCTTGAGGGAATAAGAGGCTAAAGAATGTCCTAAAAGGGACATGTATACTGTACCCCAACCTACCACATGCCACAGCTCAGGAATCACTCCAGAAGAAGGCGAGGAAAGAGTATACAGGTGATAGATCACTTCAAGCCGCCTTCTTCTGGACACATCAGGGCAGCTACACATATAAACTCCCAGCTCTTGAGATGGTATGGATAAATCCTGTGCATGCCCAAGTCAGATGAAAAGTCCAGCACGGAGACGGGAGTTGGCTCACAATCCTACGCCTAACAGTGGGCCCATAGGCAACTGTCAACCATGCTCCAGAAGACGACCATACACCTAAGAAAATTTGAAGCAGCACAAGTTAGTCTCTAAGGACAACAAGAAACAAAAAGGAAGGGGTGTGTGTGTATCCGTGAAAAGTTTGTGTGTCTGTATCCGTGAAAAGTTTCATGTGTCTGTATCCGTGAAAAGTTTGTGTGTCTGTATCCGTGAAAAGTTTCGTGTGTATATGAACAAAAACACATAGTATGGAATTTCCAAAGAACTAGTAAAAAGTGAAAATTAAAATCAGAATCCTAGGGACTGGGGCTGCTGCTTAGCCGTAGAGCCCTTGCCTAACACCTTAGGGGTCTCTACTCAATCCTCACCACTGAGAGCAAAAATCAACCTGTGCAGTGAAAACTGAGTTCCTCAGGTTTTTCTTCCCTTACCATGAGACACTGACTGTCTCAATGCTACGCAATCATTCTCTGCAAAATTCCCTGTGGTTGATCATCACATTTTGAAGGGAGCCAGAGACTACCCGACCCAAGGCTGAACGTATTTTGGCAACGAAGGGGCTGCGTGCTGGTGATAGATGCTTTCAAGGAGAGCCGGGCAGGCATGGAAGGACTGACTCACTGTGAGTCACTCCAGCCGCCTGTGTGGCCCATGGTGGAGCTAGCAGCCGTTGAGAGAGTAGAGGCGGATCTTCGGCTGTCCCATGAGAACAGGAAAGGTGAAGAACTGAGAGGTGAGAGTCTGTCCAGCCTGTGCGAGTGTGGACTCAGCCTTGCTCAGGGGTTTGCAGGATGCTGTCACAACCATTTTGTCTTTAGCCTTGTGTGGGGCTGCTGGAGGTCCTACCCCTTGGTGAGATATACAGCAAAGTACTGGGTTGGGGAGAGGAAAACAAGCCTTTACATTTGTGTGGCCTGCATCCTTGCCACCTTGAAATGTGCTCAGTATTGTGGTCTGAGTCTCCATGTAAATGGTGCCTGATATGCCTTTGTCCTTCTCCCTCAAAATATCCTTTCTTGATGACTGCCCCCGCTCCCAGCCAAGATAGGATCTCACTATGTAGCTCTTGCTGTCCTGGTACTCACTATGTAGACCAGGCTGGCCTCAAACTCAAGAGATCTGCCTGCCTTTGTCTCTTGAGTGCTGGGATTAAAGGCGTGTGCTACCACCACCTGGCTCTGATGATTCTTTATGAGTTTCTTTTTTTCCTGCATAAACTTTAGAACCAGCCTGTCATTTTGCTTAAGCATACGCACATTCATATGCATGTACACAATAAATGATTTGAGACTGAACTAAACATGTATCAGAATAAGGAGAATTTGCCTACTTCTGAGTTATATCTTTTGAGATGGATGTGTCAAGATTTTTTAAAAGTTTTTTTAAAAATATTTCTTTAAAATGTAGATGTTATCATTATTTCCTATTTAGTGGTCTTTCTGATGATGAAAAAGGATTTTTAATTTTAGGTTTTTAATTAATATTTGTTATTGTTTTGTTTTGAGATGGGCTATGCAGGAGCTCATAGCCCAGGCTAGCCTCACACACTTGGTGGCAATCCTTTTGCCTCAGCCTTCCAATTTGCTGAGATGACAGGTGTGGGACAACATACTCATCTGGTAAAGGGCTTTTTCCCCTTAACACATTTCTTGTTGGTTATTGCAGATTTATGGAAACCCACTCCCATTACCTATGCATCGTGAGACACTTACTGAACTTCCTAAATCTAGTAGGAAGTTACGTGACTGTCTTTGGTTTTTCTCAGTGTACATGATATCAATCTGTCAAAACACTGTGTCTTGCTTCTTGTTTTGTATTTCTTCCTGCCTTGGGATTCATAAGTGATCTGATCTTCCCTCCCTGCTTTTCTATGCTCAGGAACCAGATGTAACATGCGTTTACGACTGACTGAGGATGTCATGGTTACCATCAATGAAGCACAAGGACTTGGGATGATTTGTATGTTATGAGGACTTTCTATGTTTGAGAGTTGCGGGTGGTAACATGCACATCTAGTCCCTCTTCTTGGAAGGCTGAGGCAGGAGGATCAGCTGAGCCCAGGAGTTTGGGAAAGGCAACCTTATCTCTTAGAGGATGGGAAGAAAATATGAAGGGTTGTGAAAAAAGCGAAGAGATCATATCTGCCTTAGATTGGGAGGGAGGCGGGGCAGGAGGGAGAAGCGGAATACTTTGGAAGAACATCAAAGCCTTGATTGAGTCTATTAATATTTATTAACACCTTCTCTCCTTCCCCAAACAAGAAAATAGGCAGACTGTTAATGTTAAAACAGACTGCTTTCTGCTCATCAGAAGAGTTGATTTGAAAGGTTTTGTGGTAACACCTCACATTCAAGTCTTGGGCCGCCCTGAGACATCAACGGGGGTGGGGGGTGGGGGGTGGGGAGGGGAAGGAGGGGCGGGGCAAGGAACAATGGCTAAACATTGGCTGAGCTAGCCAGTGGGAGGAGCTGTTTGGTGAGCCTGGCTGCTCCACTTCCGGTCAAAGCTGTCCTAGTATTGCTCACCTATTTTTACTGTACCTCAGGTACTTCTCTTCTGGCATAGTGGATTTGGCTGTGGAAGAAGTCTGGCTGCTTTCCCTTATCTCCGCGCGATAATCTAAACTAGTAACTCCCCAGGGAAAGCTGGCCCTCTCTCTCAGGGTGGGGCTCTGGTTTTCGATTCTATCCTTAGTTTTGGGAACATCTCAGGAAGTATAACTGAGCTCAGTAGGAAGAGTATCCATCTATTTCCAGATAATGCAATTAGGCCACGCCCCCTTTAGAAGTCCTGGAGCCAAAGGTTGAGGAACTTGGTTTTGTAATCGTGTCCACTAGTTGCCTGTTCCCATAGGTCTTTAGTCATTCCCAGTTGACATCTCTTTATCACATATAGAGACTTTATGAAACGTCTAATGCAGTTGGTAGTCTAACACGTAGTTGAACACCTTCCAACATTTTGGTACAGCCCTGTGGTCTTTTATGACTTATCAAACTATACAAGAGTTGGGTATGGTGTGGGATTCTAGCCCTGCATGATTGGTGGGAAATCACCTGAACGAAGGAGTTCAAGACCGTGTCAGATTCTGGCAATTTCTCAAAATCCAGTGAATAATAAAAGAAACTGATTCACTGAAATGTAATAATAGTAATTGCTTTCATATTTACTTTATTAGTTTTTGGGGTGAATCAAGAGTAAAACACATTGCTATGAATAAAAGCACACTGTTTTTAATTTAAGGTGTCTGTGAAAAGCATTTAAATCGTTACACGAAGAGAGAACAAAAATCTTGTATATTTGGCCCAGAAAATCATGGGGTATGCTTTGTAAGAGCACATAGTAGGTCTGCAAGACAGGGAGGAGGCATATTTCATATATTCCAGTATGTGAGATCAGAGTAATGCAAGAAGAGAGATTATGTTTACACAGAGCAGTACAAGCCGTTTGGCCCAATGTCTGTCTCCATCTCTCTGTTTTTTTCCTGGTATGGACTTACTTAGGAGCCAGTGTGAACTGACCTACTTAACGGTGAGCAAGATCAATGCTTGAAAACAGTTACCCGATGGTCTCTTCCTTGCTAGCCGCTTGCCAGGTGTGGCTAACATTTGACAGGCCAGAGGCTGAGGGCAGCTCGCCTATGTCTAGCAGGGAAGTCATCATTTAATTCCACATGAGCCAAATCCAGCAGAGAACTGAGGTCTCTGATACGTCATCCCCGGAGACTCCTTTGAGGGTAACTGGCCTTTCTCTTTCTTTACCTTTGCTTTATTCTAAGGCCCTTGTACATGGAGAAGACATTTTTTTTTCTAAGCATTTGTGCTGTTGACTAACAGAAGTTTCCGTCCACAGAAGAGTCAATTTGTTGAAGAGTTTGTCTTTTAAATGGAAAGCAGCTGTGTTAAGTGACTGGTGTTTCAGGATCATGGGTCATTAAGTGTCCGTCCCGTGGCCTGTGCGCCAATGCTGTTTCTTAAATCCACGTTAACGGGTCAAACTGGTTTCAACTCATCTTGTTCCCAGGCCTGTTTCTCTTCCTAGACCTTGGGAGTTAACTAAGGCAGGTGGATCCCATTCTGAATATTTGTAGATTCATGGTAGCCACCATAGCCCAGGGCCCCTCCAGGCCCTAACTGAGCCTTTGTTGAGTGGACTTTATTGGCAACAGGAGACTCTTAGCTTCCTAGGGACAGTAGGATGACCTGTAAAGAACAGCTCTTAGAAACCAAACATAGCCTTATTCTGCTACTGAGCACCATTATTTGTGATCTACAATATTTCCTGATTATTACTATGTAGTTGTACTACTATTGTGTAATTGGTAGGCGTAGGATTTGCTTCTGGAATTTCAAAGCTAACCAATGGACTAAGCACAGGGTCCCCAATGGAGGAGCTAGAGAAAGAACCCAAGGAGCTGAAGGGGTTTACAGCCCCATAGGAGGAACAACAATGTGAACCAACCAGTACCCCCAGAGTTCCCAGGAAGTAAAACACCAACCAAAGAGTACACATGGAGGGACCCATGGCTCCAGCTGCATATGTAGCAGAGGATGTCAGACATCAGTGAGAGGAGAGGCCATTGGTCCTGTGAAGGCTCGATGCCCTGGTGTAGGGGAATGCCAAGTCAGGAAATTGGGAGGTAGGGGTTGGTGAGCAGGGGGATGGGGGATGGGATGGGGGTTTTCAGAGGGGAAATGAGGAAAGGGGATAACATTTGAAATGTAAATAAAGAAAATATCTAAAAAAAAAATAAAAACAATGCAGAATGTTTCTTGGTTTTCTGTTTTAAAACATACAACGGGAAGGTCATGGTGTTTTAGGAAAATGGCAGATGTGAGCTTTGATCAGAAAGCCGATGGAATCCCCCAGTGTTAGAGCATGCTTCTGAATTGTTCAGAAAAGCAGCCTTTCAAGGCCACATGGCTGCACTTCTGGACGGAAAGGGACAGGAATTCTGGGAAGGAGAAATACAGCATCTCATTAACGGAATAATCATCCCACCTATCTCATTAGGAATATGATTTTAGGTGAATCCACCTTCCTGAGTGATGGGTCCTACCTTCCTGAAGGGTTCGTCTCAATTGGCTATTGTCCCTGACCAAATGCCATGTTAGGTCTCCACTAAAGCTAGGAATTTTTCCATATATGTATATGCATATGTATATGCATATACATACATGTATACATATACATATATATGTATGTATGTATGTGAGTACACTGTTACTGTCTTCAGACACACTAGAAGAGGGCATCAGATTCCATTCTAGATGTTTGTGAGCCACCATGTGGTTTCTGGGATTTGAACTCAGGACCTTTGGAAGAGCAATCAGTGCTCTTAACTGCTGAGCCGTCTCTCCCGTCTGAGATTTCTCCTCTTGTCTAGAAGTAAATGGTTTTCTTTTTGCAGTCCTTGCTGATGCTGTGCCAATTATGTAGGTCTTTCCCCCACCCCCCCACTTCCTTTTCTTCTGAATTGAGGGTAGACCCTATGGACTCCTGAATGCTAGGCATGCATTTTACTGCAGAGATACACCTCCAGTGTAGGTGTGACGTTAAATCACATTTATTTCGTACATGTGCACGCATGTGTCTTATTATATGTATGGAGGTCGGAGGACATCTTTCAGGATTCAGGTCTTTCCTTCCATCATGTAGGTCCTGGGCATCTGACTCAAGCTGTTCGAGCTGGCAGAAAGCATCCTTACCCACTGAGCCACCCCACCTATACCCTACTAGGAAGTTTTAAAGATATTTGCTACTAGCTGATTTTAAGTTAACATTTTTTAATGCTGAGAGGATCTGCACTAAGAGAAACAAATCCCTAAGCCCATCTGTAATACACGTAGGAACCAAAAGTAGTATTTCAGTGAGACTGGTATGGACTGAAGATACTGTCACAGTTGAAGAGGAGGAAAACAGGAATATGATTTGGAAGAAGTGAGTATATGATTTGAGCACCAATTCCCTATTTGCTGAATAGATGTGCAAATAAAGTTTAATTTAATTTAATTTTATTTTATTTTTAATTCTTGGCATTAACGGTACCCGTCTGTTATTTAAATGGTCCAAAAGGCTCATTTAAGTGCTGAAGGAGACTCATTTCCCGTGTGTGCACTGACTGACCAACGTTGCTGGAACTGCAAAATCTATACAATTTCAAATTTAATTTATCTCCTCTTTGTTCTATAATTGGGAAAATTAAACCCAATTCAGTCCCAGAAGAGGTCTCTGGAAATGCCTGGACGGTCTGGTGTTCGTGATAATCATGTTAATGAACACACAACCACATTAATGAAAAGGATGGTCACCCAGCAGATGGGCAATTATTTTGGGGACAGGGTCATTCGTATTCCCTGCATGGTTGACGCACATGTCCCCTTACATAGCTGTGATAACAGTACTACAGCATGCTTATGTTTTGGAACAGGAACATTTTTTGTCTTGGGTCTTTCAAGGCAGGGGTTTCTCTGTGTAGCCCTGGCTGTCCTGGAATTCTCTGTAGACCAGGCTGGCCTCAAACTCAAGAGATCTGCCTGCCTCTGCCTCTGCCTCCAGAGTGCCTGGGACTAAAGGTGTGTGCGACCACCACCTGGTGAGACAGGAACATTGTTTGCAGTTAGAATTGTAAATTTCATCAGGCCTTGGAGTTCAGTGCTTTATCAATAATTGTTGATCCATCTTTGGGTAAATTTGTCTGGGCAAAGAGAGGAAATTTGCACAGGCAGGGCAGGCTTAGGGTAGGCTTTTTAGGTGCAAAGTGATTAATTGGCATCTTAAAGATTCACTTCACATAGTAGGTCTTCAGGAAATGTGTGTTAGAAAATGTTGAGTGGAAGAAAGAGGAGCGAGCAGAAGGGGATAGCATTGAGATGTGTCTTGTATCTCCCCCACCCGCTCAGTGTTCCCCAGAGCCTCGAGCAGGCTAAGCAGACTCCCTACACTTGAGCTGTGTCCCCAGAGTCTCCGGCCCTCATTGGTTTAAGTGTCTTTTTCTTTTGGCACTCCAGTTGATCCCATAGGTCTCATTACTTCTAAAACTCTGAAAGTATTTGAAGGTTCAGAAGTTTTACGTCGTCGCCACATTGAGGTTGTATTGCAAGGGGCTTCACGTAATCCTCCTGCAACCCTCCAAACCCTCCCCTCATGTCACCAGCTTGGTTCTGTGTGGTCCCATCCTGTTGTTCGAGATCGTTCTGAGTTGTTCTAGCTGCTTGCAGGGCACTGCGACTGGGCCCAGATCTTCTCTCCATTAACTTGTGCACACTTGCGACTAATTTTCTGGGTCCCGGTTTTCTTGTTTATAAGATTGGAACCGTAAAATATTTCCCTCTAATCTAAGTGTCAGCTTTAAATGGTAGGTTGCGCTTTATACTATACCTGACATATACTGGATGATAAAACATTTTCCAGATCATAGTTTATTTACCCTCCCTCCTCCCTTCCCTCCCCCCCCCTCACTTTTTGTTGGAATTGTTTTGTTGCGGTGAAGGATTGCTCAGGTGGAGACTGCCCTGATTCGGCTTCCTACCTGCCTGAGGCTGTAGGACGCAATCATGCCACACTACAGGTTTCTGTTGTGAATGATTGATTTCAATGCCGGCGTTGTCCTGGGGGGGGGGGTTTGGGTAGGATCACTGTCCCATCCATCTCCCAGAACAGACTGCTGTTTGCCCTCATGTGCTGGCGTCGGTATAAATGGTTGTCACTGTCTTTACCCTTTCTTATCCACCCCTGCTCTCTATTCCTGACTGGAGCCCTGCAGGTCGGGTGTTTGTGCGGTGCCTACTTGACTAAAAGAAAGTCTTCCTTTCTCCATTTCACTTTTAGGAACCAAGGGCGGATGGATTTTCCTTTCTCAGTCTATCATAGGCTAAGATACTTTCTTTGGGGCTAAATTTCTCACTAAGAAGAATGTAAAAGTATTTTTTTTTTTTTACAGAGGGGTAGGGCTGTAAATCCGAGCACGGCTTACAGTGACTTGTGTCTCAGGCTGCGCGCACCTGGGCAGTAATGATGTAGGAAAGGGAAGGGCGGGGCTCTGGGCTCTAGTTGCTGCAAACATTCCTGAACTCTCCGGCCCCTGTTGTCGTTCCTGATTATCCCCCTGTGGTGAGAAGCATTTCAGCCCCACGCTGCCCTCTGACCTCTATCTCCCACTGGAGATATTGCCTAGAGTCATTGCCTCTCATCCTCCTCTTTTCCTTCAGGCAAGCCTAGGGTTCTCTGTGCTGTCTCGTGGGCTATCAGACTGCCTTGTGGCCTGGTGCAGGCAGAGGAGGGAGGGGCCCCGGGAAGCACAGCTTGCTGCTCCTATGAGACTCGGGATTAGCAGTTCTGTGTGGAAGTTTGGGGTTCCTATGCTTGGCTTGTTTTCATGGCCCCAGATTCCATTCCTGCTGCGGGGGAAGGGCAGGGCCCTGTTCTTCGCGTTATCCCGACACAGCATTTCATCAGACTCCTGTGCTCCAGCTCTGCACCCACTGTCAGCAGATGCCGAGTTTGCATTCTGTGGCTAGTGTGATGGCGGCGTGGAGCACTCTTGGGCGCTACTGCTTTCTTGGATACAGCTGTGGGTTTGGTGGGTCATAGGGTAGTTTTATTAATATTTTGAAGATACTATTTTTTTGGTTTTGTTTTTTTTTTTTAAATCCATATTGTTTCCCACAATGGCTGTACTAGTCTATGATGGAGACAACAGTGTTCAGGGTTCATTTATTCAGTCTTTTTGGTACTAAGCCTCCGTACTCCAGGGGCTGATGGCCCGCTGTGGTTTTGACTTGCCTTTCTTTGGCCAGTAGTGATGTTGAGTGTGGTTGGATATACCTGCTGGCCAATTCTTTATAAGCGATTACTTAAGTCTTGCCCTTTTAAATTAATTATTTTTTTCTACATTTATATGTGTAAGTGTGCACGTGTGCATGCATGCATGCAAGTGTGTGTGTGTGTGTGTGTGTGTGTGTGCGCGCGCGCCTGTGCAGAAGCCAAAGGGAAACCTGCAGAAGCCAGCTCCTTTATTCACCATGCCGGTTCTAGGAATCAAACTCAGGCCAACCCTTGCTGGTAAGCACCCTGACCTGTTAAGCCATCTTGACTGGCCAGGTTCCTGGATTCTAAATGTGTCTCCTCCCCACCCCCTATTGATTTGGAATTTCTTATGTATTCTGGAAATGAACAGCTCAGAAATACAGTTTGCAAATGTTTTCTTCTATGGGACCCATGCTTTGTTGGCTCCCAAGCTCATATAATTTGTGGGGAGGCTCGTTAAGAAATGGGGTACAAAAGACCATTGTTTCTGTTCCAACAGGAGAGCCAGACTAAAGGATTGCTTACATACTGTGGCGGGTGGCTCCTCTGAGCCTTGTTCTCAGAAGCAAAGAGTTGGAAAAAACGTGCTACATTCAGAAGACTTGACAGGTAGCTGGGAAGGCCCTGGGAATGGAAAATGGTTTTATTCGCTTTAAACCCAACTACAGCCCATGTTAAATTTAACCATTTTTCCAATTTCCCATTTGGCAATAATTTGTACAGTAATTTAGTATTACGAAGTAACCTTTGACCAAAACCAATTACCTTTGAGTTTCTCGCCTAGAAGGCTGCTTGATAGAATTTTAGAAGCATTTTCTGGAGAAATGGACTAAAATTTCCATGGTAATTATGACCTTGAGGTATTCTGGTGTCAAAGAAGATGCACAGCGCACTCTCCTTTGTCTGGTAATTGCTTTTTCATCTTTGCTCCCCTCTCCAAATAGTCTTCCTATCTGTGTCCTTACTTAGATAAATAGTTCATCAATCAGAGATTAGAATAATCTCATTACCTATGGGAATTCCTCTCCTGGCTCCAGGCTTTAATGTGGTTGTGAGGGAGCTGTTAGCATCCAGAGCACCACTTAGGGACCAGATGGACTCACTGGAAGCAACTTTCAGGATGTCAGGGGAGGCTCTCATGAGACAGCAGAGAAAGCAGAGAGGAAGCCTGGGCTCGTTGTTAGCGGAGTGGCTTTGGTTTTCTCCTTTAGCAGTGGGGTAGCCATTTCTCCTCTCTGCTTCCCCTTTTTCTGTAAGAGAAATGGAGCCTTCAGAAGTACAATTATGTTTGTTCAGTTTCATGAGCATCGAGGGAAATCTAAGAACGTGCCTTTGTGTGTGTGTGTATGTGTGTATGTGTATGTGTGCGTGTGTGTGCGTGCGGAGGTCAGAGGAATCTCCCAGTGATCCGGAGCTAACCATTCTGTCTAGCGAGCCTCGGCTATCTTCCTGACTCCACATCCTTGTTGGTGGCGTTACAAGCCTGCAGTGCCCATCATGCCTGGTATCCCCTGCCCCACCTTTTAAGGTGTTTTCTGGGCATCACATTCTCCAGCTTGTGTAGCAAGCATGTTACCAAGCAAGACATGGTCCTATCCTGCTGCTTTGACCCTCAGGCTCTTTTTAGTAGCTAGAGAAATGAAATTGAGGGCTGGAGAGATGGCTCAGTGGGCAAGGTTCTCAACTGTGCACGCTTGTTAACCTGAGTTCAGCTCCCAAGAACCTATTTCAAAAAGCAGACACAGCATCGCATGCGCACACACACACACACGCACACACACACACACACCACACAGACACGCACACCCCTCTACAGTCTCAGTGCTCCTAGGTGTTTCCATGGGGAGACAGTGAGGAGAATGCCTGGAAGCGCTTGGGGAAGCTGGCCTGGTGCACACAGCTGTGGAGTCCCTGTATCAAAGAAGAAAGCATGGAGGTTGCTCATTACCACGGCACACATGTGGAGGTCACCTTCATGCACGCATGCATAAGTGCACTCGTGCATGCGCATACACACACACATATACACACATACATGCATGCACAAGTATGGGCACATAAAACACACAGGCACACACATACTCTCACACAAACACACACAGGTACATATGTACACAGATACACACATATATTCAGAAGACTAGAAAAAAAACAAAACAAAACCGAAACCACGGTTCAAGGGTTGACTTTCCTTGCTGTGGCTTTGAACTTAGTGTGATTATTTTGGGCTAGCTCCATACTCCAAAGAAAGAGAAGAGGGTGTGATAGAAAAAAAAAAAACACAGCATGAATGAGTGAAGCAAGGAGTTTTGTAGCGAGTTTCTGTGATTTGTGGAAGAGGAAGAATTTTTTTTTAAAGCTAGATAAAAGATTAATTGATACATTCATGGTACGGCTCTCACTCGTAACTACTGTCAGACAAACACCTAATTCTTGCAGGCTGTATTAGCCGTGCGTGACTATTTGCTAAACGCTCCCTAGACTGTAACCTTACAATAGTTTAGTTAAAATATGGTCAGATAGGTTTTAAAATGCGTTTCCTTCTGTATACCTTTCCCTCTCTGAGGCAGCGATTCTCAGCCCGTGGGGAGAGACCCCTTTGGGGATCTCATATCAGATATCTTGCACCTGAGAGGTTTCATTATGATTCATAACAGTAGCAAAATTATGGTTATGATGTAGCCATGGAATAATTTTATGGTTGGGGTCACAGTGACATGAGGAACTGTATCTAAGGGTCGCAGCGTTAGGAAGGTTGAGAACCACTGAGGTATTCTCATTGTCATTATGATGTTAGGCCCAATTAGGTCAGTATGAAAAAAAATGTTATTTACTTCACAAGATCACTGACATTTTCAGCTTACATTACCCCACCCCGCCCCACCCCCGTACTTTAATTGTAGAAGTGTAATTATAATAACCAAACTTTTCTGATCACCCCACAAATGCCAGTGGCTGGAGGCAGGTTTCTGTGTAATTTTATTTAGGCCTCCCGACACCACAGGAAGCACACTGTTACCTCATGACACAGAGGGGTAAGCGAGACTCTGTTAGAAATCCGCTGGCCGCGCAGATGGAAAGGGCTGGGCTCTGTTGGTTCATCACTTCTAGGCATAGCAGAGCAGGAGGGGGGCCTACAGAGCATCCTCATCAATAATCCCTTGGCAGGCCTGTCGGTCAGGACTTCCAGGGATGGGCCGTTGTTTGAGAAACTGCCCCAGTTGATTCTGCCCCACACTAGGTTGGTGACAACTACTCTATTACAGGATCTGTATTAACTGTAAGTTAGTACGGGAACTGTATTAAAAGTGTCGCGGCATTAGGAAGAGTGTTACTGCTCTCTGTAGTTCAGCTCCCTGTTTTCAGAGTCGGAAGCTCAAAAAGCTAGTTGCAAACAAGAGCTTAGCCCTAGATCTTGTATAGCTCCCAGTCTCTTAATTAGTATCAGTCCCAGCAGTAGAACCCAGACGTGGGAAACTTCACTTGAGAGGTGGCTTACCCGACATCATGCAGGCTACTCTTGTGTAAGTGGCAGGCATAGCTCATTGTAAGATGGTCCGGTGTTTATTGGACAGAACAGCATACATGAAGCGTACCTTAAATTCTATGCCTGGATACTTACTGTTCACTAAGTCTCATCCGCAGCAGTGGTTTAGATCACAGGCCTCTCTCCTCGGTGGGTTGATTAAATAAGTGACACCAACATCCCCAGGGGAGATGAGAGTATCTACTTTCCAGAAGAGATGGATGCAGAGGTGGCGTGTGGAATCCTGCAAGACGTTCCTCCTGCTGAGAACAGAGTAAAATGCTCCCAGTCACACTTTGATTTTGTTACCACGGACTCACAGGACCAAGGATAGTTTCCAACATCTGTGGTGTCTTACGTTCAGAGCCCATTTGAGGATAGATCAGCTATAATGCTACATTACGGTAACTGGGCTGTTCGAGGAGCCCCGAGGCAGGAAGGCTTGCTTCTTGATTCGAGGCGAACCTGCACCCCCACCACTGTCTTGGGGGTCCGCTCTGAACTCTTTCTGCAGCTCTGAACATACATTATCTGAGACCGAGGACTCTTTCGGCGTGTGAGTATTTTCCAGTGCCTTCTCTGTGACATCACCGTTTGCGTGGTTCATTTTATTTCCCAGGTCCGTTGGTTTCTTTGAACAGTCATTTTTAACTTTCCCGACTCTGATCAAATCAATACTCTGATTGTCTCTTGTTCAAAGCAGCCAGGTCTTGCTTTGTTCACATAATATTGTTTAAATTTTTTCCCCAAGGCACTTAGAGATTTATTTAAATTATCCTCTATCTTGTGACTATGGGGCCTAAATTGTGTTTCCTCTAGGACAGAGTGCTCTTTGCTCGTCCTGATCCTTTAATAGTGTATTCTGGATTTCCTCAAGTTACTCACGAGCTCTGTTTTATTTATTTATTTATTTAATTTAATGAAATTGCCTTTGATCTTCTCTGCAATTGCAGACTTTCCAAAACAGGCCTTGTCTTAAGAAGCAGGCTGGCTGACTCTCTATTCCTGCTGATGTCAGAGAAAGTGGGCAGCCCCTCCGAGGGTAAGTGAGAACAGTAAGGAGGCTTTAAACAACTCTCAGTTCCTCGCAAACAGATTCCCCAAGTCTGCCGTTCTCACCCTGTGGGTCATAACCCCCACAGGGGTCACATATCAGATATCCTGAATATCAGATATTTATATTACTACAACCCATAACAGAAGCAAAGTTACAATTATGAAGTAGCAACGAACATAATTTTATGGCTGGGTCACCAGAGCCTGAAGGATTGTATTAAGGGGTCACAGCATTAGGAAGGCCATTTTCCCTGCTGTGACTCTGGCTTCTAAGGATTCTTTTTGTTGGAAAATAAAACAGGAAATGGCAGGGCTGGGCACCAGGGGCTCCCACCACGGTTTTGACTTTGACAATTGTTAGGTCAGCACAGATACTCTGTAGCTCCACGCATGATCTTCACTGACTCTGTGTTTGACTGTAGGGCCCCGTGGAAAGGAATCCCTCATCGCCAGACTGCAGTTTCCCCGTTTTGATCCTTGCTGTTAGCATGACGGGATTTTTTTTTTTCTCCTCCCTTCCAAGATTTCCTCAGACTTTGTGGTCTACCGTGTGCTACTTTTCCAGTTCCTAGCATTGTTTGAAACTGCACAGTTGTTTTAGTATAAGCCCGGGAGCTTGGGGGCTGGAAGGCATTCTGTCAGCGTGAGGAGCTTGGGTGAGAGGAATCCGTCTGGTATTTCACCCTGAGTTTTGTGCTTCTCTGGGAACTTCCTTTCAACACCCTGGGCCTCTTTACAGAGGGAGGGACACTCAGAAGTAGCCACCTGCAGAAGGACAGTCTCTTCTCTCCCAGTCACTGTGCCCAGCTGTGTGTCTCTCAGCGGACTGTGATTTGTTCCTACTGGAAATTGGGTGTGAGGAGAGAGATGCAGTAGGAACCATAGGCTTCTGTGGGGATGTCTCTGTGGAGATTGTTTCAGACAGATTTGGGAAGTTGCCTGTTACAGAGCAGGAAAGGAGAGGGAGAGGAGTGTGGTTTGTTCCCAGGGTTCTGCCCTGGCCTGGGTTTAGGATGTAAGCCACCTACAGTTCTCCCTTTTGAGTCTTTTCCCACACGCTGTTCCTCCGAGCATGTCCTCATCGTAGCTTTATCCCAGTGGGCAGCACTCGGGATGTCTTGCTCCCAAAGGCCTTCAGCACCAAACCTGACCTGTGAGGAGCAGAAACCTAGCAGCACCCCAATCCTGAATGCTCTGTGGATCTCTTCACAAGCCTTTGAAGCCCAGTGAGGTATATGTTAAGCAATGTAGAGAAGGACAGTGTCTCTCATACTACCACCTGTGTATTCATGTTTTAACATTCTTTTGTTACTGTGTGTGTGTGTGCGCGCGCGCGCACGTGCATGTGCATGTGTATATATGCATTCAGAGAGATCAGAATTCAACTTGCAGAAGCTGCTTCTCTTCTTTCACCATGTGAATCCTGGGGATCAAACTTAGGTTGTCCAAATCAGCAGCAAACATCTTTACCTTCTGAGCCATCTTCCTGGCTCCATCTTCCATTTGGTTTTGGAGAGGAAGGGAGGCGTGAGAAACTGACAAGCGTCACTATTGCATAGGAGGCCCTACTTGGCACCGACAGCGGAGTCACTCAGGACCGAGTGGCCAATGCTGGTATCGGCATAACTTAAGGGAGGGTCTTACTAAAATTCACACAGCAATCCCTTTCCAGCCTACTAGGTACTGGTACACCCACAGCAGATAAACAAGAGAATTGACGGAGCTACAAGGAAAAAACGTGGCCGTGACAGTAAGAGCGAGTGTGTCCCAGGATAAAGCACTCAGCAAGAGGCCCCCGTGGCAGGGTGGTGGCGAGACTGAGGAAGCCAGAATGGGAAAGAGGATCTGGGAAGAGCGCTGATGTGTTTGAGAAGGCAGCATCAGGACTGTGGGAGAGTTTTGCTTGAATTATTGCAGGCTAATATTTTTATAGGGTGGTAATGGTGTAACAAACACACGCAGGGCATGCTTGGACAGAAAGGGAACTCCAAATCCTTAATGCAGTCTTTGAAAGGCACCATGACTCCTTGTTGCAGCACGAAACCAGGGCTGCTGCGTCGTGGCTTTGGACTGGCTGCCAAGCACACACTCGAATGAGGGGTGAGGACTTGAACCCCTAGTCCCTCTCCCTGTGGAGCATGCTGAACTGTCCCTGTTTGTTACTTTTCAGGGAGAGAGGACTCAAGGGTAGGCCACGTGGTGGAGGTAGAAGAGGGTGTGAGTTTTCACAACAGGCTTGTTCTCTGGTTAGTTCATCTCTGGGACTTATACAAAGTGTGTCATGGGAACTGGGGATTTGGCTCAAGTTGGTAAAAATTCTAGCCTGGCCTGCACAAGACTCTAGGTTTGTCATTACTCATCAGTCAACTAACCAATCGATCAATGATGATGGGATATGTTTCTGTTTAGTCTGTGTTTTCCCTGCTTCTGCTCATTGACTTATAAGGCTGGCTTGTCAGGGATGGCTCATTATCGTATGATAATTGCCAGCTTTGTTTAGTGCTGGGAAGTTTGTCTTGTTTCGCCTGCAGCTGAGCCGTGGCACGTCGGACAGTTGTGTTAACAGCGGGTCCTCCTTGTGTTGCGGGCATCCTAACAACACATTCTAAGCCCTGGGTTTTCTGATTGGTCCATTTGCCAGAATGGTTCTAACTTGAAATGATGGTCTTTAGAAAGAACATCAATTTTAAAAAAAAATGTTTTAAGTGTTTAGTGGGAAAGGAAAATAAACTAATTAACCTTAGCCCAGGCAAGATACTTTTATTTATAATTTTCCTTCTAAATTACAAAAACCAAACACCCCCTACCCCCCAAAAAAAAACCCACCAAACATCTGATCTTATCTGGTCAAAAAAGAAGATGGTAGTTAAGGGAAAAATGTATCTTAAGCTATGTTAGACATAGGCCTTGCTAAGAGAGCTTTTTCAGGGGGGAAACTGCAGCCTTTGATAGTTTTGCCCAACACTTCCTCAGCACTGGGCCTCTCCTCTGTGAGTGACAATAGTGAGATTGTCCCGGTTATTGGTTCAGAGTGTCTGCAGCTGTCCTCTGGCGAGTAAGAACATTACATGGGCATATTGTGGCCACTGGTTCTCAACCTGTGGGTCGGGACTTGCATATCAGATACCTACATTACAGTTCATAATGGTAGCACCTTTCCAGTTATGAAGTAGAGTAACAGAATTTAATCTGCCGTCCTGCATGAGCCGCTGGAGAAGTCCTGTTAACGGAGCTGTCCACATCTGCTAGAGAGCTGGTTCTTCAGTTTTCAGTTCTACCCGTGTCCCTCTCTAGAGGACCAGGGGTGTGCAGCCCTCAGAAATGCTCTTGTATTAGTACGTCAGGGACGAAAGTTTATTGTGGCTCGCATATGGTTCCAGAGGGGAGGCCACAATGATAAGGGACAGTGTGACAGTAGGCAGTCAGAGCCAAAGTTGGCCAATCTCTTTTGTTACACGAGAAGCCAAGAGAGCAAACTAGAAGCAGGGTTACGATAAATAAATACCTCTCTTAGTTAGGGTTTCCATTGCTGTGAAGAGACACCATGACCAAGGTAACTCTTATAAGAACACCATTTAATTGGGGCTGGCTTACAGGTTCAGATGTTCAGTCCATTATTATCCAGGTGGGAACATGGCAGCATCCAGGAAGGCATGGTGCAGGAGGAGTCGAGAGATCTACATCTTCATCCAAAGGAAGCCAGGAGCAGACTGTCTTCCAAGCAGCTAGACAGAGGGTCTCTAAGCCCACCCTCAAAGTGACACACTTCCTCCAACAAGGCCACACCCACTCCAATGAGGCCACACCCACTCCAACAAGACCACACCCACTCCAAGGCCACACCCACTCCAACGAGGCCACACCTCCTAATAGTGCCGCACCTTGGCCCCAGCATATTCAAACCACACCAGTACCCAAATCCTATCCACAGTCGTACTTTCTATAGAAAGACTCCATGCATCCTAAAAGTTCCATAACCTCCCCCAAAGCAGGCCATAATACTGGGATCAAGTGTCCAAATACAGGAGCCCATGGGGGACATTTTTCTTTATTTTTAATCAAATAACCACTGTTCCTTCTCACCTACATGGCAGTCACTCTCCTTTTAGTCAGTGGAGAGTTCATTCTTTGAGGTTCACAGAGTCCTCTTGATTGAAAGCCAGGCTTTTAATTCAATTATCATTTCTTGATGCTAAATGATGCCCACAGACAAAAGTAGTAGAGATGGGTAGGAGAAGCCAGTATCAGCAAAGAGGAAGTCAGGTAATTCTTTCATCATGGCACACTGTAGGTTTGCAAATTAATAAAGGTTTTCCATGTTACATGAAAGATGTAATGTTAAAGATGTAATATTGAAACTGTGTAATAAAGAACCTCCTGTCATCAGCCAGACCACTCCAGTGGCGTACATTTGTTGAAAAAAGTCCTTCAGAAAATGCCCCGGTACTCCATTTGTGTACTGTGGCCTTTTGTTTGTTTGGTTGGTTTTTTGGTTTTTTTTTTTGTTTTTTTCGAGACAGGGTTTCTCTGTGTAGCCCTAGCTGTCCTGGAACTCACTCTGTAGACCAGGCTGACCTCGAACTCAGAAACCCACCTGTCTCTGCCTCCCAAGTGCTGGGTTTAAAGGCCTGTGCCACCATTGCCCAGTAAACTGTGGCCTTTGAGAAAGACAGAGGTTTGTATCTCAAGACCTGCCGTTTAACTGTGGGAATCAGTTGAATTTCTGCAGCCCGCATTCACACTGAAGAGATGATTTCACATGCTGTTTCTCATAGTCCTGGTATGGGATGGACGAGAACATGTTGTGGCTTCAGGAACATGGTTTTTGGCTGAACAGTTGTGAGCCAGAGCCATTTCCTTCTCTTGGGGAGTCATTACTTGGGTGTGTTCCGTATTAGAAGAAATGTGTCTGGATCCCTGGAATCCGAACCTACTTCCTAAAATTTTTTTTTTTTTAAAAAAAAAATGAGCACAGTATCCTGGGTCATGCAGATCCTTTAAGCTGCTGATTTATTCCTTTCATGGTAGTGTTGATATCAAAGTACTGTACTGCAACAGGAGCCCAAAGAATACCCAGTGGTCCCTTTCTGTGTCAGAAATAGGGCGATGTTTCTCCACCAACGTTTTCCAAACCCAGTGAGATCTGGGGCCCCATTCTCTTCACTTTACAAATCTGTTCATTCCCACTGATGCTCAGATCAGCATCAGAACGACTGTCTTGCACCCTGGCAGCAACCGTATACTCACCAAACACTGTTTGTATCATTTTTAATGTTTTTTTCTGCTGTTGGTGTACAGTATCTGGTCAGAATAGCAGATTATAAAGTTCTTTGGGCCAGCTCCTTTCACTCAATGCAGTGAAGTGATGTCATCTGTCTGTAGGATTGGAGGGGGGGAGGGAGAGAGGGAGGAGGAAGGGAGGGAGGCAGGGAAAAGAGAAAAGATGCAAAGACCAGAGGAAGGTATCAAGGTGTCAAGTGTTCTACTTTATTACTCTCTGTCTTAATACCTTGAGAAAGAATCTCTCGCTGAACTTGAAACACACCTGTTCTGTCTAGACAAGCTACCTAGCAAGCCTTGGCAAGCCTCCTGGGTCAGCCCTTCATGCTCTGGAACTATAGGCACATGCGCAGCTGCACCTATTTACATGGGTACATGTGATCTGTGATCTGTTCTCAGGCGTCAGTAGTAACTACTCTTACCCAGTCAACCATCTCCCAGGAGCTCTGGTGTTTTGTTTGTTTGTTTGTTTTATGCCCTTACTTCATCCTGAGATTCCCCTGACTAAAATCTCTGATTGGCTTTTCTTTTTGTTTGTTTATTTGAAGCAGGGTCTCCCTATGCTGGCCCTGGAACTCACAGATATCTGCCTGCCCCTGCCTCCTCCTGAGTGCTGGAATTAAAGGTGTGGACCATCACCAAGCACCCCCCCCAGTACATGTTTTGTGGATGGAGCTTATTAGTAATAAACTCCAAGTTACTATTACGCCTCAGTGTTGAATTGAAGAAAGGGGCATAAGTACTTTCCTTTGGTATCACATAATGAAGAGCAAGCCCAGATTTGAACTCTCTACTTCATGTTCATGTTCCCCATGTCTCTGTCTTATACTTGTGAGTATAAATATGCCTGCCTGTTTTTCAAGCCAGATGTTGTCATTTACCTTCTGTCTTCATTAGGGTTTACTGCTGTAAACAGACACCATGACCAAGGCAAGTCCCATAAGGACAACATTTCATTGGGGCTGATTTACAGGTTCAGAGGTTCAGTCCATTATCTTCAAGATGGGAGCATGGCAGCATCCAGGCAGGCATGGTGCAGGAGGAGCTGAGAGTTCTACATCTTCATCTGAAGGCTGCTAGGAGAAGACTGGCTTCCAGGCAGCTAGGATGAGGGTCTTAAAGCCCACACCCACAGTGACACACCTACTCCAACAAGGCCACACCTCCAAACAGTGTCACTGCCTGGGTTGAGCATAAACAAATCATCACACCTTCTCTGCTGCATCTTTCCCAGCTTCCTTACTCATTCATTTCTTCTTGCTTCAGTCATACTGGGGTGTGTGTGTGTGTGTGTGTGTGTGTGTGTGTGTGTGTTACAACTTTATATTTTTTGTTCTTATTCTCTTGAGACAGGGTCCTGTTTTGTACCCTTGGCTATAGTCCCTTTGTAGACTGGAATGGCCTCAAATGTATGAAGTTCCTCCTGCCTCTGTCTTTTGAGGTGTGGGTTTACAGGCATGTACCTCCAATCATAGTTCCATCCATGTGTTTAGTTTAGATTCCTTTAGTGGTCAGTTTGTTATGTGCTTGCTGCATGTACCTTTTATTTTATGTGTGTGTTTGTCTGCATGTGTGTCTTGTGTACCACATGTGTATAATTCCACAGAGGCCAAAGAAGGGTGTTGGATCCCCTAGAATTAGAGTTATGGGCAGTTGTAAGCCAACGTGTGTGTGCTGGGAAGGGAACCCAGGTTCTCTGCAAAGGCAGCCAGTGCTCTTAACTGCTGAGCTCTCTCTTTAGTGGATATGGAGACACATACCTGTTTGGAGGAAGTTCCTGTTGAGATCTTTTGCCGGTTTAAAACGTTGGCCTGTTGGTTTTCTTATTACTTTTTCCTAACATGTGACTTGTAATGTTTTTGTAAAGAAAATAACAGGCTCAGATTTAGTGGGAAGGCAACATAATTTAGTAAAAGGGGTATTGATTCAAAGCTTAGGAATGCGGTAATGAGAGTTCTACAACACACCGTAAATGATACTTTAAGTGCTTTTATTTTATTTTATTTTCCATGACTAAAAGGCAGTGTTTTAGGCAGTCCATCATCTTGCGGTGGTCAACTGATTGTTTATATTACAAACTTACTGCATTCCAAAGGATGGGGCATGGGTATGTATTGGTGTATGTGTGTTGGTGTTTGTGTGGGATGGTAAGTAGGGGTATATATGTGTATTCAAGCGTGTGGGCATATTTGCTGCATTGGCGTCCTTATCTGTGATGTAACTACATGAATATGCACATTTGTAAAGTTAGTGATCTACATGAATAAGTACGCATGTAAAGTTAGTGATCTACATGAATATGCATATAAATAAATATATATAAAGTTAGTCATCTATGTGAACAAGTACATGTGTAGAGTTAGTGATCTACATAAATGTGCACACATGTAAAGTTAGTGATCCAACTTAAGGTTTGAATACTACATGATTGCTACAAATGAGCAAAAACTGCATGATACATGTTCCGACATAGGGCAGTACAGCTAAAGGATAGCTTTGGATAAAAGGAATCCATAGGACAAAACAGACATGATGTAGGAAGGAATGGCTGAATAAATATAGCCAGGTCCTGTCTGATTATCCCAGGAAGATCCAGATTGGCTTAGGTCTGAGGATAGACCTAAGATCAGTTGGTGTCTTAAAGCTTTGGAAAGTGCTCAGACTGTTTGAATAATAGTGAGTGCTCACCTCAGCATCTTGGTGATAGGTTTTTTGTTGATAACTAACGAGTTTACCTCTATTTTGTTAAAAAAGATCCTTTAATTCTTCCAGTTTAATGCTTCCCAAAAGATTTCCTTTGCCGGGACAGATGTGTAGGGTTGTCGGTGCTAAGACCAAGTCTAACGCCTTCTACTTCAGAGTTAAGTCTGAACTCCAGGCAAACCGAAGAGTCTAGTTTTCACTTTTGAAAACTGCATGGCTTAACTGTGTAGTCTGAGAAACATTGAAAAACAAACCCTGATGTATTTAGGTTTATAGATCTGGGCTTGCCTATGCCTCAGTTATGACTTGTGGATGGGGCAGGGGCTGGAATTTGACTATTTGGCATTCCCCGGAACCTTTGGTTTGGCCCAGCACCAAGTGCAAAGGGAGTGAGCACGAGCCCAGGAACATGTCTCACTAGGAGAGAGAGTGGGGAGGGACAGGAGTGTTACTGTAGCCAACTGTTTTATCAATGGAGCCAGAGGCTTTTGGGTAATTTGGTGCGGAGGGTGGAGATCGGGGCTTGAGCATTGGAACCGAGTTACATAATTCTGCTGCATGGCTGTGCGGCCAGTAATTTATGTTCATCCAGACTGGGAAGAAACCAGTCATTTGTTTAGACTTTTCCCCAGGTCTGGTTGCTATGGCTGTTTCGATTCCTGTCTCACCTGGCCTCCCTCCCACTCCCTGCACTCCTGCTGCCCTGACCCTTCATTCCCATCCTGGTTGTCTCCTTTCTTTTCTCCCTTCTCCAGAATAGAATATTAGTGATACTTTATTTTGTATAAATGCACGTTCAGTGCATTCTTTTTGCACGCTTGCGTAGCTCCAAGCTGTGCAAAGCCTATGACCTTGATGCTTTGAATGAAAGCTGTGAATATGTTCTTGATGCAAACAAACGCGCACATCTCTCCCCCTGAGGTTTAAAGTGTGATTTTTTTTTACCTCCTCTGCATGAAAATAATGAGTTAATGCACAGGAGAAAGGCTGCTATTTGGCTTGGTGACACTGGTGGGGGCCGTTGGGCAGGAGCAGGCAGGCATTAGGACCCTTGGGTAGCCGGCTATTCCACTGTGTGTTAAATAACCCAGTCCTGTTTAGGAAGTACGGGCAGTTAGGAAGTATGGTTAGTTGGTTGACATTCCTGTTTAGATCATTCAATCTGCTGGATTTGAAGGGTTGTCAGAGGAAATATTACATACAGGATTTTACGGTGCGGCCATAGCCATTGTAGACATCCCAGAGTCATTAGGACCTAAAGACTCTGTGTGGCACAAAGGATGCTAATTTTCTGCAGTATACAAAGGGTTAATCTTGTACTATCTCTGCTGAGCAGAGCTCCTGCCTTAGGCCTCTAGGCCTTCTCTCTTTTCAGATTCCCAGTCTTTTGTGATATCTCTCTTGGTTCCTCACAGTCAAACTGAGTACTCAAGACTTCTCCTCTCCTTTAAAGAATACCAACGTGAATATCGATCCTTTCCCTGGGTAAAGTTCAGCATCCCCAGCAAATCTGGACAATTCTCAGGATGTCTCTGTCCTCCTGTTTGACTCTGACTCTGTGCTCCTGCTCTATGGGGCTCTTGTTCCCCTGTAAGTTTCTCACACTCATCTTACCACCTCTCCACGCCTCGCTGGTGCCTCATGCACTAGAACCCTGTAGTCTGCACAGTCGTGGGCAGTAGGTCATCTCCGCTTTCTTCCGTTTCTCTTTCTAGAAAATTCTGTGAATGAGCTGAGCAGTTGCTTAGTATCTTTTCCAACACAGCCATTAGTGACTTCGAAACTGGGTTTATACTGCTTGATTTAAGCTCTATCAGACACTGACCAGAGCCTCGCTGAGTAGAAGGAAAGGAAAGGTGCGCCTTTGGAGAAACAATTCTCAAAGACTTTACAGGGCAGCGTGCATTCCCATGCAGCCTTGGAGGGATGTGAATGCATGAGCGTGTTTGAGGATAGACACCAAAAAGAAATAAGAAATATTGCCAACAAAGGAATTATGCTGTGAAGTTGTAAGAAAGAGTTGATGGCCTGTGTCAGTAAGCCCAGGGATTTTGTTGTACAGGGAAAATGCCCAACATTATACTAATAATTTGCTTAGTAGCCTAACTGTGTTAGAAAAACAAATTGGGGTGGTACCCTTTGCCATCAGATCTAACTCAGCTCTGAAGCCTCTGGTATTATTTAAGGAAAAGCACCACTGTAAGTATATTGGAGGGATATGTTACCATGCTGTTCCTTAATTGCTTGAAGACTTTTGCTACCTTGTATCTATTGGGACAGATGATTAATTTTCAGTTGAAGTTTTCATTTGTTTCCTTCAGTCCTCCAGTGTTCAGTCAGTTGTCTGTAATATTTCTGGCATGCATAGCCTTCGTGAATTTAAAGAGTTCTGCAGGATTTTCTTTCTGATGAAATAAACCTGGTTAATAATAAAGGACTCTGGTCCCAGGACCTTAAATACCTGGCTGTGTATGGATCGTTTAACTGTTCAAAGTGAAATTCATGTCACCATGATGACTGCCTGAGACTTCCATTATTTATGCCCGGGGCCTGGAGGTTATAATTTGTAAGACATAGATTTTAGTAGTAACTTGGTGTGCTGAGGGCTGGGGAGGTGTCTCAGTGGTTAGAGCACTTATTGTTTTTGTAGAGGACCTGGATTTGGTTCCCAGCATCCACATCATAGCTTACAGTCATCTATAGCTGTAGTTCCAGGGGATCCAATGCTGTCTTTTGATCTCTGAGGGCGCCAGGCATATATGTATGTGGTGTATAGCCATACATTCAGGCAGAACACACAAGTGAAAGAAATCTGGAAAACGTTTGCTAAAGGTGTGCTTGTGCATTAAGGAAGTGAACAGGTCCCATTGAGGCAAGGCTATGATGATGAAGTCATCAAGACAGAAGTATACTTGAATTTGAAGAGCTTTGGCGCTATAGAGGATTAGACAGAAGCCAAAGCAGCCATGTAGAAGGGAATCATACACAATTAGAACTACCACACTCCAGAAGTGGCGTTGCTGGCTTAGTCATTGGTTCTGTATTCTTTACCACACTAATGACAAAGATTGGTAGAGTAGTGGGTACCCAAGTAGGTGCGAAGCAAGAGTAGTTAATTTTCTGTTGAACAGAGCTTATTCTGAGGTACAGTAGTAGCAATAGCTCTGCATAAAGAATCTGTCTTCAACTTTATGATATTTGCAAAGGACACCTTAGAGCAGAAGTTCTGACCTGTGGATAGTCACCATAGGAAAACATGTATTTCTGCTGGTCTCAGGAACCATGACATAGCCCAGTGGCAAAATGACTAGCAACGAACATAATTGAACATAATTTTGTGTTGGGGGTTACCACAACATGAGGAACTGTATTAAAGGAACACTGCATCAGGAAAGTTGAGACGAACCACTGTTTTAGAGGAAGCACTTTGTTGGCTCTGAGATTGAAGGGTGACATCCTCTGCTGTCAAAGTCGAGGGGAGCGCTTCAGAGAATTGAAGGTATAGAGGTGTTTGGAGTTTGTATTAGGAGAGCATCAGTTGTAAGAACTCCATCAGAGGCTGAAGGGCAGGAAGTGGAGTTCCTAGTAGATGCCTGTGTCGAAGATGAAGCTTGGAGTTTAAAGAGAAAAACACCGATGACAGTAAAAGGTTGAAGATGGAGCAAGGTAGGATTTGATCAATGCTCTAGAATTTTTCTTCTGATGCTATCATGGGAGATGTGGATAGGGAAAGGTGTGAAGATACTCTAGTAGCCCTGGAGTCAACCTCTGTGCATCTGGATGGATACAGGGTGGGGAAGGATGCTCAGGAAACAGGACAACAAGATGGCTCAGTGGGTAAAAGGGCTTGCCACCAAGCCAGACACCCTGAGTTGATGGTGCACACATGGTAGAAGGAGAGAACTGATTTCCATGAGTTGTCTGCTGACCTCCATATGCACGCCGTGGCATGTATGCCTCCATTTACCCACACCTACTCCCAAATAAAGTAATACATGCAATAAAGTATTTCTACATATATAAACAGGAGAGGCTGAGGAAGTAGAAGCCAGAGGATTTAATGACGGCCTTGATGTACAAGATGAGGGGAAGTAGAGTCAGTCCTGCAGTAATTGATGGGTGTCTATCTCTCATGCCAGGCTGGAGGGGAGAACCGCCATCTTGACTTGGGTGCACAGAGGACAAATCAGGTCATCTGGGAGCCGAGTGGCTTTGGAAGTCAGGTTGTTCACATCATGTCAGCTTGGAGGCAGCGTCGTGTCCATGAGGTAGATAACATAGGTCTAGGGCTGAGAAGTGATAGAGAGGGGGCCGTTGCCAATGGTAGTGGAAGCCATACCATTGCCCCAGAAGAGTGTATTAAAGTTACAGAAGTGAGGACCTTCAAGAGGTCCCCCAAGGAACAGGGATATGTCCTAGGAAGGGATGAAGGTACAGATACTTGGGATGGAGGCTGAGGGTCTGGATTGGAGACTTGGGAATGGATGGGGATAAAGGACAGAGTTTCAAGACATTGTACAGAGTAATTGCAAGATAGCTATGGTCAACAGGTAAAGGCATGTATCATGCAAACCAGGTTGCCTGAATGTGACCCCTGGAGCACAATTCAAGGTTAAGAGAGAAAACCAGCCCCTGACTTCACATATGTGCTTTGGTATACATGACCGCCATATACACACAACTCCCATATACACATGACTCCCCATGTATACATACAACAATAAAAAACTTAAAACATGGAATAGTTTGTCTCAATTCTACATTGGTGGCAAAAGAGGATATTGGTACAGAAATCTGTGTCAATGCCGTTGAGGTTCTTACTTATAGCTGGGGAGATGGCTCAGTCCGTGAAATGTTTGCCATACAAGTGCGAGGACTTGAGTTCTTCTACCCCTGAACCATACAAAAGTGTGTATGTGTATGCCATGATGATGCGTGCTTTCATTTCTAGTGCTGGGGGGAGAGAGGCAGATAGATGACTGGAAAGCCATCGTTATGCCCTTCATATACACATACACACATTGCACACAGGCACACATAAAAATCCTTATTTGTGACCAGGAACTACGTTAGTTTATTTTTGCATACCACTTCTACACTGGTATGAGACCTAAAATTTGTGTTGGAGACCTACAGGTCCCAGGGTTTCCTAAAGAGTTGCCCGTTTGTTGATAATGCCTGTTTCTTTTCTTGTTTCGGGTAGGCTATTTCTCCAGAAGGTCTTGAGACTCTTCCCGCTAGCCCAATGTTATCTACATTCTTTCTGCTTCTCTTTGACTGCCCTTCATGTGAGCCCCATGTCACATGGTGGCTTTGTGTCCTGAGCCTAGGTTTTATCAGGAAGTGAGCCTCAGTACCATGCCCACCAGGGCAACTGAGGAACAGGAGGATTGCAGAACTTCTGGTCCCTGCTTAATAGCAAGCTATCCCACTTTCCCCCTAATTAAAAGTCTGCAGTGATTTCCACTTCAAACAGCACAGTTTGCTACCTGCAGAAGACACCCTTAGAGGAGCTGGGAACCTTCCCATAGGGCAGAGTGGGAGTTGCTTCTCTCCAAACCTTCATTAGCAAGCACCTTTCATCCACAGAGATGAAAGGTCTAGTAGGCATCAGTAATCCCCACAGAATCCCTTTGAGCAGGAGGTGGGAACTAAGAGCTTTGGGGTGAGGACAAAAGTGAGAGCCCTGTCCCCAAAGTGACTCCTTAGCACTCATCACCAGGACAAAGGGGGGGGGGGGCACTGTTGAGCTGCACAAGTGCAGGAGGCACTGTGGAGATTGGTGACATTTGCTTCTGCCTGGGCCTGCTGCCTAGCCAACCTCACTACTTGGTGAGTTTCAGGCCAATGAGAAAGCCTGTCTTAGCACTAACTAACCAGCCAACCAAGCAACCAAGGGAGATGGATTCTGAGGAATGATGTCCAAGGTCTCTGTTTCTATATACGTGTAAACACACATGTGTATACTTGCACACACAAATTCCTTTTTGTAACTGATATTTTGCTTACCACTGACACACTCGTGTTATGTCTAAAATCTGTGCTAAAAGCTTACAGGTTGGAGGATTTTCTAAAGAACTGCTTACAGTTAGTTAGGCCTGGCTCCTTTTTTTCAGATTGGCTAAGTACTTCTCCAGAAGGTCTGGAGCTGGCCCAGTCTATACTTAAACTTCACATTGTAGCCCAGGCTTGTTTTGAACGTGAAGTCCTTCCTTCTGAGAAGCTAAGATTAGAGGCTTGTGCCAATGGGTCTGCCAGGACTATTCATTTCATTGAATTAAATTAATGGAAAGCTTTTTCCAGATTTTTAAATTATCACTTGAGTGTTTCTTAAATGCTTGCTCAAGTTCTTCCTAAGGGACCAAGAGGCTGTTAGTTATTAACATACGATTGACCTGCTGTCTTTAGAGTTGTTGGAACATGTGAGGACCCAGAGGCTTCTCACAGAGATAGAGATGGGGAACTCCGGGATGGGGAGGCAGTCATGGTTCCATAACAGGTAGCAGAACAGCCAATGGGTCGGAGCTTGGGAATGTGGCCCCGGCCCTCTGAGTGTTCTCTCTCAGACGGAAGGGAGTAAGTGTGTGTTGTGGAGGCTGATGGGTTGGATTATCTGTTCATGTTGGATAAAGCAAAAGGGAGGATCCTCTGTATAATTAGTACAGGACACCTTTGTAGCTGTGCACATCATCAGGGTTATCTGTACCCAGTGAAGTCCTCTTGTCACGGTGAGAGGAAAGGTAAGATATTGGAATGGTTGCCCCTTGGCGCCATTACTTTGGAACATAAATTGCATAAAGAATTCCTCAAGAAATGTTTCACTCTTGTCCTTTTGTTTCACGTCCCCTGGGGTGTGGGATCATTTTCTCTGTTCCTCTGCTTTCCATGCCTGCTGCCACTGGGGAAGAGGTGGAATTTTGAATGAGGTGAAAACAGAATTTGACACAAGATTGGATACAATGTAATTTATGATTACAGACTGGAGAGGCAGCCCAGTGGTTATGAGTGATGGCTACTCTTCTGGAGGACCTGGGTTTGATTCCCAGTACCCAACCCACCTGAGGGTTTACAACCATCTGTAACTTAAAGAGGGTCTGATGTCCAGTTCTGACCTACACAGGTACTGTACACACACATACATACATGTAGGCCAAGCGTATATCAAATACGATGGAGAAACATGATACAAAAATTGCAAAGTCTAGTAGTAGTATGGAATGGGAGAGGATTTTTGTAAGGAGCATCATCTGGCTGGGTGCTGAGAGGACAGATCAGGCAGGAGCATGCCTGAGGAGGCAGGAATGTGAAAGGCAAAACCCACAGCCAGCTAGACATATCAGATAGCGTGTGGACAGGCTGGTAATACTGAGGGTGACCCTCAGCTGACTGCGAAGCTACAACCCAGTTACTCTTCAGAAATAGAAAATGTCTGAGAGTTGAAAATGCAGCCAGTAAGCTTTCCTGACTACACAAGGAAGCTAGTCTCACCCGCCACAACTGTGCCCAGGGCACAGATGCTAATCAGCTCTCGGACAGACACACAGAATCCAAAGCCCGATTCATAATAAGGTTTTCAAGAGCTCATGGTATTTATCTCCTACTGCAATGGAAACATAAAACCCAACAGTTGTTTGGGGGTGCTTTACTTCTTGTAAAAATCAAAAGAATCTAAGACATAGATCCATTGCTATATCTAGGACTACCTATATTTGAGGTAGGGCATGAATTATGGGGAGTACGGGGACAGGTTTCCTGGTAGTTTGAGGGGCAAAAGGAGGTGAGGCTTTCCTTCAGGGACCTGATAGTCTGTTTAAATTACACCTCTCGACTGCATCCCTGGGATGTATCTCATGGGCAAAACCCAAAAAAACAAACCACCAATCAGCATGCATGCCCCTGTCCCGTCCACAGCCCCTTTCTAGTTGAGGTTTTAATTATGCATGCTCAGGAGAAACCAAGTAATGGAAGACCTACCTATGGGGGAGGTGTCTTGGTCATGTCATGCTGAGATCACTAAAAGGAAAGGGAATTCCCTGTTCCCGTTGTTGGGAGAGATACAGATTATCTAGGAGGAGCCAGGGTCAATCATTTGGTCCGGCATTTGTAATGTACTCGGAACAGTTGACCATAAAGGAGCAAAATCATGAAGACGCAACATGAATAGATAGGTCCTTGCTTCACACCTACTCTACTGTTTGAAAGGTATTATCTTTTTCTTCCCATTTGTTAATAATTTATGCTAATTGATTCACTATTCCCCCATCTTTCTGTACACTGGGCCTGGGTCATCAGGAAGTTATATTTTCTAGAAAGCCTCAGAACATGCTAGCACCTTCTTGAGTGACAAGAACATTTACTTTTTTTTTTTTTAGAAAAAGGTTTATTTTATTTTAATTTTTTTTTTTTACGAGCATTGATGTTCTGCCTGCATGTGTGTCTATGCTGGAATGATAAACAGATTGTGAGCTGTCATGCGGGTGCTGGGAATTGATCCCGGGTTCACTGGAAGAACAGCTAGTGCTTTTGACCACCGAGCCATCTCTTTCTAAAGCAGTAGGGGTTCTGCGCGTTTATGCCTCCTCCTTTCTCTGTCTCAGCCTGCTCTTGCTAGTGAGCATGTCTATCTTTGTCTCCTTGGAAATGGATTCTGTGTGTTCTCCAATCCCCTGGTAGAGCTCTGATGCTTGCCCCCTCACAGAAGTCGGTGTCTGAGATACATGTATTTTGTACTTTGTTTTCTTCTTTTAGACTGGGCCAAACCATTTCTTCTTTTAGTTGAACATGCTGATCTAAGTGGCAATTGCTGCTAAAAGCTCCCTTAAAGAGAGATTTAGTGGATAGAGTGGCTTTAGTGGATTTTGTGGATTTTTTTTTTTAAATCCAGGACTCCGGCATTCTTTTTCACAGTAGTGTTTGACTTCTGCTCCAGGCATTACCTCACTTATTTATATCATTGATCAATCAATCCCCTTGGTTGCCTTTTCTCTCCTACTAATCTAAACCCTGTGGTAAGTGATGAACCTTTGGCTTGCCCCAGCACTGCGTTTCTGAAATAGGTCCTGACGTCTGTTTGCCTCTGGGTACGTTTTGCTTTGTCTATGACAGTAGAATAAGATAGAAACCCAGAAGCTACAGCAAGTGCCCCTTTCTCCAGGGGTAATTGATGGATGGAAGGCAGCTCAGCCTTCTGCAGACTGTTTCTCTCACCTCCTGGAAAGACACTATCTGCCTTGTGGCCTTCAGTTTGGGACTTATTAGCATTGTTTAAACTTTACCTCAGATTCTATAGTATCGCCTCCCTCCACCCCCACCCGTACAACCAAGACCTTCGCAGTGAGCTGGTACAACTTTATCTTCCTCAAATTCTTTGTTAATGGGAGGAAATGAAAATATTTATGAAATGCAGTTAAGAGAGAACTCAGTGTAAAACTTGCAGATAGCTTATTTTTAGAGACACAATGCATTTTGTTGACAAGTGTAAAAACAGAAGTTTATATTTCCCTAAGTGTTTGCCTTTGGATAAAGGTTTGATTGAAAGTAGCATGGCGGGCTAGAGAGGTGGCTCAGCGGTTAAGAGCACTGACTGCGCTTCCAGAGGTCCTGAGTTCAATTCCCAGCAACCATGTGGTGGCTCACAAATATTTGTAATGAGATCTGATTCCCTCTTCTGCTGTGTCTGGAGACAGCTACAGTGTACTCATATACATGAAATAAATAAAATAAATTAAAGAAAGTAGCATGGCATCCTCAAGTATGAAGGGTGGCATCGCGTAAGTCACAGTGTTGCCATAAAAATAGCACCTGATGGCTGGAAAGGTGGCTCTGTGACTTCCATCCAAGGACTGGTGTCTGGGTCTCAGCACCGATTAACAAATCGGACATACTGTAAATGTCTGTAATATCAACTCTGAGAGATCTGACAACCTGCTCATGGCCTCTGTGTGTGTACACAGGCACCCACACGCACCCACCCACCCACACATCCCGAAATACATAAAAACAAACACACGCTCACACAGACCTATGCACACAACATAAATCTTTTAAAAATCGCATCTGAACTGAGGATTCATGTTCTGTTCTGACCCATAGTTCTTGCCTTGGGATGAACCTGAGCTGCAGTTTGAGGAAAAGCATTCCCCTGCTGAACGGGTCCCCCCTCCCCCTCCCCCCACCCCCACCCCTGAGGTTCTCAGTACTTTCTCGGTTCAGCTCCTGACTCTGAAATCATTGTTTCCTTGAGGGCACTGGTCAGTCAGCATGTATTCATTTGTCCTTTGAAATACCAGCTTGTGCCCTGTCTCCAGGAAGGAAATGTAATCCCTTTGAAAAGTTTGGGAGAGTAAAATATTTCCATCATCTACAAGGGCCAATTGGGAATGGCCCACGGTTGACGTGCAAAGCTAAATCTTTCCATATTTTGCTGGAATCCTGAGATGCTGTGCTAGGGATGTGGGGATGAGACCAGCATCATCAGAGGCTCACTCGTCCCGATGCTAATGAGATTGAAGGGAGCCACAGACAGGCCACTTCACTCACCCTCTGCCTGTGTTTACCTTTATTGGTGACACTTTACAAAAAACAGCTCAAGGAAAGAAGAGTTTATTCTGGCTCCTGGTTGAAAGGATACAAAGAAGTCACAATAGTTGCAGTGTGAGGCAGCTGAAGAGAGACGGGGGTGGGGAGTGGAGTGGGGTGGGGGTGGGGAGTGGGGGCTCAGCTGGCTTCCGCGCAATCCTTTTTTTTAAAATTTAGTTGGGGATTCCATTCCACAGAATGGTGCCTTCTCTATTCCAGGATGGCTTTGCTTTCTTACTAAACCTCTCGTGAAATTTTCTCAACAGTGTGTCTTCTAAGAGAGTCCAAATCCAGTTAGATACCCTTGAGGATTAAGGATCACAGCACCATAAAAAAGGATCTTAGGAGATACTGAACATCAAAGCACTGGTTTCTTTTTTGTATCGTGCAACTCTGCAGAAGTTATATGTGCTCTTGGATGTCAGAAAACAGGCCTGGTGGCATTTAATCCCAGCACCTGGGAAGCAGAGGCAGGCAGATCTGAGTTCTCCCAGGGCTGTGTGTCGTGAGACCCTAGTTCAAAGCAAAAGATAAACAAGAATAGAAAATTGTCCTGTGGAGATCACATCTGATCAGGCTCAACCATCTTAGCTCGGAGACAAAGCAAGACTCCCTACCCTAGGTTCCACTAATTCCTGGGAACCACCTCATTGGCCGATGTGTCCCAGTCATCCTTTCCCTGTGGCTTGGTGGTCCCCAAGAGTCGGTCATTCTGCAGGGTCTGCTGAGGACCATATCACGTGGCTCTGTAGACATGTCTCAGACTCTGGTGCATGGGTTCTGGCGACCACACTTAGGTATTTGTTTGAACACACTTCCTGATGCAGGCATAACTGACAGATTTTCTGCCCGTGGTTTTCTGGTGTTCATCCCTTAAGAGTGATGCACACGGCTCTTCCTTGTTCTTACGGAGTGATTTGTGTACACGTTTGTATGAGTGCATGTGAGTGTGCATATATGTGCATGCATGTGTGCCTATGTACGAGTGTGCAGGCACATCAGTGTGCATGTGCACATGTATGTGGAGCCTAGAGGTCAATATCATCATCTTCCTCAATGGATTTCCGCCTCATTTTCTGAGAATATGGCCTCTCACTGAGCCTGAAGTCCACCATGGTTAGGCTGGTTGACCCCTGAGCTCCCTGGGACCCTTTCGCCTCTGTTCTTCTTGCTCATCGGTTACAGACACAGACCACGGTGCCCCACTTTTTACAGGGGTTCTGTCTTCCTGCTTGCACAGCAAGCACTTTACTGACTGAACCATCTCCCCAGGCGTACTCCCTGATCTCCCCACCACTGCTCTCTCACGTTAAAGTCAGCAAGTCCTCGCATTTCCTTTCCATTCCATTTTGTTAAGGAAACCCCCGAATCACAGATATACATCAGGCTCTGTTTATATTTTGTTCTCTTGCTTAAACTGACTTTTGTACGGTCACACTAGTTGGTGAGTTGTTCCTGTGTTTGCTTTATTTCCATCCTCATGGTTCAATTGTGAAGAGCTCTTCAATCTGAAATGGGGTAAGGAAGGTAGGTGCCACACACCTGTGTGCGATCCTAGCACTTGGGAGGTTAGGAATTCAAGGCTAGTTTTGGCTACATGAGAATTGTCAAAAAAACAAAAACAAAAGACAAAAACAAATAAACCGTAAAATAAAAACAAGGCAAAGAAAATGACTAAATGTGTCTATCTATCTATCTATCTATCTATCTATCTATCTATCTATCTATCTATCTATCTGTCATCTATCATCTATGTATCTATCTATGTATCTATCTATCTATCTATTAATCATCTATCTATGTATCTATCTATCCATCTATCTGTCATCTATCATCTATCTATGTATCTATGTATCTATCTATGTATCTATGTATGTATGTATGTATGTATGTATGTATCTATCTATCTATCTATCTATCTATCTATCTATCTATCTATCTATCTATCTATCTCTAGAGACAGACACACAAACACACACACATACATCTATGCTGTTTCTATTAGGACTGAATGTATAACACTCTCTTCCTAGTTCCCACAGCTGTCACAACTGGTATTTTCAGACTGTTGTCCTTAGAGCTCATGGTGGTGGGACTAACCTAGGTGAGAAACTGTGACAGATGTCAGTGGCTACGGAAGGACGGGTGATGGAGCGGTCTGTGACATTTTCAGACTGATGACTTCCACATGAGACTCCTATTTTATTTGCGTATGAATCTGGTCCTTCCTTTCTCTTCCTGTCTTTCCTCTCTGAACAAGCACCAGGGGTAGCGATGAATGGAATGTTTCTGAATGTGGATAGGGCTAGAAAAAGGAGGACTAAGGAAGGCATAGGTAGGTATTTACTCTTCTGCTCAGCACGGGTGACTTCTGGCTCTGGGCTGTGGTGCCGTCTCAAGGTGGTTTTCTGCCTCATCTCTCTCCCATGGGCCTGGCATACTGCTGTAGAATAGCGCATGTGCTGTATGTGACAGAGGCTTCCCCAGAGACTAAGTGTGCTGGCCAGAGCATGGGTGCCACTGTCTGTTTGAAAGGGACTAGGAATTGACCTTTGCAGCTCTCTAATGAAGAAATTTACACCTGTCATCCCCAGAGCCAATAAGCCAACCGGGTGAGCATTGCTTCTGTGTCCCGAAGCCAAGCTTTAGACACTAGGGCAAAATCAACTTACTTATCCTCACTGGGGATGAGACAGGATTCTTAGAAGAACCTTCTCGTGTGTGCTGGAAAACACAGCAGACACAGAGATCTAGGAAACCAAGTATGATGCCAGATACAAAGGCTCAGGGCTTCAAGGCAGGCACCCCAAGAAAACCAGTCAATACAATCCTGGGGTTTCTAGCAAAGCTATTGTAATCTAGTAGGGTTGCACTGAGGATAGCCCTGCTATGTCCCAGGAGGAGAGTCGAAGAATTTGTAGAATGATTTTGTTGTTTTCCTTTTTTCGAGATAGGGTCTTGCTATGTAGCCTAGGTTGGTCCTCAACATGTACCGTCCTTCTGCCTCTGCCTCTTGTCTTCCGAGTGCTGGAATCACAGGGGGTTCATGGCCGCACCCAGCATATAGAACTGTTGTACAACACTCACAGAGCTGTGAGTGGTGGCGCATGCCCTTAATGCCAGCACTTGAGGCAGAGAGGCAGGCAGAGAGGCAGGCAGAGGGGCAGAGGGGCAGAGGGGCAGAGGGGCAGAGAGGCAGAGAGGCAGGCAGAGAGGCAGAGAGGCAGAGAGGCAGGCAGAGGGGCAGAGAGGCAGAGAGGCAGGCAGAGAGGCAGAGGGGTAGAGAGGCAGAGAGGCAGAGAGGCAGGCAGAGAGGCAGGCAGGCAGGCAGAGAGGCAGAGAGGCAGAGGCAGGCACAACTCTGCATGTTCAAGGTGAACCCAGATACACTTGGTCGACATAGTAAGTACCAGGACATCCAGGACTATCAGACAAGAAACTCTGCCTCAAAAATTCAAAACCAAGCAACCAACCAAAACAACAACAACAAAACAAACAAAAAACAAACCAACTGAACAAACAAAAATCTACTCATAGGACCCCAGTGGAGAACGGTCTACTCTGTTCCACCACGGGTGCTGATGTGTGTGAGTAATTTCTGTTTTGAGGGTGTTATAATTCTCATATTTGAGTCTACTTGAAGACTGAGGACAGCTCCCACTTTCACAGCCTCTCGTCTTGGGCAGTCATCTTGGTGATGCCCAGTGTGATTGATTGACTTTTTTCTTTACGGACCATAGAACTGTGAGCAAGTCACCATCGTTTGAACACTTAGCATAGTGCCTTGAAGAGGACAGTTAATTCAGCTATTCAGTTATTCTTGAATTAAATTTAATGTAAGCAACAAGTGTCCCCAATGTAGCCACTGACACTGCAATTTGCTAACTTTTGCAACCTTGAATTTTGTCTCTGGAGACATGAACCCTTGTGGGAGTCCCAGGGAAGACCGGTTTACTCTAAATGGAAGCTAAGTTGGCTGACGGGACCACAGTCCAGGGAATACAGTGGACTAGATGGATGCAGCTTAGTTCTGCCTCTGGCTATTGATTTCCTTCTTGCTTTGTAGGAATCAGCCAGTATGTGTATAGATAGGAGGGTCAATGGAAGCTTGTTATTTTCATAGTAATGAGTCAACTCTTTGTCACGAATGGCAACTTTCTCTAACACCGTACAGTTCATTGGGTGACTGTTTGGTTTTCCTTTTCAGAGCTCAGAATCTGATTGCCCTTGACCTTTGTCTAGGAACAGTGTGCTAGTGATAGTGAGAGAGAGAGACAGAGAGATAGAGACAGAGAGAGATAGAAACAGAGAGACAGAAAGAGAGAAACAGAGAGAGAGAGAAAGAAAGAGAAAGAGAGAGGGGGGATGAAAGAAGCCATGTAGTTTGCCATAATGTAGTCTTATCCAATGCCTGGAATTGACCTCCCGGTGCCTTGTATCATTGTCTCTTGAAGCTCTAAAGGGCAACAAGACTGATTGGCTAAGTCAGTTATCTGGGAGTGGTGATCTTGGATGGGTTTAGTCAGATAGAACAATCTGGAGTCACGTAATGGGAGTTAATGGAGACCAGAGCCTCATTTCTCACTTCCAGGCCTGGAAAATTTCCCAGGAACTGCATTGTTTAATTCCTAACACTAAGTCCCGTGAATTGATAAGCTACCAAGCTGATAACAGGCCAGGGCAGAGGTTCTCAACCTGTGGGTCACAACCCCTCTGGCAAACCTCTATCTCCAAAAATATTTACATTGTGATTCATAACAGTAGCAAAATTATAGTTATGGCTTATTAACGAAAATAATTATATGGTTGGGGTGGGGTCACCACAACATGAGGAAAAGAAGGTTGAGAAGCACTGGGGGAAAGCAAACCCAGGAACTTTAAAGCGTATTCTTCAAGGTGGTGCTGAACACAGTGGGTAGAATTTGAAGAGGATGTGAGTTCCAGGGAACAATGTTTGTCAGTTAGAGCTGCAGGGCTAGAGTATATGATACCATTCATGAGACCTTGGGTTTAATCTTCAGGACCAGGAAGGAAAGTACTTTTACCTGCTTGGGATAGGGTGAGAAGAACACATTTTAAGGACAGTTGGGCTGTGACCACATCTTTGTCTTCTTCAGAAGGATCTCACTGACCACTGTTGATAACTGAGCTGAGTGCTTGGGTACCACACCTGGTCCTGTGGTAGTGAGCGTTGGATAAACAGGAGCGCTTAGTTCATCTTTCTAATGTATCACTTTGTGTGTGCTACATGTGTATGTGTGTATATGTGCTTGCATATGCATGACTGCACATGTGTGTGCATGTGTGGAGGCCAAAGATTGATGACACGTGTCTTCTTCAATTACTCTCTAATTACTAAAGTGCAGTCTCTCACAGATTAGCTAAACTTGATAACTAGCTTGCCCAGGTTATCCCCTTTCTCAGTTTTTGCGTTCTGTGGTGCGGAGGATCGGAGCTCCTGTCCTCACGCCTGTGTTATATAAGTTCTTCAACCTATGAGCCATCTCCCCTATCTCTAAGGTATCATTTAAATGTACTTTTTACTTGGTGATGTAGCCAATGGTCCAGGTCGTAGGTAGCTTCTAGGGAGGGTGTGGGAAGAGAATTTTAAGTACTGTTTAAAATAAAGAGCTAACAACTTTTCATCTCAAAAGAACTCAAGGAAGAAAAATGAAGGATGCATTTGTATTAAGTGGAAGTGATGTTGTGGAGACAAGCAGGCCTCTCTGGGACTCCAGGGCGTCCTGGATATCACACTGAAAAAGGGTATAAGGAGCACTGATTAATGACTGTGCTCAAATGTGGTGCCAGGGTACAGGGACAGGGACAAGTACACCCTTTGTCTCACCGAAAAGCACAATTGTGACTTTAATTTTTTTTTCAAACCTTTCTTTTAATGATAGTTCTTAAATGCTTTCACCTCCCCTCTAGACCACCACGCATCAGAGGTAGTGGAAAAGAATGGATACAGAGGCAGTGGACCCTGCATGCTGTTTAGAAAGGTTCTTTGGAGCAACTACCGTCTCTGTTGTCTGGAAATCGGCAGTCGGGTTCACAGGTTAGCAGGCAGCTGCAGCTAGATCCGCTCGCAAGGGAGTGGGTGAACTCTTAAGGGAGTATGTCTCTGAATCTGCCTGTTAGATAGTAGTGTGCTTAGACTGCCAAGTTTTCACTCAAGGCGAAGACTTATATCCTAGCCACTTCACCAGTAATCTGGTCTTTTCAGTTCCTGGTCTTAGGAGCTATGAATTATAAGGGAAGAGTCCATCCTTAGTAAACTTCATACCTGTGATGGTTTGATAGTATGGCCATCATAGACTCATGTGTTTGAATGTTTGGCCATGGGGAGTGACACTATTAGGAGATATAACCTTGTTGGAGGAAGTGCATCACTGTGGAGACGGGCTTTGAGGTCTCCTACACTCAAGCTACGCCTATTGTGGGACGCGGTCTGCGTCTTTCAGGTCAAGATTCGGAACTCTCAGCTCCTTCTCCAGCATCGTGTCTTCCTGGACACTACCATGCTTCTCACCGTGCTGATAATGGACTAAACCTCTGAACCCATAAGCCAGCCCCAATAAAATGATTTTCTTTATTTTTTTAAAGATTTATTTATTTATTTATTTATTATATGTAAGTGCACTGTAGCTGCTTTCAGACACACCAGAAGAGGGCATCAGATCTCATTACGGATGGTTGTGAGCCTCCATGTGGTTGCTGGGATTTGAACACAGGACCTTCGGAAGAGCAGTCAGTGCTCTTAACCACTGAGCCATCTCTCCAGCCCCCATGATTTTCTCTATAAGAGTTGTCTTGGTCATGGTGTCTCTTCCCAGCAAATAAAACCCAAAGTAAGACAATACCTGATTAGGTCTAATAAGTAGCAGCACCTTGAGTTTCATAGACTCAATAGACGGAGTCTATGTTAAAACCTATAATTGTACGACGATGTCATATCTAACCTGTTGCAAATCCCCACTGTACTGTAGAGAGCACATCCACTTGCTGAAGGCAGGTCTTGGTCCGGCTTGATGAGAGCCAGTTTGTTCAGATGACACTGGGGAAAGTAGGAAAGGCACTGATGAGGATGGTGGTTCACAGCAGAGTGTTCTTGGTGACAACTAATGGTCCCACTTGGAACCAAGCTGATGTTCAGTTCATGTGGGAGGTCTCACGGGTCTGTTCTTCATGTCTAAGATGTGCAGGCGTGGTATCACTAAGATCAACCCCTCCCCTTCATTTTAGTCCACAGTGAGAATGGATGACAGCTTCCCCTCATTTTTTTTTTTTAACCTCAGTCATGGTGATATGCTGGGGAAGCAGGCTGCTTTGAGATAAAATCGTGTTGAATTGTTCGTGGCCTGATGGGTACTTTTTTTATTTAACCGTGTATTGCTTATTGCTTTAAGTACCATGTATAATAAGCAACTGAGACAGACACTCTGAGGACAAAAAGGAGCTCTTCACTTTCAAAGATGTTAAAAATCTAGTAAGAATAACCTTCATAGCACACATCTGTAATCTCAGCATTTGAGAGGTGGATGTGGGAGGAGCTAGAAGGTCAAATCTGGTCTTAGCTGTACAGTGAGTTCAGGGCCAGCCTGTGGTACATGAAACCCCATCTTAAATAAAAACCAGCCAAACGAAATAAAAATGTATAGGTATAGACATTTATACTACTCCCTTGAGGACCAGAGAACACTGCAGAAAGTGGGTCAGGAAGACAGGGAAAGAGGCTTCAGAATACTATCTTCTAAGTAGGATGTGGACATGGAAACTAT
The DNA here is from genome assembly GCA_036184795.1 of Tokudaia tokunoshimensis. Classification (NCBI taxonomy): domain Eukaryota; kingdom Metazoa; phylum Chordata; class Mammalia; order Rodentia; family Muridae; genus Tokudaia; species Tokudaia tokunoshimensis. The sequence goes on from BTHU01000006.1 coordinate 77,010,966, forward strand.
GAACGCACAGTGGTTGTGCATGCTGCCACTGGGTTAACAGTGGGACCTTCTATCAGTCAGCTACGGGGGAGAGTAGTGACCCATGTGACCCTGTCACATACCGTTGATCTGTTGACAACTGATAGATTCTGGGAGAAAGGGGGAAAGCACAATATTCAACTGTATAGCTACTGGTGAGCCCAATAGGCTCTGATGGTTACTTCCAAACCCAGAATCACATAAATGACTCTAATTAAAATCTGTGGGGTACTATGTTAAAAAAAAACAGTAAATAGGTAAAAGGAGCGCACATATATGAAATTATGAAAGAAAAATATTCATTTAAAAAGTCCAATTAGTAGGAAACAGAAAAGGGGGGGAATAACCACAGGACAGTTGACTACATGAGAGTGGTAAGTGGATCGTGGAACATTAACTGTATAAGGGGAAAGGAGGTATGTGGGGAAGGCTTCACGGAAGAGGGGTCACTTGAGCTGGGTGTTGATGGGTAATGGGCTTCTCCTGGGAGGCATTTTTAGGGAACACAAAGTATGCATAAACACATGTGGAATTAAAAAAAAATCTGTTATGTTCCTAGGAAAGCATATAACATTGTCACATCACATGCTGAGACACCATGTCATTGTCACTAGACAGTGTAGAATGTGACAAATCCTATATTTCATAGTGTTCATGTTAGTTAAATAGCTGTCTGTCGAGCTGTTTCTGAAATAGAATAATTCTTTGGGTATGAGGAGCTTCAGTATGTTCTATTTGGATGCACCCCAGAGAAGTTTAATTCAATTTTCTATTACCAGCTCATCACACCTTTGATTCGCCTGAGTCGATATCAAAGTGAATGGTGTTATTTTGTCAATATGAGATTTATTCTATGTGGCAGGCCATCTTGACTGGTAGACTAAATGTTTTCTTGGAGCAATTTGTCTTTTTTTTTTTTTTTTTTACAATTTCAGCTATCTCTTGTGGTTTTATTATCTGTAGAGTAAAGGAAATGGGTGGGTTTATGTTTGTGTAAACTGGGCAGTGGTGGCACATGCCTCTCATCTCAGCTCTTGGGAGCAGAGGCAGGAGGATCTCTGAGACTTTGATGCCAACGTGGTCTATATATCAAGCTCCAGGCCAGCCAGGGCTGTCTAAAAACAAACAAACAAAATAAACAACCAAATATGTGTTTATATTTATTTATTGTTTGTATGTGTGTGTGTGTGTGTGTGTACACAGGGATATCATAGTACAACCTGTGGGGGTCAGTTCTATTCCTGGGGACAGAACTCAGGTTATCAGGCCCGGTAACAAGTGCCTTTATTTGTTAGCTTGAAGGGTTTTTGGGTTTTTTTTGCTTGAAGGATTTTTGTTTTGGTTTTTTTGTTTTGGTTTTTTTTTTTTTTTTGCTTTTCTTTGTTGTTAGTTTGGTTTTGAGACGAGATCTCATTCTGTAGGCAGACTGGGCTTGAACTTCGAGTATCCCTCCTACCTCAGTCTTCCAGTGTTAGGATTACGGATATGAACCACTGTACATGGCTTAGGATGTTTTTAGAAGGACTATACCAGTTGAGCTATCCTGGGCCTTCAAGTTAAAGCTGTTATCCCCATGAGGACGCATCTCACTATCTGGCTGTGTCCCTATAGAATGACTATAGGATAGCCAAGTATCTGCTAGTGGTGACTGCTTCCAGTGAAAGGTTGTCGACCCCATTCCTGCTTAGAACATTTTGCTTGTTCTAACCAACCTAACCAAGTACTTCCATGCTTTCTCACATCCAATACTTACAATAATAGCATTTGCATCCTATAGGTGAGAAAACTAGAGGCCAGACACACGCTGATCACAGAAGTTTATGGAAGCAGGGTCTGCATGGCATAGTCAGCCTACAGGCTCCATGGTCAGCCTACAGGCTCCATGGTCAGCCTACAGGCTCCATGGTCAGCCTACAGGCTCCATGGTCAGCTTACAGGCTCCATGGTCAGCCTACAGGTGCCATAGTCAGCCTACAGGATCCATAGTCAGCCTACAGGTTCCATAGTCAGCCTACAGGATCCATGGTCAGTGTTCTGTCAAAGGAGAGTCTCCAGTGCATCCTCAGTACCTTATGTGGCCCATGCTGGGCCTTTAAGTCTACAGTTCAGAACTCCAGCATCTGAGCATCATTGCTAGCATTCAGAAACTATTGGTGGAATCTATACAACTATTCCAAAAGCCGAAGGAAAGCTCTGCGATCTAAAATGTGGTTCTGAGAATTTGGGATATTCCTCTGCCTACTGTGTGTGTTAGAGATCCTATCAGGTCTTAACCTAAGTCAAGTCTCTCAATGGGCAGGATCCAAGGTGGGTGAGCTAGTTCAGGCACTGGCTAGTTCAGTTCAGCCAGGCAGTATAACAAGACCCCAGTTCTAAATAAAAAAGAAACAGACAAAAAAAATGGCAAGCCCCCCACCCCACCCCTTCTCTCCTCACTCTCCGAAGGCTGTTTCATGGAGGGTGTGGGGAGTTGTTTCTGGTGTGATGATTCATAGGCCACAAGGACATCTCTGGGGAGCATGCCAAACATAGGTTTCACTCTCTGTAATCTGAGAGGACCTAGATACTGCCTGTTTGCCAAGAGTAAAACCCTGATCCTCAGATACTCCTCCACGCCATGCATGTGGGTTCTACTTTGTAATCCATGATAACTCTTTGAGACATGCTGACCTTACTAGAGTCTTGGTTAGACTCTCTGCCTGGGGGATCTTCTCTCTACCTTGGACTCACCCAGCCATTTCCTGTTCTTCTATTTCAAAGTGGTCTCTTGTCGCTGTCTGTCTGATGATCTGTCTGTCTACACAGCACGTCTCTCTCTAGGGTATTTTCTTCACCCACTGTTTCGACTACTTCTCTCTGTTTGAATGAAGCCCAGTATAACCACAGACATTGCCATACACTCTAAGTCCAGCTACTGGAGTACTTAGGAGTTTGATCACCCTAGGCTCACTGTGCCTGTCTGGTCTTTCTCGTTATCCTTTATTTGCCTGTTAATGTGCCTTTGCATCCATCAAGCTATCACCCATATCTAGCTACCTCATTTTTGTCTACCTGTCTATCCATTTATGCGTCCTTTTTCCTCCCTCTCCTGCTTCCCCATCATCTTCTCCTCGTCTCTTGCCTATCATCTGTCCATGCTCACTGGGTTCCTCTCATCAATAGGAAGTTATGGGATGGAACAGTAAACCTCCCTCTCCAGTTAGAATTGGGGAAGACCCTCAGATTTTCTTTATAGTTAATCATTTAACCCTACACACATTTCTTCATAGATCTTCTTTATTTTTTTCCTATCAAGTCTGTGACATAACATAATGCTGAGACGTTGACTTTAACAAAATTCAAATCGTGAAAAACTGTTTCTCACTGCTTCTGTCTCTTTGATGTCGTTTGGCAGGGCTGAGTGATTGACAGATACCTCTTCAGCCAGCTCCTTGTGGGTGAATGAATAAGTGTTATCTACACGCGACTCCCTACTTAAGGGGTAAGTTTGAGACACTATGTCTCCCAGGCTGTGAAAGTCTGTCAGTTCGGTCTCCTTGCTGAATGACCACATTCCTGTGTGGCTGTGGAGTGTGTAGGGGTTGGGGGGGGAGGGCAGTGGATTCCTCAGTGCTGATACAGAGGAAATGGCAGGCAGGGGCTCCAGTCTGAGTAAAATGATCTGCTCCGGGGGAAATCCAGCCAGTCCCTCTCTAGGACTTTAGATGGAGGAGAAGGAGCCCGTGAGCAGTGTCTCGGATGTTAGACACTGATTGGCACATCTTCAAACTCCATAGTAAGTAGAACTCCTCTCCCACACCTGAGCCCATCTAGAAAGTACAGTTTCTGGCTGGAGTGGCAGGGTCAGATAAAGAACCCACCAAGGTGTGATAAGACTCCCATTGTGTGGTTTAGGCTGTGTCCTCCTCATCTTCCCCAGTAGATATGTTGCTAGAAGGGTTGGCAATCAAGGCAGTGGATGGGAAAGAGACTGTTGGGAAGCTGGGAGGGTCTGCAGTCCAGGCTGCTTTGCAGACGTGCTCACAAACCAAACCTTTAGCATCGCATTGCACAAAATGAGCTAGAAGGGTTGGCAATCAAGGCAGTGGATGGGAAAGAGACTGTTGGGAAGCTGGGAGGGTCTGCAGTCCAGGCTGCTTTGCAGACGTGCTCACAAACCAAACCTTTAGCATCGCATTGCACAAAATGAGCTCTCAGCTCACGGATCCACCTCCGAGGGTCCAGAAACCACCCAATCCAATGATCTTGAAGCTTCTAGTTCTTCTGTTGAATGCTGGTCCCACCCTGATAGGTGCTTTGCTTGTTCATCCATTCATGGATTTGTGTATCAACGTCTTATTTTCATTGGAGCTGGAGGTTCTGTCTAGTTCATTGCTGCCTGGTTCTAGAGCCTGTATTTATGCATGGTGCATAACAGGCATTTGAGTGTGTGTGTGTGTGTTGTGATGTGACCATGTGTCTCCATGTGGGTCAGAGGTCAATCTCAGGAGCTGTCTGTTTTAATTTTTATTGAGACCCTGGCCTGGCTTCCTGATTTAGCTAGGCTCAATGGACAACAAGTCCAAGCAATCAACATGTTTTCACCTCTCAAGCTCTGGAATTATAGGCTGTGCTGCACCTGATTATTGTTTTTCCTCACGCAAACTCTGGGGGTTGAACTGTGCTGTGGAATACTGTCCTCTGAACACAGTCGCCATCATTCTCATCAGAACAACTGTGTTACAAAGACCCCTGAGCCCAACTTTATTGACTGTTGACCTTCCCTTACAGAAGAAAGGAGTGGGGATGGGGAGGGTCACTGAACCTTCACCTACTCCAGCCATTCCCCCTAGCCCTGCACCTCTTGGCCATTTGTATGGAATTCTGTCCTAATTTCATATGACTCTGGAGTCACAGGAACTCTGGAAATGTTAGGTTTCGCAGCCTGTGGAAGATTAATTGAAACGAGGGAACTCCATCAATTTAGCCCTGGATAAGTCACCATCCATGCTGGGGCCAGACTTTTGGGTGGTATTGGTGCTTATTTTGAGGGGGGGTCATCGGTGTTTCTGTGAGTAATCCCTCACATATGTTCTATATGTAAACCATAAACTCATTCTCCAAGGTGCAATTTTCTGGACTCTACTTTGGTGGGAAAGGGTTCTCACACTTGCTGGCAAGGTCTATGTCAGGCTGGAGTTTCTGAGGAATCAATCTCTCTCTCTCTCTCTCTCTCTCTCTCTCTCTCTCTCTCTCTCTCTCTCTCTCTCCCCCTCTCTCCCTCTCTCCCTCTCTCCCTCCCTCCCTCCCTCCCTCCCTCCCTCCCTCTCTGTGTGTGTGTAGTGTAAATATATATGGATCCAAGAGGTTGATATCAACCATCTTTCTTGGTCATTCACTGCCTTATATACTGAGGCAGGGTCTTTCACTTGAATCTAGAATGACAAGATTTGGCTAGTCGAGCTAGACAGCTTGCTCTAGGGATCCCAGCTCTGTTCTCTCTGTGGTAGGATTACAGGCAGCTGCTACACCTTTCTGGTTTTTAAGTAGGTGCTGGGATCTGAACTCTGATCCTTTCACTTTGGGGCAAGCACTTTATTCACTGAGCCATACACACACACACACACACACACACACACACACACACACACACACACACACCTCCATTTATAGATATTTAGTCACCAGCTAGGTTTAAAAACAATCTTACCCCGAGTTTGGCTAGCTTCCTCTTTTCTTTTCCTTAAAATCTCACAGCTCGATGGAAGGGGTGTGTTAAATTTCCATGTGTGAGGACCCCCAGGACTGGCTTTTGTAGTAGACCCCAATTCCACCTGGACACGGCCCTCGCCAGGAGCCAAAGTTGGACTGAAGTCTGAGGAATCTGCTCAGGAGGTCCTGAGCTCTCGGGAGAACAGTCCTTGGGTTTGCTTTTTTGTTTGATTTGACGGGCACTCATGCTTCTGGCTTATGCGTTGGTGTAGACCTGGAGGGAATGCAGCGTAGGGCAGGGACTTTCAGGGCCAGTGACTTCAGCTGTAGGAGGTAGGCTGGGAGAAATGGAGTAGAGCGTGAGCCAGCATACAATGAAGAGTCCCATTAATTAGTAGGAGTTTTAGAATGCTTAGCCCACTGGAAGCTATTCTCAGCTGCTTCTATTTTGTTTATTTTTAACGGTACAGTATGCTAAGAGGCACCCTCTGCTCAATACATTGGAACAAAAGAGAACAGCCCATCAGTGCCGGCGATGGAGGAGGAACCCAACTTAAAAGGAAGGTTGGGCTTTGTAGGTCACAGTGTTTATCTCCTCACAAAATTTGATTCACCGACTCCGGCTTGCACTCAGTAGGAGCCTTGTAGCCTGAGCGGTATCACTTTAATCTAAAAAAAAAAAAAAAACAAAAAAAAAAAAACAAAACCTATTAAGGTGACTGCTAGGCTCTGGTCCTAGCACACTCAACTGTAGGTTAAAGGGTTTTGTGGCTGGGTTGGTGTCCCAGTCCATCCACTTGAGGCTGTGGCTGGTTCAGGCTCCTTGTCCCCCATTACTAGATGTCTTTGCTAGGGTTACTCTTGTAGATTCTATGGAGTTTCCATAGGTTTACACTTTGCCCCTGAAATGGCCCCCAATTCCAGTCTTTTCTCCCTTCCTTCCCCTGCCACCCGATCCTCCTTTTCTCAACCCTAACTGTCCCTAGTCCACCCACAAAAATCTATTTCTCCTTCCCAAGGAGATCCATGCATCCTCCCTTAAGACCAGAAAGACTTCATGTAGCAATCGATGGGAGCAGATGCAGAGTCCCAGTACCAAAGAGTGGGTAGAGCTGGGGGAATTCTGCAGAGTCGGGGAGGGGGAGGATTGGCGGAACCAGAGGGGTCAGGGACTCCCCATGAGAACAAGACCATAATCAACTGACTGGGACTCATGGGGACACACAGAAATAGGGAAAATGTAGGGGTCTGACATAGGTCCTCTGCATATATGTCATGGCTGAATAGTGTGGGAACAGGACCAAGGATGGGGGGAGTGAGGGCTGAGAGGAAACATATCTCAGGAAGTCCAACTCCGGAGACCAGCATTAGGGTACGTATCTGAATTTATTGCCCAGCCCATAAACCTGTATACAGTGTTTGAACTGATCTCAAGCTCCTAAATCCTCGACCAATCATATCACACACTGCGCTCCAATGAAAGCCCTGACTAATGAGGTAACTCAGAAGGAGGGGGAGGAAGGGGGAGTATCCTCACCTGTGAGGACTTCTTGAAAATGGGGGAAGCAGCCACATCCCTGGCCTCAGTTCCTTTTTGCAGTCTCACGGTGTGCAGGCAGTCAATTTAGAGTTAATGCCTTGGACCTCAGATCAGGACTCTTCTAGGGATCACGGGAGCCTATGTTACCTCCATCTCCCGCCCACTTTTTTCCTTCACAAGGCTGACCTCCACATCCCCCACAGAATAGCTTGGTATTCTTGTGATGAATCCTAACTGTGTGTGTGTGTGTGTGTGTGTGTGTGTGTGTGTGTGTGTGTGTCCCTCCCTTACTCTTTTGCCTCCTGTGGGACCCCTTTCTTCCTACTGCGTTGCCTTTGTCCTACCTTGATCTGATGGTATGTGCCTGGTTTTATGGTAGCTTGTTATATGATGTTTGGTTGATGTTCCTGTTCTTTTCTGAGGGGAGATGGGGATTGGGGGTGGGGAGGTTGGATCTGGGGGAGAAGGGAGGTGGAGGGGATAGGCTAGGTTGAGGAGAGAGAAGGAAACTGTGGTCAGGATGTAATATATTAGAGAATTAAAAACCCACAATTATTAAATGAACAAAAAATAAAACAAAAAACACAACACCAAACCAAACCAAACAAACACACTGTGAGTTGACAGAGAGGCTGGACAAAGCACTTTAATTACATTTTACACTTAGATCCAGGCAGGGTAGGCTCACTTTCTGAGATGTTCAAGGATAACCCTTTACCTAAAAGTTTTTTTTTTTTTTTAACTCCACCAAAAGTTTCTTTTCTCTTAAACCCCGTGTGTAGTAGGGTTTTTTTTCAGTAGCATGACTTTTTAAAAAATACACATTTCATTCCTTGCATAGTCATATCACCATTTACTTAGCAAGCATGATTATAAAGCATTACCATAAAACATTGTAAATTGAATTTCAAAATGGAGGTTGTAGGGACTGGGGAGTTGGCTCAGTGGTTTAGAGCACTTGCTACTCTTTCAGAGAACCAGAGTTACCCAGTGCCCACACTGAGTAGCTCATAACTGCCTGGAATTCCAGCTCCAGGGGATTCAATGCCCTCTTCTGGCTTCTGAAAACATTCACATGCTGGTGTGCATACAAATAGGCAGGCACACAACACACACACATCAATAGCAAAACTTCAAAATGTAGGTCTGAAAGCATTATGTTTCATTATCATCAAAGTGCATTTAATTTGGGTATATTAACTTACAGAAAAAAAATTCCTGGGAAGGAAGGCTTGTGAAGAATTGGTTTTAGATTTTAATTTTTGTCATGTAATACTTGCTTATTCTTAGAAAAGTAACTAGTTGTTCAATTAAGGAGGTCTGGGGCTACAAGATGACTCAGTGGGTAAGGTACCTACCACCCAGTCCCAGGGCTCACACTGTGGAAGAGAACCACTTTCACAAGAGTGATTTACACACACACACACACACACACACACACACACACACACACACACACACACACACGGAGGAGATTCTTTAAAAACTCAATAAGGTTTGCTTGTTACAGGGTGCAAGATAACACTTGAACTTGTAAATAAGATAACATTTGAATCCTATGAATATTCATGACATCAACCTCATTTCCATAATGATCAGCTCCTTAAGGCTTTTTTTTTCCATCCCCCCTGCATATCTGAGATCTTTTAAACACTCAGAAAGTTTCTGTTTTGAAATTTAGATTTACTCTGGCTTTAAAGTGGCACATCATTTAAGTTTTTCTTTGACTCAGAGATTTCAAAGTTGTTTCTAGTTTGCTTTAAAAGCTAAAAATGTATTCCTCACTCAATATATAGCAGCAATTTTGGGGGCTTATGCAGTGTGTCCCCTGTCACCTCCAGGGCCTCCTCAGAGGCCAGAACCTGTGACTAGTGGGTAGTGTGACTCCATTGCCGTGAGGTCCTGATGCTGAGAGATCCCCTTGAGCCTGAAGCATCCTGGCTTGGGAAATGCCTCAGATGGCTGGCAGAGGGACCACAGGCAGGCAGAAATTCCTGACACTTTTGTTTGATGGACAGGAATCACACGTGGGTTTTATTATCTGCATTATAGTCATTGTACAAAAAATGGATTTCTTGATGGTATTTTCATGTGTGTATGTGATCTTTATCGTTTATAGCTCTCCATTCTCCTCTTTTACCTGCTCTCCTCCTGGTGGACCCTTTCCTCTTCACAAACAGCCTCCTTTCTATTTGCATGACTTTCTTTCTTTTTAATGTCTAGATTACACATATGAGAAAGCAGGTGATGTTATGTCTTTTGAAGCCTGGGCTTATTTCACTTGACATGGTGATCGCTAGTTCTGTCCCTGTTCCCTTGAATCACTTGATTTCATTCTTAAAGCCGAACAAAACTCCACCTTGTGCAGATACCGCGTTTTCATTGATCTTTCTGTCTGTTGCTAGATTCCTAATCTGCCTACAGAGCTTGGCTATGGGAAGAGTTCTGTAAACATGGATGCTTAGGTATCTCCCTCGAGTGCTGTCTGAAGTTCCTCTGGGTATGTGCTGGGTCACAGGACTGCTTGTACTTTCTGAGTTTGCTTTTCTCTCAACAGAGATTGAGCTGCTTCTGGCAGAAAGACAGACCTTGACACACGGTCTTCTTTTATCTTCTACTCCACCATAAACAAGCTCTGTAGCTCATTTTTCCCCTAATCATGCATTCACAAACATATTTACATATTATTTACATGTTTACATACAGATTGCATGCCTCCAGTTTTTAAAGCAAAGGTCTTTCTCGTAATAAATGATCTTAACAAGATCTTAGTTCTATGTGATTTACATTCATTTTTTATGCGTATGAGTGTCTGCATTTATGTGTGCACACTATGTGCATGCAATGCCTACAGAGACCACAAGAAGGCTTTAGATGCCCTGGAATTGTAGTTACAGACAGTTGTGAACCATGCTCTGAGTGGAGTATCAAATATGGGTCCTCCGGAAGAGCACCTGGTGCTCTTAACCACTGGGCCATCTCATCAGCTTCCAATTTACATTCGTAGGCAGATCTTGAGATAAATGAATTACATTTAATGTTTTTTAAAAATATTTATTTATTTATTTATTTTTAATGTATGTGAGTACACTGTTGCTGTCTTCAGGTATACCAGAAGGGGGCATTGGACCCCATTACAGATGGTTGTGAGCCACCATATGGTTGCTGGGAATTGAACTCAGGACCTCTGGAAGAGCAGTCAGTGCTCTTAACTGCTGAGCCATCTCTCCAGTCCATATTTAATGTTTTAAGTGATGCTTACAGAGACCATCAGAGGCAAGTGGTGGTGTTCCCGTGTTACAGACTGGGAGACAGGCTCGGAGGTATTAAGGCTCTTTTTCTTTTTCCTTTCCTTTCCTTTCCTTTCCTTTCCTTTCCTTTCCTTTCCTTTCCTTTCCTTTTTCCTTTCCTTTCCTTTCCTTTCCTTTCCTTTCCTTTTTCCTTTCCTTTCCTTTCCTTTTTCCTTTCCTTTCCTTTCCTTTCCTTTCCTTTTTCCTTTCCTTTTTCCTTTCCTTTCCTTTCCTTTCCTTTCCTTTTTCCTTTCCTTTCCTTTCCTTTCCTTTCCTTTTTCCTTTCCTTTCCTTTCCTTTCCTTTCCTTTTTCCTTTCCTTTCCTTTCCTTTCCTTTCCTTTCCTTTCCTTTCCTTTCCTTTCCTTTCCTTTTTCCTTTCCTTTCCTTTCCTTTCCTTTCCTTTTTCCTTTCCTTTCCTTTCCTTTTTCCTTTCCTTTCCTTTCCTTTCCTTTCCTTTTTCCTTTCCTTTCCTTTCCTTTCCTTTCCTTTCCTTTCCTTTCCTTTCCTTTCCTCTTTCCTTTCCTCTTTCCTTTCCTCTTTCCTTTCCTCTTTCCTTTCCTCTTTCCTTTCCTTTCCTTTCCTTTCCTTTCCTTTCCTTTCCTTTCCTTTCCTTTCCTTTCCTTTCCTTTTTCCTTTCCTTTTTCCTTTCCTTTTTCCTTTCCTTTTTCCTTTTTCCTTTCCTTTTTCCTTTCCTTTTTCCTTTCCTTTTTCCTTTCCTTTTTCCTTTCCTTTTTCCTTTCCTTTTTCCTTTCCTTTTTCCTTTCCTTTTTCCTTTCCTTTTTCCTTTCCTTTTTCCTTTCCTTTTTCCTTTCCTTTTTCGTGTCCTTTCCTTTCCTTTCCTTTCCTTTCCTTTTTCCTTTCCTTTTTCCTTTCCTTTCCTTTCCTTTCCTTTCCTTTCCTTTCCTTTCCTTTCCTTTTTCCTTTCCTTTTTCCTTTCCTTTTTCCTTTCCTTTTTCCTTTCCTTTCCTTTCCTTTCCTTTCCTTTCCTTTCCTTTCCTTTCCTTTTTCCTTTCCTTTTTCCTTTCCTTTTTCCTTTCCTTTTTCCTTTCCTTTTTCCTTTCCTTTCCTTTCCTTTCCTTTCCTTTTTCCTTTCCTTTTTCCTTTCCTTTTTCCTTTCCTTTTTCCTTTCCTTTTTCCTTTCCTTTCCTTTCCTTTCCTTTCCTTTCCTTTCCTTTCCTTTCCTTTCCTTTTTCCTTTCCTTTTTCCTTTCCTTTTTCCTTTCCTTTTTCCTTTCCTTTCCTTTCCTTTCCTTTCCTTTCCTTTCCTTTCCTTTCCTTTTTCCTTTCCTTTTTCCTTTCCTTTTTCCTTTCCTTTTTCCTTTCCTTTTTCCTTTCCTTTTTCCTTTCCTTTTTCCTTTCCTTTCCTTTCCTTTCCTTTCCTTTTTCCTTTCCTTTTTCCTTTCCTTTCCTTTCCTTTCCTTTCCTTTCCTTTCCTTTCCTTTCCTTTCCTTTTTCCTTTCCTTTTTCCTTTCCTTTTTCCTTTCCTTTCCTTTCCTTTCCTTTCCTTTCCTTTCCTTTCCTTTCCTATCACAGGGCAGTGTTGGAAGACCAGCCAGAGGGACTGACCCTGGGTGAATTGGTTAGCTTCCTGGGTACCACAACTGAGGTGCACACAAAACACATCTGTTATGTATGTGTGGGTTTTCAGCATCTTATCTGGGATGTAAATCTTTGGACAAGAAAGCTACTAATGTTCCTCTGTTCTCTCTAGTCTCTGTACTTGTCGGAAGTCTTCGTATTTGGTACAACCTGGTAGATTTAGATTCTTTTAGATCTGCTGGGGAGAAAACGCACCACCCCAGGCAACATTCCTGAAACCCTTTGGGTTCTTGCATGCAGTGATTCTACAGGTCTCCGTCTCAGTTCCCTATTGGTTCAGCCCATGTGGTCTGAAGGACTTGACAGACAGCACAGGAAATGCAAGAAGTATCCAGAATATTTTTTTTTGTATGACTGTATCAAAGAAATGAATTTTTTTTTAATGCCTGTGAGGGATTAGTCTTCAGGAATCTTGTTTGGATAAAGGCAGTTAATACTTTTAACTGTTGTTTATTGTTGTTAAGTTTTTCATTTCTTTAGCTCTACGCTGATTATCAGTCGGTGGTAAGGAGTGCTTCTGCTGAGCTGTGTGTTCAGTAATTGCTGTGTGTAACCTTCCAAGTGTGGCTGATACAGGATTGAGTTTCTCGGATTCTAAGCATAGAGGTCATTGGTATTAGCTCATATTACTTTATAAGACTGCATTTTGACATTGAAGGATGGGGTTCAGTGTTTGAGCACTTAGCATATGTCAGGCTGTACCTTTCATCACCAACATTGTAAAAAAAAAACAAAGAAAAAAATTAATTTTAGATTTTCTTGGCCTTTTAAAAAATTACTTAGTACATTTATTTTTGTTCTTATTTGTGATGGGTGTTGCTGTTACCCACCCCATTTTATGATGAAGCAAATAGAGTTCAGAGAGTATTAACGAGTGAGTTGCTGACCTAGGAGCCGAGATATTTTCATTATCTTCACCATAATTTTATTTTTTTTTTGTATTTTTATTTGTGTGCTAGTTGTGCATATGTGGTTGCATAAATTATTTTGATTTTTGTACATGGCTGAGGATCAAACCCAGTGCCTTGTGCATACTAACAAACACCACCAAGTCCTCAATGGTTAAAAAAAAAAATGATTATTTGACAATTTCATGCTTTTCGTAACATGTTCTGTTCGCACCAGCACCCTCTCTTATCCCCACCCACACTCCTCTTCCTACCACGTCCAGATTCAACTCTGATGTCTTTTTTATTGTGGCTTTGCTTTTTGCTTGGTGATTCACTGAGGTTGGTCAGAGGGCACCCTGGGTGGGCACGGCTGTAGAGCTGTCTCTTAGAGTATGGGTATCAGCAGTGGCGACTTCACTGAACACAGTGATTTCCTCTCCTCCAGCAACTCTCCATTGCCAATAGCTCCTCTGGACAGTCCGTTTCCCATGATCCTTTTCTCCGTGGCTAGCTGTTGATGAGCCTGGTCTCATAGAGATGCTCTGTGGACACCGGCAGCCTCCCACAGTGTCTGAGGACTTACAACTGCCAACGGCCAGGCTTTACGGCCAGGCTTTACGGCCAGGCTTTACGGCCAGGCTTTACGGCCAGGCTTTACGGCTGTCCTCTTTGTTGTCATTTGGCTTTTTGTCCTTCCTATCTACTCTCCCGTGACCAGATTTCGATTTTTCCTAGAGGGATTTCTCTATCGTTTTATTATCTTACACCTTCCATCTCTTCTCCGATAAACGCAGAAACCCCCACGGGCACGCCTTTGCGAACACGTGTGTTCCCACAGCGCTGAATATTCAGTCTTGACGACAATCAGAGGGCAAGTTTTGTTTAGTCTTGACGAGGCATTGAGTAAAACAGTGTTTTCCCTGGGCTGACATGTGTGAACACATACGCCGTTCACTCCCACCTTTTATTAAGAAAATTTGCCATGTTTCTGAATATAACAACATTCAAAAAACTATATAGTGAGATCCCCGTCAACTTGCCCCTTAAATTCTATGATTGTTAGCATTTCTATGGTATTTCCTTTTAACTATATACCTTTCCATTATATGCTTCTGAAGTGAACATTTCCCAAGTAGCAATTTTTATGTTCCTCAGGGATCTTTGCCAAGGAGTTTAATTTTAGATGCCCGTTAACACATATGCCCTGCTACACCATCTTGTGATGGAACAGTAAAAAGATGAAGCCTGGCTTTCTGATTTAAAAATATACCGGGTTTTGGAATTTTGAGATGGAGACCTCAACTGAGAGTATTTTATTGAAGCTTCCGTGTCTAAGGAGCTTGAGACATACTATCTCATGTCACTCAAAACTCCAGTGACCCGGTACATGCTAAGGTTACCAGGGTGACTTCAACAATAATCACAAGTCCACTCAAAACGTCAGACCATAGCCGGCAGGGATTTGGTTATCACAGCTCGTTCTGACATAACGGGATCTACTTACAAAAATGTATTGTGAGATTCGAATTACCTTCAAATCTAGAGGCAGGAACAATCTATGAAAGCTCACGTGATTCCAGACACGCAAAATTGTGCTGATTGGGTGTCTCCTCTCGGCCGCTGCTGGGTCTCTACCTCCTGGCAGAATTCTTCCCTGTGTGTATCTAGGAGTCTTCTCCAGTGTCAGAGTTACAAAGGGGCACTTTTTATCCACCCCCCATTCTAGATTTATCTATGTGTATATGTTACTTGTTTGTTTTATTTTTGTGTGTATGTGTGTGGTATATGCTCATGCATGTAGCTGTGCGTTTCAGTCTGGAGGCTAGATGTTGACTTTTGACTATCTGTTCTATCTCTTTGAGACAGGGTCTCTCACTGAACTTGGAGTCTCCCATTTTGGTTAGACTGCCTATCCAGTGGACCCTCAGATTCACCCATCTCCCCTCATTCCAGCCCTGGGTTCCAGGCATGCCTGGTCACACCCAGCTTTTGTGTGGGAACCAGGGATGGAACTCAGGTCCCTCTCTGTATGCCCTTTGTCCACTGAGCCATGCCCACTTCCCCCCCCCCCCAACCTGCTCATTTTTTTTTTTTTAAATTAACAGTGGAGATGCTTCTAGGTTTAAGGGAATTGGCGGTCAGTGAGTTGGCAGTATTCTTAGTCCTTTGGTATTTACCTAGGGCCTTTCAAAAATACATCCGTTGGGGAATTCCCAAGTTTTGTGTTCTGTGACTTGGCTTCCATGGCAACCTTCTTACTCAGTCAGAGGCTGTGGTTACTTGGTGGGTGTGTCTTTGCTCAGACTCCTTGTGCTGATCAGCTGTCACCTTGTACCTTCATTTTGACCTTGGCTATCTTATCGTTTATCTTTGAGACAGAATCACATTCCTTAGCCCAGGCTACAACATTTTTTTTTTACCTCAGCCTCCCAGGTGCTAGGTACACACAGGCATGGGTCACCATGTTAGGTTAATCTGTGTTTAAATCTGTACCCAGTGGGGGCTGAGTTGAGTGACTTTTAGACCCACTCCATCAGTATTAAAGTTTTTGACTCTGTGTTAATTTAAAAAAAAAATTGTGGCAGTTCGATTGGCTTTATAAATGTCAGACTGATGCCTTTCTGCAATTTTTTTTCCAATTGAGGTTATGAAGCATCTCAAGTGTGTCACGCTATGTAAAATATTGTTCTCAATGTGGGTTTGTATGTGTGAATGTGTACATGTCACTACGGTATGTCTTAAAATCTAAATAGGGAATTAAAAGTTTATCTGACTGTAGTAGAATCTGGTCCTTAATAACTCACCGACTGCACATTTAGCTCCATTCACTTTTTAAAAATTATTTGCTATGTGCACATATGCCCCAGTGCATGTATGGTTGGTGACAGATATCGGTGTCAGTTTGTACTTCTACCTTGCTGGGGTAGATGCTGGGTACTGCAGTCTAGCTGGCTTGAGAACTTTCTAGAGATTTCCTCCTGTCTCAATGGAAAAGTACCAGGATTACAGATGTACCCCCACTGTATCTGGCCATTTTATGTGGGTTCCAAGGTTCGTGGTGTTTGTACCAGCAAGAACTTTAATTCACTGAGCCATCTGAGGGGCCCTTGTCACATGTTTAAAATAAGAATGTTACCATACAAAGCTCTTGCCACATGTGCGGGATGAGTTATGTGCCTATACACTTACAGTACATACATCTGAAAGTACAGGACTTTTGGTTCTTCTGTGGAATATAACCTTAGAAATTTAAGCACTATAACAGAAATGTAATTCTACTCATCACACAGCAACAACAGCAGCAATCTAGTATAGAAATGACCTGGGGCTGGAAAGATGGCCCAGTAGTTAAGAGCACTGGTTGCTCTTCCAGAGGTCCTGAGTTCAATTCCCAGCAACCACATGGTGGCTCACAACCATCTGTAATGAGATCTGGTGTCTTCTCCTGGTATGTAGGCATCCATACAGGCAGAACACTGTATCCATAGTAAATGAATAAATCTAAAAAAAACAAAAAAACAAAAAACAAACAAACAAAAAAAACTGAAAAAAATCTTGTGTATTTTTACTTTTAACATCTTTCATCAGTGGTTACAGTAAAACTTTAAAATACTCTGCCTCTGCTGTATAGCCTTAATTTGCAGAAATGTAATACATACTCTTGATAAAATGGCTCCACATTTAGTTTCCAGGGACTTTGAGTGTAAGACTCTGTTGCTGTGCTAATTTAAGGAGGTGGAAAAGCCCGATTCCAACAAGAAATACAGAGTGAGGGTATATCCGGTATTCTGCAGGTCATGGCAGCATTTCCAGGGGCCACTGTGAAGGCAGTTCTTCTGGCCATAGCATTCCATCTGTGGTTTTGACTGCTTCCCCAAACGCAAGGATGGTAGTAGGTCTGTATTCTCAGTGCTGCAGGGCTTTATAAAAGACGCCAGGGCAGCTCTGGTGAGTAGGGCTTTATTCTGTAACCCTCGGAGCCAGACTCCTATGGAACTTCAGTGGTCATGGTGGATTGCTGGCCCAACAAGAGCCTAGTCATGGAGGGCCGGGACAAGCATGGTGGCAGGCTGTCCCGGGTAATCACTCCAGGCTGCCCACGGAAAAACCGCTTTCTGGTTAAGGCTGCCTCATAGCGTTCCATCAATGGAAAAAATTGAACATGATGAGGGTGTGTAACAAGCAGACAGAAATATATCCAGCATTGAACAGGATCCGTTTTTAGCTCTCAACGGCTGAGCAGTTGAAGTCTTAGACACCGTTTCCTGGCTCAGCAGGCAGAGGGAAGAAGGCAAGAGTGCACCTTCTAGCTGGGTGAACCTTTGTTAACCGAAAGCTCCCGACAACAACTGGCCACAGCCCGTTCTGACCAAGGTAAGGTTACAAAACTGTTGATCTATCCTTATGAGTTGAGACTTGATTTATCCGGGAAGATACTGTTTTCCTTGGCAGCATGTCCCTGGGGGCATTGTCTCATTAGTTTATCCCCAGCACGAGTTAATGAACAGAATGGAATTATTATCTCAAAGTTTAGTGCATATGTGACTTCAAACACCTCAAGGTGATGTATTACTTTAGAATATTTCATGAATGGAAAATTCTCCAGGCTGATTTGTGTTGGACTATTCCCCCCACCCCGCCCCCAAGCTACTTAAAGGAAGTGTCATGTCTCAGTCTGATCGTGTTAAAAATGTGAGTGACGGTTGCTTACCTTTCCGGTCAGATTCTTTCAGGGTGGAATGGGAAATTGGAATGTGACTGAGATTGTATACTTATTGTTTCCTGGTTATTATACCGAACGCAGCTTTTCGCCGAGTAAGGGTTTATTTTCTGCCTTCTAATTTGCTGTTCATTGTGCAGTATTGTTTGTACTTAGACTTGTCTTGAGCCTTTTGGGGAAAGAGTGGGGTTGGGGAAAGTCATTGCAGTTCTGGGTAAGAGGCCCTCAGTTTCAGCAGAATGAGGGATCTGAGTGGTGACGTTCATTAGAGCCTGAACTCTAAGCACACGCTGTCCCGGCTGAGGGCGTGTGCTGACAGCCAGAGAGAGAAACCTTAGCCTGGGTCCCTCTTGCTTGGTCGGCCATTCATTTGGCCCAGCATGTAATTCTCAGAAAATTGGTGGGTGGAGAGAGCGAAAATAGGAAGGTCTTTTGAAGTCATAACTTGTGGAAGTGTATTTATAGGCTATCTGGAGAGTAAGGGATCGTCTGCATGGTGGCTGGAGGGTTTCCTGGTGTGTTTTACCCTTCTACTGAGGCCTTAAGTCAGGGCTAGGGATTCTGACAGTCTGTTTCCTTTCACTATAAAGTTGCTACGGCAACCGGGACCGTGCAGGGCAAGTTCATTTTTAGCCGTAGGAGGATGTCTCCCCATGGGTGTGGTGGGCACCCTCAGTCCATCCTGTCCTTTATAGAAGTGTCTTTGGGAGGGTGGAGGCATTGGGGTGAAGTTCAGGTCAGTTCTACCCACAGAATAACGGGTCGTATTGTTGATTCCTTTTAATTTCAGAAATGTTGCTGAGACAGAGAGGGGACAGTTCAGAGTGGGAATTCTCGGCCCCTTTCTCTGCTGAGTTGGACACTTGGCACGGACTTTGGTTTTCCTGGGCTTACAGGCTGATGAAGAACCCAGTGACTCAATTTTACAACACCAGCTTAGATGGTGTTACAAATACTTTCACGGGGGTGGAGAGATGGCTCAGCGGTTAAGAGCACTGACTGCTCTTCCGAAGCTAGGTCCTGAGTTCAAATCCCAGCAACCGCATGGTGGCTCACAACCATCCGTAACGAGATCTGACGCCCTCTTCTGGTGTGTCTGAAGACAGCTACAGTGTTATTTATAATAACAAATAAATCTTTGGGCCGGAGCGAACAGGGACTGAGTGAGCAAGGTTAACCAGAGTGAGCAGAGGTCCTGAGTTCAAGTCCCAGCAACCACATGATGGCTCACAACCATCTGTACAGTTACAGTGTACTCATATACATAAATAAATAAATCTTTTACAAAAACAAATACATTCACATTAAACTGGTTGCAAAGCCTTCTCAGGACACACTTGGGGGGTATAGTCAAGGAGGAGGCTCAGGGTCTCTGGGGAGAGATTGTCCCTCCAATGTGACCCCACTCAGACTCAGACAGAAGATGCTTCTTGATGAACCGAGTTTGTGCTGAGTGGAGCCCCACTTACTGTGCAGCTAGTATGAGGTCTCCACAGCTCCTTTGAGACATCAATATGGAATGAGTGAACGAACCCCGAATTACACTCCTTAAGTAACCCAGGGACTTTCCCAGATCTGGGCAGACGCCCAGGTTTGCTCTGCCCTGTGAAAGTCACTTGCATGGTGATAAGACCTGGAGGTAGTGTGATCTTGGGCCTCAATTGCTAGATGTCTTAGAAAATTATTTCCCGTTCACAGACATTCAGAGCCGAGGTCATTTTGGACATATTTTTACTTTTAAAGAAAGAGCATTTTTCTCCGTAAAATGAAGAGTGTCTTAGATACAGGCCAAGAAAGTGATGGCTTTGTGAAAGAGGGTACAGGTTTTGGATAGAAAAGATTGAAAGAAATCATCGCTATTGTAGAAAAATAAAAGTAGTGAGGATATGAAATACCTGGAGCTAATAATTGGATTTTCATAGCAGTGGTGGCTAATATTTTTTATTACTCAGTCTTGCTTAGTGAGCTATAGATCCCTGATAATTCTGTCTTGGTATAATTGTATTTTTTTGTAGTTCTGGGGTTAGAATCTAGGGTGTCTTGAATAGCAGGCAAGTGTTCTACTGTTGATACACACACACACACACACCCCTAGCTTCTCAATCTTTCTTAAAACATCTAACAATTGTTGGGAAGATTCAACCGTGTCCCAAAATCTGTTTTATGTCGTTCCTCTAAGCCTCCCCCTCCCTTTCTCTTTCTGGATCTTGTTTCATTTGTTTTTGGAGACAGGGTCTCTCTAGGTAGCCCTGGATATTCTGGACCTTACTATGTAGACCAGGCTGGCCCCAAGTTCTGCCTCTGCCTTCTAGGTACCAGGATTAAAGGTGTAGATGAAGTTAGTGTTGGCTAGAGCCTGGCTTCCCCCACCTCTTTACAGTCCATATCTGTGGCAACAGAGCTGAAAAATGAATCTTAGATGGAACACTGAGAATTCATAGCACTGAAGTAGTATCTCCAAAATGACAGGGACAGTTATTTGCCCAGAGATATAGAAGGAGTTATGGTATCCTTATAGCGAAGGTGGGATGGGTGTCCAGATATCTCGTTAATTCCATTCTTACAGAATTTAAAAATGGGGAATACTTTGGTATATCTGTATCCGTGTACCGTTAGTAAGTTAACAAAGACCCGTTATGTATGTGTGTGTTTGTACATGTACATATTTCACATGTGCACATGCATCCACCTCTGTCTTTCCAACCCTCCTTCTCTTCATCTCTTCACAAATCTTATCAGCTCAGACAGATTTAAACGTCTATGTCGAGGGAGGATTTCCGCTTTGTTTAACACAGTTCAAAGCTCCACTTAAACCAGGTCCTCTATCTTGGTACCGTTGCTGCAGAGAACTTCCGGCTCACTGGACTTAGCCCAGCCTGCTTGATAAAACACTTGTGATTGGCATTCTTGCACCAGTCTATTCCCTCTTAGCCTTTCGTTAAGACTCAGGCCTTTTCTTTCTTTGTATTGTTAGATTCTTTGCCCCTCAATCCATAAAGAACACAGATTTGTCTTTGCTCAGGGTTTTTAAAGTCAGGGAATCTATGAGCATGACGCAGGAAGACAAGCCTTACTGTGCAGCAGTTTTTTCTCCCAGGAAGAGATTCCGGTTTGCAGTAGTAAGAAAACCCTCATGTCTTCAAGAATTGGGACAATCCAGGGAGAAGGACTCCGGCCTGAATGATGTAATTTCTAAGGCCCACTTCCCACAATACCGGATATTGGCAAGTGAGATTTCAACATGAATTTTGGAGGGGACAAATTGTCAATCTTTATTTGGAAGAGCGCCCTGCGGTGTGAGCCAGCATTAGGATATTAGTTGGGTTCCTCCGGGGTGAATTTAAGGCTTCGAGCCTCTTGACCACTTATAAACTCTGGAGACTAGAAGTCTAAAGTCATGATACAGCAGGGCCACGCTTCTTCCGAGATGCTGGGAAGAAGCCTTCCTTGATTATTTTAGCATCTGGTGGAGGCCGCTAACTCTTGGAGTCCTTAGTTTGTAGCTGCACAACTGACCTCTCTTCTCTGCCCATGCTCTGAGGTCTCATTCTGACAGAGTCTGTTTAGGTTTCAGCTAAAAACCTAAAGCATCTGGTCCTTACCCTGGCAGATGCATTATGGTAAGGACCAACAAATACAGCGCTTTTGTTGGTCAGTACAGATACAAGGCTCTTGAAGACAGACAAAGGACCAGGTTATCACTTACACTCCAGCAAAGGGATGTGGCTCTTGCTAAAGATGGCATCCAAGGCTGCTGGTGCACGGAGTTCTCAGGGCTTCGATGAAGGCTGAGCAGTCCTGGGTATCTTTAGGTCCATCCTAGGGAACAGTTCTCATCTAGCGTGTGTGCTGGGCATGACACCCGTCCCTGGCTTGCACTTAGGTTGGGGTAGGGTTTCCGGGATGGAGCGGGAAGGGAAGAGGCAGGCTGGTAAGCTCAATGCTAAAGTCCATGAGATGGAAAATGGCGGAAAGAAGCTCTCCTGGAGGGAGAACACACTGCTTTCAGGCTCTCTGGGGCTACACTAGCAGGTGGGAAGACGCCTGACAGATGAGTGAACGGGAAGTCCGCACAGGCAGCGGAAACAAAGCAGTCATGGTGTGAAGAGGTAGGAGAGGGTGTGGAGCTTCGAGAACAGTGCGCCTCCATCCCAGGGTGCTCTGGACCCTTTCTTCTTTTAATTCCAACTGCTCAGATGCAATGCCTCTGCTCGGATGCTGTGATGGTTGAAACTGTTTCTCTGTTCACATCTGCACGGACCTCATTCTAAAACTCGACTATAGTTGGACTTTCTCCACCTTCTCCCTGCTCTGGTCCAGTTCACAAAGAACCTTTACCTTGCGAAGTGTGTGAAACTCAGTGTTCCCTCCTCTGTCCTTGAAACAGGAGCGCTTGATAGTTTTATATATATATAATTCCAATTTTATTCCAATTCCCAGACTTATTCCCTAAATACATTTTTTTTAAAAAATAGCATGATCCAGTTCTGATTTAGTTATTGATTTAATTCTATTTTTTTTCCATTTTGCGTGTGTATATGTGCGTATGCATATATGTTTTTCATGTGTGTGGGTATACCTGCATAATGATGTGTATGCATGTATGTGCATGTATGTGTTCGTGTAATAGCCTGGGATTGATATCAGGAATTATCCTCAGTCACTTTTTCATCTTGGTCTCTGAGACGAGGTCACTCAATCAAACCCAGAGTTCACCGATGTGCCTTGTCCTTCTTACCACCTGGCTCTAGGGATCCTGCCTCAAGTTTCTGAGACTGGAATTACAGGCAGGCCAACCACATTCACCCAGCATTTATTATGAGCTGTGGACATCTGAAGTCTGGCCCTCACGCTAATGTGGCAAGCGCTTTAACCACTGAGCACAACCTCCCTGGCCTTTATTTACTGAAGTTTCTAGTTACTTTAGTTAGCATGCAAATGAATGAGTTTCATGGCAGCATCCAGACATGTAACGTACTTTGGTTCTCTGACATATGCCCTCTTCCGTCTCCTCTATACTTGCTGCTTTTTCCTTCCCACAGAACCCTCCCTCTTTCAGGTCACAGTACACTTTTCTTCATTACCTTTCTGGGCTCCTTCCCATTTCTCTAGCCCCTTAGTGTTGGAGGCCCTCGGCCTCCCTTGGTATGCAGAGACCGAGCTCATGCAGTCTGCATTTAAATGCCTCCTTCGGAGGGAGGACTGGCATGTCTGTGCTCATGCAGTCTGCATTTAAATGCCTCCTTCGGAGGGAGGACTGGCATGTCTGTGCGTCTAGCTTACCTTGCTTGACTACAGACTCAGGTATCTAATTATCCCACTCAACACTGTCACATCGATGTCCGGTGGACACACTCAAACCTGGCGTGTCTAGCGTTGAGTCCCCAATCTTTCACGGTAGCTTCCTTCTGCCGTGACAAGACCCTGAGAAAATAGACTGTATTTGTGGCTCCACACTTGAACAGCTTCAGTCTGTCTGGCTGTTGTTTGGGGACCTGTGATGGGGCAGAAAGCACATCATGACAGAGAGCCGGCCTTGTGGCACCCGTAAAGAAGACAGAGGAAGAACTCAGGGTCCCGGTACCCCCCCACCCCCACACCAAGGGCACATGCCTCCCACTGAGGCCCTGTCTATTCACAGTTTCATCTCCTTCTAGATGTGCCTGCCACAAGCTGGCAACTAAGGCTTTGGGGGGTTTTAAATTTTAGATTGTGTCTGTCTCTGTCCTTCGGGCTGACTTCTATCTAGCTCTTGATTCTCCTGCCTCAGCCTCACGAGTGCTGGGATTACCGATGTGTCACACCACACTCAGCCCTATGTGGGTATTTGAGACCAAAACCGGAGCATCGTCTCCTAGCCTGTTCCCTCAGTTACTTAGACTGAGAATCTTAGAGTTGCCGTAGCATCTCACTGCACTGCACACTTCTCTCCCTGGAGGTTCCTGCGGGTTCTTCTCTCGCTGTGTCCAGTGTCTGTCCACTCCTCAGCTCCCCCTCAGTTGAACCCTAGCCTCCCTCACCTGAATCATGACACTGGCTTACCATGTCCACCTGCCTCTGCGTTCCTTGGCAATCCAGGTGTACACGGTAGGTTTGTCCCATGTAGAGCCCTCTGTGGCAACCCCCAGTGTCAGTGTCAAAAGCCCCAGTCCTTTGGATGTCTCTCCCAGTTGTGCTCTAGTCACCTCATCCCTCATTGCTTCCTTCGCTGTACTGCCTTCCCCCCCCCCCGCCCCCGCCCCTCTGCCCCAGACACACTCACATATCCACTCATCTCCTCTGAGCTTCGCACTTTCCGTCAGTTGGAATGTTCTCTGGGGACCCTCATGGTCCTGAGGTTTTAACTAATGTTTCCTTTAGGGAAGGGGCAGAGATCCCATCCACTCTCAAAGGGGAACCTGGAAGTTAAAAAAAAACCGCAAGCGGCGCTATGTTAATGACTTGTTTTGTCGCTATGACAACACATCCCACACAAGCAACTTAAGGAAGAAAGGGTTCACGGGGCTCACAGCTCGACTGTGGTCCACTGTGGTGGGGAACTCGAGGGCAGCAGAAGCGTGAGACTGCTGGTTGCTGGCACTGCAAGCAGGAAGCAGAGAGCGATGGATTCTGTTGTCCCGCTGAATTTAGTGTTCATTCCACCAACCACAGTTAAAGTGAGTTAACTCCCACATCAGTTAAACCTGATGCCACCGACCTCTTAGAGATGTTCTGGTCTCTTAGGCGATTCTAGATCCTGTAAACTTAGCAGTTAGTATTTAAAATGATTAGAAAGATCCTGGATTGATTCCTATTTATTTTTCCTTTGACCTCTTAGTGATTTTGATTCAGCCATTCAACCCCTGGTGTCTTAGTCAGGGTTTCTATTCCTACATAAAACATCATGACCAAGAAACAAGTTAAGGAGGAAAGGGTTTATTCAGCTTACACTTCCACACTGCTGTTCATCACTAAAGGAAGTCAGGACTGGAACTCAAGCAGGTCAGGAAGCAGGAGCTGATGCAGAGGCCATGGAGGGATGTTCCTTACTGGCTTGTTTCCCCTGGCTTGCTCAGCCTGCTCTCTTATAGAACCCAAGACTACCAGCCCAGGGCTGGCACCACCCATAAGGGGCTCTCCCCCCTTGATCACTAATTGAGAAGATGCCCCACAGCTGGATCTCATGGAGGCATTTCCTCAACTGAAGCTCCTTTCTCTGTGATAACTCCAGCCTGTGTCAAGTTGACACACAAAACCACCCAGTACACCTGGAGACTTCGTTCCTTATTCTCTGAGACACGGGTAATTGTGCAAGTTATTAATCATGGCTCTCACTTCTCATGGATCTTAGGCACAGCTTTCAGAACTTGCCAAATTCTTCCCATCCCCCCATGCACCCATAGACTTTGAGTTTCAAAGCATTTAAATTCCTGTGCAATTTTAAAATGTTAAATACTTTCTTTTTCTTTTTTTTTTTCTTCTTTTGTTTGAGTCAGTGTCTCAAGAATCCCAGGCCACCCTTGCACTTGCTAACAAGCTTTGAAAACTTTGAACTCCTGACCTTCCGAGTCTACCTCCCAAGTGCTGGGATTACAGATGTGTTTTACCATGCCTAGCTAAATCAGGAAAATTAAGCTTTAACCGGACCTACTAGTCCCGTTCACTTTGTCCCCTAAAGTTTTAGTAGGTCGTTAGGTAAAATCCAAACAGGTTTGTGTGTAACCACTCATGAAAGTTAAGAGAAGTTTCAGCAATGACTAGTTTGATTTTACAGGTGGGCCCAAGGGTAACCTAGGCAGTAGCCTTCGGGTCAGAACAGAGTAAAAGTGGACCCTGATAGAGGGCCCCGTGGTCAGCTAAAGTAGAATAGTCACACATTTGTGAGGGTGGGGGACACACCTATTTACATGAAATTCGGGAAAGGTGTGGTTTATGCCTGTCCGTTTTTCAAGTTTAAATGGAACAGCGTACAATGAAGAAAGGCCTGTGCCAAGAATAACTTGGTAGAATCACTGTAGCATATTTTGGTTGTAAAATGTGATTGAGGAGTGGGGGTTCGTTGTCTGCTTCCAATTTCCTGAGGCACGTGTCTCATTTGTGGGTCTCCCCAGTCAGAGACAAAGAAGCCAACCATTGCAGCCCTGTAGCCCGAGACCCCAGGCTGCCTGTGTTGTGACGTGAAGCGGGGGGGGGGGGTTGGGGGGGCGCAGGCGCAGCTTGCAGAAACCCAGGCTTGCTTTTGTGGGACGGCTTAGGCACAGTTAATAAACAGAGGTTATTTAAAAGTCACGCTGACAGTTTTGACTCTGGTGCTCGTAAGCTACAGAGGAGGGCCATTTTGAAAGCCATTATTTGAAAGATCTGGTTGTGGTGCTCACCCCCCACCCTCCCCGAGTCAGCACGAGGTCTGGGAGGACTGGAATGTAGGGGGAAATTTGGATGATACTGAAGGAGACCGAGGAGAAGAGGTAAAAATCAGAATAGAACATTAAGATATTACAAAACCAAACAAGCAAACACAGAGGTCGAGGGGCTGGGAGGTCAGCTGGAGGAGCGCTTGCCTTCCAAGCGGAAGGACCTGTGTTTAATCCCAAGAACCCCTGTTCAAAAGCAAAAACACCAAACGCAAAAGCAGCGAAGTGCGGTATGTGATGTGTTTATAAAAAGATAAAGATGTCTAAGAATATGTTCCATGAGGGTGTGGTGGGGTGTGGGGGAAGGGGTGCCTCAGCGGGGCCCATGCAGAGGCATCCCTTCCCCCTGAGGGACCAGTCACACAATGGTCTAGCATAGAATAGAGTTTATTCAGGGCGTGGGGAGGGGAGTTAAGAGGGTAGTAGAGGCAGAGAAAGGCAGAGAAGGGGAGAGAGTAGAGAAGTAGAGGCCGGCCATGACCACATGGAGAGAGGGGGGAAGGGAAGAGCCCAAGAGGGCAGGAGAAAAGCAAGTGGGAAGCAGGAGTAAAAGAGTGTGTGTGGGGGGGGGGAGGGGGCAAGCAGCCCCTCTTACAGTGGGCCAGGCCTACCTGGCTGTTGCCAAGTAATTGTGGGGTGGGGCTTAGGCAGAATCCTAACTGTGTGTGGGTAGCCTCAGTGATGGAGAGGTGGAGATAACTGCATCCTTGGGACTCCTTGACTAATCGGCCTGACCCACTCAGCTAGATCCAGGCCAATGAAAGAGAGGCTCTGTCTCAATGAAAAAGAAGTTGGATGCTGTCTGAGGTACAGCAGCTGAGGTTCTCTGGCCTTCGCACACACATAAAACACATGCATGCTCACCCACACAGACAAGTGTGCTTCCATACAGACAAAAAGACACATACACGCACACACACACCACCAGCAGCAACAACAGCAGCCACGACAACAAATGACACTTTCAAGTGCCTGACTGGAAAACGTATGGAACGCATTTTGATAATTCTGAACGGAAGGTATTTTCTGTCTCACTATTGGGGCCGTTTCATTCCAAACTAGATGGATTCTATAATTTTGCTTCAAAGGACTTTTGTCATCAAACCCCTGCAATGTTTTTTTTTTTTTTCCGTTCCCGTGATGGTTCGGCTGTCGCCAGCCACTCGATTTTCTTGGCCTTCCACAAACATACCAGCAATATTTGTGGGATGTGGTCTCTGCGCTGTTGGAGTCGTGTGCTTTCCAGTGCTTCTCCTTGTGGCGCATGTTTGGAACCTGCCTCACATCCCACACAGGCTGACCGTCCCCGGGAGGAGGGGATCTCTTTGCACAGCTTTGACGTTCCTCGAAGCCCTTCATCGGAGTGCTGGGAGGTCTCCAAACCGGTCCCACTGACTTGCTGAGTGGAGCAATTGATTTCTTTCCAGTTCTCCAAGTTTCTGTCAAGACCACGAACATGTCTTTTCCTGTCAATGTCACCCAGTAGGGGGACCCTAAGTGTCTCTGAATGGGTCACGTCACATATATCTGGGCCTGGGAGGTGGACACTTGACCTACCACTCCCCCAGCTGCCTCTTCCTCTTTGCTTCCTCCTTCCTCATTTGCTGCCTGTTCCTTCCCAACTGTGTCGCGGACACTCAGGCACTGCTGTCACCTTTCCGCCTCGTCCTGAGCAAGCTGGGGTCCTTCTCCTTTTTGTTCAGTTGCTGCTTCAGCCATGTGTGGACGGACCCAGGACACACAGGACTCCTGGGTGTTTGGATTTGCTATTTTCCAGTTCCCTGTCATCCTTTCCTTAGCTGACAGAATCCCACACATCCTCTGAGTCCCTTCCTTACAAGGCCTTTCTGAATTCTTAAGAATTGGAATATGCATTTACAGTTTCTCAGAAGTTAGAATACAAAGGAATGGGAGCTACAGGCTTATCGGGTAGAGCTCTCAATGATGGGCGGTCCCTTTCTTGTCTGGCTCCGAGTCATAACCCGGTGTTTGTCTTGGATGATGATTTTCTGAGGTTGGAGAGTGCTTACTTTGGTTGATCTTAAGTCTTCTTAGTAGGACCACGGGACAGTTATTCACTATTGTTAACTTAAGGGATACCTAGGAGTTTAGGGACAGATCATGGGGACTCTGGCCTCATTTGAATAGATTACAGGGTGATTATAGGATTCTCTCTCTCTCCCCCTCCCTCCCTCTCCCTCCCTCCCTTCTTCCCTCCCCTTCCCCCCCCCCCCCCCCCCGTCACTTGAGGTGCATTCTTGTAGGACTAATGTCTTGGCCGCCATACATCAGAAGAGCCTCTACCATCAGCTCCTGCCACCACGGTGAAACCCATTGCTACAGACCCAGAAACACGTAGCCAAGTGGCATAGACCCTCTGAAATCATGGGTGGAATAATTCCTCTTTACTTTTGATAATTCTTCAGATACTTCCTTATAAGAAATATATATACCATTCTGATAAAAATTCTATTTGAGGTTAATGACACAGTTTTAAAAAAAAGGGTTTTGGGACTGATTGTTTATAAAAAGATAAAGATGTATAAGAATATGTTCCATGAGGGTGTGGTGAGGTGTAGGGGAAGGGGGTGCCTCAGTGGGCCCATGCAGAGGCATCCCTTCCCCCTGAGGGGAAGACACATGATTGTATAGTATAGAATAGAGTTTATTCAGGGCATAGGGAGCGGAGTTAGGAGGTTAGTAGAGGCAGAGAAAGACAGAGGGAGTAGAGAAGTAGAGGCCAGCCATGACCACATGGAGAGAGATGGGAAGGGAATGGGGAAGGGAAGAGCCCAAGAGGGCAAGAGAGAAGCAAGCAGGAAACAGGAGTAAGAGAGAGAGGAGGGGGCAAGCAGCCCCTCTTATAGTGGGCCAGGCCTACCTGGCTGTTGGCAGGTAACTGTGGGAAGGAGTTTAGACAGAATGCTGACAGACACACCCGTTAGAGAAAGAGGTATCAGAGAGGTCAGAGACATCACTCAACATCAGATAATGCACCAGCTCCCCACAAGTCAGAATCTAGTCCAGCGTATCCACCGCGAGAGACTGAGGAAACCAGTCTTAACATCTTACTTTCCACATGTGACTACAAAGCCACAGGAAAGGGACCCATGTGTGTAAAATAGCACCATTCAGCTCTAGAAAGGACCCAGACTTTAAACTCTGTCAGTATCACCCAACCCCCCAAACCCACCCTCACCCCCGCACCCCCCCACCCCCGTTTTGTCAACGAACCCCGGTTGGAATGCAGGGACTGAAAAGCAGGACTTGAGGGAATGAATTTCTAATCCTAAAACTAGTCATCAACTCATTCTGGTAAAGAGACAGGCAAAAGAACATCTGGTCCCTGCAGGGATTTTGTAATCTTTACAGAGCGGGCAGGAAGCTGCTCAGGGCCTCTAAGCTAAGAACTACTGGTGAGTCCCACAGTGGGGACCCATTAACAGATGTAAGAAATCAGTCACCGGGCAGCCTGAATGCCCCAGGAGCCTGAGCTCAGTGGACAAGCATGGCTGACATTCAACAAGGGGAAAGTCATAAATTCCACAGGGACAATGGCCCAAGCTCTAGGGCATAGTTCACCACTATAGTCAATTTAACCCCATTCATTAACTGAAGGGTGGTCTCAGAACTCATACCTGCTTTGTAAGAAACCCTAACCCCTGCAAGCATTGCACACAGAACTGCTGTTCAAACTAGGGTCTCAGCCCCATTGGGCTCAACCCATCAAGACCCCAGAATGAGTCGACCTCAGCAAAGAGAAGAGAGGAAGTAAGATTAGAAGAACAAACAGTGCCAGTGTATAAAAGTAAAACCACTGCTTGAAGCAATGCGTCTGGGTGCTTGTTTGTATAATGGGTTGTGATGTATGGGTGTGTCTTTTTAACTGGTAGTCCCTGTTAGGATTCTGTCTAAGCTCCACCCCACAGTTACCTGGCAACAGTCAGGTAGGCCTGGCCCACTATAAAAGGGGTTGCTTGCATGTGCGCTTTCTCTCTCTCTCTCTCTCTCTCTCTCTCTCTCTCTCTCTCTCTCTCTCTCTCTCTCCTCCTCCTCCTCCTCCTCCTCCTCTCTCCCTCTCTCCCTCTCCCTCCCTCTCCTCTCCTCTCTCTTCTCTCCCTCCCTCCTCTTTCTCTCTCTCTCTCCCCCTCCTCTCTCTCCCCTCTCTCTCTCTCTCTCTCTCTCTCTCTCTCTCTCTCTCTCTCTCTCTTCTCTCTCTGACTCCTGCCTCCCACTTGCTTCTCTCTTGCCCTCTTGGGCTGTTCCCTTCCCCATTCCCTTCCTCTCTCCTTTTTCCACGTGGTCATGACCGGCCTCTACTTCTCTACTCTCTCCCTCTCTCTGCCTTTCTCTCCTCTACCACCCTCTCAACTCCCTTCCCCATGCCCTGAATAAACGCTATTCTATACTATACCATCCATGTGCTGGTCCCTCAGGGGGAAGGGATGCATTGGCGTGGGTCCGCTGAGGCGCCCCCTTCCCCCACACCTCACCACACCCCATAGAACATATCTTGTTTCCCTTTATCTTTTTATAAACATAGCAGTGTCCTTTGGGGCTATAGCCTCCATAAGACATTAATAGTTAATTTAAGGCATTAATAGTTGCTCAGTGTGTTACTGGATTATCTGCTCATCTTTGCAATCACAAGGATCTAATTATTCAAGTGCTTGGCTTAGGGCACAGTTTTCTTGGGCATTTGATAGCTATTGTAAATTATATTTTATATGCTGTGATTTTTGGAAGAGGTTGACACTAATCAGACATACTAATAGTACAATTTAGAAAATTATAAATTTATATGTAAATATAGATGAGGTTTAATGGCTCATAATCAATGACAGATCCGAAATGATATATGATGAAAGATATGATGTCACACTACACAAAACCGGTAGTTTACGGCTGACAGTAGTCATATTTTTTTAGGTATTTCACATAAATTTCCATATCTGACTTTCCATCCATGCCAGATATTTTTTTATTTTTACTTTGCAAATGGGGATCTCTGACACTAACCAGACCCAATTCTGATCCTAGTCTTCTGAGTGGCTGCAACATCTCTGGGGCCTGATCCAAATAAAAAGCTGTCAGCAGACCTCCTGGTGGCTAGTGGTGGCGACCTCTATCTTATCAGGCTCTTGACTCTGGCTGAGGGATTCGCCACCGACTATAGGGAGCCTGGTTCAGCCAGTTCTAATCTCTTTGGAACTCTGGAGCCTATTGGTGTCTCTTTGTGGGAGACCTCGGGTTTTACATCTCACTCAGTCAGAAATCTGCCTTTGTTCAGTGGTTCTGATCCTAGCTCCGCTCTCCCCATCATTCAGAATCAGTCCTCCTTAGAGCTAGTTCCCAGCCCCATCTGCCTCCCTGCTAGCTCCTTCCTCTTCTCCATCTTGCTTGGCTCAGCCCCAGGATGCGATGGTCCAAGTTTTGTTTTGTTTCTTTGTCTTGTCTCCTGTTCTAAGTCCTGCACTCCTTTGAGAGGAGAGACTTTAGCCATCAGTGTACCTCATTCTGAAGGCAAAAGATGGCTAGGTAAATCTTAAATTTCCCTATGTGTGATGGTTGGCCCAAGGAAGTGGCATTATTAGAAGGTGTGACCTTGTTGGAGTAGGTGTGGCCTTGTTGGAGTAGTTGTGTCACTGTGGGTGTGGGCTTAAGACCCTCACCCTAGCTACCTGAAAGTCAGTCTTCACTAGCAGCCTTCAGATGAAGATGTAGAGCTCACAGCTCCTCCTGCACCATGCCTGCCTGGGTGCTTCCATGTTTCTGTCTTGATGATAATGCACTCAACCTCTGACCCTGTAAGCTAGCCCCAATTAAATGTTGTCCTTCATAAAATTTGCCCTGGTCATGGTGTCTCTTCATAGCAGTAAAATCCTAACTAAGACAGAAGTTGGTCCTAGGACTGGGGTATTGCTGTGATAGGTCTGACAATGCTTTTGTTTGGAGGAATGTGGATTTTTTTTTTGACTTTGGAAAGCAATGGAATGCTTTAAGTTGGGCTCAATGGGCTATCCTGGTAGGAATATGGAAGACTTTATTGCTGAGTATGATTTGAACTGTGCAGACTTGGCTCAAGAGATTTCAGTATGTAGCCTAGAGACTGTTTTTGTGGTATTTTATTGAAGAATGGCTGCTTTTTGCCCTTGTCTGAAGAGTCTACCCAAGTCTAAGGTAAAGAGATTTATATTAATTTCATTGACAAAGGAAGTCTCAAAAACACCCATCATGGACTTTGTTCTCTGGTTAAGAGAGCATTTTAAACAAGCAGAGCAAGCTGAGAAAGGAAAAATATGAAATGTGTGGTTCGAGTATTAAAGGGGTACCAGGAGGTAAAGTGGAGCCAAACCCTGTGTTCTAGGACATAGCAGATTAAGGGAGTGGGACTTTGAGGCAAGAGTTTACACAGCTAAACTTAAATCCAGGCATGGCAATACACATCTTTAATCCCAAGAGGCAGGCATGCAGATCTCTGAGTTCAAGGTTATCTACAGAGCAAGATCAAGAACAGCCAAGCTTAGGCTGTGAAGGAGTTGGAAAACAGAAAGCTGGTGACAATGTAATAGAACAAGGGGGGCCATGTTCCAGCTCCTACAAGCTCAAAACTCAGCAGCTTCGGTCATGCGGCTCTGATTTAGAGTCAAGAAGAGAAGGGTCTGCTGGGACAATTGATGCTGGTTAGCTGGAGCTCAGAAATTAGTGGTGATTAAGAAGAGGTCAGCATTACTGACTTGAAATCTTCTGGGAAGTGTTTTCTGAGAGCACAAAGAAGCTGTGTTCCAGTGTTAGCCAAGGTTGTACCTTATGCTACAGCTCTACTTGGTACTGTGTAAGAGTTACCGAGGTGGTACTGGTTTTGAAGGCATGAAGGGATCATGAAGAGCAGCTGAGGCTTGACATTGCAAGAGGCCAGGGAAGATCATTGGTGAAGGTGCAGCCTCAGATACAGTTGACAGCCCAGGACTGAAGGGGTCATGCAAAGGAATTGAGACTTGGCACCGTGGGTGTGGGCTTAAGACCTGAAAGTCAGTCTTCAACTAGCAGCCTTCAAATGAAGATGTAGAACTCTCAGCTCCTCCTGTACCAAGCCTGCCTGGATACTACCTTGATGATATTAGACTGAACCTCTGAACCTGCAAGCCAGCCCCAATTAAATGTTGTCCTTTATAAGACTTACCTTGGTCATGGTGTCTGTTCACAGCAGTAAAACCCTAACTAAGACACCATGAATGGTGGTTTTCTCTGGTTTACAGTCCCTCACAATAGTTGTTGCAATTTTGGTGGCCCGTCTGTAAAGTTGTGTGTATTTGTTGACATTTTTAATATGGTAATTGATCATCATTTGGAAACCAGAGAGTCCCTTCCATTCTTGTTTGTGCTTTTAGCTTCAAACACTGCCTGATACCTTCCTATGACTGGGGGACAAGATGAAATAGAAGGACTTCTTCTTAACATTCATGGGATTGTGACGAATTTTAAAAATCTGAATATTATCGTTATGTAATAAATGAAGATGATTATGTGAACCTTTGCTTGAGGCATCCAACCTTTGCTATGTAAACTGTTTTAATGGCTTTTGTGGTTCACAGAGCCTTAGCCTACAATATGTCACTATGAACTGTAGGCCTCACTGAGTCTCAGGTACCTAACGAGTATCATCACTGCAACTTATACCTTTGTGTATACTATTGTGATTTGATATCATCTAAGAGATACTTTTGCTATTTTTAAGCACTAGGCCTCTAACTATATACTTTTTTTAAGTTTACAGGACCTTTTTAAAAATTGTTTTATTATTATGGTTTCACTATCTTTTCTACCAAAAGAGTTTTAATTTTGAATACTAGAGATTTGCCTTTGTAAAGGAGTTGGGGAGCAGAGGTTGCTGAAACTTTGACTTACTTATTCTCTTCTTTTTGGGCAAAAAACATAGCTGAAACATGATAAGTAAATGTCTTTGTCAAAGTCATCAGGGCAATAGTTACATAGTGTTTCTCAGCGGCTACCCTGTCTGTCATTGTATGTCTTATAGATGTTGAATAAGCGCTTGCTGCTGCCGTTTTTTAAGGCTGTTTCGTTCTCCAGTGGGTGGAGTTGACCCGGTGTGTCGAACAGCTGGCGTTGACCAGGTGTGCTGAACAGCTGTTCAACATCTGCTCTGTCAGCATGTGTACTGCTGTTGGCTTCCTTTATCCCTCCTTTCTGCGCTCTCCTGCCTATGTAAAGAAGACTCATCCCCAAGGGTCTGTGAGTCTGTCTTGCGAACATAGCCGGTAGGGAGAAACCTTGCAAACTCAGTCTTCTAAGCTAGG
This sequence comes from Tokudaia tokunoshimensis, assembly GCA_036184795.1. NCBI lineage: Eukaryota > Metazoa > Chordata > Mammalia > Rodentia > Muridae > Tokudaia > Tokudaia tokunoshimensis. Next base: position 77,045,425 of record BTHU01000006.1, read on the forward strand.
ATTTGCCTTCATCCATCCCATAGATGTTTCCAGAGTGCTTCTTGTGAGTCCACAGTTCAGGCTTTTAGCAAGGTAAAGGTTTGGTGAAAGATAGGGTCTTCTGGTATATTTCTCAAATTATCACAATAATAAAAATAGTTAAGGGCCTGGACATGGAGCTAAGTTGGTAGAGTGCTTGCCTAGCTTGCTGTAAGGTCTGGGTTTGATCTTAGTACTGCATAAACTGGGCATGGTATATCACAGATACACTCCTATAACCCCAGCCTTTGGGAGGTAGAGGCAGGAGGATAAGGAGTTTAAGATCATCCTTGTAGAATTCAAGGCTAGCCCAAGACACATGAGACCTCATCTTATTGAAATTAAAAGCTCCTTTCCTTTCCTTTCCTTTCCTTCCTTTCCTTTCCTTTTCTTTCCTTTCCTTTTCTTCTCTTTTCCTTTCTTTTCTTTTTTGCCCTTTCTTTCTCTTTCCTTCCTTCCTTTCTTTTGTTCATTCTTCCCTCCCTCCCTCCATCCCTCCATTTAATTAGCAATGTCTTGGGCATCAGGAGAGACAGTGGGAAAATATACCTGTTGGCACAGAGACTTCTACTCAAGTATAGGTGGGATTCTTGCCTGTATGGCAGAAAAGTATTTTAGAATAACTTGGTATATGGAGTAATGCCACCTGTGGTTGGTCCCTGGATCCCACATGAAGCTGGAGAAAGAGAATAGACTTTGTTCTCTGACTTGCATGTGTGTACCATGGCATGCACACCCTATCCACATGCATACAATATTAAAGAAATATCTTTTTAAAAAAGAAAAAGCTTTAATATAGATTTAAGTGTTTGTGCTAAGGGCACATTTGAGAACTATTTTGGGGAAAAGTACATACTTAACTGTGGATGTATGTAGATTTCTCAAGAGAATAATCATTCAAAGGGATCCTAAGTAATCCTTTTTAAAAAGAATTTATTTTTACTAATTCTTATTATGTATCTGTGTGCCCGTGGCTATGTGGATGTTCCTACAGGTACCCGCAGAGGCCAGAAGTATTGGATCTACTGGAGCTGGAGTTACAGGCAGTTATGAGCTGCCTGATATGGGTGCTGGGAGCAAAACTCCAGGCTCTGGAAAGTCGTCCTTAACCACTGGGTTGTCTTTCCAACCCCATGAACTTCATTTCTTGGAAAATAAGATTAAAAGGTGGTTTCTAATGTGCTTTTGGCAGGATTACAAGCTAATAAGACAAACATCATTGGAAAAAAAGAAAAGGAATTCTTAGTGGCCATAGGATCCAGGAAAGTTAGGACTTACGCTTTGGTTCTAACCATCTATCTGCCTTACCTCACTTAAGAGATTCCCATACCAATAAAAAGTTTAGATTCCATGTTTAAATCGGCATTTCCCAAGGTTCATTGGAATTTTAACATTTTTATTTGAAATATCTCAATTGATATCATTACGGGGAATCTTCATGGTTAAATTTTGTTAACCTTCTTGAGCCTTTGAGATGGGGTCTCATGTAGCCTAGGCTGGCCCCAAACCTGCTATGTAGGTGAGAATGGCCTTGGGCATGTGATATCCCTACCTCCACCGCCTGGGTGTTGGAATTACAGTTGCGCACTGCCACACCTGGTTTGTGGGACTCTGGGGTAATGAATCCAGGGCCCTGTGCACACTGGATAAATAGCAGCTGAACTACATCACCCCCTGTTCTGTTCTGCCTTCCAGTCTCAGTCTGCTGCTGGGTCATGAATTTCTACTTTATAGTTCTCTCCTGTAGTTCTGAGCCCTTACCTATATGTATCCTATATGAATCTCTAATAGTTGCTTCATGTTGACTCTGTGTGTATATGTGTGTGTGTGTGTGTGTATGTTTGGAGTACCCTGTGTGGTGCTGCTGGATCAAAAGAGCCAACAGAGAGAGGCCAGGAGCCCTTCTCCTTTGGGTCTTCACTGGAATGACAAAAGCATTGAATGCAGAAAGGCTCATTCCCTTCACCGACTGGGGATGTCCAAGAGGCAACGACTGGGAGCTTCTGTGTCCCTTTTTACCTCCCTAAGTTTAAACACACAGAGTGCCCTAGGGAACAAGCCAACAGCTCAGGGTTTGAACTTCACAGAGACGGGGCTCTGTGCGTGAGCTCCTGTGTCAGATGCAGCCTGTCTTCCTATTACTGTGCCTTCTTCGGTAGACATAGGGGGATGGCTCATGGTAAAGAAGGTGGGAGTTGTATAGCAGGCTGCCTTTCAGCCTCATTAATTATATGTTAGCCTTTGTTTTAAGAAGTTTAAAGAAGCCATTAAGTGTTCTGCTTGTGCCCTAGCCCTTTCCCCCAGCCCGACCCCAATGTGTTTGCATGGATAGAACCAAGCAGGAAACATGACTTAGATTGTAGTTAGAGGAGCCTGGGTCCAGTGCCAGTCACATCCCCTGTCTTTGATTTTGCAAGTCATGATGAAACCCTCCCGAGAGGATGTACAAGGGTCAGTAGGCACATGAAGAGAGAGAGGCTCAGCTTCAGGACTCTGCCCACGGGGGTGGGGGCGGCAGAGGGCTGTGATACAGGGTTGATAGGGATGGAAAATGATGTGTATCAAAAGCAGCTGGGTCCTTAAAAGATTAGAACCACTTTGCCAGTCAGGTTCACTTCTGGGTATGTACTGGCTGGTTACACTTGACACAGGCTAGAGTTACCACAGAGAAAGGAACTTTAGTTGGGGAAGTGCCTCCATGAGATCCAGTTGTGGAGCATTTTCTCAATTAGTGATCAAGTGATGAGGGCCCCTTATGGGTGGTGCCATCCCTGAGCTGGTAGTCTTGGGTTCTATAAGAAAGCAAGCTGAGCAAGCCAGGGGAAGCAAGCCAGTAAGAAACATCCCTCCATGGCCTCTGCATCAGCTCCTGCTTCCTGACCTGCTTGAGTTCCAGTCCTGACTTCCTTTGGTGATGAACAGCAGTGTGGAAGTGTAAGCTATTCCCCTTTCCTCCCCAACTTGCTTCTTGGTCATGATGTTTGTGCAGAAATAGAAATCCTGACTAAGACAGGGTGCATACCGAGGCAGACTGAAAGAAGGCAATACCTGCCCACCGTATTCATGGCATCAGTATCCCTGTTAGCCAGGAGGTAGAAGTAACTCAGATGTCTATCAGGAAGTGAATAGATCAGAAGAGTGCATATGTTCACACACACACACACACACACACACACACACACACACACACAGAGAGAGAGAGAGAGAGAGAGAATGAATGAATGAATGAATGTCATGAAGCCTGAACAAGGAAAGAGATTCTGACAGGTGCTCTCATGAAGGAACTCTGAAGACATTATGCTATGCACTCCACAGATGGATCAATATTTTATGTTTCCTTTTTATGGTATGCAGAAAGGTGTCACATTCATGGAGACAGAAGGTAGAGTCCTGATAGCCAGTGGCTTAGGGAGCGAAAACCAAGGCCTTACCAAGTGGGCTACAGAGATCCAGTCCTGCAGGGAGGAAAAGACTGTAGACATGGACAGTGACAATGACAGTATTTAATGTTGCTGAGCCAAAAAATGGGGAAGGTTGTCAGTCTTGCTAGGCATTCTTTGTTATAATTACAAAATAGACTCCAGAAAGGGAACTGCAAAGGTCACTCCAGACCCTTCTTCACTCTGCCCTTTATGTCTGTGAGAAAATAAAGGCTTTGTGTCAGGCAGAATGCCACCAGGTGGCATTCCCCATCCCAGCCCCCTCCGCTCCCCTTAGAAGGCCACTTTGTCTTCCTGAGGTTGACCTCTGACCCCGCCACCAACACATGCTTGAGGAAAAGTCAAACCAGTGGATGAGGTCAGCCTCTGTAACTTAGGACTTTAGCCAAGGACTCTCCCTGTGATTTTACTTTGGCCTTTTGTTTTTATTGCTTGGCTAAATGGAGAACAATGAATTACTCTTGTCTTACAAGGAAGGAGAGGGGAGCAGGCGGTAGGGGTGGGGGAGGGGAGGAGTGCACATCCCTATCTTGTGTCTTGTCAGCAGAGCCTGAGAGTGGTTTAACTGGGAGTGGTGACAGATAGCCTGACTCACTTGAGCACCCTCACCTGCTGCTGATGTCACACGTCTGGAGTCTGGAGTCTGGCTTCCTTTAGATCTCCAAAGGGTCTTCATTGAACAAGAAGTTCACAGACTTCTCCTTTACTCTCTCTCGACAGTATTTGTTTTAGGTTATTAAGTTGTTTTCATTTTATTTATGAGGTGGGAGCTTGCAGGTAGAGGTCAGGGAACAATTTGCAGGGATCAGCTCTGTCCATTACAAAGCGTACAGGGATCCGTCTCAGGCCATCAGGCCCGGCAGCAGGTACCTTTGCTTGCAGAGACATTGATAGGTGATTTTTGGACACCAATACTTTGTTTCTGAATAACCTATATTAAATCATCGGGCTCTTTAAATTTTAGAGATAGAGTCCAATGTAGCTTAGACATGCAACCTGCTACCCCAAACTTACTGTATAGCTTATGGTGACCCTCAGCTTCTGCTCTGAGTGCTAGCATTATAGCTGTGTCCTGAAGTGCCTGGTTTTCAGCCATGCTGAGGGTCACACCCAGGGCTTTGTAGGGGATGCACAGTCACCGAACCGAGTCATATTCCACCTCCGATTCTTTGCTTTTCCTTGTTGGAAGTTGAGTGTAAAATGCTTGATGGAATTTTCACTTTCTTTTTTTTTCCAGGATCACTTCATGGATGTTAAATACCTGCATTGTTCCGAAGATCACGTAAAACCCGCTGAGCATTAACCTCCCTCCTAGCAAAAAAAAAGCCAGGCTGCAGGTAAGGACACCTCTGATACGTGGGGCCTCTCATAAAGTACATGACCCATGGGGTAATCATAACCGCCACCAACCAGATATCCATCCATTTGAATTCCGCTTTTTGAATGCGTGCTTCAATGTGCAAGAACGAAGAATTTAAAAACCTGCTAAATATGCTTGCAACCTGACAGTAAGTACAAGTTCTATCGACTCTGCATTTAAAGGGTGTGGAGAGGGGGTTTAAAGGAAATTAAAGAGACCAGCACCTTGTTCTGTGGCCCACTGTTCTAACCGGTATGAATTTGCACGTTTTTCTCTCAGCGTCGTACCTGGGTTCCATTACTGGGGTTGCAGTCATGTGGGAGCAGGGATCTTGATAGGTCCTCTGGGACCAAAAGTTCTTCACCTGTAGATTCACCTAGTTGTCAATTGATGTATTTTTTTTTTAAATAGCATTACTGAACATGTACAAACAGTTATTCAGGAATGATTCAGTGGGAAAATACAGATCGACACCAATCTCCACAGCATATCTATTGTCAAGTGTTGTACGTGTAATCTAAGAAAGTATACATGAGGGTGTATATCGGTGATATGCAAAGATTGCATTCAAAGTCTTGAGTATTGGAGGGTTTGGGGATCTGAGGGGTCCTGAGGTCCATCCCCCGATATTATGTGAATTATCACCTTCTGTTATAATTCCTATATAATAAAACTGTAATTTCTTTGCCGCATCTCTGGTGGCTAGACTTTCCTCTGCCTTTAGCTGATACTTTTTTGCCTCTTCGGTTTTAACAGAGGGCAACTGCTAACGACTTAACATCCCTTGACAACATAAGCATCTGTGTGGCCGGTGCTGCCTTGCACAATTTGGTACATTGACTCATTTCTGCTCCTTTGAGTCTTATCAGGCATGGAAAGAAATGTCCCGTAATCTCCATTCCACCTATTTAATATTATGACAGACATTATTTTACTACTGTTATTACCATTATTAATTGGAAAATCCGGTTTTATTGCAGTGTAATTTAGACCATGGCTCATATTGATACGACTGTTCTCAATTTTGGTTAAAATGGGGAACTCCGAGAGTCAGTATACCTTCCAAGGATCCAAGAATCATAGTAATACTGTCACCGGTGCTAAGCAAAAGCCTTGCTCTCTGAAAATACGCAGCATTCATGCAAAAGACGAGAAGTCCTTGCATGGTTGGACTCAGGGGGGCAGTGGAGCAGGCTACAAGTCCAGGTCCCTAGCCCGAAGCTGCCTTTCTCACTTTAAGAATCACCAGCCTTACGCCACCAGACTCAGTGGACCCACCTGTAAAGTCTCAAAGGGCACTGCCTACTCTAAGCACAGAGCGAATGCCCCAGGAAATGATTTCCAGGGCAACAATGGTGCTTTCTTACCAGAGAATGGCTTCCACTATGCTGGCCGAGAGTCAGGGGAGAGCCACGTCACCTCCAGGGACTGCAATGGACACCTTCTTACCTGCTATGGGAGAAATGACAGCCTCGCCTCCACCCCTCCAGGCGAGGACCGCAGGAGCCCCAGGGTGCTCATCAAGACACTGGGGAAGCTAGATGGGTGTTTAAGAGTCGAGTTCCACAATGGCGGCAACCCCCACAAAGGGCCCTCGGAGGACCCTAGTGGACCTGTACAGTTGCTGAGATACTCCCCTACGTTAGCATCGGAAACTTGCCCGGTGCCGGAAACTAGGCGGCATTCCGGGGCAGGCTCCCCGGCCAGCCAGAGGCCTTCTCCCACTGACTCTTGCCTGCGCTCCAGCAAAGGCAGCTCCCTGAGTTCGGAGTCATCCTGGTATGACTCCCCCTGGGGCAACGCTGGGGAGGCAAATGAGGTGGATGGCTCCTTCTTGGCTCCCAGCACCCCAGACCCCAGCCTCCCCGGTAGCTTCCCACCCAGTGATACCAAAAAGCCTTTCAACCAAAGCTCTTCCCTCTCCTCCCTCCGGGAATTGTACAAGGATCCCAACCTGGGGTGCCGCTCACCTTCCGGCACCTGCCTTTCTTCCAATGAGTACATCGGCTCCCAAGTCAGCCTGAGCAACCGAGTCTCATTTGTGTCCGACATGGACGTGCCCTCCAGAGTGGATCACAGGGATTCCATGCACTACAGTTCCTTTACTCTCCCGTGTCGCAAGTCCAAAGCCTTAACTGAGGATGCAGCTAAGAAAGACACCCTCAAAGCCAGAATGCGGCGCTTCAGTGACTGGACAGGAAGCCTCTCCAGGAAGAAGAGGAAACTGCAGGTGAGAACACCCTGGCTTAGGTAGGGGTTAGGGGTGAGATTGGGGGCGCGGGGTTGGGGGGCGTCCTAGAGTTTTCCCATCTGTATCTGAAAGGAGTCAGAATCTCAGGTGAGCCAGCTAAGGAAGCATTTATAACAGAAGACCCCCCAGCACGGCTTATTTATTTCTGGTGGGAGTTTTCTTTCTCATTTGCTTCAGTTATCCTCTCTGAGTCTTAGCCTCCAACTTCAGTGTCTCTGCGTTTGGGGTTGGGGTAAGGGTATGGGTGGAACCGAATACTACTACTCCTGGGGTGGCTAAAGGATAGACTCGTAGTTCATAGTTCCGCAGGTTGGAGAGTCATGGACCACTGTGGTGAGACTCTGGGTAGGACCTGTTCCTGGTTGCTGAAGGTTCTGTCCTTAGTCTCTTTCTCTTCTTACAAGGACATCAGAAGCTTCAGGACTCTAGCCTCTTGCTCTCCTCTAAACCCAGCCCGACTCCAAGGCCCCCATTCCTGTCTCTGTGTGGGCCAAGGTTTCAGCATAGGCTCTGAGGTGAGAGAAGACAGCACTGGCCTTGAGCCAGTAGCACCCAGGTTCCGCACTAAAATTGCCTTGGCTCTCCCACAGGCCTGGGTCTGAAGCTAGTCCAACTGTTCTTGGAAGCATAGAGCTGGCTGGAGGTCTAAGGGAACTGGCAGGCAGGGGCTGTTGCTAGGCCTCAGTCATCAAGTCCAAAGACAGACGGAAGGGAGCCAGTCATTGATTTCAGATAAGGAGGCCTTCCCAAAGTGACATAGTGATATTACTTTGTATTTAAGTCAGTTCATTAAAAAAAAAAATCTCCTAAAATTATGCCATAGAGAATGTACGTGTGTGTGTGTGTGTGTGTGTGTGTGTGTGTGTGTGTATGTGTGTTTTGCTGGGAATAGAACCCACTGTCTTACACATGCTGAACAAGGACTCTTACCACTGAGCTACATCTCCGGCCATTTGGTCTTTTTGGTTTTTTGTCTCTGTGAGGCCATTGAATTGAGAGGAATCTGACTAGGCAGTAGGTCTACAGGGGGGATGTTGTCTTAAATCTGCGAGATATAAATTTCTGTGAATATATAAACAGTCATGGGGCATTAAGAGCAGGTACCAATACAACCTGTCCCAGTAGATAGATCATTTCCTGTTTACAAAATTTACCATTGATTACTTCCTTCTTGTGTGTCTTGCCAGCACCACCCTCTCTCCCAGGGGAGATGGAGAACAGGTGGCCACCGTTCTGTCTCCAGGACCTTTCTTCGTATGCCTCAGGGTAGTAATTTGCTTGCTCTTGAGTTATGGCCCCTTAAGTCAAATTACCACCAAGCATGAAGTCGCTTTGGGCTTTTCCCTCCTGGCTGCCGTTTCTCAGCCTCTCACAGTGCTTGAGTATATAATATGCTGTTCAGCATCCGCTGCCCCTTTGGCTCCCAGTACTACAGAGCTGGTTATGTCCAGCTGCTGACCACCATGCCTCCCCACGCACACCATCGTCATAGACTACCTCTGTCTGTTTGTCTGTCTGTCTGGAGCATATTTCTTCAACTGTGTTTGTGGCCTGACTCAGCACACAGCGCTCCTGGTCTCTGATCATCTTCAAGTTCTATTTCACCGGTCCAAAGCAGACGTGTTACCATGGTGGGTGGATCAGGTACTGGGTGTTCAACAGGGAGACCCCACCTCCTTCAGTTCTGTGTCGTGTGCAAACTGACCTCTGATATATTGCCTGCAGTGTGGAGTTATGAGCAAAATAACCGGGATTTTTAAAAAAGAGAATTTTAATGCTAGAATTTTAACTCTCCCAACTTTTAGAGAGGAGGAAGTTACAGAATCAAGGGGTTCACAGGAGACACAGAGTCAGTTAGGGGAGAAGCAGGTTGGGGGGGCCACACCTGTAAAACCTCAGACTAATGCCAAGATATTATTGATTACTATTAATTATTGTTGAATAGTATGATAAAACATTTAGACTTTTATTCTTAAAGCGACCCATTAGGACAGCCTTTTGAAGGTTTTGTCTGTGGATTCCCTAATAATTGATTATTTATAAATGTGAACAGGATTGACTATGTGGGGAGGCAATAAATATTCTAGTCTGAATGTTCAAACATTTCTTTTCCTTTCACTGAAAAGATTAGGATAAGGGCCACATAGATTCAACACAGTCGTGTATAATGGTTCAGGACTGTCATCCCAACTGTGAGGGAAGCTGAGGCAGGAAAATTGAGGCCTTTCTGGCCTGCAGAGTGAGTTCAGAGCTAGCCTGGGTAACTTAGTGAGGCCCTTTCTCAAAAATAAATAGATAAAAAGATGTTTGTGGACATAGTTCAGTAGAACATTGCATACACCTGCATGTCTAAAGCCCAAGGCTCAATCCCTATTATCACGCATACACACACACACACACACACACACACACAGAGAGAGAGAGAGAGAGAGAGAGAGAAAGGGGGGGGGCAGGAACGCAATCCCTGCTTAGGAGGAGTCTGATAATATGCTCTAACAAGGCACTGAGGCAGTAGCTACTGTCTCTCACCCGCATAAACTTGTGTGTACCACTAGACAGCAGAGGGATGACTCAAAGATTTGCTTGATTGATAGGCATTTGTTTTGACTTTAAAAGACGACATAAAAAAGAACAGCCCCTGCAATACAGACCTTTAAGCCTACCCCTCATCTCTGCAAGCCTAAAAGCCAGACCGATGAAAAAGGATCCCAAACTAGGAGACAGAGAAACATGCACCAGAGTAAACACCACATATTAATTTCAGCTGACAAAGACCCTCACCCTGCCTTGACTAAGCACTGTGTTCTTTGAGTCAGGATAGGATAGGCTTGGCTGACTTAACCATGTCCCCATCTCCGTGACTTAGCGTGACCCAAGTTTATTTCCCTATTTATGATTCGTGTTCATCATAGTCAGCAGGGAGCTGGGGCCTGCAGTACTCTGTGGGACCCTCGGCTGACAGAACAGCTGTCGTGAGCAACATCATAAGCCCCTGCAGTAGACAGAAAAGAAAATCGAGTGTTGGCATTGAACGCTTTCTCTCAGAGCTGACATGTTTAACTTCTGCTTACATTCCCCAAGCACAGCAAAGGGGGGGGGGAGAGTCCAGGCCTGACTTCAAGGAGGGGGGAGTGGGGGAATGCTCCCACCATGTGTAATATATGTTTCGTGGTATTACTGAGGACTGCTGCGGTTTGGCGCAGAGTATTTAGGACAAAAAGACTCAGTTTCTGGCCCGCTTTGATTGTAAACGCTCACTTCTATTCTAAAGTGACATTTGTCTCAGAGACCAGTTATCTTTTCTGGGTAAGAGAAATGGAGTGAGAGCAAGCAAGCTTCCTAACACAGGAGGAGAGGGGGATTCCTTTAAGGAGTTAGGCATCGGTTTCTTTTCTTTGTTTGGCTTTATTGGGTTATAACTGATAAGCAGACATTGAATGTATATAATGTGTACAGCCTGATGCCTTGACATACAAATACAGCGACAATGACACTATAGACAATCGAGTTCACACACTCACCACTAAGCGTAGTGATCAGGTTGGTTCTGTTTTATTGGGAGAGCGTTCACATTCTACTGCCTTAGCGTATTCCCTATGTACAAAGGAATGGCGGCGGCGGCAGTCATCACGTTGTACACGAGGTCTCTAGAACCTGGTTGGCTGCTGGAACCAAACCCGTTCACGCCCATCTCTCATTTCCCCAGCTGCTAGGCAACCTCTTTCTTACCCTGGAGTCTCTCTGTGTCTGACTATTTTGGCTTCTCGGGTAAGCAAAATGGGTCGCTCAGCTTCTCTGCATAGTGATGTAACTCTCATCCCTTCCCTACTTTGGTTGTTAGGGCCCTGGTCATCACGTTTCAGCAGCTACTGCCCGTGGGGATGGTTGAGTAGGAATGGGAATCACACACACACACACACACACACACACACACACACACACAATCAGCTCTTTGGTCTCACACCCATATAGCAGTTATTAGGAGTTGTGTCTGGACCTGTTTAAAGACATTTTAGATTTTTCAAAAAGTTTCTTCTTAGACTGAGATTCTATCATTGGCAATTACGGTTCTAGGTGGAAATCTTTCGGTATCGACTAGAACATTCCTGCCCATGTGTAAGAATTAGTGATAAATACCCACATGTGCCATTTGTTCGTCTCTCAAGGGGGAACAGTCTTGCTTTGCTGTGACTGGGCGTTTAATAGCCTTGCCACACGAAGCGTCTCTCTTAGGAGAATCGGTGACAACAGTGTTTATTGGTCACATGTAACTTGAGCCTGTCTCTGTGCCAGAGATTTGCTGGTTTTGAAACACCCTATTAAGGTTCTTGCAAGGAAACAGATTCTCCCAGTGTTTGGGGCCAGTGAGTCTGAGATCCACAGTCATAGCTGCAGTAGCACTCATACTGCTAAGTGGGTAGCATTCCTTCATGTCCTGGGGTTTATGACAGTCTCGCCAAAGTGACAGTGAAGAGAAGTGTTCTGAATTTCCCGAGTGAGTCAGAGCAGCTGTTTGATTCACTCTTTGAAGTCGAGGTGTCAGTGTATAAATAAGAATGACCGCGGAACATAGTGTAAACACACTCCCCAGAAGATGCGATCATCATTAATAAGAGAGGTTTCTGTTCTGGGCTCTGTTTTGAGCATCTGGGCCTTGGAAAACACTCTTCAGTTGCCTGGTGATGATTTTCCTATAAAAAGACCTCCAGTAACCGTGATCTGATTTTTTTCTTTTTTAAATGAAATTTCCAAAGGAAAACATCTCCACAAGGTGTTTAAATGAAATTTAAACATCTCCATGAGGTGTTCAAGATAGAGCCCAACCTCAGTGGCTCCTGACCCAGTTTCTCCTTAATCTCTTTCACATTAATTTTGACGATAAGGAAATCCCGGAGACCCACCAACAGCTGAGTGAAGCTGACAGTTCTTCACCTTTCTCTTGCAGCTATTTTAATCTGAGCTGGGTATTTGGGATGCTAGTGCTTTTTGCGCTGGCAGCAAATTTACTGCTCTTAGTTATAAAGTTATTTAGTTTTGAGGTAGGATCTTGCTCTGTAGCCTAGGCTGGCCTGGAACTCACTAGGATGTGAGTTAGCCTGGACTCAAGTCATTCCTCCTGCCTCAGCCTTCCAAAATGTTGGGATTACAAGTGGAAGCCACCATTGCCAGCAGTGACTAGTCCACCCGTCCGCTGTTCTTCACGGAAGGCATCCGGGCGACTGTCTTATGTTTGCAGCCTGGCTCCGTAACCTGATGGCTGCAAGCTCTGAGTCACTAGGTTTAGCAGCAGGGAGCGTTATGAGGTAGCAGTAGAGTTTCTTCAGAGTGGCTTGCGTTTGACTTTGTATTGTAACCGATATTGAAGTCACAAACCCCTTCTTAGGTGTCCCTTGGTACCTAGGAGAAAACAGGTACTCAGATAAAAGGATATAAATGAAAGAGGTTGCTTTTGTCCTAAGATAAATTCAAAAACTAAATAAAAAATAAAAATCTTTAAAAAAAAATAAGCCAACCTACAGTTCATAGGTGGTACCGCTAATGGGTTATGAATCTTTAGAGCTTGGATTTTACTGTATGAAGTGGGAAATTAGGATGGTGGAGATCATTATATAGAGAAGTCTAAGCCTGGGCAGTTGGCCAGAAGACCTCATTTGAGATAGGAGGAAGAAGGTCTGTAGGGCTCAAACTAAGAGTGCCAAATCCCAGTTTCTTCACTCCCCAAAATAGCTATTTTCTAAGTCAATGATTTCACTTGTGTCAGGAGAAAAATGGATGATAAGATCACAAATTCTTTCCTGGAAGAAAACCGATTCATAGCTAGCATTCTAGCTATGTTATTAAAACACACTATTTTTTTTTAAATATAATAGCTAAATGATCTGGTGTTAAACTCAGACTGTGTTTGAACAGCCAGTGGCTTCTTAATTTCCTCTTCATCTTTAACCCTACTGGTGCATGTGAGGTTAGGTTGTACTCTTTCTGAAATTCTTCCTCTTTTGGAGATGTGACAATCCAAGTCAAGTTGTGGCTACAAGGCTCTCCACAACACCACTGTTGGATGTAGCCTACGTTACACTGAGGCTCCGCAGAGGGAAGTTGCCGTGGGTACCGCAGCCCGTGATGATGACTGGCTGTTAATTTGTGTTGTATACAGGAACCCAGGTCCACGGAGGGTAGTGAGTACTTCGATAGCCACTCAGATGGACTGAATGCGGAAGTGCAGGTGCCTGCGCAGACATCTGCCTTACTGTGGTCCGGAGGCTCGGCTCAGACCCTGCCTCACAGAAGCGAATCCACTCACGTGATCGGCGGCGATCCCCTCCGACAGAACATCTACGAGAATTTCATGCGGGAGCTCGAGATGGGCAGGAGCAACACGGAGCACGTGGAAGCATCCACAGAGACCGCGGAGTCCAGCAGCGAGTCCCTCAGCTCGCTGGAGCAGCTGGATCTACTCTTTGAGAAGGAGCAGGGGGTGGTTCGGAAAGCCGGGTGGCTCTTCTTCAAACCCCTTGTCACCTTGCAGAAAGAGAGGAAATTGGAGCTGGTGGCCCGGAGGAAGTGGAAACAGTACTGGGTGACCCTGAAAGGTACGTGGGTCACAGCTCACAGGAGGTTTGTCCTTCCTCCAGCTGCCCTCTCACCGGGAAGTGCTGGTGGGGGTCAGCATTGATGAGTAAGTATTGCGTGTCTAAGCATGTGTGTGCATGCACATGTGTATGCAAATGCACACAGCCCCCAGAGGATAGCCTCAGGTGTCAATCTCTAGGTACTGTCTGCCTTATATTGAGATTTAGTCTCTCACTGGCTGAGAATTCTCCAATGTGGCTAAACCAACTGACCACTGAGCCCCAACGTCCATCTGTCTCTACCTTCCCAGCGCTGGGATTATAAAGACGATGACTATGCCTGAGTATTTTTTGTTTGTTTTAATGTAGATTCTGGGGATCAAATGCAAGGTAGGGATCCCCCTTGAGCCAAATGGGGATCAAAGGCTTATGCTTACGCAGCAAGAACCTTATGAACTGAGCCACTTTCCCAGCCCTGACTTGAAAGATTGGGATCTATTGTCTCACAGGTCTACTGAAAATCTTACCGAGTCTGTCTAATAGTTAACCGTTTATATGTGTTATTAAGTCTAAGAAATAATACTTTTTAAATTAAAGAATTTTCTATGTATATTTCTCTGCCTTTCTCTGATACCTTGGGTGTATCTAGAATAAAACAAACCCTAAATAGCTGCCCCATATGCTTCAGTTAATTGTATTTTCCATTCTGCACATGCTCAGTTCTCAAAAACAATGCCCTTCCTAGACAGAATGTTATCTAGAAAGCTAGACTTACACCACCCCTTTTTATTAACTCCGGAAGTCTAATTATTACCACTACTGTACAGCTGCCTGATGCTGGGGCTTGGACCCGGGGCCTTTGACATGCTTAGCATAAGCTGAAAGATCATGCTATATACTCTCAGTGTGACTCACTCCGTCTTTCTAACAGTCCCTCCTTCCCTGTGTTCCTTTCTCAGACCAGAGATAGGAGTTTGTCTTGCTGAGGTTAAGAATGCCTCGCACAAGCATTGCTAATTAACAGCGGGTGATTGCTTTGCTCACTGTGGGTGCCCAGGCTGGAAGAATGCCATCTTGTGAGGTAGCGAGATGCCTCTGTGAAGCATGGGCCCTGATCTATGCAGGCGCAGGCAGAAAGCTCAGCCTCAGCCTCTGCAAAGGCCACCTGTGATTGTCAGAGGCACCCAACAGGATGTCTCAGAAGTCACGATCAGATGTTCCCACCTGTTCTTCCATCAGGGAAGGGAGCAGAAGAAGCGAGTCACGCATGTTCGCAGTAGGTGTGAACTGCCCAGTGTGCCTCCCTCACAGTACCCCTGCTTAGCTTTCCTTTGCTCTCTGGTAATTTCTGACTCCCTTCCCCAACCTTGCTGGGCAGGCTTCAGTTCTTAATCGCCTATAAGGTCCTCTAGTAAGTTTCCCCAGTGGGCAATGTGTGCTGTGTGTAAGCCCCAGCACCCAATAGCTTCTTGTAATGGGTTAGGATCCTTCTGGTTCATGATTGGCTGAGGAAATCATAGAACTGGCCCAGTTGTTAATGTCCTAGGGAAGCAAGCTCTTAGGCATGAGCGAGGAGATTTAAAAAGTTGGAATAGAGGATCGGGTCCAGTAAAAAGTTTGAAGGGATAAGAAAATAAAGCCTCAGCTGCCTCTGGATGGGTTGTGAAATGGTGTGGAAACATTCTGTAAGTGGAAAAGGTTTAAGGGTTTGATTTGCAAGCCACGGGGAATATGTTTCCAGGGTGACAGAGTGGAAGTAAAAGTAAACATGCCTTCAAAGGTGGCAGTCCCCTTCTTTTTTCCCTGGTGCCCTGTGACAAACTTCCCAGGGAAATATAACAGGTCTATAGTACCAGACATGGAATCCCTCCTGTGGAGCAGGAATCCAGTCCAGTCCACAGCCTTGGCTACCTGCCATAGCCTTCACGTCTCCACCTCTGCCCTCTGGGAGTTCCCTGTGTTACGGTCAACTTTCTTGGCTTCAAGACTGTAAATTATAATGTCGGAACTAATGTATTTGGGTTAATCTCATTTGAAAACAAAGAGAGGTGTGTATGTACACGCACATTTAAGTACCATTTGGAAATTATTCTTGAAGCAATCATGTGGATGTTTTGGAAATGATTTTCTGTAGAAAGGGATTATGGCCGAACCATCTTATGACCTGCTGTCGCTGATGCATACTGTGCTAAGCAGACAAAGATTCGAGTTTGGAAGATAGAGCAATTAACAGGAACCACCTGCCTTTTCCATTGGGTAGATTTTCATGCAGTTCACAGGGACATCCTAGGCTGAAGAGTTGTCAAGGTTACTATGATGTCTCTCAAAAGGCACAGCCTTCCATGTGGCATCAGGATGAGACCTCATCAGAATGGGTTTTGGATACTATGAACTCTGCCCCGAGTTGGGCCCCCCACAGGGAGTAGGGGGACGGTGTGGATTGAGGTTCTCAAAGAGCGGGTGGATTTGAGGGGAAGCCTAGATTAATTGCTTATTTCCCACTGTGGGATTTCTATTATTTCCTATTTTATCCTTATTCTTCCACTGCCAGTCAGGTTTGTTCTCCTTTGTACAACTATGGCCAGGGGAATGTCTACTTAATTCCACTAGGAGCTGCTAGGCATGGGGCAGGGCTGATGCTGTACTGCAAGGATGGGTTGAATGAAGAAGGTTTCCTGGACATAAGTTGGCTCCTTTCTGTCAACTCCAGGGCCATCCTCAAGGTACAGAATCCCTTTCAGTTACAAGTCAGTATAACCGGGACAAGGCTGACTCCTGTACCAGCCTGTGATGCTGTGTCTTGGACCAGTTTTACATTGGAATGTCCCCACGGCACATTTCTGGGATTGAGATGTTTGATGTGACCTCTTTTGGTCTTTGCTCAGGTTTTGGATTCATTTTTCTTTAGATAAATCGATTCAAATCATGGCTGCTGGTATACAACACGGTAAACTGGAAAGGAACCATGAACCCATGGGAAGAAGTTGGTCTTGGGTGCGGCTGGCGTGTGGCTTTGTCCCCTTTATTCTGAGCCTCAGATCATGGTGTTGTGCATGTAGAAAGACAGATGGGCCTTTCTCAAAGGGAAAAGGGCTTGTTTTCATGGTCATCCTTGTCTAGGGGGAGAGACAGGTTTAGACCAGCAGCTCTGGTTATAAACCTCTTCTGTCCCCTCTTGCCTTTGGTATTTGATTATGTCCACCTTCCTAGTTTGGACAAAGCTTTATTTGTGTTGAGGAGAGACTGCTCATTACTCTCGAGGTGGTGAAATGCTATGACAGGGAGAGAGTACCCGTTCGGGAGGCTGCACTTGGGCAGACCTCTTTCCCCTGGCTCCCTGCTACAGTGCTGGTTCATGTCAAAGCTTGAGAAAGCAGTGAACCTGGAACACAGTGTGAGTGTGTGCATGCGCACGTGAGCTCGTGTGTGAGTGTGAGTGTGTGCATGCGCACGTGAGCTCGTGTGTGAGTGTGAGTGGAGATAGACAAGGTAGGCCTTGCACATGCTAGACAACCACACAACTCATGCTAGACTACCGCACACTCAACCTATGAGGTCATCTCCAAAACACCTGAACTTGAACGAGGACAGAACAGAGTGGTGGGCCCTGGTCACTCTGCGCTGGAGAAGACGGGCTGGGGGCTCCCCACTGTTGATGGGAAGGGCATGCGTCCACAGGGACCGTGTCATTGATATTTGAGTGTCGGTGCTTGGTGAGTAAAATAATGCTTGAACTATTTCACTGGGGCTAGGGAGATGGCTCAGTTAGTAAAACCTTGCTAAACAAGTGCGAGGACCTTAGTTTGATCCTTAAAACTCATATTTTATAAAATGGATGTAGTGGTGTATGCTTGTAATCCCAGTGTAGTGTAGTGCGCAGTATAGTATAATATAGTGTAGTGTAGTGAGAATTTTGGCTTCTTTAAAAACCCAGTTATGTTAGATGAACATGTTCTTGCTTTAATCCCAGATGTGGGATATGAGGCTGCTTCAGATTGTCCGCAGCAGCTAACTGTTTGCCTTGCGTGTGCTCTGGGAGGGGCATGGTCTTTGTCCGCTGCAGGTAGTTTAATTCTGAGAACTCTCGAGCAGGTATAAATGGGAGAGGCCCAGGAAGTCTGGTGGTGGCTGCTCCCCATTACGCCCCCCCCCATTGCATTTATTATTACTGGTTGACCGGACTGCTGGATATCCTGGCGACAAAGATTGGACTTGCCCCAAAGAACTACGTCCCTAATGGGCAGGAACTTGTTGGCTGAAAGAGGTCTTTCCCTCTAATCTTTTTTTTTTTTTTTGTCTCCTACTTAGTGTTGGGGGTTTGGAAGGGATTAAGGTGGAGTGAGGGCTGAAAGGTGGTAGAAATATCAGAACCCAATAAAACAGATAAAAAGATTCGCCAATACTCCAGACTAGCCAAATAAAAGAAGTAAAAAACTGAGGAAGCCTGACTCAATGAGCAGGGTGTAGATAGTGCCTGAAGAAGAGACACGAAGTTGACCGCTGACCTTCACATGCAAGGGCTCATATATGAGTACACACATGCACACACAAACTTTTCTTGGGTGGAGGTTTGAAGTAGCCTTATACTAGACAGCATACTCCTGTGTTTCTTAGAAGCAATGGTTGCTTTAATGCCTATGCCTCATTATAAAACTGAAGCTGCATATTTGACCTGTAATTCTTTATTAGCTTATCACGGAGAATAAACATTAAAACCACAGGTACCGGCGTTTTTAGAGTAATGCTTAGAATTGAGTCATAGTTCATTTTCTAGCTCTCGAGATATGTGAAGTTGTTTGGTATACATTTGAAGGGTCAGCTGGATATTTTCTTATACATGGCCAAGTTCAGTAGATATTTCCAGTTTCCTGGGCCATGATCTATAAGTGTACTGACCACACATGGAATTATTTTCAGCCTGCCACATTCAATAAATACATTTGAAATAACACAGTCATGTACTTGAGATTGAGGATGCCGAGGTTCAAGGACCTAAGTTCAAATCCATGCTCCAATGTCATATTGCCTGGGGCATTCACACACGTGACTCCATCCTCAAATTTCTTATTGGTAGATGGGAGTATTTGCCACTTTGACAACCTTGTAGGACACACTGGGGAGTCAGGTAGAGGTACACTGAATTGTTACTGACCAGTGAAACCATGTTGATCATGTCATCTCGTTTTGGTTCTTCCCCTGAGATTTTTAACTAGGCATGCTGTACATGCCAGGGTTTCCTTGTTTAAACACTAGCCTCTTCCAGGTGTGTGGGGACATTTTGGGAGTGTGTCATTTACCTGTCACGCCTTTTCTACACTTTGTGGTCATGTGACAGGGACACCATTCTGCTTTTGTCTCTTCTAGGCTGTACTCTGCTGTTTTATGAGACCTATGGAAAGAATTCCACAGACCAGAATAGTGCCCCACGGTGCGCCCTCTTTGCCGAGGACAGCATCGTACAGTCTGTCCCAGAGCATCCCAAGAAGGAGCACGTGTTCTGCCTGAGTAACTCCTGTGGGGACGTCTACCTATTCCAGGTACCACTGCTGTTCCGCCGATGGAGGCGCCCCTCCATTGGTGATGGTGTGTGAATGATTAAGATGGAGACCGAACAGAACTGAACAGGAAAACACTGGCATGAATTCAATGGCTGTTCCGTTAAGCTTTGGGATTCGGGTGTGGGCATGGGACGGTGGCTTCTCATTCTCACCAGTGCCAGGATCGCGGTCGTTTCTATAACAAACATTTGCCTGGTGCTTGCGAAGTCTAAAGCTACTGCCTTTCATAGTCATAGCCAGGACAACGAAAATACTGTGATCTGTGCTCCGCGTAACACATGACCTAGAGAAGGTAATGGCTGAGAGTTCCAGAACCGAGATCTGTTAAAGAAAGCCTGTGGCCAGGGAAGGTTCAGCTGCTCCCAGTAATCCCTAGTGAATGTCAAAGAAACTTTCTGGGTTCACTAGAGCCTCCTGGACAAGTGTGAAGTGGCAGCTGCCTTTGAATAGTAATACCCAGGATATCCATCATTAAGATGTCCATCAATTCCATAGAAATGTCTAGCGTGGTGCTGAGTCTGGAAGACTAAATTGACTTCTACTACCGTTACTCAGTACCTGTGACTTCTCGGAGCACTTAGCCAACTTCTTGACACTTTGGACTGTGAACAGGAAGGTTTATAAGGATGCACAGAAGCCAGGCATGGGGTAGCTCACATCTGTAATCCTAGCCCTTGGGAGGTGGAGGCAGGAGGATGACTGCGAGCTCAAGATTATCCTAGGCTACATAGTGAGTTCCAGCATCACCTGATCTATACGGAGAGACTCTATGTTGAAAAACTGTCACTGTTACCATCACCTACAACAACCAAAAGAGCATATAGGATTGCTTTTAGCATGAATGTAATATGTATGACATAACGTCACCGTGGTGGATAGACCCTTGTTTTCCGTCACTAACTGTGGGCTGGTTTTGTTCCTGTCTTTCTGGTCGCCACACTAAGGTTTCCGCCTTACTTTTATTTCTGCAATGAAACACCCAGACACAAATCAACAGAAAAAAAAAAGGCTTATTTTCATGATTCTAGGTTACAGTCCATCACTGTGGGGAAGTCGGAGTATTGGGGGGAGGAGGGGTTGAGATGGCTAATCACATCAGAGTCACAGTCAAGGGTTAAGAAGGAAATGCTGACACAGTTGTTAGTGCTCAGCTCATTTCTCTACTCTTACACAGTCTACGACACAAAGGGGATGGAGTTCCTCACTTTCAGCCTGGCCTTTTCATATCAATTAAAGAAGTCAAGACTGTCCCCTCCTAGACAAGCACACAGGCCAGACTAATCTACACAATGCGTCCGGCAGAGTCGTGCTGGGAGATCCTAGCCTGTCCTAAGCTAGCAGTTAGAACTAGCCAGCGTAGACTCTTTGAACCCGAGTTGGGTGTTTACATCTGGGAAACTAAACATTTTGTCTTGTTTTGTTTTTGTTTTTGTGTTTGTGAATAGACCCCTTGGGTGGGACACGTCAAAGCTTGCTCTTCCATTTTGGAGAGAACTTTTTTCTGCTCAAATAATCTCCAACAGTTCCCCCATCCCATGCTTAGGCCACCAGCCAGACGGATCTGGAAAACTGGGTCACGGCCATACACTCGGCCTGCGCGTCCCTCTTTGCAAAGAGGCACGGGAAGGAGGACACGGTGCGGCTGCTGAAGAGTCAGACCAGAGGCTTGCTTCAGAAGATAGACATGGACAGCAAGATGAAGAAGATGGCGGGGCTGCAGCTGTCGGTGGTGAGCGACCCCAAGAACAGGAAGGCCATTGAGAACCAGGTACCGTGGATTGCGTGTCACCCGATTGCCACCTACACACACTCTCCTGTGACTCAGTTTCTCCCTTCTCAATTCTTCTTATTTATTACTTTATATCTTCCATTCTGCACATACTGATATTTTTTTTAAAAAAAAGATTTATTTATTTATTTAATGTATATGAGTACACTGTAGCTGTACTGATGGTTGCGAGCCATCATGTTGCTGGGAATTTGAATCCAGGACCTTTGCTTGCTCCAGTCAGCCCCGTTCACCTTGCTGGCTCCGTCTTAAAGATTTATTTATTGTTATATCTAAGTCCACTGTAGCTGACTTCAGACGCACAAGAGGAGGGCATCAGATTTCATTACGGATGGTCATGAGCCACTGTGTGGTTGCTGGGATTTGAACTCAGGACCTTTGGAAGAGCAGTCAGTGCTCTTAACCTCTGAGCCATCCCTCCAACCCCATACTGATATTTCTAAGAGATGCATCTGACTTGAACACACGGAAGTAATTGTGAAATAGACATCTTATTTCTAAGAAGTATATAATCTAGTTTGAAAATAAGTCTGGTAAACATGACACTAGAGAACCGTCTAGAATGGGCTAGATTAGGTGGCACCTGGGATAGCCTTTAATGCTGGGAGAAGCCACAGGGTTGAGGCTAGGCTAGGAACTCGAGGAAATGTTGGAGATGAGTTTCTGGAAGGAGGTGGCCTTAAGATATTGTTGAGTTATGCATGGGGGGAAGGATTTCCAGGTAGGGAGGACTGGGGCCATTTGGTTAGGGTAGAAGTAGCAAGAGAGGTGGCTTGGGGATCCTGTGCACACTAGCCTAGAAGTGCCAAATTATATGCATGATAAGTACTTGATACTTAGCTGGAATTGGGGCTGGGTGCAGCGTAACAAACTCTGTAAACAAAGTGGTTTATGGACAGTAGAAAGTTATTGTTCATGTATCTGGAATCTGAAAGGCCTTCATCAAGTCATGGGCGGATTCCATGCCGGAGGGGCCAGCTTCCCTGGGTATAGGTAATGCGTCTTGCTGACTGTCTTACATGGTGGAAGAAGTGAAGTAACTCTGCGTTCTCTTTTTATAAGGACACTGATCTTACCACACATGAGTGCTCTGCCGCATAACCTACTGATTGCCCAGAAAGCACCACTCCCCAATTCTTGGGAATCAGGATTCTGGCATGGAGATTTGGGGAGAGACACACAATTCAGGCCATTTCAATCTTAACAATAAGTCTTGGGGGGGGGGCGGTGATTATTTGATCCTCTGGTTTCGAGTTAGATTTTAAATGCCCCCACATGTGTTGAAGGCTAGATCTCCTTTCAGCGGTGTCCACAGGAGGGACCTTACATCACAAGAACTGTGGTATCATGGATGGATTAAGTAGTAAAAGTAGTAAAACCATTAGGAGCTGGGCCTTAGTTGGAGGAGGACGTGATAAATGAGGGCCTGCCCTGAAAGGGGTTGGTCGGTCGGTCGGTCGGTCTGTCTGTCTGTCTATCTGTCTGTCCCCCTTTCCCCTCCCTCTCTCCCTCTCTGCTTCTCAACCACCATGAGGTGAATGACTTTGCTCTGCCTTGTGCAGCCCGACATGTCCTGCCTCTCCATGGGCCAGAAGACATAGCCAGGTGACCACACACTGAAATCTCAGAATCTGTGAGCCACGTTATCTTTTGTCCCCTATGCTGATTTTTCCCAGGTGTTCTTAGAGTGACGGAGACCTGACTACATTCTCCGTATTGAAGGTTGGAGGTGAGGGACAGCCTGACTCGGGAAAGCAGAGCGAGTAAGGGCATGGGGTATTGGTCAGCAGACAGTGCTCCTACCTGGAGCACAGCTTGAGGTCTGGTGCTCCTACTGGGAGCACAGCTTGAGGTCTCTTGTGTCTTTGTCCTGCTAGAATCTGGGAAGACTCACCCAGCAGATAGGATACGGGAACAGGGAACAAATCCGTTAGTCTCATGTTCCAGCACACACGGGCAGTTTCCAGGAGAAAGTCCCAAGAGTTGTCTCAAGCAAGGGAAAGAGATACAAAGACGTCCCAGGAAGGAAGTGTAATGGTGGTCGGGTCGGCAAGTCTCTTGTGCTTCTTCATGCATTGCATGATAATAACTAGAGTCCATGATCTCTATCTTAGAATGATTTTTTTAATGAGGTATGAGGATTGCTTGTGAGTTCTAGGCTAGCCTGAGCTACAGAGTGAGACCTGCCTCAAACAAAAAACAAACAAACAAACAAACAAAAGGAAGAGAGAAAAATGTTTACCTTAGTAACAGTTTGCATGCGCCCAAAAAGAGTCCCTAGATATTATATTTTTTTTAAAAAAAAGATTTATTTACTTATCTTATTTATATGAATACACTGTCACTTTCTTTAAACACACCAGAAGAAGGCATCAGATCCTGGTTGTGAGACACCACACAGTTGCTGGGATTTGAGCTCATGACCACTGGGTGAGCAGTCAGTGCTCTTAACTACCGCTGAACCATCTCTCCAGCCCCACTAGGTATTACTTTAAAGGAAGTCAAGTTAATTAAATGTCTTGGCGTATTTGATCAATATATCTACAGTATCACTGGGTGTATTTTAGGGCTCATCTTAGGTTAATAATTTGCTTGATAATTTGTTTTCCTTTTTTTTTTCTTGCTTTCCATAGTTTCATGCAAGGCCTCTTGAGCACACATAGCTTTTGAACACTGATTTGGTCCAGAATCTGTCTTTAATCGTTCCCCTTCCCTGAACACTCACATACACACACTTACACATACACACACAGACACACACTCACACACTCACATAGAGACACATACTTACCCACTCACACATACTCACACTCACACTCAAACACACTCTTACACATTCATATATACACTCACAGATACACACACACACTCTTACACATTCATATATACACTCACAGATACAGACACACACACACACACACACACTCCACATATTTCATTGCGTGTCAGTAGTTATCTATGGTGTGCAGAGTGTGACTTTGTCCAGGGGCTGTCATGAGTGGGAGCTGGAGAGATAATTGCTATCCTGGCATGGTCTCTGCTCCTCATCCTGCCTGTGGTCCTGGAGGCACAGCCACAGCATGCCTATTATGGGTTGTGAAGTCTAGTGTCACTGAGTTCATAAGTCTCATACGATCTGTGTCAGGGCAAGTATGGTGTTTGCTTTTTCTGCTTTCTTAAGCTGAGCTGAGCTTCAGGACCAGGTGTTACTGCTCTGGAAGACAGATGCCCAGTTTAGAGTTCTGGTCCTTAACATGTAAGGAGAGAAAGGGAATATTTGGCAACATTGAGAGGGTTCTGGTTCTCTGTCATCTGTCGCTCTCTGTCTTTCTGTCTCTCTCCCTCCCTCCCTCTCCATGTGTGTGTGTGAGTATGAGTGTGTGTGTGTGTGTGTGTGTATGTGTGTGTGTCTTTCTGGGTCTCTTTGTAATCAGAGAATCCTAAACAAAGGGTTTTTTTTAAGTATTTAAATTTGGGCTAGAGAGCTGGCTTAGTGGTTAAGAGCACTGTCTGCTCCTTCCATAGAACCTGGGTCTAATTCCCAGGTCCCACATGACAGCTCACAACATCCATGACTCTAGTTCCAGGGGATTTGATACCCTCATCTGGCGTCTGTGGGCACCACACATGTGTGGCGCATAGACACATAGACATGCAGAAAAAAATTCATATACATAAAGTAAAAAAAATATGAATAAAAGATGGCAGAGGTCTCTGGCTGTAAGTATGTTCAACACATACACACACTCACATATATACACTCACACACACAGACATACACACTCACACACACACTCATGCACACACACTGACATAGACATGCACGCGCGCACACACACATATATACAAAGACATACTCTCAGACACACACTCATACACTCACTACACATGCACACACACTCACACACATACATACACACTCTCCACATATTATTTTTTTTCAATGTCAGTAGTTTGTGAATGGATGCTAAGAAGGTGTTTGATCTCTGATGGGCAGGGGTCGCAATTATAACCGTTGACACAAATCTGAGAGTCTTAGATGGTTAGGTGGTCCAAAGAGGAATTCTTTCAACAAAGTGAGATCATCGGTGGAACCTGGTGCTGTAGGCCTGCGGTCCCAGGTACTTGGAAGGCTAAGAAAGGAAGATTAATGACTGGCCACCCTGGGCAACTTAGCTAGACCCTGTCACAAAGATGTGGAGTCATGCTGCTGTTGGAGCTGAAGTGTGGAGCATTTGTGTTCTCGTGCTAAGGTACAGGGGTGTTGTCCTTCGAGGCCCATTGCCCACTCTTTGACCGAGTCATATTAGTCATTTTGAGTATACTTTTCTGATGCTACCAGCTTTTTACTCTGGTTTTAGCTCACTCCTGCCCCCAGCCCTAATCTCTCCCTGCCTCCTCTGTCCTCCACCCCCTACCTCACAACGCTCTTTGGGTTCCTGGGAAGAAACTCTTTGAGTCAAGTGTCAGAAATTCCTCTTTAATGTCACGTTACCATGTTGGAATTTTTTTTTTAAGCCATAATGTAGTCACCTTTCCCCGAAGGGTCCTGTGTTGGGTAACAGGAGTTATATCCACTGGGCTCACTCTTCCCAACTCAACTGTCAGGAAGTTGTAGAGGGAGCCATTTGCTTTTATTTGCTGGTCCCAAAGGCTAAGAAAAGCACACGTGTTCTGGGCATGAATTGGCATCCAAAGGGCACCTATTATGATTTTTCAGGTTCTTGCACCTCAAACACTAGGTGCCAGGCAGATATGTAGAGAGGTAGAAATAGAGACAGTTTGTTAAGGATGGGAAAACCACTCCCGAGAATGTCGGCGAGTCAGAGAGAGTGCTCAGCTGGGAGAGATGTGCCTTTATGTGTTGTTCACACTATGCTCACCTCCTGCCCCATCTGAGGATTGTACTCTTCTCAAATGTGCTGTGTTCCCCTTGGCACATCTTTCTCCAGGTCTTCCTCTCCTAGGCTCGAGATTGCTTTTAAGTCTCCAACTAGGAGCATCTTGTGTCAATACACAGTTATCCACAGTCTTGGACCAAGGAGGCCTCAGCTCCCGTGCATGACTTTCATGTGTTCTGCAAACCAACCGCTTATTGACAAGTTCCCATTGTGAAGGAGTGTTCTAGCTCACTGCCATTTGGAGGTCACAGCTGGGCTTGTCCCAGAGACTCCAGAAACTTCCGATCCAGCCACATAATACCAGATCCCACAGTGTAGATGACGTCATGCAAGATAGATAAAGTCTTTGGAACAGGATCTCTTTGAAGTGGATGGGTGGAAAAAAATGGTCGTCAACACCCTTTTCTAATTAGAAAGACGCTGTCGCAGCAACAATGACTGTTTCATGCTGCTGTGGAGGTCACACGCTTTGCTTAGTCCTGTCCTCTGGCCCCTGGGCTATTTCATGGAGCAGATGATGCAACGTTCATTTGAGCGTGTCCAATATGCACCAGACCCCTCTGTGTATCCGCAAGGGGAGTGCCTTTGAAGTCTCGAGGGAGGAAGCATTGTAAATTAAGTCCAGTTAGTACTTTATTTTCCTTTCCGTTTATTAGTTCAAACAAGTAAATGAGGACAAAAGCTTCACCAGCCTCAGGCAGTCCTGGCATCCTCCTAGATGACTTTGCCACCCCCACCCCAGCCTGCCTCACTGTGGGCCCTTTTCAGGGACCAGGGATCTGCCCATTGAAAAGTGAGTGCAAAAGGTATGCTACCAGGGCTGCTATGGTATCTGGAGAATACTTCCCCTTCACCCCCTGTGGGACCACATCCATCACCCCAGCCTGGGCATCCTTTTATATATTTATTTAACGATAAAGAAGGATGCATTGTGTTTAGGTATTTGGAGACCATGGTGAAGGGGCATTGTGGATGCAGCCTTTAAAGTGTGACATAATGTGTGTATGGGGGAGGGGTATGATTTGCCGAGAACGGAGAAGAGTTGTAGAGGGGCTTGTGGACAAGACTGGTTGATAGAAGTGTGACGCACAGATACAGGCTTTCTTTAGTGGTCAGTAGGGAGACAGTGGGAGTGCGTTGGGCAACAGAACAAATGTAGTCCAACCCAGTGACCTTCTACGTAGTACCCACTGTAGGCTAGGCATGTGTGCACCCTGGGAGACACTGTGTTCTCAGAGTATCCTCCATCTGGAACCATGACTGGACTGGGCCTGTAAGATAACGCTAGAGCTATAGTTTCATGTTGTGAGGCCAAGACAGCGAGAGGAGATTTAATGTCCTGGGTAAGCTTGGGAGACTTCTAGAGAATTGCTTCTTAGAAAGAAGGCTTTAACCAGAAGAGCAGCAGAGAAAGGTGCCCTGGGTAGAGTGATATATTTTCACACAACCAACAGTGTTCCCGGGTAACCAACACATCCAGTCACAGGGTTTCCGGGGTTCAAAGCCCTTTCGGTATTCCCCTGGCATTGAACATGAGCCACTGTCCACTCTGGCCTTCATCCACAACCCTACTTGACTGAGTTCTCTTAGACTGCTTCCCGACTCCTGTCCTTTCTGGAGACTTACAGGCAGAGAGGACTCCGCATGGTACACACGCATGCTATCTCAGGTCACCTGGTCCACTCTGCACATCTCATTTCTCGTGAAGGCCCGTGGGCTACCTCCTCCAAGAGTGCCCCTGACTCTCCTCAGCACCTTGCTTGTCAATTGTCTCTTGGGGAGACAACTCCCCAATCCCCCACCACCGCGCTGCAGAACACAGCTCCTAAGGGGCCCTATTTCTCACATCTTTGGTTATTTTCTAGACAGGGTGAGTGACTGGACATTGTGTGATGTTTTGGGTACTTGCTGTGACTAAACACTGTGCCCAGCCCATGGAAGGGCGCCTCCCACATTTAGGATGGGCCTCCCTGCTTCAGTTGCTCTCATCTGGGTAATCACCTCCAAGCTGTGTTCTGAACATGTCTCCTGGGAGATTCTAGATGCTGTCAAGTTGAAAATCAGCATCAACTGGCCCCTTCTGTGAGTCAGGAGTCTTTTCTCCTAATTGTAGAAGCCTTACCTCTTCTCTAAGTGTGCCCCTTCCCTTCCTTTCTCCCTCCTGTGCCTTCCTCTCTCCTAGTTTCCTCTCTGGTTTTAGTAATCTCTGAGTCCTTTGCAAGCCATGGTCATATTTGGTTTTCTGATCCCTCTACCCAGTAGGGATGGGCAGACTGCATCCATTTGAGGGATGAGGGAGCAGATCTTTAGGTGGGTGAGGCTTCTGATGGTTCACAGTTGGTAAGTAGCAGAACCAGGAACGAACCCAAATCTGTTTTTGAGTGCTCAGCTCCCACTCCGTGGGACTTCAGTAAGGTACACGATGCTTTGCTTGCTGACTAAATGTGGGATGCATGACTTAGTATGAATGAGTGATAAATTCTTGGTTCCCTGCCTCCCATAATGGGGGGGGGGAGGAGGAGGTTTCCAGTTTGATTTGAAGGAAAATTTACTGGCTGTAAAAAACGGGTGACTTATCTCCAAAGAGGCAAAGCAAAGCTAGCCAGGTACTGAAGCAAGACTTGCTGTTCTAGCCTCTACTCAATTTCGGTAGACCGTTACTTTAGTGAATGTAGGTCTCCGTGTTTGCAAAGCACAGAGTGGGTTTTTTGAAAAGTCACTCCACCAAAAAAGGAAAAAGTAAACTGTCTTTTAGGCCAAACCTATGAATGGACAGTTGGGCCAGATGTTACGACTGGATGAGTAAATGGGATAAAATACTTTCCTCAGAGGGTTGGGTGCTATGGGAATACTGCTGTCTTTCTTTGAATGCATCTTTGAATGCATCACGTGTTCTTTTGCGTCATCATGATTTTTATCATTCGGCCTCATCTCCTCCCCCTCCCACCCTTTTACAGTTCTCCAGAACATCTTGGCGTTCGTTCACTGAACACCGCTAGCTTACCAATAAAGAGGAAACTCATCATTGAGTTTGTGCTGCCGGTGCTCAGACCTGGGAGCTTCCTGTGGGATTTCATCATTAAGCATTTCCCTCCACATGGGACTGGCGATATGGCTTTAATGGATGTAGCCTAGTGACCTGAGTCTGATCTCAGGTACCCGTGTGGAGGTGGAAGAAGAGAAGCAGCTTCCAAAAGTTGTCTTTGACCTCCACACATGCAGCATAGAACTCATGTACACACACACACACACACACACACACACACACAATCCCTTTTATAGTAAAGGGTAATGAAAGTGTCATTAAAGTGTCCCCATTTATTGTGCCATCCATGTCCTTGCTCTGTTGGGTTGTGTGCCCCACTAAAAGGAGCGCTCGTTTGTAAAGCAGGCTTTACACACACACACACACACACACACACACACACACTCACACTCACACACACACAACTTATTTTAAATCTTTGCTCTGAACTGGGGAAGATACTAGGTAGCTGAAGATGTTCTTAATTGACTGATCTTACCAAAACCTTCTAACTGTTGGGGGTACAGGCATGCACCATGATGCCCAACTTGTGATCCAGCCCCAGGGCTTTGGGAATGTGGGTAAGCAGTGCTCTACCCACTGAGCTACACCCCCAGAACTGAGCTACACCATAGAACTGAACTGCACCCTCAGAACTGAGCTATACCCCCAGAACTAAGCTACACCCCCAGAACTGAGCTACACTCCCAGAACTGAGCTGTACCCCCAGAACTGAGCTACACCACAGAACTAAGATGCACCCCCAGAACTGAGCTGCACCCCAGAACTTGCGTTGCATTTGTTTCATACAGAAAGTTTCATGTTGAACGTATAAGAGAGGGATGAAGAGAACTTAGAGGAAGTCTGTATAACACCCCATATTTGTAATTTTTGGAAAAGACTATATGGGGGACGGTGGTCAGTGCTGGAAATCTTTCTAATGCTTGTTTATCCAGAACAGATGACTGGCATGGGGGATTTTATCTGGTTTTCTGTGGATGTTAAATAACACAGCGAATAGGAGACGCCATTGGTGTTGAGGAAATCTCTCACCCTTGATAGGGTCCAGTGCCCAGTGGTCACTGTAGGCCATGTGGAGGTGGCCACCAGGGCCTGTGGAATGTCAGCTTCTTGCCCTGCTCTGAGCTTTATGTTATCAAATCCCCTGTGCCTCTCACGCTGCCTGTTGATCTGCATGCAAATAAAGGTCACATTTTATATAAACTTATGGTTGTGCTGTGTTGGGAAGACAAGAGAGCGGTCCCTAGACAAATACCATTTGGTGGCATTTCTTGGCCAGTTCATAACTCCTTTTTTTTTTCTGAAGAAATACACGGCAGCTTCTGTCGTGTGAATATCTGTAGCTGCTTTAATTGCTTTCAGATGTACAGGTAGTTATTCTCCCAGACACTGAATAGCAGCGCGTGCTAAATGTCTGTCCTGTCTCTGCAGTGCTCTTGCTTGTCATTGTTTTGGGACGTCAGGTCCCTGCCATCACACATGTTGTGTTTGTGTGCAGCTCATCCAGTAGGGCAGTGGCTCTCAATCTCCCTAATGCTGGGACCCTTTAATACAGTTCCTCACGTTGGGGTGACCCCCTCAACCATAATATTATTTCATTGCTACTTCATAACTGTAGTTTTGGTACTGTTGGGAATTGTAAATATCTGATGTGCAGGGTATCTGATATGTGACCCCCAAGGGGTCATGACCCCCAGGAGAGTATCTAGGGGTGTAAATGGTAAGAGGCATGTAACAGGGAAGCATGTGTCTCACTTTACAGCCCTCAGTGAGTCAGCACGGTTGCTCTGTAACTGTCATGCAGTTTGGCATGTGTCCTGGCTGGTTTTGTGTGTCAGCTTGACACAGGCTGGAGTTGTCACAGAGAAAGGAGCTTCAGTTGGGGAAATGCCTCCATGAGATCCAGCTGTGGGACATCTTCTCAATTAGTGATCAAGTGGGGAGGGCCCCTTGTGGGTGGTGCCATCCCTGGACTGGTAGTCTTGGGTTCTATAAGAGAGCAGGCTGAGCAAGCCAGGGGAAGCAAGCCAGTAAGGAACATCCCTCCATGGCCTCTGCATCAGCTCCTGCTTCCTGACCTGCTTGAGTTCCAGTCCTGACTTCCTTTGGTGATGAACAGCAGTGTGGAAGTGTAAGCTGAATAAACCCTTTCCTCCCCAGCTTGCTTTTTAAAGGTCATGATGTTTGTGCAGGAATAGAAACCCTGACTAAGACAGCATGTCACTCTATTGGGACCCCCGCTGCCTTTGATCGAGGCTGTCCTGATGAAGTCTATCCGAGTGTCCGTTTGTGTAGGACCTAGTAAGTTCCAGTACGAGAGTGTTACATGTGGGGGAGCAGCAGATTGAAGCCACCCAGCTCCAGCTGCTAGTAATTTTCCCTGGAGGGCTGTGTAAGGAGGTGCATTTGCAGTCTGAGCTGCACAGACTTGGGGCTAAGGTCGAAGTCACCCCTCTTCTCGCTGTTTAAGATCCGGCAATGGGAGCAGAATCTAGAAAAATCCCACACGGACCTGTTCCGCATGCGTTGCTATTTGGCGAGCTTACAAGGCGGGGAGTTACCGAATCCCAAGAGTCTCCTGGCCGCCACCAGCCGCCCTTCCAAGCTGGCTCTCGGCAGGCTGGGCGTCCTGTCCGTTTCGTCTTTCCATGCTCTGGTAAGTTCCCCGGGGGTGTGTGCAGCTCATCCAGTAGGGCAGTGGCTCTCAATCTCCCTACTGCTGGGACCCCTTAATACAGCACCTTTCCGCAGCCGGCTAATGCCTCTGCATTAACCTAGTAACCGACAAGGGTCACCAGAGGCTAGGTTCTGGGGACCCGCAAAGGACACTGTGGCTTCCAGTTTCTCAGATGCTTATTCTAGCTATTAGCTGGAAGTTACTCCATATTCTTATCTGCCTGTCTGTCTATCCCTCCTCATACTCTTAGGAAGGTGGAAGTCCCTGGGGAGTGAGTGGCCTTACTGGGTAAAGAAGAAAAAGATGAGTTAAAGTTGTTTAACCTGAGGGTGGGATGATAGTTCAGTGAGTAGTGTCCTTGAAAGTATGAAGACCCAGGTTTTATCCCTACAACCTATACTTGGGGAGCTCCGGGTAAGCAAGAGCCTATCTCTAAAAAGCAAGAGGAAGAGGAGGAGGAGGAGGAGGAGGAGGAGGAGGAGGAGGAGGAAGAGGAAGAAGAAGAAGAAGAAGAAGAAGAAGAAGAAGAAGAAGAAGAAGAAGAAGAAGAAGAAGAAGAAGAAGAAAAGGGGGGGAAGGATGGAGTACTAGGGAGATAGATAGCTCGGTGGTTAGAGCAAGAAGAAAGGCATTCTGATATGTATCCTTGCAAACACTGGGAGGTCCTGCCTATCCACCTGTAATTCCAGCCTTTGGAAGGTAGAGACAGGATCTCTACAGCTGAGCAAGTTAGCTAGCTAGGTTAGTAATATCAATGAATTCTGAGTCTGATCAATATTCCGTGTCTCAAAGAACAAAGCGGAAGAAGGATTGGGGAAGGTTCCTGATGTCAATTTCAGGCTTCCCCTGCACACATACATGTACATGTGCCCCCACACATATGAACATGCATGTACACAGGCACAGTCACCATATACACATACAAAGGGGGGAAAATGAAAAGAATAAACAGGGTGGCTAGTGCCTGAGGAATGACCCTCAAAGTGGGCCTTTGGGGTTCACATGCACCTGCAGACACCTGAACGCATATACAAACACAATGCATAGATAATGGTTGCTTGGTCTGTAGTGCCGGGAGCCCCATGGGTAGGGTCTGAACTTGCTTCAGGCTTTTGCATTGAACTGGCTCATCTTGAAGAGCTCAGAGTGGTTTTTCTGACTCTGCAACCTGTCATGGGCCCATCTGAATGTTGGCTTGCGCTATGTAGGTAAGGCCTCTGTGGAGGCTGATTTCTGTAACTGTGCAGCAGACTTGGATACTGTCAGAACATACCTTCAGCCAGACTGACGTCTCCACAAGGCAGAAACTCTGACGGGCTTTAAGATGTCTTTCAATTGTGTTTTCCATCAGGTATGTTCCAGAGATGATTCTGCGCTCAGGAAAAGAACGCTTTCCCTTACCCAGAGAGGAAAAAGCAAGAAAGGCATATTTTCTTCATTAAAAGGTCTGGACACCCTAGCAAGAAAAGGGAGGGAGAAGAGAGCTTCCATAACTCAGGTGAGTTCTTGACATGGGTGGAACAAGAGGCTGGATGACATTTTTGACACCTCCATTTCTATTTGCATTTTTATTTACTTGCAAGAAGTAGCTACTTGTTGGTTATAGGTAGTGGTTAATTATAGTCCATTGGCTAGTATTGGACCTACATTTTCTAAGTGGAACTGTCATAATTATGTTCTGTATGTAAATATCAAGGTCAATTTTTATATTAATCAAGATAACTTCATGTAATTAAAATGATAAAGTGGTAGATAACAGGCCAACTTGCTTATTTTTAGAAGTGCCATTTAGTTAATTAAATGAGCCTTACTGTCTGCCTCAGCATATCTGCTAAATGTTCTCAACAAAAGATTTCTTGACAAACAAAAGCATTTGGTTGAACATTTTTGTTTTAAAAAGACACGATGTCAGTACTTACACAGCTGAATGAAGTTGATTTATTAGGTATTTCCTAGTTGAACGTTTCAAGCTAGTATTCTACAAAATTTAGAAGATAAGATTTACAAAAGTAAAAAAGAATGATTCTAGTCTTTTTGGCTTCAAATAATGTCTATTAACATATTGTCTTCCAATATTTATTCTAAGCACATTAAAGACAGTTAATTATAAGATTGATTTTATGGCTTTGCCAACTCTGTTCTTCGTCTTCTGAAATGCATAATTAGTTAAAAACAAAGCAATGTCAAGAAAATTCTAGATGACTTAAATCCTGTGAAACATCACAGAAAAGTAAGTATGAAGCTATGGGAGGAAAGAAAGCAGATTTCTCTGCAGAGGGAAAGCTTCATATTTGAATATTAGTACAGACTGTGAAATGGAGATAAAGTAAAATGTTATACAACTTCAGTATTTAAACTAGAAATGTGTAAATGCCAAGGAACACTGCAGAACCATTTCATTAGTCTTTTTTCTTCCTCCTCTCTGTCAGATGTTTGATTCTAGCCACAGCCATGGATTTCTTGGAACTCAGCTACCTCAAAAGTCCACTAACTCCAACGAGGTAAACATGGTGGGACAGGGCAGCCATCTTGTTTTATGTTGACTAAGTTGAGGAACGCTTGTAAGACAAGTTTAGTATTAAAATGGTTCTACTAAGTAAACTAGAGGTATTTCCTGAATGTTAAGAATTTTTGGAGGCTTTTAAACTTATCACCTTAAAATTAATACCTTGCCAGAGCTGCATCTTTGGTGTAAGCTGCTCCTCAGCAGTTCCTGATGCTCCTTTGAATATTAGTGAATATCGAGTTACAGCTTCCTCCATGACCTTCAAGGCCTTCTTCACCCAGATGCTTCTCTAGACAATGGGGTTGAGCAATGTCTTTTCTAATCGCTAGGGTTGCTTCTGTTTCTGAGATCATTTTGTGTTTTCTCCAAACTCCCTTCCTTCTTGAAAAGCTGTGGTTCATATTATTAGTCAGCTTCTCCAGCTTTCCCTCCACCAGATTGCTTTATGTTTAATTTTATTTCTAAGAGACATCTGAGCTACTCATCAAAGGTAAACGGTCAGTAGTGGGACTGGAGAAATGGGGTTCGGAGGTTAAGAATATCTACTGTTGGGGCTGGAGAGATGGTTCAGTGGTTAAGAGCACTGACTGCTTTTCCAAAGGTCCTGAGTTCAAATCCCAGCAACCACGTGGTGGCTCACAGCCATCCGTAATGAGATCTGATGCCCTCTTCTGGGATGTCTGAAGACAGCTACAGTGTACTTACATATAACAAATAATAAATAAATCTTTAAAAAGAAAAAGAATATCTACTGTTCTTCCACAGGCTCCAAGTTTGTTTTCTAGCACCAGATGGTGGCTAACAACCACCCGTAACTGCAGTTGCAGGAGGATTTGATGTTCTCTTCTGGTGTCAGAGGACACCAGGGACATGTGTGGTTTGCAGATACACATGCAGGCAAAACACCCTTACATATAACATAATGAAATAATTTAAAACATTGATACTGGGGCTAAAGAAATGGTTCAGCATTTACTAGAGTTTGCTGCTCCCCAGTGAACCTGAGTTCAGTTCCCAGTACCCACAGGGCAGCTCACAACCGCCTGTAACTTCAGCTCCAGGAGACCCTGATGCTATTGCCCGACCTCCATGGGTGCCTGCATACAAATGGCACACACACACACACACACACACACTCACACACAGACACACACACAGACACACACTCACAGACACACACAGACACACAGACACACTCACACACACACACACACAGACACACACACACTCACACCAACATAAATTAAAAAAAAATAAGCCCAATAATGATCAGCATAGACAAACCTCCATCTTTACCAAAACTACCCAACACATTAATGGAAATAATTCAATAAGTTGGAAGTTTAGTCTGAAAAAAAAAATCTGAGTTAGACATTGACAGTTGCTTTGGGAGGGAGTGGGGTACTCTCTGGTGACATAAAACACTCAGTGTAGTATGTGTTCTGTCTCCTTGTGAAGCTGGGTACCGTCTCTTTAGTGTGTCATGGTTGTTTCTAAAACCGTTTCTCCTGCATGGCAGCTCAGCCTCAGGTGCCCTGCCTCCTGCAGGATGAGTGTGAATGAGTTGGAGGGTCTATAGAATTATGTTTCTTCTCATCTGCAACCTCCCAGGACCATGGTGCCAAGAGCAGGTTGTGGAGTGGGGCTGGCAGCTTGAACCAGGAATCTCCTGTTTTGTCCTCTTTTTGCTAAAGTTCATAAGCCATGGGTAGACAGAAAAGCTGCATCCAATTTTTCTCTTCTATAAAGGATGCTAAGTGACCACTGTTTTATAAGGAATGCTGTCCATTCTCTGCTCCATGGTCTCTGTATACTTGCAGAGCTGATTTGAACCCCTGTGAGATCACATTGTTGTTGGGGAACTTAACATAATCCTGCGGTCGATGTGTCACCAAGATTTGCTATATTCTTACTTTGTCCTACCTTGTCCTATTAAGTCACATGTGTGTGAGTGTGTGTTTGAATGTGTGTGTGTGAGTGTGTGAGCATGTATGAGTGTATGAGTATGTGCATGTGAATGTGAGAGTATGTGTGTATGGGTTAGTATGTGTTTGTGAGTGTAAGTGTGAGAGTATGTGAGTGCTTGAATATGTGCATGAGTGTATGAGTATGTGTATTTGAATGTGAGAGTATGTATGAGTGTGTGTGCATGTGAGAATATGTGTGTGAGAGAGTGAATGTGTGTATAAGTGTGAGAGTATATGTGTATATATGAGTGTGTGTGAGTGTGAGAATGTGTGTGAGTTAGTGTGTGTTTGTATGCGTGTGTGTGAGTGTGTATGTATGAGTGTATGAGTATTGCGTGTGAATGTGAGAGTGTGTGTGTTAGTGTGTGTGAGTGTGTATGTATGAGTGTATGAGTATTGCGTGTGAATGTGAGAGTGTGTGTGTTAGTGTGTGAGTGTATGAGAGTGTATGACTATGTGTATGTGAATGTGAGAGTGTGTATGTGTTTATGTGCATGAATATGTGTGTGAGACCTTGTGTGTATGAGTGTGTATGTGTATGTAAATGTGAGAGTGTGTATGTGTTTATGTGCATGATTATGTGTGTGTGAGTTAGTGTGTGTTTGTGAGTGTGTGTGTTTGAGTGTGTGTGAGTGTATGAGTGTGTGTGAATATGTGTATGTGAATGTGAGAGTATGTATATGTTTATGTGCATGAATGTGTGTGTGATTATGTTTATGAGTATGTGTGTGAGTGTATGAGTGTGTATATGTGAATGTGAGTGTTAGTATATATTTCTGTATGTGTTTGAGTGTGTGTGAGTGTATGAGTGTGTATGACTGTATGTGAATGTGAGAGTGTGTATGTGTTTATGTGCATGGACATGTGTGTGTGGGAGACTGTGTGTATGTGTGTGTGTGTGTGTGTGTATGTGTGTGTGCTGTTTTGAAGAGCTTTTCATCAGCCTTGGCTCTGTGCAGTGTAAGTGTTCCTGTGTATTCTAATCCCATAGCTCATGTCAACATTATGATACTCAGTGTTTGTTAATCATTTGTATTAGCTGTCATCCTTTAATGGCTGAGAAGTGCTGGCCTATGATAAAATCCCAGTGTTTTAAGATTGCATCTCTTTAAACACTGTGTAACAAAAAAAGTTCTTATTTTAAAAGTTTAGAGAGTGAGATCATCAAAGCATTATTAAGACTCATGGCAGACTTTGAGAGGAAATTATGCTAAAATAATCACTGATGACGAAAGTCAGTCCTTAGTTAAATCGGGTTCAGGTTGAATCCTCAAGTCTCCCACCAAAGCTATCAAAGACATCTCTCCAGTCCTGTTTACTCCATGTAAGGGTGAAACCCTGTGTAGGGATACAGGAGACTTTCTATCTCTGTTGGCTGCTTTAATGGTACATCTTTCTGTCCTGAGTCACAGAACACAGGTCTAGGTTCAAATTGAACTGCAGCTTAAAGTCAGAGACAATTTTTTTTTTTAATACCCCTTTGGATGAAAATTCTCCTCGTGGCTGGTTGAATAATTACAATTATCATTCACTGGTTGTCTTGTGCTAATCACGGAGAATATTTGTAGCACACAAACCATCTGTTTTTATACAGTAAGTACATTATGTGTATTGGAGTCACACAGAAAGGCCGTTGTGAGGGAGGAGCTGAACCCCTTTTTAAATACCCCACCATAATTGGTACATCCTGTGAGGGTCTCGCAGTGAGTCACCCTAATTGGAAGTCTGTTAGCGCTGGAGGAGAGCCAGCCTTCTTGGAGCATTTTTTAAAGGACACCTTGGCTGGCCCCAAATGAGAGCTTTTCAGAGCCTCCTTGATGAGTAATAACTGAGTCTCAGACAGTGTTTGGCAAGGAGGTGTTTGTTATGGAGATGTGTCAACAAATCTCCCACTGAGCTAGGGTGGCAGCTGCCCCAGAAAGCCACAGCAGCCAGGGCAGCGCCCTCTAAACCCCCCCACCCCGCGCATGCGCCTTGGCCTCGGCTATGGTAAAACTGTCTTGGTTGTCCTGACTTTCTGTGGCAGTGAGTGAATGAAGTATTGTCCCATTACTTACTAACTACAGACTCGGGGGTGGAGGGTGTTGGGCACCCCGGTGTTGGTTTCTCAAATGGAAAATATGAACTAAATAGCCAACTGTTGACCGCCGTGGCGGCACAGTCTGTTTAAATAGAATGCTAGTCTGGAACCTTCCACAGCACATGCCCGTGTGCACCTATAGACCGTATCCGTGTTTGTCTCTTTCCATACACATAGCTGGCCAGTCAGGTCTATGTTTTTCCTTCCTAGCCACTGGTGTCTGGCCATCTGCCCAAAAAGGAAATAAACACTACATCCTCCACGATAGAGCTGTCAAGAAAAGCCAGAGCACATCATTTCTTTTGTGCCGTCCCCTCATCTCACTTGCTAATAGACGCTCCTTTTATCAGCGACAGGGGTGGTGCGGGGCCCCTGCTTTTGACAGACACTGTGATTTTGCTACTCAACATCCCTACAATGATCCAGGCAGTAATTATGAGCCATTGGACCCAAAAGCATCTGCTGTGAGAACACACAGGGTTACCCATTCTCTGTATGTGTGACATACTGAGCCTAAGTAATTGGACGTGTGGTTTCGGGACCATTAGGATGATGATGATGATGATGATGATGATGATGATTGATGATTGATGATTGATGATGATGATTGATGATTCACTAGTGTAGAAGTTGCCCTACCAGGAAAGCTAGCTTGATTTACAATTGCTAAGGTGGCTGGGGCTGGAGTTCACTGGTGCTCCCAGTTCCTAGATAGCCAGCAGGAGCTGGGCTGTGAGAAGACAGCGCTGCACCCCATCCCAGGTTCCCCAAGGTTTTGGAACAAGGAGTAATTCTCATGCAGTTCTGGATAGTGGCTGTCACTGCACTGTGGGGTTAATGCAGGTAGGGTGCTCAGACTCTGTCCAAGCTGATGGAAGAAGGTTTTCAGTATGTCTCCCAAATGCCATTCCTCACGGGGTGACCTTGTGAAACTGGTGTTTGTGGTGCGCACCTCTAAGGGGAGGGAGGTGTTGAGCCCGGGCTGCCTAAGGGTAGCAAGATAAAGGGGTTTGACCTTTTCTGCTTCTTTTCTTTGTGTTCTCCAGGAACTGTGAACTTTGAACAGGGCTTTGGAAATGATCTTTTGGCTGGAGGGAGGCAGGCTAGTAGAATAGGAGAGAGCAAGTAGGCTACGCAACGCTCTTGTAGCTAGCCAGCTATGGACCTTAGGATGAGGGATGAGTCCTTTTAAAAGCACCTTTGAGAAGGGTGTGTGGAAAGGAATTTTCAGATGTCCCGTGTGTGTGTGTGTGTGTGTGTGTGTGTGTGTGTGTATGTGTGTGTGTTTAGTTTGGGGATTTTTCTCTTTTATGAAAAGGACATAGAAGAACATTTTGTCTAACTCTCGAAACTGTAGTGTATATGGTTTCAGCTTAGATGCTGAATGAGGAAATCAAAGGAGCTTTCTCTCCAATAGGGCAAGGCTTACAATAACTTAGGAGACCCATATTCATCAAGTAGACTCCCCCCTCCCCCTTCCCCTGTTCTAATGAATCCATCCTACATTCGTTGACTTCATCGAATAACTAGGTCTCTTCTTTTCTATATTGAATACATGTGTGTGCACGGGTGTGTGTGCATGCATGCGGGCGTGCACGCTTGCATGGTACAGCAAAAAGTACCTCCCACTTGTCATAGTGGGAGCTCTCTGAAGAGGCTTTAAGTCCCTGGTGGCCCTGGCTTTGATAGGCAGCTTCTGTGAAGAGTGGAGATGGAGGAAATGAAGACTCCTCCACGCAGGCGCAGGTTCACAGTTGAAGACTCCTCTGCGCAGGCGCAGGTTCACAGTCGAAGACTCCTCCACGCAGGCGCAGGTTCACAGTTGAAGACTCCTCCGCGCAGGCGCAGGTTCACAGTCGCACTCAGTAGAGCATAACAGGATTGTATCTGTCATTCTTCCTTCCATCCTTCCATTTACTTTCACACATCTCTCTTGTTCAAGCCTTGCCTTCTCTGAACCATCTGGCACTTTGTTGGGACTAGGAAGAAGCAGATGCCGGAAAAGCAAATTTGGGCCAGATGCAAATGGCGAGCCTTGACCTTTGTTGAGTGTGACTCTTTAGTAGCGTCCGGCTCCTCAGTATCCAGGTGTATTCTGGGTGTGAGATACCTTGTTAAGGATTAGAGGAGACTGTGATGGAGAAAACAAAGACCTTATTGTCACGTCTCTTCGCCACTTAAAGTGGATGCACTCAAAGGTAATCCTTGTGTGAGCTGGATTCGACTCTGTCAAGTACCGAGTTTGGTGGGTTCCCCTAACTAGCAATTCCAACCCGAAAGCCAAGGGCACAGAGCAACAGAGAGAAGCAATTGCAATGAGCAGAGGTGTAGAGGCAGGGGAGTACCTTGCTTTTTATGGGAAGGCTTCTTGAGACGGTTTGTTCAACTAGGGCACGGTTTATATAATAGAATTAGGAAACAAATCTGTACCATTAAGTCATGTTCATTGTGGAGAGAAGTCAATTGGCTGCCATTTTCATGTGGCGTCCAAGTGGGGAGACCTGACTCATATTCAGACTTTGGGGGACAATACTCTAAGGATTAGTTGTATACCCTTAAAGTTCTCCTTTTCTCACCTGGAAAGTGGAGGGTAATGACGGTGCCTACCTGAGAAGGCTCTGAGTAAATTGGTAGCAGGGTAGGAGTTTATTTTATGTGAAGAAGTCTCCCACTGATGGATGGACAGTCGGAGATGAGAAAGGGCGGGAAGCTGTGACGTGGCATGGATTTGAATTTCCTGAGTCCCTGCCCAGCTCCTTCTCTTGAAGGACAGTAGTAAGTTGCAGTGATGTGGTTTCTGTTGTTCCTTTCTGTGGCCTTCCTTTTGATGTTCCTTACTCCACAGCGACCTCTGCTGGGCTTCCCGTTTGATTTTTTACTATGTATTAAGAGGGGAGCTTTATGGCAGCTTAATTAGGTGGCGCCCACTCTTACCTGGTGGCTGGATCGAACCACTGCCAAAGTGACCCAAGTGCCCAGGAGAAGTGAGCCAGAGAAAGTCCTTACTCATGTGACAGGTCCCCTTAGGAGAGTATCCCAGTCTGGTGTCCTAGGCTCAAGGAATCTGCCCCTGTCTCTTCCTTTCTTCCTCAGTGAGGAAAGGTTGGTTCTGGCTGTGAATATCTTTCTAGGAAAATGTTCGGACCTTGGCAGATCCAGTTATTCCACCACAGAGTTGAGCATTACACTTCCAGAGACACAGAAAGACAGATCCTCCCCCTTTCTGCCCAGGCCGGTTCTTCGGAATGTCTTTATCACGTCAAGTTTGGTTTTGCGCAGTTTACCTTGGGTTTAAAGCAATGCACGGGGCTGACGGTGAGGCGACCCATCAGAGCGCTTGCTTTGCGGTTTGAGTTGTTTATAGCACTGCGAGAGCACCAAATCTCCAAATCTACACATCCGTCGTGCTTTCCAGCCTATAAGATGTCTTCATGTTTGTGGGTAGGCTCCCTTGCTTATAAAAGCTCATCTTGTTAATTAAGAAATATCAGTAACGAGAACAATGCTTCCTTTTGCACGGTGGTAAACTTAGGCTGAGCAAGTTGAATTTTGTTTGTTTTGAGACAGGATCTCAGCCAGGTAGTGGTGATGCATGCCTGTAATCCTAGCACTTGGGAGGCAGAGGCAGGTGGATTTCTGAGTTCGAGGCCAGCCTGGTCTACAGAGTGAGTTCCAGGACAGCCAGGGCTACACAGAGAAACCCTGTCTCGGAAAAAAAGAAAAAAAAAGAAAGAAAAAAGAGAAAGAAAGAAAAGAAAAGAAAAAGAAAAAAAGAGACAGGATCTCATTATGTAGCTGGCTGGCCTGGAACTTACTATGTAGATGAGGCTCAAAATGAGATCTGGCTTCAAACTCAGAGATCTCTCTATCTCTATCTGTTGGGATTAAGGGCATATACCAACATATCTACCTAAATTAAACGGTTTTCCCCTGGGCTGCTATTGTCTAGTTAAGTAGCAGCTTTGGAGTTAGGTTCACCATAGTGTTCCAGCAATGATCTAACTTGAGGGAGCTGTTTAGCATATGAGTAGATTAGCACAGTGACTAGCTTTGGTGGTGAGATTTGCGGAAGTGTTTTGGGAGAAGCTCCTGAAGGTGGTATGCTTGGGGATGATTTCTGGACAGAGTGGTCATCATGTCCGACATAGCTGAAAGGTGGAGAAAGGATCCTCTTTACTAGAAGTTACATTCTAAAAATGTAAACAGGAGAAAAGAGGATATTCACACTTACGGAGAGTTCAGTTTAGAGCAGAGCCAGGGTGCAGACAGACAGATGCCAATTGTTGTGGATGAGACCCTTTGGAAGCCGGAAAGGGACTAAGAATTCGATGAACATTTCCCAGTGGCCCTTCTCCATCAGGACTCTATAGCAGTGAGACTGAGCTGTTCTGAGGTGACCCCATTGCAGAGTAGAGGGAGTCTCCCTCCCGGGTCTTCAGCACCATCTGTGTAGAGAGTCTAAAGAGGCAAGGACTGGCAGATCTGCCCCTGAGTGGTGTGAGGGTTCCAGTGTAGGATATGTGCAGAACTTAATAGTACTAACTGCTTGCATCAAGGGAACATTTGCCCCCTGTGGTTTCTACGTTTGCGTATCCAAGCTGTCTTTATTTT
The DNA here is from genome assembly GCA_036184795.1 of Tokudaia tokunoshimensis. Classification (NCBI taxonomy): domain Eukaryota; kingdom Metazoa; phylum Chordata; class Mammalia; order Rodentia; family Muridae; genus Tokudaia; species Tokudaia tokunoshimensis. Next base: position 77,088,198 of record BTHU01000006.1, read on the forward strand.
CTCACCACACACAGGTCCATGACCTGCATCTGTATGGCTCCTCAGTAGACAGCGCTCTCCGAGACAGCATGTGGGAAGTCCAGACTTATGTCCACTTCCAGGATAACGAAGGAGTTACTGTGCTCATCAAGCCAGAGCACCGGGTGGAAGATGTCCTGGCTTTGGCGTGCAAGGTGATGAATTTTGCCATAGAAATACTTCTGAGTAGAGAGGGTTTGTCAATGGCGCATTCCTCTGCATTCAGTTTTGTTAGGGGTGTTTAAGACCCAACTTTCTACACAGGGGAACATACTAACACTTTCTAGCTAGTAGGTTAACTCTCCGCCCTTCAGAAGAGTGAGTCCTCAGGTCATGATCCCGCACTTTCACGAGTTAAGCCATATCAACTTTGAATCTGCATCCAGATTCAAAGAGTCATTCTGACATCTGTTGCTGTTCACACTACATGGAGATGAAGTAGCTTGGTGTGCTATTCAGTCCATAGCTCACTGTCACTCACAGTTGCTTCCTAGACACTCATATGAGTTCTTCATTCTTCCAACTGGACTTTATTTCCAGCCTAAAGAGGAAATATAGCCTAAGTCCATTCAGCACCGGCATGCCTTATACTTTCAGACCACCAGGTGGCATAGTAGAGCTGAAAGAGTTAAGTACACCAGAGTAGAGTCTTTTAACTTTCACGGTAGAAACGGGGAAGAGTATTTTAACTCATTTGTACTTGGCCTTGAGGCTTTAGTGTCCCCTATGATTGTATATGTAATTGTCTTTTATAAACTTAACTGCATCCCCCAAGCTCAGTATGTAAGCCTTTTATTCAGAAAAGCCTCAATGTTGATCTATATAGGTGATAAAAACAGTAATACACTTTCTGGCTGTTAAAAGGTTTTTTGGAAGAGGGACTGGAGAGATGGCTTAGCAGTTCAGAGCACTGATTGCTCTTCCAGAGGTCCTGAGTTCAAATCCCAGTAACCACATGGTGGCTCACAGCCATCCGTAATGAGATCTGACTCCCTCTTCTGGAGTGTCTGAAGACAGCTACAGTGTACTTACATATTATAAATAAAAAGAATCTTTAAAATAAAATAAAAAAAATAAAATAAAAAAAAAGGTGTTGGAGGAGCCGGGCAGTGGTGGTGCACACCTTTGATCCCAGCACTTGGGAGGCAGAGGCAGGCAGATTTCTGAGTTTGAGGCCAGCCTGGTCTACAGAGTGAGTTCCAGGACAGCCAGGGCTACACAGAGAAATCTTTTCTCTAAAAACCTAAAAAAAGAAAAAAGAAAAAAAAGATGTCGGAGGCAGGAGGTCAGCTAAGTCCTGTTTGGAGCATAGGCTTGATAGAAATGCTTTTCTGTCGAAAGTACGGAGAATAAAGAAAAGATGCAAGTGAGAGAAAGAGAAGGAGGCACATACACTCACATTCACATACACACTCACACACATGCATATATACATATATACACACATACACACTCACAAACACACACACATACATATGCACGTATACACACACACATACAGGGCAGGGGTGGGGGGTTAGAATATATCTGTACTTAAACATTTTCCCTTTGAAAAATACTTTGAAGTATGAAATTCTGAAGTCTGTATAACTTAAAAATCTCTCTACTTTCCTAATGACAAACAACTTAAAGTTAGCGACCAGCAGGTGGCAGAGAGCCAGCTGTCTGAAGGGAGACCAGCTGTGTGATAAGATGTATCACTTCGTAGCAACGAACCTCATACTTTGTGATGATAGCATTAAGAGGAGACCTTAAACAATGAATTGTACTCTTCCTTTGCTTGTTTGCACATTTAAATTTCAGGTTTTCTGTAGTTCTAGACAGAGCAAATTATACGCGGTTAGTTTTGGGGATTTTTGATAGTGGTCTGTCACGGGCCTCCTGAATGCTGATGGTTTTAGGACAAGCAGTTAGACTCCGAGTAACCAGTCGCTTTCTTTGTAGATGAGACAGTTGGAACCCACTCACTATGGTCTTCAGCTCCGAAAGGTGGTGGATAAAAGTGTGGAGTGGTGTGTGCCCGCGCTGTATGAATATATGCAAGACCAGGCAAGTGGACCTCGCAGTTGAGAGGGACTGTCCAGCCATATCTATGCCCAACCTCACGTAGCCCAGGCTGGCCTTGAACTCTGTGTATCTGAGAATGATCTTGAGATTCTGACCCTCCTGCTTCCATATCCCCTGTGTTTGGAATACGAGTGTGTGCCACCACACCTAGTCTGCGAGATGTTGGGGGTCAGACCCAGGGCCACACGGGTTAAGTGAGCACTCCTCCAACTCAGCTCCTTCCCTAGGCCTCCGCATTCGTGGCCTCTTAATTTTGGGGACTGTAATTTGGGGGGGGGGACTGTTCAAGTTTGGCATTTGATTTGTAAACAACCCTCGTGTAAACAGTATTTTAAGTTTCCCTTGCAAAAGTTTGTCAACTTAATTCCTCAGGGTTGTATAGTGTTAACTCCCTGATTCTCCCGCTTTCTCCTTTCGTAGGTTTATGATGAAATTGAAGTTTTCCCACTCAGTGTGTATGACGTGCAGCTAACCAAGACTGGGGACATGACTGACTTTGGTGAGTGTCAGGGCCCCTCTCCTGTCCCCAGGAGACCGATGCTCATTTTACCCTTGGTCTCAGTCTGTGTGTGTCTGTCTCTCTCTGTCTCTGTCTCTGTCTCTGTCTGTCTCTGTTTCTGTCTCTGTCTCTCTCTCTCTCTCTCTCTCTCTCTCTCTCTCTCTGGCTCCCTCGCTCTGTGTGTGTGTCTGTATTTATACATTTCTGATCTGCAATCTTCTAAGCCTTGTTCAGCTTTAATCTCTGGTAGGATGGCTCATATACTAATGCTTATACTATGCATCTGGCTTTTTACCTGGATTCTGGGGATTCGAACGCTGATCCTTACGCTTACGCAGCTCACGCTGTGTCTGCTGAGTCAGCGTTCAGTCACTGCCTTTAAACCATCTTAAAATGCCTCACTCTGCTTCATTCTTAACTTAAAAAATAAAAATAAAGTATCATTTTAACCATGGTGAGACAGAAGTAAATTCTCCACACCCTTAGTCTGTGGCGGCGAAGGATCTTCCCGTCCGTCCGTCCATCCATTCGTCACCCTCGCTTTCACTTGGCAGAACTGCAGCTCTGTGTCCATACGATGCTGACTTTCTACTCCCCTTCCCCAGCTCTCTGACAAGCATGCATTACACCCTTTGTCTTCATGAATTTGGGGACCCTCTGCTATTCGTCTTTCTGTGCCAGCTTATTTCCCTTAGCATTAACGTCGTCAGGGTTCCTCCCATCACAGGATGTGCCAGATTTTTTTTTTTTAAAAGGCCGAGTAATGTTCTACTGTCTGTGCACACTGCATTCTGAGTGTCCTTAATCTCCTTTGTCAGTCAGACTATTCCCAGTGGCCGGCTGCTATGAATGTGCTGCTGTGTTTGTGTGCAGTCACAACTGTTGAGTAACGTTGCACGCTCCTGTGTCTAAACTCTCCAGCCCAGTGGGTTCCTCTTTCCCCTATGCTTGCTAAATAATACTACTTTCAAAAATAGTTGAAACTTACTTTCTCAGCATGCTTGCATTTACAAGAAAGGATGTTCACGGACACACCCTAACTGGGCTGGGGAGACAAAGGGAGGTGAACTTACACTTGAGAGTTCTTTTCTCCCCCAGGGTTTGCAGTCACGGCTCAGGTGGACGAGCACCAGCATCTCAGCCGGATAGTTGTAAGCGATGTTCTCCCTGACAGCCTGGCCTACGGAGGAGGTCTGTGCGGTGCCACGTCTGCGCACTCTGAGTTTCTAACTGTGGGAAGCTCTGCTTCGTGAGGCTGCTTGTGGGTTTTGTCAGATGATGGTTTCTCTGGGAGCTTTTGAGAAAGAATTGACCTGAAGATACACACACACACACACACACACACATACACACACACGCACACACTCTCTCTCACACACACACACACACACACACACGCATGTGTGTGTATGTGCATTGTGTGTATATATAGAATATTCATACAGATGTGTGCAAAGATAATAGACATAGGAATGAGTATAAAGAGATTATTCATACAGATATATGAATGTAAAAAAGTATTCATTACAGATATGTGTAAATGATTATTCATACAGATGTGTGTATGTATAAAGAGAGTATTCATACAGATATGTGTGTAAAGAGATTATTCCTACAGATGTGTGTAAAGGCTGTAGTCATACAGGTGTGTGTGTGTGTATGTGTGTAAAAAGAGTATTCATACATGAGTGTGTATATATGTAAAGAGATTATTCATACACATGGATGTAAAAAGAGTATTCATACAGATGTGTGTGTGTGTGTATAAAGAAAGTATTCATACAGGTGTGTGTGTGTGTGTGTGTGTGTGTTTGTGTGTGTGTAAAGAGAGTATTCATCTAGATGTTCAGATAGAGGGAGGGAAAGAATTGTGAAACAGACACCCAGAGAAAACAGCTGATTAGCAGTTCCCCAAATTGTGTTATATTCAAAACAATCCACTTAGTCCCAGCTTGGAGCTGGGCTTTAGTTTAAACCTCACATAATGCCACACGTCCCACCTGGTCAGTGGTGAGCTTTCGCAGCCTGCTTTCAGTCTTAAAATGCATCTCTGTAATCTCTCCCCTCTTTCTTCCTGTTTTCCCCTTTCTTTGCTCTCAGGGCTGAGAAAGGGGAATGAGATCATGAGCTTAAATGGGGAAGCAGTGTCCGACCTTGACATCAAGCAGATGGAGGCTTTCTTTTCGGAGAAGACTGTCGGACTCACTCTCGTCGCCCGGCCCGTGAACACAAGAACAACCCTGTGTACTTCCTGGTCAGACAGTGACCTGTTCTCCAGGAACCAGAAAAGTCTGCCGCCCTCTCCCAACCAGTCCCAACTGCTGGAGGAATTCCTGGATAACTTTAAAAAAACCTCCACAAATGGTAAGGCTGTGTTCCGAGTCGGTCGTGACCTGCTGGTGCCTGCCATCGGCCCATATTCTTAGGCAATATGATGGCAAGTCCAGATTGTACAAGCTACTATGGTACAGTGAATTTTTTCTCACTTACTGAGACAAGAACACAGACGCCAACTGGGATAGATTTATCAAGAGCCCATGAGTTTCAGCAATTATCGAACCTTCCAAAAAAAAAAAAAGAAAATAACTTTTTTTGGGGGGGGGCAGGCACAAAATAGTCTTTAAGAAAAACACAGGCTCTTTGAAAGCTATTCACAGTGTCCAGTATTGCTATTGCCTATAATCGGTGGTATTGGAAGACTTTGTTTTTAGTCAGTGGTGTCTAGGGTGAATCCATTTTACAGTGTTCTGTTTGGGTCCTGGATGGTATGGTTTTTATTGCTGTCAGGAGGACTGGTCTCTAAGAAACAGCAAACTTTGAATGTTCTTCACGGGCTGATTTCGGAAGGCTGGTAGCTGAAGACTGCCGGTATAGTTTCTTCCAAGTGAAATAGCTGTCTGAGGAGTCACATGAAGGTGGATTCTCTGAGCATAAGTTTCTACCACTCTTGGCCGTTGTTGTAGTTGAATCAGAGGCTTGAGCTAAGTCCCTGTCATGCCCTTCTCTCGCCGTGGAGAGTTTCCGTTAGGCTGCCTAAGAGCGTAGAGTGGATCTTGATCCTGAGAACACCTGAGTTATTTATTTCACGCCGTCCTGCATTCCTAATGGATTTATAATAAAAATATCTGTGTGCTGACCAAAAATGAATGTGAAACACATAAGAGTGATCATTGGGATGGATTTAATGATAAAGTTGTCTGTAATTAAACATCAGATTTGTAAGATTTGTGAGTCAATAAGGTAGCTGGTGTTTTTTCTTCCTTCCTGGAACTTTATTCTCATTTAAAATATCACGAGGTTGACTGTTGGCGTAGAAAAAGTGTGTGTCCTGAAACGGAAGTTAGGATGGAGCTACGAATGATTGGGGATACTGGGACCATCATTCAGCTTACACTAGGCTGCTATTCTAAAGCCTGAGTGACCCGTGTCATGTACCCATTGTTGGATTGATTGTCCTTGAGGGATATTCCCTACCTGTTATTCCTCTGCACTTTGTCGCAATAAGAACTTCCGCAGCCTGTAATATCTTCTCTATCTGGGGAATAAATGAGCAACAGATGCAGGTTTACCTTTCTGCTTGTCCACCGCTATTTTTACAGTTCTAGATTCTTGCTGTCACCCTGAGGGCATCCTGTGTCTGTGTGCACAGGGAACTCAGAGCCGTGAGGGTGTGGGAAGCTCAGTCTGCAGTCATGTTGTTAGTGGTGCCCACCTGCCTGAGGTAGTGCAGGCATCTCCTGGCACCTGGCCTGAGTGGGCCTCGCCCCCATCCCCCTCATCCCCCCCACCCCCATCCCCCCCATCCCCCCATCCCGTCATCCTCCCATCCCCCATCCCCACCCCCCACCCCCCACCCCTAAGCTGGAGTGTGCTGAGATTTAACCCTTTCCTCAGGCAGAACACAGGCTCTTGGGCCCCGGGTCTAGGGTGCATCCCGTTGTTGTGTGTTCCATGATGGTGTTGTACGTAGTTGACCTCAATCGGGAGTTACTACCTTGCCTTTAATCATTCAGTTCCTGGTTAAAAGTCACGCAACTTTTATATTTGTAATAAGCCTTTAATCCACTAGAGCTAGGCAGACATCTATGCTAGTGGTCTCTATTTCCCTATCAATAGCCCCAAGTTATAACTTGTCATGTTCTGTCTGGGCTGCTCTTAACTCCAGGTAGCCAGCCCTCATGGCCACGTTTTTATGATTCACCTACCCGGTGGTGTCTTCACTCTTTCCACCTTCTTCCTTCTCCTCCTTGTGGTCTCTGACTCAGACCCCAACCCCAGGAGCCGAAACCCTGCCTATCTCTCTCCTGCCCAGCTATAGGCTGTAGGTATCTTTATTCACCAATCAGGGATAACTTGGTGTGTGGAAGGTTACAGAGCATCACTTAGGTCTTCTTGCAGATTCTCTTGTCCCTGAAGGCAACCAGGCCTTGGGGGGACCAGCATTTAATATACATAGCAAAAGACCAAACCCCAACGCATGGTTGTGAGCCTGTGTACCACGATGGATTGCTTTTCCATACACTTTGCAAAAGCAGATTTTTTTTTTCCATTTTGAAGCATTGTGCTGCTTGAGGAGAACTGAAGTGTTTGGGAACTTTGAAGGTTAAGGGTAGGAATAATATCTGGGGTGAGTGGGTAAGAAACCGGAAGAACAGACCGACCAAGTTTCTCATTTGGATGTAATGTCTTGCTTACAAGAGGAGCTTGTGCTATGGGTGTGTGACGGTCAGTCGTACAGGTTCTGAGTCAGATCTTGATTTGAGGATTGGGTACTCCTGTGGGGGGTGGGGGGGTAGTGTGAAGGCAGGGAGCTTCACACAGGATGCTAACTCCCTTCCCAGTCCCTTGTGGAGACAATTCTGAGATGCGTTCACAGAATTCTTCAAGTGGCCCCAGAACTGGGACGCAAGTGCGAGCAGGAGCATTCCGAACACCACTCGTGGTCCTTCTGCTCTTTTTCCTGCTCGTGAGCTCACCTTCCCAATAACTTGTGGTGGGTAGTCCTCTGCACAGACTCTGCCTCTGCGAGAGCTTCCATGGTATCCCCAGCAGCTTTGGTATGGCCAAGATTCTAAGCTGGTGACCCAACCCCCCCCCCAATCCCTGATGACATCAGCTTCCTCTTTAATTAGGACTTTGTTAAAAAGTCAGGTACGATGTCTTCCACCGCCTGCACCTATGTGAATGGAAGGCTGAAGCAAGAGAAATGAATTCCAGGTCAGAGTGGGATACATGGTAAGACCCTGCTTCAAAATAAACAACAACAACAACGAACTTACTTCCATTTACTTTTACTGTGAACTAGAAGTAATCCTGTCCTCTTATTATAAAATTAAAATTTAGACAAACATTTAAATAGCATTGGAGAAGGGATTTTAATAGGACTTTGGGCTGTCCTTAGGAGTGGTGACTTCAGTGTGTTTATTCATACTTGTCCCACCAGTGAATGTTACCAGAGGCTCTGTGTACTTGGAAAGGAGGTAGGGAGGTAAGGAAAAGCCCCAACCCATTTCACAAAGCCTGTGTCTCCACCTACTGATGTTTCTGAAGGATAAGACTGACCTTTTAAAAAGGGGAAACTGGACGGATCCCATGTGGAACAGGAAGAAAGTTACAAGTTGGGTGCGTATTTGGCCATCTTAGGGAATGGATGTAGATGTCTTTGTGCTGGGGGTTGAAGGGCAAGACCCTGGGAAAGGCTTCATCTGGCTCTGGTTCTGCTTCTGGTTTTAGTTGAGCATTCAGACGCCCACACGGGTCTCTCGCTGAGCCTCCAGTCATTAACAGAAATGGTTCTGTGTCTGACTGAAAGAAGTGTCACCGCAGGGGGTGAAGAGGATCATAAAGAAGCTAGGAGGTGTCCTTGATAACTATTCTCTTTTTTTTATTTTATTTTTTTTTATTTTCTAAGTTTTTTTATTTACATTCCGAATCATTTACCCTTTCCCGTTTCCTCCCTCTCCGAAAGTCCCATAAGCCCCCTTCCCTCCCTCTGTTCCCCATTCAACCCCCTCTCGTTTCTCTGTCCTGGCATTCCCCTATATCCAGTCTTTCCAGGACCAGGGGTCTCTCCTTCCATCTTCTTGGAAATCTATTGATATGCGAATTGTGTCTTGGGTATTCCAAGATTCTGGGTTAATATCCCCTTATCAGTGACTGCATACCATGTGTGTTCTTTTGTGATTGGGTTACCTCACTAAGGATGATATTTTCAAGTTCTGACCATTTGCCTAGGAATTTCGTGAATTCATTGTTTTTAATTGCAGAGTAGTATTCCATTGTGTAAATATACCACATCTTCTGAATCCATTCCTCCATTGAGGAACATCTGGGTTCTTTCCAGCTTCTGGCTATTATAAGATGGCTATTCTCAAAGAGGCAACACACTCATATCTGAGAGAGTCCTCGACAGTTAGGACATTTGGTGAAATGAGTCTGGGTCCCCTGTAGACAGGAGCGGACCTGTGGCTGATCCACTCCATCAGGACCACAGGAGGAGGGCCTCCTATGGGGATCATTCCTCCCGGAGCAGTCTTGAGCCAAGCGAGGTTCTGAGGATCTAGTGAGATAATGTGTCAGGTTCTTGTCTAGTATAGCTGACATCTTGAGCGGTGTCTGTCCTTCGGTTAGGGCTTGAGCTCCAACGCACCACCGTCATCCTTCAAAATGCTCTGGAAACCGCCGATAATTGTTAACACTCCTGGCCAGCTCCTCTGACTTGCCAAGGGCACACTGATGCTATTAATAAAGGATGCTGAGAAAAGACTCCCAGCTGTTGCCTTACTTTCCTGACTCTGGGTCCCACAGCAGAAGTCACAGGGCCACAGTGTTAGAGTAGAGTGAGTGTTTTTGACTCCTAAGACATGAATGGCTGTTTGATTTCTGCCTTACATATTTGAATTTCTCTAATAGCTATCCATACCAGGGAGAGGAAATGTCCACAGGCTATATTTGACTGGAGTGGAAATACTAGTAAAGACTTTTTAACAGAGAGAATTAATTTTATCACTGGAATTTCCCAAAGAGACCAGTGTTATTTTTGACTTGACAAGGCCACCTTTGAAAGAGTTGGGTGTACCAAGCTGTTTGTGCTTGGATCCTGTTAAATGCTGCTTTTGTGATTTATGCATGAAATTCCTTTTGTGTGTGTGTGTGTGTGCTTGCTGGCTTTTGAGCAACCTCAGCTTTTGGAAAGTCTCCTCAGGGTGTAGAGTTTGTGAACAGAGTTTTTACGTAAACACTAGACTCCCCATGGCATTGATGTCTTCTCCATACCAACAGCCGTTACTACGACCCTATGAGAGCCAGAGGTTCATTTAGCAGGAGGGAAATAGAGGCCAATGTTCTTGCTACTTTGACTTAAAACCAGTACTTTCCAGGCACTAAAGGTAGCTGTAGCCAGAGGTGTTTGTGTAGCCCCTGGGCTGCTTTCAAATCACTTCTTTTGAGTTGGTATCTAAGTGGTGGAGAGTTTTAAGCTACCAAAAGAACTACTTGATGTAAATTTTCTCTCTCTCTCTCTCTGTCTCTCTCTCTCTCTGTGTGTGTGTGTGTGTGTGTAAGGGTCTCACTATGTAGCTCAGGTAATCCTGGAGCTCACCATTTAGACCAGGTTGGCCTTGAACTCAGAGATCTCCCTGCCTTTGCCTCCCAAGTGCTGGGATTAAAAGCCTGCACCACTATGCTCAGCTTGTAAATTGGTTCTTCAGGGTGGCTTGATCTTGGAAATGTATGTGTCTACCCTGCTGGAACCAGCTCCACTGTGCCAAGCCAACTTACTTCCTGTTCAAGGGAAGCAGGGTGGGGAGGCAGATTTGGCTTCCATGATAGGCTTTCAACTTTCAAAGCCTGCATGCAGTGACATACTTCCTCCAACAAGGGAACACCTCCTAAGTCTTTCCAAATTGTGCCACACACTGGGGATCCAGTGTAAATATGAGAATGTAGAGGGGTTATTTTTTTTTTCATTAAAATCACCATAAATGGCTTACCTCTTTGAGCTCTCGATGTTTGGAGAGATAGGCTATAAATAAATTCCCAGAGTCCAGGGCTGGTTGGCCAGCCTTTTTACATGGTTCCCATGTTCAGTCTGTGTTACGGGTTGTCTGCTCTATGGGAAATGCGCATCACTCTCCCGAGTTCCCCCTCCCCCAACAGTTCCGCGGTTGCCGATACCACTTTTCTGGATGGTGATACGTGCACATACCATAAAATTCTACAGTATAAAAGGCTAAAAGTGGGGCTGGACAGATGGCTCAGTGGATAAGAGCACTGGCTACTCTCCCAGAGGTCCTGAGTTCAATTCCCAGGAACATGGTGGCTCACAACCATCTGTAATGGGGTCCGGTACCTTCTTCTGCTGCATCTGAAGACAGTGACACTCATATGCATAAAATAAATCAATACATCTTTTTAAAGAAGAGGCTAAAAGTAATGGCTAAGTCCCCTGAAGCTGCGGGTACAGTGGCTAAAGGGTATTAACTGAGGAGCCTCTGTGTAAGAATTGGTTCTGGGCTCACTCATTTATTTGCTGTGTGTGCCCCAAAATGTCAATTAACCTCTCTGATTAGTTTCAGAAACTATGAAATGGTCTAGGACTTTTATGAATTAATAGGCTGATACTTGGGATGTACGAGTAGTGCCTGCTACATAGGAAGACTAAAAATATGTGTACATTAAATAAGTAGATAAATTTCTCTCGCTGTGTCAGTAGCATTGAGTTTTTCTTCCAGGGATAATTCTTGGTTTCTTTCTCCTCCTGACCTGGAGAAGTGTATGCACTAGGGGAGCATGCTGGGATATTTTCCTGCTTTGGGGATTACAGGGATGTTTGTGTCTGGATTTTGAGGTGCTGGGGATAGAACCAGGGCTTCATGCATGTTAGGCAAGTACTCTGAGTACTTGTAACTGAGTCACATCCTCAACCTTCTGTCTTCTGTTCTGCATTGTCTTGCTTATGGCAGAGAAATGGTCAGTATTAGATATCCATTCCCTGATTAGTTCAATTGTGAATATGTGGGGTGGGACTCTGTGGTTAAGGTTCTTCCAATAAGGAAAGTTGTCTTAGACCCCTGAGTAGCCCCACTGGTGTCACGAGGACTGTCTTAGGGAGGCAGACGAGTCTGAGTCAGAGAATGATGTAATGTGGAGCTATGAACAAAGGACTGCTTGAGACTTCTAACAGGGACTGAAGGAATAGATTCTGTGTCTCCAGGGGGAGTTCACCTTACTCTCCTTGATGGAGGTCTCACCTCCAGGCTGTAAGAGAGTCAGTTGCTTTTATGGGGACAAGTCCTGGGTTTAATGGCAGTCATACAAAGTTTAATGTCCTGTCCTACTTTTGTGATTCTGTGGTGGGAGATGGACGAGGGAGATCTTCACCATCTACAGTTAGAGTACTCACATCATTCTCAGACAACTTACTGTTTAAAAGTGTGGCTGACCCCAAGAACAGTAACATTGTAACAAGGTCAAAAAACTCACTGATACACTATCTTTTAGTATCAATGTATCACTGGACATGTAAGTATAGCCACCCAGTGATTACTTAGTTGAATACACAAGATAAACATGCCTGCTATACATCCCAAGGGTTTATTTCAAGTGTAGAGCATCATATTTATAGACAAGAAGGAAAATCCTGACTTTGTGTATTGCATGAGTTCAAATCCGTGATGAAAATACTTTGACTCAGAGGGGTTCTTGTTTAAGCCTCAAAGTTGGGGAATAAACTTCTGCCCCCTGAATTCAGGAACTTCTGTTTAGGGTCATGAAATGAGACATGTGACTTCCTATCACAGTAGTGAGACATCCACAGTCCCTGCTGAGAAACCAGTGTCACCAGGAAAATAGACCACCCCTTGTGTCATTTGATTTTTTTTTTAAAAATGACAGTGATTTGCTATGTAGTCTAGGCTGACCTTGAACTTGAGATACTTCTGCTTCTGCGCCTCTCCCCGAGTTTGCCCAGAATTACATGTGCTTGCTACCACCCCCAACTCACTTTCCCTTTTTACCATAGTGCGTGCTTACTGAGTGATAGGGCCTGCTGGAGGAGCACTGGAAATCAAAACAATGAGCTGAGCTGATGAAAAATCCTTACCTACAGGGAGTTCGGCTGTGTCTCAAGCCCACGGAAACAGAGAACAAGTAAATATATTGCAAGGAATTGTAAGAAATGCAAAGGCACAGAGGATGGCCAGGGCAAGAGGGACAAAGTCAGGGATGGAGGAGGACACTGGTGACCTGCTTGGTTTTTCTTGTCAACTTGACACAAGTCAGGGTCTTTTGAGAACATAAAAACCTCAACTGACACAATGCCCCCATAAGATTGGCCTGTAGGCCAGTCCGTAGAACATTTTCTTGATTGACAAGTGCTGGGGGAAGGCTTAGCTCACTGTGGGTGGTGTCATCCCTTAGGCTGGTGGTCCAGGTTTGCTATAAGCAAGCAGGCTAAGCAAGTCATGAGAAGCAAGCCAGTAAGCAACATTCCTCCATGGCCTCTGCATCAGTTCCTGCCTCCTGGTTTCAGCCCAACTTCCCTCAGTGATGGACGATAAGCTGAGAGGTATAAGATGAAATAAACCTTTTCCTCTATTTAATTATTGGTGGGGTTGGGTGAGGGAGGATAGTCAGTAAGCTTTGGAGATGCAACTGCAACACGTCAGTTCCTCTCACTCCAGACAGTTCAGTTATGCTCTTTTATAAATGGATTTCTGACATGGCTCGACTTAGCTGTAATTATTTATACATTGTCTACTCCTATGTAAATCCACTGCATCTTTCATCTTGGCTTTCTCTCTTGGTCCTTGGCACCTTTGACTTATTATAAGAAGCCATGACACAGGTCAGATCGTCTCCTCTTGTGACTCGGTGGTAGCTTTGAGTTAATTCATTTGGAAATGGGCTTAGGACATGGTGATTGTGAGTCAGTCTACTGCCAAAAGCTCTGGCCAGCTGACCCTGGAGCAGGGAGAAGAACTCCAGCAAAGTTTCTGGAGGAGCAGGGTACCTGCCCATGGCCTCCCAAAGGCTGGCTGTGGAGACTGGAGTTCCCAGGGATGCTCTCATCTCATCAGCTGCTTACCCTTTCTTCCAGTGAGCCTCACCCTCCGGCTGCCTTTAGTGTGTCTAATTCGGACTTTCAGGTTTCTGTTGAGTAATAAGCTTGCTTGGTTCCTGAACATTTAGCCACAAGGTGTGTCTTAATCTTCTGTAGGTCTGAATGTATTCCCCTGGGGAGGGAGGAGATTACAACCATTTTTTTGGGAAGAGCAGGTTTAAATGATGAGGTATGAATAAAAACGGTTGCTTGTGTTTCTTTAGGTCGGTGCGAATGGAAGTTTATAGAAACTGCCTTCCCACCCCTGCTTCTGTTTAAGGATTGTGTTCTGTAAGAAGTAGGGGCTGCCTGCAGGCTCTGGGGAGAGAGCACAGACTCTTTATGTTTTGAGCTCCCAGAGCGTCCTGTTTGTCCATCTGCCATAGGAGTCACTATTGACTGCCTTGCAGAATTGCTGAATGTATGCTTACTGTCGTTTGTCCATGACTGAAAATCTCTTGGCAATGGTACCTTGAGAGGACAATGAGGGGCTTAAGACGTAGCGGCCTGTGCTCCAATTGCAGAATCACCACAATGGTGTGTAAACTTATTGAGAGACAGGAAGGCTTTGAAGACTGTCTTTTTAAAATTTAATTTTTACTTGTGTGTGAGTGAGTGTGTGTGTGTGTATGTATGTATGTGTAAGAGTGTGTGTGTGTGTGTGTGTGTGTGATGTGTATTCAGGTACCCCAGAAAGCAGAAGTGAATGTTAAAAGGACTCTGTTAACATGAAGTTAAGGCATTGTCGATGGGAGCGGCTTATCAGGGGTGGTTGCCCAAAAGTCCTTGGAACACACACCAAGCCTTCCAGATTTGTCAGTCCAATGTGATGAAATAGTGGGGAACTGACCTCAGAGCATCTCCAGTTAATTGCACGCTCACACGAGGGACTCCAGGCTGGTTCGTGGCTGTGCTTGGCAGAGAGTCAGATGGTCAGGCCATGACTCTGCCAGCAGCTATCCTGGGAGTCAGTGCTGTCTAGACCGGCTGCTTTTCATGTCTGCCCCACCATTTCTGCCCTATCATCGTCAAACCCCAAACCATGCCTAGAAGAGACATTGGCCTCCCATCTCCAGGGTAGGTCAGTTTTGAGCATGTGTTTGCTGTCAGCATGTTGAGCATGTTAAATTGCTGGCAACAGCATTTATGAGGGGCTATGGGGCCTGAGCAAGGACGCTTGGTTCTAATCCCTGGCCTTGTTATATGTGACCTTAGGTACAGCCCTCTATTTCCTGTCTCATCCCTTCTTAAGATGAGGCTTGGGGAAGCCAATTAGGGCTTTTTCTTTTTCCCTAACGTTCGCTTATGATGGGATGTAAGTAACAATTTCACTTCTATCATGATGCCCATGTCTTGTAAAAGTTTACAAAGTCAAAAAAAAAGCAAAATATTAGTATTTTGGTTTTGCTGCAGATCCCATCACTTCTTTAAATAGAGCCAGGTCCCGGCTGCTGGGAGACGTGTGGGTTAAGACTGTGCTAATAGCAGGCTGTCTCCATGCAAAGTTCACATGGGGGCCCCCAGGGGCTCTAATTATCCTCCGCTCAGTCTGGTAGAACAGAGACATGCTATTATCTTACTCTGGGTAAATCAAGGCACAGGCACACGGTGCCATTGGTGATTTGAACAAGGTCACAGTCAGTCTTAGAGGATGCCATTGAACCGTTCTCTGTCGGGGTGGAAAGGGCTTGCATTTTTCACAACTTTTAGAGTAGATATAACATAAAGCTCTGTCGACTTATTTTGCCTTGTGGTGTAGCAGATTCAGAGGGTGGGACGAGACTGATGTTGGCTCTTGTCATAGCCCCATTTTATCTGGAGCTAAGAGTGGTGACAGTTAGGAACCACCTGCCTGGGGGGTGTTGGGGGGTTTCTCCTCTTGGCTGTGAGTTGTTGGAGATCCCATTGTTCACAGTGATGGTTCCCTAATACTCTTTCTGGTGCTGTTTTGAGGGTTCCTAGTAGTCCTCGCTAACCCTGTGATGATGCGGCCACATTTCCTGTGACTTGTTCTTAGAATTTCCTTACAGTAGAGTCGTATTGTAGGTCCAAATTTGTTTCCTGTATGATCTGCATTGGGTTGTAACCCTCCTCTGAAAAGGCGTCCTGTGGTTTACTTTTTTTCCTCTTTTTTTATTAGATATTTACATTTCAAATGTTGTCCCCTTTCCTGGTTTCCCCTCCAAAACCCTCTATCTCATCCTCCCTCCCCCTGCTCACCAACCCACCCACTCCTGCTTCCCTGTCCTGGCATTCCCCTATACTGAGGCAACGAGCCTTCACAGGACCAAGGGCCTCTTCTCTTATTGATGTCCAACAAGGCCATCCTCTGCTACATATGTGGCTGGAGCCATGGGTCCCTCCATGTGTACTCTTTGGTTGGTGGTTTAGTCCCTGGGAGCTCTGAGGGTACTGGTTGGTTCATATTGTTGTTCCTCCTATGGGGCTGCAAACCCCTTCAGCTCCTTGGGTCGTTTCTCTAGCTCCTCCATTGGGGGACCCTGTGCTCAGTCCAGTGGATGGCTGTGAGCATCCCCTTGTGTGCTTCCATGTTTTTTCGGATCTTCATGAAATTGTGTGACTGCATCTGCTCTTTATTTCCACATTTGTGTCACCTCGGAAAAGAAGCCCCGAGCCCCCTAGACGTCAGCCGTTGTTTCCATCCTCCATTCCAGGAAGTCATGTTGTGTAAATGAAGTCACTCAGAGTGTAGCCTGTCATGTTTGCTCTCTCCTCCCTAGTGTAGCGTTTTCTAGGTTAACTTATATTCAAGCATCAATCAACTTTTCACTACTCTTCATAGCAGAATACTACTCCATTTTACCCTGTTTTATGCAGCAAAATAGTAGCTCTTGCTGGAATGGGCACTCATTGTCTCCTTCCCTCAGCACCGCTCCATCTTCTACCTATTTTTTTTTTTGGCTAGGCTTCTTTCCCAGGATCTTTCAAGAAAACTCCAAATCACTAGTTTCGAAAGCCTTGAACTTAAAATCCATTTTATCGAGGTTCTTTAGGGCTGGGACTATAGCTCAGTCGCCTACTGTACATAAGACCCTTCCATATATAAAGCAGGCATGCCCCACATCTGTAATCACAGCTGCGCTGGGCTATATGAACCCCGGATGGGAGACGGGGAGGGAGGGAAAGAAGGAAGGGAGAGTGAATCTCTTGAGTGGCTGGAATACATGCTGTCTGTCATATGCCCCTGATGTGATTGTCACTTGGCTCTTTTTTCAGGGAGTATCACTGTCTGGTGGGGTCAGGTATACTTTGGGAATGTTTCCTTTATTCCTTTATTTTTCTTTGGGCTTGGGCTAACTAACCACAATTCCCAAGTCACAGTCATCGCCCTCCTGGAGGACAAGGATGTCCTTCCTGGGAGGGAAAGTGGCTTCCTCCTCAGCTCTCTCTGTTGTCCTTCTAAGGATGCCTGGGTGTTGTACTAGTCATGGTGGTAGCCAGCTGCCATTGCTACCCTGAAAACATTGGTCTCACTCCTTCGCTATGACTCTGAGGAGATTGGTCCCTAGACAGTTGGCTCAGACCGTGGTAGCCTGCTATTACAGAGCATTTATTACGTGCATTTTTCCCTTCTGTACATCACGGGTGCTTGCTGCATTGACAGTAGTATCACCCACTGGATTGTGACCTTGGGTTCAGTACACTTGGGAGCTTTATGAAGTTTACATTTTTTTTTTCTGGCGGGGTATGTACGCAGCGATGGAATCGATTTCTCTGCAAGCTTTATGATGGCATTCAAATGGCTGCTTTGAATGTCTTAGACACAGAATAATCATGAGTTTTAAAAGGGAAGGCCTAGGAGATGGCTTAGTTGGTAAAGTGCTTTCCATACAAGCATGACAGTGCTCTGATCTCTAGGACCCATGTTAAACAAACAAAAACAACTAGCCATAGTGCTATATGCTTATAATTCCTGTGAGGGGTGGCAGAGACAGGCCAATTCCTGTGGTTAACTGGTCAACCAGCCTGGCTTACTTGGAAAATTCCATGCTAATGAGAGATTCCTTCTTCAAAATCAAACTGGATATTAACCTGAAGTTTAACTTCAGGCCTCTACACTCATGTGTGTACCTTCCCCTACTTAAGCATCTATGCGTGTGCACGCACGCAGACACACACACACACACACACACACACACACACACAGTGTGTGTCTCAAGTTGTAGTCAGACTAGAAGACTGATTTTTTTTCTGTAGTGATAATGTGTGATTAAATGATGATCTTTTGGTTGGGTAGTCAGGCCCCCTAACCATGAAAGGAGTCAGTCCTATTATTTTTCTCAACCTCTGAAGTGCGTATTTATGATTCCATTTAAGCGTCTTATTTTCGTTCTGTTTCTCTGACAATTAGCGAGTAATATTTGCCTTAATAACAGAGCATGGCACAATGTCCTTTGTAAGAGGTACCACAGGCCATTGTACTTAGAGTAAAAACATGAATAAAACTTAGGGAAATTGAAATTAGCTAAGAATAATCACTGTTATACAAAGCTCCCAGATTTCGAATTCAAAGGGTGGGGCTTCGCAGTGTTCTTTGCAAGCGGACTTCATGTTTGGTGTGTTCCTTGTACTACCATTTCACATGTGAGGTTAATGGGGAGCTGTATGATAATTTGCGTGACGTGGAGAACTGAGAGGGGGGATCTTAATTTCATATGAGCAAAGCCCTGTTGGTCAACTGGCAGCTTCGAGATACTCAATATATTGATTGTCTCTTAAAATTGCATTTGTAGTTAAGAAGGAAAAAAGCAAAAGATACACAGTATGATGGGGGGAGTGGTGAATGGGAGAAGAACTCTCAGGTTCTTCTTCGGTTCTTTCCAGACTCTTCATCTACTGAACTCTGTGGTGAAAGTACTGAGAAGCCAGAAAACAATACACATAGACACACAAACTGTCAACTGAGTATCAGTAGAAAGAAAGAAGGATCCATTGAAACATCAAGGATGGGGACAGATAGGTGGTCCAGCAGTTAAGAGCCCTTATGTTCTTCCACTGTCCAAGCGACATGTTGAAGGCTTGTGGCCGTGGTTTTAACTTATATGTTGTCTGGGGACACGACTGATGAGTCTCTTGCAGTACTCTAAATGAATATCAAATGTCACAGGTGGTTTTCATTGTATTAGTTAGTTTCTTGTTCCTATGTCAAAATACTGTAGTCGTGAGCTTTATTTGCTCCCCCAAATTATGACTGAGATTTAATATTTCATGAATAAATGTCTAAGCCAATAGCTTTGCCTTGTACCCTGACTAGCTCATAACTTAATTCCCCATTTGTTCCATTCTAAGCCCTGCACGTGGTTGGTTACCTCTCCTCGGTTTCATGCAACCATCTCCTTTCAGCATTCCAGGGCAATTCCCTCACCCCTGGCTCCATCCCAGTTGTCCTCTCCAAACCAGAGCTTCTACCTCCCCTCTTCCCTGTCCACACTCATAGGCCAACAGCCTTTCATTGACAGGCGAGGCTTCCACACATTGCATAAGAGAGTCCCTCTTCAAAATACCAGGAAAAAGCAGCTGAAGGAAGGGAGTTATTTTGGCGCATTGCTAGAAGTGATCTAGTTGATCATGGCAATGAAGGCAGGGTGATTGGAGCCCCCACAGTTGGGCAGCAGAGAGGAATCAGTGTTGGTGCTCACTCCCCCTCCCCCCCCCCTCTTTATACAGTCTAAAGTCTCAGCCAATGGAACGGTGCCAGTTACATCTACAGTGAGTCTTCCCACCTCGATTAACCTAATCTAGAAAGTTTTTAGAAACATGCCCAGAGACTTGTCTCCTAAACGAATCTAGTTGACAATATTAGATTAAAATTAGATCAAGTTGACAATACCAATCATTACATAAGTGGAGGAGAAAGCTCAAATGAACCGAGCCAAGAATTAGCACCATTAGTAAGTAAATGTCAGCAAACCCTTCACAGCTGCTGGGATCTTGACCTTTCCATAGAGAGCAACAGATTCCATTTTTGTTTTGTTTTCCCTTATGGCGTTATTAGGGCAGACTATTGCTCTTTATGAATTGTGTAGGTGCTACTATGGTTTTTGTTTCAGCATAGTAGAAATGTTGAGGAAAATATAAAAAAGTAGAACTGGCTTGTTCCAATGTTTGTGCCTCTGCCCCTGTGGCCAGGATGGCCATACATTGGTGGGCAATGGCCGACCTATTTTTATCTCATGGAGATTCTGACACTGAACTCCACAATCTCTCCACCCAGCTCACTAGGTTCCCACTGGCGAGTCACTACCATGACGTCCTGTGCTTCAGATTCCCTGTGGCCTTTGTGGAGCACCTCAGGCAAATCCATGTTTGGCTGACCTACCTTTCTCTCTTGAACCCAGACGAGCCACCTCGTGAAGGAAAATGTCACACAAACTTAGTTCAGAAACGATGGTAACTCAATCTCTGGGCACAACAACTAAAACCTAATCTTAAGCCTTATTAAAATCTGATCCCTCTGGTGGTGGATCCTTGAGGCTCTACCATGACACTGGGAAACTCTAGCGGCTACATCTTACCCCTCTGCTGTCCTGGTTCCAAAGAGAACCTAACTCTCTCCTGCTTCCTCTCTTCTTCCAACCAACCTGGAAGTCCTGCCTACTTGCCCAGTGATTGGCTCCTTTATTCATTAGGGGATTGGTTCACAAGAACAGCACTAGGCCCATCCACAACATGGAAATACATTATCGAAAGAAGGCCTTTGGGTATGGCAGTATTGCAGTCAGTATACTATAATATGCTTTGGAATGGCGGAGAGGGGAATTGTTCACTGGTAGTATGACTCTTCAGGACTAAACAGAAGTTTCCATTCTCACACCCTGCTTTCCTGCTGCAGGTCACTCTCATCCCCACAGTGAAGCAGAGCTTGTCCAGCGCTGTGACCACTGTCTTGGTCCATAAGTGCTGCTCCGGTTCCAGAGTCTGGGTCATTTCTAAGCAGAAATGCATTGGCTTATAGTTCAGGAAGCTGAAGTCCAAGGTCAGGGCATTAGGTTTAGCCATCAATTCTACAGTGTTGACTTCTGCATCCTCATGTGGCAGAAGGCGGAAAGGGGTGCACATACCTTGGAGGGTCATGATCTAGCGCATTAATGTCATGTCCCAAGGACCTACCTCATCAGATCCTGGCACTTTCAGTGACAGCAGACTTCCAACACATGGATTCACATTGCTGTGACTTCAATCATTAATTTCTCACAGATGTAAGTCAATAAATGTCCTACAATTTGCATTTCCTGTTTGGAGCATAGTGATTGATATCCTCTTGAGGTCATCCGTCAAGTTTCATTGACAGTTGCTGCTTCTGAGGATCCAGGGACCATGCTCAGACTTATGGATGGGGTGGATCATAGATCATTCTCCTCGATTGCCACAGTTCTCTTGTGCTACACAGGCTCCATCCAGGCTCCTCCAAGGCCAGAACCAACATTCCTACCTGTCCTTGTAGCCCCAAGCAGCCTGGAGCCTCCTTCATCTACTTGCTGCCACTTGGGAGATGTCCAGGGATGGAAAGAATGGAAATCCTACTCCTTTGCGCCTTAGGATTGTGGGATGGTACCAGCTAGGGTGCAAGCTCCCTTCCAGTGTTTCCCATTCCACTGTTGCAGGGACTTCCTCCTCGTTCCCATCAGGGTATGCATGAGGTATTGCTTCTTACAGGACAGGAAGTAAATAGAGAAAGCTACTTTCTTGCATTATTAACTGCTGCTGTCTTGCATATTAAATGTGCTAGATCAGATTTGGGAGTGATGTCATTGTAAACTTTGGATTGAAGTTACAAGGTATGTGTGAATGGGGCCCATCTTAACCTCAGCGTTTCCCAGAGCTTCTATTTTCAAGTTGGTACCCAAGATGTTATTTTTACACAAGTCTTGCCCTTTAATTGTGAAGGACTCGAGGCTTCCAGCGGCACTAATGGTGCATGTGTTGACACATCATTCAGGAAGACACTGTGAATTACTAGGTGTCTCATACCTAAAGCCTTGTGTTTTCCCTGCTTGTTCCTCAAGAACTGGAGGGCATATAGCACAGTGGAGAGGCGGTGTTTTTCTGTGACAGACTGCATGGCATGTCGTCCACCTCTAGAAAATGCTACTGATGCAGGGGACAGGTAGTTGAGTCTGGTGTCAGCATAGCTAGCCGCTCCCGATAATGAACCTGGTGCCTGGTGAACGCTCAGTGCCTGGCACCCAACTGAATGACAGACTCTCCAAATTGAATGGATCTTTGATCCCTCTGCTGCCGGGAAGATGCTTTTGGTGGCCCAAATTAAATGGTAGGTTTTTCAGATTGGGAGATCTCATCCCAAACTTGATTTCCACAAGGCACACCATGACAAGGGCAAATATTTGACACAAGCAAAAGTAGCTTTGCTGACAGGGTTATGGTTTGTCCTCTTTCCGTTATTGCCATTATGGGTCCTGTACTGCACTGGGCGGGCAGAGGGATGTGCTTAGTGCGATCCTACATAAGCGGTGACGAACCCCTCATATGCGTCGTCACTGGGTGTGTCCTGATGAGAGGGTCTGGATAGGTTTTATAGGGGTGGATGGGTATATGTCTTTACCTCCACTGTTCTTGCTTAGGATGTGGGCAGCATATGGGTGGGGCTATGGGCAGACATTCAGTGTTCAGCACACTTAAGCAGCCGTGTACATGAGCATTCACATCTGACCGTCCTACACTCTTTTTCTTGCTGGGTTTCTTTTCTTCCAGAATGTATTTTCCCTCTATTTCTCCTCTAGAAACAACATCCGGGGCTTGCTCAGTGAGGATTGCAGAAGTCACTACTCGGCTTGTTGCTGTGATCAGACTCCTTACAAAAGGAAGCCAGGGACGTTTTGAAGCTGCTATCCATCTTGGTGGGAAGTCGGCAGCTGGCGAGGGCTTGAGGCATCTACTTGGTTGCTTCTACAGACAGGAAGCAGAGAAAGTTAAAGGCTGGCACTCAGCCTGCTTTTGTTTATTCTGTTCATCCTATTGAGGGGTGTGCCACCAATGGTTAGGATGGGTCTTCCTACTTCTGGTTAACCTAATCGAGAAACTTCCCTGAGACATGCCCACAGGTTCGTTTCCTAGGTATCTGTCCAATTGATTACCAATAACTGGATGTTAGCAGTCACTGACCCTGTCCAGCTTGGTTTTCTAAGGGTCTTGTCAATCTCCAGGACAATGCTAGCTCATGATTGACATCCTGGGGATTCCGGTGCTCAGATATACTGTGTCTTGTGACATTTGGATGGTAGGATAGCTCTCAGCTTTCCTACCTTGGGGGATCTCAGGGGTGTCTAGAACACCCGTCTCTGGGTTCCAGAGTATGGTGTGAGGCCTCCCCAGGCATGAACGCACAGAGGAGCCCTACAAGTACCTTCAAGCTCCCTGCAGTTAGGAAGGTGAAGGTAGTGGAGAGGCTGTTTGGAGTGGACAGGGTTCTGACAGGAAGTATAACCATGTTCTGTCACTGGGTACAAGCCATACCTTTCTCTTCCTTACCTGAGACCTCGTCTCAGGAAGTGAATGAGCTTCCTGAGACCCACAGGGGCTGGGAGAGTTTCCCACAAGTTCCAAAGTTTTGTGAATATATTGGATGAATGACTCAGAATTAGCTCGGCACCCACTCCCACACCTCCCGGGCTATTTTCTCTTGCATCCATCTGGCCCCTCAGGCTCCAGGGCTCCTCTGCCCTTGTGTCTGTGAGCTCTTCATGGGACTGGAGCCTCCGTTTCTTTTCTGTGCCCAGCATGCAGCCCCCTCCAGGTGCAAGAGGGCTCCTGTAGAAATCTCCACTGTGAATAAAAACATGTGTGACCCATGTGTCATCTTTCCTGGGCTCGATGTTAAGTCTGGAAAGAAGGGAGCTTGCTGTTTACAAGGTGAAGGCAGCAGAATGCTAACACAATTCTGTTACCTAGGCAATGTACTTGCACGCTGTAGGGTTTTGTGACGTTACTCGACTTCTCTTCTTGCTTCTCTGACTTTCACGTCTCTTCTTAAGGGTCTCTTTTTCTCCTACACCCTTTGCATTGATGTTTCCAGGATCCTATTTTTCTTTTTTTTTCCTATCAATTAATTTTATTTATTCACTTTATATCCCAATCACTGCCTCTTCCTTCCTCCCCCATTTTTTTTTTTAGTTTTTGTTTTGAACAGAGAGTTCCATGAACTTGCTCTGTCCAAGGATGACCTTAAACTTCTGATCCCCCTGTGTTTACTGCTGTAATGCTGGGATTACAGGCGTGCACCTCCCTCCACGCCTGACTTCTGCGGTGCTAAGGATTGAACTCATGGCTTTGTGCATGGTTGCTAAGTAATCTACTAACCAAGCCACAACCTTCTGCCTGCCTTGGACCTTCTGAGAGAATCTTTATAATTTTTTCCTGTGGCAGGTGTCATACATCATGACTCCCCATATTCCAGTGACATCTAGGTCTATATCCATGACGACCTTTTTAGCCTGGTCACTGACAACCTCCTGCTAGAAGATCCAGTTGTCTCTTAGCTTTGCTGAAACCAAGGTTGAAACTTGCATGCCTTACCCGCTGTTGGGCTCCCCATCAATTAAGCCACCTAGGACATCAGAGCCAGCATCTCCTTGGATGCTTTTGCTCTCTGCATCTTCTTACATTTAGTAAAAGGAAGGGTTGCATGGGGGTCTGCCTCCTCAAACCCCATCATCTCTCTGCCCATTTTTAAATGTATTATTATTTTTTAAAAATCTTGCTGTTACTATATTGTGTAAACATCTGGATCCTTCTACTTCATTTACGCCCTGACTTGATTTTCTGTCCAGGATTTGCCTTCCCCACGTTTCTACCCATCAGGCCCTACACTCTGCTTTCTGTATAGGCACACAACAGGTTCCCTGATTGATTTCAACTCTTTGCACCATTTGGCTTTTCTTAGTTGCTTCCCACTCATGGAGTCCCTTGTGTTGCCTGCCCTGTATTATTGCCTATATACTTTAAGACAAATAAGAATCCCACAGATTTACAGCCTTATGTCAAGTAGCTCACTTTTATGAAGCCCTTTACTGTCCATGGAGAGTGAGTTTTCCTCACGAGTCCCACTCAACCCTATATGTTGTTTTTAAGCTCAGACTTTTACCCCTGACACTCACCACTCACCTCTTCCAATTAGAGGAAGAAACTATAGACCCTGGGACTACCTATCTTACATATCTCCCATTTCTAGCACTTTTCATAGTTCCTTCAGAAATAGCTAGTGCATAAAAAACAAATATTCGGTGGATGGATGGATGGATGGATGGGTGGGTGGGTGGATGGTTGGGTGGGTGGATAGATGGGTGTGTATATGGGTGTATGGATGGGTGGATGGATAGATGGTCGAGTGGATGGATAGATGGGTGGGTAGATGGGAGGATGGAGAGATGGATGAATGCGTGGGTGGATGAGTAGATGGAGTAGGTAAGTGAGTGGGTGGGTGAATAGATGGGTGGGTGAATGGATGGCTAGATGAATGGATGAGTGGATGGATAGATGGGTGGGTAGATGGATGGGTGGGTGGGTGAATGGATGGCTAGATGACTGGGTGGGTGGATGATGGATGGATAGATGAATAGATGGATGGGTGAATGGATGGATGGATAGGTGGGTGAGTGCATCCGTGGATGGATGATTGGTGGAGTGATACATTGTTGTGTTTCTGTGTTCACTGAATAGGGAAATTTTCCTTTTGTTAATGACATAGTTGGTCTCCCTTTATACAGGTGAGCACGCATCAGAGTAAAGAGGCCATAGTGAAGGAACTGAGGTTGAACCTTTTGGTTTAGTGTCTCATGTAGTGAACCTGCTAGTGAGGGGTTGCTTCATGCTTTGATAGAGGCAATCTCCGGCATACTTGCCTTCCTTACTATATGAAACTTCCCTCAGGACTGTTCCTGCCTCTGTGATGGGCCCCATTTCACCTAGGCTTATTCAATTCTATAGTTACAATTTGTCTGGAATATGGCTTGGAGTCCTGGTAGGGTGGTATTTGGTGTTGGAAGAAGCAAAGGGAAAGTAGAATTTCAGATTTCCGTAGACCATCGAGATGTGTTCTGGAGAGCCCTCTGCTCCATCTTCAGTGTGATGTGAGTACTTGCATGTCTCCATCAGTCAACTCTTAGGGTGCCCAGCTCTTCCTGTGGCTTTTTGTCCTGATCATGCCTAACAGTTTGCTTGCCACTGAGTTTATTTTTGAGCTCAGCCTATTCAGATGGGCTAGCTACTTGTTGTAGCTGTCTGGGATCTGAAACCATCTGCTTTCTTCTAGCTGGGGGCTGGGGGCGGAGCTGGAAGGGAAACTTGTGTTGTTTTTTGTGTAGAGTCTGGTCTTTTTATCTCTCTTGATTTGTTAACTTGGACTTGAGTGGAAAGAGTTGTTGAAGCTGGTGTGTATTTATAAGTGTAAGCTTCAAGACTCGACGCCAGTACAAAGAGGTTGTTGACAAGGGTTTGCTCTCAGGGCAAAACTGTGGTTGGTGCCCGAAATGAGCTCACACTTGTAAGTGAGCAAGTTGGGGTTCATAAGTGTCTGGGACGATTACGTCATTGGCTTTCCAAGATATCCCCAGCAATTTTGTCCTTATCCAAAAATAGGGATCTACCAAACAAAGGTTCCTGGCTGTTAGATTCTTAGTCCAAATGCATTATTTGAGATTAAAGCCTAGTGAAACCGTTTGAACCACGATGGGAAATGTAACAAGGTTGGAGAACCATTATTATGTTGGTCTCCTTCTTCAGAAGTGTCTGAAAATGAGGCTGTTACCATCCTCAAGGGCCCAGGTCTGGGTCTGCACACACAGCTGTGTGCATGTCACAATGCTGGTGTCTTTTAAGGACCACCACTCTCAGTTGAGGGCTGTGTCCTTTTCATCTCTTATCTCTCATTGCTACTCATTGAGAATGACCACACCCATGCCTCTTTTGTCATTTTTTTGTTTGTTTGTTTTTCCTGCAGACTTCAGCAACGTCCCTGACATCAAAACTGGCCTGAAGAGGAGTCAGACGGAGGGCACACTGGATCAGGTGCCCCGCAGGGAGAACATGGAGCAGACATTCCCGGTAAGGCGTCAGCCCGGATCACAAGCCAAGAGCCAGGCACCGGTACCTGAGGTTGGGGATATGAAAAGATGGACTTTTCCTATTCTTGGGTCCACTAGCTGATGCGAACCCCTTTGTCCATTTGAAAATTAAAACTCCCTATGTGAGGGTGTGCATGTGGTTTTTGATTTGTAGTTGTTTTGTGTGTATGATTTTGAGATGGGGATTGTTTGTTTTTGTTTTTATTTGTGTGGTTTTTTTTGGGGGGTTTTTTTTTTGTTTTGAGACAGAATCTCCCTCTCTAGTTTCAGCTGGTCTGGAACTCACTGTGTAGTCCAGACAGGTCTCGAACTCATAATGACCCTCTCACCTCCATCTCTAAGCACTGGGATTCCAGGTGTGAATCACCACACCTATTTGCTTCTCCTTTTTAAAAAGTGTGTGTGTATGTGTGTGTGTGTGTGTGTGTGCGCATGCGTGTACATGTGTGTGTTTGCACTTGCATGCGTGTGCTCATGTTGTATGCCTATGTATGAGTATATTTGCCCGTGCATGTTCCTGTGGAAGCCAGAGGTTGATATTCGTGGTTTTTCTATCCCTCTCTACCTTGGTATTTGAGGCATGGACTCTCTGAACCTTTTGCAGTCTGGATAGGTTGGCTGGCCAGTGTGCCCCAGAGACCCTCCTATTTTCTCTGGGGTTAAAGATATCATTGCCCCAACTGGTTTGTATGTGGGTTCTGGGGATCCAACCTACATCATGTCAAGCACTCTACTGACTGAACCATCCTTCCAGCCCTATTTATTCATTTGAAGTGGGAAGCGATGGGGACCATTCACTCTCAGCCTGACTTCTGGCATGCCGTCAAAGAGCAAGGGAGACTGAGCCAGTCTTACGTAAGGATGTCTGTTTAGAAATCCCAAGATGGAAATCCTAAGCTTGGGTATCAGGAAAGTCATGTTGGCTACTAGCCCTGACTTTTTTTTTCCTTAACCAAAAGTAAATTATTAGTTTTTGCAATGCTGTCATTTGATGGTAGTAAAATATGTATAATGAGGGCCTGGAGAGATGGCCAAGCAGTTAAGCGCCTTCACTGTTCTTCTAGAGGACCTGGGTTCAATTCCCATCACCCACAGGGCAGTTACTATCTGTACTTCCAGTTCCAGAGGCTCCACATCCTCTTTTAACCATTTGTAGGTACATATATACATGCAAGCAAAATACCCATAAACATGAAACATGAATATATATCTACATATATCTATATATCTCATAGAGTTTGCTTCTTTAACCATTTTCAAATGTGCACTTTAGTGGTGTGACATGTACTCAGGATGTCCTGCCTTTTGCCTCCAGAACTTTCTCGATTATTCCAGTTGAACGGTCACTTTCCATCTCCCCCCACTCCACCGCCCTCCATGACCTCTTTTATGCTTTCTTCTCGCCTGCCAGTTCGATGCACTGCCTAGAAAAGTGACATTGTGTAAACATCATTCAGCATGGCGATACGTGCCTTTAATCCTAGCATTTGAGAGGTACATACAGGAGCATCCGGAGTACAAGGTGGCCCTCAGCTGTATAGTGAGCTAGAGGCCAGCCTGGGCTACAGGACAACCTTTCTTACACACACACACACACACACACACACAGACATACACCCCCCCAAGTCATACAACACATACACACATATATACACAAACCAGACAGATACACATACACTTAAGCACACAACACATACACACAGATACACACAGACACAATACACACTCTCAGACACGCACAGAAGCACACGTACACAGACACCAAATACATACATACAGACAAACACACACACCAGACACATAGACACATACAGACGCACACACAGAGACAAGACAGGCAGACAGACAGATGCACACACACTCACACACACCAGACAACAAAACACATCTCACCCTTTTGATCTTGACTTATTTCACTTAGCAAGATACGCCCTCTGTTCCTCCATGTGATACAATGTGTCAGATGTGTGTTCCTTTTAAAGGCCAAATAACATCCCATTGCAAAGATGCCCTGCACTCTGCTTAGCCTTACATCCATCTATTGATCTATTGATCTCTTGTGAGTGATACTGCAATGGCCAATTGGCATACACACCTCTGCTCAAATCTGTACCTTCAGGTTTTGGGGTATGTCCCTGGAGTGGAGTAGCTGGAGCATAACCCTTCCACATTTGCCTTCTTGAGGGAAGGTACTATCAGTGTCCACAGCATGTGCCGGGGCTACAGCTCCCCCACATCCTCAGTGGCATTTTCTGCCTTCCTTTCTATCCCCCTGTTTTTAAACTGTCCATGGTTACCTTACCCTTTCAGTGCAGTCTCGAGTTTCAGATTACAATCCCAATGTATGGCCTTTGTTTCTTACTTGAATATATAGCGATACAAAGGCAGAGGCAAATCTTGCAGAACCACATGGGTTTAGGTAACACCGAGGGGAGGGCCCGGGCCCTTGGTGGGCAGTGTGTAGCCCACCCTCCAGTCTTGACGACTCCCACTGAAGTGGGGTCCATTTGAGGAGAGCCCAGCCTCCCCTTTCTTTCCTCCTCAGCCCTGCTCCCTGCAGTCTTCTACAGTCTCTTCCCACTTCTGCCATTCCTCCATGGCCCGGGATGTCTTTTTTTTTTTTTTTTTTTTTAATACCAGGACATGGATTTTCTTTTTCTCTAAACTGAGATCCATCGTGTTCTGGGCCTTGTGGTTCCACTCTGTCTCTGTTGGGCTGTTTTAGAAAAACCCGATACTGTGGTTCTCTTATCTGTGTGTGGAGCAGAGGGTCATAGAGCAGACACCTGATGAGCTCGGTCCGCTTTGGCTTAGTTTTTGAAGCCATAGTCCCCAGAGCATTTATGAACCAGAGTCTGTGTTGATGGAGGGTGGCCCAGGGCACAGGCACAGCACCCGCCTGGAGGAAGGATCACCCGATGCTATGAAGAATGATTTTCTTTCTGTTCCTAATAAGGAAATTAATTTTTATCTCCATTTTTTTTAAAAAAAAGATTCAATAAAAGAGACATGAGAAATTGAAAGAATTAGCACAGTAAGGTCGTTTTTAACTGCTCCCTGACAGTATGTGTCAGAGCTAAGCAAGAACCAGTGGGCAGTTAGAAGCAAGGAAGGGAGAGCTGAAGGTTGAGTGGAAATTTGGATGATGTGCGCTTTGCTTTCCATTATAATGAATAGTGAGGCTACCCTGGTCTACAAAGTGAGTTCCAGGATAGCCAGAAAAATAAAAAGGTGAGGGGAGAGAGCTGACACAAACACACACACACAAGCTCACCACTCTCAAACACACTAGTCACAGACACTCACATATACTCAGACACACACAGGCACACATACTCACATACACATTCTCTCTGACACTCACACACAGACACTCACCCATAGATACATGCCACTCCTTCAGA
Organism: Tokudaia tokunoshimensis; assembly: GCA_036184795.1. Classification (NCBI taxonomy): domain Eukaryota; kingdom Metazoa; phylum Chordata; class Mammalia; order Rodentia; family Muridae; genus Tokudaia; species Tokudaia tokunoshimensis. Next base: position 77,118,387 of record BTHU01000006.1, read on the forward strand.
CACACACACACTCACACATATACACACTCACATACAGACATGCATACACATTCATTCTCCCTCTCTCTCTCTCTCTCTCTCACACACACACACAGACCTCACTCTCTCATACACACAATAGTCACACACACTCACTCACAGACATTCACATACAGACACACACACACACACACCACTCACATATACTCAGACGCACACATATGCACTCATATTCACAAAGACAGACACACACACCACTTACACCAAGACACACACAGGCACACATACTCACACACACATTCTCTCTGACACTCACACACAGACACACTCTTACAGACACTTACCCATAGATACACACATGCCGCTCCTAGAGATGCACACACACTCACAAAGACACAGATACACCCACCACTCACACAGAGACACACATAGATATGAATACACATTCATTCATTCTCTCTCTGTCTCTCACACACATACACACACTTGTGTTTTAACTATAGCCTTGCACTGGAGAATAGGGTGGAACATTGCTTCTCTTTTCATGCTGGTGTGCTAGAGTTTGCAGCCTTTGGATTAGAAATACTCAGCCTGAAGGAGCAGGTGAAGGACTTACTGCCAAATTTCTTACAAGTCAGAAGTCACTTACTAGATGGATGAATGTAGCGACATCTGATGATGGACTTCAGTTTCCTGAAGAATAGGGTGATGTCCAGCTGTCTGTCTGCTCACATGATCTTTGTTTCTTGGGAAGAGGGAATTCGTGATCTCCAAAAGTCGTAATCCTGATGAATATGGGGAAAAGGGTAGGGAGTTGTCAAATGTATGGGTCTTAATTTTTTTTTTTGAGTTTTTTTTTTTTTACCCTGTGCTAAGGGCTGGACCCAGGGGAACCCAGGGGAACCTCTTTAATGCTAAACATACATTTTGCCTCCAAGTTAGATTCTCAGGTCTTTTTGAAATTTTGTGACAGAATCTCATTAAGTTGTCTAGGCTGACTCAAACTTGTGATCCTTCTGCCACAGCTGCTAAGTAGCTGGGGTTACAGATCTGTTCTACCAGGCCAGGGTATTTTTACCATTAGTATTAGTATTAATAGTAGTAGTAGTAGCAGCAACAGCAGCAGTAGTATTAGAATTTATATTTGTATTTATAGTCTAGAGATCAACACTGGGGATTATTATTATTATTATTATTATTATTATTATTATTATTATTATTTGTCTTTATAGTCCAGAGATCAACACTGGGGATGGGAGGATGATGATGATGATGATTTGTATTTGTATTTATAGTTCAGAGATCAACACTGGGGATGGGATGATGATGATGATGATGATGATTAATAGTCCAGAGATTAACACAGGGATGTGTTTGATTGCTCTCCAACATTTTCAATCTTTGATGTCAGAGTCTTTCACTGAACCGCACCAATTCGCTGGACTGGCTGGCTAGCAAACTCTGAGATTTGCTTGTCTGGCGATTGCCATTCCTGGGGCAGGTAAAGAAAGATGCCTGAGACCTTGTCTGGGTTTTTTAGTGGGTTCTGGCGATCTGAACTCAGATCCTTAGGTTTGCTTAGCAGGCCCTTTACCAGGTGAGCTTTCATCTCCCCAGACGCGCGCACGTGTGTGTGTGTGTGTGTGTGTGTGTGTGTGTGTGTGTGTGTGTGTGTGAGAGAGAGAGAGAGAGAGAGAGAGAGAGAGACAGACAGACAGACAGACCAGGGATCCTGTGTGTGTGTGTGTGTGTGTGTGTGTGTGTGTGTGTGTGTGTGTGAGAGAGAGAGAGACCAGGGATCCTCTGTGTATATGTGTGTGTATGTGTGTGTGTGTGTGAGAGAGAGAGAGACAGACAGACAGACAGACAGACACACACAGACAGACCAGGGATCCTCTGTGTGTGTGTGTGTGTGTGTGTGTGTGTGTGTGAGAGAGAGAGAGAGAGACAGACCAGGGATCCTGTGTGTGTGTGTGTGTGAGACCAGGGATCCTCTGTGTGTATGTGTGTGTATGTGTGTGTGTATGTGTGTGTGTGTGTGTGTGTGTGTGTGTGAGAGAGAGAGAGAGAGAGAGACAGACAGACAGACAGACAGACACACACAGACAGACCAGGGATCCTCTGTGTGTGTGTGTGTGTGAGAGAGAGAGAGAGAGAGAGAGAGAGAGATACCAGGGATCCTCTGTGTGTGTGTGTGAGAGAGAGAGAGAGAGAGAGACCAGGGATCCTCTGTGTGTGTGTGTGTGTGTGTGTGTGTGAGAGAGAGAGAGAGAGAGAGAGAGAGAGAGAGAGAGAGAGAGAGAGAGAGAGAGAGAGAGACCAGGGATCCTCTCTCTCTGTGTGTGTGTGTGTGTGTGTGTGTGTGAGAGAGAGAGAGAGAGAGAGAGAGAGAGAGAGAGAGAGAGAGAGAGACCAGGGGTCCTGTGTGTGTGTGTGTGTGCGCGCGTGCGTGTGCGAGTGTGTGTGAGCGAGCTTCTCTCCTGTGCTGGGAGAAAGTCTTCCAGGGGCCCCTGCACGCTGCCCTCTAGCAGGCACCTGCTCAGGCCTGCAGGAGATGGTTGCTCTTCAGGGAGAGGACCTGCCTCTGTTTCCTGGATCTTCTTAGGGGTCATTAACTTCTTTTCAATTAGATCCTGGTTGAACCTGGGCCATTTGGGGTGTTTTACTAACAAGTACTCTAGACATAAGAAAAGGGAATAATTTCCATTGAAAAATCCCATGATGAAACACAGCTGTAAGCAAGGCTTTTGACAGCCCCACAATTTCTGCAAATGGCTCATAATTGATTGCCTTGTCTCTCTTTAAGGGTGCCTATTACTGTCATGGCTCTTTGTGTGACCCTGTCAGCTTCTCCTGTAGGGGATTTTTTTCTTTCCAGCATTGTTAGCCGTTGGCATATGCTATTATGATGGGGGGGGTGGTTCTAAAAGGAATAAATAATTTCTCTTTGGGTGAGGGGGTTGAAGGAGTATTTGGATTGTTTGGGGGTGAGGGGGGAACCTCAAGGTGTGTTAAGCGGTTTCCCTACAGACACGCCACTCAAGTCCTGGATACTGGCAGTGGACATATGGTACTTAGCAGATCTGTTGCCCCTTCATCTGCTGTAACTTCCTGGTACCTCTCCAGAGCAGGCAGGCTCACAGTTTGGGGTAGGAATCTAGTGGGGGGGGTGGGGTGTACCTTCTCCAGGCAGCAGGGAAAGAGCGTGGTGGCGCTAGGGCGTCCTTGTGGATGTGACAGGGAGGAACAGTTTGGGATTTCCCCCCCCCATTTCATTGCCTGGTGATGAGAGCCTTAAGGGATGCTAGCCTTCCACACTCTGCAGCAGCCGTGGACGATAGACGGCTTCTTGCGCCAACACTGAAAAGGATCAGGTGCCTCTGAATCCCTCCTTTTTATATGCAAGCATGTAAGTAAATGCAGGCTTGAGAATTCTTGGGCGCAGATCTTGATCTAAGTACAGGCAGTGTTGTGTGTTTTCTTTCAGGACTGAAAAGTTGATTTGACTTCTAAAAATGTCTAAAGGTTGTGGTGCGGATGGCAGGGTTCTTTCTAGAAGGGGATCCCGAGAGAGCAATCTTGAAGTGCTCTGTATTTATAGGTGAGACGAGAACTTTTGTACACTGGCTCTGTGGTATGTCGACTCTGCCTGTTTCCCTTCTGAGGTCTTGTAGTTGATCTCTTAAACAGTTTTGTCAGTTTGCAATAGAGGATGTCAGAAAGACCCATGCAGGGCGGGAGGTGGGGGAAATGTTTCCTCTGTTTACAGTATTTAAAAGTGGGAGAAAGAATTTGATTATTACAAATAATTTTATGTGTGAACAATTTCCTTGGAGCATAGCTCATGCTTGTATTAGGCTGAAAGCTGTGAACTAAATACCTGCAAAAGGAGACTTGTTTTCTGCAAGGTGAGCAGAGTTTTGGGTGTAGCTCTTCCTCCTCAGTTAATTTTCTAGATTTTTACAGGGATTTTTATGTAATCACCTAGTGTAGCTGTGGCCGTGATTATTTTTTGCAGTTGGTAGGCGTTGTGTTGCTAGAACAGAGAGCGTTGGGAATTGAGATGTACAGTATAGCAACCGTGTGTTGTGTTCTCTGCAATTTGATCATTTTAAAGATGTGTTTTTGGCCCGTTGTGCATTCAAGACAGAAGAAAAGACTTCACAGTGTCAGTTAGCCTCCCAGTAACCAGGGGAACATAATTTGTATTTAATATTTGCCTCCCGCCCACTCGTTTTGCTCCACGTTTTAAGTTTTTCACATGAATTGCTCTTTAAGAGCTTGCCTATCAAAGAAACGGAAGCTAAAGGAAAAGATTTGGGGGAGCATGACTTGTTTCCCAGCATTCCTTAAGAGCACACGTTTGGGTTTCTAGCATTACCTCCGGACCTTTGGGGTTTTGAGACGTTTTGTTAGAAAGTTAAACTAAACACTATTTATTTACAAACAAACGGTGGTCTGTCTTCATAGAGGCTTTTGGTTGGCTGATGAATTCATAGTCTTTTCTTAAAGTCAAACATCTATTTTTAAATGCAAGTCGTCTCAACTAATTCGTATCTGAATGGACAGGGAGATGGTATCTTCAAGGCAATGACTTTATGCCTGGAAAATGACTCCGGTGTGACATTCTGCCATAGAGACCCCTCTCCGAGGATGGATTTCACTTCGGGCATCTCTTTTTTTGGGGGGTGGGTGTGGTATACCACAAAGAAACCTTGACTAGGTTAGAAAGCTGAGTTTGAATCCTGTTGTACTAAGATTCATCAGTAACCTGGGCGATTATATAGCTTTAGGTGAGGAAGCAGCCTCCCCTGAGAAGTTTATAAACATACATTCTGCTCAAGTCTTAGCATCTTCATCACGTGGTGATTCAGTGCCAGATAAGAATTTATATGTAAATATATGAATGTTCTAATGAAATGATACAAAAACTAATGTGTGTGTGTATGTCTGTGTCTGTGTGTGCGTGTGCGTGTGTGTGTGTGTGTGTGTGTGTCTGTGTGTGAATTAAACTTCTTAGCTGCCCACTGGTCTTCTAGGAGTTAGTGTCAGTTGTCAAAGTCTCCTGAGCTTTTTTATCCTCAGAACTAAAATAAAAGAATCAGGCACCAGGGACTGCAGGGATTGGGTCCCCTTGGCTCTCCGTTGTCTCCGTAAAGAGAAGACATAATCGATGTAGCAAAAGTTTCTCAGGTGCAGTGTCACAGATTGGCTGGAATTGCTAGGTAGAGAAAGAGTGCACTTGGTCTGTCTTCCTCGAAGGCCCGGTCACTCAGGCCAGAGAGACATTACTGGCCAGTCTCACAGGTCTGTTCGCTTGGATGAGAGGTGGGGTGGATATAGGCTGTGGAAGAAACAGGCTGCTGCAACTTTGTGCCTGGCTCTCCAGTGTAGCATCATCCTCTTTTACCACTGCACATCCTTGGAACAGAGACTGGATGGCAAGTTCGTGGGGGCTTGTTGGAGGCAACTTTGCTGAGTTTTCCCTGGAGCCTGAAAGGCCATTCAATCTCTTGATAGTTCCCTATCTGCTACCCAACCCCACATTCCTGCCTGCAAGCTATTCGTGTTCAGCTCAGCTCTTCTGGGTCTGCCCTGGGTCATTAGGGCTGATATGTGGCCAACAGGGTTTGGTATGCAGAGGTCATCCTTGGGTCCTGTTCTGCCAAAGATCATTTAATCGCTGCAGAAGGAGAGATAACCACACTTTCCCCTTCCCTATGTAGGGTTTCGGGGAAGGGCTTAAAGTGACTCAGCAGTGGGCTTGAATTGCCGCGCGTGGCCTTGAGATACAGATGTGGAAATACATCTGTTCTGAAAGCTTCTCTGGGTGGTTAGCACCCATCCTGGGGAAGAGATAGAGTTGAGTCTGAAGCGGGGAAGCAGGAAGAAGTCCTGCTCCCCATGACCTTCCTCCCTACTTCTTCCAGCCGTCCTCACCTCTGTTACCGTGGATGATGTCATTGGCTATCCGGATAGAAGAAACCTGAAATGTGGGTAGATGCTGTTATCATGAGGCTGAACTATGAGCAGGCTGGGGTTGGGATGCACAGAAATTGAGGGTCACCGAATGGATACTCAGCTGTCTGTAAAGCCCCAGACATGAGGACCCCTCAGTGATTGAGGCTTGGGGTTGCGTGTGGCCCCAAGACTGTGAGTTTGCATGCACTTAGGCAGGAAGCGTGCAGTTTTCCACGCTGTTGCTGTCTTTGCAGTAGAGTCATGTGAAAGGCAGAAGTTCTAGAACAGTGATTCTCAACATGTAGGTCACGACCCCCGTCGGGACAAAGGTCCTTTCACAGGCCACCTAAAGGCTATCAGAAAGGACCGATATTTACATGATGACTCATACCAACAGCAAAGTTACAGTCGTGACGTAGCGAAGAAAATAATTTTATGGTTGGGCAGGGGACGGGGGGGGGGGGTCACCATAACATGAGGAAGGCTGAGAACCACTGTCCTAGAACATGACCTGACAGGGAAGGTAGGCATGAAGGTTCAAATACCAACTCTAGGAAGTCCAGGCTCCCCATGTCTTTCCTGGTTCTTAATGGTTCTCACAGGGAGGGGGATCCTGGGATAACCCGACTCAGGGAGGTTAGGAGGAATCATGGCGAGTCTCTCTTCCCTTCCTTCTCTCCCATTCCGTCTTTGGGGGTCTGTAGTTCTTTGTGAATAGGCCAGTCTCATCCGATAGTCCCCCGTTCTTTGTTTAAGACCCCAGTACCGTCCTTCCTGCTTCCCCATGCCTTCTCTTTCTCAGTCTCCTCTGCACTCTCCCTTTACATTCTATTTTTTTTTTCTGGAAAGGAAAAAAATAACAAATCTAAGTTGTTACTCAAAAGTCAGCTTCGTAATCACAGATCGAAGAGGAAGGACAAAAGCGGAATCCATAACGCAGCTGCGCAGTAGGGCTGCGGGGTGAATCACCCCGGAGGGCAGGGCTGGGGGCAGCAGCGCTTGTCAGGTGGAGCCTTGGCTCTGAAATTAAACTGGCTGTCAGGCACCCAAGTACTGAAGGGATAATTACATGCCCTCTCCTTGCTGCTGGGGTGGTGACTAACAGGAAAGTGACTGGGAGACGCCCCAGAGCTGAAGCCGCCCGAGGATTGGACCCCGACTGGGCAGAGATGCTTTTCTGAAGGGGCACCCTTCACTTGGCCACGTTTACATGCTTTTCTGGCAGTTTGCTGTTCTTTCACTTCCTGGATACAGCAGGAGCCATGTCCCATCTGAGAGGAGACTCTAAGACGGACACGCATATCCTCCCTGGGTGAACGAAGCCTTAAATTCAGAGTAGCTGGTCAGCATAGGTGGTGGAGTGGTGTGTGGTCTACACTTCTCGCCCTCTGCTTGCTGTGTGGTTACACATACAGGACTGTCAAGATGGGAGTGACTGGTGTGCTTCCTGGGCTACGGCTCTCTCATTCTCCATACCTCCCACTTTTCAGTTCTATGTCTGTGTTTCCTTTCTAGACTCTCCTGCCTGGACGTAGTTATGGCGGACTTGGTATAATTTCCCTTTGGGGCAGAGGAGTACAGAATTTGAATCTCTCAGGTCAAACACTCCCCTCAGTCTGGTTACTTGCAGGTCTTGAGCCTTGTTGTAGAGACAGGACCGAGTATGGGTGGCCTTTGCCCTGTGTCCTGGGCTGATGATGGATGGTTTCCTTTGTCCTTGGCTAAGTCACCAGGCATCTGCATGGGTCTGAGAGGCAGCCCTGAGCTGACACATCTCCCTGCTCATGCCTCCATCTAAATGTGTGACCTTGGGCAGTCCTCGGCCTGACGTTGCTGCTGCTTATCCTCGAGTATGTGGTGATCTTCTTAAGAGAAGTCTCAGAAGAGCCTGATTAGAATCAGCATTGGGTATCTGTGGTCTGTCAGTCACAACATTTACTGAAATTAAAACCTCGAAGATGGTGGGTCTCAACCTTCCTAATGTCGCAACTTTCATATACAGTTCCTGATGTTGTAGTGACCCCCGCCTCGCCCCACCATAAAATTGTTTGCTACTTCATAACAGTAATTCTGCATCTGTTGTGAATCATAATATAAATGTCTGATATGCAGGATGTCTGATATGAAGCCCCCATGGGGGGGCCGTCATGGCCCTCAGGTTGAGAACCATTGCTCTAAGGTGTGTGGAGGTTTTAAGGTCGTGATGAGTGAAGGCTGGGCAGTTTGGTGCTTGATTTAGGAAGTATTTAGAGCAGATCTTTGAGAATGGGATGGAAGCTCTAGAAACTTCTAGAAAACTGTTCATATGCCTGTATTTAAAACTGCACAGAATTCTGGGGGGTGTGGCCGGGATCACCACTAGTATGGCATTATATACATAGGTTTCCCCTTGGGGATTGCTGTGATCCTTGAGTCTATAACCCTGACTTTTGAGTGTTTGAATCGTTAGCCCTGACGCTGATGCTCCATTGAAATTTCAGAATCCATATCGAATACTGATGATTATAAAAGTGTCAGGTTTGTTTCGCCTTGTGGTTTTTGTCTGCATTCTGTCCATCTCCACATGCAAAAGCGTATATTCACATGTGTGTGGGGCCTGTCAGCCATGGACATCTGCCCCTGGGACTGTCCACCTTATATTTTTTTGAGATGTGGTCTCTCACTGACTGTGGTACGTAGCTATTTAGCTAGGCTGGTTGACCAGCAAGCTCCAGCCATCCTCTGGGTTCCTAACTTTTCATTGTTTGTATTACAGGTGCAGCTTACAACATCCGGCTTTAAAACTGGGGGCAGGGGATCCGAACTCAAGGCCTTAAGCTTGTACAACAAGCGCCTCCCTCCCTCGGAGCCTTCTCTGCTCCTTCCTGGGAGTACTCTGAACTTCGTTTTCGTTTTTTCTAGTCTGCTAGACCAGGTGAAGCTAGCTGTTACTGCTCCGCTCATGCCCTTTCATGAGCTGAAAGACAAGGAGAGAGTTAGACAATAACCCCTCACCCAGATGGCAAACAAATTATCGGGTGGAGGCCAGAATACATGACACTGAGCGGTGTTGGCAGATTTACTGAATGTCGCTGGCGTCGACCTATGGTGATGCTTGGAATTGCGGAAAGATTTATTTTCTGGGGGTTCGGGGGAGCAGGTCAGGGAAGTGAACCTGGGAAGAATAAGATATGAAACTCAACTAAACTTTTATAAGCCTGGCTGCTGAGATAAACAGCTGTCTGGTGGGTTGTAGGGGGTAATTATCCACTCAACACTGGGGTGCTTAGGTGGTGGTGGTCCCCCAAGGCTGCTGTGAGTATTGTTTTATGCTGTCCCCCGGCCCCCCCGCCAGCAGATCAGTCCGAGGCTGTTTCTTGTTCCCTTTCTTCTAAAGGAGTAATAGCACAGTTATGGTCTAATTTGGGCTTTGCTGCAGTTTGGGTGCCTTGCATGTTATCTAATCTTTAATATTTACCAAGAGTGGGGAGGATGTGGCGTCGTGGGGTTCGTTCATTAAAAGCTGCTCCACCAAGGCCTGCTCAGATGCGAGCCACCGTTAAGAAGTCTGCACAGTCATCTTGATGCTTTATTTCAACAGTCTTGCTCGCGTGCAGAACTCTGGGATGGAACCATCATCGTGCGGGCTGAATGAGGGTGCGTTCAGGTCTCAGCACAGCTTTTTTATGCCGCTTTCTACTCTGAGCACATTATCAGCTTCTCGTAATGTCTAGGTCCCGGGATGCAGGGCTCATGCTTTAAAAAAAAGTCTGCACAATTGTTCTGGGTCATTTTGTCATTTCCTCTAGCATTCTGCTGCTCTAGGGAGACTCAATTGTCATCGTCAGGAGCTCTGGGGCTTGAGGTGGGAGAGGCTGAGAACACCACCCACAAGCCCTGCTCACAGGCACACAGTGTGACTTTTGCCTTCAGTGGCCTTCCTGGGTGCCAGCTCCCGACCGCTGAGGGTAAAGAGTGGGTATTTCGGTTTTGAAAACTCAGCTTCCCACTGTTCGCAATGTAGCACGAAGACCGGAGGACACAGGAATGCTACTAATATGGGGGAAGAGGAGAGCACTGCAGATTTAAAATGTGTATTTATTGACGTATTTGATGTATGAGTGCTTGGTCTGCATGTCTAGCTGCATGCCAGAAGAAGACATCAGATACCATTATAGATGGTCGTGAGCCGTTGTATAGGTAGGTGCTGGGAATTGAACTCAGGACCTCTGGAAGAGCAGCCAGTGTTCTTAACTGTTGACCATCTGTCCAGCCCTGGATTTTAAAGGTATCTTCAGGGCCTGGGATGATGACTGAGCAAGCAGGAGAACCTGAGTCTTTGTCCCCAGCAGTGGACAAAGCTCAGAGTGGTGACATACTCATGTAATCCAAGCGCTGGGGAGACAAAGACCAGGAGAGCCCTCTGAAGGTCATTAGTCACCCGGGCAGCCATCCCAGCCACTATGCTCTGCTCTAGGTTTAGTGAGAGACCCTATCTGAAAAAAAAAATAAGATGAAGAGAGACTGAGAAAGACATCCCATGTTTGACCTCTGGCCTCCACACACACATATGTATGTACATCCACACGCATGCACACAATCATGTACACGCACACACACACACACACACACACACACACACACACGAAAGCACGCTATGCAAGGGTACCTTCAAATGCACTTTCTCCTTTTTATCCGCCTGTTTCCTGCCCCACCCCCGCCTCCCCACCATTGCTTATTCAGCCCCAGTGCGCACCCCTCCTTCCCTGACTCACTCGCCTCTTTGGGAGTTCTCAGCCTCTAGCTCTCTGCTGCAACCTAAGTTCTCTCCTCTTGTCAGAAGCCACCCGGCAGTTAGTAACCGCTGACATTTCCCCGGGAGCTTCTGGGCTGGTGGCTGTATAGGTTGGAGGTCTCTCGGTGAGCTACTTACGAACCAGGGATATACCTCAGGAATAGAGGCGTCCTGATGCCTGCTTACGGGCTGGCTCAGGATAAGTGCAAGCTATCCCCTTCCCAGTCTGTTTTGTCATAAGGTCAAGGACTGAGAGGAAACTAACTCACAGCAACTTTGGCCTGGCGGTCCCCACTGTCACGGGGGAGCCTGTGCCTCTGTCTACTTGTTTGAGGATTGACGATTCTTTTCAGCAATGATTTATCAAGACGAAACTCTGGTCATTCAGCCGTGACACAAGGTGAGGTTTGAAGACTGTCTGAGGCGCCAGCTAGCATTTAGCCGCCGTGTCGTCATTAAAGGCTTGGGCTCCTTGCTTGTCTGTCCATGTCTTTGCTGGCTTGCTTGTTTGTTTTTGTGGTGTTCTTCTCAACCCATGGAAACGGCGCTTTAAGCGAGAGAGAGGAATTTGTTGAAAATAGTGATGATAGCAGTTGCAGGTCTGTCTCTCCATTTTGCTCCTGTGGTCAGCGTCAGGATGTGAAGGCTGGTTTGTGTGAAGTCTTAGTGGCGTGTGTGGCGGATACTGATCCTCACGTGATTGTGAGAGGGGAGCGCGGAATGAATGAACAGAGGTGACCATTGCCATTTCTAAATAGAGTGTTACTAAAACTACAGTTAAAGTATCGTTGGGTTGTATGCGTGCTCTCAGGAGACAAACAGCCCAAGCACATACATAGCCTAGTTAAGGCTGTCAAAAGGGGAACAAATAATTTAATGTTTTACCCACCTAGGACTTTGCTTCTCAAAGGCTGTTTCTAAAACCAGGTTTGAGGCTTTGTTTTTATGTACTGTTAGTAGGACAAGTCAGGACCTCTGGAAGGACGTGTGTGTGTGTGTGTATGTTGGGGGGGTGGTTTCAGTTAAATTCTGGTCCTGAGCTCCCTCTCTGTCTCTGTCTCATCCTTCTTGAGTGACTGGGTTACCCGGGTCCATGAAGAAAGGACACGGTGGAAGTGAGCCAAGAGGCCGAAGGAGTTACAACAGGACCCTGCCCGAGGGGAAAACAGATGGCTTCCTGGAGCGGTAGTGGGAAGTCATGCAACGCCCATACCCTCCCCCACCCCCAAACCCCCCACCTGCACATGCTAGGCATCTGTAGTGGCTTTCCTTCTAAGTGGGAGCACGAGATTGTAGATGGCAGCATTCAAATAACCCAGACTTCTAAGAATTCATAGTTGGTCTGCAGCAGATCCAGGCAATAAGGGGGGGGGGGGCTCTCCTTATACTACCAAACCAGACCTGTGCTTCTGACTTCCGACCCCAGACTGGCTTGCTGTCTTATGGAGAACTTTTAGGAACAGGTCAAGCATGGTAACCGTCGTGCCCGGTGACGGATGACCATTTCTGTCATTTCAGCTTGTCCCAGAAGTACATTTATCTTGCCCTTGGAAAGTGGACGTGTATTGGAACAGTGAGGAGAGGTGTTTATCTCTTGCTGCAACTAATTGGAAAGTACATTAGGTAGAGGACTCTTAATTTGCTGTTGTGTGAAGTAGAAAGACACATGGGCCAGGAGTGCCCGAGTTTTCGTATGACCTTCACTGGGCTTTGGGAGAAATCACGTTTCCCCCGCCCAAGGTACTTATAAAGAATACCTTATACTTCCTTACAGGCTAGTGGCTGAGAGATGAAATTAAACTAGGCCCCTGTATGTAAATGGCATTAATTGCAAAGGGTCCTGAGCAAGACATCTGATATTATCTTTATGCATATATTGTGAAATTTTTTATATTTTGAGACAGTCTTATGTATCCCAGGCTAGCCTTGAACTCACTGTGTAACTGAGGGCGATCCTCTTGCCTCCACCTCCTGAATGCATTGCAGATGAGTGCCGGAGTTACAGGTGTGTACCACCCTGCTGGGTTTATGTCACACTGAGGGCTGAGTCCAAGAGTTATGCTTGTTACATAAGCGCTTTACCAACTGAGCTGCATTCCCAGGCCCATCACGACTGTAAACACCTCACCTCACCGAGGACCAGTTTTCCTACAGCCTTATCAAATTCTCACTACAGCCCCTTTTAGCAGGCAGAAGTTGAGATATTGGCCATTGACTAACAGGCCAATATGTCATAGGCAGTTGGTCATTGAGAAAGCCAACATGGAGACCGTTTCTATCAGATTTTACCAATTCTGCCCAGCAAGGACATTAGTGCCTAGGGGTGAGTACGTGTTTAACCAACATGTGGGTAACATTTGGGTCTGTGTGATGATCAGCTGGTTTTCGCAAGAACTATGGGTGCAACTCTTTGGTGATTTAACTCAAGCTTCAACCCTTGTTAAGTTGCATAGACAACTTTTTGGTTCCTTTTATTTTAGATTTGTGTTTGAAAGAAATCTATTTCATAGATCTAGAATGACATTTTCACTGGTTGCCAAATAATTTGAAATATTGGGAAGAAAGGGCTTTAAGTCCTGAACTGCTTAACCATATACAGGTGATTCTGTCTGAGCAGCTATAGGCTGATGGTTTGAAGTCTGTAAAGACACTAACACGGAGTAATGCTGCTTTTGTAAAAATAGCCACTCAAAATATATTTGGGGCACAGAAGTACAGCAGTACTGGGGGGCGGGGGCCAAACATCATGCTCTTTGCAGAGCTGGTCAGACAATGCCCCAGAAGCTAAGTGTCCACTCTGGGGAATGTGTCTGCCCGTGGCGGAGGCTGTTGTAACAGCAATTCCAGGGTCTCCGGCAGTAATTGCTGTTCTATATGTTACTTTGACTTGTGTCTGATTATGCTCTTGTGAACTGCTGTATTTCCCACGTGTGCTGTCTTTGTGCGGAGTCACATTACACAGAACCAAAATAACCTACAGATCTGTCGGAATCCAAAATAACCCAAAGACTTACCACCAAAGGGACAGGTCTTCATTAAGGAACCCCTCCCCGCCCCCACACACACAGTGCTTTTGTTAATATTGCCCTTCCCCTAACCTTGGGAGCAGGGAAGATTGCCCCATTCCGCAGTCAGGGCTCTGCAAGAGGAGTGACCCCAGGTGGTGGGTGCCCTCAGTGGGTCTGCTATGACACTTGCTATGAGTCTTTGTAGGATAAATTTGCCACAGGGTACCACTGTGTTGCCCGAGATGCTAGTTAATAAATGTTTCCTGTTGAGTGGTAGGGTTCCTGTTTAAGCAACACAGAACACAGGTGAATGCGCTTGGCTGAATTCCAATAAAACTTTATTGATAATAATAGCCAGCAGGCTGGATTTGATCCACAGGATACAATTTGGTGACCTCTCTCTCTCTCTCTCTCTTGAGCAGTCCTTTTTTAATTTGTTGTTCTAGAGTGGGATTATGGAAATCTCTTGCATACATGGGTGTTGCGTTTGGTACCAAGAAGCCATCTCTTTCCACATGAACAAATCGGGTAGAGAAACCCAGTACCAAGCCAGGAGACACCGATAGACTGGCCATCCTCTGCAGCTTCTGTGGGAGGAGCATTCAAACCTAGTGTGTTATGGGAAAGAGGCGCTTGGCTATATTGAAAGGCTGCTTTACCCCTTGAAAGGTCCTTGGCAGAGGGATCTTCTCTTCTTTATTCCTGAATCCTGACCAGACTGCTGTTAAATAAGGAAATCAAGCAGAAGGCGGGTAACGAGGACACAGGCAGCCTTGGCACTTCTCCTGTTACCAGGAGCTGCTGGGCTGTTCCTGTCCCAGGAGCAGGGTGCCTGCCGGGAGGGCTATGGTGTGGGAAGCCGTGGGGAGGAAACTGAGGTGCCTCTTCCCTCAAGACACACTGCCGTCCTCCCTCTCCTCTGGGGACCTAGATAACTGCATTGCATACTAAGAGCCATCTCAGCTTCTTCTACCTACTTTGCCCTGTTCTGATACCCGTTGCAGTGGCAGCATTCCTGCCCAGCCCAACTCCGCATCCCTCCTCCATGTTTCCCCCATGGCTCCAGCCACTCCTGTCTGAGATGCTGTGGGTCGCCACGTCCTAGTCACTGTTGGGTGTGGCCAGAGGAGATGCTTCACAGAAAATTTCTGGTGAAATGTGGACTGCGTTGGCTGGTCCTTTGGGGCAACCAGGGAAAAATATATCCTTTTCGTAATTTTGAAGATAAAAGAAGTTGAGCCGTTAGACTCTAGAGATGGCTCTGCCCACTAGAAAAGGACTTGCGGTGGCAGCCCGAGGTCCTGAGTTCAAATCCCCAGTATTTACATAAAAGCCAGCTATGGTACTGCGTGTCTGGAACCCAGGGCTTACACTGCAAGACAGGAAGCAGAGTTCCTGTTGATGAGGCAGCTAATCTGTGTTATGCATCAGGAACAAACAACCCAAAACAAGAACAACAACGACAAAATCCCCCCTGAAAAACAAGCAACAACAGAATCCCCAAACCAACCAAGAGACTATGTATCAAAGAAGATGGTGGCTGAGGACTGACACCTGAGGTTGTCCTCTGACCTTGCATTCATGTCATTTACACACACGTGCACTCACTTGGGAGTATGTGCAACACACATGGGTTATAGAAGAAAATGACAGTTCTCTGGGCAGTAGCTTTCACTACTGAGCCCTAGACTGTACTGGGCCCTTATACTTAGTGGGCTGTTCATACATGTTTTCCCCTCATTGGATCCTCCGGGTCACCTCGAGTATGTGATCTTCACAGATCAGAACTGAGTCAGGGAGAAGCTAGTGACGGTCACTTAGGTGCCTGCTATGCCAGGGTTTTAACTCCACAGCCTCTGTGTGTGTGTGTGTCTGTGTGTGTGGGGGGGGGATGTGGGAGAGAGAGAGAGAGAGAGAGAGAGAGAGAGAGAGAGAGAGAGACCTACCTTAAAAGAGGCATTTGTTTGAGGACATGGCCCAGAGCCCAAGGAGCCAGAAACTTTGGGTTCTGGCCACAGACTGGAGGAAAGAAGGGGAGAGGCCAGGGGCATCAGTCTTCAGGATGTACCCAGGCCTTTGCCTTGCTGTCAGGGACATGTGCCCTGTAGGTGGCAGGCACCAATTGCCTGGCATACTATACCAGGGCCAGGGAATTTCTCTGCTTATAACCGCTATTCCATTACCTCCTCTTCTTGGCATAAAGGTTACTACCTCACCGTCCCCATACTTCTGGGCCAAGAGAGGTCCTGCCTCTTTCTTCCCAGTGTCTACCTGTGTGACCTGTCTCAGGCTACCTCCCACACTGGCCCTCCATTCCTGCAGAGTCCACGCCCCCTCATCCCATTTTAAACTTGCTGTCAATCCCCGTTATCTATCTGTAGTCACAGTTCTGTGTTCATGTCCCAGGCCTCATCTATCCAGGAGAGCCTCCTCTGTCATCTTCCACAAGCCGTGCTGGGATGCCTTTCTGACTGCATCCAAGACCCTGTGAGGGGAGAGTGAGTCAGGTCCACCAATCAGACCTCTTTTTGCAAATCAAACATCTTGTGGAGCCTTCTTTTGCTTTGAATCTTTTTTTTGGGGGGGGGAGGGAGGATAACAGGAAATGATTCTATTTAGAAAAAATTAAAAATTCAGCTACTATAAAAATGAGATCATTCAGATAAGCTGAAAGATTAAAATTAAAATAACTTGAAATGCAGTGTTAAACACTGCATATTATATACATACACATATATACACATGCACATATTATTCCATTTTATAAAAATCTACTCATGCATATTAATACATAGGATATATATACATATATATGTATATGTGTGTGTATATATATATATATATATATATATATATATATATACTCTTTAAAAACCATAGGCCCCTTTCTCTTACTAACAAATCCTTTTCTCCTTTGGACAGTAGATGTGTCTTCCACCATAGGTAGCTGCCGTGCCTGGCATTGCATTTCTGTACTGTAATTTATTTGACTGTTAATTTCATAGTTTATCATCTCTTTTTGCCCCGTTACAACCAGAATCCTGGTCCAGGGCGGGGGGGGGGGGGAGACCCAGGCCATTTTGATGTACTCTATTTGTTGTTTGAGCTCTTTGTCGAAGACAAGAAAGCCATTCTCTGGAGTTGTTTCTTCTTTCTCTATTTAGGCAGGGTCCCATGTAGCCCAGGCTGGCACTGAACTTGCCAGAAAAATGACCTTGGACCTCTGATTCACCAGCCATCTCCTCTGGAGTGCTTGGGTAACAGGTGTGGGCTCAGTATTCCGGTTTATGGAATAGTGGGGATCGACCCCAAGGCTTTCTGCATGCTGTGTAATACACTCTACCAATAGAGATCCATGCCCAGACTTGCCTGGGGTTTCACTGTTACTACTGAAAGACAAATGGTTTGACCGACATCACTGGTCAATCTCAGTCCCATCCTGTTGAGGCATCACCATGTTGCCTGTAGGCTCATTAGCTACCTCCAAGGGCCTCACAGGATGTCATTTAGGCCTCCGACCCTGCCGTTAGGGGCTAAGTCTGGAGGTGGTCCTCCTGACTCAGATGCCTCTCAGCCTTTCTGGGGCAGTCTCCCATCAGCTGGTGGCTCCAGATCTACTGTGTCAGTCACGTTGGTAATATTAGTTCTCTCTGTAAGTTAGAGATGTGAGCGACTGAACCACAGAGCGAGGTGAGAGAAAGTCCTTTGTACTTTTTAATCGTCTTTTCCCCTGAAGGCAAACTTCTCTGACTTAACTAATTTGCTGGAAGTGACAGCTGACACTGTGGTTGCCCCGAGTTTGCTCGGGAACACAGCCTCCTCACGGCTTCTAGACAGTGAACAGAGGATTTCTTTTTCTTTTCTTTAAAAGAGAACATGGAGCATACTAACCATACCCTTCCTGCACACCTTTGCCTGAGCTGGGGCACCCTTAAGGTTAATCATCACCAACAAGCCAGAAATGCTAGTATTAATTTTGAAATTCTTCTCGGGCAGAGGGGGCAGGTAGCACATCAGGCCCGGCCAGCAGTCCTTCATAAGTTGATTAAAAGAGCCAAATTAATAGTGGGAAGCAATGGAAGGAGATTTACTTAGTGTTGCCATTTGGGGAAGAGAGGCCAGAGCACTAGTGAACCCCTCAAATCTGTCTTTCAGGCCTGAAGAGACCAGAGCTTAAACAGAGGGCAAAGGAAATGTATATCTAAACCGCCCAGGGCAAGGTGTGGTCCCTCCCACCACCGACCCATCTTTATCTAGGATTCATTCTAACAAGGTCTTAGAACTATGAGGTTTCTTTGAGGGAGACAAGTCCCCCAGTCTGTCTGGTACCCCTTTCCTCTTCCCATCATGAAATTCCTGGGAGGAAGCCTCATTTCTTTAGGGTCCATTGTCTCAATAGGAGTTAGATTGAGAATCCTACATGTCTTCTCTTCATATTTTCATTGCAGCCAGATTGTTTACAATATGACCAGTCACCCCAACAGAATAGCATTTGAGGGGTTAGTATATTGGTTACATCTGCTGCTGATACCCACCCCCCCCAAGCTTTTAACTGTAGGCTGGGAACTCAAAAGTAGCATACAGTGACATTTCTCTTTCAGTTGCCGCCATATGAAATATTACCTCATTATCCAGCAAATTTGAATCTTGTTTTATGGGTTGAAAAAAATTTTTTTTTTTTGAGCTCAAGCCATGCCGGCAAAAATAGCTTGCCATACCTCGAGCCAAGGATGGGGGCGCTGTTGCACACCGATCAAGATGAGGTCATAGCTCAGTTATGCCCCAGGGGGCTTCTGACCAGCCCAGTAGCTCACAGTAGGAGGTACTTTAACCCACAGCAGTTTACTTTAAAGGTTCCAAAGCCCTCAAGGAAACTGAAAAAAAAAAAAACACCAAAAAACCAAAAAACACAAAAACAAAACAAAAAGAACCAACCAAACAAAAAACCCAGTCAGGGTATGTCTTCAAGTAGGACAAAGGCAACTATTAGAGGTAGGTGGTTTTGCAAACTATAAGTGGCAGAGAGGCTGCCCTGGTATTTTCTGATGGAAAGCAAGAGTCTTGCTGTCTGGGTTAGGAGGCTTATAAGGTTGCTTTGAACTTGGTTTGAGCAAGACTCTTGTCCTTTTTCCTCCAAAGGGTATCTGAGGTTAGACACTTGTTCACCGTAGGCAAATTTGGTGCCATTCCCCCCCCCCCGCCCCCCGAAATGTTTTTCTGAGCTTCTTGAGAATAGACACACTGCCTCTTTTTATGGGGAGGCAGAAGGCGCCTTATCCACACATTGAAACAAAACCCAGAAGAACTCTGCCTGGGCATCTGTCTGGATTCAGAGTTCCTCTGTGAGTCAGACCTTGTCTGTAAATAAGATGAAATTGTTTTCAAGTGGGGATCAAACTTGGTGGCACCAAGTAAAAAAACCTGACAATTTTCAACTGATTTGTTTGGAGACTAGGCCTCAATATGTAGCCCAGGCTAGCCTTTATGTTGCAATCCTCTTGCCCAGGACTTTCCAGTGTTAGGCTCTTGGTGGTGCACTACCATGCTAAAGCAAAAACGTGAAAGAAAATTTTGTGTTGGGGGTGTGGGAGGAGAGTGTCCACCATACTTTACCTTTCCAGACAGTTTTAAAGGAAATTCATTTATTCTTTTTAAGAGATTCACAAAGCGAATGTTTTCTATCCTCTTGAAAACCCTGAGGCCCACTATGGGCCCATTACTACTGATTGCTACACACTGAAAAGCAGAAGAGTTGGCTCCTACTTCAGCAGGCCAGTACTCTCTGCTCGCCATGCCCACGGCTCCACATTGTCGGGCATCTGAGCTTTCATACATGCCTACTGCCAACTGGGAACCATGCAGCTTGCTTTTAAAGCAGCCTCCTTTGGGCTGAGGCATGGATGGCCCGACAGACTTCCCCGTTGTCCCCGAAATGGTACATGCAAAGACCCT
Source organism: Tokudaia tokunoshimensis (assembly GCA_036184795.1). Lineage (NCBI taxonomy): Eukaryota > Metazoa > Chordata > Mammalia > Rodentia > Muridae > Tokudaia > Tokudaia tokunoshimensis. The sequence goes on from BTHU01000006.1 coordinate 77,138,061, forward strand.
CTGGTAGGCGGAGGCAACAGGAAGACCAGGTTCTCTATGTCCATGGGTGACCGGTACTGTGAAAAACTTGTCACCATCTCTAAAGTATCAGTGTGCTGTGCTAAAGTCGAGATGCTGGCGTGCTCAGTGAGAGGATCTCCTAAGCGTGGCGTGGCACAGGCACTCGGTAGAGGCACGTCTCCTCTTCTCCGGGATCCACATAGTGAAGGGTGCAGTCGTCTGTTAGGGAGGCAAGGCTGCTATATATTCATCAATAAGGATGCTGAAGACTCAGAAATGTTGCCGCTCCTAAGTGACTTAACCGTACCGGGATAGACTGTGGCCTTTTACTGTCTCACACTTATCATCCTTGGCAGATACAGAGGAAGTGACCTGCATCCACTCCAAGCTTTCACACGCATCTTTAAAAACATTTGTCATCAAGTCCATGAGCCCTGCCTCCTTGTGACCCTTGAAGCCACCTTTAGGCCTTGGCTTAAACTGTTAAGTGTACGATAGGCATCCGGCGCAACTCTTGAGCACTTAATCATGGTACCGTGACAAGTAAAAATTTGCCATTGAAATAACCTAGCTAACATTCACTGTTTGGAACTCAATCCTATGAGAAGTGTTTTTAAAAATGAATTCCGAATTTCCAAAATGGCAAGATATTTTATTTTTTGACGTCTGGTTATTTTAACACCGCATTGTTAGGTGTGATTTTTTGACATCCCAGCAAGGCAAAGCTGTAATCTCACCAGATGCCATTTAACTTAGGGTGCGTTTTGTCAGATCTTATTTTGTGCGGTATATGCAAGCTTAATATAGATTCTGTAGCTCTGGGGACTATTAGATCTCAGGACTACAGAAACTGCATTGTCTGAGTTTGTGGTGCAAATCTCAGAATAGAGACTTCAAGTAAGTTTTAGAGCCTGTAATTCTCTTGGGCTTTTTAGTAGCCAGTAGAAGACGAGGCCTAGAACCAGGGCCATTGTCTGGTGTGATTCTGCCTGTGTGCTTTTCTGCATGTAAACATAGACTACGCATCTTCTATGTTTCTATCCTTGGGAAAGATGATGCCGGGAAAGGAGTCAATGCCAGACTTGGGAAGCCCAGGCAGGTGTAGCTGTCCTGATGGGTAGACCAGCAGTTCTCCTGAAGACCATACCTCAGGATCACTTGGTATATCCATGGTATTGGGCATGGGTGGTGCATCCTTGTAATATAACACTTGGTAGGAAGACCTCAAATGCAAAGTTGCAAGGGCTGCATAGGGTGAGCCTATCTCCCCAACAATCCCACAGTGGGGCCGAGTAGCATACACCTGTACTGTCTGCACTTGGGAGGTGCAGAAGAGAGAATGCTGCAAGTTCGGAGCAAGCCTGGTCTACTTAGCAAGCTGCCAGGACTCCCAAGTTTATCTCACACACCAAAACCAGAACCAACCAACCAAAACCCCCCACCTGCAATGGGGCCCCAGGGCTTCTGGTGTAGGATAGCACCATGTTTGGTTAAAAACTAGTGAGAGGCTGGGGTCCACCCTCGAGGAAGAGGAAGGCGGGAGACTGAGTGTCTTAGTTGCATTCTTTCAAGTTCTTCAGGTCCCTGAAGAGAAAGGCTCCCCCTTTCGGATGCGCTTCCCTGTGAGCTTGTGCTGTTAGGATGCGATGAACAGTTGTGTTGGATCTTCCAAAACAGATCATAAAATCTGATGATATGAGACATTTGGAAAATAGAGTTGTATTCCAAAGCCTTCCGACCCATATCTTTTTGTTGGGGGAGGTAAGACACAGTGTTTGATTTAGCTCAGGCAGGCCTCAAACTTGCTTTGTAGTTGAAGATGACTTTTAGCTTCTGATCATCCTGTCTTTGCCCCCTGAATGCTGGGATTACAGATGTGTACCACCATACCCAAGTTGGCTTTCATGGTGCTTGAGATCAAACCCAGGACATTTGTTACAACGTAGGAGAGCACTCTTTCAGCTGAGCTATGCCCCAGGCCTTCCTTATCTGTTTTCCTGTTGAATTTTATATACATCTTCTGACGGGCATTACCAGAAATATTCACGTTCAAATTTAAAAATGAAAACCAAGTAGAAATACGTATATGCTCAAGGAAAATCATTTTTCTGCTTGAACTGTTTTGAAGCAAACTCTTTTGAAGTCCCCGCATCCAGTTGTAAACATCTCTCCTTCAACTCATCCTGTATTACAAACCAGGATTCATGCAAAAGGGAATGCAGTAGATGAGAGCCTCACTTCTACCCGCCCCCTTGTGTTAGGTTCTGAACATTACTGGATCCCTGTTCCTACTGCATCATTAGCTCATTCTGTGGTTCTTTCTTGGGTCATGCACCACTTAGGACCACATTACAATCTTAGCTGATTTTTCCACAGTTTTCTACCCTGGGGTGGTCTTTCCATCTGTGTGTCTGCATTTTCCATTTCCCCAACTCATCTCCTTGCTGGTTTCCAGACTGTCCCAGTCTGCACTTTGATGTTTCTAACTGTGGCAGGCCTTCTTTCCGTGGATTGCAACTGCCCTCTACTTCTTTGGAGACTGAGGAGGATTGGTTGGTATTCACTGAACTGGAGAGCGAGGCCAGGCAGAGGATCACTGTTGAGGTTTTTGCCTTGATTCTGGTTTTTTTCCACCAAATGATGACACTATGTTGGGAAGCAGATGAGCTGGATCAGAAAGGATGGTGGGCCAGGACGGCGTATTTTTCTGAGGCATATGATTCGTGCCTCACCTTCTATTCTATCCTGGTGTATGCATAGCCAGCTTGAGCGTTTTCATTTATAACCGCCGCGTGGCTCAGGCTAAACAGTTAGATCTGAGGGCAGAACTTCAGGCAGACTGGGACCAAGCCATCCTGAAATTGCATGGCACCTCAGCATGTCTGAGTTTCCCAGACTGGGAGCTGGAAAGCTGGTTCAGCCAACTGCTGAGGACAGGATGGATTCAGTGAGTCTGCCTCCCGTATGTTCTGTTCAGAAAGCTCTCTGTCTGGATTTTTAGAGCAACCCCAACTTTAGTAGATGGCCTCATTCCCGACACTCTGATTTTAGTGCTAAAGGAGCAAGCGCAGCTCTTGTGAGGGTGAGGGATGCTGTATGCCAATGGGAAACCCTACAGATGCCATCTTCCTTACAGGACTCTTGGGTAATGGTGAGAGTTGTCTGAAGCTATTGGTCCTAGACACACGTGTTTGTGAGACTCCTGACTGTGTGCTTGGTGCAGATGACACACTTATTCAATGCTGGCAAGCAGTGTCCTGAGCATGACCTCCCCTCTCTTGTCATCTCTCAGAGCGCTGAGCAGATTTCGGAACTCTGCAGGGGCTTGACCGGCACCCGCGCCAATAGCATGGAAGCACCAACAGAGAGCCATGACCCGCCCCCCAAGCCACTGGCTCGTCACCTCTCAGACGCCGATCGCCTCCGGAAAGTCATCCAGGAGCTTGTAGACACGGAGAAGTCTTACGTGAAGGTAATGGGAAGTGGTGGGCATGAACACCCCTTTGTTGATGATGATGTCAAGCTAGCAGACGCCTGAGATTGCCTCTGCCTAGGGCATCTGTCACTCAGGATGGAGACGTGTGCTCCCTGAGGTGAACTGCTGCAGGGAAGGGAGGGGAGACTGGGTGGGTAGAAGAACTGAGAAGACTCCGAAAATTGGGATTCTTGGTTCCGTTGGTTGCCAAGGCAGCTTTCACTATGGAAACAGATGTTGCGAGTTCATTATTTGCAGTCGGTGGGAACGGAGTCTACACTACTTCAACAAGAAGAGTAGAGATCACTTTAGGTTATGAGGAGCTGGGGAGCAATCTATACCTCAAAGGCCCTGAATATAGGTTCTTAGAATCCAGGTGGTCAGCTCTATCCATGGGAAGCCGTGTGCAGAATGGAATCACTTCATCATACTGTGACAAAGGCATAGCTACCATGCTCTGAGTACCCACTGAATTCACTTATCTGATCAGCCAGCCCATAGTTAGTGCTTTGCGAAACATTCTACTAACATAGGAGATTGGAAATACAGTGTTCTTTGCTCTAAGCATTTGCCGATGCTTTGGGGCGATCTTAAGCTTGCTCCATTTGTCAGTCTCTGGAAGGTCATAGCCCAGGACAGTGGCTGGGAATCCAGGCATGCGCTGGCTTGGAGTGCTGCATGTCCTTTGGAAAGGGCCTCTCCGACTTCCTTGTTGGTCCCTGTGCTTATCACCGGCCTTCCAGAAATTCTTACATCTGTTAAGTCCACGAGTCACACATTGGCACACGTGTGGCTAGGACCCTTTTCTCTATAAAACAGACCCAAGGAGCTGGGGATGTAGCTCAGGTGGTACAGTGCTTGCCAAATTTGTGCAAAGTCCCGGGTTTGATACCAAATATGATGGTTCATGCTTGTAATCCCAGTGCTCTGGAAGTAGAGGAAGGAAAATCAGGAGCTGTTGTTCTCAGCTGCATAATAAGTTTGAGGCCAGGCTGGGCTATACTAGGCTTTGTCTAAAACCAAACCAAACCAAACCAAGCCAGTCAACCAGTCATCCAATCAACCAACCAAAACCAACCAACCAGCGAACAAACCAAAACCAACAAACCAACCAACCAAAACCAACCAACCAAAACCAACCAACCAACCAACCAAGGCTCTTAGTGTGCCGATGCTGATTCCCAATAGTTTCTCAGAAATCTTATTCACAGCTGGCTCCAGTGCCTCTTGTATTGGTCTGTGGGAGGGAAAGAAAAGCTAGGGAGATTTTGGCTTCACTTTCCAGTACGCTTTGTCCTATATCCTGTGGAAGAGAGGGACTTCCAGGGAGCTCAGAACTTCTTCAGTGACCCAGCAGCCTTGTTCAAACAACTCAACTCTGGGAGCTGTGAGTGCTTGAGGCTCCAGAGCCATCAGACAGTTGAACATCATCGTAGAACCTGCTGTGTCCAGGGCAGAGTTGGGAACAGAACGGATTCTCTTTTGTCACCATCCTCCTTTTGGAGCACACTGTACTAGCAGGGCCATTTCCAGTAACGGTCAGGCTACTGAGGTAGATGGGCGAGCAGGTAGTCGAGGAAGGACCAACTCTTCCTTCCCTGCAACAACCCTGCCATTTGTTTTTATAGGGCTCCAGGCTCAGAGGCTCGTTGCCACCCCAGGCTCAGCGTGACCCGCTCCTGCTGTGCAGCAAGTCCTCTGGGCAAGTGGCATTAGCCTGGGCAGGAGTGACTGTGACAAAATAACCAGTGTTCAGTGCAGACATAGTTCACACATGCCCCCTACTATTCCTTCATTTCTTGTTGCTGACTTAACACAGGATTTTCTTCTTGTCCTGCTTGGATCTAACTCCAAATCTGCATGCACCTTGAAATTGTCCACATCTGTGTGTCCCTGAGATTTGATCTAGTAATTCACAGCCACCTTCCCTCCTCACATTCCCTGGTTGTTGTGGACGTTGAGAGGGAGGTAAGAAAGGAGGGAGGGAGGGAAGGGAAGGTAGGGAAGATTTTTCATTGTGGAGAACTGGCAGTGGTCACTAGTTAGGCTCTGGGGACACTTTGGGCTTCACGCAGTCTAAGACTTTTCCCTTGCAAAGCTTGGGAGTCAGTTCTACTGAGGAGGTAGAGGCTGGCAGATCTCTGTGAACTCAAGGCTAGCCTGGTCTACATAGCGAGTCTACATAGTAGTCAACTAGCTCTAGATGTCTGACTCCTGATTCTTCAGAATAAATGAAACCCCAAAGAAGTCTTTTCTGTCACTAAAATATATATTGCTTTTGGCTTCAAGTTCTTAAATAGAAACGTTAGTGGGTTATGTAAATAAATCCGCCGCTGTGTTCTCCTAGTGACTAGACCAGTAGAGACTCAAGTGTGGCTCAGGTTGTAAACATCTCGGCTGCTCAATGTTGGTGTTCTTGCACCTGAACACACAAGCTGGAGATTCTGCTGGTTTCAGCCTGAAGTCACAACTCCATACGGAGGCTGTCACAGTGTTCCTTGGCACAGACAAGAAAACCAGGTCACTCCAGCAGTGTCTAGCTGCCCGTCCCTTTCCCTCCAGAGAAATGATGGTTTCTCTGGCAGGAAAGACAGAACCTGTTCTGTCAACAAGAAGGGTAGAGGGGGTGCTGATAACACATAGTGAGTCTGTAGAGTCTAGGAGGCGGAGGTATGGAGTCATTTTCTTTGTTTTAGGTAGGCAAGGATAACCACTTTGAAGGGCAAGAATTTCAACAGGACACATGCCACCATTCCTAATGGAAGTCTTTGGAACTGCTGCCTGGGCTACTGGAATCAATTGGTTATTCTGGAGATTTATGTGTTAAAGAGATTTATGTGTTAAAGAGATTTATTTCTCTTGGCTTTCAGGATTTGAGCTGCCTCTTTGAACTGTACTTGGAGCCACTTCAGAATGAGACCTTTCTTACCCAAGATGAGGTAAATAGCAAACACCCTCCTTCAGGGTTTGTATCCAAGAACCACGGGGGGAAAAAAACCAAAGCTGCTTTTTGTTGATGTTGTTGTTAAGATAGGGTTTCACTGTGCTGTATCTTGGTTGGCCTAGAACTATGTAGACCAGGCTGGCCTTGAATTCACAGAGCTCTTCCATCCTCTACGTCCCCAGTGTGAGGATTAAAGGCCTATGCCATCATGCCTGATGCAAAGAACATGTTTTACTTAGGTGTGTGACTTTAGTTTGGGCTGTACCCATAGCTGTCTATGGCTTTAGCCCATGGATGGCAGGATGAATACAACAGTCCTAGAAAACTGCTGTAGATTCCTAATGAACACTCACCCATGCTGAAGGGTCTTCAGAAAGTCTTGTGTGTGGCCTCTGCTTCAGAAAGCTCTGTGACATATTTACAAAGGCAGAAGGACAATTTTTTTTTCCAGTATGACCAAAAGTTATTTTTCAGTTTAGGGATTATTAATATTAAATCATAGGAATTAGTTTTTTTTTCTAATTTCCATTTCCCCTGATTTTTAAATTCCAAATCCACTTAAAAAGTAACCTTGGAACTGTGGAATCGTAGGGAGATGAAGTTGTGTCTCTCTAGGTGTAGACTATACCCCTGTGACTAGGCTCTGTAAAGGCTCTGCTTTTGCCTGCGTCTAGGGGTGTACTTCCTGTGCAGGGGCTGAGGGAGCCTAGCTTGTCCTGGCCACACCTTTTTACACCCCACCTTTCCCGTAGATGGAGTCACTTTTTGGGAGCCTGCCAGAGATGCTGGAGTTTCAAAAGGTATTCCTGGAGACTCTGGAGGATGGGATCTCCGCTTCCTCAGACTTTAGTGTGCTGGAAACCCCCTCACAGTTTCGGGTAAGTATTTTGAATTTGGATTAAAGCAGATGTAGGTGGGTAAGGTGTAAAGTTCTCCCCGCCACCCATGTAGGTGAATTCAGTGTTTTATTGCATTGCTTTCTCTGTGGGTGGGGAAAGGCGGCTTCGTATCTTTGCCCTGGAGTTCAGGGTTCAGCAGTCTGGATCACGTGATTCAGCACCTCTACTGACTTTCAAGAAAGGTACTAAAGAAACTTCCTTTAAAGCAAGAGCAGCTCCCCTGCACTGAATACCTCTCTTATGAGGTCTTGGGAAACTGAGTTGGAGAATGTGGATTTCACTCTCACAGAATCTTGTCCCTTGTGAAGGAGTAATTGTAAGGACCATGGCTGACAGGAAGTTCTTCCAGAGGTGAGAGGGAAGGCAGGAGAAAGGAAGTTAGAAGCATACAGTAGGAACGATTCCTCCCAAGTGTGGAGTAGGCAGCTCTCAGAGTCCCCATCCCCACCCCTTAAACCAGCGGTTCTCAACCAGTTGGTTGTGATTGTTTTGGGAGTCTAATGACCCTTTCACAAGGAGTCGCCTAAGACCATTGGAAATACCAGGTTGAGAACCAGTGCCTTAGACCATTTGTAGTGAGTTCCATCAGATAGTTAATCTGCTTCCAGGAGTGCCTCTGCCAGAAACTTTCCCATCAGTCTAAAGGTCTGCTAGGGCACTGCCTAGACTGTTCTTGATCTACAGACTGAACAGAACAGTGCCGAAAGTTGTCAGAAGCAAATTCTTTGCCGAAGCCAGATCACATGGAAGACATGTCTGATTTGACCTTCTCTCCTCCCTTCTAGAAATTGCTGTTCTCCCTTGGAGGTTCTTTCCTCTACTATGCAGATCACTTTAAACTGTACAGTGGATTCTGTGCCAACCACATTAAAGTACAGAGGGTTCTAGAACGAGGTGAGTTGTTTATCCCCTTTACAGCGCTTCCTTTAACTAACTGTTAATGAGGGATAGGTCTGCATCCAGAGAGTTAAACACAGATTTTATGGTTTGTCCTCCTCTCTTGATAAAAGTGAGAGGGAGAGTTTTCTTTATTCGCAGTGGTGGTGGTCGTGGGCAGGTGGGGTCCGAGCTTTGTCGTGTGTCACTTCGATGGTTTTGTTGTTGTTTTGTTTTTGCTTTTCCTGTGAAGACATTACAACCACAAGCCTTGGATGAGTAGAGAAGAATGCATACCGTCTTTTATTTTCTATAATCCTATTAACTTTCTTAGGCCCGTGGAGCTATAACCCCCCCCCACCCCCCCACCCCCCGCCCCCCGCCATCAAACTTCCAGGAGGCACATAACTAAGGTGGCTTTCTTGGTGGAACTGGGAAAAAAAACGGCCTCCCAGAGGCTGTCCGCTCTCCCACTGTCATGACGGTGACATGGCGACCTACTCCATGTTCATGGAGCGTGTGAACAGGTTTCTTCTCCAATCTCGGGTTTAATGTTTCTACAGAAGCAGCTTAAACCCATTTGGTTTAAATGCAGAACTTCACAGTAGAACCAGACATTTCAAGTCAAATAAAAGAAGAAGAAAGAATACAAAAAACCAAACTGAACCAAAAAAACAAAAACAAAACAAAAAAACCCAAAAAACCCAAACAACAACAACCCCACCCCCCACCCTCCCATAAAAAAACCAACCCATTTCTTGGAATGCTTCAAATGACTGTGAGCTGCCAAAATCCATCTTCTCTGGCCACTTTGAATGAAGGACCAAGTGCACCTGCTCTTCCTCTCTCACACACCTTTGTATGGATGGTGTAGAGTAAAACAAAAACCACCAACTCCAACCTGTCCTTCACCATAAGCTGAAGGATCATCTTGACACCTACGTGGTCTGGCGATCAGTGTCATCTGTGTGCTATTGATTTTACCCTTGAGATGTAACCTAAATGAGGGCATTTCTTCACCCAAACTGGTTGGACTCTAAATGGCCGGTCTGCCAACGGCAACCAGGGGAACCCAGTGTGATGGGCTGCCCGCTGCCCGATCACATATGTGCCTGTCATAACACTGACACAGGATAGAGGCAGTCCGTGTTGCTCAGGGACCCTCCTGCCAGCCATACTTGGTGGGAAGCACTGTAAGCAGGTCTGGTCTTCTTGGAGCTGTGTGGTGAAGGCTTCAAAGGTGGGGTGACACTACTTTTCAACAGTGTATAGAGTAAGTGCCAGGGCAGGAGGGTTAATGCTTTTCTTGTAATGGAAGCCCGTCTTTAGGCCACCTAGACTGATTGTGGGTACACAGGGTGTACACAGTACTACACTGTGACTTTACATCCTTCTCTAGACAGTGGACTGTAGCCTCTACCATCCCAGCTCTGTGAGTGGCGTGACAAAGACACCACTTGCTACTCTTTTCTACTCTGGTACATACAACTGTGTACTTGACCCACGGATGCACTTGGTTTTATTATTGAGTGACATTAGGAAGGACTATAGAAATACGTAAAGTTTCACTGGAAGATAACATAATACGGTCTAATCCATCCCACCATGGTCTCCTAAGGATCTTTTATCCATTGGTTGCAGCTAAAACCGACAAGGCCTTCAAGGCTTTTCTGGATGCCCGGAATCCCACCAAGCAGCATTCTTCCACGTTGGAGTCGTATCTCATCAAGCCCGTTCAGAGAGTGCTCAAGTATCCTCTGCTCCTCAAGGAGCTGGTGTCACTGACTGACCATGAGAGTGAAGAACACTATCACCTGACAGGTAAGGCTGGAGGGGAGGCTGCTGGTCTTCAAGCTTGGCCAAGGGTGCTAGCTGGCTGTTCAGAGCTCGTCCCCAGGAATCCCCCCAGGTACTGTAACTGCTCGTCTTAGTTACAGCTTTTCCATAAGAAAACAGCTCAATGTAGCCGTCCTCTGAGGTGCTCAGTGTACACTGACACTCACAGAGCTATGTCTCCCTCCTCTTCTGGGTGCTGGGACTAAAGGTGTACATCACTACACCTGGCTTACAGGGAACCTCGCAGTGAGGTTGCTCTTACTAAATTGGTCAAGAGGGATGATTTTGATTTAAAATTTTCAACTAATGTAATTTAGGACTATCAAGTTGAAGTAGAAGACCACAGGTCCCTTGGCGAGCGAACAGGGCTGTAAGAACACTTCACTGAGTTTCCCCTGTCTTTCCTATGGCCTTGGCTGTGCTACAGCATAGGCTCATGTTTGCTGTGTGGGCTGCTGCCCCCTTGTGGAGATCGCTGAGCAGTGCTCAGATCCAACGACAGGCATCCAGAGGCAATTGGTACCCTGATGGCTGGTGTCTCCCAGGGGATGGCTGCAATGGCTGGCCTGAGGTACAGTTTGACAATAGCACCCCAGGCTCTGGAGATGAGAGCTAAGTGTCCCCTAGGCTCAGAGAGAAAGTGATTCGTTTCCCACGTATTAAAGCTAGCAAGTCTAGTTGAGCCTACAACAACATTCCCAGACAGAAGCAGGTTAGTTGCACTGAGAATAATCACTGAGAAGAATATAAAGAAAACTTGTTTTTCCAATGTACACATACTTTGGTATCATAACCAATAAAGCCAGGATTTTTTTTTACATGAATGCTAAATTCATGATACGAGTAAATGATATAAATTGCAATTACTCCTCTGTTCCTCGTATGCCCCTTGCCCAAGTTATAGACAAATAGCGCGTATAATGCAGACAACTGAGCTTGCAGTTAGGTACTCGTGATTTGCAGACATCAGAAGTGTTGCACTTTCTCCTTGAACTGGAAAGCCCAACTCTAGGCCTATGTGTTTGAAGCAGGTGCGAGCACTGAGCCTCTCCTCTTGCCCTCTGACGTTGTAACTGAACAACTGTGCTGGATTCCTAACCTGTCAGGTAGTTGTAGAGGAGATGATGAATGGAAAAGCAGTCCCCTGGAGGCTGGACGTGTTGGGTTGGATTCTGGTGCCACGACTCATTTTTTCTCTAGAACTCTGTTTTATGGTATTGGTTACAGTCATTGTGTTCTTTGGGGGCACATAAAATGACATGGAGCTGGGCCAAGGTTAGCTTTATTAGTGGCACTTTTCAGTCTCCTCATTTCTGAAAGGATTTGAGGCAGAGGACAGTCTGACTACCTTCGACTGGAACACCTGCATTAAATGGGGCTGTACCTCAATCCTGTTACCATTTGTTGAGAGCTGGACTCCCATGTTGGCATTTGATGGGACTTAGAATAAGCAAGCATGCTCTCATATTTTTTTCAGAAGCACTAAAGGCCATGGAAAAAGTAGCCAGTCACATCAATGAGATGCAGAAGATCTACGAGGATTACGGGACAGTGTTTGACCAGCTGGTGGCGGAGCAGAGCGGCACAGAGAAGGAGGTCTGTGGGCTCTGGACTGAGCAGCTTCAGGCCTGGGTGGACGAGCTTAGGGTGACTTCCAGAGCAGTTAGTGCTTAGACTTTCCTGGGGGAGACAAAGCTATTGTTTGCTCTTAATATATAAAGTAATTATACAGTTTATAGAGAAATGTAACAAAGAATGTATTAAACCAGTCTAACAGTGTAACCGTGTCATGTTAGCATTGTATGGAGGCAACAGAAACACCAGAGCTGACTTCCCCCCACCTCCCTCCTTTCCTTTGGGAGTGGAGTTGTAGGTCCAGAAACTAGAACCCAGGGAAGGCTGGCGCTTGTTCCTTTCTGGTGACCCTTCTGTTCTGGCATCGGATAGAGTGATTACCTGCTTACTCAAGCAGACCCAATGATCAGTGACATCCTGCAGTTTGTGTATTTTCACTTTTGTGTGGTTGCTAAACTTAGAACACTGAGCTTTTAAAGCACATATAAGAAGTAGAAAGTGGTAGGAACTGAAAAGGGACAGAACTTTTTATTTATTTTTTTAAGTTTAGGTCAATTAGGTGTATTTTATTAGCAGCCTTTATGTAGTTTATCGACCTGAAGTACATGCTAAGTTAAACAGACTCCCTAGATGACCATGGCTTCCGTGGCAGAATTGTCACTCATGTAAGTGTGCACTGAAGCAAAAAGCTACCACTTCTTATTAGTTAACAGTCCTGCAGCCCCCCAGCTCTTTGGTAGACTGAGGCAGAATTGCAGTACCAAAGCCTGCCTGGGTTTCAGGGTAAGTTCAAGGTCAGCCTAAGAAATTTAAAAGGACCCAGTCTCAAAACAAAAAAATAAAAAGAGGCCCAGGCCAAGGATGTGGCTCAGTGGTAAAACCCTGGTCCAGCAGGCAGGATGCATAAACCATCCCTATTGCTAATATTATTAATAGGGGTGCAGCCTGATTCTTGGCTCACATTTACAGGCATTCCACCACTTCACACTGTGCTGATGGAGAGAGACTATATAAACTAAACAGTATGCATGTACATTTTAGCAATGAGCACATGTATACAATGCTGTGTCTAACACCAAAAAACTTCCTGGTTTCCACATCTTTGTTTCTTGTCTTTAAAATGTAGGTGACAGAGCTGTCCATGGGGGAACTTCTGATGCACTCTACGGTTTCCTGGTTGAATCCGTTCCTGTCTCTAGGAAAAGCCAGGAAGGACATTGAGCTCACAGTATTTGGTTGGTATTCCTTCCAGATGTCTTAACAGTAGCAAAGAGCTTAACACTACCGTTCTTGCTGACTCCTGGTTTTGGGGAGTTGGGAAGATGCTGCCAGGGGAAGCCCCTCATGAGGTGGTTTGGAGACCTGCCATCTAAACAGTGCTACATTTCAAACCCTCTTCCTTCTCACCCAGAACTGGGAGAGCACGTAGGTAGTATGTTCTCACTGAGACCTAGATGCCATGGCCTAGGCTGTCAAGACAACAATGGATAAACAAATGCCAGGGCCTACTTTCCTAAGGAGGCCCTCTGCAAGTTCAAGTCAGACAAGGCAAAGTAGGTGTTAAGGCAGTAGAATTTCAGAGGCATGAATTTCAAGTACCTTGTTCTCAGAAAGCACCCAGCTCTAATTTAACCTTGGAAGAGTTTGCAGAGAATAACAAGACCTTTCTTTTTCTTTAACTCTCTTTAGTTTTTAAGAGAGCTGTCATACTGGTTTATAAAGAAAACTGCAAGCTGAAAAAGAAACTGGTAAGAACAATGAATTTCAATTAATACTGCCTTTCCATAGCTCTCCTGTGCTGTACTGAAAAGCTTGCTAAGAATCATGGCCTCACTGTCCAACAGAACCTAACGTCATCTGTTTTATTCTGTTACACTTTATTATAAAGCACTTACAAATAAATAAAACATCACACCCCAAGTCTACGAGGCTCGACGAACTTGTACAGTTCAAATAGCATTAGGAATAGAAGCTTTGGAGCTTTGCAGTAAACTTTACACATTCAGTGCTAGCTATCCACCATCAAAACCAAAATACTCATGACAGAATTAGAACTAGAAAAACAATTAGCTTTATATCCTCTTCATAACTTGAATATGTTACTTGCACTCAGTCCTTCCTAATTCCCTATAGTTTAGCCTTTCCTGTTCTTTTCATGTTATATTATACTCAGATGTAATTTTTACATAAATACATACATACATACATACATATATACATATGTACAAATACTGCTGGCTAGATTCTACATATGAGAACATTCAGTTTTTCCTGAGATCGAGTGACCCCATTTAATATTTACTTTCTAAGTCTATCCACTTTAGTGTAAATGTTTAATATCATTTTTCTTTGGGGCTGAGTGTAGCACCCCCTGCCCCAAGTTTTCCTTACTCATTCATCTTTTGATGGACAATTAGTTTGATCCCAGTTCTTTGCCACAGTGAATAAAGCGGCAATAAACATGGGAGTACACACATTTCTATGGTGGGCTACTGAGTTCTCTGCACATATGCCCAGAGGAGGAATAGTTGTCCATCTGTTTTAGAAGATGTTACAACAAACACCTATGTGAGGTCGAAACAGAAAACTTTTATTCCCTGATAGTAATAGGACATGTGGTTCCATACACACAGAGGTCTACGTTTTGGCTTTAGAGTAATTTTTCCTTTGATTCTGGAGACTGCAGGAAGGCAAGGCTGCCATCTTGGCAGAGACAGGGAACCTTGTGTTCCATGAACTCTCTCTCACTTTGGCACAGTCCTAGACCCAAGCCTGGGAGGCCTTTGAGAACTGGGTGTGTACCTGGTTTGTAGGCATCTTAGGTACCCACAAGAGTCCTGCACACACATCAAGATACCTCCGTCCACTGTACACATGACTGTAACCTCTTCCTGGTGGTCTCTCACGTTGCAGCCCTCCAATTCCCGGCCTGCTCACAACTCTGCTGATTTGGAGCCATTTAAATTCCGCTGGTTGATTCCCATATCTGCGCTTCAAGTTAGACTGGGGAACACGGCAGGTAAACACTTTGGGGAATGCGATGACAAGAAACATTTCCATGTGCTTTTCATTCATGTGGGATGGAAAAATAAGAAATGTTAACACGATTTCTGATAGGCAGGAACGATTTATTTGAGCTCATGGGTTTCGGTTCATGGTATAGTGACAGCTGAGTACATTATAACAGGAGCGTGTGCTGGCAGACATCTGTCCGCTCAGTGGTGGACAGGAAGCAGAGAGGAAGGCAGGAAGTGGGTGAGGGCCTTAGTGACCGAGAGCAGACGTTCTCTGACCTCCCATCCCCCCCTAGGTCCAATCTACAGCTCCCACCCTTTCTCCCTCAGGTTTGTAGTGCACATGCATGGGATTGGGGACATCTTCAAACCATTGCACCTGGGGTCACTTTTGCATGTATTTTACTTTTCAGAGAGAAAAAAAATGAGAACTGGGTTGTCTTGGTGTTTCTCCACAATCTTTTGGAAGAAACCAAGTAGGACTATGGTGGCCTTTGATGGCCTCTGCATGGTTTCTTCACTTTTACAGTCAACAACTGTCAACATTTCCTTTTTGCTGTAGGCTTTGATACCCTAAAATTAAACAAAGTTCCACAAATTTATATCTTATGAACATAGACATACTAGAAAATTCCTTAATGTTAAGAGTACTACAAATAAATAAAGAAAAACAAAAACAAAAAAAAACCCAAAACCCTTGACTTTGAACAATGTTCCGAGGACCTTCTAGAAGAACTAACTGGCAGGACAGCCTTTGATGATAGAGACCTACAGGCTTAAGTGGTTCTGCCAGAGGTACTTTCTGTTTTTAAGAATGTTGACTGCAAGGGACGGAAGGGGGCTCTGTCACCTCAAGCTCCTGAGCAAATCCTCCTGTTTCAAGAGGGGGAAGGAACTGGAACTAGGTAGCTGAGGCAAGATGCCTGCCACAAATTCAAGGACAGCCTGGGCTACAGTGTGAGATCTTGCCACACACACAACAGAAGCAAAAAAAAAAAAAAAATCCACAACAAAAACTACCACCACCAAACCAAACAGGCACCTCCAAGGAGGGATGGAGAATTTCAGCCCAAGTTTTGTAGCTATCTGTTACTATTTCAGAGTGTGCGGTGGAAGAAAATGAAGAGACAGACCACCTCTGGAGGTTTGAATTGTCGATACCCAAGTATCCTCATCTGTAGGACTTTGGCAAAGTTGTGGACTCTTGTTTCTGCTTCCTTTTCCCCAGGGACTGAAAACAATTCCACGTGGGAGCTGATTCACACCAAGTCGGAAATTGAAGGGCGGCCAGAAACCATCTTTCAGTTGTGCTGCAGGTACTTGCCTTGACACACGCTCTGAGACTTCATCGTGTCCCTTTGAAGGGGACTTAAGGGGCTGAAGAGATGGCTAGAAGCACTTGCTGCTCTTCCGCAGGACTTGGGACTGGTTCCCAGCACCCATGTTTTGTGGCTTACAACCACTTGTAACTCTAGCTCTGTGGGATCTGACCACCTCTGGTCTGCTCAGCACCCCCAACCCCCAACATGGAGTACATATATAGACACACACACAATTACACACAATTTTTTTTTAAACTGTGTGTGTGTGTGTGGAGGGGTATGTTTTTGGTGCCCTCCTGAATTTTGGTATGAGGGCACAGCCTCACCTTAAAAAGGGCAATGGTAGTGCAAACAGAATACGTTGATCAGACATACTTTAAGTCAGAAAAGCCAGGCACACATTGGTGGGATACCTTGCTAGCTTCTGAGGGGCACGGCAGATCTGGCCAGGGCTTTATCCCCAGGAAGGCCTACAAAGAAGCAGGAAGACAGTGCGTACTCTTTCTTTTCTTCCCCCAGTGACAGTGAGAGCAAAACCAGCATTGTTAAGGTGATTCGTTCTATTCTGAGAGAGAACTTCCGGCGCCACATAAAGTGTGAGTTACCATTGGAGAAGACATGTAAGGACCGTCTAGTACCTCTTAAGAACCGAGTTCCTGTTTCAGCCAAATTAGGTGAGAACTTTGTCAGCCCTGTGTTTTAAGGAAGAAAACATCATGAGGTTGTAATACAGCTGTAACTTAAATTTGCCAACGATCAAGAACAACTTCACTTCCTCTTAAGAGAACCATGCCTCTTGCCCTGTCTACCTCTCAGAAATGCCCACCTTCAGCCCTAAACCCCTTCTCCCACCGGCTGGCACAATGCAATGCAGACTCACCTTTCCGTTTCTTACTCTAAGATAAACAGGAGTCTAGGGGCTTTGCTTACTCTGCAGGGTTCCTAGTTCTAGGCTTCCTGAAGGTCAATACTTAATTGGTTCAGAGACAGGATAGACTCGTTCTTATGGGATCACTGCCTGCAGGTCAGCAGCCTAGATTATACTGTTCTTAGTCTTTCTGCTTACTTTCCAAATTTAGCATTTTCTTTTGATTCTTCCTTTAGAATTTTTTTTCCTAGTGGTGCTAAGGATTGAACCCAGGACCTTTTGATAGATGCTAGTTAGGCTTTCTACGACTGAGCCATCTCTCTGAATTCTTTGTAATCTTATAGGGCACACACAGTCTCCCTCTCTCTCTCCCTACCCCAGACCAATTTGATCTTTCCACATCTGCATGCATTCTAGGCTATTGTCAAGATATTCTGTGGTCATCACAACTAACGTGCTAATGGCTCATAGAAACACCTAAACTAAGAATTCCTTTTCCAATTCTAGAGAATCAGTCAATCTCCCCCAGGCCCCCTCCGTGAGTAAAATGCTCCCAACGTTAACTCTCTTAATGATTATAAATTCCAGCACAGTGCTCAAGAGAGGTAAGGACATTTTTCAGGTTCTAATGGAGCATCTAGGGAAATAAACAGGGAAACTGTGTGTAGAGGTGTGATATAATATTTTCAGATTACAAGGTAAAAGAATGTAACCTAATTTTTTATTAGTGATTAACTATTCAAAAATGAACTCATTGGCAAACTAGTAACTCTGGCCCTTATGGTAGTTGGTACTTTATTGTTCTATCTGTATGATAAAGCTCAGGGAATCTAAAGAAAACAGCTGAATCCCAACTTCATTTCAGACACGCCTATGGGCGTGGCTAAGTGGGCACAGTGCTGGACCAGCATGCATTAAACGGGGTGTGGTGGTGCACACTGGGGTCGCAGCACTCGAGTAGAGGCAGAGTTTGCCTGTCCTCAGCTACAGAGCGAGTTTGAAGCCAGCCGGAGACCCAACAACAAAACCCTAAAGACATCCGTAAATTCATGGTTTGACATCAGTGGTTTTCCCACCCACTCGCCGTAATAAAATCTTCACAGAAGTGTCATCCCTGAGACCCTAACTCTACATTGTAGCCTCTGTTCCTGTGTCATATGGAGAAATGTGCTTTTTTTTCTCGGTAGCCTCATCCAGGTCTCTGAAGGTCCTCAGAACATCCTCCAGTAGCGAGTGGCCCGGCGAGTCCAGCAAGGGGAACTCACTGGACTCGGACGAGTGTAGCCTGAGCAGCGGCACGCAGAGCAGCGGCTGCCCAGTGGCCGAGAGCAGGCAAGACTCCGAGAGCGCCGTGCTGGAGAAAGACGCTCAGGAGGGCCTGGAAGAGTTTCCCGATGGGCTCATCAAAGAGAGCGACATTCTGAGTGACGAAGATGAGGACTTCCACCACCCTCTGAAACAGGGCAGCCCTACCAAGGACATTGAGCTCCAGTTCCAGAGACTGAGAATCTCTGAGGAGCCCGACATGCACCCGGCAGGGCAGCAGCCTCTCCCGGGGCCAGGCGAACAGCCCAAGCTGGTCAGGGGCCACTTTTGCCCCATTAAACGAAAAGCGAACAGCACCAGGAGGGGCAGAGGAACTTTGCTCAAGGCGCAGACTCGGCACCAGTCCCTGGACAGCCACTCGGAAACGGCCAGCATTGATCTAAATTTGGTTCTGGAGAGAGAATTCAGTGTCCAGAGTTTAACGTCAGTCGTTAATGAGGAGTGTTTTTATGAAGTGCAGAGCCACGGCAAATCATAGTACCACTGCTGTGGTGTGGTTCCAATGCTCATTTGTTTTCAAATTGGTGGAAAATAGAAACTTCAGGAAAACTATTCATGTTTGGGTTTTATGCAGTATCTATTTTCCACAAAACCTGTAAAGATTTAAGTTATTTTAATTTATTGTGAATCAGAAAACTAGATTTAGTTGGTCAGAATCTGTAAATTACTAGCTTCTATCCCTTTTGAGCAGGAATCAAATGATTTAGTCTTGTAATAAAATTGCATTCCAATTTTTTAAGTTATGTGCTTTTTTCCTTGGTAGCCTCACTGGACTGGGATGCCTGAGCAGTGGCTGCCCAGTGGCCGAGAGCAGGCAAGACTAACAGCACCATGCTGGAGACAGTTGTGATTAATAGCTTTTAAAAGGGCCCCTCCCCACAGTCCTTTGGGCATTTTCTTTAAGCTGTTTTTGCTTTATTTAAAGCACATTTAAGTTATTTTTACATGGTTTAGGGGCACAATGTACAGATATTTCATTTTAGAAGGTTGTAATAAATGCTGTTTTTACTAAACATGTCGTATCTATGCAGTATATATGTATTAAAGGAAGGCTTGCACTGTATCTCCTTGGTATTTATTTTCTTACCAAGCTGACTGGTACATGGCACGAGGTCATCGGTATTTGTCTTTACAGAGTGCTAGGGAAGCACATACGTGTGTGGAGACCCACACTGTGGAGATGGACTGTCAGGCGGGAGCCCTAAGACAGCAGTTAGAACTTGCAGCTTTCTGAGTCACCATCTTTTTCTTGGTCTTTCCTTCTCTTTTGCTTGAGCTCCTCTCTGAAGTTATAAGCAAAGAGCTGTGGGTCTTCATCACACAGTTTTCTGTACACATCACACAAACTCTTAAAATGCATGAGCGAGAGGTGGGTGGGCCGGAGAGTTGGATCGACGTCCGCCAACTGTAACAGCCTTCCAGTGCTTTCTAGGCGCTGCGCTTCAGGGAATAGCATTCTGAAAGGAGAGTGGGGGAGGGGAGAATTTGACTTGAATTACGTCAGTCATGATATATCTTTGTGTCAACTTCAAAATGGCATCAGTAGATGCCAGAGGCTTGGGTTTTGGGGCCTCTTGGCTCCTCAGGTGTGACTCTGGAGGCGGCCTAAGCTAAGACTTGAAAGGTTTGTCCACAAAAGGAAAACTACCTTCCCAAGGTAAAACGAAACACATTTGATATGCCTCATTTTAGTAAAAGCTCTATTATATATCTTATGTAATAACTTTCTGATTTTGGTTCTCTATAATCTGGATGTGTTAAAGTCTTCAAACCTTACTACAAAAAGAATGACTCATTTTGCAAAGTGCTGTTGATCTGTTCTAAAAACAAGTAATTCTCAATCACCTTTAAAACTCAAAAGTATCTATTTTAAATTTCATTTAATTAAACCAAGTCAACTATTTTTTGAGTTATATGCTTGAAACCCTGCAAAAGTGTGCCTGGACTTTGACCAAGGGGCGTGGCAGGAGCCATGGTAGGTAGAGAATAGTGTCCTTTCAGCTTGATGGTACCTAACACAAACTCCCCAGTGCTTAAGGTGAGGTGACTTAGATCAATGAGTTCAGCTTCAGGGTAGAGTGTGTCATACCTGGGACTACTTTGTGGTATATGTTGTGACTGAAAAATATCAACAAGTATCCTTCAGAATGTATTTCCATATTTGGTCCATATCTGTACAGAGGAAGGTGCACTGAAATGAATAGGGCCCATCACTTAGTTTGTGAGAAGAGGGTTTGCCTTGGAAACAGTAGGACCAGCTTTAGGATAGACCAATTTCAGGGCTTCCAAAAGTAAGATGTACTTTTTGTGATGCCTACAACCTCCAATTAGAGCTAGCAGGTATAGGTTTATGAGTTATACTTTAAAACTAGGGTCAACAAAAGGCAGGCTGATTCACAACACTCATCAGCAAAAATCCTTTAAGAGGGTTTTATGAGTTGCTTTGGTCCAGGATGCAGCTGCCTCAACACACTAACCTACATTTCCTACATCCTTACAGATTACCAAAATGGATCTAAGTCTTAGGGAATGAACAATGTGCTGAGCCCTTTAAGCAGCTATATGTTGACTATATGAAGTAGAAGTTTTAAATACTGCCTCTTCTTCATTCTTAACTGACTATAATTGGGCCTAACTAAACATTGTAAAACCTACTAGATAAAAAGTAATTGGTGTGGTTGCTGCAGGGCCATGACTCAGACTTACTTTTCTGGAGGTGCCATGTGCCTGTGTGGAGCTCGAGCCTGAGAAGAGAAGAGCTCCCTGCTGAGTGAAGGGGGAAGATGCGCACTATGGGGGCATTATGGCTGCTAAGAAGTCATGTTTGCTTTCTAGATCTCAAGTGCGTCCTTAAGGGTCAGAGACAGCAACTCCTACCAACAGAGTCCTAACAGAAGCCAAGACCTTCTTAGCAGCAAGTCAGCAAAAACTTTAGACTTGTGGGTTTTGGGCTATATTTAAGACAAAACCAAACCTATATATGGCATCTAAGGCAAACCCAGGGCGTTTCCTCAGTGGTGGTGACATGCTGCTGACTACAGGACCTAAAGTAAGAGTCAGAATCATATGTGCCTTTTAAGTGCCATAAAGTCAAAAAGGATTCTTACCCAAGCCCTCGGTGGCAATATTTCCTTCGGAACTGAAACACATTCTGGACAACTTTTTCTACCAGCTTGAATGGCTGCTTGATCTTGGGCTCTATCAAGGGCGTAAGGTGCACCACTCCAACATCAACCTTCATTAAGAACAATCATGAAAATCAAATATATCACCGTATGGCACAATGTGATCAAGCTTTCCCAGTATTGAGGATCAAGTCCAGGGCTTCTTGCATGCTTGGCCATCAAATGCTCTAGCACCAAGCTCTGTCCCTTGCCTTGAACAATTTATCTTTGAAAACCACAGGAGCACGAGCACTCCAGTTCTCATGAGCCCTTCAGTGCCTGTATTTTCTCTGCACACAGAAGCAGCAAAGTTTTGGATGGCTATAGAAATACCAGCATCTATCTATAATGGTGTCTACTACCAGACCAGGGCCCGATGGTCACTACTTCAAAATGTATAATTACAATGGCCTTTAAAGCCTATCTGGATAACTGTCAAGGCAGGAGGGAGTTGGCTGTGGGCATCTTAGCTTCTGAAGAGTAACATAATTCACAGTAGCAGTGCTGATGCAGGGGTCCCCAAGGACCACTTAGAGCTGAACTCCCCAGAAAGGGACGACTGGGACACCAGTCATGTTAGGTACAGATACTATTTGGCCAGACTAAGTTCATGTGCAGAGACCACATGGGCCCAGACTTTCGGTAGCAACATTACATGCACCAGGAGGGAGAGGCTGGATGGATATGGAGGACAGTTTTTAACACATCACTGTTGGACAATGTTTAAGCTGCTACCAGCTGTTGAGGTGGTTTAATTAGCAGACAACTAGCTTTTCAAGCATATGTAGTAAAAGATTTACCTCTAGCCTTTTCCAAAAACGGACTCATTATGAATGAATCATTGAGAATTATCACTATAACAGGAAAAATGGGAAGACAGGGAGAAATAGGTTCAACACAGCCACTGAGATGCCCAGCAGAGGTTACACGAACCGAAGCCTCTCTAACTGAATAAACCCTGGCCTCGGGCACTGTTAACTTGCTCCAGAGGTAAAGGAAGCACTACAATTTAGGCAGGTGGGCAGTGCTGCTGCTTTTCAAAAGAAAATCTCTTCCCCAGTCCCATTCTGGCAATCATCTTCTCTTAGGATGCTTGTTTCCCAAAGTTCTTGTGGTTGCATAACTCCTTTCAAACTGCCAGCAGCATACTGGCTGGGAGGACACTGGCTTGTTTTTAAGTGAGAGGAAAGTAAGAGGCTAAGATGTAAGGCCTGAAAGAACAGAGAGAAGACAAGCTTGGCCTCAGGGGACTAGGCTCCCTGGGCGCCACAGCAGTGTTTCCACAGCCTCAACTGCCTCGCTCGCCAGCCAGCTCAGAGCTTCCTCTCGGTGAACACCACTGATCCCGTTGCTAAAGGTTCAACATGCAGCTATACCAAATGGCTGTAACTGGCAGTAGATCTTTGACCACAGGGGCAGTGTGGTTGGACACACAAGAGTGAAACTGTCCATGGGAAGGCCTTTCTAAACCAACAGGCTCCGAAATGTCCACCAAATTTTAGACTTCTTTGATGATTTTTATGGTGAACAGTTGTTAAGAACACTAAGTACAACATTAATTGTTTTTAATAACTTTCCCTCCCCTGCCCTCCCTCCCTAATAACATTTAATAACACGTTTCAACTGTGTTAAGTCGCTCTGTCAATTCCTCGTTAACATACACTTCCTGTAAGACTCTTGGACCTGCACAAAAGAAAATGAGGTGGTTTGTAGTTACAGAGAATTGTAAAGAGGGAGTTGTGGAGATAGCGTGAGGGTTTTAGATGCTGGTAAGAAGAAAAGCTGGTTCACTCTTAGGGCACTCTCTGGAAGGAGCAAGGGACATACGTCGGGGAAGAGAAGCAGCCAAGATGTGCCATAATGACTGTCAAAGACATCCGAATTTGCACAAACTCTGACGTGCAAGCATTGTCATTCTGGCAGGGTCCTAGAGCATCTTCTATCCTTCACCCTATGCTGTCATTCTGTGACCCCCCTGTACCCGACAACATCCACCCTCACTGGGCTCCTGCCCTGCTTCTCTCTCAGCCACCCTCTTGAATCACCTCCAATGTTTTTCACCCAATTCTCCCAAATATGCAATCAACTCTAATAAGTTCTTTTATTAGAAAGTGTGCACATTCAACAATCCAGTGGTCTCAAGTTACCTTTCAGCAACAAAACTAATCAAAACCCAAACAACAAAACAGCATGAGATAAAAATTTAAGCTTTCATCCAACCTGGGAGTATGAAAGTGTCAAAACACTGTAAGATCCAAACACTACTAAGACTAAAGGTACGAGTTCAGGGAAAGATGCACTGATCTTCCTATGTATGAAGCTGCCACTCACAAAGGTATTCTTGGATTTTATAAGTAGACTTCATCCTACTGCTTAATCCCATTCGTTTGCGATCCAGTTTGTGCTTGTTAATACAGGAAACTCCTGATGCTTAGTTTGTTTAAATCACCTTAAAATGCTACAGAACTGTAACAGCATCCTATGTAAGCTAACAGACTTCTAGGGTTTGAATAATACATATTCTGGTACCTAGTTAAGTTGGCATTGTGTTAGGCTGAAAGAAAATTCCCATTCACAAACGTAATGGCAGAACTCTAAAACTCACTGGCAGAGAGCTCAGTCAGCAGCCATCCCGCACTGGGGAGGACCACTCCTGTTCACCTTCTCTGCTCACTCCTGTAAAAGCATTTCTTGAAATTACTCTGAGTGATAGAGGCCCTTTTCTCTAAAAACCACATCGAAAGAGTAGTTGGTAACTATGGTAACAGATACAAAGTGCTTTTTAGTTATAATTGAACACTTATTTAATACAGCCATTATGTTTTTCTCTTGAATCCTAAATCTTTTGAGTTAAAATTAAAAAAATCAGGAAAAAAGCTAGATACACTTAACATACTCTCGCTGGCTGCGGCTCACAGGTATTCAGCTGCTATTGACTGCTTCCCTCCCTCAGAAGCCTGCACAGCACCTTCTCGTCCTATGACAGCCAGTGCTCAGGGAGAAGACTTTCTAGTCAGGTCCGGTGTGCATCCTCTGTGTCTTGTTCCGGAGTGCATAGTGTCTTTAACAATAGAGACTTAACCTTCAACCTCTGAGAAGCAACCGAGGGCAACGGCAATAGCCTCTATTGTTTTGTGAGTCTCGTGGCCTCCCTTGAATAAGAACTTGAAAAGGGGTTTATCGAGCCTGATAGTTAGGCTTTTGTTAGATGGTTTCTGGCTCTTGGGAGTGGACCAGGTGGGGTAACTGTATTTGAACTACAGATTGATGGCAGCATGGCGTGATAACTCCAAGGATGCAGCAGTGGCACTCATGTGTTGGTGGTGACCAACAGCTGTCTAAGGCCTGTTCAACAGGAGGGAGTCATATGTGGTACTAGAAACCTAGTCGATTACTTAGGGGCAGTGATGTCATGGATGCCAATATGCAATACACTATCACTACTTTACTAAAACAGCGTAATTCCTAAGTGCATCCAAATGTCCTCACACCCACTGTAAGTGCAGCTCTTACCCTCATCAAAGAAACTTCCTTTTGCAACAGAGACTTTTGCAATAGAAAACCACAACTGGTCACCATGTAAAGATAAGTGATTTTGGAGTTCTTAGCTTCAATTGATACAGCTGCAACACCCCCCAGCACCGGAAGCTCAGGAAACATCTCAGGAGAGGGGCAGGGAGACTCTAAGTCAGAGGATCAGGAAACCTGCTGTAAGACTGGGGTCTTGTAGAGATGACAGAGAAGCCTCATCTATGATACCTCAAAAATATGCCTGCTGGAACAAGCCCTGAAGAAGTATATTTCCAACAGACATGTTAGCGTGAAGGGGGATACCTTATGTTATCCCACTAATCTACAAAGACCTAAAGAATGCCAAGAGCTGGAGAAATACTCTTCCCTTCTAATTGGTTATCCAAATACCAAGTGGTCAGCCCTGGAATCATATACATATAAGCAACACTAAATGGACCTGGCAGGTTGTATTTATGTATTTAGGTGCACCTGTGTGTATGTGGACACACAGGTGTACACATGTAGATGTACACATACACACACAGTTACACATACACCAACAAAGGAAAAGACAACATGACTTTGAGAGGGAACAAGAAAGGAAGGTGTACAGGAGGAAGTAGAGGGAGGAAAAGGAAGAGGAAATGATGTTGACTTTAATTAGAGTGAAGGGCCCTGTGGGAGTCCATGGAGTCCTGAGTATATCACTTGCATGAGCACAGCCATGTCAAGGACCCCAGTGCCTCAGACTCAATGGGAAGGCAAAGCCTTCCCCTTTGTCCCTTGCAGTGGAAGGATAATGAAAGTCCTTTACAGGTTATTAACAACTGACCTTCCTTTTAGCTAAACTCTGTGTGCACAAAAACTATAATCAACCCCAGCTTCTTCCTCCCATAGGACTTCAACCTTAAACTGCTCCCTACAGAGACCTCCTAGTGAGATTAGCTGACCTGCTTCCTCTTCTGTGATAAGCCTGTCTTCTCACTAATGTCACTATAGGCTGTAAGCAAAGATGGTACTTACTTTCTCAATAGACTGGATGACCTTGACTACACTGTACTCAGTCATAGCTGTGACCTCATGAACACCTCTTTTCTTGAATCTGCATCCTGCAAAGCACACCTGCTGCCATTTACTTAGCTGGATTTTGTTTCTTCTGTAGCCTCCCAGAGATGATGTATTTAAATGCAGCTTCCAAGCCATAGCACCAATGTACTGAGTCATCCACAACACCATAAACACATTTTCTGATAACCTCCATGGCCTTGGGAGTGGCCTTTGAAGTTCTTATGCATGCCCTGCATCCTCAGGGACCCTCGGATTTCCTCTCCCAGGGCTGATGCCTTACCATTCTCTGAAGCTGTTACTGTTGGTTAGGATCAGGTAAGGAGAGAATAGAAGAAAAATCAAGGTGCTTGATATGCTGCTAGGTCTATGGAGGTGTGTTTATAAAATACCTCAGTGACTGACTCAGAAAGAGAAGCCACTGATATTAGCTAGGCTAGCATCACTAATCAACACCACACATTAAAGGAATCTCAAAAGGTTTTCTTAGATAAGGAAAATGAAAATAGCTGGACTTGAAAGTAGCCTTGGCACTGAGTGGTCAGTGAGGGGTTAGTGGAGAAGCACGAAGCAGTACAGATACACACACACACACACTTTTCTGAAGTGGTGTTGAGCACATGTAGCTTCGGAGGCTGCAGTGTGCTGGGCCTTCTTTCCATTCCTGCAAGTTAGTCCTTTATAACACAGTTAAGTTACGTAGCTCTAAGTGGGTCTTCTTATCAGCAAAACATAGATTCCTTTTACCTCACACGTTGTCTGCAAATTAAATGTTACAGTGCCTTAACCAGTACCCAGCCTCAGCAGTTCAGCTCATAAGAGGTGGATATTGTTAAAGATGCCAAACTAAAGGATTCCAAAATGTCTTAGTGAGGGTTTTACTGCTGTGAACAGACACCATGACCAAGGCAACGCTTACAAGGACAACATTTAACTGGGGCTGGCCTACAGGTTCAGAGGTTCAGTCCATTATCATCAAGGTGGGAACATGGCAGCATCCAGGCAGGAATGGTGCAGGAGGAGCTGAGGGTTCTACATCTTCATCTGAAGGCTGCTAGGAGAAGACTGGCTTCCGGGCAGCTAGGATTAGGGTCTTAAAGCCCACGCTCACAGTGACACACCTACTCCAACAGGGCCACTCCCTGGGCCAAGCATATATAAACCATAACACAAAATAACGGGAAATTCTAGTCCTGTTTAGAAATGATTACCTTTTGATCATTCAAAAGCAGTTTATAAATTAACTAATATTTTATATATTAAGAAAGTGATGATTATTTTAAAGTCTCACACTTCTTCGACCCCACCACAAACCAGGATCCCACGGGGCTCAGGAGCCCTGCTGTGATCAGGGACAGAGGTCTCCCCCATGGCAGGCCTGAACTGCCATACTGCGGAGGCACAGCAAAGCAGGAGAGGCTCTGAGCTACTTTAAAGTCAGAAACAAAGCAGTGTGCGGAATGAATGCATGCTGTGTACAGAGACAAGGATGCCTTTTAGGATTTGAGAGTTGACAAATGGAGAAGTGTCAGCTTTTCCATACAGAGAATGCACTTGGGGAAAGTAAGGGGACAGTTTTGCATATTTATGAATCCAGTTCTGTCAAGTCAGCAGAGAAAGCACAACTTGGGAAGTCACTGGGAAGGCCTTAGGCTAAGGGGTATAAGACTTATCTAGAACGTAGTCTATGAACTTCAAAGATTCCGCTTTAATATCCATACCACAAGTTGATAATGATAAAGTTATGATGCTTCACTACATTCCTAAATATGCCCCAAGATAAGTTTCATTCAGCATGCTGTCAGAACCCAGAGGTGGTCAGTCCGTTTACCTCTCATCTGCTAGCTAAAGGGTGTCTTCATTTTAACAGGCCCTGGTATGGCGTCCAACAAACACTGAAGGGAGCCCCAGGCTGCTTCTGAAGCAACAGTAAGAACAACAGTACTGTATCACCAGAGCCTACAAGTAAATGACACCTCAGCAAACATCTGCAGGATTGTTTGCATATCTTTATTAAAGGGCATTACAGCTTTAAAAAAATCCAGACATTAGATGTCTAAGGGAGAAAAATAGTAATGCCAAAGTTGCAAAAAGATTAAGCTGAAACCACAAAACGCTAGGAAAATCCAAACATTTGAAATGTTTTAATAACTGCTTTCTAATACTAACATCTGACGTGTCTTAGTGTCTGTTTCTTGTGCTTTTTGTTTTTTTCTGTTTGTTTTGTCTTATTCTGATGTGTATTATTTTATTATTATCATCATCATTATTATTATTGGTTGAGACAGGTTTTCTCTGTGTAGCTCTGGCTGACCTGGAACTCACTCTGTAGACCAGGCTGGCCTTGAACTGAGGAGATCTGCCTGCCTCTGCCTCCCGAGTGCTGGGATTAAAGGTGTATGCTACAACCGCCTGGCTTATTTTTATGTTATTTTATTATCATTATTACCTTTTGTAGATACTGTTTAAATTCTAATGAAAGAGAGCGAGAAAGGGTGTGGATCTGGGTTGGTGGGGAAGTGGGAGGGTCTGGGAAGAGTTAAGGAAGGGGAAAACAATTTTCAACAAAATGTAAAATGAAAAATCTAATCAAAAGATTACTTTCTACCCAGTGGCTATATAATTTATAATTTGTAAAATTAAAACTGTTAAGATAAAAAGATAACATAATCCAGAGACGCATCTGCATAAATGTTCATGGCCATAGCTGTTACCTGCCACGCTTCAGTGTATCATTCTGTATACTTTCTTTCATCCTCTAAAGTCTAACTTACACAGTTATACTGGAAGACTTTCTCAGGGGAGAGAAAAAGATTAGAGGCAGAACAAACATATCTGAAGGTGGATCATATTCTAGTCAAAAGCTATTGCTGGACTTTCTTTTATTAACTAATTTTTTTTTAAAGAAAAATTCCTTCTGAGTGGTTTTTAGAAGTTAACAGTTTTTGGAGTCTCAGTTTCTTTCACACAAGGTAAGAGCAACAGAATAAAAAATTAAAGTGATAGTCTCAACTATCATTTGCAAAGTAGTCCAGCTAAAAATATTTCAGATGGCTTTCTTTAACCGAGAACATAAAATTGTATCTTCCGACACTGACAAAAATTCAAAACTAAATTATAACTGTGTGTCTAAAACATAATATAAATGAAAAGGCCTTTTTGTGAGCACCCAAATAATCCCTCCTCTGTACACAGCAACACAAAAGCATTTTCAGCTTTTAGGTTTCAACAAATCCTGCTGTAACAACAACTCCCTCCCTTCCCCGCCTCTCCTGTCTTAATTCTCCCACAGCTCCAAACCCGAGAGGGAACCTGGTATTTATCTTCCAGCACCGTCAGCAGTTTTCACCCCTCATCTCTCAGGAGCTCTTTGATATTTTTGCGCTTACTTGTCGACACTCCACAGAAAACGCTCAGACTCTCAGACCCCTCCTGCGTGTGGCTTCTCTGCATCAGACACTGAAGACATCAGACGTCAATGCAGAGTGGAGTTAAGACTGTAAGGGCTACTGGCAAAAGGTATGGAAGCTTCTAGATTGTTCAGACAGCTAAGTACAGAACTCTGGGTATTGCTTCATTTGAATTAGAAGTTACATATCTGTTTTACATTTGTTGGTATGAATAAATCTTTTCTGGAAAACTAGCTTTAAATTTTTTTTTTCAAAACAATCTACAGTCTTCCTTTTGGCAAGTAGTTCATATATTGGACATATTTTGAGGTTCTGTTCTCAATGTGATGTGTTCTGGAAATGTAAGTGTTCTCAGGACTCAAGTTCCCACCTGAGGCCCCCCTGGCTTTCCTGTCTCCTCACCACGGCTGTTAGCACACTTGCTGAACTAAGCGTGCCTTGCTTCTCCAGCAGAGTGACAGAGGGGACAGTTGTATAAACTACCATGCATGTGGCTGGAGGGAAAGCCTCAGTGGCGCAGGTGTGCAGGGCACCCGTGTACCTGCAGCAGGACACGAGCCTCACTTTATACACTTTTTTTTTTTTGCATAATTCTCTATGCACAAGAAGGATGTGAAGTCAAGTCATCTTGTGCAGGAACCAAGTACTGTACTAACTAGATGCGATGTCTTACCCATTCACTTGCTTTTTACCTGACTGCAATTAATCACTGCCTGGACTTATTAATTATGACAACTGATCTATATGACACTAAAATATATTTAGACATTTAGGAAATGTATTGTTTGATGGAAAGAGAGCTATAACAGTAAGGGTGGATAAAGATAGAGCAACATGTAAGTTATTCCATCAAAGCAAAGGTGACTGCCAACATCAGTGCTAACACTGACCTCAAATGCTGGAGACTCCTGGGCTGGAAATGGTCTGTGAGGCAGTCTCACAGACTGACGCCTGATCTCACAAAAGCTGCTATAGAACTATATACACACGTGCTTGCTCCTCCCTGCAAGCTTTTAACTTTCATTCTGTTTTGGTTATAGCTGGGATATCTGGAAAATGAAAGAAATAAATGCCCCCCCCCCCAGCAGATTAAGTCTAAGATCATCGAGCTTGCACACAGGCTGACTGGAGACTGTAATTCCTTAAAATCATGGGACTGACAGAGCAGAGCTCAGTCCAGGCAGGGTCTTAGGGACTTGATTACAGCTAGGGCAGGTTTGTACTGTCCACAGGCCTGGATTAGTGTCACTTTAAGTATTAAAAAAAAGCCACACATCAGTCTCTTGGCGAGAAGGGAATCCAAACCATTTGTCCTATCTGTACCCCACGCAGGCCTTCGTTTTCCTGGAGAGGAAAGGAGCAGACAGGAGTAGACAGGAGCGAGCTGCACACAGCAGCCCTGCAGAAGACGAGGGTGCTTCCACCTGAGTCCGCCGATGTTACCAAACAATCACACTCTGGATGATAGCTGAGGATCCCAGCTCTAGCTAGGATCCTAAAAATATTAATTCAGTCAGTTCAAGGAAGGAAAAGAAAAATCCAAATGTCCCATTTTCTGGAAGAATACTTAAGTACAGAGACATAACATGAAACCAAGAATCACCTCCAGGCTCTCCGGGTTGAAGTGTGTATGAGAATCACAACAGTCACAGCAGTTTATCACTAGTTATTCCAGAAAGAGAAAAGCGCCAGTGTTGCAGCATTCCAAAGACCATTATTTTTTTCTCAGAGAGCAGTAAATGCTATCAGATGGAGTGCATAATGGTGGAACAGAATATGAAGATGGCAATTAAGAAGTACTGTTGTCTTTTTAAAGCCAGCTGCAAAGTAAAACAAGGGCTAGGGTTATTTTATTATTTTCCCTATGGCAACAATGTGGCTATTTCTGGCAGGCACTTTCAAGATTCTCTGCCACTGTTTCTGAGTCATTCAGGGAGTTAGTGCGGCAGTTCTGAACGCTTCCCCTGGATTGTAACTGAGAAGCATTTAGGAGGTAAGGAAAAAGGATCTTGCATTTTCATAAGCTGGTACCAGGGACATGATGCTAAGCAAATGCTAATCCACATAAGGGCTGTGCAGGACTCTAAATTCCTTCTATTTTCCTTTCTCCTTCAAAAACTATACTGGGTCACAAGCCTCACACATGGTATGTGCTGAATAAAGATTTAATTCAAACCATCTTTCAGTTCTTACCTTTTCTAATATTTATAAATTATTTGGAGGAGGTAGATTTTGAGGTTGTTCTTTATTGTTTAAAACTATTTAATGTGGTTTACAATGCTAAAAAAATTCTGCATCAGATTCTACAGCTACACTTTGAAGTGTCTAAACTGCCTAACAAGGCGTCTGTCTACTTCGCAGACACTTTCGGCGTATTAGGGTCTTACGTGGATGACTCTACTTATGCCACGAGTCAAGCGCTGCTCGTGATGTGCCCTCCGGAGGATGCTAGTCCCAGGCCCACTGTGACCCTGCGGCATCCCTGCCTCACCCACTCCGTGCATGTTCGCCCATGGATGCAGCCACTGCGTTCTGGCTCCCGGTGAAGCCTTTTTGTTTTCTTAGTCTTCCTCCGCCCCAATCCTGATTTTGCTTCTTTCCGTAGCTTTTGTTATGTGGGTCTCAGCTGCAGAGAAGTATCTACAGATCTGAGCACGCACCACAGTGACCCACTGGGATCTTCTAGGAGAACAGAAGTAAGAGTTGCAGCATGGCCTCGGCCGGTCTCCAGCTCCTTGCTTTCATCCTGGCCGTGTCTGGGGTGTCTGGAGTACTCGCTGCCACTCTGCTGCCAAACTGGAAGGTTAATGTGGATGCGGGCTCCACCATTATAACTGCTATTGTGCAGGTGCATGGGCTGTGGATGGACTGCACGTGGTACAGCACTGGGATGTTCAGCTGTACTCTGAAATACTCCATCCTGTCGCTCCCCGTCCATGTGCAGACGGCGAGGGCCACCATGGTCCTGGCCTGTGTTCTGTCTGCTTTGGGGATTTGTACTTCGATAGTAGGAATGAAATGCACTCACTTAGGAGGAGACACACGCACCAAGAGTCAAATCTCCTTTGCTGGAGGAGTCTGCTTAGCCACTGCAGGGGTCTCTGGTTTAATCCCAACAGTGTGGTACACCAAGGAGATCATAGCCAACTTTTTGGATCTGACCGTTCCGGAAAGCCACAAATATGAGCCTGGGGGAGCCGTGTACATCGGGTTCATTTCGGCGATGCTACTGCTTATCTCTGGTGTTATTTTCTGCACTTCTAACATAAAAAAGAACCGAGAGCCATGGATCTACCCTCCCAAGCAGAAACTTACCTCTACCTGGCAGCCAAAGAACAGGTTAGCATACAACCTGAAGGATTACGTGTAAAGAGCTGTGTAATGAACATGCAGAGGGGCTTCTGAGAGCCTGCTGAACTTTATTAGAATGAAGAGAAAAACCACACTTATGCTCAATTTCCTTGGAAAGACTATAGAATACTAAAAAACTGTGAGGTACTTTAAAATGCCAACAAACAACCACATACAATTCTATCACTGTCTTGAATTTCTTTATTTTCCCATTATTGCATTCATGTTTAATTTAAAGTATGTAAGTGAAAGAGGGTCTGACTAGATTAACAAGGCGATGGGTGACAGTATTAGTTTACTTTTAAAGATAACTTTTTAACATATCTTTTAGATTACTTTTTCTTAATTGCAAAGTACAAAAATGTTCTCAATCAACATCCCTTAGTGCGGTCCAGAATATCGCCTCCTTTTGCCCTCTGGTGGGCAATGTCTGAGTAACGTGCTGTTTTAAAGTCACAAGATGTGGAGGAGACCCCAGCAAAGAAAAACAGAACTCATGGAGATATTGCCCAAGTCATCCAGCCACAGGCCCAACTTCCATTCCAATTTTTCATGTGTTATATTGTAATACATGCAAACTAAGATTAGATAGAATTAATGAACTGGTAGATGCCACTGCAGCACAGAAAAGTCAATATAAACACAAACTAAACTACAGACGTTTAAAGTACCAAGCCCTGCTTGCTTCAAATTACCCAAGCGTTGCCCTCTCTCCTGCATCCAGAAAACAACTGCATTCATTTCTCCAACGATTCAGATTTACCCCATCCCAATGACTCTCACATTTATCACTATTTGAGTAAGTTCCTTTTCCTTTCTGGACGGGGTCTTACTGGACAAGGCAGATGCCTGCTGTGCTGGGATTCTACATATACTCCACACTCTGCTCTGCTCAGCCACTTTTAAGTTGCATTTTTTTCCCTCAAAATTTATTCAATAACAAAAACACGGCTGCTCTCTTATAAATGAGCATCTTCAGTTAATTAATAGAAATAAAGTAAGTTTTAGAGGAATGTTTTTAAAATATGCATATAAATTGTAGCATGTAATTCAAATATTTTAACAAAGATAAGGACTTTTCATAGCTGCAAAGAAGCACTGTCGTTTTTCTAGTAATCTACTTGCTAGTTTATGCTTACTAATTGCTTATAATGGAACTGCTAAAGAAAAAAGTCTGCGCATTAATAACTTAGAAGTGTGTATACAGAAAATAGACTAAAGTACTTTAATTCCATTTACTTAGTGGATTTTCATGCTCTGCAATAGTCATGCTATAATAGGACAGAAAAATAAAAAGGTGCTGCTTCCTGTGAGAGCACAGGAGGCCGTTTCAGTACAAGTTTAAATGATTATTTAAAATATATTTCTTTGTAGGTGGTCAAGTACTTCCTAAAGAAGGGAAATGCCATGTTAAAAAGACTTCTAATAAAGAATATCTAACAGGCACATGAGGTGACAGACTGCTTTGGTCCCCATCGGGTTCACTCATTTTACTTAATATATCAGTATTTAGGCAGGCTATGTGGCCCAGAGTCCTTTGTTAAAATGTTACTTAATATAGTCCAGGTAATACATCTATCTCAAATACTTTCTTCTTAACTAGACAGAGGAGTGTTTGGCACTCTCAAGCAGCAGATGGTTTATTCCAAATAAAGGTCGGTTCTCTGGACTGGAACTGCCGACAGGGAAGTGAGTGGGTGAGAACTGAGGGAAATGCTATGCAGGAGCAGTCAGGGCACAGGCGGCTTTGACTCCTCTCCGCTGGTTTTCAGTGGGGTGAAGTTAGCACACTGCACACAGGCAGCAGTGCCTGAGGACACTCAGGGCTGTCACAACTGAGACAACGGCACTGGACTCCAGTAGGAAGAGGTCAGAGATGATGTTAACAACGCACAGGACAAACCTTGCAAAAGATTATCTGGTTCCAAAATAACAGTAGTTAGGAAGTTTTAACAAATTATGCTCTAACTTATCACCAATATAAAAGCCAAAATATTTTCTAAACTCATGGTTAACTTTCATCTATTGACCACTTTTATATATTACACACATATATTTATATATAATATATATATTATATAATTACACACACACACACACACAAATGCGCAGCTGTGATCTGGACATGACTTATGCGCCGTTCTGTCACTGGAAACTTGGTTCCAGTTGGTAATGATGGTGCAGGGTTTATATTCTTTAAACACTTATCAAACAGTAAGTTTTGCTAAAATACACACCAGTTTAAAACTACTGCCAAAAATATTCACATTAAATAAATGTCTAGTAGGTATTAATTAGAGAATTCTCTCAGAAACCACAAAACTATTTGACTATTTTCTCAAGGACTGGTGGTGGTGACCATGTAACTTAACTTCCACTAATAGGATACTTTAGAGTAGAAGGCAGTGATAATGATAATGATGGTGGCCACCACAACCATACAAACCCTGACACTCTATCACCTGCCCTAGGGGAAGAGAACAGGTGGCCTAAGAGCTCTTCAAGTAAGAAACTGTTGTGGGGCTGGAGAGACACCTCCGCGCGGAAAGACACAGGCCTGGCACCCTGAGATGGAAACCCACTTAAAGGTAGAAGGAAAAACCCCTCTCCCCCAAGCTGTCCTTTGACCCCCACATTCACACTTTGGGATGTCCTCACATGTGCCCCCGCCCCCAACACACACAACAGTTACTAAATACAACTAAGGTGTGATTTTTGGCAGTTCTTATTCAAGAGAAGTAGAAAGGAAACAATTGTGGTATAGTGAATATAAGTTTTAGATCTTAGAGTCACTTCCTATGAAGTATCTTCAGTGGAACACATACTAAACAGTTCACACTCACGCAAGGATAAAGAAGCAGACACTCACCTCTGGCTTGGGAACGAAGGCTTTCCCGGGGATTGTGAAGAGGTGCTCCACACTGCAGAGGTACTGGGCCATAATGGAAAGGCGGCTGCGCTGTTTGCTTCCTGTAGTGGCTACAAGTCTCTACAAAAGGCCAAAAGACAAGTTTTAGCAAAGAGTTACTCCCATCCGACTAGAGAGAACAGAGACAAAACTAGATGCTCACTCTTAAAGACGAATTATTTGTTATTTTATACATACACACACATGAATGCACATACACATACACACTTCCATGCTATGTGACATAAAACATGTAGACTTAGGGAACAACATTAACTGAGACATACTGTAGAAGTATCAATTACATCATGTATAATGCGCTGAAAAAAATCACAAAGGCAAACTACTAGTGATTGTTGGAGAGTTTCAAGCCACTATTATATTCTATACCAGAAAGTCACACAGAAAACAACTATCAGTAAACATTTTATGAAAAAAATTAGCAAATAACCAAGAATTATAAAGGTAATTTTACAGGTATTTCCTTAAATAAAA
This sequence comes from Tokudaia tokunoshimensis, assembly GCA_036184795.1. Lineage (NCBI taxonomy): Eukaryota > Metazoa > Chordata > Mammalia > Rodentia > Muridae > Tokudaia > Tokudaia tokunoshimensis. The sequence goes on from BTHU01000006.1 coordinate 77,174,102, forward strand.
TAAAGTCTTGAATATTTAAGAACCTTTGAAATACAGGCTGTTCATGACATAATTTATGCAAAAAATTAGGACTTTTTCTTTTAACTAATCACTAATTTTGAAGCAAATTAAGTACCTAACAAGTTGATAAAATGCAATTTGCATGAAAATTCCAACCAGATATCTAAAAAGAACTTCAGTTTCTCTATATATGTAAAATTAAACTTCAGATAAAAATATAGTATCAAGAATGGCCAAGACACTCCTAGAAAATGCTGCCTTCATTTTGCTGTCAATGCTCATGGCAGCCTCAGCCTACCTGATATCAAAATGAAGGCAGCATGGCTGCAAGCATGGCCAGACCAGTAGGACAAGAACCTTAGACAGAGACCCAAGCACATGTGGGTAACTGATACACGAGAAATGTGACTGTCTTAACAAAAAGGACAGACCATTCATTAAGTGGTATAGGTGTAATTAATCATTTGCAGGAGAGAATAAGAGGTCCCAAGTTTGCACCATAACAAAAGACAAACTAAACAAATTAGTGGTGAATGAAACACAAAATTTAAGTCTTTTGCAAGTAATATCGATGACTCCAAAATGGAGAAGAATGTCTTAATAATGCAATGCCAGAAGCTACAAAAGATGAATATATTTTTCTGTTAAAATTATTCAGTTCAATTAAAATACTCTTAAGATATATCGTAGATTAAGACTGTATTTAGAGGGCCTAAGTATTAGTGTTCACAATACAAATGCGATGCCTATACACTAGGCGTTAACAAAACATCCAGAAGATTGATAAGGCAAATCATTATAGAGCAAATTGATTTTGGATGGGAAGTGGAGGAATCTCTAAGTCATGTCTGGAGATCTCAGCTTCCCCCTTGACATACAGACTCCATCCCCATCTCAGCACCCCCTCTCCCACCTTCCCATCTTAACTACCTGCTCATGTGCATTGGGAAAGTAGACATTATCAGGAAACTGGGTTCAAGATAACGAGTTGCTATAGCATGTAAGACACAGAAAATGCTCTTCGGTATAAGATAAAAGAGATGTACACATTCTCAGACAAGTCCTCTTGCTTTAGCCCCCTAAGTGTTGGGATTACAGGCCCAGTTTGCTGTGCCCAGTGATAAAGCAGATCTTTAAAACTAAACTCCAGCAAGAATATGACCATGAACCTTAAGAAGGAACCAAGAGTTGGCCGTCCATCCCGGGTTTCCTTCTTAAGGCATAGCTAATATGCTACTTTACATTTGAAGTAACCATTTCCCATGTCAAATTCAAAAGGATTTAAAAATTACCTTAACTAAAAATTCAACTTGAAAGGGGTGGAATTATTTTAACTTGACTTAAAGCATAAATATATTTTACTCTGAGCATGAAGCACTTTGCACAGTCAGAGAGGGGTGTTCTAATTCACAATACAGACTTAGTCAATCTCCATAGCAAATATAGCAGGTTGTGGAGATGAAAATATGAGCCTTAGATTTTAATTTAGCAGAAAGCAGTACTCAGAACTTCTAATCCATTGAACAAAAACTCAAGTCACAGTCTGGAAAGACTGCAAAGACTTTACATTAAAAGCTACCCTCAGATGTTAATGGCCTATTAACCATTTAATATGTATTACCATTTTTTATGTTAGACATAGCGCAGATAAAGTTATGAACACAAAACTCCATCAATAGGTAATTTTTCACGATAAAAGGCCTAGAGAACAAATGACTTAATTTTTAGTAGAAGGAAACCACTAGCCCTTATGTTTTAAAAGTCACTCTGAGGATCAGAAAACAAGGCATGAAAGAATTCCCAATGGCAGTATTTCCTTTCCTTTTGTCAGTTTCTGTTATTCATCTAAGATAACTGTAGGTAGGAAAATTATGCTTGTACTTGAGAAACTACACAGTCTCCAGCCAGAGACAATGGACTTCATGCCATTAATAGAGGGGTGGCACCTTCCCTACTAGGGATGTACGCATGACCAGCCCAAGTCTCCTGGAAGTAGTAGGAAACTGAGGATGATGTTGCACCCACTTAAAACACCCATAGGCCCAGCACAATGGAGAACTTGAATTTCATGGCTCTGCTGGAACCAGACGACCTGGGTTCAAATTTGAGTACGCTCCATCCATGGAAGCCAGTGAAGCACCCCAGCCAGTCTTAACTATACTACATGAGATGTGCTGTGCTCTCAGTGACTGCTGCACGGTCCGACTTCATTTTCTGGCTGTAACGCCATTTACACACCCTTTAATGTGCCCAGGCTGAATTCTGTAGTCCCAGAGAAAAGAGGAAGAGGAAGGTGCGCTTATTTGATTCTGTTTTATAATTGACAACAAAGTTGAGATTAAAAAAATGCATTCTGTGGCTAAAATACAGAATACTACACTCATGATTATGTTAGACAATACTACTACCCAGTCTTCCCTTGAAACTTTCACCTGCAAAAATGTGAAAGTCTGCCAAAAGGACCAGTATTACCCATACTTCTAATGCATTCGATAAATTATAAACTTGGTATAAACTCTACAGTCAGGCAAAAATTTAAACGTTTGTTGAGAAAAAAGAATTGCCTGTGGCGAAGTCAAAACAACACTATCATTAAAGCCACAGCTGCCGGCTGAGTCACTGAACATGACTCCACCATTTAAGCCTCTGCTCCCACACTCTTCCTCAAAGAATTAGGAGAGCTCAATGCTTTGGATTTCTATTGTGTTGTTCAAGAACAAAAATACCAAATAATGCATCAGCAGAAGAGAGCAAACCCAGCGGTGTGGTCTACTCAGAGACAGCGCCCTACCCACTCGGCTGTAGGCCCGCCTTTCCAGTATGACTTCCTCTGCTTTACCCCACCTGTACTTGAAATTCTATTTATTTATCAGTACTTCAGTCTGAGACTTTCCCGAGCTTGTGTAACTAGTCCCTCAATACATGCAAGCATGACAGGTATTTGGTCAAATTCCTGTCTTAGCTGACCTATCTGACTTGGGGGTTCTTCCTGAGGACTCCTCTCTCTGCTGGGACACCTCATCATTTCTCTGGTGTCTCTCATCACAGCAATGCCTCTCTGGGCTTTTGCAGAGTGCTACCGATAAGAGCCTAGTGAAGGGCAGATGATAATAAATGGGATGAGATTTATATGCTAACAAGAATGAAACACAATTTACTTTTACTGTATACAAAAATCAATCCCAAGTGAATTATGGATAGAAAAGTGAACAGAAAGAAGCCTTTATGATCTCTAGATATAAAATGATTTCTCCAGTAAGACGTGAAATAGCCATAAATTAAAAATGGAAAATGTCTGATCTTTAAGAAAGGAGATGAAAAAGAGCCTGGAGAATGACGAGAGAGTAATGGGGCATCTGTGTGTGAACAGAATCAAAGTGCATTATCTAGGTGTGTGTGAACGTGTTGAAATGAAGCCCATTATTCTGTATAATTCATATATGTTAGAAAAAAAGTAAAAGAAAAGGAACTGTCAGATTCCCAAAAGACACTGTAAAACGACAATGATAATGTAAGCATGGAGAAAGGAAACCTGCAGTACAGCAATAATAAGGGACTAGTCGAGACTATGTAATAACTGCACACCAGCAAACAGAAGATGATCCAACAGAACGATCAGCAAGGACAAACAGTTCAGTGTAAAATGCCCGAGTGACCCAAACATACAATGGTGCTCAAGTTTTTTAAAAAATTCTGCAAAGACAAAAATTAGTACAACACACCTGTGGTGGTTTGTCTATGCCTAGTCCAGGGAGTGGCACTGTTTAGAGGTGTGGCCTTGATAGAGTACAAGTGCCCCTGTGGGTGTGGGCTTTAAGACCCTCATCCTAGCTGGAAGCCAGTATTCTGCTAGCAGCCTTCAGATGAAGATGTAGAACTCTCAGCTCCTCCAGCACCATGCCTGCCTGGATGCTGCCCTGCTCCCACCTTGATGATAATGGACTGAACCTCTGAACCTGTAAGCCAGCCTCAGTTAAATGTTGTCCTTATAAGAGTTGCCTTGGTCATGGTGTCTGTTCACAGCAGGAAACTCTAACTAAGACAACACCATTACTTCTAGATTAATAAAAATGTTTAAGTCTAGTACTACCTGGAACTGGCAAAAATATGGAGCAAAATGAACTCATGCACACACTGTAGGGAGGAATGTAAAGGCCTGACAACTGCAGAAGAGTTTAGAATGACCTAACAAGAATGAAGCTGTTTCACTTCTGAGCACCTATCTTATCCACAGCTTGCCCTTGTGCCTAGGAACTTTCATGACAGTTTTGGTCATAACACTACAGAACTGAAACAAATCTTGGGTCCTCAGGTATGAGACTGGACAGATTGCAATAGTGAAAGAGCGGGTAGGACATAGAGCAGTAAAAAATTATAACTATAAGCGCGTGTGAATCCTACTAAGTTGTTTACGATAAACACACATATATTGTATGATTGATTTTAAAGAAAGCTTAAGAGTGGACAAACCTAAAGCATATGACATGCATGGACACAGATCTGTATGAGAAGACCACGGAAGGGAACAATCCAAAACTCCGTCCTTGTTACCTTGGGATTAGGGAGCAGAAAGGAAGTGCACTCAGGTGAGGCTGTAGGGCAGATCCTTCCTTAAGGTCGCCCTTGCTGGCATGTCCTACAAGCTGCCCTTGTTCACCATGGAGGCTCATTTTGTAAACGTAGAATATGCAGGCCGTGAGCAGGTGCCACTGAGGTAGGGAGGGTGCGTGTGTGTATGTTGGCTGACAATATATCATAGGTCTCTACTGGGAGCATCTAGTAGTCGTGTCTGTTTATCTTCATTACATGTCTTAACTTTAGGATGGCTTTTGTTGGCTTTTCTGTTTGTAAGGGAAAACCTTACCATAGAAAACAGAGTGGTAGATATAAAGTAGTACGTTGTTTAGGAAATCTGGTCATACTGTGAAATGTCCAGAAAAAGAAGAGACTTACCTCAGCCACTTCCTTTTGAAACGTTAACGTCATCTTAGTTCTGCCATAAACGAAAGGGCCATCTTTAAGAGAAATATTTTCAAGCCACTTGATAATCAGTGGAGTTGAAACACTAAAAGGCAGATTTCCAATAATATGTACATTTGGAGGATCTGTTTGGTGGGAATGGGGGAGAAGACAATTTGGAATGAGTACGTGAGTATATTCTGAATATGATCTTAATTAAATGTAGATTTAACTGGATATTATGAGACTCATAGGAAGGCATAAGAAAAGACACACCTCAGTATTTTTCAGTTCTCATTAAATGCATTCCACCCCCACACAATTACCTTTGTATTTATATTGAGATAAAAGTTCTAAGAAAGTTTGCAAATTGAGGTGTTTTGAAGAAAAAAATAATTTTCTTTAGACGTGATGAGTTTAAAATACCCGTGGAGCTGTCAGATCATCAGATGCCCAGGAGGGGGATACAAGCTGAGTCTAAGTTTTGAATGGATGCTTGAAATATTTAGGTGAGAAATAAAACTAGAAGGATAGAGTAATCTAGGCAAATCCTTTGCATGTGAAGATGTCTCAAAGAAAATCTCAGACTCAAGCAACAAGAAGTGGGTTAAACAGAAACAAAACAAAAAACCCCAAACCCCAAACCCCCAAACCACTGGCAAAGAATAGTGAGAGTAAGTTCCCAAACACTGAGGAGAATGGTGAATTCTGATTACTGCAAACCCTGTGCACAGGAGTCTTGAAGTGATATAGGACAACCAATTGCATGACGGATGCAGACAGGTGGCTGTGAGCCTAACATGGCTGGGCCAGTGACAGAACTGCGGCTCTGTGTCCAGAGGGTCAGTTTGAGGGCAGGGACTACAAACACAAGCTACTCTGAAGGAGCCTGACCCTGGGGAGGCCAGAGGCACAGGAGTGACTGGATCTGTCAAAATCCCTCTTCCACTTACTCTAAGAGTTTCTGTTAGCAATCCATAGGCCCTATATTATCTGCTTTCCTAAGAGCTGAACACTGCAGGTAGCCAGTGAATGTCTGTCCTTGAAGGAACAGTGCCCTGGCTAGTCAGAGTTGCTATCAAGGTCTGTGGGTGACCTGCTTTACAACATTTGAAACATAGTAACAATCGTTTATGTGGTATCATGAAAACAAAGTTTAATTGCACATAAAGTAAACCTTGAAGATATGAGACAAGGATACTAGACTTAGGGAAAGCTCCACCAGGTACGGTAGTGCACACCTGGAGTGCCAGCTCTTGTGAGGCTAACACAGGAGGGTTCTCACGTTCAAAATCAGCCTGGGCTACATGAGGGGTTCTGGGTCACCCTCAGTTACAGTGTGAGACTCTGTCTTAGAAATACAAACCAGAAAAACTAATCAAATTTTGGAAGAAAGTACGAAAACAGAAAGAAAAATTACAATGCATAGTATTTAATTTTATTCAGGTAATTTTAATAGAAATATATAAGCACAAGCACTTTATTATAATAGATATACAATAGCTGATACAAATATCTGTGATATGAATGACCAAGTACACACACACACACACACACACAAAGAACCTACTCCCAAACCAAAGGCACTTACCATCTCCCCAGTGTCTTCTAACGTTGTCCGGGAAAGCCTTTTCTATCTTATACGTCAGCACATCTCCATGAACAATTCGGAGTTTTCCAGGTGCTGCATCAGAAAGCATCTAGTTTACAAAAGGTCAATAAAGTGAGCTCATAAACTTCAGGCCAGCGAAACTGAAAATCCTAACCCTGCCCAGCATTAATGGGTGGGAAGCTGAACGCTGTGCGAGCACTGAGGAGCTGGCGCGGCACTGGCCAATGAAACCATGGTGTTTCTGTTAACGCAGTGAGGGCTTAGGTAGTAGAGAATACCACGGCAGCTCAGGACTTAACAAACAGCATGTTATCCTAATTCTGACAGTCAGAAAGACCTGTGTTCCTGCATGGGGTTTCCCATAACTTTTGACTTCTATCTAGAAGAGTTGACATAACACTAAGAGAGAGACCTTACAGTGAAACACTGAGGATTCAGAGTAAAGTGTTTGAAAACGAGCTAATTCAACTAAGCCTGTAAACATTGAATGTACACAAAAGATTGTGCTTATGACTGTACTTTTAATGTAATCTCTGAGTAAACCCAGACTAAGCAGGAAGTCCCTTGCCAGGTCAGGCGGCATGTGACATTCTGAGACCCTCCTTGCCCACAGCATCCTTACTTTCCTGGATCACAGTCACAGTCAACCTAAGGATAACCCTGCACACTTCTGCAGCGGTTACCTTTCAGCCTATTTCGGTTTCTGATCAGGTTTCCTTTTTCCCTCAGCCTTTCTTAGCACAAAAGACAACTTAAGGACTGGGGACTTAGCTCTAGGGTTGAATACTTGTCAGCATATGCAAATCTGTGTGTTCCACCCAGCTCCACCAAACCAAACTAAACCACAAAACCTCTTTTCTTTGTACTCTCCTTCATTTCAGTCCTTAACATCATATACTAAAAGCTGCCCTTAGCTCAAACGAACCCCAAGACTGGGCCGCACTGGGTGTGAAATCCTGCATCCATCGCAAACCTTCCCTCTAGCTCTCCTTGGTATAATGAAAGCCATGCAGCCCCTGAGCTTGCCATGCTTCCTCAGCAGGACTCACGTCAGTGAGTAGCAGCACTGCTGAGGCAGACTGCGTGGACACTGTGACCCTCTCCACTGTTCCAGTTCCAACTTAGCTGCTGAGATCCGAGGGACAGCCTCGGGCTATGAAGGGAGGGCCAACAAGTTCCTGGAGAATTCTGCCTCTGCTCTTTGTCCCTTGTGTCAATAAAGATATTTCCCCTAACACTGTCCCTTTGTCCATTTCAAAACTGATGGAAGGTTGAAGGAGCCCTCACACAAGCCCGAGGGAGACCCTGAAGTAAGGCACAGGACTTGCTGACTGGTCTCCCCTCTGTGCTTGTTGTGGGGCAGAGAGGAGACCCAGGAGTCAGGCTACAACTTGATTGCTTCAACCTTTGCTCACTGTGCCGTGCCCATAGCTCTAGACAGCACTGAATATGCTATGGCGGTTGCGCATGTGTAGGTTTCTTTCTCTTTGACAACTGTTTCTCTGGGGAAGATCTGCTTCTGGCCTCCTTAGTGGTGTCCACAGAGACAACAGTGCAGAGCAGGTGTTTAACATGCATTTAATAAGCAAAACAGTATGTGGATACTATACTGAAAACTACTGAATAAGTCTGTTCCCAAAATTTGTAGGGTACAGGATTTTATCTCAGTAAAAAAAAAATGAGGCAAGATTATACAAAACAATTATTTGAAGTACATATCTGAAATGCCTGCATTAGCAAAAGGGTGAACATTTTAATTTTGATCAGTTAATTTGATATGGTTCACCAAAATAATTGCATACGTCTGACATTAATATACTCAGGGATTATTTTAAATCACCATGGTTTGCTAAAATTTAACCCAATCAGTTTCAGATAATCTGTTTTAGAAAACACAGTAATTTCAAGATACTTAAACTGAGAATGTTCTTATGGGCTGTTTGATAACTGTAATAAACAGTGGATTTAATGATAACATTTACCAATAATGGAGAGGGCTAAGTTTTTTCTGCAATTATGCTTCACATAATTAAAACAAAACAAATTAGCATATCAAAAAACGAAGAGGCAGAACAAAAAGCTTTTGTTATACAATGTCAATGTACAAAAAGTAATTAAGTAATTAGTAATTGGGACTAAAGCAAAACAATGTAAACCTGCCTCTTTGGTATTAATTGAAATGTTCTGATAACTGTGTTTGAAATGTTAATTTTTTTCCATATTCTCATACAACTGCATACTAAAGCTGACAAAAATAGCAATCTACTTTTCTTTCCTCTCCAATACAAAGTTGTATTTCTATTTGATTTCTTTTGGAAGGTTTAACACTCAGTCAAGACAAACCAAATCTACCTTGTAGAAGGTCTGTTTCCTCCCTGACAACTGTGTAGCCTCAGCTTCTCTTGTCCAACTGGTCGCTGCAGGAGGAAAGAGCTGGAGTGAAGCCTAAGGCAACTGCGGGGTTGGGAGGATATGCTGACCCAATGAACTGGAATCATGATTATAGAGAACAACCTTTTAAACACCTAAAACAAAACTCAGCAACAGCACAGATCCCCTGTACCCAACCAGAGATGAGGGAAAACTGTTCTCATCAGATCCTGCTACTGTGGGGTGGGAGAAATCACTATTTCACTTCCAGAACAACCCCGAGTGTTACACTTTAAAACCTGGAGGCGACAGAGCAGATCACAGATCAGAGCACAGCGCAGCACGCTAACAGGTGAGTATGTGCATGGTCACTCTCAAGGTGTTCTGTTATTTTAATGTTAATTTTCAGTATATTCTTCTAAAATGGAATGTGAAATGGCTTTGAGTAAAGGATTTCACTAAGGCTAAAAAAAGTAGAAAGTCAAATCATAAAAAGGAGAGGCATACATGTAAAAATAACTGCTACTAACATTATCAGAAGAACTGTTAGCTCCTGGCGTGCATAATGGCAGATATAATTCTTACTCTGTGTTAGAAGTAATTATACCAAGTCCCAAAGAGAGAAAGTGTTTCTTCTCATATTAGGTTTTGTAAAGGTACATGAAACAATATAACGACCACACCTTTAATAATGATGGCCAGATAGCATATGCAGATGCAGTCTCTCCTCTGAGAACTCGAAGCTCTGAAAGTGTTTCTCCAGGGCTGTAGCTATATGATCTACCTAGGTGGCTTTTTGGCAACTTAATTTGATGAGGAAAGAACTCAGGCAATTCTTGGAAGTTAGGCAGAAATTAAAGTTTCCCTGAGAACAAAAAAACCCCTATCAGATAGCTATTTGGTGTGCTTCATGCCACCTTTGCACAGTAAGGAGCCCAGAGCAGTCAATACTGTGTGAGCTAAGTATTAATTACTTTCTCCTAATTTGCCGTGGAATGGAGCCCAAATACTGCTGGAATAAATACTAGCCAAAGGGCTAGGTAGAAATCTAAAGCAAGCATGAGAAGAATCACAGGTATATGAGCAATAGAAAGTTAAAAATAACATCCAAACTAGATGGAGAAATGTGGGATTTAAGTAACTTTCCTTCCGCAGTGTTCACAGCCTCACGGGTCTACACTCCTCTAGGAAGGAGCTTGCGGAAGTGAAGCAGTTTTCCTGAGGAACTGAGCAGCGGTTACGACGGCTCTGCCCTTGGGCCCTGCAGTTCTTCTACCCCTAGTAACTGCAGTAGCACAGGCCTGCTTCTGCGCTCAACTCTACCCCGTGATTCACCTGCACTAAGGAACCATTTTGGCTGCGAATGATTTGCTTACTGTGGAGGTCTGTCTTATGATTTACTATGGTAATTTACACGTTTATTTAAAGTAGTCAAAGTACTAATAGAAAGGCAATCTTCCTTTCCAAAACCGTTCTACAGATAAAAAGATTACAAAATCTCATTATCTTTATAAATAAGAGCAGACTTTTCTGCCCCATGTCAAAATGACTTTTTATAGGGGAACACTTTATAAAGCGACAGGAAGGGAGATGTTTATAAGAACCGTCTGTCCATCCGTCTGTCTACTGGATCCTGCCCAACAGGTAAAAGGTAACTATGGTACGGAAGGGAAAGGCAAAGCAAGAAGAGCTTCGACAACAGGGAGAAGGCTAGATTTGCACAGCAGTCATCTGATTTTTGCAATCCTGGGAACTTTCCTCCACACCTATTCCTAAAAGCCCGATGCCATGCTAACATAGTCAATGATTTCCTTTCTGTCTCAAAATCCCACGGAGAGAGCACATAACCTATTGGTTGAGATGAATCCTCTACACTAAAGTGCATTATTAGACACCACCCTCTCCTTCCTAAAGTGCAATATTAGACACCCCACTCTCCTTCCTTAAACCAGTAAGTAAATAAACACACACAAATAATTTTCAGGCATTTGTGTATATTTTACGTACAAAATACTAATTCTTTGTTCTACACTATAAAATAAATTTGAATAAATTTGCCAATGTACGCTACACAAGTGTATTTTTTGACAATGAAATCAAAATAAAAAGATATATGGAAAAATGCAAACTAAATGGCACATTTCTAAATGGCCCACAAGTCAAATACCAATCAAAAGGAAAACAGGGGTTAAATGGGCATTTTCTTCTGAAAATTTTCTGTAACTCTAGTATCTCTAAAGTAAAACAAAGTACTGACTGGCCAACTCTTCATAAACATTAGCTATATTATTCTAGTTGCTAGTGGGTGAAACCAACAGAAAAGGGAATAAAAATTACTTTTAATGGAATTAAAGAAAAAAATATGATACATCAAAATTTGTGGTTTTCTGACAAAGAAGAAATTTATAGCATTAATCTATGAGAGCAGTGACTCGGTGACTGCCTTTCAATAGCTACAGAGAAAACAACAAATTAATCCAGGTTAAACGGAAAATGAGATTTCAGAGCAGAAGTCAACACCACTGAAAACAGAAAAGTCAGTGAAATTATAGTTGTATTTTAGAGATCAATAAAGTCAACTAATCTATAACCAAGTCAATCAGAAAAGTAAATAGGTAAACATAAATGACCTGTATCATAGAAAGAAGTGGCATTACTATAGATTTTACATATAGTTGGGCTAATATTAAAAAAATTGTAATTTACCATATCAATACATTAAAAAGAAATACATTTCAATAACCTCAGGAAAAGCTTTCCTGCCCCCGCCCCCCAATCCAATATTCATTGATTGAAAAAAGAAAAGAGAAGAGAAGAGAAGAGAGGAGAAGAGAAGAATATCCCTTATCAAACTAGGACAGAAAATAGTTCCTGGGCTGGATGAGACCTAGGACAAAACCCCATATGTAGAACAAAGGTAGACTATCAGAACCCAGATAGTCTATCGCTGGGTCTTTAGTGTAGAAAAGTTTTGTAAGTAGCACGCACTTACAAAAAAGTTACATGCTAATTTTCAAATAGTTTGCTGTGGAACTGTTAAGAAAGTCCATCAAAAGGAGAATATTTACAAAATGGAGATATTCACACAGTGGCATACTATATAGAAACAAACAGAGAAATTTGCTGATAAACACCTCAGCATGTGTAAAAATTATGAGAAAGAGACACACACACAACATTAACTAAAAAGTACATACAAAATTACTATAGTCATATATAATGCTAAATAAGATGATAAAAATCTTCCTTACAGGAAAGGTAATCAGGTGTCAGGGATAGGCAAAGGGAGAGGGAAACAGTGCCTTGCCAGGGCCACGTTCTCATGACTCTGGTTACCGTATTCTGTGGGGGATGATGGCACAATACATCAGTAACCTGAGTGTTTCCTCTAAGTCTGGTTTATTCACTCTCAACTCAATCTCAATGAAACTGGATAGCAAAGTACTACTGGTGAACACTTCAGAAATATAAGCTGTGCTGGCTGGTTTTGTGTTTATCACAGAGAAAGGAGCTTCAGATGGGGATATGCCTCCATGAGATCCAGCTGTGGGGTATTTTCTCAATTAGTGATCAAGGGTGGGAGGGCCCCTTGTGGGTGGTGCCATCCCTGGGCTGGTAGTCTTGGGTTCTATAAGAGAGCAGGCTGAGCAAGCCAGGGGAAGCAAGCCAGTAAGAAACATCCCTCCATGGCCTCTGCATCAGCTCCTGCTTCCTGACCTGCTTGAGTTCCAGTCCTGACTTCCTTTAGTGATGGACAGCAATGTGGAACTGTAAGCTGAATAAACCCTTTCCTCCCCAACTTGCTTCTTGGTCATGATGTTTGTGCAGGAATAGAAACCCTGACTAAGACATTAGCTATCATCATAATTACTAATGTTATGAAACAAAAATTGAAGAAAAATCTGGACTCCTTGCCAGAAAGGAGACACATTTCTGACCTTATCTCCAGTTCACAAGTGGGAGAAAATCTATTGAGGTTTCAAGCTTCCTAAGACATCCATTGTAACATCTCCTTACTCCAGGGCATAGAGAATCCCCCAAGTCATGAAAATGCAAGCAAAGTAAATGACCACAAAGTACTGCCAGAGAAATGCACACACAACCTAAGTGGTACAGTACAAGATTAACAGGAGGCAATCAATCTATTGGTTTTAGCAGTCTCCTGGATCAATGCTTAATCACCACAGGTGCTCAAGACATGGGGACAATAACTTGATATTCACAAACATTCAATAAAGTCAGGCATGGTGGTGCACGCCTTTAATCCTGGCTCTCAGGAGGCAGAGGCAGGCAGATCACTGAGTTTGAGGCCAGCCTGGTCCACAGACTGAGTTCCAAGACAGCCAGGGCTATGCAGAGAAACCCTGCCTGGAAAACCAAAAAGAGTCACTGAATGATTACAAGTGTCAGGCACTCACTAAATACTAGTAGTAATGCTATGAGTAAAACAAGGCAGAATACATAGGACTTTCCACAACAGGCACACACAAGTCACACAGTCTAAGTCAACCCTGCATCCAGGGGCGAGCATGAATGTCCCTAACCATGGAACCCACCTGTGCTGCTTTCACACACTGGATGTGTGTCCCTACGCTTCCAACACATCAAAGGGACACTGCACGCTATCATCAGGGACTGTGTCCCCGGCAGCAGCCTCATGCCTATTCTGTGACAACTGAATTAAGCTGCAAATGACACACTTTCAGCCGGAAGATACTTTATAAATTATTACACTTTCTTTAAAAAGTAATTTTATTAGCTTAGGAACCACTAAAATGGAATCCTTAAAACAGATCACCTATTTCTGCTTTTATTCAATTTTATGATTAATTTAGGACATCTAATAGAGTATAGCTTTACACATTGAAACATTCTTTACAGGAAAAAGAAGCCTATTTGATAATTTAGTACCCATCATTTCTTCTTAAAGCAAGTTCCTTTCCTGTAAGGAAGACACTAAGAATTCATTTTGCTGCTTGTGAAATGGCTAAGGAATCAAATGTATATTCCCTATGATTTATCTTGGATTAGCTTTGATATTTAGACAAAAAACAGAATAAAACTTCTTGATAATGTTACTATTTACTTTTACTATCAAAGAACACATTTAGTCAGCTGCTAAGATACATACACAACAGTCAATGAGGATTTTATCTCCCACATGAGACATTGTTGAATGCCTGCTTTGTAGGAGAGATACAGAGAGAGGAATAAAGACCCGGATCTTTGTGTGTTACTTACATTGCCAAGGGACAAGACAGGCACCAAAAGGAGAACTATAGACACAGTGTGCACAGTAACAGCAGAACTAACAAGGCAGACCATCAGGGACTCCAGGGATGGTGTTGGGTGACAAGAGAAGGGTGGTGGCTGCTCTTTTAACAGCTAGTCTTCAGACATCTTTAGTTTAATGAACAGAGGGGACTATATCAGTTAATATGGGGGTTAATACTGATTTTATTCGCCCTCTGAATATTGGGAAAGGTGCGTATCACAGATGGGGAGATTAAAAAGCCCCTTTGAAGGGTGAGAAAGTCAGTGTTTTCTGTGTCCACTGAGCTAAAAGAATAAACAAGGAGAACAAGACGGCCGCCAGCAGCTTCTTTTTGTCATCAGACAATCTCACCAAAACCAACACTATTCTTATTGCACTGCCAACTGAGATGTGGCTCTTAAGCAAAACACCTTGCACTATTAAATATTATATTTGTTCAGGAACACTCACCATGTATCACTCCCAAAATTAAGTTAGCAATCTGAAACGAAATCTGACGGGCAACTAGATACAACTCAATATTATACAATTACTTAACAGAGGAAAACTAGAGGATGCTAGGTGAGAAAAATAAAACCACTACATTTCTACAGAAGCCAAGTGCCCACAAAATCCTAGATTTTAAAACAAATTTTCTCAGTCTATTCTAACACACACACACACAAATATTTTATTTGCGTATATTAGTTTTAAACCAATTTGCCTTTTTTTTTCCAAGTGGAAGGATGTGAATAATTTTACTTTTCTGTTATAGTCACATAATAAATTGCTACTCATATGTGCCTAAAGCTCAGGGCTTTCTTCAAGTTTTAGAATTATACAGGAATCAACGGCCATTCAGTCATCAAGTGTGTTTTATGAGGAATTTCTGTACAAGGTATCTGATATAATCTGTTAATCTGTCCTACGGTTTGCCAATGTTTTAAAAACTCAACGTCCCCTTATTTCAAACCCTGAAACCTGCCTTCTTTAATCTTCAAGTACTTGTTTTGCACTGTCCCTGGAATAATCAAAGCAAGCTTATTCTCCACTGCCACCCAGGGACCGCCAGTGTGAAGACACTCACTCCGGTGCTCGCCAGTCAAGGTGAGTCGTCCCCACCGCCCAGGTGTCTAAAACTGCATGCAGAAATCCTCTCAAACTCATCTACAGTCCTAACTGGTGCAACTTCTCTCTTCATACGGAAAAATTCTCTTATAAAAATGCTTAAAACTCAAACAACTAATTCCTCTTGATGAGGCTCTAGCATTTATGTTCTCAGTGTTTGCTTGGGGAGATGCTTTTTGGAGCCTAAAGAAAGTTCTCCAGAGTCATGCCAATTGGTCACTATTATTGACAGTTATGTATTTTTTTAAATTTTTTTTCAGTTATGTATTTTTATTGTTTTCTAAAGAACTGAGCCGTGAGATGCACAGCTTAGAAATGGTTAGTTTATTTAGCATCCATGTGGAAAGTGCTTTTTAGTCAAGCTCTAACCAACAGACCTTTTGGGGATTCCTGTACACAATGCAGCTTTCTAGACTTCTGTAGACTATATAACCCTAACCTGTGAGCTAGGACCTGGAAAGCTGCACCTTGATGAACTGTCAGCCCAGTCCTTGGTCAACATGGGGACTTTAGAATCATGGCCCGAGACGTCACCTGGTTTATGCCTGTTGAAGAAAAGACACTTTTTAAGCATCTCACCTGTAATCCTGGAATAAACCGAGTGTCCTTTTCAACCACCAGAAGCTCGGCAATATCGGCGTTGAGGATGGATCTTGTGATTCCGCCAGGCCCGGGACCCACTTCGTAAACATAAACATCTGCTAGACTACCAGCTTTCCTTACAATTTTGTCTAAGTTTAAAAAAAAAAAGTTTTAGTTACCTTTATTATCCCAGCAAACTTCATAAGAATTCTCAATAGCCATGATGATAGCTCTCACTCTAAACCAATACATAATAGTCATCAATATCCTACACCACTGTATTGCACTGGTTTTTTAACCGAAGAGGATTATCCCGACAATTTCCTTAACTACCTCACCAACCAGGCCCTGAGCCTGGCTGGCTGACCACCGGGTGGTGCTTCATTACACACTCTGACTCCTCGAGCACACACTCTTCCATCCTCAGAGGCATGGCTCCAAGAGGAGAGCGCAGTGAGTCCCCACTTCACATATGGTCATTTGGAGGTCAGAATGACAACCACGACAAATTCCCACATCACTAGACTCTGAAATTTGAATTCTTCATCATTTCCAGAAAAAAAAAAGCTTGGATTTACTTCTGGGAATTTTAAGCCTTGCAAATACTCACGTTAAGATGGGTTTACTAATTGTTCAGTTAGTTTAAGTTGGCAGAACCTAAGAAATCACACACACAAAAGTAGCCACTGCAACTAACCATATCTTTGGAATAAAACACAATGGACTGGTTTGATTAACTGCAAGATATTAAAATTCACACAACTGGGCCTCCTTGGATGGTGGAAATTTTGTCACTGAATACATACTAGCACTTCTTGTCACTGTATACTGACACTGTATAGTCCCAGTTGATGGTTATGATCCATCTAGGTAAGCTTAAAGGCAAACTGTTGCTTACTATTCCCAAACAGTACTGTTCTATATAGCTCCAGTGAGGAGAGCAGTACCCCTAACCAGCTATGCGTCTTGGTGTGTACATGCCCTCACCTAATTCCTGCAGATACCATCCTAATATAATTTATCTGAACCGCCCGCTGTCCTTGTCTACTGTTTAATTTGTTTTGTTACAGTTTACCACCGGGTCTCTCAGAGGGAACAAGAGTTATTAAGCCAGGGAATTCCGAACTTAATATTCTCAGTTTAAAAGATGGAAAGCAGCAACAGGTGGGACAGTGGTTTCATTCTTAAGCTTTGCAGAAATGCTCAAAGTGCAACCAGATATCAAAGACGAGGTGTCAGACCCCTAAGTCAGGGCTTCAATCTTGCTCCATCCTGAGCTCACTAGGACAAGTACCTTTATTTACTTTCACTCTGGTTCCCACACATAACAAAAAAGTCTGAATAAAGGACCTAAGAATCTGGAACTTACTCCCAGGGACGCACATGAGAACATAAATAGAAAATTGAACGGCTGGTGATGTAATTCGATTAATTGGTTAAGAGTGCTTGTCCAACAAGCATGAAGCCCTGAGTTCCACAGTCAGTGGTTCGTAGCTGAGCATGGTGGTATATACTCTTAATTTCGGTATTTGGGAGAAGGCAGAAGGGCCAGATGTTCAATAACACCTGCAGCAGAGTGAGTTTGAGGTCAGCCTTAGAGACAGGAGACAGCATTCAGCAGAGAATGGTGCTTTATATTTAGTATGTGCTAACGCCTGGGAGAGGATGCTAGAACCAAAGAATCTAGAAGCTGGTATCTTAAGGTTCTTGTTCTTGTAGGCCTATCAAATAAAAGTTGAAACCTAAGTGGAGTTAACTGTTTTACCCAAATTAGTACTGCTCCGGGTAGAATAACAGGCTCCAAAAACAAGAAATAAAAATAACTTACACTTTGTGGTCCGTGTAATCAAAATTGATTTTGGGGAGAAGGGTGGATGTGTGTGTGTGACACGCTGCCCCTTTTAAGTTAAGGAGAGGGGTTAAAATGCTAAATACTCCAACAGTCAACTAGTGCATTTATTTGCAACAGATGGATCTTACTTTCAAGTGGAGAGCCATCACTAAGGCGTGCGTGGTAAGTAAACTAACAAACACCTGTGAAAAACTGATCAAAACATGGGTGTCAAACTGGTGACCTTCACCCTATATAAATTTAACCGCGTAAAAGCTATTTTTAAAGAAGCCGGAGAATGTCAACTTATGAACTGAAGATTCAAGGCTGTCGTTTATCCAGTATCACATTCCCAGCATTGGCACCGTTTGGTTAGTATGACTTTACACAGCGAATCTCCATTCCCTAGAGGGATCCCTAGACTTAGGTGAACGTTTATCCTATTTACTCTTTTGGATTCGTTTTTGAAATAAGAGTCCCTCTGTTTCTAACTGGCGGCAATCCTCCTGCCTCTGCTCCGCGAGTGCTGCTGAGATTACAGACGCGCTTTACTGCGCCGGGCTAACGAGAGGCAGATCGGGAACAGTGAAAGGGAAAGCCGCACTAATTCAAGTCCCGCTCATCAGAAAGCCCACGGGAAGCGACTCCAGCCCGCAGAGGGGGCCACCACTGAGCGTCGCCTTAGCCCGCGAGCAAGAGCCGAGGAGTAGCGTTTGACTGACAGCCGCCCGCCCCAACCCGCTCCATCACCCGCCCGCGCCCACCAGGGAGACCCGGGCGAACTGACAACTCAGCCACCTGTCAGCCTCAAGTCCAGGAGGAAATTCTGGGAAAGCTGCTTCACCGCTCGCAGTCCGAACAACTTAATGATCTCCCGAATGGTGGGCAACGGGGGAAGGCGGAAAGTGCCGAGCTTCCCCGAGGCAGCCATGAGACCGACACTTACAGCCAGGCCCCGCGCCGCTGCTGGAAATTTCCAAGGCGCGCCGAGGGCGGGACCTTAGAGACGATTGCCCGCCTCTCAGGCCGCCTTATTGGGTGGAGAAACTTGCCGGAAATGACGAGACGGACAGGAAGTTGTATGTACTGGGAACTCAGATCACGCCAGGCCGAAAGCGGTGCAGGCTGGGAGAGGACAGAAAGCGGAGTCTAGGAGGAGGCGTGGTCTTTGTAACCCCGCCTCTGGGAGGCTCCGCAGGTCTTTGACTTTGCAAAGGCTTGACTTTTGATTTGTAGCAGGAAAGATGGTGATTGGTTGCTTGCTGTTTGTAGACAGGTTTTTCCCGGTAGGCTAGATATTTTTTTTTTTATTCCCGCGCGTCCATCGCTTCTCTGAGCCGCAATTCTTCTCTTAAGTAGCTCAAAAATTGTGAGCCCCACATGAAAGCGGTCACCCTGTACATGGTCCTGGCATAAGGTCAGGTTGCTGTCAGCGGCAACCAGTTACCGCAGCAATGATTTGGCGCCCGAAGAAGTTTTATGGGAGGTGCCGGATCTCAGCGGGGTTTGTGGAGAGGGCCAGCCACTAGAATGCAGATCCTTCTGAGCAATCAACATGTATCCAGTTTAGGAGAAACCTCACCTTTTAAAAACTGAGCGTATATTAATTTTTACAAAGGTATTGTTTGCGACTTCCCAAACACACATAAAATACTGTGGTCATATTTACTCCGTTTATTAATGTCAATTGTTCCGCTCTCCATTTTTCCTGTTCCTGATAGTTCTTTTACTCCTATATTGTAGGGGTTTGGGGGGGGGGAGCACACGTTATTCTTGTCTGGGTTTGGCGTAGATGTTAAATGAACTTACATCCAGCCATAGCGTGCCTCAGAACTTAGTTCCATAGAGAACCATAGGCTCATTAAGGTAAGCCAGCTGAAAACTGAGTTTAGGACTTTTGAGCAAATGGCTGAGTACCATCCGGTTAACAGGCACCTCAAGATTTAACCAATAGCAAAGCAAAACAGCTAACCATAACCAACTAAACTGTGTCTCTAGACAATTTCTCTTTTCTTGTCATTGAACAATGCCTGTCCATTTTTTGACCAGAGTTCTATGAAAGAATTCCAAGAGCTGCCTAATTTTAGAATGGTGAATGAAAGCCATTCTGGGTCTTTAAATATGCTGTGATTTTTGACTCTTGAGTTAAGTACTTTAAACTTCGAGGAGTGTTTTTGATACCATGTGTTATTTCATATTCCCTTTTAAATCTCTCAGGTGTTGTCTTGTGAAATAGGACACATATTGCTAACTTCCGTTTAAAGCAGGGTCAAGAAAGCTTAAAGCTGGAAGATCACGGATTCCAGCTGTAGCCAAGTGCACGCGCGCGGTGGCTGCTGTTTTTAAGCAATGCCATCATGGTCAGCATCAGGACCACTCCTATAAAGAAGATTTTTTCAAAAACTCATTCATGCTGCAAGCATTGCGATCTCTCCTCTGCTCTCAGAGGGAACCATAAAGGGGTTGCTCTTTAAGAAAGCTCATGGGCAGTGGTGGCTCACGCCTTTAATCCCAGCACTTGGGAGAAAGAGGCAGGCAGATATCTGAGTTCGAGGCCAGCCTGGTCTACAGAGTGAGTTCTAGGATAGCCAGGGCTACACAGAGTAACCCCGTCTCGAAAAACAAACAAACAAAAAAAATCTCTACTAAAGAAATGTGCCAGGTTTCACAACTGAGTGGTTTGGAATTATTCGCTCACTAACTGTTAAGATACAGATTCGGGGTAGATTCTATTATGACACAGCGGTGAAGCTGAGACTTGAGGTGGATCTGCAGCTTCCCCACACTTCAAAGTGAAAAAGGAAAGGTCCCTCATCCGGCCGGGAAGCCAACGGAGAAAGTTTATTTGATGCTTAAAATCCAAAATAAGTTCTGTCCTGTGATAAGTTGTCTGAGAAAACAAGAAAGAAATGAAAAGTCTTAAAATATTCATCATAAGTGGGAGATTTTTACTTTTTTTCCCCTTGGTTATAACTGAATCACCCATTGTTTATGGTTCTTGTAGTTCCTTTAAAAAAAAAAAAAGCTAATGTAAAACCAGACCACCCTGGGCCTCCTGATGAAGTATAAAGTTCACGTATCCACTTCAGTCATTGTTAAATCAGCAGGGACGATGGGCTGGCTGATGTATCTCCTTTAGAAAGTGAGGACATGGTGGCAATTTCCCAAAGTGTCATAAAAAACCTGATTATTTGATTCAGAGATATTATTCTCCATAAAACACTATACCTAGAAGGTATCTATTCAAGCAATTGGGTTTTGTTTGTTTGTTTTGATGGTTGGTAGGTTTTGTTTTATTTGTTTTTTTTTACTTCTGTGTTTCTTTGGAAATGAGGTTATTATCCCTGTCCAACAGTGAAGAAATACTGGCAAGTACAGTCATTTGACCTATTGCAAAGCAATGCATCTAGAGAAGACAACCCAAGTTCCAAGTTCAGCAGCCACACCCCTCAAATACTGTATCAACTGAAATTATTTTAAGTTAATTAACATGTTCATTTTGTGTTATTTAAATATATAGAAATATGAATTTAGGTGTAGACTTAGATCTACAGTTTCCATATGACTACTAAAAGCACACATTAAAAATAGGCAAACCCACCAAACAAATGCTTTATTATTTTTATAATAAAGAGTGCCATAAAAATCACTACTTTTTCTGGATTCGTTTCTTTCCAGTTCAACTTATTTGTGCTATCATGCATCCCATGTAGCAGGATTCTCTCATAAATTTTCTGGTTTCAAAGAAATCTGCTAAAAATCTGTGTCTTTATCATGCTGGAGAACATATCAAATGTATTTGTTTCTGTTTTTTATTAGCTTGGGAAACAACTGAAGTCAAATCATTTGGCACTAAGGTTGCCAGAAAATGCACACACTGTATGTCAATCACAAGAAGGATGTTCAGATGACCCAGGATGTAGTCACATGAACTTTTAAAAGCAGGGATATCAACCAAAACATTCCAATGATCATAAAAAGCATGTTAGATTTCTAAGAAATCCTGCCCAGGTCTAACTAGAGACTTCACCATGTTGTCTTTACTGATGTTCATCTGTGACATTGTATCCCATTTACAAAACTATGTCCTGGGCCACTTCATTCAGTTCTCATTTAAATTCTTTATTGAAGTTTCACAAAGGCATCCAGTTATTGCCCTCTTGCTGGTAAGTGCTGGAGCTAAGTCAAAATTCACATCTTTTGATTCGACTTTGTTTTTTATTAACCTTGTATTAAATAATTATTGGACGAAATAAAAAAAATCCATCTTAGGAAAGTCTTCCAGGTTTTTAATAATTCTTGAGATCTAGTTTTTAATCATCATAAATATCTGATCTTAAGCCTTTGAATTTCGGAAAATTATGCATAACTCCCTGCAAAAGCCTGTGAAGTCAGCAGGGGGTGTTTTAGCAGTGTATTATCCCTTAAAAGAGAGCTATGCAATTTCATCAGTTTTGAAGCTTTGAAGTATCTGCTTCATCTAGATACAGATTTTAATATGCTAAAATATTATAATTAAAACAGAAATTGCTGGCCCCACCTATCTGTGAAGATGAAGTACTACAAGAGATTCTTACTGAAGTATGCTGTGGATTTCTGATTTGCATGAATCCCAGCATAGCAATACTGGAAACTTAATTTTAGTTATTTATTTTAATGAAATTGCCTATGTGACTTTATTGATATAAGTAATTTAGTGTCTGTCTTTGGGAAAAATGCTAATTCTAAAAGATTGTCATTTTGTAGTTCCCTGGAAGAGACTTGAAAGCCACAAAGACCAATATCTTCCTGTCAAGTGGGGATTTTTTTTTTCAGAGAAAATTAAATGTGGTTTGGAATTGCCAAATTGAACTTTATAAAATGTCTATTTTTTGCTACATGGAGTGCCCTTTTCTGGTAGTATTTTATAATTCTACAATGTGACTCAATGCTCTGGAGAAACATTAAGGACTGTACTTACCACACATTTAATTTTTTTTAAATGGCACTTTGATGCCCACTGTTCACAAAGGAAGCTCGGGCCCTACCTTGAGGGAAGAAGAAGGAAAAAAAATACAATAATTCTGAGCAGGCTGCGGAAAGGAAGCCGAGTAAACCCATGGCAAGTAGCACAGGCTCTTTGCCTGCGGGGACAATGCTCCAGTACACCGCTTTTCAAAATACGGTATTTATCACTATTCTGGGCAGTATTTGGAAGCTTGCTTATTGCCCTCAAAGATCTGCGAATTGTTATCAAGTATCCTAACAAAGTGATGGAGGCAGGCAGCCTTTTCACTAAGGATGGCTTAGAGAACATGAAGAGTTGGGGTTTCTTTCTTTTTTTCTTTTTTTTCCCTTACAACAAAGCAAACTTTACTTGAATGAGCAATCAGGCAGCAACCGATACAGGCACTATCAAGATTACCCTTTGTTGTGTTTGAAACCACAACATTGACAAAAAAAAAAAACCAACAACAACAAACAAAAAACCCTCAGGATAAATACAATTATTCAAAATTACAAATACATTTGCAATGAAGGTTTACCGTGTATTATAAATGTGACATGGAGACCAATTGTTGCATGACTAGGAGTCTGGGTTGATTTAATAAGTGCTCATCCCTGGACATCTTTATTTCCCTCTCTGATAGGGGTCTGTGAGCAGGCACAACTGTTCCTTTTTTTTTCTCTGTCCCACCTCCCTTGTTCTTGCTCATTCTACTTCAATATCCAGAGTAAGATGTCTATAGGAGACATTGGATTAATTCGGTACCTGCTGAGAAACAAACTGACTTCCTTTTTTTTTCCCAACTAGTGAGGGGTACATACAAATGATGACATTTGTTTGACTTATTTATTTATTTATTTATTTATTTATTTATTTATTTATTTATTGGTTTTTCGAGCCTGGAACTCACTCTGTAGACCAGGCTGTTCTTGAACTCAGAAATCCACCCGCCTCTGCCTTCAAAGTGCTGGGATTAAAGGCGTGCACCACCACCACTGCCCGGCTTCTTGACTTAATTTTTAATTTAGTGTTATGTGTGAGTGTATATGTGTGTGCATACGTGTGTGCTTGTGTGCACATATCATGGTGCACATGTGGACATCAAAATCAGAGGACAACTTACTTGTAGGAGTCAAGTCTGTGAGAACGAAGCCTGTCAGGCTTGGTGGCACGTGCCTTAACCCGTTGAGCCACCTTGCCAGCTTGGCGTCCTCAACTGTTTTGAGAAAGGGGCACAGAGCTCTCTCTATCTTATTTCCACTTTGGTCCGCCTGAGGTCAGTGTTTTCAGAGTGCGGGTGGGCTGTCGCCATTACTCTGTCCTGCTACACTTTGTTTTCTCCAAACATCCACAGATTACCACTTTCTTCACTAGTCTCCACACTTTGAGCCATCGTCCCCCAAATGAATTTCGGTTGCTTGGGTAAATAACATAGACGACACAGTCTGATTATTTTGTATTGGCAGAGTTACCCATCAGCTGGCTGGGAGGGGTGGTGGTGGTGGGGGTGGTGGCCTCATTTTGCTTTGTGTGCTAATAATAGAAACCAAAGGCAGACAAAGAGAAGCGTTCAAAAGCTCATCTCTGCCAGCCGTGCCTCGCTCCCCGCCCCCACCCCATCTCCCAGCGGTTAGGTTATCAGCAGTAGGTAGATGGGCGCGGCACTAAGTGCTGCCTGCCCTCTAGTGTTGTAGTTCTTCATGCGTTGTGCCTCTTGGTGCCTTGAGAGTTATGGTCCTCCTGTGGACCTGGGCTCCCTCATCCCTTTCTCGCTATTGACATTGCGGCTTCCAGACAAGCTTAGGTATTGGGATTCTCTCAGCCACCAGAAACAGCCAGTATCGCAGACCTATAAAGTTGGGAATCCACAGCCCTTAGTTTCAGCCAGTGGTACAGCTCTTGCAGGGTCTCCGTGCTGGTCCTAGAGATTTAACAGCTCTCTGGAGCGTCTCTCATGTAGTGAACTAGTGTGTCTCGCAGACAACTCTCATAGTGAGCTCGAGTAGCCTGCTTAGGCATCCCAAGAAAGGGTGTTTGGATGAATCGTAGCCATTTTTAACTGGTCCAGTTTAACGCAGTTTAACGCCAACTTTTCAACGCGTGCGTGCAGAATGCCCTCGTTTACATAAGTGAGAATTGAAACGGTGAGAAGCCAAGCCGAGTGTCCCGCTTCACCTGATTGTTGACCAAGGGGGGTTGAGTTTGAGTCTGTCCACCTCATCTTCATTCGGCCCTGACTCGCCAGGACGCTTGGAAGCTGTCTGTTCTCCAAACGGCTGTAACAACTGCACATCTTTTCCCCATCTATGTGCAGACTTTTCTTGCTCTCTCATACGATTTCTCAGTCGATGGTGGTTTTAATGGGAACAGCCCCTGTAGATTCAATGTCCTTGAGTGCTTGGTCCATAGGAAGTGTCACTATTAGGGAGTGTGGCCTTGTTGGAGTAGATGTGGCCTTGCTGGAGGAAGTGCATCACTGTGAGGGTGGGCTTTGAGGTCTTATATGCTCAAGCTATGCCCAGTGTAGACATAGTCTCCTGCCACCTGTGGATCAAGATGTAGTTCTCTCAGCTCCTTCTCTAGCACTGTGTCTGTCTGGATGCTGCCATGCTTCCTGCCATGATGCAATAGTCATAGTGTCTCTTCAAAGCCACAAAGCCATAACTAAGACACAGCCCAAGAGTCTATTGGAATGGTTTCTCCTCTCCATGGAACTTTGTCTCCACATAAACTTTCCCACACAGCAAGCCATCCTCCAATTGAGAAACTCATCTATCTATCTGTCCCCTCAACCCCTGCATCCCATATTTATTATCAACTCCCAACGGCTGATGAAGACAGCAGATCTGGTACCTGACTCTAATTTACACTGCTGGTATCATCACTTACGCTTCTGCAATAGCTTCCATCTTCTTGCTCTACAATCCTTTTGTATTCAACAGCAAAACAACCATAAAAGCATAAACTAAGTCACCCACATACAGGGGGCCTCCCAATGCATGTAAAGCAAGAGTCTAGTACATTATTAAGGCCTAAACCCCCTTCTCTCACCTTCTCAGATCCATCTTCCTGATAAACCAAGGCTCTCATGCTATTTTCTCAATTATCAAACAAAACACACCAAGCTCTCCTTTCTCCTTCCCTCTCTCTCTTTTCTTGCATCATGCATTATTGTCTGCCTGGATCCATCACCTTCCACTCTTTAGATGAATAGTTTGTTCTCTCTCTCTCTCTCTCTCTTTCTCTCTCTCTCTCTCACACACACACCACATCATACACACAGGGGGGACAGACACATACAAACATAAACACACAAGGGGGGGGAGAGAGATGCACACAGAAATACACACACAGACACATACATACAGGCACACAGATACACACACACATAGACATACACACAAACACACACAGAGACATATACACAGACATATACACACAAACACACACAGACATATACACAGGTACACAGACATACACACACACACACAGACATACACATAGACACACACAGACACATAGCAGACAGGCACACACACACACACACACAGACATACACAGACACATAACAGATGGGCACACACACACACAGACAGACATACATATAGACACACACAGACACATACAGAAACACACACACAAACATACACGCTAAAATCTAGGCTCTGTACATGAGAGAAAACATTCAGTCTTTTTCTTTCTGAGTCTGGCTTATTTCACTTTATATAATAATTTTGAGCTCTATCGATTTTCCTGCAGATGTCTCATGACTTCATCATGACTTCTTTATGGCCAAATAAAATCGTCTGTGTGTGTTTACCTCGTTTGCTTTATTCACTCTTCGGCTGCAGGACACAGAGGTTGATTTCATTTCTTAGTTATTGTGAACAGTTCAGCAATAAACATGGATGTGTAAGAAGTTCTTTGGTAGGATTTAGAGCCCTTTGGGTATATTCCCAGGAGTTATGTCTGATGATCTGAATTTAAGAGAGAAAGAGTATCTTGAATTATTGAAGTAAACCCAACACATCATAAGAGTCCTTAAAGTGGAAGAAAGAATTAGAAAACAAAAGCACAAGAAAAATTCTCATGAGAATAATTCTGCCTAATGGTGCTGGCTTTGAAGATAGAGAAGGTCTAAGGCCAAGATAGCCATGGGTATTAGATAGGTTTGTGTCAACTTGACACAAGCTAGAGTCATCAGAGTGGAGGGAACTTCAATTGAGAAAAAAACACTTCCATAAGGTGGGGATTCAGGCAGCCTATAGGGCACTTTCTTAATTTGTGATTGATTGGGGAGGGCCCAGTCCATTGTTGGTGGGGCCACCCTTGGAATGCTAATCCTGGGTTCTGTAAGAAAGCAGGCTGAGCAAGCCAGAGTGAATAAGCCAGTAAGCAGCACCCCTCTGTGTCAGCTCCTGCCTCCAGACTCCCGCAGACTTTTCAAGACTTCATTTCCCTGATTGAGTTCCTGTCCTGACTTCCTTCAATAATGAACAGGGCTATAGAAGCCTAAATCAAAGAAACCCTTTCCTCCCTAAGTTGCTTTGGGTCATGGTGTTTCGTCACAGCAATAGTAACCCTAACTAGGATACCATGACTTCAAGATATGGGAAGCTTCTAATATCTGGAAAAATCCCAGGATTCTCCAGCTTGAGTCTTTAAGAAGGGATGCTTGCTGTTGACAATTTGATTTCTTTGCTAAGTGAGACCCACTCCAGACTGTTCAACCCTAGAATCATGAGATAATATATTCATGCTGAATATTAGAGTCACTAGGTTTGCCCTAATGCAATGCAGCAGCTATGGAAAACCGGTCTAGTTTCTTTAACTGTGATGTGAGCAGGGTGATGGATACCTTGCAGCTTTACAAAGCATTCATCACATTTCATTTTGCTTCCAAGATAATGCACGTAATGGACCAAATACAGTGGTCCACGCATTGAAAGCATTTCATTAGTATTATTTCCTGCTTCCCTCTTCCTTTCTAAATACACGCATCTAGAAGATATACAGCTAGCTATATATAATCATCATGAATTGTATAGTGTTGAAATCAATACTCTGCTGGTATTGAAATCAAACTCGCATCAGGATGCAGCTCCCTTATTGTTATTGTAACATATGACAAAATAAGCTCGGAGAATTACACACTCATTTAGTGTTCCGTGGGGCTCATGAAAGATGACCGTCTCTTCTGCAGATTTTTATTAAGCTTGTCTGTTGCGTCGAGTGCTTTCTTCTCTGGCTTCATTATTTAGAGGCACTGACAATTTTAACACCAGAGAGTTAGCCTAGGATAGAATTACGAATGCTAGATCTTAAAACAAATATGTCAGTTGATATAACCGCTGCCCAGTTATAAAACGATGTTCATTTTAGTTCATTTAATACCTTTCTTGTTCTTCTTGAAGGGAAGATCATGAAGAAGTGTTAGCGATTCTTATCTGTCAGAATGGCTTAAGGTTACAAATACATCCTATCAAATCAAATGGCAAAATAGGAAGCCTCAGACCTATCATTACACGACGTTAAATGTATGTGAAATGCATACACACGCTGTGACTGGGACCTTGTCGTGTTTAGATAATCATTCAACTAATTCTGTGTGGGAGCCCTTAGTCTGAGCTGGAGAGGGTGGGGAAGGAGAGTGCTGGGCGAGGGCTATGAGCTCTGTGATAGCTCATTTATATCGAATTGTACTTCATCTTGACAGTCATATTGTATTAATCATACCATATTGTACCCAATCTCCATCACATCACTATTTGTGTGCTATTTGGATTTAAAAGGCTTTTGTGGTTCCATCCAACAATTAAATCACAACTCAACCTAGTATTTCAATAGGCAAAATGCCTCCCAAGTTCCAATACATTTATAAATAACTCCTATAAATTGCCCACCTGAGCCTTGATAAACGTTCTTGTCATTTTTACTTTCTCATGCTTTAATCTGAAGACACTCCTGTGTCCCTCCTATGTATACTTCAGATAGTAAAAAATGTCCTGTACAACACAACCTTGTCTCAGGGTTTCATTGCTGTGAAGAGATACTATGACCACACAACTCTTATAAAGGAAAACATTTAATTGGGGCTGGCTTACAGTTCAGAGGTTCAGTCCATTATCATCATGGAGAGAAGCATGGTAGTGTTCAGGAAAACTTGGTGTTGGAGGAGCTGAGAGGTCTACATCTTGATCCACAGGCAGTAGAAAGGGACTGTGTGCTACACTGGGTGTAGCATGAGGACAGGAGACCTCAAAGTCCATCCCCAAAGTGACTCACTACATCCAGGAAGGCCACCTCCCATTCAAACACAGGCATCAATGGGGGGTCATTCCTATTCAAACCACCACAAAAGTCATACAGCCCCTGTCCCAGACCCACACACCTACAGAGAAAAATCTCATAAACTGTCTATATTTCGATGCTCTCTAGTTTCTAAATGACACTATTTTAATCACTTCTTTAATATAAAAATGGCTGTTATTTATTATATTCATTTTTTACTGTTTAATAATAAGTTTTGACCTATACTTTATAAAACATTGTCTTATTTTATCATTAATCTGCAAGCCTAAAAAATAGGACATGTCCCATTGTCCTATGAGGCCTGGTGGTTTTTCTTCATTTACAATGGTCATCTTTGTAACTCCTATGACATCTTTTTTTTTAAAAAAAAGTTTGTGAAGATTCTATAATGCAGATCACTAGACAATGTTGAAGTTGGGTAACTGTTATAATGTATATGCTTTTAACATTATCTACTATAAAATAGAATGACTTATTGTCCACTCTCTTGTATGATTTGCCTATGGGGGGGCATCTCATGATAATTTTTTTTCTGGCATATTAACCTTATTTTCCTGTTGTGGGAGAAAACACTAACACACCCCCTTCCATGTTCAAGGAAGCTCTGGATAGAAATGGCCTGGGAGCTTGTACAACTTAGGTTTTCTTTAAGAAAGATAGTTCAAAATTACAAATACTAGGTTAAGTGTCAAAGGCAATATTTATTTGGAATAAGAAAAGAAATCACATGAAATAATAAATAAATGCCCAATAGCAAAATCACAACATAACATCTCCAAATAACAACCAAATATTTTTATGATAAATTTCTTTCAGGTTTTGATAATTTTTATATTATATATTATATATTATATTTTTATTATATCATATAATTATGCATCATATAATATATTATATAGATAAATATACACTTAAATATATACATATTTATATATAAAATGTTGGCTTCTGTATTCTAAATGATGAATATTTTTGTTGCAATTTACCTCCTGACCTGGATGTAATTTCTATTGATTTCTATAATCCACTCTTTAATTTTTATTTTTTACTCCATTACTTTTTATTCAAAATTTCTCCCCGTTCTTTAAATTACAGAATGGAGCAGGAAGGGTGTTCTGTATCCACTCAAATCAAATCTATATTTTCGAATTCACTTTGCTGAAATTCTCTAAGACATCTTCCCAAATGTTGGTAAAAAATGACTGTTCTTGAGTGAATTTTTCCCTCAGCTGGATTCCTAAAGATTTCACTTCCAACATTCTACAACCTGGAATGATATGGTGGTCTTAGCTGATGTTGAGTAAAAGTCTCAACCTTTGCAAGGTTTATAAAGACACACCATGTGGGTACCTTCTTAGGACCTGCCCCAGCATCCTGATGTGCTGGTCAAAGGGAAACGCCTTGACATTCCTACTTTTCTTTTTTTAAGAAAAGATTTATTTATTCATTTTATGTATATAAGTACACTGCTGCTGTCTTCAGACACACCAGAAGAGGGCATCAGATCCCATTACAGATGATTGTGAGCCACCATGTGGTTGCTGGGAATTGAACTCAGGACCTCTGGAAGAGCAGCCAGTGCTCTTAACTTCTGCTCAACCTTCCATTTGGCAAGGAGAGTTAGCCTCTGAGGACTGCTGCTTAGGTCACCAAGGCAAAACAGCTCCTTTGCAAAACCAGTCATGCGCATTCCTTAAGTCGCACTGGGAGTGTGCGGAGGCGGTGGGGCTTCATTTATTACTTCCTTGAGGTTTTGGGCTCCAGTGAGAGGCAGTGCAGGTGCGGGGACACCGGGACAAAGACTGCTTCTATGTGGTTAAAGAGGACCTTAAGGCTAGAGCAGGTAGAGCGACCAGAAAAGCTACTGAAAGAAAGCAACAGAATGATTCGCCTCAGAATATCCAAACAGAGGCTGGATTGACTCAGGGCTGTAAAAGAGTGTTGGAGGCTGGCGGTGGGGGTGGGGGTGAGGGGGTTGGGAGAGTAGGAGGGGTGGGGAGGATGAGGGGTGGGGATTGGGGAGGTGGGAGGGTGTTGTTTGCCTAGAACCACAGTTGCAAATGAACTTGGGGGATCCAGGTGAAGGCAAAGCTACACTCCTGCTACACTGTATGAATCCATTTTATTTAGGAACTCAGAACCATTTAGCGCGATGAAGGCACTTCAGTATTATTGATCTTGCCCTTCTCTTAAGATGGCTTTGAAGTCGATGGAGAGGGGATTCGAAGACAATGTGGGGGGAAAAAACCCATTATCAAATAAAAGCATCTAAAATACCTAGAATTATGCTCATTTACTGTGGTCCCCCACCTCTTAAAACCTGTAAGCCTGCTGGAGGTGGGGTGGGAATGAAACATTTAAAATGGAATCGATCAACCTAGTAGGAAAATTAACAATGAGCTCTAAGGGAAGCGTGACGAAAAGACGAGTTGTAACTCTGTTTAATCAGCAGGATGGACATCAAGAAGCCGTTTTCCTTTTCTGTGCCTCAGTTTCCATCTCCCGAGGACGCGTGAATCTTGAAGGTCACCTCTAACTTGGAGCAGCTGTTGTCAAAAACATAGGTGTCATGGATACTGGTCTTACTGTGGCATCCTGGGCTTGACTACAAAGGCACGTGTTCTGTAGTTTTCCTCTTCTGCAAAGTACCGGGGCAGGGCGGGACCTTCTTTAATGATATTTCTGTTCTTAAGAGAAATGATGTAAAACTCCGAAGGGAAAAATCCGGAAGGATGCCGAGAGGGAAGCCCAAGTTAGCCACTGGGTGGCGATATTGTCCCACGTCGTGGAAGGTTTCTGTACCAATCGCCAACAGTTCCAAACTTTGAATTAACTAAGCATAGTAAAGGAAAATTTTCAAAAGGGAGCTGAAATAAAAGCAGGTCGGCAGAAAACCACAATTACAGGAGAATGACAGTAAAGTGCAAGGCCAACTAACAGAAATAAAATCCCTGTCGTCAAGGTAGTGAAACGTAGAGGGTTATATATGACAATCGTGTTTCCGTATTATTTAACAGAATATATGGAGAGGAGTACATCGTAAATCTGTATAGGTTTTTTAAAATAATATGATTTAAAGGTTAACTCTCACAATCAAAGATTTAACCCGGACGATTACAAAATATAGGCTACATTTCTAAAGCCCAAATGCAGATTATTTTCTTCTTTTGTTTTAGCATATATTAATTGAAAAATAAGAGTTTTGCCGTGACACGCCCACACGTGCATTCAATGTGCTTTTATTATGTGCATCCTCTCGCGTTTTATCCTCCCTCCCCGCCTTCTCTTCCCCTTCTACACCCCTTCACTTCTGTCTCATACATTCCCAGGTTTTCACATCTGAGAGAAAATGTGCTATAGTCTTTGTAGGACTAGGTTATGTCATTTAACATTATGACATTCAGTTTTATCCATTTTCTTGCAAACAACATAGATCCATTGTTCTATATGAGTGGAGAAAACATTTTTTTTTAAGATTTATTTATTTATTATATGTAAGCACACAGTAGCTGTTTTCAGATACTCCAGAAGAGGGAGTAAGATCTCGTTAGGGATGGTTGTAAGCCATCATGTGGTTGCTGGGATTTGAACTCAAGACTGCTGAGCCATCTCTCCAGCCCCCATTTTTTTTTAAAATAAAGATTGTGTTTATTTATTTGTGAGTGTGCAAACATAGCACTGTGAAGGTGTCGAGGTCAGAAAAAGTGCTCTCCTCACTACAACTTTTGGGTCCAAGGGTCTCACTGGATTCAGGTCATCAGGCTCCAAGGCAAGTAATCCCACCCTATCAAGCCTTCTTCCCTCTGGCCCCCAACTCCGTTTCTTTTTCCTCTTGTCTGTCGAAGGGTACTTATGTGGATTCTGTAATTTTCCAGTTATGAATAGTGCTGTGGTAAGCACGCGTATGTCAATATTGCTATAGTAAGTTGACTATGTTTTTGGGTAGACACACAGAAGTGGGAAGGCTGGATCCTATGGACAATGTAGTTTTAGTTGTTAAGGGAACCCCCTTCATGTTGATTTCATAGTGGCTGCGGTAATTTACATTCTCACCAGCAGTGCATAAGGCTTCCTTTTCCCAGGCACCTTGCTAGCTAGCGTCTACTGTTGCCTTTGTGATGACTGCCAATCTAACTGTGGTGATGTGGAAAACAGCCAGCGTAGTTGTGATTTGCTGTTCCCTGGTAGCTAAAGGCGTTGAACATTTTAACACCGTTTTGACCTCTTACTTATACTTTTTTGAGACCTGTGGGTTAGGTTCATTTGCCCATGTGTTGAGTAGATTACATTTGTTTTGTGTGGTCTAGAATATTCGTGAACATCTGGCAAACATTTCCTTCTCTGTCTATAGGCAGTTTTCTCACCGTTGGTTGTTGCATTCGTCACACAGAAGTTCATTATTTGATGCAACCTGATTGGTCATTTCCTTTTGTTACCCTCCCAAGCATCTCTAATCTCACCAAGAAATCCACTACTTGCATGTGAATCTGGAAATGTTTCATGTATGTTTCCCTGTAGTAATCCTAAGGCTTCAGGACTATGCTAATGTCTTTAACATATTTTGTGTTGATTTTTCTGTAGGATCAGAGACAGAGCTTAAGTTTCAGTATTTATGTGCGGGTATCCAGTCTTCTCAGCTCCTTTTGTTAAGAGACCTTTCCTCCTGTGTGTTAGCATCTTGGTAAGAACCAGATGGCTTAGCTACTTGGCTTTTTCCCAAATCTCAGTTTGTTTGTTTGTTTGCTTAGTTATTTACTTATTTAGTCTAAATCAAAAGGGACCATTTAAGAAGATTGTACTTTTCCTTTTCTTTTTTTTTTTTTTTTGCTATTCAATCAAATGAAAGTTTTTGAGCTTTTCCCTTTTCTTTGAAATGGTTTCCACTGGGGGATCAAATTCATGTTTGGAATGAGAGGTGGGATTAAAGTTCTCCCTGGCATTGGGATGGGGCCATTTTATCTATCTATCTATCTATCTATCTATCTATCTATCTATCTATCTATCTATCTATCTATCTATCTATCTATCTATCCATTATTTGTATGTCTGTTATCTATCTGTCTGTCTATCTATCTATCTATCTATCATATGTATGTCTGTTATCTATCTATCATCTATCTATCCTATTTATGTCTGTTATCTATCATCTATCTATTTATCATCTATCTATCTATCTATCTATCATTTATATGTCTGTCATCTATCTACCTACCTACCTACCTATCTTTCTGTGAGGACAACTCAGGAGGAGACTCTGGGGAGAGTACAAGCTTTGCAACTTCAGCACAGTCCTCCTCTATCTTTAGTAAAGATGATATGAAAAGACAAACACAATCTCTCCCATCAAAGAACTTGCGAGCATGCGGGAGGAAACCTAGAGACTTGAGCTAGAGAATAGTGATGGTGTTTCCACTCAATTCACACAGCACTTCATGTATAATGAACAGAAATCTGACTGCAGAAGCTCATGCAAGGTACCACCTGCTTCTTCCTGCCGTTGACTCTGTTCAGCTCCCCATAGGGTTCTTACCTTTATCATCATCATCGTCGTCGTCATCATCATCTCTGTGGCTGGCCAGGAACTCACTATATAGACTGTTCTAGCCTTGAACTCACAGAGAGTCACCTGCCTTTGATCCCATCATTCTTCGTCTCTCTCCTAGTAGGCTAAACAGGGTCTTTCTGAGGGCCCTGGCTTGGGTTTCAACATCCTGATGACCTTAGCTGTCTCATTTCTCTCCCTTTGACACAGTAGCTATGAGCTTTTATAGTTCTGTGCCCATTAAAAAAAAGTGATACCGTTAAGTAACCTTTAACAGTGAAACCCATTCATTATGCATTTACCTGACGACACAAAAGCAGCATTTGCTCCATTTCAGGGGACTGCCACAGATCAAAGGCACTGAGACCTGAGTGTGTTGGGAACAGTCAGCAGAGACTGTATGGAAATAATGCTTAGCACTTATGTCACACTCTCCGTGGCTTCTGCAGTCATTAATTAATTATCCCACACAATAGCTCGATGAGGAAGGCCAGTGCTGTTAGCTCTACTTTACAGATGAAGACTTA
The DNA here is from genome assembly GCA_036184795.1 of Tokudaia tokunoshimensis. Lineage (NCBI taxonomy): Eukaryota > Metazoa > Chordata > Mammalia > Rodentia > Muridae > Tokudaia > Tokudaia tokunoshimensis. Next base: position 77,209,206 of record BTHU01000006.1, read on the forward strand.
GACAGCAGTAAAGAGATTTCCCCCCAACGTTTGAAGACCTCATATCAAAGCAGCTCTGGGGTGGAGGCTGTAGGTACAATACTAGGGGGCTGAGTACAGAGCCTCGAGATGCCTCTTGAGGGGCTCTACTTCCCTTGATCTATTTAGAAACTTTCTGAATATGAGGATGCTCTGGATTCATTCACTGCCTCTACTTGAAGTCCGGTTGTTCTTGCTGATCCTACTCAGTCCCTCATTTTGTATGTGATCTCATGTCCTCTTCATCCATCCATCCATCCATCCATCCATCCATCCATCCATCCATTCATCCATCCATCCATCCATTCATCCATCCATCCATTCATCCATCCACAGATTCACTTATTCCTTCACACATTGATGCAGCTGAACTCACTATGTAGACAACGCTAGCCTCCAACTCTCAGAGATCTACTTGCCTTTGACCCCATCACTCTTTGTCTTTGGAAGGCATACACAGGGTCTTTAGGAGCCCCATGACTTGGGTCCTCTGGGTACCCATTATCAGTTAAATGAGGCAAGCATATGAATGGTAAACAACTGATTCTATAGACAACCTTTGTCTTTGAAGAGCTTTAATTTCTTAGTAGGAATGCACAGATACACACATACACCACCACCACCACCATCACTACCATCTTAAAGGTCATGGAAGGAGGAAGACATGGTTTCTACCAGATAAGAGTCTAGAAGGTGAGCACCAAAGAAGTAAGGTGTAGTTAATCTTCTCTGAGATGCCGTGCTTGTGGTTGAGACTAGCGGGCTCCACAGAGTTCCTGGGGGATAGAAGACAAAAGATGCCCTGAATATTAGCTGCTTTTTTTTTGCCTTAGACCAGGGGTCTTCCGGGCTAATTTACTATGCCTTATCCTGCAGAATTCTGCTTATGTGGACGTCTTCTTCCTCTTCCCCCTCCTCTTCTTTTTGTGGGATGATGAGCTATTTGAAAGTAGGGATGAATTCCTGTAGCCTATAGTATGTTGTAGGAAATATCAGCATGGATAACTACCATGTACCGAGGGCCTGCCCTGCTCAGTGCTTTAAATAGCAGACACTACAAAGACTTTGGAGTCCCTTACTGTTATTATCGCCATTTCACAGTTGAACAAAGAGAAACTGGGAAAGTTTTAGTAATTTGTTCTGAGCTCCGCAATTCTTTCCACCGTTTAACAGGAGTTTAGTGACCTGTGTTTTGTGCTAAGCTAAGACATGCAAATGCTGAACAGATAGCAGCTGTGGACACTCCCTGCACACAGCCTTCAGAACACTGGGGGACACAGGCATCCACCACTGGGTATCAATGCGTCTTATATAGCTATCCATCCATTCCCAATCACTCCTTGTGATGAAGTCTCTGGAGAAAGCACCCAGGACATAATGAAGGCGAAGCCTGCATAATGACATGATGTGACCACAGGTCCATCAGTGGGGAGAGATACAGGGACAAATGCAAAATCATGGAAGAGATCGGGGCTTTGATGAGTACATATGGGAATAGGTTACCTTTGAGGAGAGTCAGAGCTATTAGCATTTTACAGATGAAGAATCAGACCCCCAACATTGAAGGCCTTTTGTCAAAGAAGATCCAGGTGTGGGGCCTGCAGCTAAAGCATAAAGTAGCTGAGTGTTGTAGTAAATATTTAATCTCAATTGGGGGTTTCTACCCTGCCTTTGATCACTCAGTCCCCAGGGAAAAGACACAAACCATTATATTTATAATAAGCCTTTAAAGTACAAGAGCTGGGCAGATATCAACCCTTTATGCTATTATGTCTACTTCCCTGCTAATAACCCTGAGTAATAACTTGCCGTGTTCTCTCTGGGTTGCTCTTACACCAATTGGCCAGCCCTCAGGACCACGTTTACATGATTCACCTACCCCCATGGCATCTTCTCCTCTCTTCATGTGGTTCTCCTTTGAACTCAAGTCCAGGAACAGAAACCCCACCTACCTCTCTTCTGCCCAGCTATAGGCTGTTGGTATCTTTATTCAACCAATAGTTTTAGATTAAGGAGTAAGGTCACAAGCATCCCTTGGTGAATGTGAGGATTATCTTATCTCTGGGGGAATCAGGACCAGTATTTAGCATTACAATACACAGCAACAGACCAAACCTCCACAGCTGAGGGTACACTAGAGCTGTCTTCTATGAAGATTCCACTTCCATTGGTTACTTGCTTAAGATGCATAAAGTCCTAGGTTCGGTCTTCAGAATTGAAAAAAAAAAACAAACAAACAAACTAGGAATATCAGCACATCCCTGTAATCCCAACACTCTGAAGGTGGAAACAGGAAAATCAGAAGTTCACTGTCTTCTTTGGGCTACACAAGGAGTTTAAGACCAACATAGACTATAGGAGGCTCTGTCTCAAAAGAATACAATCAAAATAAAACAATTCAGGGTATAAAGTAGGGCAAAGGTAACAGCATGTACACAGACCCTACTGAAGGAGGCAGAGAAGAATGTTTGTCAGAAACAGAACTGCTTAAATGGGAAATGGAAGGGGGAAGGGGTTAAGATGCCCTGGCCCTTGAGGCTTCATATTAAAGAACAATTGGTCTTCAAGAGTCGGTGATAAATAAAGATTAGATGTAAAGGGAAGTGAACGAACATGCAGAAAGGCGAACCAATCATAGAGGAGATGGAACATGATGGTGGACATTAGCTGAGAGAGTATTAGAGTAATTCTCATGCAAGGTTGCTAGAGAAGCCATAGTGGAGATGGTTGAAACAGAGACATAGAAGTTTTGGGGAGATATTTGCAAAGTCAGTGGAAGCTGTTGATGGAGAGGAGCAGAAGGTGGGTGTTGAGGTGAGTCCCTGTTCCTGGTGTGTGTGTGTGTGTGTGAACTGAATTGTTGTGTCAAGTGCTCATGCTGGTGTGCTAAGGGGAATCATAGCTGAGAGGAAGGGGCTCTAGAGGAGGTGATGGGTAAGAATTTGAGTTTCTGCTACTTCATAGGTGCCTCTCGTCTGTCCTTGGGTCCTAGCTGCTTCTTGTTGCTATAATGGAATAAGCATAAGATGGAAAAAAATGGAAAATTTATTCAGTTTACAATTCTGGAAGTCAAGGGAATGCATCTTCTGAGAGTATCTTAGCTGGTGAGAACTCTGGTTACCCAGGGCACCACACACTGGGAGGCTCACATATTGGAGACAAAAGGAGAAATACCTGACTTTTTATAATAGGCCCATTCTCCAGATTGACCTTAAATTCATGAACGGATTTATCTGTTCAGCAACGATGGAGCCTCATGACCTCATTAAAAGGTCTTACCATTTAGTTTATAAAATTTTATTTTATGCATGCAGTTCGCATGAAAGCCATTGGATCCCCTGGAATTGGAGTAACAGATGGTTGTGAGCCACCGTGTGGTTGCTGGGAATCAAACTCAGGTCCTCTGGAAGAATAGCTGGTGCTCTCAATCACACAGCCATTTCTCCAGCCCCAGGTCCTTTTAAGATCTCACAATGGGTATTAAATTTCAACGCAAGTCGTCATGGGGGCATCCAAACATACTTATACCAAGATATGCACGTATCTTTGGAAATTCAGATCGGCACTGAACACCCCATTTGTTAATTGCAACCCTTTCCTAGTGCTACCGTAGAACCTTCTGGAAGAAATTCGTTTGTCTTCTGTTGTCTTACCAATCAGTAACATCAACAACACAACAACGTCCATTCACACAAGGATGGAAGGACAGTTCTGTTGAGGATGCCTGTTAGGTACTTTTCTTGTTGCGACAAAATCCACCATAAACACAACTTGGGGAAGGAAGGGTTTGCTTCAGCTCTCAGTTTGAGGAGCCACCGCTTCTTCAGTGTAGGAAGTGGATAGTGGTCAGACCCCAAGGTGGCTAGTTTCATGGTATCTGCAGTCAAGTGATCTGAGGTGGTGCTTAAACTCTTTCTGCTTTTTATTTACTCCAGATCCCAGGTCTCAGAGTGGTGCCACTCACATTTAGAGAGGATCTCACCCCAGGTGACGAATGTAGAATAAATCCCAGTCACCTCCAGAGGAGGTCTAGCCCATGACCAGAGAGCCTGCCAGTCAGTTTTTTGGTTTTTCGAGACAAGGTGTCTCTGTGTAGCTCTGGCTGTCCTGGACCTCACTCTGTAGACCAGGCTGGCCTCGAACTCAGAAACCTGCCTGCCTCTGTCTCCTGAGTGCTGGGATTAAAGGCCACCACTGCCCAGCTCAGTTGGATAGATTTAATGCTCAACAGGTTGAGACACCTGGATAAGCTCTAGCAAAGATTGTTTACAGCTTACCTGTAAGACTTTCTAGTTCTACAATGTTTAACAAATTATTTAACATTTCTCAGTTTCTTGCTGGATACCTGTAAGGAGGTGATAATAACATCCTTTTCATCACAGGTTTGATAGAATCATCACAGGAATCATAATTGCTCCCAGCCCATGGGACACCTTCGTGTGGGAATTAGAAAGAGTTCCCACTCCTCAAGTAAAAGAAGAGAATTTGAGGTTAGTATATTATATACTTCTCCTTAATTACATTTATACAAACATAAAATCATTGTGAATAAATAATATAAATTAAATTATTAAGTATAGTATGAGATACTATTTGAATTCTTAATCACAATAATTAAAAAATCAAATCTAGAAATAATAGATATGGAACAAGCCAAAAATTTTAATAGCAGTTAATTATGAAATTTCCATAGCAACAAATAAACAAATGTTCTAATATAATTAGCACATCATTATATAGTAATCTCTAATTTATGTCAATTTGATACTTACTTTGTATATTATTAATGTTAAATTAATATTAGTGATTACCTAGGGGTTCATGTCATCATAATGAAAGTGTCTGTATGTTCAAAATAGGATTCCACTGTCCTAGTCGGGCCTGGGAGACTAACGGTTTAGTGCATGGGTTATAGTGTGCTGGTATGGATAAGGATTTCAAAAAGAATTTTATATTCTAACCAGTGCAGTGTTGAGAAAGGCAACCTTTGGTCTAAGAACACAAGATGAGAAAAAGAAAGTAATAGATACAATGTGAAGCACTAGGAAGCTTTGATAGCAAGACTAGAGGGAAAAAAAACTGCTAGGAGAGGCAGAAATGAACTCTGAGCTAAGAGGACACGAAATCTCTAATTATAGCGGCAGCTTTCCCACCACATATACATCTCCCTATATATGTATCTGTCTGTACCTTAAATGCCAGATGTATTAGAATAAATAATAATTGAGAGTAACCAAGAGTCAGGTATTGGCCAATTTGTTCTGAAAAATAGTGACTACTCTGATGGATTAAATATTACAGACTTTGTGGGCCATAAATAGCAGCTATTGAGTCACTCCATGGTGGACCGAAGCAGACCTAGGCAGCATGCAAATGGATGACCTTGGTGGTATTTCAATAAAACTTTATTAACAAAACAGGTGGCAAACTAGAGTCAGTCAGCTTGTGAGTTATTTTATTATACATATGCATGAGAGAATGCTTTTTTCATATAACATGTAGATCATATAATATATAAAATATGTATGTGTGGTTTGTTGGTTATTTTGAATGTGGTTAGAACATCAAAATAGCTTATAACCATAGTCTTTACTTGTAAGTCCAACTGGAATGTGCTAACATAAATTCTATTAAATTAGGCATTTCACTACCTCCTGCCGGAAAACTACCCTAATAAATAATAAACAGCCCACTTATCCTTGAAATTAATAACATTCTGACAGATATAAGAAAAGTCTGCAAAATAATAAAAGGAACCATGATGTGATAGTCTTAGTAGACTTGGTCCCCTCTGCACCCTCGTGAAGAAAATTGAGGACATATGCAAACTGTCATATACTCAGTGGTCACAGACCACTGGCTTTTATTTTAAATTATTAAGTTTATACCATGATTGAGGGGTTTTAGGATGAAAATGCCTGGAGTCTCATCTTGGTTTCCTTTCCGTTTCATATTGACTAAAAATTGTCAGTGTGGATGATGTCGTTTAAAACGGGATGTTCAATTAAGCCGCAGAAGAACTTTCTCGGTAAAAGCCATCTTCTTCCTTCAGCGGGGCTGAGCTACAGGAGGTGCGGCTGTAATTGTGGGATGTGCGGTGTCTTGTTGTCAGTTGAAGTTGATTGATCGTTCTCAGGTTCGATGCTGAGAAAAGTACACATGATGGTTTGTTTCGAGGCTCCGCTCTAGACCCGCTAATGGCAGCAGCTTGGGAAAGCAGCCCCACGTCTGATTGCTAAAATATAAAGGACTAGTTACCCAGTGAGTGTTTTTTACCTGGATACTCAGGGGAAAGAAGGGAGAAGCTTTTAATGCTCAGGGGTAAGAGTATCTCAAGCAAAGATAAAAATAAGCCTCTGCCATGTGATTGAAAGTGATGTGGAAGGAGAAAGCATCTGAAAAAATAAAGACTGGGGGAGAGTTTGAGACACACAGAAAGGTATTTAGTCAAAGCACAGACCGGATGTCGGAGGAATGTAGAAGCTGAGCTTGTTGACGAGCACCCTCAAACCCAGGACTTGGGAGATGGAGGTCGGAGGAACAGGAGCTCAAGGGCAGCCTCTTTTACGTAGTGAGATCGAGGTCAGCCTCTTGAGTAAGAGATGGTGTCGGAAAAATCTCCAAAAGCATGACAGCGTGAGCCAAACGTCTAAGCTATGCAGACATGAAATCCCTGATTCTAGAGATGGCTTTCCTGTGGCACGTGCATTTCCCTCCATGTGTCTTTATCTGTGCCTTAAATTCCAGATGTATTAGAATAAATAATAAACAATGAATAGTTGGGCATTGGCAAATTTGTCCTGAAAAGAAGTGAATACTCTGACAGATTAAATATTCCAGATTTTGTGGGCCATAAATCTCTACAGAAGCTATTGAGTCACTCCACAGTGGACTGAATCAGCTCTAGGCAGCACGCAAATGGATGACCTTGGTGGTATTCCAATAAAACTTTATTAACAAAACAAACAACACAGTGGAATCAGATTGAAAGTTATTATACCGTTATAGATGCATGTGAGAGAATTTTCTTTATATACAGTATATGTATATTGCATATACATATGATATACAAGAAAATTAGGTCTGGAGTATTTGAGTAACTTGGCCAAAATGTCACAACTCAGTAAACAGAGTAATAGCTGAAGAAGATGTTTGTAGGCGCATAGATATACACGTAGTGTCTGCAGAGATCCTGATCATTTTTGACATAACCATCCACAGTCGTCCAAAAATTGGGGTTGTCAGATATTCTGTGAGTGCCTCATTCTAGGTAGGGGGTTTTGAGTAGTAGCAGACTTCTTTTTCATCATCTTCAGATGGAGTCATGCCTTGTCCAGCCAGCCACATCCCTGGGCTGAAGTGATCCTCCTGCTTCAGTCTCCCAAGTAGCTGGGCATGCAAAACTGTGCTGCTGTACATGGTTCACAGGGATGCCTTCAGAGGTAACCAAGGCTTTGTGTGCTAGCTGTCTTAGACAGACCACGCTCCTTACATCTATTATGCATGAGCCGTTTCTTTTTAAACAGCATCATTTCACCTTTGAAGAAAAGAAGGTTCAGATTCAGCATTTAAAACAAGGTTCGAAGCCAAGAAGTTCATCAGAGACCATCTAAGCCAGGGTTCTATCATCCTTAGCTTAGCTCCCTGTTTTCTGGCTCATTCTGGGGTACACTCCTCTCTCAGCTGTTTTGCTCAACTCATGCTGCCAGAGTGCTGAGTTCAGCACTATCCCTTTCCTATCCACAGGTATAACCACACCCAGATGACAATGCCTGTTCCTGAGATACCCATTGCTTCCCTCCACACCCTGCTCAGTTGCATCCTCTCCCACTCCCCTCCAGATCTTCTTTTGGCTCCTAAGCCTAGCAGAAACCAGAGCTTCATTTCTGGTTTTTCTATTATTGCCTTGAATCCAATGTTCTGAGCTCAAGTGACTTCAACACACAGATGCCCACAGCAAACTCCTTCCCTTCAGCTCCTGTGTCACATGCCCAGGCCACCTTCCTTAGCAGTTGGGTGCAACCACTGATGGCCACTGTTACTTTTGCATTCCCAGCTTCTCCTTTGTAGTTGTTGTCTCTGTCATCACTTTTTACCCCTCCAACCAACCCCATTGGGAACTTACTCATGAAATGCTGGGGAAAAATACCATAGCTTTTCATCACCAGATTCAGAGTCAGGGTAGTATTCTTGTCCTCAGGATTGACTTTTTGGGGGTGGGAGTGGGTGGGGGAAGAAGTATCTGTTTGGCCTCACAGCTGCAGTCCCTCATAGCTAGGAGAGTGTGGTGGAGCAAAGCCGTTCACATTAGGATAGGTAGGAAGGGCAGAAAAGAACTGTGGAAAAGGAGCCATGGCAAGATGGAGTCCCTGAGGACATGTCCCCATTGACTTCCTCCATTTAGATCCCAGTACCTTTCCCTACCTCCAGTGCACGTCTTTGTATTGTACTCTATCAAGGGATCAATTCACTGAATAGGTAAGAGCTGTAGTGATCTGGGTGTCTGAGGAAACGCTTAGGACTGATGCGATGTTTGAATGGGACATTAGCTCTCAACTAACCAAGTGGCATGGCTGTTGTGATCTCTCCATCGTCCTTTGTCCACCTGTGCTGGACTCCCGGTCAGCCTTGTTCTTCAAGGCCGGGTGCTGACTTTGTGTCTTCGCTTGTTGTCCGCAGGGAGCATCATGACACACAGAGGAGGTGCACCAGTGATTGCACACATCCGATCAAGCTGGAGAGCCCAAGGGGTTCACCTAAGCGCAGGGTTCACAGGAGACATTCTATTCCTAGGGAACGGCTTGCTCTGGCTTGCCTGTCATCCTCGATGTGAGCTTGTACTCAGCCATAATTAACACTGTCCCAGCCACTGGCCTGTTTCCGATGAAATATTATATGGTTACCTACCTTATCTGAAAAATGGGGATAATAATGCCAATCCTTCTAATGCCCTTAGGAAGATTAAATAAAATTATGTTTATGAAAGCTCTTCGAAAGGATTTAAAGACAGTCTGCCCTCGCTGCGGAAGGTGACGACACTATTTTTGTTGTTATTATGCTTTGGCTCTTAGAGACTGATTAGTTCAATTCTATTTCCTTGGCTATGTTTTAGACTGTTGAGGTCATGAAACAAGTTATCTCCAGGTTAGAGAGGTGTTATTATAAACACGTTTCCATTAGCAGTAAAAAAATCTCATTTTTTCAAGTTAGCACTTCATTAAAAAATACAATTGATTTTTTTCACAAAATAGAACCATGCTACCACCATAATTTCTTCTTACTGTTCTTGCTGCGCTTCTGCCTGATGGCAGAGAAAAAAAAAAGATATACTAATAGATTCTTAGGCAAAGGATAAGCAATAAAACACTCACGTTAGCAGCATAGTAAATAAGGAACAAAACACTGGAAAGCCAACCCTGTGTGGATTATTTGTGTTTGGTTCTAAAAGGCTTCGGAAATATAAACACACCAACTACATATGTCCCACGTGTGCCTGTGCCTGCTGTTTTTGCAATGGAAAAATGTTTTGAGCAAGAGGCGGGACATTGAGATTGAGTGACCAGTCAGATGATGAGCGTCACCCTAAATAATTGAGAATTTTCTGGTGTCTTATCAGTGATAGTCCTTAATAAAAGATCCAATCTGTAGTTAAAACATCCAATTGTACTGCTCTGTTTCTGGCGTAATGATGTGTGTTCCTAAATAAGATGGCCTTTCTTTCGCAGAAATGAAGATATTCCTGAATAACTGTTTTTCCCGAGTCACAGAAAGTCTTTCAAAAAAGGTTTGACAATTATTCTTTGGCAAGCTATTTCTTTTAGTGTCTCGGATACTGACTCCAGGGCAGGAAGGAGTTAATTTCTATCAGATGGAAAAATTAAGAAGTCGGAATGGAAATTTCCATAATGGAAAATTAAAAGTGTGAATTCCATATAAAGGAGGAAAGCTGTTAATGGATTTTGCCGAGGAAGGATCTGTAGTTGGAATCAGTGGGGCAATTTTCCCCGGCTGTTCAGGGTAAATTTGTTTTAATGTGGATCGTAAGGGTGTTGGAAGGACTCTGAAGTCTAGAACTGGTAGCTTCTATGTTCTGTTTGGCTCGAGCCTTAAAAAAAATAGACGGTTATGAAATTTCATTTATTATAGAAATATAGATTGTTGGCTGCTTTAGGAAGTATTGTTATTTTACCCATTATCGAGTGGGTTAGGAACTGAACAGTGAGCATGGTGACCTCCACAGTGGCACTGGGATCTGCCCATCACTTTCCCAACTCATCTGAGAGCTGAGTGTTAGAATGCTTAATCTAGATCTTCATTTATTTAACAGATCATAAAATCCCCTTAGTACAGAAAGGCCTGAGCACATGTGTGCCTGGCCCTGTTATCCTAAAGGATTTTAATGAAGTCTAGAGGAACATTCCATAGACAGGAGCTGGGGTGAGCTATGTAGTCTGTCTTTAGAATCCCACAAAGCATGCCAGTATATTAAAGGCTCCAGGAAGAAACATTAACTATTTTAAACTACTTTGTATAAAATATTTTTTACATGAACACGCTTAGAGAAATGGTGATCTTTAGCTTAGTTCTAGAATGAAGGTTCCTACCAACAAACATTTGCACGGTAATGAATAAAGAAAATAAATGAGAAAGTGGGAATCTTATAAATACATGCATAAGGAAGCAAAAGGTTGAATTAAAGGCATTCATAACCTACGCTGAGGCTGCAGGATGCAAGGGGGTCACACGCCTTTTCTTGTAAAAAAAGCCAACCAACCAACCAAACAAACAAACAAAAACAACACTTTATAGGTTCTCTGTAAAAACTACTGTTTGCAGAATGGAGAATGTGTCTGAAATGTAACCAGCAAAATAAGTAAGGAAACTAAATAAATGTGGAACATTTGCAATACTGATTTACTAATTGACTCATGCCTTCACTGAACATGGCCAAGAGTTGTGGGAGTCTTCTAAGTTTCCCTGGAATGTATCTCCATCCGGACTCTCTAACTCTCCAGTATGCATGGCTGACGTCAGTCTCGGGGGTGCACTGATTGGCCACTCTGCAGGATGCATGCCCCACCCTATCCAGATGAACGTTTAAACCTGAAGAATCTGGTAATATTTATTGAACCCCTTGTACGGTTCTATTTGCTCAGGAAAATCAGTCTCCTTATGATGCCTACAGACTGTCACGTGATCTCGGAGCCCAGGCTCTCCTCTGCCTTCATCTTGTCTTCTAAAGTTTTGTATGTCAGTCTCTTAAACCTTCTTTTGTTATTCAGAGAGCTGTCTCTTTCCCACCACAGGCCCTTTGCACATGTTTTCCTTGACTGCAGACTTCTCTTTTCTGGTCCTTTGTCAATTGCGCTACCTATTTTCTACTAAGTTAACGCCCCTTGGTCACATCTTAATTCAAACATTGCTCTCCTTTTGACCCACCACACACCTTTGCCACATCTCTCTCAGGGCCACTGCTGTGTCTGTCTGTCTGTATGTCTGTCTGTCTGTATGTATGTATGTAAGTATGTGTATATGTATGTATTTATGCATTTATTTATCTTTGCTTTTCTTCTATCATTCATCATGACTCATGAGTTCATAGATTTTAGAATTACTGGTTAATATCTTTCACCCTTGTTTACTGATTCTTTAGCCTATGCCCTGTTAAAGACATCTCCAGTAAGTATAAATGAAGAGATGTGTAACAGGCTGGCCTTGTTAAGCTTATTGATAAAGCCGGCAAGAGAATTCACCTCTTTTTTCTTGGGGAGGGGAGGCTCTTAAATAAATCAAAATTGTTATTAGACTGAGGAATTGAGCTATATATTTTGGTATAAATTTTGCAGATGGAGGAAAGTCAGTAGAGGGATGGGATGTAACGAATTTGGCAGCAGGGAAAAATAGATTTTTTTTTTCCTGGTGAAATAAATAATGGCTTTCTGGTTGGGTAATTCTATGCACAAAAAGTGATTGATTAGATCTCCTGGAAGCATCGGCTATGCGGAGAGAACAGGTGTCTTTGTACGTGCATGACTTGAACGTAGCCTTCAATCTTGTTCTCGGAAAACGTACCCCGGGTGAGTTTTGCGTTCCACTTCCGTATTTGTTGGCGTGTTCTATCCCCAGCCCAAAGAAGTGTCAGACCTGGACTATTAGGCAGAAAAAGAGTAAATAATGCATACTAAGTAAAGTAAAAATAGTCTGGCCGCCCAGATTTCCGAAACTGGTGAATAGGAGAATGTTCCCAGCTTTTAGTTTCTCTCTCAATTAAAAATGGTAGGATGCTCAGGAAGGCATTTGGGAAGCAGAGTCAGCTCATTACGGGTTCCATAGAGATGTGCTGTATTTGTGGAGTGAATGAGCGATGGGTTACATTTACAGAGGAAGAACCATTTGCGTTTTTGGTCCTAACAGGTTCCCGTTGTGAGCTAAGGCAGCCATCCCTTTGGAGAATCAACACCTCATCTAGGATGTTTAACTCTCTGGGTTTCTTTGCCAAATACTTATTAGGCACCTATCATCCCAGATACCACAGGAGACTCTTAGCTGGTAAGAAAGGCTTGGTGTGGTCGCGTGGGCCGTTTTGCACTTCATGCAGTTTCCGGATCAGTGTTTGGATCGAGTTATGCCCGCCTGCATTCCACTTGCAGTGCGAATTTTCATGGTCTTCCCATGCTTTCTCCGATACTCCTCATTGAGATCAAGCCATTCAAGCTAGGGAGGTGGCCCGGTGCGTAAAGTGCTTGACTTGGAAGCAGAAGGAACTGATTCCAAGCCCCCAGAACCCATAAAAAAACCTAGTGTGGGGGCTGGAGAGTTGGCTCAGCGGTTAAGAGCACTGACTGCTCTCCCGAAGGCTCTGAGTTCAAATCCCAGCAACCACATAGTGGCTAACAACCATCCGTAATGAGATCTGACGCCCTCTTCTGGTGCATCTGAAGACAGCTACAGTGTTCTTAGATACAATAATAAATAAATCTTTGGGACGGAGTGAGCAGAAGTCCTGAATTCAAACTCCCAGCAACCTCATGATGGCTCACAACCATCAGTAGAGCTACCGTGTACTCATATACATAAAATAAATAAATAAATCTTAAAAGAAAAAACTGAGTGTGAAGGTGGTGCACACTTATAATCCCAGCACTGAGGAGGAAGAGATAGGAGCATCTCTGGGGGGGGGGGTGTCTCTGGCCAGGCAGTCTAACCCACTTACCAAGTTCAAGACCAATGGGAAACCCTGACTTTAAAACAAACAAAACAAAACAAATGAACAAATAGGAAGGGAGAGGGATGATGCCCAACGAAGGACACTGGAAGTTGTTCTCTGGCTTCCACACATACATGCGTATATACCTACATTTATGTAAGCATATTCGTACATACATGTAAACATATACCTACACACATGTAAATCACATGTGTGTGTGTGTGCGCGCACACACACACACACACTCTGAGAGAGAGAGACAGGCAGAGATGAGGAGGGGAGACTAAGGCACTACTTTGAGAGCATAGCCTGTAATATAAAAGGGAATCTCAGTAGTAAGTTTTTCTGCTCCATGCTCATACTTTTGCTCAGTTCTGCCTTTTTTTCTTGTATCACAGATAAAAATATGCCTATTTAAACAGCAGTTGCTGAAAACAGTGATTAGGATGCATTCAGATGTAACCAGCGCTAATTTTCAAGATAGATTTTTTAAATTATTGCTATGCTTTTCAATCTAGTGTCTATTTATTAAGTGCCTCTGACCATTGCCAAGGTTCCTTTTAATTCTGAGAAAATTCTATTATTTTCTTTTTAGACGAACCATCTTAATTTGTGATTCTGTGACCCCGATTTATATTTGAGTCTGAATTTAAACCCTGATTAATTGGACAGAATAATAAGATCCACTCCTAGGAACACATACAAAGAAAACAATAAACCATGTTAAATAAATTAACCATATTCACTATGGAAACATACTATTATTTTGAGATTTTTTCAAGTCTAAATTACTGCTTCTACCTCGCTATCTCCTTAAATGCCTGGATTATTTCAGATCTGAGAGAAACAGGGATGAGAGAAAACACAGTTATTTAACAGAAAGAAGGGTTCCATTAATGTGAACAGCTCCTCAAATCCCAAATAAAATATATTTTCGAGTTTTAAAAATATATATATATATATTTAAAGGACAAGCCTATGCTATTTATCTAATGGGCTTCTTGACAATTTAAAAGGAAGCATGGTTTACCATGCTGTGATTTTAGATGCATTTATTCAAATGTGCCATACTTAATATGCAACTTGAAAATCTCTGGGCTCACATGAAAACAGATTTATCTGGCTCTGATATGCTCGTTCTTCTGAAGCTTGGCCATACTTCTTAGTCTTGCTTCTCTGGCTCTCAGGGAGCTGATGAAAAATTTCCCAGGTCTTAGGATCACTTTCTGTAATTCAAACCCTATTCTGAGAGTCTCTTTTTGTAGTTGTGTACTTTGAAGTCTGAGGTTGATGGACGTTCTATCTTTTCAAACTGTTGCCTAATGTCCCCCTAAGTCTGCCATAGTATTTACCATAAAATGAGTGCTCACTGAAGAAAAAATACATCAAATTTGGTGGTAGATTAGAAGTGGGTTTTATTACGAAAACTAATCCAAGTACAGGAAGTATTGGAGTCCTGCAGGGACTTAGATGACCGCTGGAATTCTAGAAGTTGAGCATTTTAAGAGTAGTATCGTGTGAGTGTATGTGTGTGTGTTTGTAAGTCTATGTATGCGTGTGTCTGTATGTCTGTGTACATGTGTAGTGCATGTTGTGTCTGTGTCTGTGTGTGCATGTATGTATGTTTCTGTGTGTATATATGTGTGTGTATGTGTGTGTCTGTATATGTGTAGTGTCTGTGTGTGTATGTATGTGTTTTTGTGTCTATATGTGTCTGTGTGTGTATGTGTATATCTGTGTATATGTGTCTGTGTGTATATGTATGTATGTATGGGTTTTCATACACACAGAAACCCATACATACATACACCCATATATATGTGGGTGTATGTGTATGTCTATATACATGTGTAGTGCATGTGTGTGTGTAAGTCTATGTGTCTGTGTATCTGTGTGTATATATGTGTGGGTATGTGTATGTCTGTGTACATGTGTAGCATATGTGTGTGTATGTGTCTGTGTGTATATGTATGTATTTCTCTGTGTATATAAGTGTGTGTATGTATGTGTATGTCTGTGTACATGTGTAGCATATGTGTGTGTATGTGTCTGTGTGTATATGTATGTATTTCTCTGTGTATATATGTGTGTGTATGTATGTGTATGTCTGTGTACATGTGTAGCGTATGTGTGTGTCTGTGTATATGTGTATGTGTGTATATGTGTGATCTCCCATCCCTAAACTATCATCTTCAAGGGTTACTTTTCCCTCAAATTTCAAACCCTGGAAACCTCTCACTTCTCTAGGAACATTCTGGAAGAGGGGGATCTAAGTTCCCCCACAATAGTCACCGTGTCTTCTCTAATTGGGTGTCAGGAGACCTGAGCCTTCCTCACAGGGGTCCGTGTTGCTCTGCTGCTACTGAGGTATTAGGATGGCCAACCCTTACACTTCTCTGTGTTTTAACTGGAGGTAACTGTGTTGCTTCTGCCAACATGTCACATAACAGGGACTTTGGGAGTTTAAAAACGCCTCCCCCTTCTCACTCCTCTGCTGATGGGAACAGGGCTGGGCTGAGACCCTTTAGGGTTTACCAAGGACCTCAGGGATTCTGCCACGTTTTTCTGGCACAGCAAGAGGAGGATGTGTACAGTAGGGAGGGTGTAGGTCTTGGGGAATAGGGAATTTTCCTATGACATTGGGACCCCCAAGTGTACAAGTGAAACTACAGACCTATGTATGCATTTTATTATGTGTTTGTTGACTGACTCATTTCACAAGTGTTCTTTAGAAGGTCTTGATGTTGAATGGTAGCGTAAATGGTTGGTTTATACGCTTCAGTTCAGAGTTGGCTAGCTCTGTTTCCAGATTTGCTTTGGTTCTCCGGTTAAAAGACGCTCTCATCTCCCTACCTGCACTCACAGGCTCAGATCTCAGTAAGAGTAGTGTGTGTGTGTGTGTGTGTGTGTGTGTGTGTGTGTGTTTGTGTGTGTTAAGTTGGGCATGATATTCAAATATTTAAAACAAGGTTATTATTTTTGTGTGTGTCTGTTATTTAAATTGAACATACTATTTAAAACAAGACTATTTTGTGTTTGTGTGTGTGTTGTGTGTGTGTGTTTGTATGTGTGCCCACGTGCTTTAAATTGAGCATGATATTTAAAACAAGGCTATTATTTGTGTCTGTGTGTGTAAGACTTTTTTTTTCTTTTGGCCAATGAACCCTTGCCTCTCTTCTTCCTCTCATTTTGCGTGCAGCCTGTGTCTCCTTTCCTTCCATCGCCTCTTGGATTTGTAATCTTCCCCAGTAACCTAATGCAGATGCTTGGGGGGACCCCCGCCCCAGATTTTGAGACTCTCTTTGTGACTCCATGACATTCTCCTTCTAACAACCTTTGATCACTGTGCTCCTTTCTCTTGCCTTTCCTTTGCCGTTGCTTTTTCCCTCTGTGCTCTGTGAAGTCACTGTTTTTACAGTCCCGACTCCTTCTTTTCAAGCGGCCCAGCAGCTCCTCTCTCTCCTCTCAGTTTCTCTCTCTTCTTCTCAATACTCCTCTGCTTTCCAATCCATTTCGTGCTCCCCGTTTTATTCTCGCTCACATTTTTTCCTGCAGACTCTGCTTTTCCCCCTCTTTAGTGAATTCTTTCTTTCTTTCCTCAGTTCTTTTTTTCTTGCTGCTTTAAGTAGAAGAGAGACTCACGATGTTTCAAGCATTGTTGGAGAGGCATACACCTTCTCCCCCTACCTCCCCAAGTGACAACAGCCAGGCAGTGTTGACTCTTATCCTTGCATCTGCCAACCTGGAATGAGTAGCAAGGCTAAAAGGACACCCTACCCCATGCTATCCCACCCCACCTCACCCCACTGCACCTGACCCTACCCCACCCCACCCCTTCACACCCCCCCACCCCTTCACACTCCACCCCATCGCATCCTACTCCACCGCACCCTATCGCACCCCAGTTGTAGAAGCGCCTTTACATCTGAGACAGTCGAGACGTCTATCCTCATCCCCAAACTACTCAAAATGGTTAACCACTTCAGTAACTTTTTCAACTTTTCAAAGTTCTTAGACCGTTTGTTTTTCTCCATTGCAAGTTGAATGAGGAAATGTGATGCTCTCCAGTGGGTGAACAGGCCAGTAAAAGGGCGGGCACCAGAATTTCCTAAGACCTCCCAGTCCTGCAGCCAATCAAAGCCTGCCTAAGTCAATGATAGGTCAAGGGGTGGAGAAGCAACCGGTCAACAGAAATGAACATAAGGAAATCCAGCAAAATATTTACCAAATGGAGACTCAGGATTCAGGTGCTGGGGTAAAAGTCTGCTGGCTCTGAGAGGCAGGGAAAGCATGCAGCTGACCTTCTTATGCTACCAATGTCCCAGAAGGCAAAAGCTCCTCTCCTTCTCCATGCTGTCTTAAATACCCTTCAACTCAAAGACCTTCCTTTCTCTTTCTTGGGTTTTCTTATGTTCCCTCCCAGTCAGCTGGTTGCTTCTCTACCTCTTGATCTACCATTGACTTTATTTAATCCTGTTTACAGAAAGCTCTTTGGATTAAAGGTCTGCGCTAGGGCTGAGCCACACCCCAACAAGGTTTTTCCAGTTTCCAATCTTGGGGGTCACAATGTGATCCAATATCCTGCAACACTAGGCGAGATCATTAACTCTAAAGATCCTTTTAGAACATGGCAGGATCCACTCATGGTTTCATACTGAGCAGAGACATGTTTAGTGTTGAAAAGTTATAAAAAGAAACACATCAGTCTTATTTCTGCTTAAATAGGTGATTCTTTTCTGTCTTATCTTTATTATTTACTTTGCCTTATTTCACAAGACTTTCTGTAATCACATGCTGGGATATAGACACAGAAATTACCACAGTAACTTCTTTTCTAGGTCCTGTCCTAAAATAGCGTAGATTTCAAATATGTAAGAAATGGAATAGAATCATACAGACTTTAGGGTTCTAGATAGCTCAAGGCCTGCTTTGAACTTGGAAGCCAGAAGATGAAACACCACAGCCTAAGGGCATCACTGACCTAGTTTTAGTTTTAAAGAGTGGGAATGCATGAGTGAGAAATTGAACAGATAAAAAATGTAAGATACCCATTCTTGGCAATGATATAAATCATGTCAATACTGGTTGTCTCAGGAGAAGGAGGAGGAGAAAGAGGAGGAGGAGGATGAGGAAGAGGATGAGGATGAGGAAGAGGAGGAGGAGGAAGATGAGGGAGAGGAGGAAGAGGAGGAGGGAGAGGAGGAAGAGGAGGAGGAGTTGGAAGAAGAGGAGGGAGAGGAGGAGGAAGGAGGAGGAGGAAGGAGGAGAATGAGAAGGAGGAGGAGGAAGAGGAAGAAAAAGAAGAGGAGGAGGAGGAGGAGGAAGAAGAAGAAGAAGAAGAAGAAGAAGAAGAAGAAGAAGAAGAAGAAGAATAATGATGAATGTGATTCTGTAGCACAAAATGTTCCAGACACGATGCTGACATAGTGCAGAGGTAATTAATACATGTGGTCCTTTATGTTCACAAGGGAAGGGACTGGGCATGAGGCCATGCTCCAGGTCCACTGCATTGGGCAGTTGTGGTGGGAGCTCAGGAAGTTTCCCTCCTACTCAAATATCTTCCATCAGAAAGCATAGCGTTCATTTATTTTCTTCTCACCCACCAACCATTTTCCGTGTATCCACAATGGGCCAGATGGATGGGAAATGGGAAGACCCAAGGAACATATGCCCAAGCTAGGAGACGGCAGGGTCACTCAACAGAGAATGACATCCCAGGGGTACAGTCTCTATTAGAGTAGACCGAAGGGCTATGGGAACTCAAGAACTGCATAGTTTTCACTTCCATTGACCAGTTGTTTTGTTTCCCTGGCATGCCTACAGAATGCACCTGCTTTATGTCTGTTTATATCTCGTCCTGTCTGATTGTAAACTAGAGTAAATTTAGTTTGTATCTACCTATAATTAGTCCTGGGACCACAGGTATATCTTAAGTTTGGCAGGTATTCAGGAAGTTTTAGAAATGTAAACAGTAATCTACAGTTTATTCTTCTATTGAGATGACGTTCTCAACATGAATCTACAGAGCATTTAATTTTTGGTATTTCTGGCCACTTCTTTGCTCACTTTATCCAAGATCTTAAAAGCACAGAACCTCTCTTACAATTTTTTTGAGGGGTGGTTTCAAGATAGGGTTTTTTTTTTTCTGTGTAACCCTTTCTGTCCTGGAACTCACTCTGTAGATCAGGCTGGCCTTTAACTCACAGAGATCTGCCTGCCTCTGCCTCCCAAGGGCTGGGATTAAAGATGTGCATGACCCTTTAAATATTTTTAGAGTGTTCTCAGTGAATTTATTTAAATGGCTAATTAAAATGTTCAATAGAACTCAGTCTAAGACCAGCCACTGGTCTCTGCTCGTGAGCTGACTTGTAAAGAGGCTAACCTCATCTAAAGGGTCACTCTAAAATGTTTTCGAAGTCAAAGGTTGAAAATAAGATTATTGTCAGTTGTTTAAAATTTACTATAAAGAATGCCTTTTAGTAACGTTTATGAGAAGGTAGGATTGTGCCTCATGTGATTATCTGACTAGGTTAAGGGCCCTCACACAACTACCGGGCAACGTCTGAATTTGAATGGTTAAGGTCTGTGTCCTCTCAGAGCATGTGCAGTAGGAGGAACTAAAACTGCAGGGCTGAGAGAAAGATTATGAAAAATGACACTAGGAGATGCCAAGAGATGGACGGAGATGGGAGAGGGTGGTTCTGTCCTGTGAACTTGGGTAGATTATAGATCATGTCCTGTGGACTTGGGTAGACTATAGATCATCTATAAGTTTAAGAACCACAGGTAAGGCCATGCCTCTTGGTCTAAAGAGGTACATCAATTCCACGGAGTAAAGAAGCAATGGACACCAGCAGAGGAGGACTTGAGAAGCCTTCTTACTGGTCCCTTCATCTGACACTAAGGCCTCCCAAACTGGTCATGCTCTGGTCCCCAAGCATGGTAAAAGTATGGCTTTGAACTTGGAACCCCTTTCACGTGGTCCCTGAAGTCTTATGGAATGTCCCTGTAGATTTACATGTTGCTCACCATTGTGTCTCCTTTGTCTCATCTGATCACAGAACTCCCTCATTTCCTGTCCTCTCCGGTGGCCCATCTTTTAACCTCAAGTAGAGGCCCTTTTCATTAGGCCTTAACCTGCAATCGTGTCTGCAGGTTTTCCTGTGCTAGTGACCTAGTTCCATGGCATGCTATGACCCTCAGGAACTAGGGCAGAGGTTCTAAAGTGTTCCCATACACATGTGGTTGCCAATTTACGATGATTGACCGAGTTTTCACACCACCAAGTCAAAATCCTAGGCAGAAGCAATGTAAGGGAAAACGATTTTTAGACCACCACAGCCGGGAAGCCAGAGCAGTGTTAACATATGGCAGAGGTCCTTATATGAAGGGTGGAACGGGAAATAGAAAACCAGAGTGGAACCCAAGCTGGCTGTAAGCCTTTGAAGGTCCCACTAGTGAGCTACGTGTGCAATCTAGGACTCATGCCCCAAAGGCTACATAAGCTTCCATGACAGTGCTATAGACCAAGCATGAGCCTCTGGGGAGGATTCCGGATTTAAGCCGTAACAGTTCAACGACATTTTTTTTTCAGCTTTATGATGGTACAGAAATGCTGTGAATTCAGCAGAAATGGGACTGTGAATTATACAGTTTGCTCTTTTCCTGGGTTAGCTTACACTGTGTGAGATTCTCTCTCGCCATGTCGGGACTAGCAGCACGCAGTCTGGTGCTCCACACTTTGCAGGGTATCTAGCCGCCAATCTCTTATGAATACAGAGGGAGGGTTGAATCTGATGAGGCATTAGAGGGGAGGTTGTGGGAACGACTCTCAGCAGAGGAGAATCTGACGTCATCCTTAATGTTTGCATTTCCTCTCCTAAAGGCATGAGATGTATATCTTCTGAAAAAAAGCTGGAGGACATGCCTGTATTTCTCTTGTTAGAGACCTCTTTGAATTTGTTCTTTTCCTTTAAATATATAGATTGGCTCACTCTTTCTCTTCCTTCCTTCCTTTTTATTCTTTTTCCTTCCTTCCTTCCTTCCTTCGTTCCTTCCTTCCTTCCTTCCTTGACAATCAAGTTATACTCTGCCCCCTCTGTCTGTCCCTGGTTTGACACACACAGTTTTGCTCTCTTGAATGTACAGTGGGGAGAGGACATTCTTGAATTCCAGCAGTTACTGAGGGCATCTCATTTCAATCTGACATAGATTTACAAATATCAGAGCTGTGGAGAGGAAATATCAGAAGGGTCAGCTTCCTTTAAACCACTGGGTTGTCAGAATGTAATGATCTGTCTAGTCTCTGCAAGCAAAAGCCTGGCAGGTTTTGTATCCTCAGTCGACCTTTATTGGATATTTTATACATCTTCCGCCTGCACTTGTTCATATTTTCGCCACATTTATGTTATCAAATATCATCAGATATCATCAATATCTTCTGGCATAAATAACATTGATCATACCACTAATAACTGTTGCTGAAAAGATGCTTCAACTTTGAGTGACATTATGTTTTGTGATTGTTGAGAGATATGTTTTTAGCACACACCAGTGGAAAGTACTCAACCACAATACATGCATTATATACAAAATATGGTGTCAGTGTATTAAATGCCTATTATTACATATAAAATGTAGAGAACTTACTAGTAGTTATTGTTATGTGTTTTATATTTTATAGCCTAGTATATTTAAAAAATGTATAACATGTTATTTATGCGCTACACAAAAATATCATCTAATTATTCTCTACATCACATTTATCTTTATTTAACCAACTGATTAGGATTTGTTGCTAAGAATAAGAGGGGAAGGAAAAATGGAAATATAAATGCTTTTCTTTTTTTAGTGTGTGTTTAGCTGGTTTGGTACATTGGTCTGCAATTTATTATGTGGCAAGAAGTAATCACTGTAGAACCAAAACCTCTAGAACTATATGCACGCCTCAGAGTGTGAGCAAGTTGAGTGCCTTTAGGGGAATGATTACCAAGATTCGTATCGTTAAATTTGTGACCTATAGGAAGGAAACACTCCATAAACTCATGACCTATGATGATATTGAGCTCAGCAGGAAGATGACCCTAAGAGGGGAGGGGACTTGGAATGGAGAGAAACAGACTTGGGAAGGTGCAAATAAAATTTGTTTTGTTTATTTATCCTACCTACCTGATCTTGGATACTAGGTTGTTTGCATGCCACCCATTTTGAGAGGAGGAGGTGAGACTGGGCGGGGCCATCTCCCAGAAGCAGAATTAAGCCTGGCAAACCACCGGAGACCATTTTGCTCAAGAGTCCCGAGTCAGAAACAGTGCTTCTGGTCTTTGTGTGAGCTCTCTATAGCAGCAGGTTTTCTGGGGAAGACTCTGGGCGAGGTTAGAGGCAAGGAGGAAGAGTGAAAATTGAGATTGTTTAATTGCAAGAACTAATGCTTGTACTGAGTAACCTGGCCTCAGGGCTATTTTTCCTGGCAGAGTCTGGTTGGTCTAAGACTCAACTCTCAGTCGCTCTCTCCCCTTTATACTTCCTGTGTGTCCTCAGCTGTTCGTTTACAGAAATACCCATCACCTCAGCACGTTTATCTCCTGGTTTATTTTCTTGTCTCAGGTCCAGTTCATACCAGACATGACTACACCATACTTTCCCTTGGAGATTTTCCTGCCATCAAAAACTCCACAGGGCAGTATGAGCTTCTTGCCCACTAGCAAGCTTAGCCCCGTCTCTAGCCTAAGAGTGTGTTCTAACTTCTCTCCACTGTGATGACACACCTTGATCACAGAGCCAGGCAATTCCTTGCCTTCCCCTCCCCGCTCTTTCATGTCTATGGTTAATCTCCATTTTCCTGTTAAACTTGAGCTTCTCTTATGGCTCTACTCCATTGCCCACCCTACGTTGTCTGACATGCAAATGCCAGAACATTTTCCACACACTTCAAAAATCACATTGAAAAGGTTTTAAAGAACTTTTGTTGCCAATGGAATAAAGACTAAGTAAGACGGCACAGTTAGCTAGGGCTAGAGCCCAGGAGTTTTGTTACTTTGAGTCTAGTACGTTCTTTTTGACTGAAGTATACTGTATGTGATAGATTCCCACAAAGGAATACATTGTTTTTCCTATCTTCTTCCTGTATACCTTAGCTCTCCATACCGTTTTAATCTGTAAACTCTCTCGGTTTCTTTTGGAAGACAGAGAGATTATAAAACTTACATAAATAGAAACAAATGTTAATAAAAAATTGCTGTATAGACAAACATAACTACATTGAATAAACAGAGCTTAGTTGTTTCTAGAGATGAACTGTGCCAAAAGGATATGATTTCCCATGTCTCTGGGTACCCAGGGCAAGGAGGTTTCTGACTTGGCATTCTACCCCCATGGATTCCCCCAGCCAGAGTTTCATTTGTGCCCTGCTGTGTCAGAGAACTTTGTACTGGGTCCTGGCTCAGTCGTGCTGCGATTCGAGAATATCCAGGTGGTTTAATATGCAGTATTGTTCAAGAGGAAGATAACATCTATCTGAGGAATGCTAACCAAACCCCACTGTAGCAACAGCTAACTTAAGACTGGAAGAATCCAACAAGATTTATTTATAAAGACATAACTTGGCCTTCAGGAGCCTCTCACAGGGGGTCTTTACTTGACTTTATGGCCCATGGATCATCAGATTGGCCAACCAAAGCAGAGGGCTTTGGGATGGAAGAAACCCTTCCCCATAACTTCACAGACACTTGGGAAAGCATGCTTTGACTCCAAGACTTGAGAAGAATACCACACTTGGCTCAGCTTCCCAGAGCAAATGGTGCATTCCAACTGGACGCCATCAGCCATTGGTGAACTTCTTATGTCAAGAATTTATAACAAATGAGGTATTGGTTCGATACGCGAAGCCCTTATTTGGCAATTTTCATCTTCATTGCTCTTTCTAAATGTTAACTAATTAATCTGCTTGACAGCGTACCATTTAATAGTTGTATACAATTTATATCCATAAACTCTTAGACCCTTTTTATTACTTTGATATTTAATTTCTGGGATTTTCCCCCACATCTTCTCCCATGGCCAAATTAACACAGTTCTTTGATGGTACAGTGTAGTGCCACCACGTCTGGGAGTTTTCACAGAGATAAATACTGAGCAGGGAAATAAGATTATGCTACAGCAAGGAGGGAAGGAGAGACTCAGCCTGGCTTGTGTGGATATCGGAAATGAAGTGCACCCGGAGATACATCTAGAGTTCACACAGCCATTGCCTCTGACTGTGACACCAAGATTGAGTGTTTAGATATCCTACTTTAGCATGAACCTGGTACATGGAAGACAGTCAATCAACACTTGTTGGCTGGATTAAGTAGTGTGTTGAAGAACGTCCATGCCTGTCACTTCGTTCTAGTGTGCTCCCTTCCTACTCTTGAGTCCCCTTTATTCTCTGGCACAAGTATTCATCAGCATGTTACTCTATTCAATAAGCATTAGTTGAGTAGCTACTATGTATGTATGTATGTATGTATGTATGTATGTGTCATATGCAGAAGTAGGGTTACAGTTGAGAATAAAACTAATTTTCTTTCCCCCATTATGTAGACCCAGTACCAACAACTCTGAGAGTCACTTCAAATACTTCCTGTAAACATCCCACACTATTTGTCCTGTAGCATTCCTTGGGGAAAAAACATTCTACATGCTTGTTTCATTGGTGTATTTGTTATAAAGCTTTTTCATTCACCCTTCAAGGTCTGCCCCCAGGAGTTAGGGACAAGTCACATTCTTACCATCTGACCTTAGATTTCTAGGTTATGAACCTAGTTAATATTGCAGTGAGAATTATACATCAGCTCAACCTAACCCAACACACATACACACACACACACACACATATATACATATGTACACTTTGGTATAGTTATAATGTACTAATATATTTACTTACGAGGGTGTATAAACACATGTATATGAGCAATATGCATACGATCGATCTTCAGGAGTTCATAACCTTGGACCCTAGTTGAAGTGTTACTGAACATTTCACTGTCCTATACATTTTATTGTATTTCTATCTCAGCTGGAGCTTTTGTTTACTGGGAGAGCCATTTATTACCACTGGTTTTTGTAGGTAAATGCATCCTGTTACTTTGATGACTCTGATGACTTCTTGGCATTGCCAAGGTAGAGCCTTACATTTCTAACATCTTGTGGCTGTGCATCTTCTGCTTTCTGAACCATTTTTCATCTTCTGGAGGGATCAGCACGCTGTCTTCAGTGTATGGTTGGTAAGGATATCATGCTGCGTGTTCTTGATATGCCCGAAGCCTGGGAATCTATCATCTTCCCGCATAATTGGTATTATACATGACTCCCTCTAATGCGTCCTCTCTTTCAGTTGTCTATAAGGAATCTCATCTGCCAGTTTCCTACTCCCATATGCTGTCTTGTGAAGATTTCACAGTTTCCTCTGTGTAAATGGCATAATATTTCATTATTAAAAAGTGCTTAGTGTCATGTACAAACCCGAGAATGTTATTATAAACAGTCTCTTGTTACGTCTTAGCATCCATGAGAGAGTTGGAACAATTTAAAAAGTTTTGCCCCTCTTTGCCCATCTCTTCTAAAATAAGATAATAAACTGAATTCCATGTTTGTTCCCAAGCAATATGTTGGACAAGGTTAACTTCCTTGGTTAGGTGGATTTTTGGATGACTTTGGTTTTGTTCTTTTGGCTTTCCTATTTTCCATGAAGAACATTTATTGCTTTGGTAACAAACATATACAGTTCATAGTTTTTAATGGAATCTAATTAAAATCTTACAGGGTGTTTATCTATTAAAAAAATTTAAAGTCACTTTTATTTTATGCCTATGAGCGTTTTGCTTGTAATTGTGTCTGTATACCATTTGTGTGCCTGGTGACCATGGAGGCCAGACGAGGGCTATGGACCCTCTGGGGCTATTATCTTCCACATGAATGCTAGACACTAAACCTGGGTTCTCTACAAGAATATAGGATCTTGGCTATTAAGCCATCTCCAGCCCCAGTTAGTAGCTATTTAAATAAAGACACTTGTGAATTCTGTCTTCTCCCTTTGCTTCATTAGAAATATTAGGTAGCAACCAATATATTAATGAAATACATAAAAGCATTAGGAAGTATACTCTCACTTTCTGAAATTCCTCTGCCTTCCTTACCACATATTATCTTTCTCATAAATGCACAGGGTGTCATATTCTTGGTGCCTGCTCATGAATCTCTGTTCTGTGAACAACTTACAAGTTCTTTGTTAAACTGATCCGTTCAAAGAAGTTTTAATAGATCCAAAACTTCACTTCTGAGTTTCTTCTAAACCCTTGGGTGGAGCTGACTTATTTCTAGTGATTTCTCTATTTCTGGAAAGGCATCTGTGATGGAACACATTCTCGACTCCGTTCAGAACATTTTGTTTATTTCTGGAGATTTGATTTTGTACCTGTGACTGATCTGCTTCAGAAATTAACTTAAGAACACCACAAAGTCTCTCCTGCACAAATGGCCTCCTCCTGCTCTCTGCTCGTCAGACTTCCACTAACCTTTGACATTGTGGTTGTCACTGACGCCCCCACTGTCTTTCTGCCTCCCGTCTTTCTACTGAAGATTTTGTTACCGAGCTTGGGTCTTTTTTAGCTTGTGAATGTTTTCATCTTCATCTGTTTTTGCTATCCACAGCATTTCCCTCTTATTATTTCTCCACCTAGACACATTTATAAAGATCTTTTCTTCTTAAATGTCACTGACAGATTTATATGGAGTTTTCTTGTATTTGCTGAAGATGTTCCTTGTCTTTTTCTTAACGGCTTGAAATTTTTCTTGGATGTCAAGTGTATAGTTTATTGAAGATTTTGCATGTTCTTAGAGCTTTTATATTAGTTTTTTTTGAAACTAATGTCACCCCTCCCACACCCCATTGCTTCCTTTTCCAAAGTAAAACCCCATGTCATTCTTTTATTTTAATTTTGTCAGATTCAGTCTGGATCACTATTTACAGGATAATTCTTCATAGCCACATCCAACCCAGATCAGAGCCATCATCAGGAGTCAGGAGAGCTCTAAGTTCTAAAATGTCTCGTCATAGGAAGTAGTTAATCAAAACCATCTCACGAAACAGTCTAATGTAATTTTAACACTCTAGATTAGGTCTTGTTTTATCATCTAGGTTGAGATGGGCACATCTTTTCTCTCTTTTTATTTTATTTATTTATTTATTTTTACATAATAGGTTAGCCTCGAACTCAGAAATCCTCCTGCCTCTGCCTCCCAAGTGCTGGGATTAAAGGCGTGAGCCACCACTGCCCGGCTTCTGGCTTATTTATTTTAAGTGCTTGTTTTGTGTGCACGCCTGTGTGTACACCATGTGCATGCCTGGTGCCTGCAGAGGGCAGAAGAGGGTGGGAAATCTTCTGCAACTGGAGGTATTGATGGTTGTGAACCACCATGTGGGTTTTGGGAGTGAATCCTGGGCCCTCTTGCAAGAGTAGCCAGCACTATAGACCAATGAGCTCTGACTCCTGGCACATAGATTTAGAAGATCTAGAGGCTGGAGAGATGGCTCAGCAGTTAAGAGCACTGACTGCTCTTCCGAAGGTCCTGAGTTCAAATCCCAGCAACCACATGGTGACTCACAACCATCTGTAATGTACTTATATATAATAAATAAATCTTTGGGCAGTGGTGGCACACGCCTTTAATCCCAGCCCTTGGGAGGCAGAGGCAGGCAGATTTCTGACTTCGAGGCCAGCCTGGCTGAAAAAACAAAAACAAAAACAAGCAAACAAAACGAAGATCTAGAAAAGACCAGATCACCACTTTCTATATTTTGCAAACTGTTGTTTCTGCTGCAACTCAGCTCTGTCGAAGCGCAGAAGCAGTCTGACAACATGCGAGCCATGTTTATCCATGTAAAAAAGCACAGAGTCCCCATTGGAGGAGCTAGAGAAAGGACTGAAGGAGCTGAAGGGGTTTGCAACCCCATAGGAAGAAAAACAATATCAACCAACCAGACACCCTACCCCCCCAAGAGCTCCCAGGGACTAAGCCACCAACCAAGGAGTACACATGGCTCCAGCTGCATATGTAGCAGAGGACTGCCTAGTCAGGCATCAATGGGAGGAGAGGTCCTTGGTCCTATGACCCAGTGTAGGGGAATCAACAGTCGGGAGGCAGGAGTGGGTGAGTGGGTGGGTGAATGGGTGGGTAAACACCCTTATAGAAGCAGGGGGAGGGGGTGGGATAGGGGGTTTCCAGGAGGCAGAAACCGGGTAAGGGGATAACACTTGAAATGTAAATTAAGAAAATATCCAATAAAATATATATATTAAAAAAAGTGTGTGTGTGTGTGTGTGAGAGAGAGAGAAAGAGAGAGAGAGAGAGAGAGAGAGAGAGAGAGAGAGAGAGAGAGAGAGAGAGAGAGAGAGAGAGAGAGAGAGAGAGAGAGAGAGAAGCATGGTGTATGGTTAACACACACTAAAGTTTGAATTTCTTATAATCTTCATGAATCATATGCTGTGACGAGTGTGGACTGTCTCCCATAGGTGTATGAGTTTAAACTCTCAGTTCCCAGCTGGATGTGCTGTTTTGGGAAACTGTGGAGCCTTTCGGAAGTGGAGCCTTGATGCAAGAAGTAGACACCGAAGGCGGGGCTTCGACGGTACTGTGACCGCACTCCACTTCCTGTCTGCTCTTGGCTTCTTGTCTGCGGACGTTTTGTGACTAGCCTCCTCGTATGACACGACACCTTGCCTTCCACGTTTGCTCAAACTATTGGCCGAATATTCCTTTCTGTAGATCTTTGGGGTTTTTTTTGTTTGTTTTTTTTTTGGGGGGGGTGGAGTGGGGGGCAATTATTCGGTCCCTAAGATATTATACTTTTCCAACCATTCAAAAGTGTACAAAGCACTCTTAGTTTAAGAATCATAGAAAGCCAGGCAGAGGAGCAGCTACAGTTTGTCAGCTCCTGACCTAGATAATTTAAGCACGACACCGACACCCACAAATGAATCTATCCTATTTCCTTTCCCCACAAGTTTTTGCTTACCAAACTCTCTAATGCAAAGTTGCATCCTCTCCTGTAGGCCTGCAACGTGTCTCTCCTATATAGAATTTTTGTCTGGCAGCAAGAGACTAGCTGGTTCCATTCATACTAATTATATCAGAGCCTTTAGTTGTTGCCAAGAGTTCCCATATGGCCATTTGGTCTGGTAAGTCTTCAATGTTTATTGGAAGCAGTTTTGCATAATGGAGTGGATTTTTTTTTCTTCTTTTTCACCATTCCTCGAATCTCTTAGTTCTTAGAGTAAGGCACGGTCACTGTATTATTCTTTGGGCTCTCCCATAGGACCTCAAATCTCTTTCCTGATTGCTTTATCGGACTCTTCAATAAGCTGGATATTGTGTTCCTTCCTGTGCCCTCCCCTTTTCTTAATGTTCAGTTTCGTGAAATGCAAAAGCTCCCTGTAACAGCTCGCGGCTGTTTTACCTCAGATGGCAGCCTACTTTTCCTACAGACTCTCTGTTTATCCTCAAACATATCCTGCCTCTTGGTGAACCTACAAAACTCTTCCTCCTATCATCTTGTCTGCATAGTCAGATGCTGGAAATCCTTTTATCTTGAAAATCCTCCATAGAAATTATTTTAGGGTTTAGACTGATGTCACGTTCTTTATCGCTTGAGTTACAGGCCTACTTTTAGAGCTTGTCTCTATTAATGATTTATCTTCCGTGGAATTAGCTATCTGTTGGATGAAGATCATCAAAGGTGTTATGATAGATGATTCAGCACATAGAACATTTTCACTGTGATGCAATGCTTTACCTAATCCAAGGAACCCAGTTTTTCTCTATATGGTATCATAAATCACCTTGCAGAAATTTAGATGGGGCAAGATGGCTCTGGGAACATCTTAGGACTTGTATTTCCGATGGAGACTACTTCCTACTTGCACTGTTTATGTATTTTTCTTTGTTGAGATAAAAATAACATTGAAGTAAATTATGAGAGGTATGGGTTATCTGGAGCTGGCCTTCGAGGCTCTGTTGCTAAGATTTTGAGTCAATAGTGGACTATGTATTTGAAGCAATGGTAAGTCGAAATGGTCTGATAAATCACCTTGCAGAAGTTTATATATAGCTCAGTCCATTGATTGCATCCTATACAATCACAGGGACCTGAGTTCAAGCCCTGGCACCCTCACAAAAAGCTGAACAAGGTGGTACATGTTTACACAGTGCTGGGGTGGGCAGAGAGAGGGGTCTCCCTGGAACTCGATAGAAGGTGGCACATAAAAGATACCATTTGATCCACCTCCAGCAGGAAGACAGGGCATCAAATGAGGACAGTCAAAACTCTGACCCATAATTGTTTCTGACTGAAAGAACTACAGGGATGGAAATGGAGAGGAGCCTGAGGAAAAGAAGGTCCAGTGTCAGGCCCAAAGTGAGATCCAGCTCAAGGGGAGGTCCCAAGGCCTGACACTATTACTGAGGTTATGGAGCCCTCACAGAAAGGAACCTAGCATGACTGCAGTCCGGAAGACCCAACAAGCAGCTGAAAGGGTCAGATGCAGACATTTGCACCCAACCAATGGACAGAAGTTGTTGACCCCTGTGGTTGAATTAGAAGGCTGAAAGAAACTGAGGAAGAGGGTGACCCTGTAGGAGGACCAGCAGTCTCAATTAACCTGGACCCTCAAGATCTCTCAGATACTGGAACACCAACTAGGCAGCATACACTAGCTGATATGAGGTCACCAACACATGTACAGCAGAGGACTGCCGGGTCTGTGTTCAATCAGAGATGATGCACCTAACCCTCAAGAGACTGGAGGCCCCAGGGAGTTTAGGGGTCAGGTGGAGTGGGGAGTAGGTGTGGGGGTTGGGGACATCCTTGTGGAGACAGGGATGGGGAGGAGGTATGGTATATGGAACAGTTGGAGGGCGGACCAGGGGTGTGAGAATAAAATCTGGCGTGTAAAAATAAATAAGTAAATAAATAAAAATAAAAAGTTCATTTACAAAGCCAAAAAAAAAATGCCATTTGAGACAACATGATACTTTCATGGGAAGCCAAGTCTTCTGTGGTTTGAATGTCACTTTCTTCAACATTCTTTCAAAATATAACTGGCATTTACATTACATTAACTGGACTTTTAGAAAATGATTAGGTCATGAAGGCCTTACCCTCCTGGAGGAGTTTGGAGACATTGTAAAAGGAGTTTATTGGCCTCTTGCTTTCTTGTCTTCTGCTGTGGGAGGGCACAGTAAGAAAGCCCTTGAGAGGTATTAGCACCTGGTCTTGGAATTCCAGGCTTCTAGAACCAGCAGACCACGATTTCTGTTCATTATAACCTAGCCAGTCCGTAACAGAATGGACTTTACAGTAGTGAGACTCAAGCTTCAAGTTTTTGTGTGTGTGCACTCATGTGTGTATGGACAGATGTATGTGTGGGAGGCCAGAGGACAATTGAGGTGTCATTGCATAGTTGCCATCGACCTTGCTTCTTCTTCTTCTTCCTCTTCTTCTTCTTCTTCCTCTTCCTCCTCTTCCTCCTCCTCCTCCTCTTCTTCTTCTTCTTCCTATTAATTAACTTTTTACACTCTATATTTTATTTCCTCCCACCCCGCATCCACCCTCTGACTGTTCCAAGATGGGCTGACTTCTGATTCTCAAGGTAATATTATGTAAGAACTATGATGGTGCCTGATGAAGATCTCTTATATTTGGGTCCTCATGAGCATGTGCATCCATTTATTTTCATTGTCATTCATTCTTAAATTCATACTTGTTTTCTCTGTCTCTGTCCTTGTCTCTGTCTCTCTCCCTCCTCTCTCCTTTTCTAAAATAAACTGATTATGCAGAAGAAAGAACACTTGAATTGAGATTCTATTAAGATTCTGGGTTGATATCTCTACTGGCAGAGTAAAATCACTGAACTGAGATATATGGTTTAAAATTTGTGTTTTAATATTGAATAGTAAGAGTGGAATATGTAGAATGTTTTTCTCTGCTTCCCGAGCTAGCATATTTTAAGGCAAGATTTATTTAGCTATTATTTTTAATGTGTGAGTGTGGCTGCCTGAGTTTATGTGCACCACATTTGTCTGGTACTCATGGAGACCAGAAGATGCTATCAGATCTCCTGGAACTGGATTTAACAAGGCAGTTGTGAGCTACCATATGGGTACAAGAACCAGACTCGTATCCTCTGAAAAAGTAATAAGTGCTTTTAGTCAGTGATGCTTCTTTTAAGTTCCTAAGTAGAGGACCCTCTCTGTCACATGTGGTGAGTCGTCATATTCCAGTGATACTTTCCAAAGGCTTCCGTGCTGACTAGCTTGTGAAGTTTGCTATTGATGTTCACGTTGTTCAGGGGCCTTGCCATTAGACTCTTGATAGGCATTTTACCTCTCTGGGTTTAGATTTTGGCCCCTCTTTTTTGGTGTCTGTTTATATCAAGCTGTAGGAAGCTATGGAGGTGGGGTATACACACAAATTTCTTGTTCTATGCAAGATTGGAAATGTTCTGACACTGAGATTTTAATTTCAATGAGAATGTGCCACGAATTGAGATATAATTTACCACGGTAACTGTCAAAGTGATAAAATCAAGTGGAAATATGTAGTCTTCTGAATGGGAAAGCCTGGTGTTTTATTGCTGTTCCTGGGTGACTTATCAGGGAAATAAACTCTTGGCAAGACAAATGTAAGCAATGGACAAAGATAGCAAGGTAGGCACTTAATATGATTGTCTTTAATCCTCCGAAGACAAATACCAAATAGGAAGTGCCTGGAACATTCAAATCCATAAATCAAAACATAGGATGATGGTGGCATAGGGGACTGGCAGAAGAAGGAGTAGAGATTAATGGTTATTCTGAACAGGGCTTCAATTTTGAAAGATGAAATCTTCAGGATGCAGAGGTGGTAATGACCGTGCACACGTGTGCTTCCAAGGTTTGCATCATTGAAATGCACCCTTAAAGCTATTCGGATAGTCAGTTTTATGCTGCGTCTGTTTTGTACACTTTTGCATAATGCGTATGTTTTGTACAATGCTATAAGCCATTAGAAAAATGGTTAAGACTATAAATTTTGTCATTAAGTATGTAACCACATTAAAAACATATGCACTAATTGTCTTTTGTTGGCTTATGTGTAGGTAATTTCCATTCTCAGAAAAACCTACAGAAACCACATTTTTGCCCTATGTACTTAGTAATGTCTGTATCTAGAAGATACATATAATGGGAGTTGAAGTTTTGAGGCAAAGGAGAATTTACCATGAATTCCTCTTCCTCTTCCTCTTCTTCTTTCTCTTCCTCCTCCTCCTCCTCTTCTTCTTTTTCTTCTTCTTCTTCTTCTTCTTCTTCTTCTTCTTCTTCTTCTTCTTCTTCTTCTTCTTCTTCTTCCTCTTCTTCTCCTCCACCTCTTTCTCCACTTCCTCCATCTCCTCCTCCTCCTTCTTATAATTGAAATAAAAATGAGAATGCTTAGGAGACCTGGTGGCAATTTTATATTTCTTGTCAGCTTTACGTGGAATGTTCTACAATTTGAGTATTTCTTAACAGCAAGACTCATGTAAAGTAACATCCAATTCTATTGACATTTAGTGATAGCCAGTTTATTGAACTTAAAAAAGAAAACAACACAGAACAGAAACCACAAATTAATGTACACTGCCAGAATCCAGGCTTGGCCGGGAGCATATTTCTCATGATTCATAAGGACAGAACATGTGTTTGTCACCTGCAGGACCCAGGGAAGGCTCGCCACAGAAGCAAGGTTTGACACTCCTAATGTTGGGGTTCTAAGGAAATGGATATGTTGTGTCTTCTCCGTTCCTCTAAATTCTAAACCAAAAGATAAAGTACTACAAGGGAGATAAAAAGGATGTTTTTATTTTTTATTATGATGCATGAGAATGTGGTTTGGAGATGACAACATGGAATTTCTACTTTGAATTTCAGAATTGGGCAAACTGACCCACCAGTCATAGGTGCAATGCAGGCTACAGAGATAGAGCATTTCTTTTTTTTTTTTTTTTTAAAATCTAATTTAATTTAATTTTTTTAGTTATTCACTTTATATCCCACTCACTGCCCCCCTCAGTCATCACCTCCTATAATCCTTCCCTCATCCCCCTTCCCTTCTCTGAGCAGGTAGGGGCTCCCCAGGTATCCCCCTATCCTGGCACTTCAAGGGCTACGGGCTTCCTCTCCTCTGGAGACCAGAGAAGGCAGGCCAGCTAGAAGAACATATTCCACGTACAGGCAACAGCTTTTTCTTTGTTCATGGAAACTAGAAGAAGAGTCTGAGCTGTCAGGCCTGGTATTTGCTCCCAAGTCACCCAATTAGATTAAGTCGTCTCTTTGGAAGACAGTGGTCTCTTCCTACACCTCCCTGGTCGGCACTAGAGCAACTCTGTTCTAAGAGAAGCATAGTGTTTGTCACTCTGGTCTAGATGCTGTAGAAGAGTCTGGGTTCAGACAAAAACAAACAAACAAACAAACAAAAACAGCCAAAGGACAGAACAAATAACATTGAAAAAGAGAGAAACCTGCATCAACAAGAGTGTCAGAATACCCTAGACACAATCAGCATATCAATAGATTTCTAAAAAGATGGAAGGAGAGACCCCTGGTCCTGGAAAGACTGGATGTAGGGGAACGCCAGGACAGAGTAATGAGAGGGGGTTGAACGGAGAAAAGAGGGAGGGAAGGGGGCTTATGGGACTTTCGGGGAGGGAGGAAACGGGAAAGGGGAAGTGATTTGGAATGTAAATTAAAAAAATAAAATAAAATTAAATTAAAAAAAAAAAAAAGAGTGTCGGCCGCAGAGATAGCCTTTCCAGCTTAGGCAGGGACCTGAGGGGATATTCCATATCTACCTCTCTGGACTGCGGATGGTAGCAGCCTGCACAGCAATGCCAATAGGCAAGGGAGACAGTGCTGACAACTTAGAAATAATAAAAAACAATAATGATAGAACCCAATATTAATAATAATTTACTGTATGCCAGAAAATATGATGAACGCTACACAGGCATATCTCATTCTCTACCACTGTATTCTGACTGGAAAGCAGTCTCCTAAGGCACATCTGCTGCTACTCATATTCTGTTGTATCTGTTCCTTTTATTTTTGGTAGAAGAATTATAGATCATGTTATGTATGTAAGTCATAATATTCTTCTCTTACATGCTTAAATCCACACCCTCCTTGTGAGAAACAAGAACATTTACTGCATAACCATGCCATTTTGATCATTTTGGACAAAATTAACAGTTCCCCAGTATGAGCTAAGACCCAGCTACATTCAAATGTTCCAATGTTTCCCTAAGAAACATCTATCGTAGCTCATTTTCTTTTCTTAAAGATTTATTTACTTATTTTCTATATATGCGTACACTGTAGCTGTCTTTAGACACATCAGAGGAAGGCATTGGATCCCACTACAGATGGTTGTGAGCCACCATGCGGTTGCTGGGATTTGAACTCAGGACCTTCGGAAGAGCAGTCAGCGCTCTTAACCACTGAGCCATTTCTCCAGCTGATAGCTCATTTTCTTAAACCAGTATCAAATTAAGTCTTGCATTTGATTACAATGTTCCTCAAATATCTTTTAATATAGAAATTACTCTTTTATAAAAGTTGTATTTTTTTTAGAAATACTCATGACATTGGCCTCCTTTAAGATGCAGAGTTGGGATTTATTTATTTATTTATTTATTTATTTATTTTTTAGCATGGGTTTAAGCGAATGATTGGAAGAGAAATGCTTTGGAAAAGAAGGGCACACAGCTAAGAGCTTGTGAGAGTCTCAGAACATTTCAGGATTACCTCTGGGAACTAGGGTAATACTTAAGATCATACATGCTTAGGTTTAGGAATACCTTAGTGCTAGTTTAGCCTTCTTCGTTGAAGCGAAGCTATGCGTTATTAGAACACACACATACTGTACTCTGTGTATGCTCTATGCATGTCATGAGCGTGCATGTGCAAGTACCTATATGTATCTAGAGAAAGATTCCCCATATTGGCTTCACTTTTCTTTTTGAGGCAGTCTCACTGAACCAGAGGCCGGACATTTTCGCTCATCTGTCTGGCCAGTGAGTTCCCAGGATCTGCTTGTCTCTCCATCTTCCGCAATGTGATAGTCACAAACACGGGTGGCCATGCTTG
Organism: Tokudaia tokunoshimensis; assembly: GCA_036184795.1. Taxonomy (NCBI): domain Eukaryota; kingdom Metazoa; phylum Chordata; class Mammalia; order Rodentia; family Muridae; genus Tokudaia; species Tokudaia tokunoshimensis. The sequence goes on from BTHU01000006.1 coordinate 77,245,630, forward strand.
GCTTTTTATGTGGGTGCTGGGGATTTGAACTCAGGTCCTCACGTTTGCACAACAACTACTCCGACAGGTCTCCTCAGTACCCTCTGTGTTTCTAACGGCCCGTCTTTACTTTGCCTGCCCACTTTGGGCTGTAAGCTCCTTGGGGACAGTGCTCCTCTTTCCTTCAACATTTTACTTCACACAGTGGTGAGGTCACAAGTCTTGCTCGGGCCAGCATCACAACAGAGGTCCAGATCTTGGCTGTTCGGAGGGTGGAGAGCTGGTCAGTATTTCACTGTTTCCCCATCAGAAAAGCCAGCAGGGTTCTTTTGTGCTCTGTAATTTTGGTCACACGTTACTATTCCACACCTCCAAGCATTTTCTGCTAAAGGAGCTGACTGAGCAAACCCATGAAGATATTTTTCATTTCCTTTGATGGAGCATAATGCTTTTTAATATAAACACAATAACACAGTCATTACATATGCACTTACATTATTGTAGCGACTGTGTGCTCAGCAACACTCCCCAGCCAGGCAGGAAGCCCAATAGTTCTCTTTCCCATTCTGATCTAAATTATGTTCATAATAAAAGAGTTTTCAATCAAGGTAAATACAATTTCATCCTGGCATAACATCTATATTCCTGCTCTCGTTTAAAAAAAAAAACTCCTTTCTTTTATTCTAGGTCACTCACCCTGATACACATGAGATTTTCCTCTGGTGGGGATAACGGCTTTGCTCCTCAATGAACGATAACAATGGCTCTAAACGCATGCCCTGTAACATACCTCTGTGATTTACAAAAGCAGGAATAAATCAAAGCAGGGAAGAGATGCCACATTAAGCCAGAAGCTAAATGTTACATCATGTCGCGAAAGGCTGGGGGGGAAAGAGAGAGGCCGGCTTTTCCTGGCAACACAATATCTTTGTGCTCGTTACCTTCGCCACAGCCCCATTAAAACAATCATTCTGAATCAGTGGGACATGGTCTCCTCTTTCCTTCCTGTCACGGCAGCTGGTATCAGAGGCTGCAGACATTGCTCATGCCTTTCAGGGTTCTTAACACTCAGGCAAAAAAAACCCAACAACAACAACAACAAAAAAAAAAAAACCAAAAAAAAAAAAAAAAAAAAAAAACCCACCACCACCACCACCACCAAAAACCAACGAACCTTAATTTATTAAAAAAAAAAAAAAGTGTCAGTTTACCCTCAGGCTCGGGGCGGGCACCAGGGGGAACAGAAAGATAAATGCCTGTAGGTGAACTGGCACGGGCTGCAATTCTCCTGCAATTCTCCGCTCATTCTGCTGTTGGGCTGTATGCATAACATTAATCACGCGGATGGGGAGGCATTTCAAAATCTTAAGCAAGCTAGAGACAAAGATGCACCATTTTAAAAGCACGGCCTCTTCTGCTTTGTGAGCATTTGTGCTGCCTAGGAACCTGGAGACCGCGTGTTGCAACTGTGAACGAAATGATGGATGCTCGAGGAGATGGGGGCGGCAGGTGGGAGAAGCAAGAGAGGAGACACCATGTTGCTGCTGGTGCCCCTTCCCTGACGCTCAGTGACCTTCTTGAGATCACAGAGGATCCGAGTCTGCCTTCGCAGTCACTGGAAGGCTTATCTACCGGTCTCCTGGGAGGATCCCTCGCAAAGGATGGACAGTGTTTAAACAGCTCTTTATTTCATGTCATTGATTGAGGACGCCAGTCTCTAGACCAGAGAGCCCAGCCACGTCCCAGGGTGCCTGTGTGCTCTGCGCCAAGAACTAACTTGGGAGTCATAGAGCCATCCAGCCTTGTCGAAGTGCCCTGGCTCCTGTGCTGACTGGTCTTCCTGATGAAGACCCTTGTCACCTTCAACCCAGCGTGTTGCCTGCTGGGAAGGACCTCTACCTAATGGGAAGTAACAGTCTTCTCTGGAAATCCTAATGCTTACTGTGCAAACCTCAGCTTTTTGGCCTCTGTGCTTGGGTTGCAGTTCTAGCAGCATGTGCATCCTCACTGGGCCTGCCTCCCAGCCCTGTCGGTGGAAGTCTGGGAGGTTTGTGCTAGTCTCTCCTATTTCCGTTTAGCTCTGTGAGATGCTACCGTGCCCTGACCTTCACTCCTAAGTCTGAAGGAAATGAATAGACCTGGGGTAAAAGCTTAAGGGCTCTGAAGTGTGATGCTAAGGACACCCATCACTAGAAAAGAATATGGGGATATGGGGTATCTTGGAGTATGCTCTAAAATGCACAAGTCCTAAAATGAGGGAGATGAGTGTCAGGCAGTGGTTCTCAACCTTCCTAATGCTGCGGCCATTTAATACAGTTCATCATGTTGTGGTGACGCCGCCCCGCCCCTTCCCCCCCAACCATAAGATGATTTCGCTGCTACTTCATCACTGTAGTTTTGCTATGGTTAAGAATCATAATACAAATATCTGATATCCAGGGTATGCACTCTCAAAGGGTCACGATCTATAGGTTGAGAACCACTGGTGTAGATGCTCGGAGATCATTTTCACCATAGTCTCTTGGCAAAGTTTTCAAGGGACCCATCTTTGAAAACAAACCACACTTCTTTTTCACAGATTGAATGATGAATTGGATATAGTCTTAATTCCAGAAAAATCAAATATTTAAGCATTTACCTTTACGTTGTAGGGTAGGAGCAGAATTTCAGTAAGGATGAACTTGGAAATAACATTTATCCCTTTTGTAGTTTGTAGAATCATCCCACGTCTAAGAGAGTAGAAGTCAACCAATAATTATTTTCTTTCATTTTTTTGGTGTTTTTAGAAAACACAATTCATTTTTAATCAACAAATGGCAATATTATATATATCTTTATGGGTTATAATATGATGTTTTGATCAATGTACATATATTCTTGAAATGGTAGTCAAGCTAATTATGAGAGCTAGCACCCTGCCAACTTATCTGGTTTTTTTTGTGATGAGAATTTTCAAAATCTATTTCTCTTAAGTTTGAAGTGCATAATAGATATTATAACAGTAATCTACCGTATTGTACCATAAGCAACTAAAATATAGTTTTAGATGGATAGATAGATAGTCCTGCTTTCTAACTACAACCTGGTGTCCTTTTGATCAACATTGTTCCTTTTCCTATTTCTGTAGTTGGAGAGTGTCTTATATTCGCTGTGTAGGGGTAATCCTGTGATATCGATTTTTCTGAGCTTAGCTTGTTTCACTTAGCATAATGTCTTTCTAGTACTATCTACGTTGTTGCAAATAAAAAAGTCTTCCTTTTTTTTTTTTTAGTACCATGGAAGGTGTGCATGTGTGTAAAGCACTGAGATCACACATGTGTCAGATATGTAGAGTTAGCACGCTGCCACAGTTCTTTATTATGGGTGCTAGGAGCCTGAACAGAGGTATTCATTCTTGTACAACAAGCACATTGTTTAGTTATATTCCTACCTCCCAATTTCTTCTCTTTAAAGGCACGGTATTCCTTTACATGTCTGTCTGTCATCTGTCTCACTTTTCTGTTATCTGTACATATGTTGACACACACTTAAATTGCTTTCATATTTTGGTATCATAGTTAGCCTTAACTGTCATCTGTCTAGGCACAGCCTAGAGTCATCTGAGAGGAAAGCCTCTAATTCAACAATGGAGCTGCCTAGATAAGATTAGTCTATGAATGGATGTGTCTGTTGGGGATTGTCTTGATTAGTAACTGGTGCAGGAGGAGCCAGTCCACTGTGGGCAGCACCATTCTTAGGCAGGTGGTGCTGGGCTGTAGGAGAAAGCTCGTTAGGTGTGCACTTGCAAGTGTGCAAGTGAACAAGGTAGAATGCAGGATTTCTCCACAGTTTGTGCTTTGACCTGGAAGTGTAAGCCAAACAAACCCTTTCCTGCTCTAAGTTGCTATCAGTCAGAGTGTTTCAGCACAAAACAGCAGAAACCTAGAATATTTGCTTCCTGTGAATACTAAGGAGATGAACATAGGATGCGGACAATACGTTAGCATGCCAATTTAAATTACTTTGAATTTTTACCCAGGGATGGTGTTGCTGAACCAAACTGTAATTCTATTTTTATTTCTTGAGGAATGCCAGTACTGTTTTCTGTGGTGGCATGACAATGCACGTTGTGATCAGGAATGAGCAGGCTTTCCCTTTCTCTACACTCCCAGCAACAGTTACTCTGATTTTCTGTAAGCACTATCTCACAGGTGTGAGGTGATACTGCATTATTATCTAACTTCTGATTTTCTGAAGATTAGAGGTGCTGATCATTTTTTCAGATATGTATTAGTTAAACATATTTTTTCTTGTGAGAAATGCTTGTTCAGATTCTTTGCCCATTATAAAAGCAGGTTTTTTTTTCTATTGTGTTGTTTCAGTTCCTTCTAGACTTTGATGTCAGTCCCTTATCGGATATAGGATTTTCAAATACTTTCTCCCAATCCCTGAATTGTATCTCAGCATATATATATATATTATATATATGTATATATATATATATATATGTCAGCTCTTTTATATAATTGCATGCAGAAGCTAAAGATTGAGTTGTTTGTGGTTGAATTTGTATTTAAAATAAAGGAAAATAGAGAAAAGGGAATCTTCCATATATTTATGAGGTTTGAGAGTGTTCCCAGGAGAGCAGTATGATAAAACAGAGACAACACAATCAAATATTTGAGAATTGAACTTTAGTTAGCATCACTACCTGGGTTTTAGATGAGCTCCTTGGTGGCAAACAGTGGAGCATATCAAAATGACATTACAACACCCTTGAAATTAAGTTGACATTTGAGCCATAAAACCCCTAAGTGGACCAGATTGTGTATATTTAAACTAAACCTGCTAACTGCCATCTATACTAGAAGGTCTATATAAGAGTGTTACAATACTGTTCTCACAACGTATGGGCAATAACCTAATATTTTTATCATCCGAAGATGTGGGGAAGATCAACTCAAGTAAGAAAGTCAACACCAACATGACACAAATAGGAGGAAAAGAGCTAAAGAACTTCTGTCATTAAAATGTTCCAACCAGTGGTTAAAATCACTGTGGAACAAAGGAAAACACAACAAAGGGACAAAAAAACACATGTGTTAGAATTTACACCAACTGAAAGACTCACTAGATAGGTGATTAGCAAGAAGAATGTCCCTCTAAAAGATGTCCTGATCCTGATCCCTGGAACCAATGATAGGTGATGTCATGTTGCAAAGGGAAGTTAAGATACTAGATAAAATTATGACTGCTTTGAGATTGTTCCCTGGGGATGGAGATTAACCTTGATTAACTAGCTGGCTGAATGTTATCACTGCACTGTTACAAATAACAAGAGTTAGAAAGATCAGAGTCCAAGAAGGAGAGATAGAGGTTGACTGTAGAAATAAAAGGGGCTAAAGCATGTGGGGGACCTTTGGAAGCTGTAAAGGAAAGGCCATTTGCTCTCCTCTAAAGGATCCTGAGAATGGACACAACCTGTGATCTAGTTCAATGATATTCACATTGACCTAAAACAAATGCAAGATAAAGACCGTGTATTTGTAAAATCCACAAAAAAATATTTTCATTGCAATAACAATGGATAACTTATAGATCAAAAAAGTAAGGTATCATGAATACATTAATTCTCTTCCAAGCAACCTACGAATTCCAAAGTCCCAAAAAGTGTTTTCGTAAGATGTGACAGGCTAACTTTTTTATATAAAACAAACAGATGAGAATAGCAGGAGGGAAAAAAAAAACTCAAGAAAAGAGTCGTCAAGTGTTCTATGGAAGGCTGCATCATAAATATTCTAAGCTGAACTGGCCACATATGGTCTTTGTCACATCCACTCCTTTGATTTTGTTTATTATTCAGTCCTTAAAGAATGTAAATCACCCTTAGCTTCAAGGCTTTATATAGCCAGCAGATGAATTGAGCCCATTGGCCATACCTTGCCTATCCCAGAATGAAAACAGCATGGATATGCTTTACCATCCTGAAAAGAAAGGAAAATGAATTGTAGATGAGCACATATCTAAAGGAACCGTCCAGTTAGATCATGACAAGTAAAGCTATGTCATTTATAAACGTGTGCACACACAAAACCAAGACTGTAAATAACAGGAATGATACATGAGTTAAATCAAAAGCCCTAATCTCATAATGTTAATGAGTTCTTGTAAAAGAACAGGGTAGAAACAAATTTTAAAAAAATGAGAGTTTCAATAGTGTCTGTAACATTTTTTTCCTAAACTAGCATCAGAATTTGTGCTACATGAACTTTACATTTGTATAAATATATTATATTATATTTTATAATTTTACAATAGTCTTGTATTCTTTGGGACATTAGACCCCAGAACAAGTCTAACAGATTTAAGAAAACTGAGATATGGTTAAATATCTTTTAAATATTTGTTAAATATCTGTTAAATATCAAAAGAATATACCTGGGAGATTTGCAAATGTGTGGAAAGTGAAGAATAGGCTTTGGAATGGTGAAAAGGTCAAAAAGAAAAAACCATGTTAAAATATTTTGAGACAAAAGAAAAGATAAAAATGAAAAGAAAGAAGGAAGGAAAGAAAAGAAGTGGAAACCCAGCAAACTCAAGTGTTGAGCTACAGCAGGGCAGCTGAGAGGGACTTTTATTGCCGTGGAGCAACTACATCAAAAAAGTATGTTCTCAAATAAACAACTCTCAGAGTTGTACGCCAGGAAGGAGAGAAAGAGCAAAGTAAGCCTAGGCTGAGAAAGAAGGAAACAAAACCCATCAGAACAGATGGGGTTGGGGAAGGGAGAGGAGAGAGGGAGGGAAGAAGAAGCTAGAAAATACCAGTAAAGATCAAGGACACTAAAAGCTGCTTCTGGGGGGGGGGGCGTAAATAAATAAACAAACAAAACCATCAAACCTTTAGCCAGATTGACAAGGAAACAGAAAGCTCAAACAAACAAGATCAAAGGGTTGGAGACACGGCTTGCCAGTTAAGAGCCCTTGATACTCTTGCCGAGAACCCACGTTCAGTTCTCAGTACCCGCGTGGCAGCTCACAACTGCCTGGATCTCCAGTTCCAGGGGAAGCAAAGCTGTCTTCTGGCCTCCTCTGGAACAAGGCATGCATGTGGTACACACACACACACACACACACACACACACACACACACACCACAAGAGCTCACACATACACATAAGAAAAAAATGAACAAATCTTTAAACAATTAGAACTGGCCAAACAGTCATTGCAATATGGTATCCTATAGCGATACCAAGGATCACAAGAAATTACTTTGGGCAACTACAGAAACAAATTAGACAAACTAAAGAAATTGAAAGATTCCTAGAAACATAGAAGGTACCAAATCAGGAGGGGGTGGGAAATCTGAGGAGAGCAATAATGAATCATTAATAATAAAAATAATCTCTTACTAAAGCAAATTAATGACCTGATGGACTAACTGCCAAATTCTACCCAACATCTAAAAAAACTATTGTTCCAATCCCTCTCATCCTTCTCAGTTTCTTCTTGAAATAATTGAGATGACTGAACCCTCCCAAACCTGATACAAAACCCAGGCAAGAATGTTCTAAAAATTACTGTGTGTGTGTGTTCCAAAAATTTTATATATATACATACATATATATATGTGTGTGTGTGTGTGTGTATATATATATATATATATATATATATATATATATATGTAAATCCACTATAGAAGTTTCCACAGTGTTTGTGTGTGTGGTCTCCACAATCCTGTCTCACCTCAGGTACAAAAATGACCCTCAACGTTGATAAAAATAATTTATATGCAATACCTGAAACTGAAAGATGTCCAGAAAAAATAATGGGGGGGAGTTGTATGTTGAGTCTAGAACATTGGCCTAAGGAATTTTTTTCAGACAGGACTCCAATATCACAAGCAAAAACAAAACAAAACAAAACAAAACAAAACAAACAAACAAACAAAAAACAGACAAATGGGATTGTATCATATTCAAAATAAGAGCTGAGGGCTGCTGAGATGGCTCAGTAGTTAAGAGCACAGGCTGCTCTTCCAGAGGTCATGAGGTCAATTCCCAGCAACCACATAGTGGCTCTCAACCATCTATAAGGGGATCTGATGCCCTACTCCGGCAGGAGGATGTATCTGCAGCAGAGCACTCATACATTAAGCAAAGTTTAATATATACACATTTGTTAAGTGCAGGGCAGAAATTATTGACAGGGTAGAGATGGAGTTTGGGGTAATAACTGAGTAACACCTCTATTCAAAGTAGCAAGGACAGACAGGATAGATGGATAGTTTCATCCTTTATATTGTAAAATATATTAAAAATAACAAACTATTTAAAATATTAGAAATAACAAAATTTAAAATAAAATAATGAAAAATATTAATATATGTTGTTACATTTATCAGTGTCTTACAGAGTTAGAATTGTTCTTCCCCTTCTAAGCATTTTTTTTTAAAAGTAAATTTGACTCCTGAGGAAGTTTGTTTGGAGATCTGAAGAGAATGTCAGAAAATAATTATAAAGCATGCAACAGCACATGCTTCCAGAGTTGGCAGTTGGTGCAATTTAATGACTAATCTGATCCCTTCAGCTGATTATTGTGCTGATGCCTTGAAGACCAATGAGGATTTTTTATAGTAATTTGAAAGTGTTTGCAACTGATTGGGGAAAACCCCCCTCTTATTAGAGTATCCTTTTCTCTGGTTTGGGGAGAAGACTAGACGGAGCCATTTTGGAGAGCTCTGGATTTTCTCTTAAAAATCATTAGAAAAACAATGTAAGAGTTGACAGGAAAGAAAGAGAAGGAGAGGAGTTAAAGTACTAACATACTAATAGCTAGTAGATGTATAAGAAAATATTTTAGGTTATTTGGGGATGAGGTGGTTTATATAGAATAAACCATACTCAGCCGTGATCTATCTATATCTAGGAGAAGGAGAAGGTTGGCCGACCTGGAAATCAAGGCTTTGCAGTGGGTGGATTTTCCTTGTGTGTGTACTTGGCTCTAGGTAAGATGAGACACATGTGTTACCTTAGAGGTTTTGATTTTCCATATTCCAGGCCATGTGTGCCTAACCTATACCTTCCTGCAATAGTTATCAGAAATAAGAAATAAATAGCACGGTAAGATAATGACTTTGGACAAGGCTCAGAGTCAGTATTCAGGGACCAGAGCAGACAAAGAGGACTTGGAAGTTCGTTCATGTTTATAGCTGATGGTGGCTAGCAGGTGATGGTGGTCATAACTGAAACGATAAAAACTGGAGGAAAAGCAGAACTGTAAGTTTTTGTTTTTAAATAGAGTTTACACTTTCATATACGAACATGAAATGATTCTTCTTGTCAGTGCTGAAGCAAGCAACCAGGGTGGCATGGAGAATCAAGGGAGATGTCTACACTGGAGTTTTAGTTTGGGGTCTCATCAGTAAACAAATGGTGTTTGAGGTCGTAAGGTTTCCTGATAGTATGCAAGACAAGAGAATAGACAGAGGAGGAGGGAAGGACCAAATTTGAAGGCACAGTGAGACTTTGAAATTGGGCAGAGGCATCTGAGATGGAAGCAAAGGTTTGCTTCTATCACAGAAGCCAATAGAACTGTTTCTCAAAGTAAACTGGCCACTGGTTTCAGCAGCTGATACAAATAGCGTTGCATTTTACTTCTTGGATGGAGGCCACGTTGGACCTTGAATGTAGCCACAGTTGTGGAGATAATAACCCAGTTAGTGCGCAATAAAGAGAATGCTTTGGGTGTTCGCCCTCTGGGTGTCATGCACATTGGCCAATAAAGAGGAAGGGTAAAGGACAAATGTGATCGCATTTAAGGCTTAAAAACTCGAGAGACGCATTATGGTTTGGATCTGAAGTGTCCCCCACAGGGAAATGTTTTGAATACTTGTTCCCCAGCCTGGGGTGCTATTTTATGGGTGGTGGGATATTTAGAAGGTAGGAACTGGCTAGTGGACATAGCTCCAAGGGGAGGGACATTGGAGACTATATCAGCTTCTGGTTTCATCATGCTCTTTCTGCTCTGCTCCATGGGACGACTTGCTGCCAACAGCTCCCACTGCCCTGGAGAAGCTATTTTTACCACTAAGCCTTCCCCACTGTGATGGATGGAGAATCTGCTGAACCAGGAGCCAATGTAAATCCTGACCCTTGTGGGGATTCTGTCGGGTATTTTGGTCACAGTGTTAAGAAAAATTACTGCTATAAGAAGGGCAAGGGCCTAGGAGTTGTTTTCTCTGGTAAAATGATTGAGGTATTGGCATGAGGACCTGCATCTGAATCTCCAAACCCAATGTAAAAATCTGTTGTGGTGATGCAAGCCTGTTAGTCCAGCACTGGGGAGAAGGAGCTAGGAGGATTCCCTGGAGCTGATGGGCCTGCCAGTCTAATGGAATTGGTGAACTCCAGTGTCAGTGAGAAGCCCTGTCTCAAAAAGAAAGGTGGAAAGCTGTGAAGGAGGACACCTTCAGTTAAACTCTGACCCCACATGCTTGGATGCATGTGCATGAACCCATGAAAAAACCTGCGCACTCACACACACACACACACACACACACACACACACACACACACAAATGAGGGAGAGAGGACAAGGCCCCAGGAGCAAAGTGGAAGTGGAAGTGTGGCTTGAATTCTACTCCCTTGTTTCTTTGCTACTTTATTGATGAGTCAAAAACTCCTAGTGAGAAACTGTGTTGGAATTCTTTTTTTTTTTAAGTAGTATGATTTTTGCCATTTTTTTTTTTATTAGATATATTCTTTATTTACATTTCAAATGTTGTCCCCTTTCCTGGTTCCCCCCTCCACTGAAAATCGCATAAGCCCTCTCCCCTTTCCTAATCAACCCTCCTCTGCTTCCCTGGCCTGGTATTCCTCTACACTGCAGCATCAAGTCTTTCCAGGACCAAGGACCTCTCCTCCTTTTGGTGTCCAACAAGACCATCCTCTGCTGCCTATGTGTCTGGAGCCATGGGTAACTCCATGTGTACTCTCTGGTTGATGGTTTTGTCCCTGGGAGCTCTGGGAGTACTGGGTGACTCATATTGTTGTTCCTCCTGTGGAGCTGCAAACCCCTTCAGCTCCTTGGGTCCTTTCTCCCCATTGGGGACCCTGTGCTCAGTTCAATGGCTGGCTGAGAGTGTCCCCCTCTGTATTTCTCATGCACTAGGAGAGCCTCCCAGGTAATATTTATATCCAGCTCCGGTCATCCAGCCCTTGTGGGCATCCACAATAGTGTCTCGGTTTTATAACTGTATATGGGATGGATCCTTGGGTGGGGTAGTCTCTGGATGGTCTTTCGCTCAGACTCTGCTCCACCCTTTGTCTCTGTATCTCCTTCTGTGGGTATTTTGTTCTCCTTTCTACAAAGAACCCAAGTATCCATACTTTGTTCTTCCTCCTTCTTGGGCATCATTTGATGTGTGAAATGTGTCTTGGGTATTCCAAGCTTCTGGGCTAATATCCACTTATCAGTGAGTGCATGCCATGTGTGTTCTTTTGTGATTGGGTCACCTCATTCAGGATGATATTTTCCAGTTCCATCCATTTGTCTAAGAATTTCATGAATTCATTGCTTTTAATGGCTGAATAGTACTCCATTGTGTATATATACCACATTTTCTGTATCCATTCCTCTGTTGAGTGATATCTGGGTTCTTTCTAGCTTCTGGCTATTATAAATAGATCTGATATGAACATAGTGGAGCATTTGTCCTTATTATATGCTGGGGAATCCTCTGTGTATATGCCCAGGAGTGGTATAGCAGGGTCCTCCAGTAGTATCATACCCAGTTTTCGGAGGAACCGCCAGACTGCTTTCCAGAGTGGTTGTACCAGCTTGTAATCCCACCAGCAGTGGAGGAGTATTCCTCTTTCTCCATATCCATGCCAGCACCTGCTGTCTCCTAAGTTTTTGATCTTAGCCATTCTGATTGGTGTGAGGTGAACTCTCAGGGTTGTTTTGATTTGTATTTCCCTGATGACTAAGGAAGTTGAACATTTCTTTAGGTGCTTCTCAGCCATTAAATATTCTTCAGGTGAAAATTCTTTGTTTAGCTCTGTACCCCATTTTTAAATAGGGTTATTTGGCTCTCTGGAATCTAACTCCTTGAGTTCTTTGTATATATTGGATATTAGCCCTCTGTCAGATGTAGGGTTGGCAAAGATCTTTTCCCAACTTGTTGGTTGCTGTTTTGTCCTATTAACAGTGTCCTTTGCCTTACAGAAACTTTGTAATTTTATGAGGTCCCATTTGTCAATTCTTGATCTTAGGGCATAGGTTATTAGTGTTCTGTTCAGGAAATTTTCCCCTGTGCCCATGTGTTCAAGGTTCTTCCCCAGTTTCTTTTCTATTAGTTTCGGTGTGTCTGGTTTTATGTGGCAGTCCTTGTTCCACTTGGACTTGAGCTTAATACAAGGAGATAAGAATGGAGAGATTTGCATTCTTCTGCATGCTAGCCGCCAATTGAGCCAGCACCATTTGTTGAAAAGGCTATCTTTTTTCCACTGGATGGTTTTAGCTCCTTTGTCAAAGATCAAGTGACCATAGGTGTGTGGGTTCATTTCTGGGTCTTCAATTCTGTTCCATTGATCTACATGCCTGTCATTGTACCAATACCATGCAGTTTTTAATACTATTGCTCTATAGTACTGCTTGAGGTCTGGGATACTGATTTCCTCAGAAATTCTTTTACTGTTGAGAATAGTTTTCACTATCCTGGGTTTTTTGTTATTCCAGATGAATTTGAGAATTGCTCTAACTCTATGAAGAATTGAGTTGGGATTTTGATGGGGATTGCATTGAATCTGTAGATTGCTTTTGGCAAGATAGCCAAAAGAAGATAGGCTAACTACATTAATCCTGCCAATCCACAAGCATGGGAGATATTTCCATCTTCTGAGGTCTTCTTCAATTTCTTTCTTCAGAGACTTGAAGTTCTTGTCATACAGATCTTTCACTTGTTTGGTTAGAGGCACACCAAGATATTTTATATTGTTTGTGACTATTTTGAAGGGTGTAGTTTCCCTAATTTCTTTCTCAGCCTGTTTATCCTTTGAGTATAGGAAGGCTACTGATCTGTTTAATTTTATATCCAACCACTTTGCTGAAGTTGTTTCTCAGCTGTAGGACTTCTCTGGTGGAGTCTTTTGGATCGCTTAAGTATACTATCATATCATCTACAAATAGTGATAGTTTAACTTCTTCCTTTCCAATTTTTATCCCTTTGACCACCTTTTGTTGTCTAATTGCTCTAGCTAGAACTTGAAGTACTATCTTGAATAGATATGGAGAGAGAGAGGGCAGCTTTGTCTAGTCCCTGATTTGAGTGGGATTGCTTCAAGTTTCTCTCCATTTAGTTTGATGTTGGCTACCAGTTTGCTGTACTTCCAGGAATTAAACTCTCCCTTTCCTGCTGTGCAGATTAGGATGCGAGAGAGAAGAATGAAGAGAGTTGACTTTCTTTGCTGGGGAAGATAGTCTCTGAGAGCTCTCCTTTTGGAGATGCACTATAAACGCTCTCTCTGCCTGCACAAAGCAGAAAAACTCACTGTAGACTCCAGAGTGTAGAATGGGGCTAGGATATCTGGTACAGTCTAGTAAAAAAAAGACAGAAGAGGAGGGGAAAAGAAAAGGAGATTGTCTTAGTAAGGTTTTACTGCTATGAACAGACACCATGACCGATGCAAGTCTTATAAAGGACAATATTTAATTAGGGCTGGCTTATAGGTTCAGAGGTTCAGTCCATTACCATTAAGGCAGGAGTATGGCAGTGTCCAGGCAGGCATGGTGCAGAAGGAGCTGAGAGTTCCGCATCTTCTTCTCAATGCTGCTAGCAGAATTCTCGCTTCTAGCCAATTAGGATGAGGGTCTTAAGCCCACACTTACTGTGACACATCTACTCCAACAAGGCCACACCTCTTAACAGTGCCACTCCCTGAGCCAAACATATACAAAGCATCACAGAGATAGATAGATTGATAGATAGATATGATTGATGATAGATAGATTTGATAGCTAGATGATAAATTTGATAGATTGATAGATGATAGAGATAGATATATAATAAATGAATAGATAGATAGATGGAGAGATAGATGAGTTATTTTACATAGTTTTAGATGTGATAAATGCTGGAAAATAACCCACAGTTTATTTAAACATGGAAGAATCAATTAAGCATCTGTAACATGACCGGGTAGAAACTGTGACCAAAGTAATCTGTCACCATTCATGCTTTGCAGAATGTAATGAGAGTATCACCTGAATAAGAGAGAGAAAAAAATTAGAAAGAAACAAAATGAACACATCGGAATGAGCATGGATTTGAGGTTGAGGCCCAAGGCTGAAAGCAACATCGTTAAACAACTGACTTCGACATCTGTAAACTGTACAGATGGAGTAGACATTACTGAAAATCAATTATAACTCCAAGTCTGGAATTCCCAAATGTAAGAAATGATGAAAACAGAGGTTGTATTTGTCTGGTTTTTTTTTTTTTAATTTCAGTAGCAAAAAGTGTCCTGAACAGAGGGAGGGGGTTAAAATTTTTGTTTACTCAACTTAACTTGATTCCTAAGATTTATAGTTTTCATTGAAAAAAAATTCCACCTTTCAATACTGTCCAGGTAATATTAGATACATCGTATATTTACTTGTTCTTTTTAAAAATAGGAATTAGTTTGAATCCCAACAGGAATAATTTGGGCCAGTAAAAATGTAGAGAAAATGATGTAAATAAAAGATACATAGAGATTATAAACATTAGAATAATTAGGATGGAAAAGGATCCATTATTAAAATAATTGATGCCTCTAAAAGGAGGAAACAAAGGGTATCCAAATGTATTCAAACATCTAATATAAGAAAATGTCCTTGAAGTGGAGGAAATCCCCCACAGTTTAGTATAGTAAAAAATTATGTGAAATGTTTGTCAAAATATTCTGAGTCTCAAGGATAAAAGAAGAACTATTTAACCATGCAGACCAAAAATAAAAAAAAAGGTAGCCTAAAGTAGAGAGAAAGGAGTTTTTTCCATATCTCCCCACAGTGATACAGATGTCAGAAAATGCTAGAGTGCTGTCTACAGAGACCTGAAGGGGACAGAATATGGTTCAAGAACAGTAGCGCCTGAGAAGATCAGCTGAGTGGAAACGAAACAGACAGAGATAGCCTCAGATTAAAGAAGAAAACACAACTCACTTGAGATCTTCTTCACACTTCTCGATCACCCCAGAAATTAGTTAACAGCTTAAGGTTCAATCAAAACTCAAGAGTAGACTCGCCATCGCTAAAAGGAGCAGTGTGTGCAATAGGCATAAAAAATTACTTGCCAAACAATAAAAAAACCACAGGATGCTGAATTCCAGTATCCTCCTACCTTGGATGTCGATTTGTAGTATTTCACTTTTACATTTTAAAAATATTCTCTCAGGAGCTGGGGAAATGGTTCTGTCAGCAAAATGCTTGCTTCAGAGTTGGGTTCCCCTGGTACTCCTACGAACAGGCTGAGGTGTGTGACTGTAATGCAGTGCTAGGGAGGGAGGGAGAGCAGGATCCCCAAAGCTCCATGGCCAACCAACCTAGCCAAGTTACCAGTTTCAGATTCAGTGAGAGATTCCTTCTCCAATAACATTGTGGTGAGCCTTCACACATCTCTCTATTCCTGCCTTACTCTGACACAAGTAGTCACAACTGATCTTTTATTGTCCTTTGCAGTTGCTGTTTAGAGATTCTGACAAAACATTTTTTTAGCTTGTCCTTGGCTCATTGTTGTCATGGTGTCTTGGGGAACTGAACTTCCTCCCTCCTCAAGTGAAGATATCTTTTGGCAGTTATTCCAGAGACAAAGGATGTGTCCCATTTAGCTTTGCCTGGAAAGTCTGTATTTCACCTTCATTTTGGAAAGTTAATTTAAGGGGACCCAAAGCACTCCACTGATAGCAATGGTATCTAGTACTTTTAGGACAGAACTTTCTTAGCATGGGGTCTCCAGGGAAGTTGATGAGAAGTCTGTGGCCACACTTAACTGCTGTTCACCAACAGCAAATGTAGGTTTCCTCTTTGGTTGCTTTACAGGATACCCTTTCAAGATGGTTTCTTCCATAAGTAGATAGTTTCCCCCTTTTTTACTTCTGTCCTCTGTTCCCTTTCCCTCCCCTTCCCTCCCTTTCCCTCCCCTCCCCTTCCCTCCCCTTCCCTTCCTCTTCTTTCTCCTTTATCTATCTTGTATCTTTTTCTCTTTATTTTCCCTTTCCAGTTTCTAGCTTTTTCTTCCCCTTGTTAGATTTTTTCCTAAAATCAAGAAAATTTTAATTTAATTGGAGTTTCATTTAGCAGAGAGATTAATTCAGAACAAATTGATTATCTTCAGAATGTTTAACATTCAAATTTAGTCAGTACCACTTGCACCCATTTTCAAAAGTCTTCCTGTTTATGTTTATCAATGTATCAAATTATCTCGAATAATTTTTGTGAAATGTTTCTCCTTTGAATAAATTATTTCCACTTTAATTTGGTTATTTCAACATTACAGAACTCAGAGTTTTATATTTTTTCTTGTTTGGATAGGGGAGAATCTCATAGTATATATATTTCAAAATGTTGAACAGTATCCCCAGAAATAAAAAGGAATTGTATTTTTGATATTCTATCAGAAAAGGTTTTATTTTATTAGACAAAATTGCATGATCAAACAATACATTCTATTTTCAGATAGTCAAAGAAAGAAAAGTAGTAACTGAGTATGATTGAAAGAAAAAAAAGTTAATGTATTTAATTTTCTGGCTAAAGATTAGATTTGGCTATAGAAACTGCTAGCAATAATGATTGAATTAAGTTTAAATGGGAAAATAATTGTGTAGTATGCCTGGATGTCTTCCAACTGGAGTTTGAATGATTATTTATATCTATCTATCTATCAATCAATCTATCAATCATCTATCTGATACTTTCATACACTGAGATTCCCAAGCAGAGGCAGAAGAAATCATGTGTGAGATACTGTTGAATACACCCAACTATCCCCTGTAGAAATCATGTGTGAGATACTACTGAATACACCCAACTATCCCCTGTAGAAATCATGTGTGAGATACTACTGAATACACCCAACTATCCCCTGTAGAAATCATGTGTGAGATACTGTTGAATACACCCAACTATCCCCTGTAGAAATCATGTGTGAGACACTGTTGAATACACCCAACTATCCCCTGTAGAAATCATGTGTGAGATACTACTGAATACACCCAACTATCCCCTGTAGACTATAATACTAAAATTCATACTTGAAATTGAAAAATGATCTAATGATAATAGAAAGTAGACGATCAATTTGTATTTTAGAAACACAGAGAAACGCTTCAGTAGCTACCTGATTCATAAAATCAAAACCTGTCAGATCAATTTACTCCTTTTATGATAGTCCACAGTGATAAGAAGCATTTGAAAAACACAATTTATCTTAATTTCAGCAAATGCTTTTGTTCTATTGTATATGATGTATCATCTAGAAACTAAGAAAATATGATGTGGTATACAGTTCCCAATGGCTGGCCACTACACATTTTCATCTGGACACTGGTATTGCCAGGCATAGGAATGTCAGAGGAGCACTCTGAAGTTAATAATTTGATATGAAGCCTAAATAAAATATACCACTAATGAAGTGCTGCCGATATTACTAAAGAACCCACTTGTTGCTATCTGCAGCTAAATAATTTTCAAATCACTCTTGATATATTTGGTGAAATGATTATAAAACATTAATGCTGGTGGAGAGAATTAATAAGGGGTGAGGGATTATTTGCAACCAGCAACAGGGCATGGAAAGACTAAATTGATGGAAATTTCCAAAAACATTTCCAGATGTTTTGAGGGACAGAAGTTGAATTGAGCTATGACTATTTGTTACAAGAGAGGGAGAAGGGAATCAGTAATGAATGAATGAATGAATGAATGGAGGAAGGGAGGAAGGAATGAAGGAAGAAAAGAGGGAAGGTAAACATGGAATTTAGTTTTTATGTATATTCCATACAAGATGGGAAAATGCCAGTGTCTTAAGCATGTTCTAAGCATGTTCTAAGCATGCTTTGATTAACATTGTCCACATCTCACTGGCCTCATTTGACTCATGGCCTAAGTTTATATTCTCATGATTTCTACATTTTAGTTAAGTGCCCAGCCGTAGCTTTTACATTTTTACATTTGTCAAAAAATACAAATTCCACGGCATAAAAGATTATACAAGATTCACCTTCAGTGGCCATAAGTAAATTGTATGAGAACAGAACTCAGCTAACCTATTCCAATGTCTTCTCATTTGGGGCGACTTAAGCATCTTGGAACCACGGCATGGAGTAGATGAAGCTACGATCATCCTCTGCATAAAGTCTAAACTATTTGGCCCTTACCCTTGACCTACTTGATTTTAGCCTCTTTCACAGTTCATTGAAGGTAACTCCAACATCTAGAAGTTTTCCTTGTTGTAATAGAAATGAACGCCCCTTGGATCCGCGGATGAGTACAAACGGCACATCTTTTGGAGAGTCTTTGACATGGCTTTGGGTCCACAGAAGAACACGCCAATGTTGCTGCTGGAGGTGGGGTAAGAAAAGGAGAGAATGTTACCTGGGCAAGGCCGGCAGGAAGCCATGATAGACCTACACGATTAGGAAGCAGACACTATAGCTGGGCCATTTATCTATTTCCTTATCTGTCCACTTCTTTTGTAAGAGTCCTTCCTACTTGCAGTCCATTTCTCTAGTCAAGCTTTCCAGGGCCCTGAGATTCCCAGAATTACAGGAGCTAGGGACTCAAGAAGGTAGAGGCTGGAGGGGGTTTTGATAATAGCACAGGGGGTTTGTGATACGGTGGGTTTTCGATCAGGTGAAGTTGGTCAACATCTTCTTAGATCTGTGGCTAGAGCGTAAATCAGGATTTCCGACTCATTGTCTTTATCCTAGCACCGGGGATAGTGTCTAGCTTAAGTAAACGAAAACCACATGTTTGCTGAAGGAATGGGTAAGTGGTCATATTGATTATTGCCTGCATGGTTTTGGGCAGGGCTAGAGGTCTTACATATGTACTCTAAAGCTAACAATTGCACTGTGTATTTTAATGTAAGCAAAATGAGAAAGTATTTCAAAAGGTATTATAGAAGGGTTGGTTATGACTACTATCTCGTTCAACCTTGCCATTTTTTATAGATAATAAAATGTGTATTTAAAGTAATAACAATTTACTTATTTCTCCTACTAGAATTCAATCTGCAAAGGAGGCTTAATGGCAGAGATGGCAGAGACAAGCCTTGCTGAACACCATGGTCTTCCAAACAGTGTGATCCTTGGTCTTTGCACTTCCGAAAATAGTGTGTAAGACACAGCTTTGCTTCGCATCATAAGAGTGCCTCAGTCTCTTGTGTAAGCATAGCTCTGGTTTCAGGTGTTCAGGACACACCAGCCCCTTTTGAAAAATACAAAGGCTGAAGCTTTTCCCCCTTGTTGCCTATGTCATTGTGCCACTTGGTGCCTTCTTGTCCTCATCTCCAGCATAAGCTAAACTACTTACTCTAGCCTAGATCAAAAGTACCCAATGTATAAAATCATTAGGCAGATTGTTGTAATTGAGATTCTTTGGCTGGGATCCATGGAGAGTATGTTTGGTATGAAGCCAGGTAATATTGAGACAGATGGCCCTAGGAGCCATACTGCCTCAGAGAAAATTCATCAGATCCAAGGCCAGCCCACTCTACTGTCTCTCTTCCTTCCACCTGGCTTTTGTTAGTAAGTACTTGTATAGCCTTGCTCCCTAGTTTATACAGTAGCGTGGTTCTCTGCCATATATCAGAGTCCTATTTTAACGTGTTCTGGGACCGCGATGCCCACGGTACAAGGTCATTAACTACATTTTAAACTACCTTCAAAAGAATTCACCAAATGGCTTCATCTACGAATGGAAACACATTTAAAATGTCTAAGTGTCACTTTCAAAGATATCCGGGACGTCATTTGTGAAAGTATCTTCCCCCCAGCCCTCCAAATGTTTTATACTGAATAATTTGACGTGAGGCAATTTCCAGGTGTTTATGGAACTAGGAGGCAAGTAGTAAGGAGGCTGATGTTTCCATCATTTGGCTGCCGTGAGCTTTGGGCACATTAATTATCTTCTCTAAGTTCTATTGGTTCATGTGTATAAAATCTGGAGTATTAGAGATCTTTCCTCTCAAGTCTTCTCTGTGCTCCCTGCTTCTCTCTGAGGATGAAGGGAGGCACGACCAGTCCAGCCCTGGCCCTGTGCTTGGTACATGGTGGTCTCTGTAGCGGTTTGTTCTCTGATATCAGTATCACACATGTCCACAGAGCTGAACAGAAGATGGGAAGCGGGGTGTGAACACAGAGACTGCTGGAGAATTATGGGCATTGGTGATTTGAGCTCTGAACAAAAATATCTGAGTGGAAGAGGTCAAGTGGAGGCCCTTTCTGATGAGGAGTTACATCTTTGCTGCGGGTACACTACCCAGAGGGGTCCTTGTATTCTGTTTCAAAGGTGCTGTTACGGGTGGTGATATTTTCCCCATTTGTGTGAATGTCACCAAAGAGGTTGCCTATTCCCACAGATTGGGACGGTCCTTTCATTTATAGCCAGAGTTGCTGTTTGAGAAGCCGATGGTGTTCTCTGATGCCGTGCCTTTAAGAGCCCCTTTCAAAGCGTTCTGATTGTGGGCTGTCAGGTGTACCAATGGGATTCCCAGTGGCTCACGGCTCCCCTGCTCCACTGAGGCTGTGGCTTTTGCACTCTCCAGCTGAGTCCAAACTGTTCCGGACTCAGGGCCCACAGCTACCATGGTTATGCAGTCACCAGAAGGTCTCACGGAGGCCATTCACTATCTGTCCTCAGCTGCGACCCGGCAGTCATCCCTTAATCCATCTCTCTTCACATCGTTGCCTGCAAGCAAGGCCTTCTGCCGCTCGCCTGCTTTTATTAGCCTTGACATTTACGGCGTCAATATAGGGTTTCCTGGTCATGGATGCATCCCATAGGGAGATTCTGCACAAGATGGTTAAGGCACAAATGTGGCAGGGTGGGGTTTTTTTTCCTTCCTTTTTTCCTTTATGAGGCAATGGACATGTACAGCAGAGCCCTAATGGGATTGCTAAAGAAAAAAAATTTCTTCTATAAAAATTTAATTATCCACAATTGCTTAGAGTTAAAAAAAGAAGATTCTTTGCAAAAGAAGTATAAAAACACGAGACACCATTTATCCTCCAGTTTACAGCCTGCAAACTGCAGAGCTTGCCCACGCATGCCAGAGCAGGATCAAAGATAACACTAATGGCGTTGACCTGTCTGAGTGGCTGACTTTGATGAGAAAAGGGAAGGTTTTACAGAGGGTGGAAAAAAATGGTTAAAAACATCCACAGAATTATTCTGAGCTCTGATAAACAGGAAAGAAGTTTCTTTCTCTACCCACCCCTTGTGTTTGTTAAATAACCACTATGCTCTTCTCTGTGGGATTTATTTTTTTTCTCTCCAAACAGTTGAGCAACACCATGCGTGAAAGGCATCCAAAATATCACCCACCAGGAGATTTCAGCCCAGCCATTAGATGGGCATGGGGGCGTGCCTGGGAGTAATCTTGCCACCCTCACCCCCAGATTCCCGGACAGATAGATGCCTGTGTGGATATGCCTGGGGGTAATCTCACCACCCCCTGATTCGCCAATTCTGCTGGCACAAGCCCTTTTCTCTTTAAATTGTATGTTTGTTTTTATGTATTGGCTTTTATGCTTGGTAAGTTATAACCCTGTTGGGGCAGACCCTAAACCCTGTTAAAAAAAATCAAATTACTTTATACCCTGAGTGTGTTCTGCAAATAAAATCGATAAACAGAAGCTTCCTGCGGATTTATGAAGGCTTAGGACGACGGCACCGAGAGCTACAAACTGGGTTTCAGACCGAGGACACACAAGTTCTGGTTAATCTTTCCCAGTGAATGTTTTTCATTAGAAATGCCTCCGAATGATTTATCACATAATTACATTTTATACAACACCATCTTTTTCATAACTACAGATGATAGTTGTGCTGGCCAGTTCTCTCCTTTTCTAACCCATATTGTAGTCAATGCCCAGCAGCAGGCTGTACTGACTTTCTCACAGTGTAGGGTGGTCAATCTTGACTGTTGACTTGATTTAGAATCACCTAAATCACTTAGGGGGAGGTCCGAAGGTATTTTCAGAGAAAATTAAGTGAGGAGGAGGGAAGACTGACCACATGCGCTGGGGTCTCGGACTAAACACAAAGGAGAAAGCTAGCTGAGCAGAAGCTTCCATTACTGCTTTCCGCATCTTCTGCTCCTGAAGCCATGATGAGCTGCTTCCGCGAACCATGGACCCAGATAAACTCTTTCTCTCTGAGCTGCTTCTTGTCAGATATATGGCCATGACGACAAGACAAGTAACTAATGCAGGGTTCTCCTTATTGAGCTGTTCATCTGGGGCTGCAGGTATTACTAACAAAACTTAAACGTGCCTCTTCGTTGCCCACTTTCCAACAAACTGTCCCTTTTGACAGATAAGACTGTCACTGTACACTTAGGATTCTCGTCTCGGTCTCCTCTACGTCATCGTCCTTTCACTTGCTCATGCTGAGCAGTAGATATGAGTGAGTAAAGCCATTGCCCTTATGGGATGGGGGTGGGAAGGAGGTTGAGGAGGAGGAGGAAGAGGAGGAGGAGAAAGAGGAGGAGGAGAAGGTTGAGAGTGAGAAGTAGAAGGAGAAAGAAGAAGAGAAAGAGTAGGGGGAAGAAGAGTAGGAGGAGGAGAAAGAAGAAGAAAAGAAAGAACAGGAGGAGGAGGAGGAGGAGGAGGAAACTAGTCGATTCATAGTATTGAGTCCCAGAAAATGGTGAAACAATTTTTCTCCATCTTATCTTTTCCCTTACCCTTGTTCTATTAAGACATGTAAACCTATAAACAACCAAAAGATTTTCTACAACTCTTAAGTTGCTGGAATAATGCCATCGAAATAAATTAACAGAGTAATAACTCCACCCGCTATTTACTTATGTTCTTAGTCCCCCTATGACAAACAAGGCTAATAATTTTTATGGAATTGTTACTCGGCTATAACCAGTGAGCTGGATGCTCTCTGGTGGAGAAGGAACCATTTAGCTATGAGGACAATATTTCCACCATGCATTATGGGGGCTTTAGTATAAAGCTATACTTTATCATGTGCTGCATTTACATTTAAATCTATTTCTTTTGTGTGTTCCGAACATTTTAGTCATATAATGAATGTTTAGGATACCCTGTTAGATAAAGGACCCGGTATGCTATAATCAGAATGCTAATTTCCTAAAAATATCACTTAACAACATTTTTGCACATATGCATGTACAAATGAGAACTGAAGGGTGTGCACACAAGCAAATGTAACTCCAGATGGACACATTTACTCAATTTAGTAAAAAGGTATTTTTCTTTTTTTACATTTTCGAAAACAATGGGGAGTCTAAAATACATTCACGTCATATGGATTAGAAGCACCCTTACTTGTATAGTAAGTTGACATCTTCTTCATGTCTGGGTTGGATGGCTCTGTCCTGACAAGTGCTGACACCCTTCTTTCTGTGTTCTTCCCCCTCATTATTAAAGAATAGCTCTTATTGAAGTTATGAAAACTGGGAGAAATCTCAAAGGTTTTTAAGCTAATTAATTGCATAAAGTTCACACCTATAAGGCATGGCGAAGATATCAGCAGATAAGTCAAACGCAGAAAACTATAAATATTTTCCAAAGTGTAAGATGAAAGACTGAAACCCTACAGGGAAACTTCTTAGTCAATTAACTAACAATAGCTGAGCCACAGGTCCACAGGGGTGAGTAGATGTACAATGTGCATTTGTCAAAAAATAAAAAAATAAAATAAAGCTAGATATGACAAAACTATATTTATTTTCCTTCTGCCTGTCTTCTTGAAAATGATTTTCTGATTCTGAACACTTGCCTAAAGGTTGGCAGATATTGAGAGTGCTTACAGAAATTGAAACAGTTTCCATATTTGTACAAGACACGTTTCTATAGATTTGTAAGTCCTAGGTGTCAATGCTTGCACTAATTAGCCTATTGTACTTTAATGGGAGGGTGACTTGCACTGTATGCTCGGAGTACCTTTTCTGCGTTTGTATAATTGAAGTAATTGGCAATTGTCACATGCATGAGAGTGTGGGCAGAGTGAGAAATGACCTCTTTAAATGTATACCCATTTGCTATTTGTTGATTGTCTTTTAACACTATCCTCATGTTTTTGTAAATCAACTGGTATAATTACCAAAATTAATTACCGATAAAAACAGCAGAACACACTCTCCTGTTTTCTGCTTCTAGTCTTTGATCTATTTTAAAACCATCTCTCCTGTTCCTCATTTGTATTCATTCTAATGCCGTCAATTTGTTTCTCTATTACTGTTATTTTTGCAATTTTCTGGTTCCTTTAGAACTTGCTCAATCCGCTTTGATCTGCTTCCCTTCGAGCTTTATTTTTGGTGGTGTTTTTTCATGTCCTATAAATTTTTTTTTTTGCACTCCTTTCCCCTCTATTCTTTTGATTCAACTCTTTCTTAGGACAGGAACGAACTCCAGCTTTGAGTGAACAGGTAAATGTGATTACAGGAGTTGGTGTTGAGAATGCCTTGCTTTGTGCAGATGGTGGAGAGCCTACATCAAAGCCCTGGGGAACAAAGGATCTTTTCTGAGGCTACTAACAAATCCAGCAGTTCTTCCTGACCCATCTTTGCCAAAAGATACCAGCTAATGACAGGACAAGCCGGTCTTGTGAGAGTAGCCAAGTGGGCTTGGGAACAAACATCTCTGTGACATAATAAGGGGAGAACATACTGTTTATCTCTCTAATAACCATTTTGAAGAAAATTAATGTTACTTTGTCCTTTGTGCCGAACAGTGATTGGATTGTGTTTCATTTCTATCTGGACAAAGGCCAGCATATTGCAATACTTCTCAATATTAGATTTTCTTGTTTAAGAATTAGATTTTATTGGCATTCTCCTTCTGTAATTTCTTCATTAAAAGCTTCATTAAGCATAAATCTCCTTTTACACAGAAGAAAAACAAAAAATTATTTTACGGGAGGTCATTTTAAAAGTCTTCTAGAAGGGTGGTACTAAGCTTGATGCTGGAGATTTGCAGGGTTCCAGGGACCTGGCATCCCTGAGATGAAATAATGATTGATTTTGCATGGATTTATCTAATATTAATTATATTGATGCTTGAAGCAATTTAATAAGCCAGTGTGTTCCGGAGTCTCCAGCTTTTACAAATCTGATATTAAATTTTTTTTTCAGGTAGGAAGTAGTCAGTAGTGTCTTGGTTCTGAAATGACTTAACCCCAGGAGTCTCTTCTCCCCTGGATGACATGAAATCACTCACCAGAGATATAGAGTTTGTACAGCTACCATGAGGAGAAACATAGCTAGCCAGTCCATGCAATTGTGTGCTTTAATGGGGGGTTCTGGTGTGGGGTGAACGTGTTTTTCAGCTTAGATAAAACTGTCCTGGACTCCTCGGTCCCTACACACATGGAACAGGCTCACCTGAAATAGCAGTTTTTTTCTGAACAGCAATTGCACAAGGCTTGTCTTGCCTTTGATTTCTTAATACCATCTGCTTCTGGCTCACACCCTCCAAGTGAAGAAAGATGATTAAGTGAACTGATTTGAAAGGCCTTCTGCATTGGGCCATCAGCTTTGTATTAGGATAAAGACAAACACAATGCGCCCTCAATGCAAGGAAATCACTCTGAAGACTGGAGCAGTTTACGTGAATTTAAAGATGTATGTTTCAGAAGCCTGCAGTTTGAGGTTGGGCTCTGGTGGTATCTCAGAGAGAAAATACTGGTCGTGAAATGATGGAGACCTAAGCATGCTCCTCAGAGCCCACACGATAAAAGCCAGGCTTGGTGATGAGTTCTTGTTATCCCAGTAGTTAGGGAAGTAAAGACAGGTGAATTTTTGAGGTCCATTAGCCAGCTATCCGAACCTACTTGGAAAACAGGACTCTGGCCTGGAGGGTATGTGGTGCCTAAGGGATGACACGCATAGCTGTCTTCCAACCTCCACACATATGTGTACATGCCATACCCCCCATCTCTGTTACACTCAGGGAGCCAGGAAGTGGGAAGTCCATTTTGTCATCAGTGAAAACAAGAAGTTTAAATTTGTTCAAAACTGTATTTTTCTCCAAAAGGAGAGAATAGGAACAACCCCACTGAGGTCTTACATATGAGTATATAGCAGGAGATTACTCCATTCTCTGCGGTCAAGAACGAGGGAGGTACAGGTGAGGGGCACTTCTCCCAGGGCTTAGAGAGGCCTAAGAGGTTGAGAGCCAGCATCCATTGATGCCTAGAGGACTCCTGGGGGGGGGCAGGGTTGCAATGGAGTCGCGTGCTTGGAGACAAGGCAGCCCTCCAGAACTGGACCCAAGGCCATCAACAAGGGCCAAGGCAAGAAGCAAAGTAAACAAGAGAGCACCAGGATTGGATGACGAAGAAGAGCTGCTAAGGCCATTTGCCAAGGGTCAGCAGCTCTGTGAGGGTGTCTGAAGTTGGGCCCATGGAGCAAACGCTAGACTGCCGTATTGCGTGATGGATGGGTCTACCTCCTCTTGTCGTTTCAGGTAGAAGTTAAGTTGTTTTCCTCTCTTTCCTCTTAGAATTTTGCCCGTCTTAGGCTGATGGAAGTCTCTACTCACTTCTTCCCTCTGCTGTATGGTCGGGAGGGTTGAGATCCCTCACAGAACATTCTCGGAATGCAGGGAAGGCTATCATAGCGCAAGTTGTACTCCAAGTTTGCAGGGGTCTGTCTCTCAGCGCTTGGGGTGGTGGAAGCTGAGTGACTTCACATGGACCAAGGATACTGCAATTGGATGCTTAGGAACCTTGAATACTACTCATCCCTCCTTCTTCCCTTTCTCACCCAAACGTCAGTCAAAAGAGCCAGTCCAGTGAACTCAGATAGACACACAGGCAGCTAATAAAGATAGAGAGACATAGTTCTAGAGCCAAAAAAAAAATATAAGGAAGAATATAGAAAGGAGTTGAGTTGACCAAAAGATGAATTATACTCATCATAAAAGGATTCCACATTGCAGAAAAAGGTACCAGGGAACTGCAGAAAGATTAATGAAGCAGGGGTCCTCGGAAGGAAGACCATTGAGAAAATACACAGGCGATCAGGGAGAACGGAGAAGTCGTCAGAGACACAGAAGTAGATTTTAATTTACCGATACAGGGAACAGATAAAAAGCCAGAAAGCTCCAAGCGGCTTGATTGCTAAGGTAGATATGAGTAATGTCTATTAGAGATTATGGTTTCTTGCTTTCTGAATATAATGTATCTTGGAACTATTGATCGTTTATTCTGGTGTAGGGGCTCCACACAGTTTACATGTGGATAGATACCTTCAGCTGAGGTTTTCAACCAAAATCCTGCTGTAGGCTTCACCTGCTAGACATTTGAATGTTTAAGAAGTATCTTAAGCTAAAGATCAAAAATGAAACTTCCCATATCCCGTGTCCTCTACATAGCAATTCTCACAGTCATGTTCATGCTAATGAGTGGGAGTTCACCCCAGCTTGGGTTGCACCCTAGTCCGTCAACAACTCACGCCTGTTCAGCCTCCAGAAAATGCTCAGAATCAAACTCCTCTTCCCAACCTCCTCCAGTGCTCCCCACCTACCAAACTACTACCCCTGCCTGTTCCCCACCGGGCCTCCCTACCTCTGTCCTAGGTCCATTGCAGTCCGTTTTCCTACAGCAACAAGGGTGACCCAATGCCAGTCTTGGGCTTGTACCTCTAAGTGGCTATTCCTCTGAGAATCATCTCCAAAGTCTTACAATGACTTGCAGGTATCCCCTATCACCTGATTTAAATGATATCTGTGGGGACACTTCCTCTTATGTCCTCTGTTCCACTCACTGGCCTCCTGAATCACAACAGGAACGATGTCCCTCGCCTCAGTGCCTTGTCTCTCGCTGGTTTCTAGTTGCTCCCTTTGCTCCCTTTCACCCCTTCCTCAAATATGAAGACAGCCCATGCTATAGATGATGAAGGTTCCGGACAAAGACTAACCTAGGAGTGAGGATAACACTTCATCTTAGTGACTTCTACTTTACCCAGCTCTTCAACACTGTGTGTGCTAACTTAAGAAAACAACACTGAGTATGAGTTTATCACCTGTGCTTTACATTTACACTAAAAATAAACCTAAAATAAGTTACCTTGCCCAACCAAGGTCACATAGATGGGAAGTTCTAGAACCAGGAGTCAGAGGTTGTACCCTAGTCTTGCGGTCCCATGGCCAGGCCCTCCATGCATTAAAGTATATTGTATAGTTAGGATGACTGTAGTGATAATTGAATTGATGAAAGCGACCGCAGTGGCAGCTGAGAAAGATTGCTGTATGTTGTGGTTTGTATATGCTTGGCTCAGGGAGTGGCGCTATTAGGAGGCATGGCCTGGGAGTGGGTGTGGCCTTGCTGGAGTGGGTGTGGCCTTGTTGGATTAGGTGTGTCACTGTGGATGTGGGCTTTAAGACCTTCACTCTAGCTGCCTGGAAGCCAATCTTCTCCTGTTTGCCTTTGGAATAAGAGGTAGCTTGTTCTTGCACCATGCCTGCCTGGATGCTGCCATGCTCCCGCCTTGATGGTAATGGGCTGAACCTCTGAACTTACAAGCCAGCCCTAATTAAATGTTGTCCTTCTAAGAGTTGCCTTAGTCACGGTGTCTGTTCACAGCAGTAAAACCCTAACCAAGATACTGTATCAGGCACTTTAGATGCTTCATTCATTTTTCTCTTGAAGAATCCTGGCAGGTAAGCATTATTTTTTACAGTTTTTTAGAGGAGGAGGAGGAGACTGGGTCATCACATGGTTATTAGGTGACTAAGGTATACCTGTGGGAATGACAGAGCCAGGATAGACACTTAAATATCTCAGCTCCAGATCTGGGTCCTTAAGCACCATGCCAAATCCCTGCTTTGTCTGAGAACAATTTTTCTCTTTGCTTTTCTGCTAGACGTGCTAGACGCACTGTAGAGCTGGGGAGAATTGAATTCTCTAGTTGGGTAATTAGAGACTAACTCTGCTGAAAAGATTTTTTTGAAGGCATATGCTGTTTAAGAAATACCAACTTTAAATTGAGGTTAAGTGTGAAGATTTTCAACATAATCGATAATTGTATGAATCTGTCAGCCAGTAAAACAGAGGTTTGTGGTTTCTGAAATAGAAGACAGTCATGGTCATATTTTTTTAAAATCTTGGATCAAAATTCTCAGTTCTGACTTTAGATTAACTTTTTTTTTCTCCCAGTGACAGCTTGTCTGGACTTCAGGGAGGATCCTGACAGGCAGAGGAGAGAGAGAGAGAGGAGAGAGGAGAGAGAGAGAGAGAGAGAGAGAGAGAGAGAGAGAGAGAGAGAGAGAGAGAGAGAGAGAGTTTGTTTGTTTTGCTCACCTGGGGTGATTGTAGGCAATCTGCTTGAACTCATCATTCCAGTTGGGACGCCCATAGAAGGTCTTCTGCTTTAAGCCTGTAATCACATCCAGACTTTCATCCCAGTGTAAAGCTATGTGAATTGCCTAAATTAAAAATTGTAGTATCAGATGACATGAAAAAAAAAAGCATGAGAACCATCAATAGATAAAAGATGAACTCACTATCATCCTTATCATAAAAATATTTTAAACATGGCTTGAGATGCTTTATTAACAGTTGCCTCCAATGTTATGCTTTAGGACAAGTATCAGGTCTCATCTGTCTTTGTATTTATTCTTGTTGGGACAAAATACTTTCTTGTACATAGTAGATAAGCAAAGACAGCTTGGAAAGATTTCTTTCTTTCTTTCTTTCTTTCTTTCTTTCTTTCTTTCTTTCTTTCTTTCTTTCTTTCTTTCTTTCTTTCAAGCTTTCTTTATTTATTATATGTGAGTATACTGTCGCTGTCTTCAGACACACCAGAAGAGAGAATCAGATCTCATTACAAATGGTTGTGAGCCACCATGTGGTTGCTGGGATTTGAACTCAGGACCTTCTGAAGAGCAGTTGGTGCTCTTAACCACTGAGCCATTTCTCCAGCCCAGGAAAGATTTTTTTTCTTAAAGGATGAGGGTAATATAATAAATATGGTTAAGGGAAAACACTGAAAAAGTTAGTTTTCTTCCTGCAAAACATCTCAAAAATCTTCTCCTCCAGTCCCCATTCATTTAATCCAGGGGATTTGGGAAGGGACTGAAGGGCCATGAAGTCCCCAGGGAGAAGCTGGGTCTCACAATCAGACCTGCCTATTGAGTTGACATGGCTTGATGGACAGCCATTCCCAAATATTAGGATTGTCCTCTTCCCCAGATACCAAAGTTTGGAGAGGTTCAACAGAACTTGTGTATATGCTACTCACCTCCTCTCACACACTTTAAACTATCTAGGTGGTCTATCAAACCTTACTGCCATGCAACGACTAGGAAAAGAGTTGTCCTGTATTGTTTAGGGGATAATGTAAAGAAATAAGATGGACATATGTTTTCAGCACACATGTATTTTTTATTCCAACCTTTTCAGTCTTCAGTTGGTTGAACACACAGATGTGTAACTCAACAATATGGATAGCCAACTGTATAGTATGAAGTTTCAAGTGCTGGGGGCTACACTTGAAGGTGGTGATGTAATGTTGGGGACAGGGAACATTAAGGGATCTGCTTGGAGCTCTGCAAGTGACTGCCTTCAAACACTCTGAGTTCACCCAGTCACCATGTAATTAGAGGCTTGTATATAAAGAGCCCGGGGCACAATACTCATTATAAGTATCTCCTCAGGCTCTACCATTGACTTTAACTGCTATGAATTCTAGAAGCTTCCTTGTTCCTCCTGCCTCAGGTGTGTGCTCTGCACTGCTCCTGAGAACCATCAGTTCTAGAACTCACATATCAGTTTTTCTCTCATCCTCTAAATCTTGCTCGTTTTGACAATTTCAATAACAGCCTTGCTGCGCCTAGCTTACCCTGCAGCTACCTGCTTTGAATATGACTTGCCTAAAGTTTTTTTTCTCCTAGTCCAAGAAGGCAGCTAGTGGTGGAGGTTCACATCCAAGTTATGGTGGCTGCTATAACAGACCAGCGGACAAGGGCAGACAGGCCTTCAGAATGTCAGACGGCGGATACTGCTGTCAAGCAAGTCTGACCTTAGGTAACCATGTTTGTATTGCAACTAGTTTGGGAACAGTGCTCCATGGGGAAATGAGGGAGGTTCTGGATTGATATGTAGAACCACCAGGGGCAAAAGACTTGAAAGCCTGAATGTATACTGCAGGATGCATAAGCATTCATTAATCGACAGCTCTGGGACCACAGGAAAATAGTGAGCCTTGCCTTGAAACAGGGTAGGTTAAGAAGGTCCTTAAAGTGCTTGTTAAGACATTATGGTATTATCTCATAGGGGTGGGGAAGTCCTTCCCTACTTATGACAGTGGGAACGCCCAGTCTCTGGTGTTCAACCATTTGGAATTATATCTGTTCCATATTTCTCAGCCCACTGTTCAATTAATCTCCAACTCTTTCGAGTTGCCCTTCGTAATACCTCTCCCATCTGTCCCTTCTGTTCTTGTCAATTTGCCACTTTGAGGTTGTTGGATTCAGTTTAAGAATGGGCTCTTTCTAAAACAGCCCCTCCGTGCTTGAGTTAGCTGACAGAAACGCGCCAACTCTTTCTTCTTAAAAGTTGAGATTAGTTATTTCCTGCTTGAAATCTGGAAGTGTGAAGAATTTCCGAGACGCCATGGGAAAACTTAAGAAGCTATCAACTTTAATTTACTTTCATTTGGGGGGGGGGGGAAGAGGACATTTTATATCTCAGTTTTGAAAGGGGCAAAGATAGGGCAGGGCAGAGTTGTGCTGTCACAAAAGCCACTTCAGAGTTCCAAGTCTCATAAATCCCAAGTGACAGGGATTGGCTAAGTGAACACTTGGGACCAATTTACTTCAGCAGTGGAAGAACAGGCAGGGGGCTCAGAAGCAAAAGACAAAAGCCACGCCCGTGCTTCACCCGATGGATCATTGATCAAAAATCCCACTTGGATAGGGAAAATGTGTGTTTGGAAAACCTAATTAACACTATA
This sequence comes from Tokudaia tokunoshimensis, assembly GCA_036184795.1. Lineage (NCBI taxonomy): Eukaryota > Metazoa > Chordata > Mammalia > Rodentia > Muridae > Tokudaia > Tokudaia tokunoshimensis. The sequence continues at coordinate 77,277,779 of BTHU01000006.1, forward strand.
TAATTCATTAAGATCTATCAAGCCCGGTTCCCAAGAAACCTGCAATTTCAAATGATCCCAGAGGGTTAACTATTTAAGAAGGACTGGAATTAAGACCATAAAAATCCAAAACATATTTTGAACCTCAGAGTCTTACTCATTTACAGAAGAAGAGAAAGCCAAGGTATAACAATGTTGGGAGGTAGACAGAGAGAGAGACAGAGAGAGAGAGAGAGAGAGACAGAGAGAGAGAGAGACAGAGAGAGAGAGACAGAGAGAGAGACAGAGAGAGACAGACAGAGAGAGACAGACAGAGAGAGAGACAGAGACAGAGACAGAGAGAGAGAGAGAGAGACAGAGAGAGAACATCTGCAGAACCCATAGAGTAATCATTTGTAAATTTGGTGAATGATACAAAGCTCTTTGGCCTAAATCTATTTTCCTTGAAAGTGCATATCAACAGTACCGTCTAACATCGTTTCCAGATGCACAGTTTAAAACATGGCCTTTTCTAAACTTGTGTCACGGTTTTGTTGACTTCAATGTTTGGAGATTCCAACCAGACTCTGGCTCCCTAGTCATCATTTATATCCCAACAATGATAACTTTTATCAGGATTGAAACAGTACTGTCAGTTCATTGACCCACATTCCTTTTGTCAAACTCAGTTTTTATACTTCATGACTACAATGGCTCGCAGAGCACCTACCCGAGCAGAAGGTCATCTCAGTATTGGTAAGATTCAGGGTGCATGTTTTCTGAGAACCCCTTAAGAGAAAGAACTCTCTATGCAAATCATGCATCCAGAGTAATTTTCTGACTTACATGCTTTTCAATATGAAAGGCTGCAGAGAAACAACATGGAATCTTTTCTCTTTTCCTCTGAGCAGCCTAGAATCAGAAGCAATTAGGAATTCAGCAGATGACGCAGCCAATTAATGACAAGACACCGATTCCGCTATTCAAATGACAAATTCAAACTTTAAGATTTCTAATATCTGGGTTGCTGTCTATTGCCCAACAGCTAGAGGTCTTTTTATTGCTACATCTTAAGTACTTGTTTTCAGTCTGGCTTGATTCTGTTACTCTCTCCCTTTTAAGAACCTTAGGATAATTCTTTGCTGTTGCCCAATAAGCCCCCAACTCATTATGGAAATGGGTTTCTTTTAAGAATGGAAGCAGTAATGGAGATCCCAGGTTTTACTGATACCTGGTTTTCATCCCAGCCAGTCAGATATATATGGTAGCTCAGCAAATGAGCCTTCCCCTGCTCACTCATCCGTGTTTCCAGTGAAAGTAACAGATCAGCAAACCACTCAAATGCTCCGGCGTCCCGGCAGATCCAATAGAAGTACATCTGTCAGGAGAGAAGACAGGAGGGTGTATCTGTTCCCCTCTCCATAGTGTGCTCATAATCACAGGCTACCTTACATCCATTAAATTATTTGAGCACAAATGGGCACTTCTGCGAAATCAAACATTTTTCTCTATCAGTGAACAAACCATCACACCGAGATTTCTTTTGGGAGAGTAAAAAAAAAAAAATCCCATTGTGTTTGAAAAGGCCCAGAGTGAATTCAAGGAGTCAGGGTTTCCGTGGACTGTGCCAACCTCTTTGGATGAGGATCAACTTTCCATGCTTCTGGCCGAGTTTCTTCTGAACAAGATTAATAATCATAACTTGCTCCCCAAAGGGGATAAGCCACTAGACCAGCCCCCTCCATCTTTACTTATGACCTAAGCTTGAGATTTCAACTCTCTTCTCCAGAGAGCCCCCCCCCCAAAGGCTCAGGCACTAATCCACTTCACCAGCTATATAGCCTCTTGAGACTGGAGATTATAGTAATTACAGAATGCAGTGTCACAAGACAGAATTTCCCTTCAGTGAGATATATCAGTGTCCTCCAAAGCAGGTGGGTGGAGGTTGTGCCTTTGTGTCAACCGACACAGTGAAATTGTTTCTGGGGTTTTGTTTTCATTTTTATTGAGTTAGTTTTGAAAACACTGTCTCTGCATTGAGCAAGTGGCAGGTGACAAGCAGCTTGGGTTTGCTAAAAGAAAGGCTTAGCTTTGTGCTTTGAGTTTCAGATAATTGTATCTAGCTAGAAGAAACCATGGGAGACAAATCTGTTAATTCTATTGGGTTTCCCTCTCATATTTCTTCTCTCTGCTGTCCATCCAAAGGGATATCTGAGGGGCTCAACGGGGCCTAATCTATACTCCAGGTGCTGCCTGGTGTGTTACCACCTGAAACATTCTCTCTCTCTCTCTCTCTCTCTCTCTCTCTCTCTGGCAGTTTATAAGCACATCATCATATAATCAGATTTATGAATGAGATTTAATTAGTATTACAAGGAAAAGAAGATCATGGAATGTATTTCAAGGCCGAATATCTTGCCAGTCCTCTTCAGATGTATGCAGTGATTTGTAGTGTTAGCAGTCAGGAAGGACAGGAGGTGAGAATCTAAGACCTTCATCTCAGAATTGGAGGTTACATACTTGCTGGACAGCTCCTGCTCAGATGAAAACTCAAAATATTAATCTTAGGAGAAATCCCTGAAAAGAGTGGCTCTCAACCTGTAGGTCTGAGTCCCTTTTTTGAGGTCACATATCAGATTAAGATTCACAACTAGCGACATTCCAGCTATAAAGAAGCAATGAAAATAATTTTATGGTTGAAGTCGCCACAACATGAGGAACCTATTAAGGGGATCACAGTATTAGGAAGGTTGAGAAGCACTGTGGTAGACCTTAAGCACAATTCATATCCCTAAAAGACGTCTTCTATCTTCCTAGTTGTGTATACGTCCTTCTTGGAGTATATAGTCCATAGTCCTTTCAGATAGCTTCAAAGGGGAACAGAGCCTAAAGCACTCAGTGTTGAATATCCCAAGAGTCTCTACTAACAGAAGGCAGCACTACATATTTACTCACTTGCAAATGCTTACACAATGCTTACTATGGGCAGATATCAAATTATACTATGGTAATGTATAAGACAAACAGGCAGATGGATGGATGGACAGACACAGAGACATATATATACACAGACATATGGACACACACAGAGAGACACACAGACACACACACATGCACATACACACAGACACACACACACAAACACACACACACAGACACACATTGCCCATCCTCATGGAGTTTATGTCTTGGGGAAGGAGGGTGATGCATAAATACATAAAGTATAAACTAGGTTAGACGGTTATCAGTGCAGTGTAGAAACGAGGCAGTCTGGGAAAGGTCACAATAGCAAAGGGAGACCTCACTGAGATGGAGACACTTGAGCACAACCATGGGGGGTGGGGGTGGGATGGTGTTCTAGTTTTATGCTGTTGCTGTGATAAAACACCCAAATCAAAAGAAACATGGTGAAGGGAAGATTGATCTGGCATTTCTGGTCACCTCCCATCACTGAGGGGCATCAAGGAAGGGACCCAAGCAGGATCTTGAAGCAGGAATCATGAGGGAGCACTGCTGGCTAGCCTTCTCTCTGGCTCACCCCTAGATCATGCTGAACTAGCCTTCTAGCTAGCTCATTTTAAAAATGTAGTCCAGCACCATCTGTCCACGATAGGCTGGGCCACTGTGTATCAATTAATAATCAGGGCAATTCCTCACAGATGTCGCAGACCAACCTGATCCAGGCAATTTTTTTCGATTGAGAGTTCTCCTTTCAGATGATTTCCGGCGGTGTCAAGTTGAAAATTAATCCCAACCAAGACACGTCATCCCTTGTCAACACAAACATATTGCTGTTAAATCGTAATGTTTCTTTCTTGCTCCCAAGATCTCAAGTTAATATTGAAGTAAACAGCACAGTATTCATTTAAAGGCTCCTCGGTCTTTCAAACTTCCAATGCTTTAAAAGTTTAAATCTACAATCTCTTAACGGTGGGCTTTTATAAAAATATAAACAAGTTATATATGCTGTTATTGTAAAAGGGAAGAACTGGGTATAAAAACAGATTGGGATGTAGAGTAGGGGGACACACATCCATCAGTGGTGACAGTGTAAACTTGTAAAGTCGCTATGGAAATCAGTATAGAGGTTCTCCAGGAAGAGAGGACTTGATCTACCTTAAGATCCAGCTATGTAACTCTTGGGCATGTACCCAAACGATGCTTCATTATCACAAGACACTTGATCAACCATGTTCATTACTGCTCTAATTATAATATCCAGAAACCGGAAACAACCTGGATGTTCCTCAATAGAAGAATGGATAAAGAAACTGGTATATTAACACAATGGAATATTACTCAGCTATTAAAAAAAATAATGATGTCATGAAATTTGCAGACAAATTGATGGAACTAGAAAAAAAAAATCACCTGGAGTGAGGTATTTCAGACCCAGAAAGGCAAATATGGCATATGTTTGCTTCTATGTGCATATTAACTTTTAAGTCAATTATAACCAAGCTAAACTCCATAGAACTATATTCTGGGGCCTCCACTCCACTGTAACTAAGGCTACAATTTCCCTAATGACCTCTCAGTGTGACCCTGGCACACACTGCAGGCCTTAGCCAGTTTTCATGGCTCCCCAGTCTTGCATCTATCTCTTGTGCCTTCAGACTTACTACTAGGTGGGTGACTCTTATCCAGGGCTAGGTTTAGTTACAAGCTTGAGAAGCAGCTGTGTACCACAGCATCTGTGGGCTGACCCTGAGGAAACACTTCCAAGATATCATCCAACTGGTGCTCATCCGTCGATCTCTGATTCGTCGTAGCTGACCCTGTAGTCTCAGATGGCCAGCGTCCACTGTCCTAGTGAAATGCGTTTGGTTTTATCTCACTGCAACCACAGCTTTTTGACAATCACAGGTGTTTCCTCAGCTCCAGCATGACCAGCTGTCACAATTCTTAGCCAAAATATTGCAACAAGGACCCATCGTCTAGTTATTAATTACATTCTTGCTGTCTTCTAAAACCTCATGAGCAATGCATCCACAGTTCACATTTCTCTCAGCAACATCTTCTAAGCTCCCATGAGATTCATGAAGCTCGGAGCACTCAATGGCTTTTTTTAGCCGAGTGTTCCAAAAATAATAATTGAAACAACAACAACAACAACAAGAACTCATTTCAGAGCCTGCTCTGACCTTTCTTACCTGGAAAGATGCCCATGTCTTAGCTTTCTCCACATTCTAATCTTATTTTTTTTTTCAAACAGAAATATTCCTGTCCTTACATTCTCAGGGCATAGCAGTGTCCAGTATCTTTAGAGCCTGTGAGGCCTTTCATGCCTTTGCTTCCTGGTTGTTGCCTTGTGAGCTTTCCCCTCCATAATTGACTTGTGGGCCACTGGCCTCTTTGGTGCAGGAGGCAATGGAGAGAAAATGTATTGGCCCTGTAGAAGTGCTTCAGGCAGACAAAGGAAAGAGGAGACTTTGAACAGAAGAAAGGGCTATTTACTTCAACTCTCTTTCATGTTTCTGATGGTGGGGACACTTACTGTGAAGAGACATCAGAATTCCACCCCTGTATTTGGCCCAGGAGAAAGGACGCAGTCATTGGAAGAACAAATGTCCCAAACAATGGGCGGCAGCACTGTGATCTGGGCCTTCTCCACCTTAGTCTCCAAAAATAAAACAAACCTAAAATCAGCTCCCTGCACAAAGCTTGACTTTGAGAACTCGCCATGGATATTAGAGGTCTAAAATACCCAAGGTTAAAAGATTTTTTTAGTAAGTAGAAAGTCAGTAAAATAAAGTTTTCAACTTCCGTGACAACAAGAGCTACCCCACATTTCTTGGAGAGACAGTGTAGGCTCAGGCGTTGTAGGAATTCATTGTGAGATCATGTGGTTCTCTGTGTACGTGGCCTGGAACAGGTTTTCACTGTTTAGTCCTTTGTGGGCACTTTGATCCAACTCATCTGTCTGTCATGGAAGCCTGGGTCTGACCTACATACATAATGGTATGTTTTGTCCTGTGTCAACTCCTTCCCATGTTCCGAGGCTCCTCTGTAAAAGTTCCTGAGTAACACTTGTATAGTGGTCAGGATGATTCAGAGTCAGTAAGAGATAGATCTTTGCAAAAAAAAATTATTTATAAACAAAAAATAAAATAAGAAAGGAAAAGCTGCTAATTTATCTTTCTGTTTGGCCTCGTGGATTCTCTAATCAGAGTATAATATTTCCAGGATATACCCATCTCAGAAGTCCACACAACAGCTCAGTTACACATATAACAAATATGCAATTCTTGTTTTTTTTTTTTTGTTTTTTTTTTTTTTTTTTTGGTTTTTCGAGACAGGGTTTCTCTGTGTAGCCCTGGCTGTCCTGGAACTCACTTTGTAGACCAGGCTGGCCTCGAACTCAGAAATCCTCCTGCCTCTGCCTCCCAAGTGCTGGGATTAAAGGCGTGCGCCACCACCGCCCGGCTTAAATATGCAATTCTTTAAGCCCCAAGTTGGTTAACAAAGAATGAATGGGAGAAGTATTTGCTTATAACCCGCTGCAAGAAGGGAAGTGTCCAGGAGGACACAGATGTAGAAAGAAGCACAACACTGCCACTAAACACAACGGGGACCCAGGTTTTGTGGCCTGGCCTGGGATCCTAGCTTCACCTTGTGGGTGCTATGGAATTGGGGCAGGCTGTTTAGCTGAAGCCTCTCTTACTGTGTAGGTAAAATGTTCATAAACGTAGTATCACTCATGTTTCTGTGAGTGTAGAGAGTATAGCCTGCCAAGTTTCTGCTCAGTGTCCGAGGGAAACTGTAGTTGCTAAGGTGTTTGCCACTGATGGTAGTCTCTTCACGTTACTGGAGAAGTGAGTGGATGGGTATAATGTATTTATACCCCAGAGCAAACAGGGACACTGGCCTTCCTTGGTCTTTATCTCATTATCTAATAAATGATTTTAGAGATGGCCATTGAGTGGAGGAAAAGCTTTGATTTTTGAGTCTTAGAATTGAAACTTTCGTGTGAGTCAAGTGACCTAGTTTTTCAAGACTATCCCTTCACCAGAGAAAGTGGACCCCAGGTTCCTTGGGTGCTAAATCTCGGAGGCAGTCTTCCACAGGGGCCCTTGATCTTGCTACTTTGACCATGGACTCTTCCCAAGGAGCGGGGCAGTGGGTAGCAATGTGATCTGCTTCCACCGGGCAGTACACCTCTGTCTCTACCCTGGGCATATGGCATTTAACAAGGAGACCCTCCGTGCCAGTTCTAGGATGGAGATTTTGCATAGCAACAATTGTGAGCAGTAAGAACATTTATCTCCGGAAAGATAGAGACTGCAAAAGGCCATTTAGAAAATGTACTATCTCCCCAGTAAATAGCTGCTATTATTCCCCAGGTTCTATTCTGCTGTTGTTACTAACAGAGCAATCCTCAATGAATATAACAAGAGACAAAAAATTTAAAAAAAAACCAAATTTCCTTTTTATAAGACTTTCCAACATGTAAAATGTAGCACTTTAAAGCAATAAAATTATAAAATTATTTTCATGGTATGCTATTAATAAGACTGAGATCGGCTATTGTAAATCATTTTTTTTTTACCCATAAGATTCTTTTTCTTAAAGCCGCTATTCTGCATGTTATCTACTTTAGAACTTTATTACTAGTTTGTCATCTGACCCCGTGACTAGCCATCTTTGTGACTGCTGTAATTACAGTTATTAATCCTTACTGACACATTCTCCAATGATTATCTTGATGGTGAACTAGTATTCTATGGCACCAAAATAAAATGAGATACAGCTAGGTGTGGTGGCACATACTTTTAATATAAATGGTACAACTGCCTCTCTTTCCTTGATGTACACACACACACACACACACACACAGGCATTCCATCCATGTACAGGTCTGTACTTGGCAGGCAGAGACAGGTAGATCTCTGTGGGTTTGAGGTCAGTCTGGTCTAATATTGAGGCCCTGTCTGAAAGCAAAAATAAAAACAAAAAGTAAAATGAAAGAGATCGTTAGATAGTAAAACCGCAGAGCTTCAAGCCATGGTATAATGGAGATCCAAAGTAAAGCAAACCCTACATCTCCCTCTGCGTCTTGGTCCACCTACATATGCATATGTTAAAGACAAACAAGCAAAAATCTGCTACTCCATCTACTTTGGGAAGGTAATGAAAAGCAATGGATTTGAGACAAGCTTCAGGAAGACTCCTTGGGGGACTTCCTGGGCTATGTTTAATTTGAGAACTGAGATCAACAAAGGGAGCTCTTAAAAGATATATTTTATTTAAATCTTTTCTTATACGAGGAGAATAATCACTGAAGTTTGTATGTGTAATAAATCAAGGCACTGCAAGGGTTAGGGCTGCCATCTTCCCATAGGACAAGAGTAAGGCCCTAGTGAGGCACTGGAGTCTTTTGAGGTCACCTAATGAAAGTGGGGTGCCTACGTAGGCTTAGGAGAGGAAAACATGGCCCCAGCCACTCTGCTCAATTGATTGTTGATTTCTGTGACTGGGAGAGGTGATCAATTCCAGGAGTAGCCAGAGCTCCAGTGTGAGGGAGAGTGCAAGCAAATAATTTCTCAAAGTAAACGGATTAAATTAAATGCATTTTTCATTCATTAAGAAAGGGAGCAGGCCCCTGTTTGTTTTATTAATATATTTAAGCAGAGTATGGATTTTTGTCTTTCTTGGTCTTCTTGCCTTGCTCCCACTGGCCCGTGCTGTCTTTTTATTTGAATTATCTGTTTATTATATTAGGTTAGGAACCCAAAGGCCATTTTGCACGGGGCACACTATAAATACCCATTATCACCGTTATCTATTATTGAGCTGATGAAGAGAGACAATTATGAAGGAATTAGATTATCTCAGCTTTTCTATAATCTATTTTATTGTATTCTGAAGATTACCTATGCAGTTAAGAAAATGAACCGAATCTCCCAGTTGGCACTTCCCTCAGAGCCGTCTACATGGAGGTGATATTAAAGAGAACTAAAATGTGTAAGCCGATATGTTTATGTCAGCAGCCTGCCTCCCCTCACCCCATTCACACACACACCTATTTCATTCATCATTTTGACAGTTTGCACAAGCGAACTGTCCTAAGTCTTTTTTTTCAAGAGTTCTTCTCACAAATTGGGTGTGATGTAGAATTAATCACGGCCGTTAGATGGGAGTCGGTAGACTTTTACCACCACAGGGCCTTTACACTCTCAGCACATGGCTTCCTCCATGTTGCACCAGAGCCTTTTTGCCACCTCTCATCTCTTCCCTTACCCCACAAGGCCACTGAGCTTGTCTCCCTTCAACCTAGTGATAGCTATTCTTCTGTGCTATAAATAGCTCTTCAATGCAGAACAACTTTTATTTTCACTTCTTTCAAGCAATCCACCATTATGCTATGGGTATTTTTCCTCCTTAGGTAATTTGTCTCTTCCTATTTACTCTCTCTCTCTCTCTCTCTTTATTTTAAATAAATCGTCATCATCATCATCATCACCATCCTCATCACCATCACCATCATCATCATCATCCTGATTGTGCATGTGCTGGGTGTTTGTGCCTATGAGTGCAGATGCCTAGGTATGTGTGAAGGTCAGAGAACAATCTTAGGTCAGGTTTTCACCTTCCAGTTTGTTTACACTCAGGGTCTCTTGTTGTTGGTCTTGGTGTAGGACCATGAAAGGCAGCCCGATTCCTGGTTGAGCTAAGGCTAGAAACCCTAGTGACCCTAAAGGGATGGAAGGAGTTTTGCCTTGCTCCTGGGAACCAGGCTCCTGGAATGAGACCACAGCCCTCCATACATTCATGGCCATCAGTCACATAAGGGCAACACCCCAAGCCCCTCCACAGGGAGAGGACACGACTGGTCATGTAGCTTCAAGACAGATCTTCGTTTTAATGAGGTACCTAAAGGCCTGGAGGACTTAGCCAATAAACTCTCCTTCCCAGACACTCCTCCCTGCAAAAGATATTTAACCTCAGGCCCTCCCTGAGAAGATGGGGTATGGTTTTACTCATCTACTTTCCGCCATGACAATAAATTCCTTAAAACCATGGACTGCCTCTTTTCATTGGGATCTGCGGTGGGGAACAATGGAAAAGACCTTCACTTAAAGAGCTGCTGTCTAACTTCCCGTATAAGGCCTCTCTACGTTTCCAGCCATGGCCACCAAGCCAAGCTCAAGCAAGCCACAACAGACAAGCCAATGACCTCCCCCATCCTTCACCAGCCGGAGCTTCTCTCTTTTCCCCCTTGGCTTTGGGCTAGATCCAGCCTGAGGGCACCCCCTCTATTCTCAGCTCTACAGCGGCACCCAGCAGGGTCTGAGTGTTCGAGAACCTGAGAACCAGATGGCCCAGGGTCTCGTCTGCGTGTCCCTTGACTCAGACTGTGCTCCCCGACCCCCAGAGCAGTGTCCTGCAGCTTCTCCATAGCCTGACACCTGCCCAGTAACAGCGTGGGGTAAGCCCAGTCAAAACTCACTCATCCTACCTCCCTGAGCAGCCGACCACTGTGGTGGAGTGGACACTTGATCCACTAACCCAACTACACACTTCAGGCTAGCTTGAACTTCCAAGGAATCTGCCATCTCACAGTAGGAACGATGGGATTACAGACACATGTGACAAGGACTGGATTTCTGGGGCCCTGGGAGCTCGAACTCAAGTCCTCATACTTGTGTGGCAAACAGTTTGTCCCTTGAATCATTTCTCCAACCCTCTTTACATCTCGAAATACCGAGACAGAAAAACATTTTAAAATGTTTGCTGCAAATAGACAATGCTTCTTTATACCAGCCAAAGAAACGACCTCTATCTTTTTGGTTAGGAGACTGCCTTTCCCTGGAAGAACTTTAGAATTACATGGCAAAGGAAAAGGGTGAAGAAGCTACTATGTAGCTGAGCATAGTGATTTATACCTGGAATCTTAGTAATTAAGAGACAGAGGCAAGATGATTGCTGGATGCCTGGGGCCGGCCTGGGCCATGTAGTGAGTTCCAGGCCAATCTGGACTACAGTGATACGCCTTGTCTCAAAAAAAAAAAAATCAATGGAAGAAGAGGAGGAAGAAGAGGAGGAAAAGGAAGAGGAGGGGGAGGAGGTGGAGGAGGAGGAAGAGGAGGAGGAGGAGGAGGAGAAGGAAGAAGAAGAAGAAGAAGAAGAAGAAGAAGAAGAAGAAGAAGAAGAAGAAGAAGAAGAAGAAGAAGAAGACGACGACGACGAAGCGGAGGAGGAGGAGGAGGAGGAGGAGGAAGAGGGCAGGAGCGAGCAGCAGAAGGAGAGGATGTTGTTATGTAGTAGGAACACTGGAGAAAAGTTGCAGCAGCTTCTCTCTGCTGTGCAGTTACAACTCGAGGCTTGAGCATAGAAATGTGCATGCCAGAGTTTTCTTTTTTTTTTTTTTTGCTTCCAGAAGAGAAAAATTCTACTTAAATGCAGTTGACAATTTACACTGAAAATTTCAGCTCTGGGTTTCTATGCTACGTTTCTCTCTTCCCATAATGAACGAGAACAATCTGGAAGCTGTGGCCTAGACCTAAAATGGTGAAGATGCTGTTAGATAAATACACACCACTTTGCTCCGCCGCACTTTCAAAATTATATAGATGCTGACAGTTCAGTGGAAGGAATAGTATTTATATCTCAAAAACATGTAGGCAGCCCTGACAAATATTAGTTGCATAAGCCTGATGGTAGCTGTACACACACACAGACACACACACACACACACACACACACACACACTCAAAGCTACTTCAAAGAGCAGAAACATCTTAACCCCGTGAGTAGGCAGGCCAACCCTTCAGAGTTCTGTCTTAAGCATAATTTTTCAGCCTAACCTTTGACTAGCATGAGAATGACACTTCTTTTAACAGAGAGTATTGAAGTGGAAATCCGAGTCACACACTCTGGTGCTGACTCAGTGGCTCACCCGTGCAAACGCACACTGCATATTGACTAATGAAGAGGATAGGATGGTTTTCAGGAGCTCACAGTGTGTTCAGAGCAATACGATGCTTTATGAATGCTAATACAAGGAAGGGAGCTGGCTGATACAGTACGACAGTGTAAAGGAAGGGAGGCAGAAAGCAGAGAAGTTGTTTTAAGTCAGCTCTGGGCTGGGTCCCTGTGGCAGATGTGAGAGACGTGTCAGCACAAAGAATCTGGCTTATAGTAGTCGCTGAGTATATGTTGCGTGAGTGGGTAAGTGACAGTGAGGCTCACGTGTTATACCGTCTCTGTGTGAAGCATGATGTGGCTCGGGTGTCATGGAAACTGGGAGGCAGCAAGCCCCCTATACAGGTGGGTTTTCCTTGGTAGACTGCAAGATCAAGGTGAACAAGGCCTCACTCTGAGATTCAAACCTACAGTATAATAGCTATTCTGCTCGCTTTGCTCCACTGGCTGTGAAGGAAAGAAAGGCTTGGGGCCATTGGGGTGGCTCAGTGGGTGAAAGTGTTTGTGGTATAGGTCTGATGATCCTGGTTTGATTCCTGGGACCCATGGGGAATACAGATAACCAACTCTCAACAGCTGTCCTCTGACTGCCTCATGCAAGTTGTGGTACCACCCCCATCACAATATAATAATAATAATAATAATAATAATAATAATAATAATAATAATAACAACAACAACAACAATTAAAAAATGAGGGGCTTGGGTACCAAAAGGACCTAGATCCAAATTCTAGTTCTATTGTTCATCTGTCCTCTGTGTTTCGTGTCCTCCATTGGTAAAGTGAGGGTATTAGTTATTTTAATCAAGACCATCTATTATTCTTGTTAGCTTTGATATTGTTGTTTATTTTGTCCTCTGTAAAATGGAAATAAAGAGCAATTACTTAAAAAATGTGTGATTATGAACTATGTACAATGTCCAGTTCTATACTGTCTGGGTAGAAAATCTTCAGTAAGTCTAGATTGGTTCTGGTAGTAACTAGCCCCACAGCAATTCTGCATTTCATAGTATTCTTCTTCTTTTATTAAAAAAAAGCACTTCATGTTTCATATGGATTCTTACCTCTTCATTGGATGGACTAGGAATCCCAATCTAAAGAGGTGAATGGAGGCACTGCAGATAATGCTTCTCTAGTGAGAGCTGTCAGGCAGAGCCTCTGGGAGAGCAGAATCCGGTACAGATTCTCTGGTCAGTAACAGTGGAGCTGAAGAGTTGGCTTAGTCAGTCAAGTGATCGATCGCCTTGCAGGTATGAGGGTCTGAGGTCAGGTACCCAGAAAAAGCCAGCACGATAGTGTGCGCCTGTGATCCCTGTGAGAAAGATGGATCCCTAGAAGCTTAAAGGTCAGATAGCCTGCGGAGGAGAGATCCTGTCTCAAACAAAAAGTAGAGATATCTGAGGGCTGGCTATCTGGGTCTTTACTCTGGCCCTGATGCATATGTTGGGAACGTAGGCACCTGTACTTGAAACTTGAATCTACAGGTGCACTTATAGGAATGTGTGCATTCACATGTACATATATGTGTGCACAGATACACACACAGAGCAGGAGAGAAAGAGCAAGTGTGTGTGTGTGTGCATGTGAGGGGGGGGCATCCTGTAGTGTGTGTACTTGGGTTGTGGGGGCATGTGGTATCATGTCTACAATGTGCTGATTCTTTGACATATAAAGAACTAGTCAGAACTGGATCTGGATTCTGCCTCTGATTGTCTGTGAATATTTTTGGAAGATCCCTCTATTCTTTCTAAACATCAAGTTCTGTATCCAGGAGAAAGAACTTGAATTCTTATACTGTGTTGTAGTCTGAGTGTGAAATGTAACTCGCAGGCTCTTATATCCTGACACCTGGTCCCCAGCTACGAAGATCAGCTCCAAAACCAAAGGAAAACAGATGTCCATCACTTTGAACCTGAGGTAACAGTTAAGTTTACTCTTCTTTCTTAGTGGATAAGACACCAATTTTGGGTCTTTGGGTTAAATTTTTCTCAGTGCTTCACAGAACACAATTCGAGAGTACGTAGCTGATGAAGGAAGAAGGTTCAGTGGTTAAATGGGAATGGGAAGAATGGGTGGGTCAAGACGTCCTGAGATGCGTTTTCTGCAGACCCTGTCTGAAAGGGTTGCAGATAATGCAAATCTTCTAGAATGTGATGTTGAAGGAGCCATACTTAGGTGTTATATGGCCACACGATTCTTTTTAGCAGAACCCATCATACAACTAACGTCCCATAGAACAGGTACCATGCTACGGTGTGAATGTAAAATGTCTGCCACAGACTCATGTGTTTGAATGTTTGGTCCTTAGCTGTTTTAAGAGATTGGAGACCCATGGTTCCAACTGCATATGTAGCAGAGGATGGCCTTGTTGGACATCAAAGGGAGGAGAGATCCTTGGTCCTGAGAAGGCTGAATGCCCCAGTATAGGAGAATACTAGGACAGGGAAGCAGGAGTGGGCGGATTGGTGAGCAGGGGGAGGGGGGATGGGGGAGGGGATAGGATGTTTTCAGAGGGGAAATCAGGAAAGGGGGCAACATTTGAAATGTAAATAAATAAAATATCTAATAAAAAAAAAGAGGTTGTGAGATCTTTGGGAGGTTGGACTTTCCTAGAGGAGTTGGGTTCAGGTAAGAGCTTAAGGCTTGTTGCTGGGTTCTGCTTCCTGTATAGCCTCTGCTTCCTGGCCTGTTAGAATGTGAGTAAGCAATCCTTACACTCTTCCGCTGCCACAGGGCCACTCACTGTCACGTTTTCCTTACCATGATGGACTAAATCCTCATGTCATGATGCAAAAGAAGTCCTCCTTCCCTTGTTTCTCGACAGTCATTTGATCAGAGCAATAAGAAAAAGTAATGACTGTACACTGGGATCCACTTACTGACTTCAGCATCTTCCTTAGGTTTAGTAGGAACTCATGACCAAGGGCCACCCAGAGCAGATACAGGCTGACAGGATTAGGTCTAAACTTGCCAAGTGCCTTGCTTCCTCATGTGTTTTCATACTTCATGTTCACTCGGTGTCTTGGCTAGTTTTTTTTTTCCAACTTTTTACAAGCAAGAGTTAATTTGGCAGAGGAAATCTCAATTGAGAAAATGTTCCCATTGACGTGGCCTGTGGGCAGACTTGTTGTGTATGTTATTAATTTGTGATAGACATGGGAGGGCTCGGTGCAAGCCAGTAATCAGAGTTGCTTCTGACTCCAGGTTCCCCTGACTTCCTTCCATGGCGGACTATTACATGGAATTCTAAGATGAAACAAATCTTTTCCTCTGCAAGCTGTCTTCAGTCATATTCTTTTGTCACAGCAATAGCAACCCTAAGACACACATTCAACTTTCCTCTGCTGTTGTAAATACCCCATGCTGGTCCTAAGAGGCTCAGGGTCAGAGAATGAAAGTCCAGAGCGTGGCATATCAGCATAATGAGTGCTCTGAACTGAGGAGAACCAAGGCCCCCTTGACCTTCATCAACTGCCCCATTTTGAGTGGAGGGAAGGGTCTTTCTGTGTAACCCTGCTGTTGACCTAGAGGCTGGGTTTTCCAAAATACCAAGTCTCATAGAGAATATGAAGTTAACACCATTGGTGGAACACGGGCGAGCTTTGTTTCAAGTATTTGTTCTTTAGGCTCATTCCCCTAAAATCACTTACTATAAAATTTGCTCATAGGAGCCCAAGAAAAGGCTATTGAAGCTTCAACCATTTGGCCTCTCTTTGAGTTTTGGACTTTGTATGGTCCATCAACTTACTCATCCATAAATTGGTGTATCTTTTCTTCTGTTAATTACAGAGTATCTTACAGAGTCAATTATCAAACTTTCAGAGGATGGAAAAGAAGAAGGCTCATTTCATCTTGGCAGGGTCAAAGTATGAGATGGTTTCTCATACTGGATAGGACAAAGGGATGATGAAGCCTAGTCCAAGAACATACAAGTAACCACAAATGGGGATTTGGTGCCATGTGACGACACCATTGTGAAAAGTATAACAAAGTCTACTAGTAGAGGCCATGGAAGGAAGATGTGGAATTGGATATCTACAACCACTGAGAGGAGCTAAAGAGGCAAGGGGGAGGCCCGCCTGTTAATATGACTAACTGCAGCCCAGTCACATAGCCATTTGCAGCCTGTCCACATTTTATCGAGATGAGCAATTACATGTCCTGTAATGGCAATGAAGCAATAAAATTTATGTCTTGTCATCTTTAACAAGATTAGACATAACCCTGCTCATAAATGTAACACTGAATGGAGATTTTTTAAGAACATAAGTATAGTTAAGGATCCTTGAGTTTATCCCTCATAGTTAATTAAAATCCTCCCCAAGAATCGGCAGAGGAGAGATATAAGGGTGTTGAACCTTTCACTCCATGGAAGGGTGACCTAATGATTTTTCCATACCTTGCTCAGTCCAGGCAGGCTCTGTGATTCACAACACTTATACCACATAGACTTCAGAAGAGAGGCGAAGGGGGTGACTCCAATTCCAGTTGCAATGCACACGCTCACAGGGTAGTGAAGTACATCTGCGAGAGAACCTCCAAAAGGCCCATCCACTGCTAACCTGGAATCATATAATGCAGTTCTGTTGACCTTCAGAATGCCTCCCTCTTGGACCCAAAGACATCCCAAGCTGGTCAGTTTCATAGGGTGGGTCAGCAAATGTAGACTGAAGGTTGCTGGGATATTTAAAGATTTGGGGAGGGGAGAAGGATACATTGGTTACTTGTGTGCTTGCTATATAAGCACGAAGACCTCAGTTTATTTCCCAGGACCTGTATAAAACGTGAAGCACTGTAGCAAGCTTGTAATCCCAGGGTGGGGAAAGCAGAGACAGGCAGATCATTCTAGCTCTCTGGCAAGCCAGTCTATCCTAATGGTAAGTCCCAGGCAAATGAAAAACTGTCTCAAAAAATAGGGTAGAGAAGTAATCAAGGAGGCAACCTGACGTTGACTTCCAGCCTTCCTGTGAACATGTGCTGCATGTTTGTACACACACATACACACACACACACACACACACACACACACACACACACACACACACATACACACGAGATACTTTATTCAGAAAGCTTTGGGTAAGTTTTAGAACTTGCGGCTCCCCTCACTAGAAGAATGCAACCTTGCTAGGGGCTGTTCAGGGAAGGCAACTCTTGTCATCTCCTGGGTGACTCCTCATCAACATGGCTTGCTCCTTTTAGAGTTCTGGGAGTGCCTGTTAACTGTGAGCATCGTGAAGCCTGCGGGAAGAGCCTCCATGACTGTTTATCTTTTCCTCAGCTGCCAATCGAAGGCAAAGGATGTACTTCAAGGGGGCTTAGAAGATTTGTCTTTTCCTTTCATGGTGAAGCCCCCCCCATTTTCATTTGTTTATTTGCTTGTTTATATATTTATATCATTTTAGTCTAATTGAGGGGATTTGTTCAGAATGAACATAATTTAGAAATAATTTGTTAGTTAAGTACAGCTTGTAAAACTCACTATTTTAGATTATATTTGCTAAAAAATTAAAATAAATCCTTTATGCTCATCTGCCCAGGGGCAGTAAAATGTTTTGCCTTTCCTCAGCAAATTTTCTTTACAATGATAAAATATATTCTTTGAATAAATAAGATGTTCTTACACAGACTGGCCACTGGGTTCCTCTCAATCTTTTTCCTGGTTCTCCATGTTGACTTTTCTTGTATTACTTAAATACTACAACAGTATTGTCCTCTGACACACAACATCTTTTCCCACCGAATAGCTGAAATTTCTGCTCCCTCTACTTTCTTACATGATACCTTTCCTCTAGGTCCTGTCTAATCTTTATTTCCCCAGGGAAATCTGCCTGGACCTCTGTGACTGGGAGAAACTCCCTCACATACCCTTCCTTCCCATAGTTGAATATTAGCATTTATATTGTGGGTGCTCACGATTTAGTCCTGTTTATCCTGACCTCAGGCTTCCAGGTCTTTGAATGTGGGAAACAGGTCTGTTTTTGCTCATTGCTTATTTGGTGCCTTGCTGACAATCCAGTCTGGAGCTTTCCAATAACAATTTGTTGGATCAATTGTAAAGGGAATATTTAGAGCATTTCAGTAGGCAGAATGTATTAAATAACTCCTATTCCAAAAGTACACATTTACATATGAACAAAGATATGCTAATGAGAAGGTTTCTAAGTCATTCATAACCATTCCCCGAGGAGAACCTGTCACCTGCATGGAGGGGTTGGGGGTTAACCCATTAGGGCTTTAGTATGTGCTCACGAAAGTTCAAATGGATTTATTTAAAAATATTCTATATCCCAGACTTCCTAATAATTCAAATGAACTCTCCTTGAGTTAATCTTAATTAATAAGGCTTAATTACATATTGATATATGGAAATCAAAGAATAAAAATAAATGGTCATTAACCAGTAAGTGCTAGTATCTTAGCCCACTTATATTATTTTATAAATAGATAAATAGATCGACAAATAGAGACTTTATCCATTGATTAAGGCATCTTATTGTTGGTTATTATTATAATTAATAATCAGTGATTTATTTAACACAAATTTAAAAAAGATATCAATTAAATTCAGAGGACACTTATGTCTCAAAGCCCACTGAAATATATATAACTTTATTTTTTTTGCTTCATTATTTTTCAATAATTTCTTTTTTATTCACTTTACATTCCAATCACTTCCTCCTGCCTCCTCTCCTCCCTGT
The DNA here is from genome assembly GCA_036184795.1 of Tokudaia tokunoshimensis. Taxonomy (NCBI): domain Eukaryota; kingdom Metazoa; phylum Chordata; class Mammalia; order Rodentia; family Muridae; genus Tokudaia; species Tokudaia tokunoshimensis. The sequence goes on from BTHU01000006.1 coordinate 77,296,364, forward strand.
CTCACCCTTACAAATCCCTCCCTAAATTGTTCTCTCTTCTTCTCTGAGGAGAAGAGAAGTCTCCCCTGAGTTCTACCCCACCCTGAGACATCTAGTCCTAGTAGGACTAGGTACATCCTCTCCCATTGAGGTCAAACCAGGCAGTCTAGGTAGGGGAAAGGGCATCCAATGGCAGAGGAAAATATCAGAAAGTGGAAAGATCTCCCATGCTCATGGATTGAAAGTATTAATGTAGTGAAAATGACCATTTTGCCAGAAGCATATGTGTACACACACACACACACACACACACCTCTAATTGTTTAGAATTATAGAATTGCGAGCTCTTCCATGACCTTGTCCGAGCTCTGCTCACACTCTGAGGCACTTAGCTATACTAGGGGCAGGGTTCAGTTTGAGATAATTCTTCTTAAGGACTTACCGAAATCCATAAGGATCTTACCTTTTCCCTTCTTTAGAATATATTTTATATCTTTCTTCTTTCCTACGTATCAAACTTTGACACTTTATTATTTGCTTTCTTTTGGAGGGGCGGGCTACATTTCTCTTTCAATTGGAATAGGTATTCTTCGGAAAAGTTTTCTTTCATTTCATAGTCTGTGCGCTGTATTTTTATGTGCATGTATGTGAGTATGTGTGTGGGCATATGTGTTGGTACGTATGCGTGGGGATGCACACATATGTGTTTGTGCATGCCTACAGAGGCTAGCAGTTGACATCAGGTGGCTTCCTTGGCCATCCTCCATCTTGTATATTTATGTAGGATCTTTAGTTTGAATGAACAGATCACAGATTTGGCTAGTCTGGCTAGCTAGCTGACTCTAGGGTCTCCCGCCATTTCTCTATGAGCACTGGGCATGCAAGTGGGTTTTCCTGTTAACCCAGTACTTATGTGGGTCCTGGGATGGGAATGTGGGTCTGCACACTTCTGTGGCAAGCTCTTTACCTGCAGAACCAACTCCTGGGCCCTGGATAAGATCTAACTGTCACGTTTATTCACATGTCATCCCTCTGACTTGGACCCCAGGTTTTTAATGTGAAGTAGGAGGTCATTGATCTTGCAGCAATTGATTCTTGCTTGCTCGTACCATGCCTCATATCTCAAGCTCAGGACCATTGCTAACTAAGACTTCCATTGGTATCTTTGGGGTACTTTACCATTCTTACTTGGCAACCAACTGTGGTAACTCTTTCTGGGCATTTGCATATTATGCCAAGGCCATTATGGAACATAATAGATCACCCTATGTAGAATATTAAGAGTTACTGTGTTCTCCCATCTAAGTATAATCTAAAAATGTTTTTCTCATAGAATTGAACAGTAGAATCCTGGTTAGCTGGGGAGGGTTGGGATTGGATAGATTGGAATGAGAGATGTCAATAAAGGAGACATAAGTGCAGTCATATAGGAAGGACACTTTGAAGAGATCACATTGTATAGCTTGGTGACCATAAACAGTGACTATATATTATAATCTTAAAAAATGCAAAATGAGGAGACATTGTGTTCTCATTGTGAAAGTGTTAACTGTAAAGTAATATATTCACTAAATCTAACATAATGAGCATATATAAACATAATGTACATATAAAATGCAATATACATATATAAATCCAATCTGTATATACACACACAATGAGCATGTACTTCAAAATCATAGTCCATACAGTAAGCACATATAATTTTAATCTATCAGTTATAGAAAAAAGGAAGTCTAGGAGGGTTTATCAATGATGGTCAAGGGGATGGAGCAGATGTACTTAAGGCCTTGGTGATCAGATCATATCAGATCTCCCAGGGACACTCCATAGACAAGAAGCAGCACACAGTGCTTTCTGTGGATTGAAAGGTAGTTGGTTAGTAAAGGACAGGGTGTTTGACAGACTAAGTGATGGGATGCACACAAAGCAGAAGCAAGGATAAGTGAGCTGAGGGTATGAAACTTAACAATGGCAGGGGACATGCAGGGAAGAGGGAAACAAGCAGACACTGTGACTGTGTTGTCGTGTGTGTGTGTGTGTGTGTGTGTGTGTGTGTGTGTGTTATGTGTGTGTGGGGGGAAGTCACCTCCTTCTATGTTTGTCCCTAAGTTTTAAATTTTTGATCTTGGAACTCAGTGCTACAGCTTATCCTTCATTGCTTATTTTTGACAGGAAGGCATCATTTATTCCACCCTTAGACAAAGCCAGTCTGCCTTTCCTGGGGAGGAGATAGAGGCAGGGGATAAACTCATTTTATCTCATGTTTACCCTAGCAATGGCACTTACTTTGTCATTCAAAAAGACTCACCAACTTCAACGAGCTAAAGGATAGGTATTGGGTGAAGGTGCTAACTTTTTTCTGTTATGTTAGCCTTACGTGTCTGCCAGCTGTGTAGATACAGAAGGAAGATGGTGGCATCCCATCTGCAGGAACTTCCATGTATGTGTGTACCACTGTGTTTTTAATTAAATAAACATGTGGTGGCCAATGTCCCCCAAGAATGGTACAAGTAGATATTATTTTTCTCATGTGTCATTGAAATATTTTGTTTTTAAGTTATTTTTTTCCTCATATTTTTCATGTTTTCTTGTTTGTCTGGGGTCCTATCTGCAGACTTCATGTACTATTGGATGGTCCTATAGGAGTAGGAATTAACCTGTTTGTTCATTTAATGAGGCAAGACATGATCACAGTGGCTTGGGTCAAATGTGTCCGCTTTTCTGGATAGGGTAGTGGTATGGCCAGAATCATGCCTCTGATTACTATAAAGAAGCCCTCACCTCAGGAAATTGTACTGTGTATTGGGGAAAAGGGCTGCAGAAATGAGGAGTTTCCTAAGTTTCCTACATGTTACCATGCAGTCATATAGGAATGGTATGGTTTAAGTCCAGCTTGAGCAGAATAAACTATCCTTCTTCCAGAGACCAACCCTTGCAAACACAGCCTGAAACCTCAGCCTGTGGTGCGAGAGAACTTGCAGAGGGAGTCGTCTGACTCATGGTGGGCTGCACATAATTAGACTGGAGCTGCTTTTGGATCTGGAAAGGAAACTCTTCCTACTCCCTGGATCATCGCCTACTTTGGTTGAATATTTATTTATTTTTACAGAAATGTACTTGCTTCTCCTAAATTATACATTTGATGAAGACTCTCAATTTTTTGTTTAAGCGAGCTCAAGCTTGAGGCTTAATATGATGCTATTGCCAAACTGGACAGTTTATTCATGCATTTAGATATTTTCCCCATTTGAAGTAGCACAGCTTGTATATAACAGGGACCTGTGGGTCTCACCTCGGCATGTTACAGAGCTCTCTGGGAGCCTGTCCCTCTGCTCCAAAGACCTTCAATAATGCCTCTGTCCAGTCTCCTGAGGCTCGGATGTGTACACTAAAGAAGTCCTCTTGGGGAGCAGAGGTGAGAGTGAAGGGGTGCCACTCCAGGGGCGAGATGGATGGGCACTGGATGAAGATGTACTGTCCGGGCGCCATCTTGAAGTCACGCTTCTTCATGTGAAGTTCCATGACTGCAGACGGATGACTCACCACCTACAACAGAGAAGATAACCGAAGGGATTCTCACTATGGTAAGATAAGGAGATCACATTCATCATTCCATGCAAAAATCTTTAATTGGCTTTTTTTTTTGGATGTATAATTTGTCAGCACTTTCACGCCTAGACTTGCAATTTGAGTGATAATAGAGTTCATTGTGCAGGGCGCTGCACTTGACTTTTAATAACTTCACAAGGAAACAATGTGGCAGGCACATGACTCCAGGCCCCACGTGACCAAGCATCCCTGAGCCCAGCTAACCATTCCGAATTGAGTATAAGCTGTCATGAATGGATATCTCATAATTTTACTTGAGTTTATTAAAATAGTTACCACATCATCTTCACTTAAAAAAATATCTAGCAATAATTTGGGATTTTCTTCATGCTAAGGGGAAAAATATTGGTCTTTCATGTCTCCCCAAAATGTTTTATTTGTTCAGTTTGACTAAATATTGTCTTGGTGCTGAGTTTTTGGTATAGGGAAGCCCTGTAAAGCTTCTCTAAGGACTTCATGCTAAAGACTCATCTGAGGGAAGGAACATTTGCTCTTCATATATATCCATTGCCTTATGAAAAAATATCTGCACACCTGCATGTCTTTCGTAGTAAATGCATATGAGAACACAATCCAGTATGTGGGTACTGGTATGACACTTTTCCATGTGAAGAGTCCCTCACAGCATTTTATTCTCTAGTTCCAGATTTCTGCTTGCCCTCCCGACACTGCCTCTAAAGGAACTACTAAATGTTTTCCTACTAACAGGTCTATGCTTCCACACTTGTTCCAGGTTGGATGGACCTCCTATGGTTCTAAGCTTGAACTCAGAAATATAGAAATATGTAAAAGCAGAAATAGGAATGCCTGTCCATCTTCTTTTTTTTATTAGATATTTTCTTTATTTACATTTCAAATGTTATCCCCTTTCCTTGTTTCCCCTCCGAAAACACCCTATCCCATCCCCCCTTCCCCTGCTCACCAACCCACCCACTCCTGCTTCCCTGTCCTGGCATTCCCCTATACTGGGGCATCAAGCCTTCACAGGACCAATGGCCTCTCCTGTAATTGATGATTAAAAAGGCCATCCTCTGCTACATATGCAGCTGGAGCCACGGGTCCCTCTATGTGTACTCTTTGGTTGGTGGTTTAGTCCCTGGGAGCTCTGGGGGGTCTGGTTGGTTGATATTGTTGTTCCTCCTACGGGGCTGCAAACCCCTTCAGCTCCTTCGGTCCTTTCTCTAGCTCCTCCACTGGGGACCCTGTGCTCAGTCCATTGGTTGGCTGTGAGCATCCACTTCTGTATTTGTCAGGCACTGGCAGAGCCTCTCAGGAGACAGCTATATCAGGATTCCATCAGCAAGCACTTGTTGGCATCCGCAATAGTGTCTGGGTTTGGTGACTGTATATGGGATGGATCCCCAGGTGGGGCAATCTCTGGATGGCCTTTCCTTCAGTCTCTGCTCCACACTTTGTCTTCTTTCAATGTGACAGTGAACTGTGTATAGTATTATGTTAAAACTGTTTAGGTAACACTCGGGAGTGGGTAGCATACTTGTATTTTGTACTTTGGTTAGCCTGTGGGATATGCTTTCTCTGTCTATCTGCTCCTATCTTCCTGCAGCATGAAGTAAAAAAAAATCAAAGAGCCACAAGGTGTCCAACAAGGCAGAGAGGTCCCTCCAAGGCGTATGCCACTAAACAGGTAGAACAGCATGTCAGTCCACCATTGTCATCTTAACCTTAGCATCTCTTCATGCTCTGAACCTGTGGCCACATCCCAAGCCGGTGCTCAGTACCCAGTTAAGAGTGCATATGCTCGAAGCTGTGTGGATGATGCTGATGTGTTTGTGCAGTCCCACCTCTCTGTGCAATTTAAAGTTACTACGACCACTGTAAAGAACTCTTAGTAGTTTCCTGTCTTTTCCTCACTGGAGAGAAACTATAATAAAGAGAAATATGGCTAACTCCAATTCCACGCTGTAAGCCTTTATCAGAATTCTGAGTACCAGCATGGAGCCTTGATCCCTGTCTCCAGTAAAACTGGGCACACTGAAAGATGCTCCTGATACAAGCAATTATTAGGCCGGAAGATGAGCCTCTAAATTACAGGCAGTTCTGCAATAAAAAATGGCAAATTAAAAACTTGGGCTAATAAAAAATTTTCATCTACACTCAGGCTTTTATTCAGACATAAAGCTACACACATACCTTGGTAATGATAACTTCTTGGTGAGATCTCCAGAACCTAATTATTCTTTCACATGCATACAAGACCACAGGGCCCAAAGCCCATTTCCAGGCCTGCAGAGGGAGTGGGGGAAGAGAGAGAGATGGAGAGGAAGAGGGAGGGAGAGAGAAAGAAACAGAGACAGAAACAGAGAGAGGGAGGGAAGAAGAGAGAGGGAGACAGAAATGGAGAGAGGGAGGGAAAGAGAAGGAATCAGAGAGAGAAAGGGAGGGAGGAAAGTGGGAGAGACAGACAGACAGAAAGAAAGAAAGAGATAGTGAGAGACACAGAGAGACAGAGACACAGAGAAGTATGTTAAAACAGAATCCAAGATTCCTAATTCGAACCATATCAATATATAGAACTATGGGACTAATGTATTTCCCTTAACATTGTCCTAGCTATCAACAGCAAAGATGTCTCCATGTACTGAATACAATAACATTTAATTATTCCTTAAAGTCTACAAGCTTATTTAAGAGATTAAATTCTCCTCTATTGGTTTTTATGCTTCCTTGATCAATGATGCCTTTATGTAATTAGAAATAATTGAATTTGCAAAGAAATAAGAAAGCAGATTGATGTTTATGTTATGTATGATAGGGTCGTAAATGCTCCCAAACAGCCAAAGTCAAAGGCTTAGAGAAAAAGCATGTTTTTCCAGCTAACATTAGGAGTTTCAAATAATAATTTTGGGGGCCAATAATGCCTCCCAACTAGGGAATCTGTCTGAATACAGACACTTACACTACCATGTTCCCCTGTGCATATCTTTACTTTCTATAATGTTATGTGGAATGAAAAAAAATCGAGCTAGATTTTTTTTTTAACAATCTGAGTCTCAGAGGATTAACAAAGGCATCAACAATTAACTGTTTGGAGAGATATGATTAGGAACATTTTCATGCTTAAAAAAATGTCACTACTTTTATTTATTTATTTTTTAAGTACAATCTGCTTTATGGATGACCATTTTTGGAAGCCTATTCTTGCCTCAGGTGTCGTGTATAACAAGAGGGGTCTTTTCTCCAGGAGACAGGAAGGATGGGAACGTATAATTTTTGTCGTTCAGTGTCAAACAATCTTGCAAGGTATATGATAGCCTCTTTATTTCATAGAGAAAGAAACTAAGGCTCAGTCTGATCAAATGACCCCTTGGACATGAGAAGGTGTCTGTCGAAGAGAATGTGGGCTTAGGCAGACCTGGTGCACAGCCTGTTTTCGCAGGGTCTCAGCCATCTCACTTGAATATTTAAGCAGAAATGGAGTCCTGCTATGTACTGTCTAACACCAGGGTGTGTCCAGAAACTTGCTTTGTAAAAAAAAACATTAGTCTCCTGAGCTTATTGAATTTTAGAATGTCAAGGTTTTTTTTTGTTTGTTTGTTTGTTTTTGTTTTTTTTTAAATCTTGCCTTAATCTTATAGAAGTACAAAACAAAAACAAACTCTGGTTCTCTGGGAATCAATTTGAGTTACCTTGGGAGGCTGGGCTGGATCTCAGAGCCTTATTGGATCTCAAGGCTTGGAAGAGGTTCTTAAATTTCCCTTTTGCCATGTTAGATCTACCATGACTTTAATTCTCCACAAGATCATGGGAACAGGGAGGGTACTTCCTTTTTTTGAGTTTGTGTTTTCTTTCAACTCTGGTCACTCATTATTTCCTTACAGGCCATTTGGCTCCATCTCCAAGTTCACGAGCTCTTCGACATAATTTTTTTCTTTCTTTTAAATTATCTTTCCCATTTCTAATTCCTTTCCGTTTTCGTCAGTCTGAGCTGTTTGCAGGATCTCTGTCTTCACCCATGAGCTCTGATTCTTTCCTAAGGGCCTCTTGCTTGCTTGACAAAGGCTAGGATTGATTCGGGCAACACAAAGCAATTTGACCCACTTACTCGTTTCTACCTCAGTGGGATTCAGCAACACCGTAAGAACAGAGGGGAGAATAAAGCCTTCTGTCCACTCGTGCTAGGGTAAGGCAGTGAAGATGGTCAGAGAAGGCAAAACAGAGGAAGTAGCAGGTGGGTGGAGGGGAACCAAATAAGCAAAGCCAGCGCTTCCTTACGCTTGAAAGTATTTTAAGAAGTGGTTTGGACATTTAGAGGAATGCCAGCAACAATTCTTTCTGCACCACAGAAAGATGTGCAAAGATATTCACATAGTCTTTGTGTATTTTCACAAATAATCTTCCATATCCATTCGAAAACACACATTCTAGACATCACATAGCTCATTTTGGTGGTGTCAAATCAGCCACGGCCTCTGATTTCTCCACATTGATGAAATGGAATGGGTTATTTTTCTTTCCATGGTTAGTCAGGAAGGAGAATGCAAGTCATTAATCCTTGGCTCTATCTCTATTCTACCATATAAATTGCTCCAAGAGGAGATAGGGAGGCTTATTTATACAGTCCCTTGGAAGTTCAGGAGTGAGGGTGAGGTATAGCCAGTAAATGATGTTAGGAAAATGGTCCAGCCGTGGGAATCAGCCTCAGCCTAGACAAGACTGAACAGATGGGGAAACCATGCTCCCATCTTTTATCCTGTATAATCAAATACATCTTGAAGTGTGTTTTGTGTGTGTGTGTGTGTGTGTGCATGTGTGTATGTGGTGCAAGGTCAACTTTGGAGCCTTCTACTTTTTTTTTTTGAAATAACATCTCTTACTGGTTTACTGATTAAACTAAGATTCCAAGGATCTGCCCATCTCTACCTGCCAGATTACATGAACTCCCTACTATGCAGGCTTTTACATGACTGCTGGGGACTGATTTTAGTCCTCATACCTGCATGCAAAACATTTTATTGGCTAAGCTATCTCTCGGGCTCACATCTCGGGCTTTTTTCCCCTTATATTTGAATTTTGTATTTTTCAAACTGGGAGATGATTGGAGAAAATTCTTATTGAAGTTCTTGTCAAGTTCTTACATGTTTTGGGTTTATTCACAAAAATAAAAATGGTGCTGGGAACATGTACTTGCAGATAGCAGTGGAGGACTGGCAAAGGAAGTCTTGGAAGAAGGTCGGAGAATCAGAAGGAATGCCATAGGATGTGGAGAAGTATGACAGCTTGCCACAAAGTCAGGAGCTTTTTACTCATGGTGTGGCTTTGCTTGGGATGCCCTCTGTATCAGAGGCAACCCTTTGAAATACCCACCACCTCAGTTTTTCCACCTCTTAAACAAAGGGTCAGAATCATTTAGTATGTCTGCTTTTTTATTCCCGAAAATGCGTTTGGCTTCTTAGCTTTCTTGTTCCAGTATCCAAAAAATGTGCAGAAGAGCCATAGGACAGCAAGTGCAGTATAACAGAAATAAAATCGTGTTGATTTAATAGCAATAGCAAGGAAGCTTGATTCCTCCACTTTTATTCCTCCTAGAAAATCAGGGCAGGCTGGCTTTGATTTTATTTTGTGTGTGTGGTTATGAATAGATTATTGCTATAGACAATAAGCTCTCTAGGGGCAGGCCCCTTGTCCGAGTCCTGTGTCTGTCTACTAATGAGCAAACATGAGGACTCACCACTGGATGAAGTTCACTGGTTGACTCCACCCTCATCCAAGCTTTCCCTTTGACCATTAATATCATCCCATAGAAAGCAAAAACAAACAAACAACTGAAAAAGGAAACCCAGAGCCATATGAATAATATCTACAGGGAAATGAGCTAATTTCTTGGCTAAGGAGGACTAAGCATCTTTTGAGACTAGACTGACTGCATGAGCAATTCACAAATCTGCAGGTTTGTGTGCCTGTGAGATTGGGTTTGTAGAAACTAGGGCAGCGGATTTCTCTGGCCAGCTTATGCAAGGTGATAGAAAAAGAATCTGTGATCCAACATGACATCGGCTGATGAATATTCTACAGATAAAAATCTTCATTAAAAAAAAAGTGCCCTGGGGAAAGAGAGGCAAGGAGGACTACATGGAGCCTTGCTAAGATGAGTTAGGCCCAGTGCGGTGGAGCACGGAATCCCTCCATGTCCTTGGAATGCCTTTCTGATTCAGAGTCAATAAGACATCAGAGGGAGTATCGTACAGTCTAGTCAAGCGGTAATTGCACAGCCCACACAGGCTTTGAATCAGGATCCATTAAAAATAATGGAAAAGAGTGACACCGTGAGTTTGGATGTGCAAGGAGGTGTAGCAGGGGAGTTAGCAAGAGATGACCAAGTTCCCCCTCTTAATCATAATTAATGCTAGCATACACTGATGGGCGCAGGCCCTGGTCTGTATTCATGAAGTGTGAGAGAGTATTGATTTTTTTTTAAATGGAGATGCTGTGGCTGAAAATTTTAGAGAGGTATTCATTTTCTTCATTAATATGCAGGCCAGGTAGTGGCTACAGAGAGCTGAGTTTAAGACAGAGACAATCTATACTGGCCATTAAAGGAACCACAGTCTAATGGGCACATCTATTTCACATCTCTCAGTTTTAAACATTTCTCCCACTGCTTTCACCCTTAAAATATGGCACTGAATTTAGGGTATTTGAGAATTCAAAAATGGTTATTTACATTCTTCTGATGTCTTTTATGCTACTATAGTTCATTATCCCTATTTTAAATGATAACACATCTTGGGTACTTGTTCTCTCCTACTTTCTTGTTTCCTATTTTTGTCTGTTTTGAGACAAGATCTCGTGTCTTCAGGATGGTTAGATTCTCTTGGAACTCCCTATTTTGCTGCTGATGTCCTTGAACTTCTGACCTTCCTGCTTCCACCTTCTGTGTGCTGGGATTACATGCATGGCTTGTGTATGCTAGGCAAGCATTCTGTCACCTAAGCCATATCCCAGACTCTTCCTACTTTTCATGTAGTCACTTCATTTATTATCTGTCATGTATCAATCACCAGTTAAACCCAAGGTTCGTATTTTCCTAATATATCAGAGTCCAAATGGGAGTATTATTCCTATTTACCTAAGTCACCAACTGCAACGACTGCTGTTATACCCAGAAAACAGAAAACATTACTTTCAAAATCTGTGGACACTATCATTAAATTAATACTTAAGTTGATTAAATCTATTCTTGGCTAACATTGAGATTAGTTATAACAAAAGTAATTGGGCACCCCTAATTCTTTTGACCACCAAAAGTTGTAGAAAGAGAGATGGTAAGTCTAGGCAAAGACTTGGTCCTCCCAGTTACTCAGGAGATAGTCTGAGGAATAGCAAGGGTGTAGCAGGTGGTGAGCCATGAGGCTAGCGCCCTCAGAGTCATTACTCTGCTGTTATGAAGTCTTGCAATATCAGACATCCATATTTAAGCCTGAGTAGAATACATTTCAAAGCTGAACAAAGTGCTTTTGGCAGTAAATCTCTTTTAAAATTGTTCATAACTCGATTTCTCCATTAGCCCACTTAATAAAGAGTTGGCTTCATCAAGTGGTGACATGGGCGGTTCTTTTTTTTCAAGCCTATAAAAGCTCTCGTTATTTTAACTGTGGGGACAGTTATTTTTATAAAGCTCCTGGATTCACTCTTACCGAAGGTTCCTTGCCAGAAAATTGAGGTACAGGGCACAAGGCAGCTGCCTGCCATTCGGGATAGCGTTCTCTGCAGAAGGTGACATTGTGTAGCCGGAGACTCTCTGGAGTTTGGCCTCGAATGATGCGACTTAGAAATACACACACACACACACACACACACACACACACACACACACAGAGAGAGAGAGAGAGAGAGAGAGAGAGAGAGAGAGAGAGAGAGAGAGAGAGAGAGAGATGTCAAGCTGATTTTTTGTGATGTCTTTGCACAGGTTTATACTCTGTAGTGGGTTCCAAAACAACACTCCCATCTCTTGAAACTTGGGCTGTCACTCACTTCCCCCAGCATCTTTAAAAATAGGAATTTAAAAAGCTTCCGGTAACTTTGAAGATCCCAGAAAAGAAGTGCCCCTCTGTGGTATCCTGTGTCACATTGAAAGTGTCTATATTAGAGAATTCATAATGAAGGAAATTGTTTGAACACATCCTTTTGTAGACTGTTGAATTTAATTAGGTTTCATCTCATTCTGATTGCTGATTTGGGCTAATTGGCTAACTTTGTACGATTGGCTTCTTCTGCAGATTGATTTAACTTCTACCCTTCTTAGCTTGTTTCTGAGCACTTAGAAGTTTCAAGTGAAGAAGTCAAAAGAAGTGCCCAGAATAATGGTATTTTTCCCTCGGTGATCACTAGCAGGCTTAGCATTTGACAAGGTCAAAATAGGTCACTTTGAAATGTGTCTTTGAGGCTGTATTGATAAATTTAAAAGTAGAAAGAGAAGTCTGAATGGATGGAGCACTAGATAAAGAGTCCTGTAATCCTACTAGCTTGTGTCTGTTGACCTTTGCAAATTGCTTAGGCATCAACTCTCAGGATGACTTTACTGACTTGTACTCTCACAACAAAGGACCATACACCTTGGTAATAGAATCCTGGAGCCACTTAGTTCCTAGGTGCTTATGGATAAGATGCACCGGTTTGCTTTGGGAAACTAGGTTCTCATAGACTACACAACATCAGCATCATGGAGATGCTGTGTTTGACTGTGGAGTAGTGGTCTCCTTTGAAATTATTATACGGCATGGGAGGAAGGTAAGAATAAAGCTCTTGGGAACAGCCTGGTGTCAGCTACAAATGATATGTTAGGTTTTGATTCTGCTCCATGCAAGTCACTCAGCCTTGATGACACCACTTTGAAACAGGTAAGCAGGACAATCAGTAACTCTCCAGGCACAAATACCTGGAGATATGATACCCACCTCAGGTGGATGAGTGATAAGTGGGAGTTAGATTGTGGATGTTGTACATTTCAGTACCTATATCCTTAGATGTTTGGTAACTTTCCCCAGGCAATCTACAAGAGATTCTAGGTCATTCCATAAGTATGTTGTTACAAATATTAAAATGTTTAAATTTTCCACCTATACCATTGCATAACAGGCAGACTAGTGAGCTCCAATGCCTTCCAACCATCTTATGTCTACTTTCATTTCTTATAGAATTTGCAATTTACTTTTGATGTAAATAGTAGTTGTAGAATATGTCAAGCTGAGAAGATTAAATAGGTTTTTAATCCCCCCAAATAAGCCTTTCAGCAAGGTTGAAATAACCATTCTCCTTGTGAAATATTATCTGTGCATAAAATTCTAACTTCAGCCAAGTTACTGACCATCGAGATGGACGTGTGGTTCAATACCCAGGGTGTGAGTGCATAAAATGTGGGTTTAGGGGTTACCAAGAATACTTTCCATGTTAAAAGAGGATTGCACTAAGATTTCTAAGGTTAAGTTACAAAAATCAGTAGCTTTCCTATATACTAACAGCAAAGAAGCTGAGAAAGAGATTATAAAAGCATTATTTGCAATAATATCAAAGAGGTGTAGGAATAAACCCAACGCGGCAGGTGAAGGAACTACGGTGAGAATTTTAAATCTCTGAAGAAAGACACTGGAGAAGACGCTAGAGAATGCAAAGGCCTCTCACGCTCACAGGTGGAGAGAATTACTGCCGTGGAGATGGTCACTGACCTAATCAAACTTTTCACGACCCTATTCACAGAAACAGGGGGAAAAATCCTAAAATTCACATGGAAGTACAAAACAACACTAACAACAGCATTGGCAGCAGCAACAACAAAAACTCTGGTTAGTCAAAGCAATGCTGAGCAAATAGAACAATGCTGGGGGAGGGGGTTGCCACGCCATATTCCCAGCTATGTTACACAGCCATGGTAACATAAGCAGCATGGCGCTGGCATAAAAACAGACGCGTGGGCCAATGGAATGACATAGAAGGCTCAGACAAAAATGTGCATAATCACAGCCACCTCGCATCTGACAGATGTCAAGATGCACACTGGAGAACGTACAGCATCTTCAACAACTGATGCTGGGAGAGAAGATTGTCTACATGTAGAAGGATGAAATCAGACCCGTACGGGGTATGTGTTAAACTGCATGAATCTCAACTTCAAGTACATCAAAGCTTTCAGTGTGAAGCTGAAAACATAGGCAGAATCCTCCAAGATGTAATGGAAAGGACTTTCTAAACAGTACTTCTTTTACCTAGGAAGCAAGACCAACCATTGACAAATTTGACTTTACAAAATCTAAGATGCTCTGTCCAGGAAGGAAAGAATAGCCGGAAGAGGAAATCTACAGAGTAGGAGAGAATATTTGCTAACTGTATATTTGATAGGTGGTTAATGTCCACTCAGTACAAAGGACTCAAAACCCAGAGTCAAGAAAACAAACAACCCATTATTTTTTTTTAAAGGCTATGTATCTGGACAGAGAGCTCTCAAAAGAAGAATTAAAAACAGATAAGGAATACCTAAAGCCTTTGACATTCTTAACAGTTAAAGAAATGCAGATTAAAACCACTATGAGATTTCACCTTATGCCTGTCAGGATGGCTAAGACTGAGAAAATAACTGACTGGCAAGAACTGTTGCTGAGGTTGTGGAAGAAAGGGAACCTTCATTCCCCGTTGGCGGAATTGTAACTGGTACAGCCATTGTGGAAATAAGTGTGGAGAATCCTTAAAAATGTAAAAGCAGAAGCCACCATACTACCCAGCTATACCACTCTTTGGCATGTGCTCAACCAACCTGACATTCTACTCCTCAAATGTTTGCTAACCATGTTCACAGATGCTCTATTCACAAGAGTCAGGGGATGTGTACACAGAGACAGATCTGAACACCTGATTATAAAATGGGCTTACCCTCCTCCGTGGATGGCCAGACTGATGAAGAAGAAGACAAAGATATGGTGTGTGTACCAGAATAGCTCATAAGAGGACCGTCTGATGAACTCAGTGGAAGAGGTCATGATCAAGATCAAAGCCAGAGAGATCACCAGGCCAGTAATTCCCGAGACTGTCATTAAGAGCTCAGTAGTTGTGCCCTAGAAGATCACAAAGTACTGCCAAATTGATATTTTGGATTATTTATTTATTGATTAGATATATTCTCTATTTACATTTCAAATGTTTTCCCCTTTCCTGGTTCCCCCTCCCCTGAAAATCCCATAAACCATCTCCCCTTCCCCAATCAACCCTCTCCTGCTTCCATGTCCTGGTATTCCTCTACACTACAGCATCAAGTCTTTCCCGGACCAAGGGCTTCTCCTTCCTTTGGTGTCTAACAAGACCACCCTCTGCTGCCTATGTGTCTGGAGCCATGGGTAACTCCATGTATACTCTTTGGTTGATGGTTTTGCCCCTGGGAGCTCTGGGAGTACTGGGTGACTCATATTGTTCCTCCTATGGCGCTGCAAACCCCTTCAGCTCCTTGAGCATGCACTCACTGATAAGTGGATATTAACCCAGAAGCTTGGAATACCCAAGACACATTTTACATATCAAATGATGCCCAAGAAGGAGGAAGAACAAAGTATGGATATTTTGGATTTTTGCAGTTTTAGGATCAGTATTACAGCACCCAAGCAAAGAGCAATTGAGGATGTTTCGTGCCAGCCCACAGGACCTCGACAAAGTCCAGACACACTTTCAGAAACTAGCTGTGAAAATTCTTCCTTCTCTCCCTGAGTCACTGTGCATCTTTACTTTGTTCAAACTTTATAAAATACCATGCCACTAAGCGCAAATTTTCCATTTGCATGAGCTAATTTTCTTGCCAAAGCTACTATTTTGACTCGATACTAGAGAGCATTGGAAGAGAAATGCTGCAGAATAAGCTCAAATTAGAGGGTTTTTTTTTAAATTTTTAAGATTAAAAATTGTGGCTCACCATACTTAATTGCATCTTACCATTAATAAGCACTTTCTTGCGGGGAGGAGAGGTTCCTTAGGGCCACTCCTAATAAAGCAGTTGCATGCACTGCCCCCTTGGTGGTTATGCCTTACTCTAGCTTTTTAATTGGAAGGACTGTGACTTGCATTTCCTTCACATAACCTCAGGGGTCCTTGGAGTAAGGCTTGGCAAAGCCTCTGTGATCAATAAGGGCACAGTGATTCTTATCTGATCGGTACTCCCCAACGAGCATGATTCTGACCCATGAGTGCAAAGGACAGTCAAATAGCCTTTACGAATATTAATTGCAGAGCATTTTGTTGTTGTTTTTTTTTTTAATTGTGAGTTCCCACATTCCTTGCTTAGTCATTAGTATTCATACCCCGTGTTCCCATCTCCGAGCCAACTACCAGCTCAATAAACTCACACTATATCTTTTGTCAGTAAAACCTCATTAATTTAGGCTGCTTTGAGATCTGGAAGTGATTTGGACAGGGACTTCTCCATTGTTTATTTTCTTCTTTTCACAGAAGAGAAGAGCGGAATAAAATTGAGAGAGGGTACACGCAGAACATTTAAAATATTTGTTTTATAAGTACACTCCAGCACTTTAGAAGTCAATTAACAGCACATGGTGTGTTAATTTCAAATCATTCTGTTTTGACTATTAAAGACTATTTCTCCTCATTTCCCTGCAATATATTTACAGACTGGGCTGAGTTGCCAGGAGTTGTCTAAAGTAACCCCACTGCATTACTTATGAAATGCCTTAATGTATGTTTCGAGTTATTGATAATCATCTCTCCAAATATCCAAATTAGAGGGGCTTCTGAGTTTAATTAGTACTAACAAAGTATATTGCTTCTAAAATTTTTGAAACAACTGTGTTTGGAGTAGCTTAATTAGCTTGTTAAATTGCTTTAAAGGTTATTTATAATAAATACTATTCATTGCACAGTTTCTTCAAGATGTCGAGATTTATTCTTGGGTCTCTTGTGAGCAGTGAATTTTGTAAAGCTTTATTGGGGGGGGAATGTAGATCTAGACAGGTGGCCAGATAAATTCTGAGATTCAAGGAAATGGTATTAAATGCATCTCTGTGTGCTTACGGCATCTGCAGTTTTGATTTGTAGCTATGAAATCTGTGCTTCTAATTGGTGTCAGTTAAGAAAAGGGAATTCATTTTATTAATGGCCTGATATTGTAAGCCTTCCCAAGGAAATCAAGATTTTGACTTGGAAGCATCTCCTCATCACTAGAATCTGAATTTTCCTTCTCAAATATACATGCATGAACAAAACTATCACTTATAAAGAGGGCCTAGGTAACAACTGCCAGAGAGATCCCTATTGATGGGGTGCATGGCCTTGAGATTTTTTCTTAAAAAATAGATTAAAAAAATATATGGTCTCTATTCTGATATGGTAATTCATGGAAGATGTTTAGATGAACCAATAAGAGACATGTAAAGGTAACTCATGGGAAGTCTTTACTTCTAAGGATAGGATGCTGTGGTTGATTGTATTTTTTCTTCCCATAGACACTCCTGTTCTGTGCACCTAGACATTAGCATTGATGGGGACATGAGTCACGTAGTTGTCTTTCTGAAATGGCCTTCAGGCAGTGTACGGTTTAGAAACCAGGTGTTCACACTTGTGCCAGAATACGAGGAATAGAGAACAGACCCAGAAAACAATTTGCAGGTTGAAAATGAAGCATCCAATCTATTATTTCTGGGTTTGGGTGGTGCTTGCTTTATGAAGCTAATATCAGTGAAGGAAATCTGATCCGGAGCTGCTTTTAAAAATCCATAATATTAAGGCTTTAACAGGTTTTTGCATTTCTAAAATATCACAGATATATACTCACTATAAATTAATTAATCAGAGTATGTTTTTCTCCTTCCTCATATCCTTCCAGCCACATTAATGGTTGGAAAAGCTAGCTGTTAAAACAGAAAGGTGAAATTGATATTAGCATTTGGCAGGAAACTTTTTTTATCCAGCTCTTTTATGTAAAGCTTTTGAAATCTATGGCTCTTGATATAGGGATGGAGAGAGAAACGGTTCTGCAGGAGTGAGGCTGGTCAACATGCAAGGACTAACTCACCGTGTACAAGGTGCGGACTGGATTGAGGTAGCTCTCGTTTGGGGCATCGCCAAGTTTGGAAAGTGCAGCCAGCAGCCCTTCAGCATCCGTGGCCTGGCCCAGGTGATATCGCTCCAGGTTGAACAAGTGTGCCACAATGTGGATAGCTGGGGATGAGGGGACATCAGACACAGGCAGTGTCAGAGACATCTTTTAGGTTCGTGCAAAACACTGTGCTGGTACCTTAAGTTTGCCTGCTCTAGGGTTGACAGTCTACAAGGAATCATGACTTATTTGTGCATCTTTCCCAGGGTCTTGAATGGAGTGGAACATACAGTGTATGGCTTATTATAAGTGTTTTGATTATATTAACAAAGAAAGTCATCTCAATTCATGATTTAATTTTAAATTTCTCTTTGGGAAGTGATGTAAGTCATGATATCCTGACATGGTTGTTGTGCTGGCTAGTTTTATGTCAACTTGACACAAACTAGGGTCATCAAAGAGAAGGGATGTTCAACTGAGAAAATGCCTTAATCAGATCAGGCTGTAGGCCCATCTGTAGGGTATTTTCTTCATTAGTGATTGATGCAAGAGGGTCTGCCCCATTGTAAATGGAGCTACTTCTGGGATGGTGGTGCTGGATTCTGTATGAATGTAAGCTGGGTTCTGTAATGAGCAAACTACAAGGATCAAGTCAGTAAGCAGCATCCCTCCATGGCCCCTGCATCAGCTCCTGCCTCCAGGTTCCTGCCCTGACTTCCTTCAGTGATGCAGACAAATAAACCCTTTACTCCTCAGCCTGCTTTTTTGGCCACAGAATTTCATCATAGCATATAATATAATATAATATAATATAATATAATATAGGATATGACAATATAGACAATATAATTCTTAAGGAAAGATGGTATATGATGGGTATAGAATATGAAGCTTCCTAAAGAAGTTAGAAAGCATTATCCTAGAATACCATGCATCATACACAGCAATATATATATATATATATATATATATATATATATATGCATACATATACACACCCGCATATATATATGTGTGTGTGTGTGTGTGTATATATATATATATATATATATATATTTGACACACAGGTTGATATCAGGTAGATATTTTCTTTACATTTTTGAAAAATATTTTAACATATGTATGTATGTATTTTGTACATATGTACACGTTTATGTATAGGTACATACATGTATGTGCACTTATACAACTACACACACATTTGCATAGATGATTCTCACAGAATCATCTGGCACACTGAAATGAGCCAGTGTCTGTGAGACCAAACATATTCTTTCTGTACTCTTCAGAACAGTGTGCTATCTGATCCTGAGAGTTCATATGTTTACATTTTAGATAAAGAGGACAAATTCAAGGGCACTCTATGATCTGGCCTGGAGATTCTGCCTCTGTGCTGTTCTTTCCTAGCTTGGAAACTCTGTTGGGAAGCCAGCAGTCATGCCATCTCCATGGAGACCCAGATGGGCGGGCAGTCAACACACACCATTGGGATCAGACTCAAGTGTGAACAAAGGACTCATTATGCAGGATGCAGTTATTTTCCTATAAGTCTTTCTGCATCTGCAATGGGAAGAAGTAGCTGTACTGGCTCCTATGTACCATGTACAGCTAACACGTTTATAGGCTATACACATTGTGGGTGTGTTACAGCATCCTCCATGGTTGTCCTTTACTATTGGAGGTTTGGAAGAATGTAGGACTAATAAGCAACTCCTGAGAATACTGGAGATGGGGAGATAGTTCAGTCGGCAAGGGCTTGCCATGTGAGCATAGAGACCTGAGTTCTATCTCCAACACTTGTATAATCAGTAGTGCAGGTTTATAACCTCAGAACTAGGTGAAGCAGAGGTGGAAAGGAAAGAGGCAGATACTTGGAGTTGCTGGCCAGTTAGTCTATCCAAAAAACATGGTGAGCTCCAGGCTCAGGGACAGAATGTTAGAAAACCACCAAGGAAGACACCCAGTTCCAACACCTGGCCTCCATACGGAGGCTATATGCATATGTATGCATGTATGTGTGCATACATAGAACCTTTGAGAATATTGCTGCTATTTTTTGGGCCTGTGGTCATAGCTGCACAATGTCAACTATTATTTAGAAGCATTTTCTTTATTTCCTTTCCCCCTTTTTATTTATTCTGTCATATTTACATCCTGACTTCAGTTTTCCCTCTCCCCCAGTCTCTTCCCCATCTCCCTTTCCCCAATTCACCCCCTCTTCCTCAGAGAAGATCAGTCCTTCCGGAGACCTCAACCAAACACGTCATAATGAAGGTGTTCACGCTGCTCTTTACATGCATTCAAAATAGGACTTAAAGTTCTAGCCAGAGCAGTAAGACAATCAAAGGAGATCAAGGGGATCCAAGTCAGAGAGAAAGAAGTCAAAGTATCGCTATTCACAGATGATGTGATAGTATACATATGAAACCTCCCACCCACCCAAATTCTACCAGGAAGCTCATACAGCTGACAAACACTTTCACCAAAGTGACTGAATATAAGATTGACCAAAAACAAAACGAAACGAAACAAGAGAAAACACCCACCCCCTTCTATGGAGACATGGACTGGCGCATTCCCATTTCACAGAATTAGAGACTGATTTTCATTTCATATTATAAGACTGATTTACCCACGTGTCATCTCTACCTTACAGTCAGGAAGAAAGCAATGAATGAATTCTTTGTCTTCGCCTGTTTGTATAACACTCCTCTCCCTGTCATGAGCTGCTGATCTCAGTCTGCTTCCTGCTAGGTTAACCTCCACGTGAGAATCTGACAGAGCTAAACTAGATTGATGTGTGTGGAATAGATGACTTAGGACCCGGAGCTGCTCATTCACATTTACTGCCACCTCCCTTCCTCTAGCACAGAAGACACCACTGTAGGAGGAAGCCCAAGTGGCCTCTCAAGAGATCACCTCCAAGGGACTAAGCAAGAACTGTTACCTGCAGTTTTTGTGTACTTTAAGGTTTATGTAATAAATGTTCCTTTCCTTCAGTCCTCTCCATATTGTTTTTGCTTCACAAAGTAGATTAGATGCATAATATCTTAGTTATCTCATGGATCCTCAGGGTAAAAACCACCCGAGACCATTTTGGTTGGTTAAGCATTCTATTTTCCTCTTAGATTTGATCATGGCTAAAAACTAGAAATATATAAGCTGTTAAACCCAGGGCTGCTGGGGCCTGATAAGTAACAGGAGAGGTATTGCTTTTGGTCCCTTTCAGACATTGTATTTTTTTCTTTTTTATATGTCTTATTCTTTTTAATATGAACAACCAAACTATTGTGGTAGGCCATAGCTATTTTTGAAATGGGTTTAAGATGCTGCCGTGGTTGTATTCTCTCCTTCTCAGCCACTGAAATACTTTCATGATGTTAGACTGGCTATTGGTGTCTAGCAGGAAGAATAGCAAAATGGATGCTTCTCAATTACGTAATTTCTTCCTGTCTCTATTTTCTCATCTCTAAAATGGGTAGATTTGGAAAAAAATACCCATCACTGCACATGGCAGCTCAAATTTCTTCCAGCTTTTTGACAATTGTGTATTTCTCTGAAACTTACTGAAAATACTTTTCATTCAAAGGGGATCTGCAGATGTGATATTTGTATTTTAATTTGTTCCCAAAACTCCACAGTAGATTAAATGGGGGATCTTCAGCCTTGCAGTGAAGCCAATGCCACTGAGAACAAGCTCTTTGTGTATCCCTGTGGACTTTCCATGCTATACACCACTGCATAATTGCAAAAGCTCAAACTACCTCTCTCCATCACTCTTCCTGTAATTCTATTTTCTCACCCAAGTACTTTTACAGAAACCCACTATGTTGGCAAGGCTGCACAAGTGTATTTAACTGGTCTGTGGGCTTCTGAATCCAAAGAAGTAACTTTTATTAAGAAGCAGACAAAATAGAATCATAAAGGCTTCAATTAGACCCAGTTGCCCTGAGAAAGTGACTTTTACGTCTCTCTTTTGCTCTTAGTTTTCCCCCTGGATATCAAAGATGCATAATTGAGGGGAATCTTGGAAGAGAGTCAGTTCTAGTACCCTTCTGCCTGCCTGTCAGAGATGACAGTGGGTCGGGAGTTTGTCACCCCTTAATTAAGCAGTGCATGGAAAACAGGACCTAGGAGTGAATCTCCCCTGTGCTTCTGAAGTCACAATCTGCCTGAAATATCCCAATGTGTCTGGTACAGAACCAGTCCATCTGGTATACTGTGTGACACGTGTTTGTCAATCACATTTGAACCTATGAGGCAGGACTCCGGGTGGATCCCTACTGGAGCTTTGAGTACTTTCAGTGGAACTGAGGAACTGGTTGGTTGCAACTTGTTAGATGTCAGATCCCAAGGAATTTGTGCCTTTGGCACCCTTTCTACCTTGGGAGCTCTGAATCGTTATTTTCTCAGGACCTTTATGCTGTACCCCCTCTTCTCAGCCTGCCCCTCTTCTGTTTATTCGCGAACTAATTTTAGCAACTCATGGGGAGCTGCACTCAGGGTGATCTTACACCTCTGACATCTGGCAGACACAAGTTGCAGAATCTGCGGAAAAAGCTGCGTGGGTCACAATTTACAACCTCCGTTGATGGAAACCCAGGCTCCACATTCTGCCTTTCAATTGCTGGGGTCTTCAAGGTCTGCCATGGACCACGGAACCCAGAAAGATCCACATTAATAAGAAGGTAAAGACTGGGAGACTACGATTTTTATACCAGTGGAGTTACAGGTCCCTGAACACAATTTATTAGTGGTTGGATGGGTCTCCTGCTTATCACAGGCAGGCAAGCAGGAAGGCAGGAAGAAGGGCTCCTGGCATTGCATTTTCGGTGATGCCCTTGATTAGAGATACCACTGTTTTGCCTCCCCCCTCCCCACTCCCTAGCCTACATCCACCAGTCTCTAATTACATCCTTTAATGATCCGACCAATTAGAACCTGCAGTTCAACATCTAGGGGAACGGATGAGAAATTAGAGGCTGGCACGCAAACTTCTCTGTGCATGCATTTCTTCCAAGGTTACACACCTCTATTAAGCCAGTTGGCTATTTCAAAAGCAGCATAATGGGCGAGGCTAATAAAATAAGCCCAGGGACACTGCCGCTGCTCCCCCGTGAATACAGCAGAAGGACAAACGAGAAAAGCAATGAAACCCAGGCTTAGCACTTTTTTTCCCTCCTCTCTCTAAAAGCACAGTTGCTAGCCACATTTCTTAGTTAATGCGAAATGCAGTAATTGCTTTGTCAAGGATTGGACAAGGTAGAGAGTTTCCTTTTCACCTTCCTGCCGTTGTCGGGCTGGAAACCACAGCCCTGGAGCTGGTTGCCATGGAAGAGCGGTCAAGGCTACCTTGCTGGGAGATACAGCTCTGACCCTGCTGGGGTGAGCCCCAGGAGAGGCTCAAGAGCAGTGCAGAGTAGCAGCAGTTCAAGAGGCGTGGGTTGGAAAGAATACTGATGCCCTTTGGAGATTTGTGAGGGGAAGATGGAGAAAGAACATCCTTTTTTTCCCTCCTTGAAGCAGAATGTGAATTTATAATCTTGAATGATTAGTATCATTCCGAATTCACTCATTTCCCAAACTGTTTCGTCTACACGGTGCTCGGAATTTATAGCTTGTTCCTTTCCTATCAATTCTTCCAGCCTTATTTGAGTGGCTAGTTGCCACTCGCCCTGGTTTGGTTAAGTCTGTTACAGTCTCTTTGTGTTAGATACACAGGTTACTAAAATGCAAGAGATGTCCCATGCTTCTGAGCCTCTCAGAAACTGAGGGCTGCCACTCTTGAGCTATCAAGTATGGCTTGAGCCTTGTAGGTGAAGGTATGGCATCTAGGACAGACAGTGGGTTCCTGATATAATAGTGTCTTAACCTCTCAGGGAGCACCATGAAAGGGAGGAGGGAATTTCATCAGAGGGGACATCTGAGCAAGGGCATAGAAGACTTTAGAGTAGTGGTTCTCAACCTTCCCTAATGCTGCAACCCTTTAATACACTTCCTCATATTGTGGTGACTCCTAATCACAAAATGGTTTCCATTGCTACTGCATAAGTGTAATTCTCCTACTGTTATGAATTGTGGTGTTGATCTGTGATATGCAGGATGTCTGATATGCAGCCTGCAAAGGCATAGGCATCACAGCCCACAGGTTGAGAATGTTTGCTCTGAAGAGTACCCAAGAGGAAAGGTAATGAGGACATGGAGAACCAAAAACTTGGTTAGAGTTGTGAGTCCATCCATCCACCATGCTCTGGGGGCATGGACTTGACCTGATTGGCAATATCAGTAAGTGAATGAATGACCTTGTATTCTTCAGACTGCCAAACATATTTGGTCTTGAAGGTAAACTATAGTATCTCACTGAGGTAGAGAAATTAAATGGCTATTGATGCTTTTATTTATTTATTTATTTATTTATTTATTTATTTATTCTGAGACAGAGTTTCTCTGTGTAGCCCTGGCTGTCCTGGAACTCACTTTGTAGACCAGGCTGGCCTCGAACTCAGAAATCCTCCTGCCTCTGCCTCCAAGTGCTGGGACTAAAGGTGTGTGCCACCACCACCTGGTTATTGATGCTTTTAAAATTCCACAGCCATCCGCATATCAATAGATTTCTAAAAAGATGGAAGGAGAGACCCCTGGTCCTGGAAAGACTGGATGTAGGGGAACGCCAGGACAGAGTAACGAGAGGGGGTTGAATGGAGAAAAGAGGGAGGGAAGGGGGCTTATGGGACTTTTGGGGAGGGAGGAAACAGGAAAGGGGAAGTGATTTGGAATGTAAATTAAAAAATAAAATAAAATAAATAATAAAAAAAAAATTCCACAGCCAGTGGAAGAGACCTGCTCTGAGCTCATGCACCCAGCAATCTCGGGGCTATAAAAGAAACTGGTCATATGATTCTAGTCAAATACCGCTCTCACACAATTTCACAGCACCTTGAAACAGCACTAACCACAGGGGGTTCAAAAGGTTAATAGGTCTTAGCAGGGTGCCCTGCTCATGGGAAACATTCAATGTATATTACCTATACATTTATACTACTGATGTATGAGTACACAGAAAGAATGTGTACCCGGAGGTTTAAGAAGAAAGTCTTTCACAACTCATGTTTCCATGTATGTTCTCTGCTCCTTTCTGATGAATTTTGATGACCCCTCCTTTTTTCTTATATCTTTACAACTCTCTTTTAAAGTCTGACTCTGCCTTTAAGCTATGCACGGTAATAAGATTCTTCTTGCCTCTTTACAGTGTACAATCTCTATCCTTAATGCGAAAATAAGGAATCTTGAAGAGTTTAAAGAAAGTCCAGTAACGTCCTAGAATTCCTTCTCTGACAAGTTTACAAAGGAGCTCCGGGGCCTGTGCCCAGACACCACCTACCACAGGGAGCTCTGAGTTCTTTGAGCACTATAACTTTGAGTTTTGATTGTTTCAAAGAGTGGAAATGGCTTCCATTTGCAAGCTTAAGTCTACTTCCTGGTAATGTAACTCATTTTCAAAGGCTCTACATACATACACAGGTGTACTCTGCACCACTCCAGGCCCTGAGACATATAGCTAGACCAGTCTTGTCCCAACCCCCCTCCCCACCATTCACTAGCTGTTTCAGCTAGGACTTGATTTTTCTTTTAACACTATTTATTTTTTTAAGACAAGCCACAAAGACCCTCTGCAATGCTTATCTCGGGTTGGTTTGCTCCGGTGTTTAAGACAATCAATGGGGAGAGTCTTTCCCACACGTCTCACCACACACCCAGAGTTGTGTTAATTGGCACTCGGGCACCGTCTGTCATGTCTTGTTGCTTAATTAAATTCCCATTTGGTTCGAGAGTTCCTTTTACTCTGCAAATTTTTTTTATGCATGAGAGGATAAAAAACAAATGAGGAAAACATTTTATAGTGAAATTAGTTCGAGAGAAAGAGTCCCGAATCATAACTCTTTATCATTCCGATGGTCTTTTATTTCAATGTCTTTGTTGCCTGGCAAAACCACAAGCCAGTTGACTGCTACCTCCCCTTTCTTTCTTTCCTTCCTCGTGGGTGTCTAACTTTTCCAGGAGACACTAATTTCTCCTTAAATGACAATTGTAACAGTAACAGTAGCAGTTCCTACTACTATACAACATACAATCTCTATCTTTTTTTTTTTTGGTTTTTCGAGACAGGGTTTCTCTGTGTAGTCCTGGCTGTCCTGGAACTCACTTTGTAGACCAGGCTGGCCTCGAACTCAGAAATCCTCCTGCCTCTGCCTCCCAAGTGCTGGGATTAAAGGTGTGCGCCACCACCGCCTGGCACAATCTCTATCTTTCAAGACTCTTCTATGTCCCCTAAGTCAACACTATTCAGAACCCAGGTCACATGACCAATCTTTTTTTTTTTCTTTCTTCCTTTTTCAGACTCTGATTTCAGGGCTAAGAGTAAGGCATCCTTACCACACAAAGAACACTATTCCATCTGTACTGACATTCATCGAATGGCAATAGCCATTTTTCCTATTACATGAGTGAAGTTTTGGCTATAAGTCAATTTTAGTTCTCATTTATATGAATAGCATTTTTTTCATTTAAATAGATATTTACTACTGCACTACAAAGAAGCCACTTATTCACAAACAAAAGGAAATCTGATCAATTTTCTTTTGATATTTAAGGGATTATCATGGAAAAACTCATTTGAGTATAGACTAGAAACTGAAAAAAGGTTTCATGTGTTCAGATGAAGGGTGAAGGTTTCTTTTATCTAAAGGTTAGATTGGGAGGAGTTAAATGAAAAGCTATGAAGTTAGACATTAGCCAGTGCCAAAGCCATCGGACAATTGGTAAGCACTTACCTGAATTGACAGCTATCCCGTAGGCTACAAGTTTGTGGAACTTGAGGTTTTTGTCTAGCTGTCTTCGCCATGGTCCTCTACAGCACTAAAGCATCAAAATAAATGAATAAATGAGTTAGGAATATGGACACAGAGTTAACAATGTCATGTGACCTAAGACATTATGATTCAGGCTCAATTGACCTCTGTGTTGCTTCGAATGGGGACACAGGACTTAAAAGCTAGTGGCACTTGGTCACTGCAAGGCAAAAGATTTTTCTTCAGCTATTTTGCTGGAATATCAACTCAATCCAAAAGTGAGAATTCTTAGGTTTCTGGCTATAACTCACAGTTCTTAAATAAACCTTATGGTCATGCCTCACTCAGCTTATTGATAAAAGAGTAAAGAAGCAATAACTGTCACTCCCAGTCATGTATTCTGAATGACTTGGATGCTGTTCCTTATAACACAAAGAAAGAGGTTTTGCTTACATAACTAATATTTACTATTTTGATGATTCCACAATAAGTTATTTCTTCTGATAAAGGTTACTGACAATCTTATTTTTCTGCACGTCATTTTCAATAACAGAGGAAGTGGAAATTAGCATCCTGAAATAAATATGATTAGGAGGGGTGTTACCACTGATCGGTGCTAAAAATCACAGGGTTCAATCTGGGCCTTGCGATGTTGATTATGGTAGGAACTGGGGTGTTTCCTGAGTGGCCCTCATCTCAATTGGGTTGGTTTTTTTTTATCTTTCTTCAATCAGAAATGACCATTGTGCAAACAGTCATAACCCTTGCATCTCCTCATGGGAAAAAGTTGAACCTAGTGTTGTTTAGAAAGTCATTGGCAAAAAAAAAATAAATAAATAAAAAAGAAAAAAGTCAAATTGAATGTGCTGATCTTTAGCTTTTACTAGTGTGAGCACAGTTGCTGGGGGTTTCATAGGAAAATACATGTAAAAATTGCACGCTCACGCATGTGTGCACATGTATGTGTGTGTGTACTCATGGGGTATGAATATTGAGTGTATGTGCATATATATACCCATGCGCACAAGCCAAGGCCAGAGGACACCAGGTTACCTTCTTTACTCCATCTGCATTTTCCCCTTGAGATCAGGGCTTTATTGAACTTGGAGTTAGATTGGTGGCCAGTTAGTCCCTGATGATCCTCCTGCCTCTGACCCGCAACCATGCTGCTGTCACATACACACAAGTATACACTGCTTTTTTTTTTTTAAACATGGATTCTGGCAATTTGAACTCAGATCCCAAGGCCTGCAGGCAAGCACTCCTCCCCACTAAGCCGTCTTTCCAGTCTTCAGTTGCAGGTTTACAACAACTGAGCTTGCTTAAAAATATTTTAGTACTTACCATGCTTGTTCCTCTCACCAGCGAAACGAAGTTCCGACTGACAGGTAACAGAATTAGCATGCAGTTAAAATTCAGGCACACGGCAGATGCCCGGGCCCATGCCAATGTAGACTGTCCATAAGTCAGAGATAGAAAAGGGGAGGAGGGGCTGGTGAAAACATGGAAGCTTGAGAAAGTAGAATGCATTTTCTTTTCTGAGACAATAACAGATTGTCATTAAATCTACTTACACCCAGAATAACTCGTGTATAAAAGAAAGCCTCCTCTTCAGCATACCAGCAGAACGTGTCAATAAACAGATAGATGTTTACTGCCAGCCATGAGAGCTAGGGGCAGGAGAAAGGAGATAGGATCAGCGCTATGGGCCACCGCTCACCCACTTACGATCATCTGGTGTCCAACTTCTTTTCAAATGAAATGCAGAGGTTGTCAGTATTCCTCAGAATTGCTCCATACATTTATTTCTTAGAGATTAGATTTCAGCAGGGATTACAAATACATTATTTTAAATAAGGGGCGGTCAACTCCAAAGTATTTACTGACAAGCACAGAATCTTCTTTGTCAACAGGAATTGACCATGGTGCGAAGGGGCAGGGTAACTTTAAAGTGCTGGGGGAGGGGGGGAAATAACAGTTTCACAGGTTGATTCAAAGACTTCGTTTGATAGACAGGTACACTCACATATACCATGCAACACAAACTCCTTGACTTTAAAAATACTTAAAAAAATGAACTGAATCAGAAAACAACTTTGTATCAGGGTAAGTTAAATGCATTCAATGAATGTTTGCTGGCACATTTTTTAGTCTCCTATCTAAAGAAATATTTCCAAACTTTAACCGTTTTAGAAATATCATTCTAAGAATGGGGGACTCTTAAAGCCAAGTAAGAAGAGTGATACTCACAGCAACCACGAAGGACACACTCTCGTTCAAAATCCAGCACACTGGCATGGCGCTCCTCTTACTACCAACACGTTATTCCTCTCCGTTCATCTGAGCCTGTGTGTGGCGAGCAGGCTTAGGGAAGAGTTCCCTTCAAGATGGTGTGGTCTTGGAGCACCTGTTGGGAGCCGCTCTCAAGGAATTTCTAATCAAGGACTTAGTGCCAAGAGCTCATCACCGAGCTGACATGCTTTGTGGCCCAGGTAAATAGGAGTCTCTGTCTAATGATTCCCTTCTTCAAAGAATGCAAAGGGAAAAAGAAACTCATTTCATTAAATTGTCTTCATGCCCACACCCATTTCCCTCCTACACGATTGTGGTCAGAATGATAATAAGTCTGTGCGTGAATTTGGGAAATAAGCTAATTTCTGAAGGATCCTGAGTATAGCAAAGAATTTCCACCTAATTTTCCCCACAGTACTTATTTTAAGTCTTTCCTCCTTTTTCCACTCAAGAAAAGAAGAACATAAAAACAAAAAACCAACCAACCAAACCAACCAAACCAAACCAAACCAAACCAAAACAAAACAAAACAAAACAAAAATCCTCTCCAAAAGACTGAGATCAAGAGCTAATTACATATGGAGCTGTTACATTTTCAGAATATGGTGGAAAAGATTCTAAAATTCCCAGACAGTAAAACTCTTGTAAGCTTAAAAATATGCTGATGAAAGTATAAAGGGTACTTCTGTGTGTGTGTGTGTGTGTGTGTGTGTGTGTGTGTATGTGTGTGTGTGTATGTGTGCACAAGAAGATATGTATGTGCATGCATGGGTGTGTATGAGTATGTATGCACACACATGAGTATGTGTAGTGTGCATGTGTAGGTAGGACCATTGAGATGAAGATCTGGTCCCCGCCTGGTGCACACATACTTTGGTGATTCTAGTAAGGCTTGCCATTCTCTGATTTTTATGTAAGTCATGGTTATTAAATATAGTGACTGGGATTCTAAGACAAAGCATTCTTAACTGAAGCAATTTTCTGCCTAGTTCTGGCCCAGATATTTTCATTAAAAATTTCATAGGGGATTGGCGAGGTGACCCAGCAGTTAAGCGCACTTGCTGCTCTTCCAGAGGACCCAGATCCAATTCCCAGCACACACATGGTAGGTCACAGCAGTCTATAAGTTCATTTCCAGAAGATCAGACATCCTTTTCTGGCTTCTGAGGGCACCAGACACACAGATGGTAACATAGGCATACATGCAGGCAAAAATCCATACACATAAATTAATGAAGGTACAAGATTTTTAGACAACCGAAAGTAAGAGCTTTGAATCATTTGGAGAATTGCCAAGGGCATTTGTGTATTTGTAGGGCTGGTTTGTTTAGTCGTGATGAAAGCATTTTTAAAAATTAAAAGCCTAATAAGTGTAATAACTGTGAACTTCTGTTGACTTGCATTTACCAAGGCGTGTAGTTAAGAACTTTTGAATATTTATTGTCCAATTAACTTGCACATTGACTCTAAGACATAGATGCCACGAGCATTGTACGCGACTGTGGCGAGAAAGTCAAACGAAGCAACTGGTAAAGGAATGATGGAGACCTGACTCTGGTTCTGAGCTTAGCGTTTATATTTTCAGCCATCACCGGATGAAATATTAATACATGGTTTGTGTATCAAAACACTCCTATAGAGATACAAATGACATTCCTACCAACTGGACATATTTAAGTTATAGGAACTGATTTATTTTAGAGTATCAGTTACAAGTAACTAAATTGTTCTGTGTGATTAGGAGTACTGTTTTCGCAATAATTAAAAGCCTCATAAATAAATATTTCTGTTGTGCTAGTTGTTATCCTTTATTTTGTAAATTTTGGGATGCTCTGACCTACTGAGTCTCACTATGGTTTTAATGGGTCCTCTGTTTGAGTTTGATTCTCGGTGACATGGGATTGACAAGCAGGGACTGCACAAAGGTCAATGGTCAATGACTGAATGGATGCTATTGGCCAGTGTCATGTTCCTCATGACATGGGACAAATTCAGCCCCACTTC
This sequence comes from Tokudaia tokunoshimensis, assembly GCA_036184795.1. NCBI lineage: Eukaryota > Metazoa > Chordata > Mammalia > Rodentia > Muridae > Tokudaia > Tokudaia tokunoshimensis. Next base: position 77,327,144 of record BTHU01000006.1, read on the forward strand.
ATGTCTTCTCTCATTCTCTCTGTCTTTCTACACTAGGGTGATGAGGCAAGAAGCCCCTCTCCAGATGTTGGTGCCTTGATCTTAGACTTCCTAGCCTCTAACATTGTCAAGGAAAAAAATGTGCGCAGCATAAACATAGGAATGGGTCTTAGGTCTTATTGTTTGTGGTGAGCAGTGGGGGAGGGCTGCTTATGTCAGAATAGTCGACTAATTCCTAATAGGGCTAGCAGCCTTTGCTTGAGATTAGCACCTAAGTTAGCATCTTTAATTGGTTATTCAAAAAATGAGCAATATTAAGATGTAGCATCTTGAGGCTGGAAAGATGGCTCAGTGGCCAAGACCACTTGCTGCTCTTATAAAGGACCCAGGTTCAGTTCCCGGTACTTAACATTGTGACTCACAACTACCTGTAATTTCAGTTTCAGGGAATCTGAAATATCATCGGTTTCAGCATGAACACTGCACAAATCTGATTCTCTCTCTCTCTCTCTCTCTCTCTCTCTCTCTCTCTCTCTCTCTCTGTCACACACACACACACACACACACACACACACACACACACACACTACTTTTTAAACTTAAAAACCTATACAATCTCCTTATTCACTTTAAGCCAATAATTTTCCATGACTATATTTGTTGTTTCTGAAATGCTTAGGATTTATATATCTTACATATCTTTGAGGCCTTATTCAGTTAGACTATGAATGTTAACTCAGAAGGAGTATCCATAGATTTTATATTTTCCTCAGTTCAGATTCAGCAAGGACAACAGCTAGAGTCTTCTAGCCTTCTGAGCTCTTTACAAAGTGTTACAATTAAGACCCAGGACAGCCCTGATGGAGGGAAGCAGTTGTGTTTCAAGCTGTGTTTCATATATCGCTTGTCATATGTGGTTTTAGATCTCTAATGTTCTCTGAAAGTCACAAATGAAAGGCTTAGCTGCCTGTGTCACTACCAGAGGGTGAGACAATCTTCAGGACATGGCGTTTAGAAGTCTGGTCACTGCAAACAGCCCTTGAAGTAGATATGGAGACCCTGGCCTCTTCTTTGCCTAATGGCTGCTATGAGGTGAACCAACCACGTCTCTCCTGTGCTTCCACCGTGATCAGCTACCTCAGCTCAGGCCGACGCACAATGCCAAGTGGCCACAGATTGCATCATCCAAAAATATGATCCCCAAATATATCCTTATGTGTAATGGACAGTGTGTTAAAATATAGTTATTATCCCTTACAGCAGACAAAAACGGTTAGTAGTCATATTACGAAGGCCTTAGCTCATGGTTTAACTTAAGGATTATCTTCATAATCCTTTTTACTTTCATAGAGCTTGTGATGATTTTAGTTCCCTTATATCAGAGACTAAATTATATTCTATATTATATCTAATTCTAAATTATATTCAAAATTCATTCAGGACTCAATGATTTTGTGCAATTGATGGAAGTATATTGTCGAAGTTCTCATGTTTAGGAATTAAGCTGATTACGCCACGGAATTGGAATCAAACCCTATACAATGTCAGACATGATGTCTTATAGATCACGTTAAAAAGTCCACGTTGGTGCAACCTCAACCTGTGAGGACTTTCACAGAAACACTTATGAATGGAGCATGGGGGTAACCACTCTTTCTTAACTAACCTGCTGAGAGTAGGAGGACACACCCCCACCCCTCCCCAAATATGACTTGGCTTATCCTTCAGAGAAGGCATTTGCATAGACCACAGTTTAAATCAAGACTTTGAATCATTTTCAAAGAACCTGGGACAAAGTGAACGGGGCATGAGCTTGCATAGAATCTAGAGATAAGGTATGCAATGTTTATAACTGGATCTACTTAAACCAAACTGTTTCCATTGCTAACAGTGAGTGCTACCTTGTTTCTCGGAAGCATCTCAAAACAGAGAAGGTACAATCTGATCTACCTTCTATCTGTCTAACTAGAGTGAGGTAATTCTGTCGTCTTCCGAATGAAGTGTATTGGGGTATTATTCTTTGGTATCACTTACCAATAACAGCTCATCCTAGATATGTACGGATGGTTTTTGAGACAGGGTGTCATGTTACACAAGCAAGCTTTGAACTCCTGATTATCCTGCCTTTAACTCCCATGTGCTGAGAGGACAGGTATGTGACAGCCATTATGCACAGTCTATGCAGTACTACGGTTCAAACCCAGGGCCTTTTGCATGCTAGGTGAATGTTCTGTCAACCAAGCTATATCTCTAGCCCTAACAATTCTTCTAAAATACAAACAAACAAACAAACAAACAGGAAAAAGAACAAGAAATTGCTTTCATATCTGAATGAAAACTCTATATCAACCATGCTACTTTCCTGGGGTTAATTTCATCTATTGTGTTTTAGCTCAGTTGTTTAGCTGGTCACTTAACCCAACAAAAACCACTTGGGTTCCCAAGGGCAGGACTGATCACCTGGCAGTTCACTGCTGCACACCAAAATCCAGGGTCCCTGCAGGTGCAGCAGAAGACTAGCATCGCCGGGTCATCTTCTAAGAGATAAACATCTTCTAGCTTTTTTTTCTGAATGCACACATCAGCATCTAAATATTCAGGTGAAAAGGACAAAAAACTAAAAAAAAATGGTAAATACAGCCTGTCCCCAATTCTTACACAATTATTTAAAGATCATTTATGGTGGCAATTTTGTAATTATATTGCATCAATCATGTATTGGATAAATCCTACTTTAAAGGATAAGTGGAATAGAAAAAAATTAAAAGGATATATATATCTGGTTTTAAAATAAAATGCAATCGTCCATCACAATATCCCAACTTTTGCTGAATTGCATATATTACACGTTTATTTCAGGAGACATGAAATTCTCTTCCTGTAACTTTGAAGTGACTTGTATCAGCATTTTAATTCAGAACTCCAAGTTCCAGGATCCTTCCTTCACCTGTGTCGTGATCTTCCCTTTCATCTCATGGGCACAATTCCAGATGGAGGTTGTGTTGAGATCATCCCACATTTGTGTGGTGCAGGTGTGTGGTGTGGCTTTCTTGAGATGTAGCAGGGGAGATGGCAGGTGTAGGTGCAAAACCTGAAGACTCAACTTGAAGCATCCTGCGCTGTGAAAGATCACACCCGGGACATCCAGACTCTCTCTGTGCTCTGCTGGGCCCAGAATGTCTCAACTTCACTAGTGTACCTCCTTCTCTTCTTCCTACATTTGTAACCAGCTTCTTCTTTCCATTAATCATGCCTCTAAAGCTATTCTTGAAGTTGCTGGGAGAGCCCTGATGTTAGGTTTCCTGAAGTTCCCAGCACAAGACTACAGAGTGACTAATTTATCATTTCTTGCTCTAAACTAAGTGGCCCCCTTTGAACCGCTTGTCTTAGAAATGCAGTTAAGGACAGGACTCCGTGGTCTTTAATCTTACCAGGTATAGCACACATCAGATGCCTCTTAATGCTAAATAATAAATACAGAACTGCATTTGTTTTTCTGCTTCTTAGCACACAAGACAGTTCTGTACAGATCTCCATACAGACACTGTGACAGGAAGTTTCTGGCAGCCACTGGCTTTCATTAAAGTTTCAGAACGAAAGGGAAGTCTGCCTTTCCAGGCAGTGAGTTCTTTGACTTCCGAGTTCAGAAAAAAAAAAAGAAAAAAAAAAAAAAGAAAGAAATGTAAAGTTGAGGAAGGCTAGTCTAGAAATCCCTCCTTTGCACACCCAAGCTGTTCTTCTTTCAAAAGTCAAAGTGGATGCCAGAATTCCATAGATTTCATTTTTTCAAGATGAACATTCATATTTGAAACATATTTCAAGCCAGATGGTTTACAGTTCATGTATTTGTTGGCGTTTTCCTGCCACAACAACTAAATATTGAAGACACATATTTGTGATGAGGAGAGCACTTCCAACCATCCAGTCCTGCTGCTCCTTCATGCTGTGTGCTCAGTCATCCCCCAGCCTCCCTCCACGGTGTGCTGCCACTGGGGAAGCTCCATCAGCTCCGACAATGAATTACATCCCTTTGATTTAATAGACAGGGAGAAGCGAGGTACCACAATCTCCCTACCCCCCAACACACACACGCGCACACACACACACACACACACACACACACACACACACACACACACACGCACACATGCAAAGATGTATTTCTTATAGCAGCCATGAATTTTCTGGTAGCAAATAAGAAGACAAATGAACATCTATTGAAATATTCTGTTTTCACCATCCATTTATACAAGCCAGAAAGTTTCCTTTTAATCCAACTGCTTTATAAGTGAGTTTGCCAAACTGTGAGGTGGTTTGATCAGGGTTTAGAAGACAACAAGGAATTCAAATAAAGGTTTTTTTTTTAAAGTCAAGTATGAAAATATCAGCTGAAGAAAGCAATGTGCATCTGTACTGTGGGACAGGGTTGTCACTCACCAGGTTGGCTAGGACCTGTCTTCCAAGATGAATGCGTTCATTTCTCTGTTGTCGCCACATGCGCAATTTGTTATCATTCTGCCCAACTCGGTATTTGTATTATTAATATTTAAAGGCTCCATTTTGGTGACAAAGACCATTAAAAGGCTGAATAAAAGTAATAAAATATTTTTTTAAAAAAATAGGAAAAAGCGTACAACAACTATCATTAAAATTGTCTTCCCTTTGACACAGGATGCGCATACAGAAAAATATAGACGAATATTTTCTTTAGGGATGATGTACAGAGCACACAGTTTGAAAGAAAACTGCCTAGAACTGTGATTTGAAAGAACAGAGGGAAGCCTTGGGGCTTCTGTAGTGTCAGGGAAGTCAAGGCAGCCAGGTAATGTTGTCTTGCTGATTACAGAAGACACGGACCAGCACCTGCTCAGCATTCTGTCCTCTGTGTTTCTCCATTGTATCCCCAGTACCTGTTTTCACATCTTTGCCATCTAGAGTGTACACGGATGATACATTGGACAAAGAGTACAGTTCTGGTCCAGGTGACAAAGCCTGAGAGGCATTCACAGGAGAGATGCTACTATTCTCCAAAGTCCTGGAGAAGAGATGCTTTGGAAGGTCTCTTAGGCACCAACTATTTCAGATCTGTAACAGTGAGAATAGGTCATAGTTGAGTTTTGTGCCCATGTGCTCAAACCCTAGTCCCCGATGTCCTGCCTGGCTGTGTTATTTTAAAGACAGACTCAAAGGAGCCTTGTGACAATTACTGGATGGCACCCCCTTACCTCCTGCTTTGATTGGCATGTTGAGATTTTATGATGGCCTGGTTGATTAACTTAAGCCAATAAATAAAAGATGTATTCAGAATGCAAGGCTATTAAGCTGTTCCAGTGCCCTGAAAAGATAGGGCCAATCTTTGGCTACTCTGCTGCCCTTCTCTGGTAGCATAGTTCTTCAGAGAGAATGTAAGTCTAATGTCAAATTTTGAAAATTTCTATCTAAAATATGAATTTTCCCAAGGGAGGAATAAGATTTTATAGGATAAAACGACCAGAAGAAATGCCTTCTTCCTGATAGGTAATTTAAAACTAAATTTTATTTATGCGATTTTTAAAAATAATTTTAACAATTCTCCCAGCCAAGAGGAAGAAGTATTGCTGTTGCACAAGACCAAGTTACAGTGCATTTTAGAAAATTAATCTTCAGCATGGGCATTGGATTTCTATAATTATGTGGACACTCAAGTGTGTTACAGACCCTTCTGATGCCTGGTCTTATGTCTTCCCCCTTTCCCTTTGGTCTCAACTGTCCCAGCCAATTTAATTATTACTGGAATACAAGAGCTACAAAGCCTACTGCTCCTAGCTGTAGCCCTTGCATTTTTCACTCTAGACTCTCGTTCAGAAAGTGAGGCACAGATAGAGGCTTGTATGCATAACTGAATTATTTATACTCACTGTAATTTCAAGAGATGTGGAAGTCATAGGACAGTCTAGAAAGTCAGATAAGAGAATTGGCCTTCCCCAGGGATGAGTCTTTTTATTGTTTGTCCAATGCAGAGTAGATTGAAACCATACACACCAACAAAACTGGTTTCAACAGATGGTATTCATATATATTTATACATACACATACACATACACACACACACACACACACACACACACACACACCCTCTGTATGTAACAATAGTAGTCAAAGAAAAGAGATTATCAACTTGAGAGCGAGGGACCATGGGAAGGGATTGAGGAAGAATAATGGGGAGGGTCAGGATACAGGAAAGGGAAGGGAGAAGCTGATAAATTGAAATTCTATTTCAATTAAAAACATATCCAAGCCTTTGTTCGGTCATTTACTCTGAGGTGGTGTCTATCTTTGTTGCTGAGGTATGTTTCTTGTAAGCAGCCTGGGCTTTTTTTTTTTTTTTTATTGGTGAATTGAGTTCAATGATGTTGAGAGTTATTAATGACCAATGATTGTTAGTTCCTGTTATTTTGATGGTGGTGGTGCTGTGTGTGCGTGCGTGTGAGCATGTTTCTCTTATTTTGGTTTTGCTGTGAGACAATTAATTTCTTGTCACTACAACATGAGGAATGGTATTAAAGGGTCACAGCATTAGGGAGGTTGAGAAACATGGGAAACACAAGCTTTTCTGTAAGATTCCTGTCCCTGAACCTACCCTGAAAAGTACTTAAAGGAGCTGTGGTAGCCCAAGGGATAGTAGAGCCACAGAGAGATAAAGTGAGAGATATTAGCTCCAGCATTTAACACTCATTTGAATTAAAACACGGAGAAGATATACAAAAGTCTCTCAAACCTGGGACCAGACCAGGAAGAGACAGTTACAAATCTAGAGTCAAGTCAATGATAGGGAGCGTGGGAGAAGACACTGGAGAGGAAGCCAGGGCATGGCTATTGAGGCCTCTTACGAGTTTTCTTGAGTTCTTCTAGCAAGTTACCTCAAAGGTGGCGGCTACAAACAGAAGGGATTTTTGTTTGTCTGTTTGTTTTAAACTGTTCTGGAGATTTGAAGTCACACAGGAAGATGTTTTATTACTTTATTTCTTCCTATGACCCACATCTTTGTCTGGTTCTGGGCTCTGATGGAGAATCTCTTCCCTGTGTCTCTGGGAGCTTTCCTTGGTTGTCAATAAACTTTGGTGTTCTTGTGTGTGTTAGCTAGCTTTGTGTTGCTGTGATAAGACCTCCAATAGAATTCACGTACAAAGAGGAAAAGTTTGTTTCATTGTTTCAGCATATGGTCATTCAGCCATTCCACTTTGGGCTTGTGGTGGCGTATTACATCATCATGGCAGTGGGGACATGGGGGACAGAGAGTCTGTTCACTTCACTGCTGCTGAGAAAGATGGAGTGAGAGAGAAAGACGCACAGATAGGTAAACACTCACAAACACACAGACACACACACACACACAGGCACACACATAGACACAGACACACACATAGACACACTCACAGACACACACACAGACAGACACAGACAGACACACACAGACACACACACAGACACACACACACAGGCACACACATAGACAAAGACACACACATAGACACACTCACAGACACACACACAGACACACACACACACACACACACACACACACACACACACACGGGACACAGAACCAACTGGGCTTCTATTATCCTTTCCAAGAGCACAGGCTCCCTGACCTACCTTCATTCTTTCAAGAACCCACCTCCTCAAGCCTCCACCACTCCCCGGTGTGTTACAGGCCAGTGACTAAACTTTTGACTTTTGGTACACAGGCCTTTAAGGGACTTTTTGCCTTCCAAGCCACAACACTTGTTTTGTTACTTTATCTCTTCCTATGACCCAAATCTTTGTCTGTGTCTCTGGGTCTTCGATTTTGTGTTTTATTTTATTTTATTTATTTTTTATTTTTTGGTTTTTCGAGACAAGGTTTCTCTGTGTAGCCTTGGCTGTCCTGGAACTCACTTTGTAGACCAGGCTGGCCTCGAACTCAGAAATCCTCCTGCCTCTGCCTCCCAAGTGCTGTGATTAAAGGCGTGCGCCACCACCGCCTGGCTCGATTTTGTGTTTTAAATGGGGTTGCTCATACTATTGAAATTTTCCTTAATCCAGAATTATCACACATTGAGATGACTTCATTGTATCTGCAAGGATCCTTTTCTCAAATAGTATTATCTCCGGATGTTCTCAGTGGATATATCTTTGGAAACCATAACCCAAAACAATCTTGTAGGGAAACAAACAACCATTAGATTTGTATCTGGACCTGTATTCAGGGACCACAGACCAAGACCTCCCAATGCACGTCAGTGAGCTAGGAGGTCAAGGCAGCTGCTGCCGTGGAGCAGCTGCGCGCGGCCTCATCTGCAGGCCGTGACTTGCTTGGCTCTAGGAGTGTGGGACAACTTCATGCTCACTTTTTAATTTTTGAAGGAAAGACAGAGTTCTAGAATTTGAGATGTAATCAATTCACTGTTCAGTTTTTGGGAAAAAAAAACCATAAAACACGTGCAAGATCAATATCACAGCCTGAGCCCAAGGAACGAATCTATTAACTAGATATGACTCAGGGACCTCCACTTTTGGACCACCACCATGGTAAGCCTTGTAAGAAAATGAAACATGGAGGCGCTGACTACAGAAGGCTAAAGACAGGGCCAGAGAGGAAAATGAGTTGAAATGAGTGAGCTCAGAAGTTACAGACACAGTAGAAAGTCACCGTAACGGACCAGGAAAGAATCTATAAAAGTCAACTCCAAGAGTGGCGGTCTCTAACTCACTGCTGAGCCCATGCGGATGCTTACCTAATGAAAATATAAATTATGGGACATGTAGCAAAGTATAAGATGAGATAGTACAATTTACACGTGCAAATGTTCTTCTTATGGAACTGTTTGAACTATCAAAGACTTATTTTTCTCTTTCAAGAATCAGATCTAACGGCTACCACTCTGCATTCATTTTCAAATGAAAAAATATAACCCCATACATAACTAATTAAATTAATATAGCTTATTATGACAAAAATAATTTCTTTTAACTTTGAGGACAGCACCACATTTTATATTAAGCTGTTAATACTCATAACCGTATGATTTCAAAATCAGCCAAGCTTGAAAAATTATTGTCTCTGACATTCCCAATGATCAAAGCAACCTCAATTATAATATTATATTAACTAAGCTAAAAAAATAGTATTAAAATTTCTAACCTTTCTGAACTGTAATTAGTCATCTAACTATGTATCCAAATTTATTTGATATATTTGCATAGTTAATTAATTATAATTTATTTAAAAGTCTTCCATTTATAAAACTTTGCTCTCCTCAGCCTATGAATATAATTGCCAAGGTATGAACTTAATTTTTAAATATCTTCTTTAAGTTTTGGTAAGATTTATATACGACAGAGAAAATTGTCTTAAAATATAATTTTTTCTTCTTTAAAAATTTATGCCTTTTGAAAGGGATGAGGGTTAAGCTTTGGAAGCCAGTCAACTTAAACACAAAGGCAAGAAGATTTGAAGCCTCTTTCAGAACAAATGACCAAATAATAAACTGGTGAGGTCACGTTACTAAAGCCTTCACCCTGGTTGTTACGGTGGTACAGCGAGTAACAATGTTTCCTGTGCAAACCTGACAGTCTCGCTAACCTCTAGCACCCACACTTACACACCCACCCACTCACCTACACTCACTTACACACACTTCACACCCACTTACATACAGACTCACCCACCCACACCCACCCAAACCTACCCATACCCACTTACACACCTACCCTGCTTACACACCCATCCACCCTGTACACACATCCACTTACATACCTACCCATCCATACTCACTTACACACATCCCCACTTACACACCTACCCCTGCTTACACACCCATTCACCTTGTACACACACCCACATACATACCTAGCCATCCACACCCACTTATACAATCCCCACTTACATACCTACCCATCCACACCCACTTACACACACACCCACTTACATACCTACCCACTCCCACATACACACACCTATCTATCTACCCCCATGAACACATCCCATCCATTAATCCATACCCACTTACATATCTACCCCTGCTTACACACCCATCAACCCTATACACACACCCACTTGCACACCTACTCATCCACACCCATTTACACACCAATCCACATCCACTTACAAACATACCCAGTTATATACCTACCCATTAATACCCACTTAAACACACTCATCCATCTACCCCCATGCACATACCCCCACCAATTCATCTATATCCATGTACAACCCACCCCTGCTTACACATCCACCCACCCATTTGCATCCATTTATACACCCACTCACCCACACACACTTATGTACCCACCCAGTCACATACACTTGCACATCTACCTACTCACCCACCTACTTACACACACACATGCACACACTCACTCATACACACTTCCAAACACAACCACTCATTCACAACCACCAACCCACACATACCCCTAATTAAAATCCCTGAAGCATGTTTTCTGAACCCCAGAGGAACCTTTTCAAACCTGTGGAATATATACTTGAAAGATCACACTCTGTATCACATAAAGTAACATGATCTAGACTTCAATAAAGCTTTGTCACTGGGCTCATGAAAGCTTAAATGTTATGCTCAAGGTCAAAACATGACAGAACAGAAATTATACATCCTTTAAAATGGCTACCAGAAATGGAACTGGATGAGCCAAGTGGTTTAGAAAAAAAAAACTGCATGAAGTCAGGTTTCTAGGTAACCAATGTTTGTTCAGATGCTTGTAATTTGTAGAGAGAATCTCTTATAAGCATCACCTGTCAATTAAAAAAAGCCGATGACCAATGAGCAGAAGCAGGAAATAGGAGGTGGGACACTTGGAGGAAGAGAGAGGATTTTGGGAAATACTGAGAGAATAAAATGGAGACAGAGGGAGAGACAGGAAAGAGATTGTAGCAAGATGCTGAGTCTCTGGAGAAGACACAAAGCAAAAAGCAAGTCGGATTGAAGGAGGGGCAACTAACCATGTGGAAGACATAGAGTAGTTGGAATGTGTTAAATAAGTTAAGAGCTGGTTGGGGAATGAGCCAAAGCTTATGGCTAGGTATTTATTTCTAAATAATTAGCCTCAGAGTCATCATTCCGGAAGAAGTGGCCAGAAGAGAAAATGGCTTTAATTTTTTAAACTGCTTTAATATTTTTATAGCAATCACTACAGTATCTGCATGGGGGTATCTTCCAGACTTCATTTTGTTCTGGGTGGTATGAACTCATCTTCGGAAGTCCACTTTCTGAAACCTCTCCTCATGATTATGGCCTTAATAGATTCAGGGAGCGTTGCTACAACTTAAAATAATCTGGAGAGAAAATTATATTCAAATATTGAGAAAGATACAGCCAAAATCCACGAAAATGAAGAATTCCAGTTGCCCAAATGATTAAGCTATAGAAAACAGGAGTAGAGGGCAGGGCGTTGAGAATGAAAGTCCCTTGGGAACCACAGCCTACATGGGATGCTCAGGCACACCCAAGAGATGCTAGCAGGTTTTCTGTCTACAGTGGTCTGTTTTCTGGTGCTGATAACACAGTACTACAGACCGTGTAAGGCTCGTTGAAAACAAATTTGCTTTGCCTCACCAAGATCAAGGGATTATATATGAAGTCTTAATGTGGTATATGAAATCATCTGCTGAGAGACAAGGAACATGTGAATGTGTTCTTGAGTGTATGCCTGCGTGCATGCATGCCCGTGCATTTGTGCGTACGTGCGTGCATACGTGCATGCGTGCATGTGCTATACACTTGCATGAGTGAGTGCCTTGTGCGTTATTTCTTTGGGTTTTTCTCCTTTCATACGAAATTCAAAGATTCAACCACAGGGCCTTCACCACGCTGGCTTTATATAGTCTAATCATCTTCTGTTTCTACACAATATACTCAGATTGAATATCCACTTTTTTTCCTCTTTATTGAACATAGATTTTTTTTCACATATTATATCTCGATTACTCTCTCACCTCCCTCTGCTTCTCCCAGTTCCTTTCCGCTTCCCCTTCCATCCATATCCATCCCCTTTCTATTTCTCAGAAAAGAAGACAGGCTTCTAAAGAATTATAATAAAATAAAATATAATAAGATAAAACAAAACTAACACACTGGAATAGGACAAAACAGACAAGCAGAAGGAAAAGAACCCAAGCAAAGGCACAAGAAACATAGATGCAGAGATGGATTCATTTACACACTCAGGAACCCCTCAGAAACATCAAACTCAACGCCATACTATGTATGCAAAGAACTGGTAGGGTAAAAAGAGAGGAAAGAATATGTAAGTAAAATAAATAAAAATAAGATAAAATTTAAATAAATAATGAAAAAGAAAGTAAAGGAAGGAAGGAAGGATTGACAAATTACCCCTTAAATTATTAGGAATGGTGGAGCCATAACTACACAGACAGAAGTCACTCATCCCGAGTTATTTTAACTTCTCCCCTCCCCCTCCCCTGTCCCCTCGCCCCTCCCTTCTCTGTCTCTCCTCTCCCTCTCTTACCTCTGTCTCTCTCTTTCTCTGCCTCTCTGTCTCTGTCTCTCTCTCTCTCTCTCTCTCTCTCTCTCTCTCTGTGTGTGTGTGTGTGTGTGTGTGTGTGTGTGTGAGAGAGCATTTGTGTTGGCACCATGGCATACTTGTGGAGATCTAACAACAACTTGCCAAGATTCAGTTTTCTCCTTCTACCATGTAGTTCTGGGGTCAAAGCCAATTGCATTTGGCTTGGTGGCAAGTGACTTTCCCTGCTGCACCATTTTGCTAGTTGCAAGGCCCCTGGAGTTTTTCGAGTATTGAGCAACCTATTTACATTAGATGTATTTTTGTAGGGCAGAAAGAAGTAAGCCATCTTTAGTGGCTCTATTACTCTAAGTGTTGCATATGCTGAGGGATAAAGAAAATGAGTATTTGTGTTACCGTCATTGAACACAAAGGTTTTCAGTGTAGGGAGAAAGGATAAATGTGTGAGATTAATGAGGCTTAGCAGAAACTCTGTAATTATGGATTTAATTAGAATTATCTGTATAAAGCAAGGCATACTTCATCTAAGAGGTTATTTTCTGGCTATGCTCACGGAAAATTCTAAAAAATATAACATCCATGTGTCTATGGGTCATGAAATTGCCTTGGCTCAGGCTATGTTTATAAATGTCATTTATCTATGAACACCCTGAGTCTACTGAGGAGAACTTGATTGGGGCTATGTTTGGAACAGGTGATTCATAACTAACATACAGTTATAAGTATGTTTATACTTTAAGATTAAATTAATAATATTTTCTGGTCATATTAGAAATTCAGAGAACCATTATGGACTATAAGTTCCACATGAATGGCATGTAGGGCCAGCATGGGAAGGTTGTCACTGGTCATAGGTGACAACTTGAGGCTGGAATATGACCACAGGAGGTGTGAGAAAGTGCATTGATCCATAAGGATACTAAAAATGAACACTGTGGTGGTTTGTATATGCTTGGCCCAGGGAGTGGCACTATAAGGAGGTGTGGCCTTGTTGGAGTAGGTGTGGCCTTGTTGGAAGAAGTGTGTCACTGTGGGCGTGAGCTCACCCTAGCTACCTGGAAGTGAGTCTTCCACCAGCCGCCTTCAGATGGAGATGTAGAACTCTCAGCTCCTCCTGTACCATGCCTTCCTGGATGCTGCCATGTTCCCACCTTGAAGATACTGGACTGAAACTCTGAACCTATAAGCCAGCCCCAATGAAATGTACTTTATAAGACTTTCCTTGGCCATGGTGTCTGTTCACAGTAGTAAAACCCAAACTAAGATAGAAGTTGGTACCAGGAATGGGATATTGCTGTGATAGGCCTGACCATGCTTTTGTTTGGAAGAATGTAGATTTTGGCACTTTGGATTTGGAAAGCAGTGGAATGCTTTAAATGGGGTTTAGTGGATTATCCTAGTAGGAATATGGAAGACTTTGCTACTGAGAGTGATTTGAATTGTGCAGACCTGGCCCAAGGGGTTTCAGAGGAGAATTTCTCCCCCCCTTTTTATTAGATATATTCTTTATTTGCATTTCAAATGTCCCCTTTCCTAGTTCCCCCTTCCACCCCAAAATCCCATAAGCCATCTCCCCTTCCCCAATCAACCCTCCCTCGCTTCCCTGTCCTGGTATTTCTCTACACTATGGCATCAAGTCTTTCCAGGACCAAGGGCCTCTCCTCCCTTTGATGTCTAACAAGGCTATCCTCTGTTGCCTATGTGTCTGGAGCCATGGGTAACTCCATGTGTACTCTTTGGTTGATGGTTTTATCCCTAGGAGCTCTGGGAGTACTAGGTGACTCATATTGTTGTTTCTCCTGTGGCACTGCAAACCTCTTCAGCTCCTTGGGTCCTTTCTCTTGCTTCCCCATTGGGGACCCTGTGCTCAGTTTAATGGCTGGCTGAGAGTGTCCCCCTCTGTATTTGTCATGCACTAGCAGAGCCTCCCAGGTGACAGCTATATCTGGCTCCAGTCAGCAAGCACTTGTGGGCATCAATAATAGTGTCTCGGTTTTATAACTGTATATGGGATGGATCCCTGGGTGGGGTGGTCTCTGGATGGTCTTTCCCTCAGACTCTGCTCCACCCTTTGTCTCTGTATCTCCTTCTGTGAGTATTTTGTTCCCCTTTCTACAAAGGACCCAAGTATCCATACTTTGTTCTTCCTCCTTCTTGGGTATCATTTGATATGCAAAATGTATCTTGGGTATTCCAAGTTTCTGGGCTAATATCCACTAGTGAGTGCATATCATGTGTGTTCTTTTGTGATTGGGTTACTTCACTCAGGATGATATTTTCCAGTTCCATCCATTTGTCTAAGAATTTCATGAATTCATTGTTTTTAATGGCTGAATAGTACTCCATTGTGGACCACATTTTCTGTATCCATTCCTCTGTTGAGGGACATCTGGGTTCTTTCCAGCTTCTGGCTATTATAAATAGGTCTGCTATTAACATAGTGGAGCATGTGTCCTGGAGACTGTTTTTGTGATATTTTGGTGAAGAGTGTGACTACTTCTTCCTCTTGTCTGAAGAGTCTACCTGAGGCTAAGGTAAAGAGACTCAGATTAATTCCACAGACAAAAGAAGTCTCAGAAACACCCATCTTAGACTTTGCTCTCTGGTTAAGTCTCATGAAGAGCATTTTAAACAAGCATACCAAGCTGAGAAAGGGAAAATATAAAATACATGGTTCAAACTAAACATTAAAGGGGTACCAGGAAGTGAAATGGAGCTGAATCCTGTGTCCAAGGATATCAAATTGAGGTAAGGGGAGTAGTGACTTTGTGGTAAGATTAAAGGTATAGTGACTTTGTGGCAAGATCCCACCCAGCTAAACTTAGATTCAGGTGTGGTAGCACAAACCTTTAATCCCAGTGCTTAGGTGACAGGCATTCAGATCTCTGAGTTCAAAGTCATTCTACAGAGCAGGTTCCAGGGCAACCAAGCTTAGACAGTGAAGGAGTTGGAAAGAGAAGCTAGTGATAATGTAATAGAACCAGGGAGCCATGTTCCAGCTCCAGCAAGCAACAGAACTCTGCAGCTTTGGCCATGCATCTCTGGCTTTATAGTCAAGAGGAGAAGGAGACTACTGGGACAATTGATGCTGGTTAGTTGGAGCTAAGAAATTAGTGGTGATTACAAAAAGACCAGCATCACTGAGGTGAAATCTTGTGGGGAGTGTTTTCTGAGAGCACAGAGGCTGTGTTCCAGAGATAGCCAAGGCTGTACTTTGTGCTGCAGCTGGACTTGGTACTGTGTAAGAGTCTCCCAGGTGGTACTGGTTCTGAAGCATGAAGGGGTCATGGAGAGCAGCTGAGGCTCAGCACTGTGAGAGGCCATTGGTCAGGGTGCAGCCTCATTTGCAGTTAATGATCCAGGATTGAAGGGGTCACGCAAAGGATTTGAGGCTTGACACCATGAAGAAAGCCTAAGAAAGGCTATTGGTGAAGCCTAGTTGCAATGGAAGACCCCGGTGTTTTGTAGATGTCAGTACCATGGGATGACCACCAAGAACAGCAGTGGCAGTAGAGTGGATCAACCTGAACTTAGAGTGCTGCAGAGGGAAGAACTAGAGAAGTGATCCCAGCCCTTTTTGGAGGAGCCCAGAAGATCATGTGTGGGTTCCGATATTGAAACAAGAAACTTTGCGCGCGCGCACACACACACACACACACACACACACACACACACACACAAACCAAATGCTTGTTATGAAACAGTCCCTGCCCAACCCCCTCAAAATACTGAGCATAGCAGCTTAGTAGAAGACATTTTTTTCAATAAAAAGCGAAAGTATACAGTGCAACAGCTGTTTAACTTCCAACTATAATAGGCCCCAAACAAAACTGACCCATATTTAAATTCTTTAACATGCAATCCAGTAGAAATGCTCAACTCTAGTCAACTAGTAACTGATGTGAGAAGAATCTTAGAAAAGAAGCTATATTGCTAACCTGCCCCCTTTTCTCTTACAGTTGGAGGCAGGGGTATGAGGAGATACAAAATCCAAAGGAAGAGGAACTATAAAGAAAATAATTCCTAAGGCTGTTGCTGTTTGGAATAGAAAGGAAGACAGCGTTTTACAAATGTTCAAACACTGGAAGGCATTAACACAATTTATTCGCTATCACTCCTACCTGAAAAAGAATAGAGACCAGCATCTCATCATATAAAACTACGGTCAGGTTCACCAGAAACTACAGATATCATTTTAGGCCTCATCAAGGAAAGCAGATTCAGTTCAGGTCATTGGATACTATACAGCTGGCCTGGCTGGATCAGTCACTGATTCAGAACTATTCACTGTCACCTTGAACAGCTGGAAACCAAACAGTAGCCTGTGACTCCGTAGGAACCTTATATGTACACATAGATCTCTCCTGCTTCACGCTCTGTAGAGCGCCCCCTGTCTGCTCGGATCTGCCGTGAGCACTCTCATAGACTGTTCCTAAGGTGATAGTATTGAGAAGGATTGAGAGGACATTTTCTTTTTTTTTTTTTTAAATTTTATTTTTATTTTCTAATTTTTTTTATTTACATTCAAAATCATTTCCCCTTTCCCGTTTCCTCACTCCCCGAGAGGACATTTTCTTTTTTTGGATTGGTGTGTTCAAGCTTGAGCTTCAAAGAATGAATGCTCAGATACTAAGAATGTTAAGATACGTTCTCACATCTAAACCCAACCCTCATATCAAACTGCTAAATATAGGTGATTTATCACCACGGGCTTCTAACGTTATGTACAAAACCCTGACTAGACACTATGCATATTTTTGTGCTACTTAGCATTATGGAATTTTTCTAAACAAAATAGAGAAACTTCATTTGATCAGACTTATAGATCTAGTCAATAATTTTCAGGAACCATTGAGTATAGATGAATATTTGTATTGTCATTGGTAAAGGGGGGTTGTATATGTTGGAGAAGAGGGTATGTATATGGAATGAATGAGATTAAGCAGAAATTATGTAATTATGAATTTAAATTAGAATTGTCAGGAAAAAGACACAAAACATTTTTACCTAAAGGGTTATTTTTTTAAATTACGTTACATAGTGTATTTAGACCAAGTGATTCTCTGAAGGACCACCTACTCAACTTGAACAACAAATAAAAAGTTGGAAAACAATGACAGATGAAGAGAAGCTTAGGAGGACTTAGTTACAGTACATGGACATTAATAAAAGCCAAAAATATCAAGTTTCAAAATATTTTTGAGATAGTAAAGAAAATTCTAAATATGGTTATATTAAGAGTTTTAAATCCTGATGAATAAGGATGTTGAACATTTCTTTAGGTGCTTCTCAGCCATTCGATATTCCTCAGGTGAAAATTCTTTGTTTAGCTCTGTACCCCATTTTTTAATAGGGTTATTTGGTTCTCTGGAGTCTAACTTCTTGAGTTCTTTGTATATATTGGATATTCTCCCTCTGTCGGATATAGGGTTGGTAAAGATCTTTTCCCAATTTATTGGTTGCTGTTTTGTCCTATTGACAGTGTCCTTTGCCTTATAGAAACTTTGTAATTTTATGAGGTCTCATTGATAAGTGACTATTAGCCCAGAAGCTTGGAATACCCAAGACACATTTCACATATCAAATGAGGCCCAAGAAGGAGGAAGAACAAAGTATGGATCCTTGGGTCCTTTGTAGAAAGGAGAAAAAATACCCACAGAAGGAGATACAGAGACAAAAGGTGGAGCAGAGTCTGAGCGAAAGACCATCCAGAGACTACCCCACCCAGGGATCCATCCTATATACAGTTACAAAACCCAGACACTATTGTGGATGCCCACAAGTGCTGGCTGACTGGAGCCGGATATAGCTGTCACCTGGGAGTCTCTCCTAGTGCATGACAAATCCAGAGGGGGACACTCTCAGCCAGCCATTGAACTGAGCACAGGGTCCCCAATGGGGAAGCAAGAGAAAGGACCCAAGGAGCTGAAGGGGTTTGCGGCGCCATAGGAGGAACGACAATATGAGTCACCCAGTACTTCCAGAGTTCCCAGGGACAAAACCATCAACCAAAGAGTACACATGGAGTTACCCATGGCTCCAGACACATAGGCAACAGAGGATGGTCTTGTTAGACACCAAAGGGAGGAGAGACCTTTGGCCTTGGAAAGACTTGATGCCATAGTGTAGAGGAATACCAGGACAGGGAAGTGGGGGAGGGTTGATTGGGGAAGGGGAGATGGCTTATGAGATTTTCAGGGGAGGGGGGAGCCAGGAAAAGGGACAACATTTGAAATGTAAATAAAGAATATATCTAATAAAAAAAAGAGTTTTAAATCTTCAGAGATGACAATGTAAATGTGTTTCTATTTTAAGATAATTCATTTTAGAGACATATACCATGGTACATGTGAGTGCAGTAAACAATACCTGATTCTACTTAAAACTAATGATTGGCTCAGGGCTTATTACATTTGAAACTGGAAGGGTTACACAGAGCTCACCATACTGTCCTTTATAAGATTTTTGCACAATCAAAAGTGATAATAAACAGTAGTTAGAGTTTTGAAGGGAAGGTGATCAACAAATAGAAGCAGGAAATGTCAAAAGGTAAGAAGAGAAGAATGATAGAGATGAAATGAGAGTAACTGGTCTAAATGGTGGATGTTTAAACATCGAGGCATACTGTCAAAAAGTATTTTGAAATTATGAAAAAAATCTGAAAACAATGATATATGATTCTCAAGAAAAACAGGGGGCAGGTTGTAATGTACTCAGGGAAAACGAGAAGACCTGAGCAGAACCGTAATGAGTTCGTAACTAAGAAGACTACCCTGTGCTTCCCAAATCTACTGCTCACAAGATAGTAGAGGCATAATCTGTGAGAAAGGGGCGTGTGCGTACAGAGAATATGAAAAGCTTCATCTTACAAACGCTGTCCCACACTGGTATAATCAGGAGAACCAGGCAGATAATACAAAGTAAGCAAAAACAGAATCACAGACAGTCCTGTTTCAAAAGCTTTTGTAAAACTTCTAAGAAAAAAAAATTAGCTAAGCGTAGGCTGGGTAGAAAAATTGTGTTATAGGTTCAAAGTGTTCACCGAGAAAAAGCAAAGATTTTCTTTACATATGAGAAAAATCTCTTTGTGTTATTTACATGAATAAATTATCACAAAATCTGTATGATCACCTCAGTAGGTAAGAAAAGTAATTGAATACAGAGTTCATTGATGATAACCTTTTTTACAAGACGGTTGAGTCTTTGAGCTAGAGAACACCCCCAAAAGCTAGACTGAATGTTATATGTGGCAATGAAATTTAAAACCCTCCCCTTACTTCACCAGGCAAAGTGGCCATTGTTGTCTTCCAGCCTTGTTTTTTGGCACCTAACCAGAAAACAAGAGAAGCATCATAATTATGATGTATATAAGTTTTACAACAAAATATAGACTGCAAATTGTAATTTACATACATGGTCCAAGAGAGTCAACTAACAATCAAAATGCTATAACTGCTAAAAGATTTCAGGAACATTTCTATATTAAAACTAATGTACATGAATAGACAGAATTTAGCAAAAAATTGTGAGATGATCATGTGGAAGTCCTCAAAACTAGTTGAAAAACACTAATGTAGACATACAGTCATCAAAAACTATAATATTTTCATGACTGAGAGGATCCAGCATTATAAAAAATATCATTTTTTTCTTGTAAAGCAATCTTTGAATTTGATATAAGTACTGAATTCACTAAGTATCAAAGGGTAAATTATTCTGGATAAGTGTGTGGTATCATAGACAGAAGGTAAAATATGGTTTTTAGTGTGGGAAAAAATATAATTATATACCCACTTCACATGACATCAGAGCCAATTCTGTGGAGATTAAATACTGAAGAAGAAAAGCATACAGGTACATGCATATATGTGCGCGCGCGCGCGCACACACACACACACACACACACACACACACACACACACACAGAGTCAAATGATGTTTTGAAAATGCAGGAGAGAGATCCTATTGCTTCAGGATGGAAAAAAGATGTCATGAGCATAAAAAGTACCAATCTGAAGATTTATATGTAGGTCAGATTGAAAATTTACTCCTAATGAACTTAAAATATCCATAGAATGTAATTGCAATGAAAAGTGAAAGCTATAAGTCAAAGCTTTTTTTTTTCCTTTTTCCCCATTAATTTATTTATTCACTTTACATCCTGATGGCTGACCCCTTCTGGTCCTCCCTTACAGAGTCCCTTCCTCATCTCTCCTTTCCCTTCTCCTCTTGAGAGGGTGGAGACCCCTACCCCCAGCACATCAAGTCTCTTCAGGACTAGGTGGATCCTTTCCCATTAAGACCTGACAAGGCAGCTCAGTTAGGGGGACTGGATGCACAGATGGGCAACAGGTTCAAAGACAGACCCTGCTCCCGTTGTTCCAGACTTGCATGAAGACCAAGCTGCACTTCTGCTACATATGTGCAGAGAGCCTAGGTCCAGCCTGTGCTCACATTGGTTGGTGATTCAGTCCCATGGGTCCAGGTTAGTTGACTTTGTTGGTCTTCCTGTGGAGTTCCTATTCCCTTAGGGGCTGCAATCCTTTCCCCCAGCTCTCCTATAAGAGTCCCTGAGCTCCATCCACTGTTTGACTGTAGGTGTCTGCATCTGCCTGAGTCACCTGCTGAATGGAGCCTCTCAGAAAACAGCCATGCTAGGCTCCTGTCTACAAGTATAACAGAGTATCATTAATAGTGTTAGGGATTGGTACTTGGCCATGGGATGAGTCTCATGTTGGGCCAGTTATTGGCTGAATATTAAGAGAGAATGTTTTAAAATGCATAAAATATACAGGACAAATATATGTAACATAAGGAAAATGATACTTATATAATTAATATATTATTTAATATATAGTGACATATATTTTACTGTTTATATATAGCTTCATGTGAAATATATATAATACACAAAATTATATATAGTTCAAATAATATAAAAAAGAAAAAGTAACCATATATAAAAGGCATAGGATAAACACCTTTACACTGTTTAAGGAATGCTTAAAATTAAAAAAATTATAAATTATAATATATATATATATATATTTATGTGTGTGTGTGTGTGTGTCTGTATGTACATATAACACACATAAGTTACAGGTGCCACAGAGCCCAGAAGAGAGGACCAGATTCCCTAAGGCTCTAGTTACAGGCACTAAAGTAGGTTCTGGGAACCAAATTCAAGTGTTCTGCAAAAGCAGTGTGGACTCTTAATTACTGGGCCATTTTTCCATCCCCAGGAATTTTTATTAAAGCAAGAGTTTTAGAATCCAAATTATATTTTCTTGTTTAGCAATAAGTTTTGTTGTCCAATTATCAATTATGCTACTTAAAATAGAACTCACATACTAAGCTCTTACACACTAAATAAAGCTTTGCAGTTTAAAATTTATTTACCAGGGTCTATAAATACATTTTCTTTTTGTTTTCTACTGTTTTTGCTGTTTTAAAATAAGTAATCTAAAACTAACATTGCTACTAGACCTGGCATTTTCTCACTACACCAGTTTATAGTTATTTCCCTATATTTTTTTATTTATCCATAATATTTAAATTTTTTGATGATTAGGTTATTTTCTTCAGTGATGGACCAGTTTCTTTTCGCGGTCCCTGGTCAATTTTAAGCAGATGGAACATCAGTGACACTATTAAGTGCTTTCTGGGCAGCTCTTCAGAATAACTGCAGGTTTCTAGGCTAAGTATCTTTTTTTTTTTATTGGATATTTTATTTATTTACATTTCAAATGTTATCCCCTTTCTCGATTCACCCCCCCAGAAACCCCCTATCCCATCCCCCATTGTCCTGCTTCTGTGAGGGTGTGCCCCCACCCACCCATCCACTCCCACATCCCCTCCCTTGCATTCCCCTACACACATGGAACCAAGGGCCTCTTCTGCCATTGATGCCCAACAAGGCCATCCTCTGCTACATAGAAGGCTGGAGCCATGGGTCCCTCCATGTGTACTCCTTGGTTGGTAGTTTAGACCCTGGGAGCTCTGGTTGGTTGATATTGTTTTTCTTCCTATGGGGTTGCAAATCCCTTCAGCTCCTTTAGTCCTTTCTCTAACTCCTCCATTGGGGATCCTGTGCTCAGTTCAGTGGTTGACTGCTAGCATCCGCCTCTGTATTTGTCAGGCTCTGGCAGAGACTCTCAGGAGACAGTTATATCAGGCTCCTGTCAGCAAGCACTTGGCATCCACAATTGTGGCTAAGTATCTTCTATAGCAGGTGGATAGAAGAAAATTCTAGAAAGACACAAAGAGCACTTTACAAAACTAGAGAAATGAAATGAAACGATAAGAAGAATCCATATCATGCAGGCATAGATGGAAATTAACTGAATTAATGAGAAAAATTCAAGTTGGAGGGGGTAACGTATCCCCCTTTCATTTTAATGTCGGGCTTAAAATGTTAACTGTAGTAGGAACTCAACGTTCTGGGAATTGTCATTTATTATTGCCACTTTGGAAGTCTGTTCGATAGTATGTAGTTTCCTGGGATTAGAGATACACCCTAAAGACTAGCAATTCTGATGGGTACCTACCACAGAGAAACTGCTGTACATACATCAACAGGGCTATGTACAATGTATTGCCTAGGAGCCTACATCAAATGTCCTTCACTTGGAGCGCCATTCTGCTTCCATTCCTCATAGTATGTTCTGACTCCTCTACAAATTCCTCTCTTGCCCTTTGTTTTGCTATTGATGTGGTGGGCCAATAGAGTGACCTCCCAGCAGCGTCAGTGATTTATGAAAACGGGATTTTGACACTGTATTGGTTGATTTTTCTCTTACAATGACCAGATACTTGAGAAAATCAAAGGAGACAATATTTATTCTCATTCATGGTTTCAGAATTTTGGGACACAGATCACATCTTGCTCCATTATTTCTGGACCAGTAGGGGAAGGAGAAGAACATCACCATGGGGAGCGGGAGAGAGATAGAGGTAAAGATAGAAATTATACATGTGCATACACAGACATATACGTAATTTCTATCTCCATCATCGGATGAATAGACCTCCTTCCTTTGAGTAAGCTTTACTTCCAGAAGTTTCCACCACCTCCCAACAGCCAGTTATGTTAGTGAATGTGTGAGATTACTATGCTCAAACTCTCATTATCCGGTTATTCTTCAAAATCTGCTCTCACCACAGTCGTTCTGAGGACCAAGCTTTGAAGACAGGAGCCTTTATGGCAGATTTCTGATCTAAACGGTAACAGATATCTTCTTTATGATTGCTTTAATAGGAGAGAAGGAAATGAGAACTTCCAAGGAAGAGAGCCTTTCCTTTTGACCATCACCTACTGTACAAATCCTAAATCCATAGAAGGAAGAGAGGTGTGGGTGGATGGGGCATGTCAAAGGGAAGCTTGGCACCGAGATGGGTGAGGAGTGCCCATGCCTCTCCATCTGAAAACAGAAATGGGGAAACTCCAGCATATCTGAACGGTCTTGGCAACCAGAGGCAGAGGTCTTGGAATACCCAACTCTATGTTTTTAGTTGTTTGTTTCAAATAAAAGGATAGGGGAAATATTTTTTTAAATGCTGTAGCTATTAAAATCTTCATAAATCATATATTTCTCTTTAGAAAGAGCCCCATTGTCGGCTTTTGGGTATAAATGCTATGAGACTCTTTTCTTCTTTCATGATTGCATGTTAACTAAGAATTCTGATGACGTTACATTGTGATTATATCTTCCTTTTCAGTCTTTCCAAAATGGGGTTTTAGAAGATTGTGAGGTAGTCATGAAGTAAATGATCACTTAATATTAAGAAAAGAAGCCTAGCCAATTATAATTAAGTGTCTGAGAGCTGTTTATTTTTCTTCTTAAAGTAAATTCTCCTTTTTTTTTTTGTGGCACAGCCTTGTACTCTGAAAGCTACTAAATAAATAAATAAATAAATAAATAAGCCTTCAGCAACTGAAAAAGTGACATTGTTAAATAAATGAGGTGCAAAATTTGATTTACATTAATATTGTTACAGTCTGGTGGGGAAAAACCCACAATATTCTTCATCTTGTCACTTAGAAATTAAAAAAGTATCCATTTGTTTATTTCCATCCTCTCCTGCTGCGACCATCAGGGCCCCCTCCGAGACCACGATGGATCTCAACTCCTTCATGCCATGGTGTCAGCGAGCATTTGATGTGCATCTGCACACCCATGGGGAAATATATGTGTCTACTCCTTAAGGACAAGCACTGCATGTGTGCGTGTGTGTGTCTGAATGAGTGTGTGTGTGTGAGTGTGTCTGAATGTGTGTGTGTGTGTGAGTGTGCCTGAATGAGTGTGTGTGTGTGTGTGTGTGTGTGTGTGTGTGTGTGTGTGTGTGCGCGTGCTCACACGAGCATGTGTGCTTGAGGGCATGTAATGCACACAAGTATCTATATATAACTGATTTTGAGTGATAATGAGTTACAGTTTGTTGCACCTGATGATGTTCTATAGCTCACCTGTCTTGAATAATTAATAAACTTTCACTTATCTGAAATTTTAAAACTCTTTATTGTGCATCTAATTTAGGAGAAAAAAAATGTAAACTTTTCGTAATTGCCCTGCTAAATCATTATTTGGGCTTCTGTCACTGTCTCTTCTCAGTTTGGGGTCATTTAGGAAGGGAGGACAGAAGTGCCATTCAGGTTCAGGGTTAGCTTAAGCAAAATTAATTATCTGTCAAATGCTTTATCTGAATTATGCTGAATCTGGAGATTAAAACTTTTCCGTGTTTAGTTAACCAAAACCAATGATGCACAAGCAAGTTAGGGAGTTCGCAGCACGGTGCCCAGGATTAGTCTCCTTCCAAGTACAGTGTAGTTTCTCATTGACTTTCACTTACAGTGTCTTGGGATCTCAGTGTGTAACCCAGGCTTACTTTGAACTTCTGGTGCAGCCTCCCTAGTGATAGAACTATAGGCTCGCACCACCATGCATAGTCATTATTTACAACTCATTTCTTTCATGTTTTTTCCCTTTTGTTTATAGAACCCTGGGGATCATTTGCTATTTCTGCTCATGATACTTCTGTGGGGTGGGTGGGTAGGTGAGTGAGTGGGATAGGATTGATCATTTATAAGTAGAAGGCAGCCAAGTTAGGTACATAGTCTGTACGGCTTAAGCTCTTGGGAAGATTGGCTCTACCTTCACCTGGTAATTAACACTGGCTAACCGTAGCTTCACCATGACTAAAGTATTCACCTTGTAAAGGTTCCCAGAACCGTATAAGAGTTTAAGTAAAATAGTTAACCTTATTAGGCTGACTGCGTAAGATCATTTCCATCAATTCTAGGGCAAAGTGAAGCTCATGTACTATAAACATATGTCATTATTTATAAAGTCCCTGTGTTGTAACTCTTTCCCCTTGCCATTCCAAGAGTGTCAATGATTAGTCAAGGACACAACTTTAACTTCTAACTTGTAGGTGGTACCAGAGAAATCCACATAGCAAACTCTATGTCTAGCTTGGCCACTGATTGCTTTTCCCCTTGTCTGTGTACTGTTCTTTGAATCTCAAACCACTTTTCTCTGGCCAATCATTGCCCTGCCACTGCATTGTTTATTTATTTATTTATTTATTTATTTATTTTTGGTTTTTTGAGGCAGGGTTTCTCTGTGTAGCCCTGGCTATCCTAGAACTCACTCTGTAGACCAGGTTAGCCTCGAACTCAGAAATCCGCCTGCCTCTGCCTCCCAAGCGCTGGGATTAAAGGCATGCGCCACCACCGCCCAGCATGCATTGTTTATTTGTCTTAATTACTATTTCTCTTTTAAAAATTTGTGTGTATATATATATATATACTAAAATTAATGCATTCACAGGCACACAGGTGAGGGTCAGAGGACAACCTTGGGCATCTATACCTCAGCCTTGTTTGGGGGCAAGGGTCTCTTTGTTGTTATGCTGCATATTTTACACAAATGGTCTCTTGAGCTTGTGGAAACCTCTACTGTTTCTGCTTCCCATCTTCTCAGAGACACATTAGGGTCACAGACACGATCTGTTACTCAAGGGTTTTATGTGGTTTCAGGGGGATTTGAACTTAGGTCCTTACACTTACATTGTAAGCACTTTAACCACTAGAGTTGTGTCTTTCATAATTGTCCTCTGTTGAAAATGCTTCCAAAGCCAGAGTTTTAAGCTATACTGTTGAGTTGCTTATTCTCTGAGTCTCCTCCAGGAATATATAAAATTTACGTGTTAATAAAAGTTGTTTGTTTCTCTCTTGTTAATCTCCCTTTGTCAGAGGACTATAGCTGAGAACATTTTCTTTCTCCTGTTGTTGATTGTAAATCCATGTTTTGTCTATGAGACAGCCAGAAGGACTCCTTAATCTCCTTTCTACAGTAGCTGACAGACCCTTAAGCCTGGTGCAAGTCTGAATCATGTTGGAAATAAAAAAGCAACAACAGCAAAAAAATCCCCAAACAGATGTTGATCAAATCTCAAAATTAATTAGATCAGTCTTTTCCTATTTTTCTCTGGCCATCATTACTTTCTTCAAACACGTTCACTCTAAAAGTGATCATGGTTGAACAACCTCCAGCAAAGAAAGCTTTTATTTAAAAGAAATCCCATCTCTTGTCTTCATGGAACCTTTGACCTACTGAAAATATCTAAAGAGTAGCCTGTAGCCTGAGTTTTCATCCCCCATCTTTTTAAGCTAAGGCCACTGGGTTTCTATCGCTGCTACAGCACACATCCCTGAAGGCACTGAGGTACACAACGACTGATCATCATGTTGACTGGGACTTTGCTTCTTTGGTTTTGATTGAATCCCAGCATCCTTTTGTGTCCATTTAACTTCTGCTGATTGTCCTCCCCAGGTTCTTTCATGCACTCCTTCTTTGTTCTTGATTCCTTAAATTCCAGGGCCATGGATATCTAGAATCCCTTTTCTTCTAGTGCTTTATGCTGGCACTCTCAGCCATGCCTATGGGTTCCTGAACATGCTGGGGGCCCCCGTGCTCTATCTGGGTTCCAAAACTTCATTGCGAGCTGTAGATGTTGAGTTTTTGATTTTGTTGTTGCCAGCAAATAATCTAGATTAGTTTCTGGCACATAGAAGGAGCGTGCTATTTTTCAAATAGAATGAATGTACTAATAGGCAAACACGGTGAATGTACGAATGGGCAAACAAGGATGTTCAGACAAGGTTGTCTGGATCTCATTCTGCAGGCAGAGATCATTGAAAAAAATTTGAATTAGCACACCTAAATGGTCACGATATGTTTTGGAAATGAACCTCAGTCACAGGCTGGGATACGGATAATATAGGAGACAGATCATAAAGGGATAGATAAGACCAAGGAAAAGCAAATATTTAGTGTGAGGCAGGCTAGATGCTGTCTCCAAATTGACTACATTGGCACCAGTAAATCTGTAAAATATCCATTTAATTCACAGAGCTCAGGCACTTAACCTAAGAAGATATGAAAGAAAACTCTTCTCCTACAAGCCTACCTTACTTACCAGGCACCGAGTCAGCTATCTCACATGCATAGTCTCATTTATGCTACAATATCCTAAGAGAACTATTTTATTACCATGCTTAAAACATACCATGTTTTATTTTGTTGCCTAGAATAACCAAGAGAAAGGGATATGAGTTTGCATGAGGTTACAAGCAAGTTGGTCTTGGAGCACCAACCCTAGGAAGAAATTATAAGTTCTTAAATTGAGGTTTGAGTAGTAGGGATAGGTGGGTAAAAAAAAAACAATTCAAATGCCAAAGTAAATGAAACTTAATATCATAAAATAAGTGGGGATAGAAGAGGAAGGAGCTAGCATCATAGGTTATGAGATACGGGTTGCTGTTCTGGTCCTATCCATCAGCATCTACAGATTTATTGAGCAGAGGTTTCAGTTTTATTAAATTAACTGATCCCAGAGAGAGCTTACCATTGATAGAATGTTTCACCAATTTCTATCTCTGCCTCCACTCTCATCTCCATTGACTCAAAGCACGAAAATCTGGTCCACATTCCAAGGTCTAGATTGCTCTCCCTTTTATGAAATTTCTCATATAATTTTAGGCAACATGGAGTCCATGTTTTTTTTTTGAGAATGCATTGTGCACCTCTAAATATTTAGGCAGGTAACCAGAAATAGTAGAACACAGGTTTAAGTGCATGGATTTGAGGGCTATGAAGATCGTCGGCTGGAGGCACGGGCTGATGACGTGAATGTTTTGGTCTGAATGTTTAGGCCCTGATCAGGAATTCTTATGTGAAATCCTGACCCCACCCTCAAGTAATGGTATTAAAATGTGGGACCTTTGAGAACTGATCAGCTCAAGGAAGCAGATCATGAGTGGGATTAGGGCCCTTATCAGAGAGAGTCTGCAGAGCTCCCTTGGGCGCGCCATCATGTGAAGTTAGAAGACAACCCACGCAAAGGAAGCTCTCATCAAATGTGGGCTCCGCTGGGGCTTTAGTTTTGGACTCCAGACTCCAGAGCAGTTCAAAAGACATTACTACCGCCCATAAACTATTGGAAGATGAGATTTTGTTCTAGCAGTGTGAATAAACGAAGACAGGGAGCTAATGAACTGTTTTGAGTTAAGCTTTTCTCAGCTGTAACACAGTGACCTCAGTAAGTACAAAATTTACTGAACATTAAATAAAATAACACATATATAGTGCTCAGCGCCTTCTTGACCAGTAGGAAGCGCTCATCAGCCATTGGGTAACATTACCTTGCTTTACAAAATGTCTCCAAGTACCTCCTGTTCTCACCGTGGTTTTCATACTTACATGCTTTGGCTTTGCAGAAACAATGTCATTAACTCAAGGGCAGAGAAAACATTCAGCACAGCTGGCAAATTATGAAATTCCTAATAAGCGCTGAGCGAATGAACGGATGCAAGCCTTTGCCTTTCTCTCATAGCATATTCTCAGATCCACATCAGGCCCTTCGTGAGCATTACTTCGGTGTTTTGAAATTATTTTTTAAAAAAAATGATGTGGATGGTCTCAGACTTGCTTAACTTAATTGAATGGAACTCCAAACATACTGCAAGCAGCTGGACTTTCTCTAAATTTCACAGCAGCAGGACGCTACACCGGCATGTTTTTCTTGCTGCCGTTTTTTACTACCTGAGTGAACATAGGCATCTAGATGTCGCCCATTTCCTTCACTGCTAGTACTACAGGGATAAAGTGACCTAATTTGTCAAGAGGTTGAGGGGGCTGGAGAGGTATCTCAGTGCTTCAGACTGTGTACTGCTCTTGGAGAATACTTGACTTCTGTTCCCAGAACCCATGTTAAATAGCTCACAACCACTTACCACTCTCGTTCCAGGGGCATCTGATTCCCTCTCTTGGACTCTGCAGGCACTGCACACACAGAGTTGGGATTCTCAGTCTGGGAGTTTCAATCCCCTTAGCGGGGAGGTCAAATGACCTTCTTGTGGGGGGGGACCCCAAGACCATTGGAAAACACAGATATTTACAATATAATTCATAATTGTAGCAAAAAATTTACAGTTATGAAGTAGTGAAAATAATTCTATGGTTGGGGGGGTCATTACAACATGAAAACTATATCAAAGTGTTGCAGCATCTGGAAGGTTGAAAACTTTTGCACTACAAAAAAATACACACATACAGACATAATTAAAAGTGATAAAAAGAAATCGTTAAAAATTCAAAAAGGGTGACAAGGAAGAATTCCTTCTTGTCTTCCTTCTTTGTTCCTTCCTTCCTAACTTCCTCCTTTTCTCCCTCTCCCCCTTCCCTCCCTCCTTCCCTCCCTCCCTTCCTTCCTTCCATTTAGAAATTATGACTTAGTTCTTCCTCCCAGCCTTGTGCTCCCAGAAATAAGATTCAGACTCAAGATATATTTACAAATACCTTGACCATATAGCTAGGCTTTTCTACAACCAGCTTGTAACTTATTTAAGCCACTTAAACTGTTCTGTCTTCCACATGGTTACCCCTCCTTCAGTCCCAGACTGTTTCTTCCTTCACATCTGCCTCAGCATCTCTTCCCCTGTCTCTCCCTGTGTCTCCTTATAATCTCTCACTATTTCCCAGAATCCTCTCTCTTCCTGTCAGTGGCCCACCTCCTATTTCCTGCCTCAGCTCATTGGCCATCAGCTTTTTTATTGACAGGGGATATTAACCAGAAGCTCGGAATACCCAAGACACAATTCACATATCAATTGATTTCCAAGAAGATGGAAGGAGAGACCCCTGGTCCTGGAAAGACGGGATGTAGGGGAATACCAGGACAGAGAAGGGAGAGGGGGTTGAATGGGGAACAGGGGAGGGAAGAGGGCTTATGGGACTTTCGGGGAGGGAGGAACCGGGAAAGGGGAAATCATTGGGAATGTAAATAAAAAAACATAGAAAATAAATTAAAAAAAAAAGAGATTCTCTCTACGCTTCCACCTTGCACCTGTCCTTCTAACCCAACCCTTAATTGCGTGTGAAATCACCTGCCTATTATGTACAAGGCATAATGTGTGCTTGGAAATCTAATGGGAGCATGAAAGAATTATAAGGAATAAGTCATAATCAATATCTCATGCTGCTCATTACAGAGGAGGACTCAGGCCAGTAAACTGACAATTGTAGAGCAGTTTGATAGGAGAAAGCACACAGTGTTATAGGGCTAACATGAGGACCACTAGCCAGATTTATTACAGAGTTCTGTCATTCAACATGCATCGAAGATATAATTCTTTGAGTGTGCTGTTAATGTGAAGTACACATCATGGTGACCTTCAGTCTAGAAGTTGTAGGGCAGGGGCATCCCTTTTTCTTCTGACATTATACATCCGATTTCACTGAAATATAGTACACAATTACTTCAAATGAGTGCCTATAAAAGTCCATAAAACTGGGTGACCTTTGAAGATATAGCAAAGGTAAAAGGTTACTGTCATCGCTCTCTACGAATCACCTCGTTATCAATACTTCAGGCTCTGACGTGAAGTATTGGAAACTTAAGGCGATAGCATTGCATAATGAGGCCGCTCTGTGGCAGGTCACACTCTCTCATAGACAGAACGCTACAGTGTTTCCAGATACACAAACTGATCAATTTTGGAGTTGCCTATCTTACTTTTACACCAAGGCTTCCTTCTACGTGCATAGGAGTGGCCGTCTTCACAATGTAGAATGCAGGGTCATTTTTCACTTAGACAAAACCAGGTCACAAGTGCATGATAGAGGTAGCAGGGCAAAAATTGCAAATTGTCTAAGAACACTTTGCTTATCTGGATAGAGTATTTCATTGTCTGCCATATTTACACCTTACTTAATGTCTTAATGTCTGCTGTTACAAGTAAGCATTCCTGAGCCTTCATAAATATAGTCCATATTCCTATTACTGCAGAATGCCCATTACTGTATTTGACTTATTAAAAGCGAAAAGCTATATATGTACTTCTGCCATCCTATGATGAACTAACTGCATGTTTGGTGTCGTTACAGTAGCGGCTTATGAGAAGTGGGATAATTATAATGCTGCTTTAAATTACAAGGAGTGTTCTCCTTGGGACCATAGACTGTTAATAAGGATTGCATTCATTAAGGATTTATCAGGTTTTCCTTTCTGCTGTGAGTTGACATTTAGATATCTGTAGATTCATTTACATAAGATGTCGAAATCAATTGATTCAGGGTATTCGAACAAGGCCTTTCACATCTTAGAGTCGTTATATGCATAACAGAAGACAGAACAGTTCTAAATCATAGTTAGCAAAGCATTCACAATTTTCACCTTTAGGTGAAACCTGAAGACAAGCATTCAGAAACAGCACCTTCAAAAGAGGAGCTCTATAAGTTAGTCCCACCAACAGTCTGTTAAAAAAAAATAGAGGCTAATTTTTTTCATCACAACAAGGCAATTTGAATTTTAGTTGGTTTCATTAAAAATTATTCAGGATGGATTTTCTTATGATGATCATGGGATCCTTCAAGTTGTCACTGAGAGATGTAAAATAATCCCATGTACAGTTAACTATCTTCCCCTCCAGAACACCCCTCCCACCACCACCATGGCTTTGATTTCTGAAGTCTCAATTACCTACAGTCAACCAAAGCCCAAAAATCCTAAATAGAAATTTCAAAAAATAAACAATTTATAAGTATTAAGCTGTATGCTGTTCTGTATAACACAATGAAAACACCATCATACTTTGTCCTACCAAGTATGTAAATAAATCCTTTGGCCAGTGTGTCCACTCCGTAGATGCCATCCATGGCTAGTGTGTCTACTCTGAATATGCTATCAGTCTGCCTACCTCTTTCTTAGCACTTTGACTACTGAGTTGTCACTATGCTCCTGTTCAAGCAACCCATGCTTCATGTAATAATGGTTCCAATGTACAAATGTTGTGATGCAAAGGGGACGCCCAATGGTAAAACATGGAAGAAGAGTTTAAATCTGTTGCCACACAGCAAAGCTCTAGGTTACAGAGGAAACCAAGCATATGTATATATAGGATTTGGTACTATATGTGGTTTTGAACTAACCAGAGCTACTTGGAATATACCTACAGATGCAAGTGGCTAATGTGCGTGACCCTTCTTTGGTTCCCTTGACCATTCAGATACAATGCAGTCTGGGAGAAAAGGACATCATAGTAAAAAAAAATATCAAAACCCCAAAACCAACAACAAAACAACAACAACAACAACAACAACAACAACAAAAAGAGCATCGTAGTAGAAACCAAAAAAATGCCTTCTCTCTTAGTCTTTCCCTTGTTTACCCATTAAGATTGTCCCATGTAAGATACATGTGCTGGGGTACATTACTTTTTCAGGTCCTCCAAATCCCATGTTCTATAAGCAGGGAATCTGCGAGAATATCAACCTAGAGACTTGAAAATGCAAAGGCCCAAACCTCTTGTTTGCTGAATCTCTTTATAGCGTAATGGTTTCTGGCACTGACTGGTTTTTATTTATATACTGGCAGAGTGGCTTTTTGCAGAGGGGTTAAGAAAAACTGTCTTACTAGAAATATGCAAAACTATAGTCTATTTAAAACAATTAAGTAATAAGTATGTGTTGTGCTATTGTGTTTGCATTTAGAATAAAATAGCTATTTAATCTGCGTAACAATTGGAAGCTAATGATGGTTAAATTACCTAATACTGCCTGATACCCATGCATATTAATCTGAAATTTAACTCCATTTATAGGAAGCTTGGTGTCTCTAGGCACTTGTATTAGATCTCTTCTAGAAAATGATTTAAAACATTCCGACATCAAATTCTTCTTGACTTTGGAGATAGAGTTTCAAAGTGCAAAAAAATTTCATATTAGATCATAAATCTTCTCCATGGAAACTTCTATTTCTTAGATTCTAGAGTTTGGTTTATACTTCCAAAAAACAATTATACTAATAAAAATGTCTAAGCAGAAGATAAGCAGAAGGAGCAAGTACGTTATATGCCAAAGCAGGATTCTTTTTTTTTTCCAGCAGAGAGGAATAGATACCTCTTTGGCATTCACCATTGTAAAACACAAGATTAATGCAGTTCTCAATAAGAAGGGTAAGTGCATAAAATAAAAGCACACAACCATTATCCATCTCAATGGATATGCCTCCAACCTGCAAATTCCAACAATCCATAAAAAATACATGATGTTATTAGGTGGTGGAAGCTCGCAATATATTGTCCATAACTTATTTATATAAACTTCCCTGAGAAGCAGCGTTTAGCTGCTGGCTCTGCAGACAGGAGATGGGGCTTGAGTGGTTGTTTACTAAATCTGGGGGTAATCTGCAGACAAGTGCCTCCCCAAAAGATAAGAAACTTGCACACTCTAATCTCTCTGTCATTAATTGCTGAATCAGTTCTTAATCTATCCCCCCCCTGCAAGTTTATGCTGATCGCAGCAAACAAAGGACTCTTGGTATTTGTTGGTCTAGCCTCTGAACTTGATTGTTCACCTCACTGGTGTATCTATTAAGTTACTGTAGTGTCCCTCATAGAATCACATATTTGAATACTTGACCCTAATTGGTGGAACGGTTTTGGAAGGATTAGGAGGTGTGGCTTTGTTGAAGGAGATGTGTCACTGGGACTGTGATTTGAGGTTTTCAAATTCCACTCATTCTCAGTTTTCTTTGCTGAGAGATGTGATCTCTCAGCTACTGCTCTATAGCAATGACTGTGTGCCTGCAGTCATGCCCCCTTCCATGATGGTCATGGATGCTAACCATCTGGAGCCATCAGTCCCAAATGAAATGCTTTCTTTTATAAGTTGGCTTGGCAACTAAGACAGTTAGTAAATGTCATCCAAACTGGAAAATGGTAGTTGTAGTTGATCAACGAGTGATTTGAAAGAGCTGTTGCTGTTTTGTACCTGATGTGGAATTAGGTAGCATGGGTGTGCTTGGGATGTAGCCTCTAGAAAGAATAGTAGCAGGTTATCTGGACAGGTCCATTGACATTGATAAGAAATAGGGAAACCAACTTCAGTCACTGGGTCTTGACTCTTGATGTTCAGTATTTCTGGGTTTCCAACAGAGAGAGCACGTGAATCCTGAAAGGCAAATTCATTGGTCAGTTGTGACATTAATTACCCATGGGTATACCTCAGGGACATTTTTTTTTGTATGATTAACTCTACAGTATTATTTATTGTATAAACTACTTTCACTTGTACAGAAAATGGAAGCATGCTGATTAAAAAACAATGAAGATTACAATTTAATAATTACTCCAGATTTTATTCAAGTAGTCAAAACAGAGAGTTTTAGGCCAAAAGAAAGTTTATAAAAATTACTAAATATTTGGGCAATGACCTGTTTCTCAGTGTTCATCTCTTGAATTGCTGTTACAAATAGAGATTTAAAGTATACCGTTAGGACGTAATAGGCTGTGTACAGTTAGGACATAATAGGCTGTGTACTATTAGGACATAATAGGCTGCTATTGAACTTTGAATGGGAAGTGTTTTCCAATGTATTTGATAGGAATAAGATACATTTTTTTCAGATTATCAATTTATAGGGGAGATAGATCATCTTCTTTCCTCTGGAATACCATGCAATTGATTTTGCAAAGGTCACCAATGAACTCCTTCAAGTGAATTTAATTTAAAATTTACTTTAGCTTGAAAGGTTATTAAGGTTCAGTGGTCTAAATCAGGAATTAACAATTAAAGTTCTCAACTCTAATTTTTTTTTCTGCCAAACAGTGACTTGAAAGAGTGTATGGATATCCAGTATGGGCAAGAGCAACAAACTTCTGCTTCTTTTTAGATCAAGTATATTTTCCTTATATTTGCTACAGAATATTTTTGGTCCTTTCTTAATCATCTGAATATACCTTGAAGATTTTAAAGTTATCACTTTATAATTTAGGCTCTAATCTTGTAAGCTACTTAGGGCACTTTCCTTGCCAAATTCAGTTGCATAAGGACAGTCAGTAATTTTGAATTTTAATTAATAGTATCATATTATTTTTTCCAATTTCACATATGTACAGCTGGCACACTGAATGCTCTCACCTACCACCTCATCACGGTTTCAATCCACCTTCCCCTCTCTCCATACATCTCTCTCACATTCATAATAAAATCTACTAGTTTTGTTTTGTGATTTACTGAAATTAACCAAAGCCATTTGTATGACCAACGGTTTGGAGTTATCTGTTGGAACCTGATGGGCTCAGAACAGAGTACGCAACTAACGGCAGCCATTCCATCAGTAGAGGACAGGCGATCTTATCCAACAATACAATACCCATCAGAATAATCTACTTGTGAATCCAGAGGGGCAGACTCTAGTCGGGGAAATTCTGACTTGATAGGTCAGGGCAAAGACCTTGAAAGTTGTATTTTGCAAAAGAAGGCAGGCAAAAGCAACACATACATATGTATCCCTATGTGTATATGTTTTCATACATGTCTAAAAGTATAGTATGGTTTTTACTAAAGTGTGCACACCGTGGGAATTTTAAAGCATCTAGGCATGAGCGCTTATTTCTCTGAAGGTTATACTGACTCTAACTAAAAGAACGGTTTGTTTAAGAGCTGATCCTCTTCTTCTCTACGCCTTACTTTTTTTTTTTTTTTTAATCTTCCAAGCGTGGATAAAGGGCTAACTCTTAAGGTTGTTGTGAGGATTAAACATGTTAATATATGCAAAGAGCTCAGAGATGGGTCTGGAAGGTACCAGGTATTATAAAGGAGGTTGAATGATTATCACTGTTATTATTTTGAACACAATCCAAGAGTCTTCCTGAGAGATATTTAAGAACTGCATTCAGACTCTCTGGTGTTTGCAGATCTTGAAGACTGCATGAGGAGCAGATAATTTTTTGAGACCTTCATATGAGGTACCATTTTACAACTTAAGTAGACAGGAGAGTGAATCCTCAATTGAGTACAGAAAAGTCCCCTAGAAAGTGGGAGAAGTTAAGAGTTCTGACTTTACTTGGTCACGGAGTACGTGACTTTGGGCAGGTCTTATAAATATTTTGGGATGAAGGTTCTCTACATCCAAAGTTAAGATGTAGAAAAAAACATTATTTCTAAGACTTCAATAGCTTCAATGATTTGGTACTGTGGATAATACACATAATACTGTTTCCCCAGTGTGCAAGCACTGTATGGGGGTTTGATGCCCTCCTCAGAATTAAGTCACACTGTCCAGAGCAGTCCGAAGAGAAGAGTGACTAGCAGGTCCACCACAGGTCTCCAGACTTTTATTTTGTAGTTGATCATCTAACATCTGTATTGAAAGCCTCTTTCGGAATCTGACCTTTGAACCTCAGAAACAATTTTAGATAGATTTCAACTTACTAGTGAGCATCTATGGTAGTTTGAATGAAAGTGACCTTCATAGACTCATAGGGAGTGGCATTGTTAGGAAATGTAGTCTTCTTGGAGTAGGTGTGGCCTTGTTGGAGTAGGTGTGGCCTTTACGTTTGGCCTTGTTGGAGGAAGTGTGTCACACAGGGTAGGCATTGAGATCTCATATATGCAAGCTAGGCTCAGGTTTCTCTTCCTGTTATGTGCCAATCCTAATATAGAACTCTCAACTACCTCTCCGTCTCCATGTCTGCCTGTGTGTCACCATACTTCCTGCCATGATGATAATGGACTTAACCTCTGAACTGAAAGCCAGCTCCAGTGAAAGATTTCCTTATAAGAGTTGCCATGGTCATAAGGTCTATTTACAGCAAGTTCATGAGTGAAAGGAGCAGAGCAAAGTGTCTTGTACCTGGTAAATACTAAGGGAACATATATGGGCAGCTTAGGTCTTCCAGGGGAGAGTTGGAATTAAACACAGTCATGGAGCTAAAAGGGCAATTGTGCTATTTCTTAGGTAGATCTTTTCTATGTTGATGAGTAGGTCAGAGTGCACCAGAGTAGCATGATTAGATGCACTTCCCTCATGCCTTGGATAACATTAGCCTCCATTGTATGTTTGGGGAAGAGTTAAAGATGCAGGAAGCCAGAAGGATGTACCCTTTGAATCTTCCTGTCCCACTCTCTACTTTCCAATGGGAGGCTTGCACTCACAGAGGTTCTGAGGAACATTTTGTGTCCAGGTGCTCAGAGACCTCCAAAATAGAATTAGCTTTTCCATGCTCGAGTATAGATTTTTAAAATGCCAAGTTCCATTTAATTATACAGGGAAACCAAGCCACGTTTCTTAATCAAAAATATGGTGTGTATGTGTATGTGTGTGTGTGGGGGGGAGTAGGGAATTATAAATAGTACTGAGTTTTAATATGAGATTCATGGAGAGATGCACCAGGCCAAGCAATCTCTGAACCTCTAGAGGGTAACAAGACAGTAAACTTGACATTGTACAGTATCTGACATACTGTGGTATTTGACATCCGGTGAATCATTATTTACATTTTATCCAAAAACATTTACCTGAGGAAAGGTCATGACGTTAAATTTGGAGACATTTACAGCAATTGCCAAATGTTTACTATCTACATGAATGTCATGCTTCTCAGTCAAAAGCAGGTTGATGTGCTAAATGTCAATTACTTCAGCTTGTTTGATGATAGCACAGATTGCCAAGCAACATAAAAAGAAGTTTGATAAATATTATATACACTGCTAACCATTAATCTTGGCTAGTGAAGGCTCAAGTTTTACATATAGAGGATTTATGGCAAGCAACAGCACAGGACATTAAAACTCAATTATTGGCATCCTGGATGGAGGCACTGTAATTAGCCCCTGGAAGCTCACCTCATCCCTTCTGCTGTGGCTGTCACCCTTGTGGAGCCATTGAAGGGATGGAATTATTTCAGAAAATAGCACTTTGATGATTCGTCGTGGGTTCCCCCCCCCCGGCCCCTTTTATAGAATTAGCAAGCAACGGAGGATTACCAGAGTTATCTTTGTTGGAAATTGAATTGTTCCATTTTTCCCACCAGTTATAAAGCATAATAACATTTTTTGCAGCATTCTCCAAGCTGTTAAGAGAACAGGATAGAAATACAAGGGGAATGCAATGTCACCAATGGAGGAGGAGAAGGAGGAGGAGGAAGAGGAGGAGGAGTGGAGAGGGGGAGGAAGGGAGCAGGAGGAATGCGATGCCACTAATTGAGGAGGTCATCCATGTCTGACATGGTTTATCAGCTTGGAAGCACACTGACAGCAAGTTTTTTCTTTTCCCTCTAATAGCAAAATGTGTGTGTGATGAAGGGTTCATTCATATCACTACGGGAATCTTTGCATCAAACACACAATATTCTAAAAAGCTTACACATAAAATATATAGAAATGTATATATACTATATATATGCATTTATATACATGTACATATATATAACATGTTATATAGTATATATATAACAATATTATATATATGTATTTAGTGTATGTACATGTGTGAACATATACATATATATGACATATGTATATATGTAGATAGATAGATGTGATTATACACATAACGACATTGGTCACCTTTTTCTGAGAACTTATATTTTACATAACCTCCCGTTACTGACTGCGTTTGGGGTCATTTGATAAGCATTTATTGAGCATTACATGATTCAAGACCTGGAACTAGCCTCTTGTGTAGGAGATTAATATAATGGGAAAGATCACAGGACAGTGCAAATGGGGCCATTTAAATACTTCAAGAAATGCAACAAAAACCAAACCCATTTCCCTGAGGGTTTAGAAGAAGATACTGTGAATAGTGGCAGGGAATCTGGAGAGGACCTTGAGAGGAGCCTTGGGAGGAGCCTTGGGAGGAGCCTGTGCAGACTGGAGAACTGACCATTCGAGAAGTGGTGAAGGGCAATCCTGTTTGAGAGCATAGCAGAGATTATGAATGTCTGTCTGCATTGGAGCAGGTGTAATAGTTTATCTTTATCTGTGTCTTAGGGTTTTATTGCTGTGACAGACACCGTGACATAGGCAACTCTTAAAAAGGAAAGCATTTAATTGGGGCTGGCTTACAGTTTTAGAGATTTAGTCCATTATCACCATGCTGGGATACACGGCATCTCGCAGGCAGACATGGTGCTGACAGAGCCTGGAGTTTTATATCTTCATCTGAAGTCATCCAGAAGGAGACTGTCTTCTGCAGGCAGCCAGAAGAAGGCATAAATTCCACACTGGACGGAGCTTGAGCATAGCAGACTTCAAAACCCACCTCCACAGTGAGACATTTCTGCCAACAAGGCCACACCTACTAATGGTGACACTCCTCATGGGCTACACATTCCCACATGAGGGTAGGGGAGCAGGAACAAACTTATTCAAACTACCACCATCTGAATTAGAAAATCTGTGAAGAGGCTTTGGAGGCCAGTGGAAATAGGCAGGCTTAAGAGGGCTCAAGATGACTCATAGTTTGACTTACCAGGAGAGAGTTTAACTTCTATTCTGAATTCAAATGTACCTGCTGGAATTCTTTGAGCGGGTCAGAGCTAGCATACAAAGGGTTAATCTGGCAGGAAGGTGACTATTTGGTAGGGTGTGATTGTGCACTGTCCCCCATGGCTTCAGGTGTTTGAACCCTTGCTATCCAGAGAGTGACGCAGGTTTGAGCCGTTGCCGAAGCGCGAGTTGATGAGTAATGGCCGGTAGAAATGGACTGCTGGAAGGTGGGACCAGGACCATCGTCTCTGGACCCAGCCTCTCTGATCCTTGGTTGTTGTCATGTGACAAGCACCTGGCACATGTTCCTGTTACCACAGACAGGGACCTCTGTCACACCTTCCCTGCCATGATGGGCTCTCAAGCTTGAAGCACTAGTTAAAATAAATCTTTCCTTCCTTACATTGCTTCTGTCTGGTGTTTGGTCATGACAATGAAAGGTAAACTACTACAGCCATACTGGAAGAAAAGGAAAATGGAGGAATATTTGGTGGTTGGAATCAGGGCAAGAAAGACAGTCATTTAATTAAGCTTTTATTTTTATTTTTTAATGTTTGGGATGAGACAAACCCAAGACTTTGCACCTACCAGGCAAATATCACGAAACTACAGTCCCAGTCTACGGGTTTCAATGTCCTTTCCTTTCTGGGAGACCTTGAACTTTCCTGCAATGAAAAAGCAGGAAGGGTCCTTTCCCACTTGATAGTCATCTGATGGGGTCCTTCATCATCCTCATGATGAAGGGCTTTTATTTTTATGGAAACAAGTATAAAGAATTAGCCAAGAGTTTTCTGTCCTTGAGCATGGGAAGATGCACAGGATAGTGCTTAGAGCAGGCTTTTACTTCCCAGAGACAAATGCAGTTTTATGCAGCTGATTGCAGTGCCCGCCAAACATGCTGAGTCATCCCCCAAAAGCGAACGACAGAAGTGATTCTTGAAATGTAGGTTTATTTTAGAATCGTAGGCCTATTGCTGTTGCTCTCAATGTTAGACACAATGAGCACTCTATCTATAGACGTACAATTTTAACTGATAATAATAGTATGTATTTATGGAGTTCAGTATGACAGTTCAATACATGTGTACAGGTAGAATAACTAGGCTGGGTTAATTGATATATCCATTACCTCAAAAATTTATTGGTTCTTTATGTTGGGAGCATTTAAATCCTTATAAATAGCCATTTTGAATTATATAATCAATGTTGTCAACAATAATTACCTTACTATGCTATAGAATATCCAAAGTTGTTCTTCTTGTCCCACTGGCTTCCTGTATTTTCTAATCGCCCTTTCTCTGTCTCCTCTCCCCAACACCTTTTTCAGTCACTTACACCAGTTGCTCACTCTATGTGTAATGAATGCTTTTGCTTCCTGACATCAGTTGGGTCTAAGGAGTCTTCAGTGACTTTACTAACTGTTCTCAATATTTGATTGGAAGTATATGTGGTAGGCAGACTTCTCATTTGACTTTCAGAACATTAAAAAAACTGTTGGAAGTCATATTTTTTCTCTACAGATGCATGAAAAAACAAAAAAGCACCCCAAATAATAATAATAATAATAATAATAATAATAATAATAATAATAATAAATGGACTTTTGCCCCTCAAATGAGAAAGTTTGACTTGCAAAGCGTTGAGTATCTTGAAAACTGAGGGGTCGTTTTGAACTCTTTCTGTGGGTCTCTTGGGAAGATTAGATTTGGATATCACTTGTGTGACTAAGGATTAAAGTGATTTTTAAAAAAATATCTCCTAACTTTGAGATCTTTACCCAGAAGAATACGACCGACAATAAAGAGATCCGTTAAAGACTTGAGCCTAAAGAAAGAGGC
Organism: Tokudaia tokunoshimensis; assembly: GCA_036184795.1. Classification (NCBI taxonomy): domain Eukaryota; kingdom Metazoa; phylum Chordata; class Mammalia; order Rodentia; family Muridae; genus Tokudaia; species Tokudaia tokunoshimensis. The sequence goes on from BTHU01000006.1 coordinate 77,369,322, forward strand.
TGAAATAACTCAATATGCTGTATATGTCTTAGCTAAGTGATGAATTGGAGAGATACAATAACTCTTGACTGCCATCCGAAGGGTAAGAGGAAGGGGAGGGATATATATTTTGCCAAGAGGAAACATAATGAGAAGTAATGCCATGGAATTTAGTCAAGGAAACTGTGGGCTGTGAATTAGAAACATTTTTTCAATTCAGAGCTTCAGAACCTAATGTGTTTTGGCATTCTCTCCCAAGGGCAGCTGGAGAAGGGCCTTTGAAGAGCTTTGCACAGCCTTGGTTGGAATGATTTAAGCAACATGCCCTTTAGAAAATAAAAAGGCTTTCTAGAGGACAGCAGGGGAAAGATTGAACAATATCTTTTCAAGACAAAACATTTTGATGGAGGGATTTTTTTCCCTAAGCTTTATCCTCTACAGAGCATGGTGTCTATAAGCAGGCTGCAAGCAGATCAAGCTTATTTGTGCTTGTCACACATAGGCAATGTAGTAAGAAAAGTCTACTGGGCATGTCCAAAATAGCTCTCCAAGCCTGCTTCCTGAGGAATCACTCTGGTCATGTCTTAGGATCATCTCCGGTCAGTGTTCTTTTGGGAAACTCTTTTGGGGGAGGTGTGGGCACTTCTGTATTGTTTCTGTCACCTTATCCTTTAAGTGGGTACTTTGAACTTTTGTCTGGTATCATCATGCCATCAGAGCTAAGAGTGGGCAGAGGAAACCTGGTTTTTCTCAACTTGTTTGGAATTATCTCTTTCTGAGTTCTTGTCTCATTGGCCTTTTCTTCTTTCTCTTATCCCGGGAACAGACTTGCTTTTCATACCTTGAGGAAGTTACATTTTATATACAGAAAATGTTTTTGCCCTGGGTTCCTGTGTTAAAATAAACTTCTGGTTTCTAGATGACAGTGGAGTTATTTTTCAAAGTTGAGGCAACCTTTGGAGGTGGTTCCTGGGTGGGGGAGAGTTAGTTGGGTTGTCTTGGAAGGTGGTATCTATGCCGAAGTCTCTTCCCCAGCCTCTGGTTCTGACTCTGGGAGGCAGCCATCTTCTCCTTACCACACAGCCCTCTGATATTCAGCTTTGCCCCAGGCCCAAGGTCATGGGAGCCAGAGCCCTCCTCCTGAAACGTTTGAAACCATGAATCAAAAATATTTCATAGAACCTTTTGTTCTAAACAGAAAGGCAGCAGCTAGAACTTTCTGAACAATACCAGGGGAAACCATGTCTTAGTCAGCCAGAGTACTGCTACTTCTAGTAAAGAACTCCAGCTGTGCTTAGATTCCCAGAGAGACTTTCTGGAGCTCAGATTGTTCATGTTTAATTTCAAGACTTCTTGCTTTTCTCACCTGAACCACAGGGGCAAAAAAAAAATGGCATATCAAATGTGTATGTATACATATGTATATATACTTCTTGGTAGTAAAGTTTCATGTAAATGTTAGCTCCTGTTGCTAAGAAAATAGACAAATCTTTCTTTGGCCTGTAGTAGGGCCAAATGGAACAGACTAATGCAGAAGCCCTGGGGTGTGGTAGCTGTTGCTCCGGGCTCCTGGCTGCAAAAAATCCCACTCCTCTCCTGTGACTCTCTCTCTCTCTCTCTCTCTCTCTCTCTCTCTCTCTCTCTCTCTCTCTCTCGTTCTTCAAAAGCATGTTGCTGCCAAATAACTGGAAGGTTCCATCATTTTTGAGTTAGGCTGAATGTCTGGAGATGTGCTTCTGAGACCCCAGGTTATAATAATAGGGGGGATAGTATTGGACACATCCTGTCCACAGTGTTTACATCCACATGTCCATGAGGGCATTGATGCCCGGCCGTGTCCACTTCTGTGTTACAGTGGTGGGGTTGAGTAGCTGTAATAGAGACCAGATGCATGGTAAAGTGTATGATACTGTATGCCAGCTCTTCTCCATAGGATAAGCTTAGTAGAAAAGGATTCTTCTGCCTAAGTCCTCATCCATCATGGGTGAATGGTCTCAGAAGGGGACAAAGAAATTCATGAAGTATAGAGTCAGCTATCTAATCAAAGGCCATTTATAAGTTACAGACTACATATTTTTATCTTTGCCAAGTCACCCAGGAGTGGCTATCCTGATAATCCCTTAGTATGTTGCCTTCATTTTCAAGTTTACCATCTAACTCCACAACTGACAATAAATAAGCTCTAAGTAAAAATTATCCATTCAAAATTTATCAGTTTATTTACCACAGAGTATCTTATGATTGATGTATGCACTGTGGGAGAATGAGGTCAATAGAAAGAATGAGTTATTATGTCTTTGAAGGATTTTTATAGCTACTAATTCAGAATCCATGGTCAAGTAGGAACAGTGGCCAAAAATCATGGTACTGACCACTTAAGTGATTATTATATGAAATGATCATAGTCTGTTTATGTACTTTTTGGCAGAAACTTACAAGGTGATCTTGAAATTCATATCAAAGATTAAGAATTTTAGAAAAGTCAAAACTATCTTGAAAAAAGAAGGGCAATGATAGAGGACACACATGTTCCAGTTTAAAAATTGACTGCAAAGTTGAAAGATCCATGGCAGGGTTAGGTACTAATAAAAAGGTACATGTATTGCAACAGGATTTCATACATCAGCTTATACATTTAAGTGACTCTGTAAAATGTGGTCAAAATCATTCAATGTAGAAAGAACTGTCTTTAATAAGTTGTGCTGAGAAAAGTGGACATCCATTTTAATGAAGTAAGCTAGGTTCTTTTTTTAAATATATAAATATAAACTCAATATAAATTGGTACTTAAATATAAGAGATAAAGCTCTTAGAAAAGACATAGGTTCAAATATATATGACCTAGGCTATACCATTTCCTAGTTAATACATCTTAAGCTCAAATATAAAGAAAAGTGCAATTAGATGTCACCCCAACTGGAAACTTATATAATTACAAATAATTAACAAGAAAATGGAAATATAATGCATAGAATGGGGGAACTATTGTACAACTGTGTATATAATATGGTGTTTGTATCTAGCACTTAGGACCATGGCAACTTAAAAAACAAACGAATTCAAATGCACAGAGCATTCAAATGTAGAGTTAAAGTTCTCTAACAAAAATAAATAGATGACTAGAAAGCACATATTTGGTGACCAACATTACTGTTCACTGAGAAAACTAAAATTATAATCCATTAAGATATTGCTCCAACCAGGATGGCTATAATTAAACACAGAGAGAGGAGGGAGGAGAACAGAGAATCCCAACCATGGACAGGTCTCTTATTATCCCAAGCTACTTGTGAAGCTGAGGCAGGAGGATTGCAAATTCAAGGCTTGCCTGAGCTGCCGAGTGAGTTCGAGGCCATCCTGGATGGTTTAGTGAGACATTTTCTCAAAATAAAATGGATGAAGAATTGGGGGAGGAGCTCAGGGACGGAATGCTTGCCAAGTGTTCACAAGCTTCCATCTTCAATACTGACCTCCAAAGAAGCAAATGAAGACAACAGAAAATCAAGTGTTGGTGAGGATATATATTCTTAGGCATTGCTAGTTTAGTGCCTGAGCCACTTTAGAACATATTTGGGAGCCCCTCAAAATGTTAAGGAGGCTGTATCTACCATCCATCCACATACTGCTAAATATGATATGTATTCAAGAGAAATGAGAACCTGCATCCACACATAAACGATTGCAGAAGCATTATTAATAAAAGCCAGAAAGTGGACCTAACCCAAATACCTGCGAGTTGATGAATGGTCAGATGAAATATGGTGTATCGCCGGGCGGTGGTGGCACACGCCTTTAATCCCAGCACTTGGGAGGCAGAGGCAGGAGGATTTCTGAGTTCAAGGCCAGCCTGGTCTACAAAGTGAGTTCCAGGACAGCCAGGGCTACACAGAGAAACCCTGTCTCAAAAAACAAACAAACAAAAAAAAAACAAAAAAAATATGGTGTATCTGTACATGAAATCCAGGCATGTCCTGCAATATGAGTGGCCTCAAGATCATTTTACTGAGGGAATACACTGTCACACCTGACACATGTCCTGGTCCATACTCCTCACTTGTGCATCCTCCATGTGGTCCATGCAGGTACCTGCCTATGTCCCTGCTCCCTACTGCCAGTTCCTTCAAGTGTAGCTAGATGGAGCCTGGGCTCCCAGGTCTTCACACCACTGAGGCCTATGCATGCTCTTCTCAGTAATCACTTTGCAGTTGCTTAGTGACCTGGAATTTTGCCTGTTGGCTTCCAGTTGCTAATTAAAATGTCCTCAAAATTGCTTGAAATAAGCCTATTAGACCCAGTGAAATTATTGGCCTAAGGGCCCCTCCTCCTCTCTAGCCATATGACTGCTGTCTTTGACCTCCAGGCATGCTCTTTATCTTCGAACCTATAAGTAATACTGTCTCAGTTTCTATCTCATGTTTCTTCTAATCATTAAAGGGGTGTTTCCCATCTTAAGGATTCTATTATAATGTAGACTCTTACCAAAATCAAGCTCTTATAAAATGAAATCGCAGTAGGTACTAAATGAATATTTACCTAGTTTTCAAAGAATTGTTAGTTATCAGCAGAAAAAAATTATGCATAAAAAGAAATCTTCTGAAAACAGGCATTGCGGTGAGCTTCGTAGGACATGTACAGTTCCCTTTTCCTGGGATCATTTTCAAGGACAAAGTTGTTTTTTTTTTAATCTGTTTGAGGTGAACTTGCTGTTGTCCTTCTTGCAAATAGGAGGAAAGACTACATGACATTTAGCCTTCAAGTTCCACTTCAAGTTTGCCCTTTACTGATCGCTGGGTGCAATTTTAAAAATAAACGCCAACTCAGTAAGAAAATAACTTTTGTTTTTCTGAAAATTTCCAGGTCTCCCTTTATTAGCATCTATAGGTTGTATCTCTGGGACAGCATTATTTAATTTTTTTAAGACCTTGTTTTTATCCATTACGACTGTGTGTGCCACAGTGTGCATATGGAGGCCAGAGGGGAACTACATAATGTTTGCCCTCTCCTACCTCTGAGTGGGTTCCCAGGATCCAGTTCAGGTTGTCAGATCTGCCTTTTCCCATTGAGTCATCTTGCCAGCCCCCAGACAAGTTTTTAGAGGGTTTCGGCACATTTTTTTCCCTCTCCTGGTTTTGCTGTTGTTGCTGATGATAACCAGGCTGTAAAAATGATAAACGCAGACAATCTTTTGCTCTTGAGACAGGGATATTTGGGATGGTGCAATTTGTAATCTGTAACTAGGCACTGTGCAGTCACACTAAGTGAGAAAGTTCATAAGCTGTGTGGAGAGCTAGTCTCTGATAATGACCTTGGCATGAATATTGTCTTTTAGAGTATTAACTCAGAGTTGGCATGTAGTACGGTCATTCTACACCTCTCACTGTGCCTCACATGGTCCCTTCCCCTCTGTTTGTGTTTCTCTATTCACATTCTTAAGACTTTGTTCAAATTCTCTCTGTGAGTTATCGAAAGGTCATTTATATTATTATATTATCAGTTTCCCAAAGCCTGATTACAATACTTAAGTCTGAAGTTTAGACTTGTCAAGGGGTTTTATTCTCAAAGAGAAGTTAACTTCAATCACTCTAAGTAACAAGAAAGATCCTTTCAAAGGGATTAGGTCATTTGCTGGGCAAGATGCAAATATTAACCTCTCCGCTCCACTAACCCACAGTGGCCTCCCGTTCAGTGGCTGAAAATTAATCCAAAGGAGGTCCTCTCATCTTGTGATAGCCTTGACATTGTGGTCATAGTATAAGAGTTAAGTAAATTCACAAGAGAATATTTATTTAAACTCTGTGGCAATGAGGATCCTATTATCTTTTGTCATTGAATAATTGAAAAGGTATCAGATAGCAAAGTTTCAATTATTCATCAAGTTACTTTGTTTACTCGGCTAATTGTCTGTAGGCAAATAACTTATACCTGGATTAAAAACTGGCAACATCCGCATAGCTTGATTATTGGTCCATCTCTGTTGAAACCCTCGAAATAAAAAAGTCATAAAATTACCCACCTGTGCATATAGAGGGAATAGAGGATATGTGTTAAGTTTTTTCTTCTATAACAAATAGCCTTGCAGTTGACTTTTAGAACAAGGCCAATATTTAGACTCTTGTAGCTCTGTGGGTCACAAGTCCAGGGAGACTTGAAGACAAACTGAATACTCTAGAGTTTCCTGGGCTGACCCTTTCTGGAGACCCTAGAGATGACTTTTCCTCCCTAGGTCACACATATTATTCTGTGTAGCTGTAGGAGTTGGGTCTCCCTTTCCTTGCTGGCTGTCACCTGGGAGCCAGTCTTTGCTCTTATAGTACTACATGGGGACCTCCAGCAAAGGTGGATTTTATCCTTCTCGTGCTACCACGGGGGAGTTGCCGCCTTCTCCTATTACAAATCTCTCTGCCCTGTCTTCTGATACCTCTCTATCTCATTTTAAGGGTTCCTTATTTTAGATGAGTTTCACCCAGATGATAGAGGATAAGCATCCCGTTTTAAGGTTTTCTAACCTTAGTTAAATCTACAAGGTCTTTTTTTTTTAAATTTTGTCACCATGTTTTCATCATATTTCAGATATCGAGCATAAAAACATGGCCATTTCATGGGACTATTATTCTGCTTATAACAATATTAAATAATGAGGCAGAGATTGTTTCGTTTCTTTTTGTTTCACTTTTAAAGAATACAAGGATAGTGTGCAATTTGATAAGCCTTTAATTCTTCAGAACTCTGTGCTTTTTAAATGTTCCTTTAGAGAACCTTCTGATCCTCCCTTCTTTTCTAGAATTGTGTGTATGTTACAGATATTTTGATTATTTCAGGGTTTCTAAAATAAAGATGCAGAACAATTTATGCAGAGATACTAACTTCTACACACTGTTCTTCCCTCCTTCCTTCACTCCCTCCACCCTCCCTCTCCTTCCTTTTTCTTTTTTAGTTCTTCATTTGTTCAGGCCTGGAGTATATACTCATCGTAAGTCTCTCAGTTACTTCCTCTTTTAAGACCTGTGGCTATTAGTGTAGACAGCATGACCGTGAAGTCAAAAGACTGTGTTCTGAAATCCGACCTCTCTCATATTCTTTTGACATTTCTCCTGTACCTTACATGGGAAGCCCCTGGGAACCCATACTAAGTGTTTGGTTATGTGAACGAGGGCTGAGTCTCTTTACAATCTCCGTTTTGTGTCATTCAGTCCTCTGCTGACATCTTCAATCCTTTCTTACTACATGGGAAGATATTTACCTGAAAATGTCATCTCAGTGTAAATGTTACAGCTGTCAAGGAATTATGAGGGGCCTGAGATTTTATTCTGTTTGCAAGAGAATGAGAATGTGTGTTAGAATTTCCTGGATGCCTTGTGAAAGATACAAGACTCCTGGATCAAAGACAAAGGACATTATGACTCATAGTCCACCAGAAAGCATATACTCCACGTTTACAATGTTCCTTAATTATCCTGAGAATCAGGAATGTGGCATGCACCAATATCACATGCCATATGCCGTAGGGTTATAGTTTGAATCGGAAATGTTCTATACTGGCTTGTTTTGTGTGTGTTGCCAAGCTGATGACATTGTTCTAGGAGACTGTGAAGTGGACCTTTGAAGGTGTTACATGACCTCTGATTCTGTGATCTTTGATTTCTGATCTTCCATAATGTGAATAAACTCTTCCATGTGCTACAGCCACCTTTGCATGATCAACTACACCACACCTTTCCCGCTGTGGTGGACTGAAACTCTCTGAAAACATGAGTCAAAATAGAGGGGAGGAGATACAGAGACAAAGTGTGGAGCAGAGACTGAAGGAAAGGCCGTCCCGAGACTGCCCTACCAGGGGATCCATCCCATGTACAATTATCAAATCCAGACACTATTCTGGATGCCAACAAGTGCTTGCTGACAGGAGTCTGATAGAGCTGTCTCCTGAAAGGCTCTGCCAGTACCTGACAAATACAGAAGTGGATGCTCACAGCCAACCATTGGACTGAGCATAGAGTCCCCAATGGAGAAGCTAGAGAAAGGACCCAAGGAGCTGAAGGGATTTGCAGCTCCATAGGAGGAACAACAATATGAACCAACCAGACCCTCCAGAGCTCCAAGGGACTAAACCACCAACCAAAGAGTACACATGGAGGGACCCGTGGCTCCAGTCGCATATGTAACAGAGAATGGCCTTGTCAGCCATCAATATGAGGAGAGGCCCTTGGTCCTATGAAGGCTTGATGCTCCAGTATAGGGAAATGCCAGGGCTGGGAGGCAGGAGTGGGTGGGTTGGTTAGCAGGGGGAGGGAAGATTGGATGGGGGTTTGCAGAGGGGAACCGAGGAAAGGGGATAACACTTGCAATGTAAATAAAGACAATATCTAATTTAAAAATGCATGTTTCCTCCTTTAACTTTTTCTTGTTGGATAATAGTGGTCACAATGATACCAAATTAATTAATACAAGTGGGTCAAGGTATCCTTGACAGTTTGAGATTCATTCTATGTTAATTATATTTGCATGTATATGGGTAGGTGCATATGTATATAAGTTTCTTCGGAGGCCAAAGACATCCAACCTCCACAGAGCTGAGTTGTGGGTGTTTGTGAGCTGTCTGATTTGAGTCCTGGAAACTGAACTCAGGTTCTCAACAGTAGTATGTGCTCTTAACATCTGAGACATCTCTCCAGCCCAACCTCGAGGGTTTAAAGTGTCCAGGAACCATCCTTTCAAGTGAGGCTACTAGCAAACCAGCCCTACCTTCACCCCCACTCCCACCAAAAAAGTCAGTATCTTTGTATTTTGGACTACAAGGAAATAAGTCCTGCTATGGAGAAGAAAATACTGTGTTTTCTAAGACTGTCACCTCCCAAAACATCCTTCAAATGCATACCAAGAGAGGTTGGTTCTACTTTCAGTGTTAAGACATACAGAAATGTCAGGGAGCCATAGAAAATTATCTCCCACTTTTTGTTTTAAAAAATGAGCCTTTATTGCTGAGGTCACCTGCTTTGATTCCCAGGAATCTTCCTCATCCTGGCTCTCTGGAACTTCTTAGAGAATCTCCCTATCCCGCCTCCTGGCACCTACATTCTTCTGGTCCTCTGGGACTCTCTCCCATCTCTTCCCATGCTTGATCCTGCCTGCCCATTCCCCTAGCCCACACAGGTCCCTTCCTCCCTCTGCCTCCCATGACTAATTGTTCCCCCTTCTCAGTGGGATTCAAGTATTCTCACTTGGGCCTTCCTTCTTGTTTAAGTTCTTGAGGTCTGTGGATTGTGTCATGGGTATTCTGTACTTATTTGGCTACTTTCCACTTCTCAGTAAGTAAGTACATACCATGCATGTCCTTTTGGGTCTGGGTTACCTCATTCAGGATGATATTTTCTTCTTCCATCCATTTGCCTGCAAAATTCATGATGTCCTTGTTTTTAATAGCTGAATAGCATTACATTGTATAAATATACCACATTTTCTGTATCCATTCTTCATTTGAAGGACATCTAGGTTGTTTACAATTTCTAGATTTTACAAGTAAAGCTGCTATGAACATAATGGAACTTGTGTCCTCGTGGTATGGTGGGACATCTTTTGAGTATATGCCCAGGAGTTGCATTGCTGGGTTTTCAGATAGAATTATTTCCAATTTTCTGAGAAAGTGCCAGATTGACTTCCAGAGTGGTTATACAAGTTTGCAATCCCACCAGTAATGGAAGAGTGTTACTCTTTCTCCATATTCTCACCTGCATGTGTGTCACTTGAGGGTTTTTGGTTTTTTTTTTAAATCTTAGCCATTCTGTTGGGTATAATGTAGAATCTCAGGGTTGTTTTGATTTGCATTTTCTTGATGACTAAGGATGTGGTCAATTTCTTTAAGTGCTTCTCAGCCATTTGAGATTCCTCTGTTGAGAATTCTCTGCTTAGTTCTGAACACCATTTTTTTTTAAATTTGATTATTTGATATATTTTGGAGTCTAACTTCTTGAGTTCTTTATATATTTTGTATATTAGCCTTCTGCTCAATGAAGGGTTAGTGAAGATCTTTTCCCAATCTATAGGGTGTTGTTTCTGTCCTATTGACAGTGTCCTTTGCCTTACAGAAGGCTTTGGTTTCATGAGGTCCCACTTATTAATTCTTGACCCTTGTGTTTGAGCCATGGGTTTTCTGCCTTAGCAGAAATGCCTAGCAGTTTGGATATGGAGTCTGAAAAGACCACCTCCAGTAGCCAGACAGGACCCCTGGTGGAGGGATGGAGACACCAAGCCACCTACAAAACTTTTGACCCAAAATTCAACCTGTCTAAAAGAAATGCGGGGACAAAGATAGAGCAGAGACTGGGTAGGCACCAATCCCTAACACTATTTATTAATGATGCTATCTATGTTGTGCTTACAGACAGGAGTCTAGCTGCTCTTGAGAGGCTCTACCCAGCAGCTGACTGAGATAGATGCAGATAGCCACAAACATTGGACAGAGGTCGGCAACCTCTGTGGAAGAGTTAGGGGAAGGATTGAAGGCCCTCAAGGAGATGGCAACCCCATAGGAAGACCAACAGTGTCAAGTAACCTGGACCACTGGGAGCTCCCAGAGACTGAACCACCAACCCAAGAGCATACATAGGCTGGTCCGAGGCCCTGTCACATATGTAGCAGAGGGCTACCTTGTCTGACTTCAGTGGGAAAGGACACACCTAATACTGCAAAGACTTGATGCCCCAGGGTGGGATGGGAGCTGCCCTCTCAGAGTTGAAGGGAGGGCGATGTGGAGAGAAACTCTGCAAGGGAGGACCAGGAGCGGGGGCAACATTTAGGATGTATATAAATAAATAAACAAATAAATTTTGAAAATGGGCTTTTTCTATATTAACTTCTATCCTCCCATCGTCCTTAGTGGCTCAGCTAACATTGTGGAAGAGAGGGCAAAAATAACTTCAGAACCAGAAGGAGGGATGCTGTAAAATGCTGTCTCCAGGATTGTGACGTGACTCCCTCACAATGGACGCACTGCAGCTGTGGCTCCCTGCACAGGATCAAGGCGACAAGGTGAGTCCACCTTGGGCAGGTAGCAGCAAGGAGGAAACTGTGAAAAGACATGAAGGGAAGAGGGGCCTTGCAGGGCTGTGTGCGTGCATCTCTGCTGGGATGCACCGTCAGCATGTTGGAGTGCCACTGGCTGGCTGCTCAGGGAAGGCAGAATACCGTCAAAGACAGGGTCGCGGGATGAGAAACCATGAGGTCTGGGATAGATGTTGTGGTTCTCAATCTCCTGTGTACCCAGGTGCTGCTGGGGACCGGGGGGTAGGGGGAATTGAGAACGGTGGTCCATAAGTCTGTGCTCTCCTTCATGCCTGGCAGGAAGGGGAAGGCTGAGCCTGGGACAGGGCAGAATCCCGTTTGGTTCCGAGTGAGAAGGCACTACCCACCCCCCACCCCCACCCCCCCGCCATTCCATTCCCTCTTGTCTGAACTGTTTTATTTACGATGGATGTGAATGTATATGTCTTACTTAAGGTGAACCAGGGATTAAATATCTTTTCTAGGAAGGGATGCCCAGGAAGGGAAACTCATTGGCTGAACACTCACTCAGGACCTATACCTCATTGGCATGGAGAACTCCAGGTTTTTCTGTTAAGTGACAGGTTGTCATGGTCTTCTCGGTGGGGTGTCATGGTTACATGTTCCAGGACAGGTAAAGCCTGGCTGGGAGCTGATTCCAATGCCTGCCTTTCTCAATTATGAGATCTATCAGTGTTTTTGAACTTGCTTCAACCTTTACCAGCTCTGTCTGGTGGCATGGTCCACTTGTCCCACAGGGACTGTGTTGGGTGGGTATCTGGGGATCTGGAAGGAGAATTGAAGGCATATGTAGTAAGATACATTGTTTATTGTTTAAGTTTTTATATCTTCTATATCATTGTAGGGATAAATTGCCTTGCGTGTGTGTCTGTTCGCCATGTGTGCTCCTGGTCCCTGTGGAGGTCAGAAGAAGGTATCAGATCCCCTGGAACAGGAGTTATAGGTTACAGGCAGTGAGTCCTATGTGGGAGCTGGGAATCAAACCCAGCTTCTCGGCAAGAGCAGCCTGCGCTCTTAACCGCTGAGCCATTTCTCCAGCCCTGAGGATATATCATTTCTACATGTGGAATTGTCAAATAAGAGATTAAGTGGGGATGCCTGTCTGATGTAAACTGTATTAGCTTTCCTAGGTTTACAGAACACATTTTAACTATTTTAGATAAGAAAAAGTATATGCATATTTGTATAATTATTTATGGAAAACAAATTACATATATATGCAACTGAAGGAATGTAAGACCCCCCCCCCCGGAATGTGTCCTTGCAGGAGGGTCTGTTTTCCACTCCGCTCACTTCCTGTTTTTCATGGACACTTCCTGTCCTACTCTGTGCCTCAAAACTTTCCAAGAAACTAATAGAAAACAAGCAACAAAATAATCACTTTCAATATGTACGAAGCAGAACAAATGAAAGGAGATTCCCATTACATGACTGAGACAGGCTTTGAGAGCTCTGCTAGCATTTAAGAAAAGGATTCTGAGAGAAAATAGATTATACTTCAAGCCATGTAATCCAGGGTTGGTTTTTCAAATATAACTGCTGGTTACTGCTCTGTGATAAAACATTTCATTGACTAATAATTTGGGGATATTGTATTTAACATGTACCTCTCTCTGATGAGAATCTCTCTGTAGATCTGCACATTAAAGACTCTGAGGTGTCCTGACAGGTGAAGCAGTTTTGTTTGGTTAAATTTAATGCCATCCTAATTGATTTGATAATGAAATTCTCTCTCTTTCTGTGTGTGTGTGTGTGTGTGTGTGTGTGTGTGTGTGTGTGCCTATGTATCTTTATGTCCTATATTTAAATCTCGTGTGGAATATTCATAGTGAAGAGGACACTTCGGACTGATTGATATCAGGACTTACCGGATCCTTTTCTTATCCAGCACAAGTCTTTACAGCCTTGGACTAGACCTTTCACTTTGATTCATTCTGAACATCACACATTTAATATTACCTTTTTACTAGGCTTGATTACCTGAAAATGTCGTTAACTTGTTCCCAGCATCCTTCTAGTCCCCTGGTCTATTTATAGGTCATTCCCTGAAGTTTAATTTTTATATTGATGAAGAAATGTGCTCAGATAGAATTATAATGCGTTTGAAAGCAAGGCTGAGAAAAGTCTATTCCAATCAATGGATTTGTTTTTCAAATTTTGACAAAACGGTTTAGAAGTACAACTTCAAAAGGGTGAATATCATATTATCCCAATGTTGTTTTCATTGTAACTTATGGAAAATGAATGACACTGATTAAAAAAATTAGAATGCTATAAATGAAATCATAATTCAGATAAAGTAATAAACCCTGCCATTTCCATATGCATATCAAACTACTAGTTCACAATGGAGTTGCAGTTATGTGTACTCTTTGCATTCTAAAATATAACAATTGATTAGAACATTACCAGTTACTGCATAGGTATGCATAGTGGGGCATGCCTGCAATCTCAGCACCAGGGGAGCTAATCCTGGAAGATCGGGAGTTCTAGGTTATCCTCAGCTCTAGAGAGAGCTTGCCAAGTGGCAAAACTTAGGATATGATGCATGGGGTTAGGAAGCAAGACATTTCTTTTTAATGTTCATGCTTTAATAAATAATGATGGCGTTTCATTTAATTATACTTATTTGACTTTTGTTTTTAAAAAAATATATTTCAGGGGATTGAGAGATGGCTCAGCAGTCAAGAGCACTTACTGTTTTTGCGGAAGAACCAAGTTTGGTTTCCAGCAAGCACATATGTGATTCACAGCAGTTTGTAACTCCAGCTACAAGGGGGGAGGGGCGTGGGACAAGGGGGGACTCTGATGCTTCCTTCTGGCCTCTGCAGGCACCTGTGCTCACAGTCTACCCTCCCCCCCCCACAGATGTATACCATATGCATGTAGGTTTTTTAAATGTAATCTTTAAATAAATAGGAGGGACCCTAAATGAAATGCCCTACAGAGGGGAGAGGGAACTTGTAGAGCCTACCTACAGCAGAAAGACAGGGCATTAAGGGAGGGATGGGCTTGCCATCCCTCAGTCAAAACTCTGACCCATAATTGTTCCTGTCTGAAAGAACTGCAGGGATGGAAATGGAGAGGAGCCTGAGGAAAAGAAGGTCCAGTGACAGGCCCAAAGTGGGGTCCAGCTCAAGGGGAGGCCCCAAGTCTTGACACTATTACTGAGGCTATGGAGCACTCACAAAAAGGGACCTAGCATGTCTGCACTCCAGAAGACCCAACAAGCAGCTGAAAGAGTCAGATGCAAATATTTGCACCCAAACAATGGACAGAAGCTGCTGATCCCTGTGGTTGAATTAAGGAAAGGCTGTAAGAAGCTGTGGAAGAGGGTGACCCTATAGGAGGACCAGCAGTCTCAATTTACCTGGACCCTGAGATCTCTCAGACACTGGATCACCAACTAGGCAGCATACACCAGCTGATATGAGGCCCCCAACACATATACAGCAGAGGACTGCAGGATCTGGGTTCAGTCAGAGAAGATGCATCTAACCCTCAAGAGACTGGAGGTCCCAGGGAGTTTAGAGGTCTGGTGGGATAGGGGATGGGGACATCCTCGAGGAGAGATAAGGGTGGGGTGGGGAGGTGGGGAAGTATGGGATGTGGAACAGCTGGAGGGTGGACTGGGAGGGGCATAAAATCTGGAGTGTAAAGGAAGAAAGAAAAAAAAGAAATACATTTAAAATGTAATTTTAAAATAACTAAATAAATAACAAATGTCATCGAGGCTTATTATATATACATGAGGCATATAATATCACTAGGAATAGATATTTCAGGGGGTCTCATATCCATGTAATGTGTGGATAATGACTTTTCTAGATACAGCAAAATGAGGTCATTTGAGTCTTCAATTTGGCTGGTGTTTGACAAATTTTTTAATGTTGTGCAAGCACTATCACAAACTAAACACAAAATGCTTTTTATTAATCCCAAAGGCTTTCCCATAGTTCTTTGGGTGTGAAAGGCTGTCCCTTTTCCTTGGGCTCTTGTAACTGTTGATATATTTGTTGTATATTGTCTTTATTGCCTCTGTGGGTGTAGTACTGTGCGTCTATTTCCTTTCATATGATAGTCACCAAAATCCCCTTACACTCTGGGGTCATTTTGTGTCTAAGTCACATCATTTCTGATGTCAAGACACAGGACTTGGCATTCTCACTGTTATGATAAAAATCCAGGAGAAACAAGGAGGGACAATTTGTTTTGGCTCATGGTTTGAGTGGGACACATCATGCTGAGGATGAGGATGGTAAGGAGGGAGGGAGCACATTGTGGCTGGGGCCACATGAGCATTGGGGAGCGAGTGACTTTACATTAGCAGCCAGGAAGTAGATGGACTTGGTCTAAACTATGCTGGGCTGTTTTCTTTGTAACTGTCATTTTTGTTTTCTAGAAAAATCTCTGCCTCGCTTGAGGTCCCAAAAGTTTTCTCTTGTGAGTTCCTCAAAAAAAAAAAACAAAAACAAAAACAAAAACAAAACAAACAAACAAACAAAACAAAAAAAATGTAGATGTATGCTTTATTTTTGAATTAATTTGTGTGTACATCCAGAGGTTTTATTAAAAGTTTTCCGCTTTTGCCTATGGATCTCTAGTTATTCTAACACCATTTACTGGTGTCTGTGTGGCAAGCCAGCAGATTACATGCGGGTTCTACCTTTGTACTCAGTTTATTCCCTGGCTCTAGATGTCTACAATCACAATTCATTTAATGATTACTATAGTTTTCGAAAAGGTTTTTAAAATAGAGATTGTTTATTTTAATGCTAGAGATTGAACTGGGGGCCTAATGTCAGCCAGGCAGGTATGTAGTCTGCCAGGGAGCAACATCTCTGTCCTGAAATTAATTAGTAAGTTCTTTATTAGTTTTTAATTCTTTCTAAAAATACATTCGAATGGCCTGGCTTTTTTAATAGAGTCTTCTATAGAGTCAATTTGTCATTCTTACCCAAAAGCCTACTGAGATCTTAATGTTTTGTTTTGTGTTTTCAGTCAAAGAAGATAATTTTATTAGAGTATAAAAAGAAAAATCCCAGGCCAGGAAAGCTGTAAATCTCAGCAGCTGTCCTCTGGAGGAAGAGGAGGAAGAGGAAGAGGAGGAAGAGGAGGAAAAGGAGGAGGAGGAAGAGGAGGAGGAGGAGGAGAAGGAAAAGGAGGTGAGGGAAGGAAAGGGGAGGAGGGGAAGGGGGAGGGGGAAGAAGAGGGGAGGAAGGGGAGGGGAAGGGGAGGAGGAGGGAGAAGAGAGGGAGGAATGAAGGGAAGGAGGGAGAGAAAGGAAGGGAGAGGAAGAGAGAAAGTGAAAGGGGGGAAGGAGGGAGGGAGTGGGGAAAGAGAATGGGAACTATGGGGTCTTAAGTAAAGCTGGCATGGAGGTGAGCCACATGGCAGACAGGCACAGGGTAGGAAGAGAAGCTTTGTAGAAAGAATAAGGAAGCCCAAGGCACCAGAGGAAGCACGCTTAGGCTCCAGCCATTATCAGAGAGAAATAGACAGAAGGCAAAAGAAATAGTCACATCAGTCAGGACTGAAAAAGGTGAACAGATCCAGCTCAACCTCATGGAGTGTCTTAATTAAGGTTTCCATTGCTGGGATGAAACACCATGCCCAAAGCAACTTTGTGTGTGTGTGTTGGGGGGAGGGGGCTACTTGCCTTACACTTCTACAGCATTGATCATTATCAGAGAAAGCAAGGACAGGAACTCAAGCGGGACTGGAACCTGCAAGCAGGAGCTGATGCAGAGGCCATGGAGGGATGTTTCTTACTAGCTTGCTCCCCTTGGCTTGCTCAGCCTGCTTTCTTATAGAACCCAGGACCACCAGCCCAGGGATGGCTCCACCCACACGGGCTATGCTTTTCGCCACTGATCATCAATTAAGAAAATGACCTATAGGCTGGCCTGCAGCTGGACATATGGAGGCAGAATTTTAATTAAGGCTCCCTCCTCCCAGATGACTCTAGCTGTGTCAAGTAGACATAAAACTATCCAGTACATACAGGCTCTGTTACGATTCTTATTTGAGTGTGTTGGATTCAGAGATTAATTTAGGGAGAAATTGTACCTGAACAGCTTCTTTCCCTGGGCAGAAACTTTCTAAATAAGCTAATATGGCTGGGATTAGACCCCATGATTCATCTTCCCAGCCACGAGGTTACATATCTATTATTTTGAATGTATCTTTACATTGTCTCCATTGAGTCAAGTTTTTGCATCATATTCTTGAATATCTGTTAATAAGTATGTACATTATAAGCACCACAGTGCATCGGCTTTATGAGCACATGACGTCATTCACAATACCACATGACAGTTCCCATCCAGAACACTACTGTGTCAGATATAAACTCACTCCAGCTTCCTTTAATTAATCTTATTTCTCTATCTTTTGGCATTTTTAAAACATACAACCCAGGCTTTGCCAAGAATGTAGGTTATTTTTCAAAAACAGACAGCAAGGCCCCATTGCTGAAGACAACACCTAAATAACATATAGAGAAGGTGGAGATGTTGAACCAGTACCTACATAGAGCCTTCACTGCTATGTTCCAGTATCTTTGGTACAGGAATGCACTCTACACACACTCAAAGAAGAAATGTAAATGCCAAGCCAGCTACAAACCCTTTATCTGTCGATAGCCTACTGCCTGCAAGATATGTTAGGTTAATGGTGGTACAAAGCTTGTGGGAGTAACCATCCAATGTCTGATAAAAACAGTTGAATTAAGGCTCATTGGCACGAGGTAGAACTCATAGTTGACATGGTTTGGGTAGCTGAAACCCTGAAACTGGATAGCCTATGGAGCTAGGGTAAAACCAAACAATACTGGTCTGAAAATAGGAAAAAAAAGTAGTGACAGAGTGACTCCTAATGACATTCTGCTATCAGTGCCTTTTCATTCATCATCAGAGAAGATTCCTCCTGTAGCATGTGAGAACAAATGCAGAGACCTACAGTCCTACTGCCAGACATTATGCAGGGTGGGGGAGGGACACACAGACACAGACACAGACACAGACACAGGCACAGGCACAGGCACAGACACAGACACACAGACACAGACACAGATACACAGACACAGACACAGGCAGAGGAGACACAGACACAGACACAGACACACAGACACACAGACACAGGCAGAGGCACAGACACAGACAGACCTTGGAACACTAAGCTCAGGGGATCCCATAGAAGATTCAGCAGAAAGTGTAAGAGCCAGGTGGGATGGGGGATGCCAAGAAAACAAAACCATTCAAGTCAACATGAGCAAAGCTCATGTGAACTCACGGAGATTGAAGCAGCCATCACAGGGCCTGCGAGTGTCCTCACTAGTTCCTCTGCACATACATTATGACTTCCAGGTTAGTATGTTTTATGGGACTCGTGAGGGTGTCAACTAGTGGGCCTCGGATTCTTGTGCCTTCTCGTGGGCTCTTTTCCTTCTGTTGCTTTGCCTTTTCCAATTTCGATGCAATAGTTTTTGTTTTATTTTTTTCTTTTGCTTTATTATATTTTAGTTATTTTTGTTTCATTATATCTTACTTTGCTATGTTTTAAAGATATGAATGAATGAAAATGTAGGCACTAAGGTAAAGGTTAACAGTTAAACATTAAACTATCACTTATTCCTGCTGGGAGAGGGAAATCTATTCTCTCCAATAGAGTGACATTGGCTATATCAATTAATTACTCCAGGGCAGGCCTTGTGTTCAGTAGTAATTGACCAACTTAAAATGGACTCCACAGTGTATGTGTGTGTGTGTGTGTGTGCATATGTGAGTGTATATATGTGTGTGTATGTGTGTGTATGTGGGTGTGTGTGTATGTGGCTGTATATGTGTGTGTGTATGAGTGTGTATGTGGGTGTATGTGTGTGTATTTATGTGTGTGTGTATGTGGGTGTATATATGTGTGTGTGTATGTGGGTATATATATGTGTGTGTATGTGTGTGTGTGTGTGTGTGGGTGGGTGGGTGGGGGGGGGGGTGGGTGTGGGTGTATGTGTGTGTATGCGGATTTGCTTTCTTGGTTTTGTGGGCTTTTATAGTTATGTTAGTTTTTTGTTTTTTGAAAAAGAACTTAAAGTTGGGTGGATAGGGAGGGGAGAGGATCTGGAAGGACTTTGGGGGAGGGGAAGAATAGGATTAAAATACATTTAAATTTAAAATCGTGTTAAATAATACAAATATGATAAAAACGTAACAACTCATATTGATGTCTGTTGGAGTGAACATACAGTTTGGTTTTATTTTTAGAATTCTATTTCTGGTTCCTTAGTAGAGTCCAGCCATGTTTAAGCCTTTGACATTGAGACACAGTGTTGTCATCTACAATGTTCACACCGGAGAACCTTGCAACAGAGATACCATAATTAGCAACAAATACCATAATGCCTTAAATAAGTTTAGGATTTTGTGTTGAGTCTTGTTGGCAGCTCCGGAAGCTGTGGGTTGGATACAGCTGCCTCATAGACCGTTTACATTAATCTCAGTTATCCATATGCTTTGGTTTGAGTATATACATCTTGTTAGCTGTCGTCTGTTTGGATCATTCCTGCCCCCACCTGTATTGTCTTAATTAAGTTTTCGACACTCTGCTTTCTATCTTTGTCTTGGCATTCTGGAATTTTACCTGTTCCATGTGTCCAGCAGTATTCGGGCAGTGATTTGCAAGGCTACTTCTGTAGGTGCAAGGTTATCTCTTTGGATGTTATCTCAGCTCTGTTATCCTGTTTTGTAGAATCTGGAACTCTGATCTTTCCAAACACCATCATCTACCTTGTGCATCACACGGACATCTCTACACACACACACACACACACACACACACACACACACATTTTTTGCCCTTTTAAAAACCACTTAGGACCTTCAAAACTACTTCAAGGCAGTAAGGCAAGAGATGAGAGGGAGTGTCTGGTTTCCTCCTTATTCCCAGAGTCATTAGACTAAACTTGTTTCTTGCTATTTGAACACTCATTTCGCGTGCCTCGGTAACTTTATGTTTGTTTATAGCAGGTTACAATCCCTGTATCAGAGAGTCCTTCATGGGAGAAAGCTTTGGCAATTTCTTCTTTAGTCTATAGCAGTGGCATCAGCCCATATAAAATCTGTGGGATTTTAGATGTAACTGGCTGGTGCTTACCTTAGAAGCTTGTAAAAAAAATGAACTCTGCTTCCCTTCTTAAGCATAAGATTCCACTTCTTAATTATGTGCAGAAAAGAACCATCAGACTAAATGACTTTCATAGGCTATAGATTTTTTTTTTCCTCAGGAGGAGACATTTAAAGTAGACAAAGATTTTTTACAATCATTAATTTGTTCTTCATTAGGTTAATTTTAATTACACAAAGGACATTCTGCAGTGTAGGATTCAGAACCAATTTTTTTCTCATTTACAAAACAACTTAACAAAAACACACTTTGGGAGATATTTTTTAAGGATTTGTGTGTGTGTGTGTGTGTGTGTGTGTGTGTGTGTGTGTGTGTGCCCATGGAAGTTAGAAGAGGGTGTTGGACCGATCACCTGTAGCTTTAGTTACAGGTGGTTGTGAGCTACCCACCATGGCTACTAGGAAGCAAACTCAGGTCCTCTGCAAGAACTGCATGTGGTCTTAACCAGTGAGCCACCTCTACAGCCATATTTGGGGAATTTTTACAGAGCCTGCAGGAAAATGTAAAAGAGGATGCTATTGTGAGGTAGGCAAAAATACTCTAGTATCCAAACCACCTTTCTATGTCAGCAGCTTGCCAGTCTCTTTGGCCTTGCAGTGGGATGCACTTTAAGAAGAAGACACCGAGGGACTATGCATGTCAAATGAGAGAGTATGGGAACGTTATCCCCATACAAACCCAGAAAAGGTAGAGTCTGGAATACAATTGTTTCTAGAGTCACCTCAGAGTGTCACCTCAGAGCTGATGTCCTCACAATAACCACTGTGGGAAATGTCTATAACAAGAACATTCCCACGTTGTCACACATAGCCCAACCCTTCCACGATGAGCTCTGTCAACCTTCTAGATCATTCTTCTCTGGCATAAGCAGAAAGAAGGCTTAAGAGAATTGAATTCTCTTCTCACTAAGTAAGGAGAAATGCTTTCCTGTGCAAGGAGTTTTGAGCCCAACATTCTGGAGGTAGCTCTTTCTTCAGAGACTCAACCGGCCGATGTTACCCTGCCTTCAAGAGTCTAAGGAGCCTTTTCAAAGGCTCTTCTACCACAACTCACAGTTTATAAATCAAAAAAGTTGTAGTTTTGCTCGAGGAAATGAGCTGCTTAAACAGGCCATTTTAGAAAAGCGTTTTCTGAGAACGCTCTCTTTTCCCTCAATCATTTCAAGTATGAAGCCTGGTGACTTGGGCAACCAGGGTATTTATTCAATTTCTTTTCACACTGTACTGTAAGAAATGAAAGCACTGTGCTCATTTCCCCCTGTTTTACTAGGTGATAGACTATTCCCATTTCCACATCTCACAGCAATGCGCTTTGATTGCCTGTGGGCATGGCTGGGTGGAACTGCATTCCCTCCTACTCAAAGCTCCCATGTTAACTCCTTTTATTTTTTTTCTGTACCCAGAAAATCTTATGAGCTTCCACCAAGCATGGGTTATGTTTCCCAGGGCCTCAGATGAGGAAAAATGGGGGAAAGTATGAGTTGTTGGGAACAGTGGCTTAGTCAAATGTCTGGTGTCTCCATTATTCTGATTACAGAGCGAGCATATGCCATGCAGCTTTCTATGCGAGACGCATGGTTGGGTGAGCTGTAGAAATGGAGAACTGCCATATACTTCTGTGCATAGAGTCACAGGGTACGCAGATGAGATTAGTGGGGCATGGGCCATGCTGGGGGTTGAGGGACCTGTCAGAGCAAAGCGATACCCCAGACAACTGCAAAGCACCCACGGAAACAAGTCATCTTGACATCATTGGAAGTTGTAAAAATCAAGAGTGGGACATATAACCAATTTCTAGAGCCTCCAGTGCAAGGGATGGGTGGGATCTATAGAGAAATGTTGCAGTCATAGTGTAGCTGTCCCAGTGGCACTGCCCAGAAGCAGGGAGGTAATTTTCAGTGTCACAGAGGTCTCTGAGGAACATCATATCCAGGTACATATAAATCAAACCTTTAGAAAGCAAATTTATTCTAGTAATTCATACCTACCTCCGAAAATTCTAGAACTTTTGTTTGACTGTAGAATGACATTCTGAAAAAAAATCTTTCCCCTTGATACTGTATTATTATCAGTCATTCTGCTCTTCTGAATCCATTTGCAACTGGATAAATCAATTTATGAGGACTGACAACGTTCTTCTGCTAAAAATGCACATAAGACTTTGCACAATAGTAAGTTTGGATAGGTAATAAATAGTAAGTTTCAAGCTACCCCTGTTTAAGATGTGGTAACTGCAGCAATTATCATTTTCTTAAAGGACACTTTGCATCTCATACGTTGAAAGACCACCACGCAGAGACGATGAGCCACTAGGACGTGAGTCCAGCCGACCACGTGTTGTTAACTTTATCTATCAACTTGACATCGCTTAGAGTCATCTGAGAAGTGAGTCTCAACTGAAGGATTTCCCGAGTAAGATTGGCCCGTGGGCATGTCTGTAGGAGATTGTCTTAATGGATGATTTATGTGAGAGGGATCAGATCTCTGTGGGTAGAACCATTCCCTAGGTTGGAGGTCTGGGGTTGTACAAGAAAGCTAGCCAAACTTGAGCTTGTGAACCAGCCAGCAAGTGGAGGTTCTCCATGATGTCTGCTTCAAGTTTCTGATTGAGTTTTCATCCTGACAGGAGGGACCTGTGACATGCAAATTCAATAAACCCATCTCTCATAAATTTCTCTTGGTCATGTGGTTTTCCCTGACAAAATGAAGGTAGAACACCAGGCTCCTCCAGATGTGCTTTGCTTTTCTCTGCTGGCCTTAATAGTTGAATCGCCTTTCTCTGAAAGGATTACAGAAGTCATTGGGTTTATTTAATGTTATAGGAGAACTTAGAGGCCCAAGTGCTGTGTGTTTCTTTGGCAATTATCAAAGCTTTTATGATTTGTCCCTTTCAGAATACCAAGATCATTAGGACATTTTAATTTCTTAGCAAGAGATACATGAATGATTATTTTTGTTTAGAGTTTGGTTATTCACATTTGAAGTCTTCTAAAGAGCATCTCAATAACAACCTTTGGGAATTGGTGTTCAGAATAATCAACGATGTATAATAAACAACAGCTTCAGTGAGTTTTCTACCAGGGCAAGCAAACTGCTAACCCAAATGTTTCTTCTTTAATTCCTTTATGCTCTTATGGTCTCAGTAAGACATCTACTGGTTCTCAGAGTATGGGATAGGGTTTCTTTGCATCATGCCTATTTGGAAAATAATAATTTACAATAAGATGATAGCTGGCCAGCAAAGAAGGGAATGGTTGTTTGAGTAGGTGTCTTGCGTACAAAGCACAGATTTGAAACTTTGTTCTCTCATGTAAGAGATTCTCTTAGTTTAACGTCACCACGGCTCCAAGCTACAATGTGGCATTACAGATATCTAGCATAGGCTACAGTCACCTGAATCTACCCAAAGCTTTGGTAAGGAGCTGTTGTGCTATTAGAGATGAGCTTAGGTCATGAGCTGGGACTCCACATGTGCGTGTCTAACCTACCTTGCAGTTAAGGTTATAGCAACAACATGGTACTGCCTGGCTAGATATGCTAAATTCCTTGCATAGGTGGTATAGCAGTTCCACTCTAAATAAAGCAATCAATCAATATTTCTTCTCTGCTTACACTCCAATCTTCAGAACTGCTTGTTACGCTAGCTAGACGGATTTACTTACAGCAGTGAAAGACATTCAGCAAGTCCATCCAATTTCTTGATTTATTTGCTATTGATGCATAAAATAAGCTTGTCTGTGAAATAGCCAGGTTGAAATTGCTGTTCTCATGCATTTTCATTGTTATTATTTGGCTAGACTGACTCTTGAGGGTCAAATTAAAACCCATCCATCCAGAGCTCCACGAGTGACAACAGACAGCTACTTCAGTTAAAATCAGAACCAATACTGTGTGCAGAGGCAAGGGGAAGATGGTGCTTGCACAATAATCTGGTTCTACCAGATTTTCTGAAATCAACGTAGTAGCATACACACGGCGCAGGTTGTTCATCCCAGAAACCTGTTTGAGTTGAATGTTTCTGCTTTATTTATACTAGAAATGAAGAAGTTTAAGTAGTAAATGTAAGAACGCAATGCTGGCATATGTGAATTTCCTGCTACTAACAATAATGGGAGAGCTACATTTTATATTGCCTTACAGTGAACAAAACCTGCCTGTAAGGATCACGCATTCTGATGTGTTTTTAAAAGAAGCTCAAGGTATTTTAAAAAAGCACGATTGTCAGCTTGTCTGGAGTGAACAATTTAAAAAATTTTTAGAGATAGACTGAATCCTTATCTATCTTCTGTACCTTTAATAATGCAAAATTCCTCAGAGGGAAAAACAAGATGCCTTCTTGCTCTTACAAAAAACGTTTTTATAAAGTACCAAATATGAAAAATAATTTCAAAAAAGTGGAATTTATTCAATGTAAATACTATTTCCAGTGTGTGTGTGTGTGTGTGTGTGTGTGTATGTGTGCATATGTGTGTGTATGTGTATGTGTGTGTGTGTATGTGTGTGTATGTGTATGTGTGTGTGTGAGTGTGTGTGTGTGTGTGCTTTGTGTTTTATTTTCAGTACATAAAAAAACATATTCTTTTATACAGAGCTTAAATAGATCGAGAGATCCCTTGTATGAATGAGGAAATTAAGACATACAAAGCCTAATGACTTTCCCAAGATCATTCACTAAATTGCCTTCATACAGATTCAGTTTCCAAGTTGGACATTCCATACAAATCTCTGCCTCTTCTCCCAAAGTGTGATTTCTTCTTTTTAATTGATAACAGATTCTTCTCTTACAAAATACATGACCACAGTTTCCCCTCCTCCCTCAGCTTTTCCTTCCTTTCCCCTAACTCCTTCTCCCCTGGATCCACTCTCTCCATCTCCCATCAGAAAAGAGCAGGCCTCCAAGAGACAACAACCAAATATGTCAAAACAAGACACAGTCAGACAAGGCAAAAACCCTCACAGTGAAGAGTCCCAAGAGCAGGCAAAATGAGTCAGAGAGACATCTAGTTCTACAGTCGTCAGCCCCACAAAAACACCAACTTAACAGTCACAGCACATACAGATGACCAGGTATGGCCTACACAGGCCCTGTGCTTGCTGCTTCCGTCTCTGTGAGCCTATGTGAGCCTGGCTTAGTTGACGTAATGGGTCCTGTTCTCCTGGTGTCCTACATCCCCTCTGACTCATATAATTGCTCCACATCTTCTTTCAAGGGATTGCCCAAGCTCTAAGGGGAGGAACTGAATGGAGCTATTTAGACTCTTTCTGCATAGTATCTGTGGGTCTCTGCATCTGCTCCCACCTGCTGCTGAAAGAAACCTTTTTTTTTATTGACTGGACAAGGCACTGATCTCTGAGTATAGAAGAATATTATTAAAAATCATTTCATTGATTCTTTTTGTTAGACCAGTTGGGTTGGGTTCCACCCTACATCTCTGGGCTATCCAAATCTCCATTTCCTGGCCATCCAAGCAGTGCCTGATGAGGGCTTCTTCTTGTGCAGTAAGCCTTAAGTTAAATCAGACATTGATTGGCCCCTCCTACAAGTTCTGAGTCCCTTCTGCCTCAGCACATCTTACAGTCAGAACAGATTATTGGTCAATGGTTTAGTGTCTGGGCTGGTGTCCACATTTCTCTTTCAGCAGCCCGCATAATACCTTCCATCATCTAAGAGCCTACAACTCGGGGCATGAAAAGCCCCCTGCAGGCACTGCCACACCACCTCCAGTCAGATCTGTGTGACAAGTTCCACAAGACACCAGCTTGGCTTTGCTATGTTCAGTGGAGTTGAGTGACTGTTGCCCTTGACAATGGGGCTCCACTGTCCAGATTTTAGAGAGTAACCTCCTGTCTTAGGCTCAGCCTCAGTTGTTTAGGGATCTCTAACAACTCAACCAAATGAACCCAGCTCCACCACTGGAAGGCTTGCCTGGCTACAGGGAATGGCAAGTTGAGATCCTGTATCCTCCATTAATAAGAGTCCTAGGGTCACACTCAGAAATTCTAAAGAGTTTTTACTGTTCTAGGTTTCCACACCACCACCAAATGTACCCCTGATTGAAGTCCTCTCTCTCTCTCCCTGCACCCTATCCCTCCATCCCATCTCCCTCCCCACCTGATCCCTCACATGCCTATCCCCACCTGCCTCCTGTCTACCTGCAAAATCTGTTTCTTCGTCCTAGGGTGACCTGTACATCTCTCCAGCTCCTCCTCTTTACCTAACCACACTGAATTTACAGATTGCAGTTTGATTATTTACTCAATCCACTAACATCCTAATATCCACTTATACTTGAATTCATACAAAATTTGTCTTTCTGGGTCTGGTTATCTCACTCAGGATTATTTTTTTTCTACTTTCTTCCATTTGCCTGCAAATATCATGATGATGTCATTTTTAATACCAACTTTGTGTAAATGTATAGCATTTTGTTTATCTGCTCTTTAGTTGAGGAACATCTAGGTTCTTTCCAGTTTCTTGCTATTATGAACAAAGCTGGAATGAACATAGTTGAGCCATGTTTCAGTATGGTAGACTAGAGTGTCCTTCTGTGCCAAGGGGGACTATATATATATATATATATGAACTATATATATATAGACGAACTATATATATATATATAGTTCGTCTTGAAGTAGATTGATTACCAGTTTTGTGAGGAACATTCATATTGTTTTCCATAGTGGCTATATAAGTTTACACTCCCACCAGCATTGAAGGAGTGTTTCCCTTGCTCCACATCCTTGCCAACATGAGCTGTCACTTGTGTTATTGATCTTAGCCATACTGACATGTGTAATACGAAATCTCAAAGTAGTTTTGGTTTGCATTTCCACGATGGCTGAGGATATTGAATATTTCTTTAAGTGTTTATCAGCTATTTGAGATTCCTTTGTTGAGAATTCTCTGTTTAGGTATGTAACCCATTATCAATTGCATTAGTTGGTTTTTGATATCCAGTTTCTTGAGTTCTTTATATATTTTGGATATCAGTCCTCTATTGGATATGGAGTTAGTAAAAATCTTTTCCAATTCTGTAGGCTGCCACTTTTTCCTTTCAATAATGTCCTTTGCATTACAGAAGCTTTTCAGTTTTGTGAGATCCCATTTATTAATTGTTGATCTTAGTGCCTTGTTATTGGTGTTCTATTCAGAAAGTCATCTTCTGTGCCAATGCATTCAAAGTTGTTTCCCCACTTTCTCTTCTATCATGTTCAGTGAATTTGGTTTTATGTTCAGGTCTTTGATCCACTTGGACTTGAGTTTTGTCTAAGGTGATTTAGATGAATCTACTTGCTTTCTTCCACATGGAGACATCCAGTTATACTAGCACCATTTGTTGAAGACGTTTTCTTTTTTCCATTGTATATTTTTGGCTTTATCAAAAATCATGTGAACATAGGTATGAGAATTTATGTCTGGGACTTAAGTTTGATTCCATTGATCAACATGTCTGTTTTTATATCAATACCATGTAGTTTTTATCACTGTAATTCTGTAGTGCAGCTTGAAATCAAGGGTGGTGATAACTCCAGCAGTTCCTTTATTGTACAAGATTTTTTTAAAAAACTATTTTGGATTTTTTGATTGTTTTTCCATATGGAGTTGAGAATTATCTTTTTAAAGTCTGTAAAGTATTGTGCTGGAATTTGATGGGGATTGCTTTGAGTCTGTAGATTACTTTTGGTAGGATGTCCATTTTTTACATGTTAATTCTACTGATCTATGAGCATGAGAGATGTTTCCATATTCTGATATCTTCTTCAATTTCTGTCTCCAAAGACTTGAAGTTTTTATCACACAAGTCTTTCACTTGCTTCATTAGAGTTACCTCAAGATGCTTTATATTATTTGAAGCTATTATGAAAGGTGTTGTTCCCCTTATTTCTTTTTCAGCCCATTTGTTGTTTGTATGTAGGAGGGTTACTGATTTTTTCTTTGAGTTGTATCTAGCCACTTTGCTGAAAGCGTTTATCAGCTGTACGAGTTCCCTGGTGGAATTTTTAGGTTTACTTATGTATACTAGCATATCATCTGCAAGCAAGGATGCTTTGACTTTTCCTTTTATATATCCTTGATCTCCCTCAGTCATCTTATTGCTCTCTTAAAACTTCAAGAACAATATTAAATAGACATGGAGAGAGTAGACAGCCTGGTCTTGTTTCTGAGTTTAGTGGAATTGCTTTGAGTTTCTCTCTATTTGATTTGATGTTGGCTATAGGCTTGCTGTAAATTGCCTTTATTATGTTGAGTTATGTTCCTTGTATCACTAATATCTCTGGGACTTTTATCATAAAGAGGTGTTGGATTTTGGATTTTGTATAGTAGTCTAAGCTGGCATCTCGTTGAGTCTACAGCACTTCTGCTGAGGCCCTTCTGGCTTTCACAGTCTTCGTTGGGAAGTAGGAGGAATTCTGATCGGTCTGCCTTTATATGTTACTTGTGTTTTTTCCATTGAAACTTTTAATATTTTTCTTTGTTCTATATGTTTAATGTTTTGATTATCATGCTGAGGGGAATATTTCTTTTCTGGTCTGATCTATTTGGTGTTCTGTAAGCTTCTTGTGCCTTTATAGATTTCTTCTATAATTCTGTTAAAAATAATTTCTAGTCTCAGATTCTTTTCCTTCTTCTAGTTTTGCTATTCTTAGATTTGATTTTTTTTTTGGAGTTGTTGGGATCCAGGAATCACTTCATAAACCACAAAAAATACCTATCTCAGTCAGACAGGGATAGTTTATTGAACACATGACCCATGACTGATTAACCAGTCCGTGGTTCAGATCTGGAACTGAACCATGACCTGGAGTTAAGATCCTACAGGGTTTTAATCCCCAAATCCATAAACATCTGAGCCAAGCTATTTCACTAATCAGGATTTAGGGATAGGGGATTTCCATAGGAACAGCATGTCTTTGTTATATATTTATCCTGTTTCCATTGGTTGGGGTATTCATCTGTGGCAGGGGACTTACCTTGTCTAATATTCATGTCTTAGCTTTTCTAGCAGGATGTCAGTTACCTACATACATATCCCTTTTGTCCAAGTAGGATGTCAGTTCCCAGGGAGGTCTTGGAAACTTAAACTTTATTTGATCATTATTCAAAATGGAAGTCTTATTTTAATAGTTTCTCACATCTCTTATGTTGGGGTCCATCCAAGGAGTAGCTTATGTCATAAAAACTTATACATTTGTGCAGGAAGTGCTGTTGGGTGGTTGGTTCAGGTCCAAGCTTATTGTGGGTAACTATACAAAACAGTTCTACTGACTTCTATCATGGTTGGTTTCCAAGGGCACAGAACAAACCAGAATATGTAATCAACCTTGGCATTAGAAAGTTTCCTAGTAACAGCAGAAACATATGAGAAAATTTCCTTATAATGGTAGGCTAGCCAGGTAACAGATACCTAGGCCTTAACATTTTACCTTGATATTTCACCTAGTCCCCAAAAATAGTGCTCCAGATTTCATGGCTATTTTGTGTCAGGAATAATTTTTAACATTTTCATTGACATTTTTAGATTTAACATTTCTTTTATGGTTTATTTCATGCCTGAAGGTCTCTCTTACATCTCTTGTATTCTGTTGGCAGAGTTTGCCTCCGTGGTTCCTGATGGAATATTTAATTTTTTTTTTCATTTCCAGAGTTCTCTCTGTGTTTTCTTTGCTGCTTCTATTTTCTCCTTCAGGTACTGCGAAGTTTCATTCATTTCCTTCAATTGTGTTTTCTTGGCTTTTAAAAAGAGCTTTATTAATTTTCTCTTTAAGGTCCTCTATCATCTTCATATCAAAGTGTGATTCTTATTTCTTTCCATCCCTGCCTCCTCACACACTCACGGCACTTTCAATCAGTGAACAATTTGTTCTTTTGGATAGACCATTCCACAGTAAGTTCTTAGAAGATGGTGAAACTATTCACTCAGGCTCATTAAATTAGAGTTTACACACCACACACACACACACACACACAATGGTATGAATTTTAGAGTACCAATGCTGTTGTATTAATTCTCATTATGTGCTGTTCCTCTGACAGACATTCAGAGTTGGCTCCCTGCTTGGCCAGTGTCCTTCATATACGGCACCCATTATTACAAAGAATACAAAAAGGGGGTAAATAAAATACTAACTTTTAAAAAGACATTTAAAAATTGAAGATATCCATGTGTTTAGCATATTCTAGTCTAGGATTCTTTGTTCTTCAGATTCAAACAATATGATCTCCGTGATTCAAATAGCCCCAGCTCTGCCTGCCTCTGTTTCATTACAGGGATTTAAACTTAGGCTATCTGCCTGGATCATAATATGTTGCTGTATCAGACTGGAAGGTTCAGGCCCTCTGGTGATGGTCAAGGGGACAATTCTACTCATGGCTTCTCGGGAGCTTGAGACTTCTGGCCTGTGACCCTGCATAATCTACTGTCTTTCTCCCCGTCACTAGATACACAAAGGCTATAAGTCCATTGCCTAGCATAAAGTTAGAGTTTAACAGATAAGCATATCATTTGACTGCCTAGCAATTGCCTCTCCATCCATCTCAGTACCTGGACTTAAGCACTTTAGACATCTGTGGAAACTAAGTTAATATACTAATTAGACAGAGTTCCCATGGTATCATCACCATTGTGCCTTTTCTGTCAAGGTGTTACTTCAAGGCTGTTCTATAGGGTCACAAAGGTACCCAGTGCATTCCATGCACACTGACTCCTCGTGGGGACTTTTTCTAGTCATCCTATTTAACTTAAATATATTTCCTGTATGTACACATACAATTTTTTGCTACTTTCTTTTCTTTCACTATGATATCTTTCCCTTGGCAAAAATGCACTTCTGTTTAAACATTTGCGATATATATGTATGTGTGTGTATATATATATATATATATATACACATATACTTAAGAAAAAGAAGTCCTTTTATTTAAGAGTTTGGATCGGGAACTTGAAACATTTTGTATTTTCTGTTACCTTTGGCAATAAAATTAAGCTTGAAGTGAAGGAACAAAGTAACCTATAGCGTATCCATTTATCAATGTACCGTCCTGAGTAGCACACTTTAAACTTTTAAGCATATACATTTTTAAAAGATTTCCCTATAAATAGCTAATGGGGGACAATCCTAATGTATGAGGGCCCTGAGTCATCTGTCTCACTCATGGCGACTGTCACGAGCTTCAGAACAGAATTTGTCATCAGCGGTTCAACTCATGGGACTTTTCCTTTCAAACTACAGATGGCTATAGCTCTCTGCCCGTGCCGATACAGTGCCGGCGACTTAGATAATTTGTGTTTGTGAGACATGATTCTTTTATTGTAACAGAAATAAAGACCAGCTAGGACAATTAAACATGCCAAAACATGCTGTTTTGAGAACTGAGGATGTATAATTTTGGGTTACGTCTTTCCATCTCACATCCGTACAGATGGACACGGTGACTTTTGACTTAGGTCCTAGCGGTTGGCTAAGCCATGCCACTCTTTGAGATTCATGAGACGTGGGTGATTGCATGGTCCTGTCAATGTTCAATGATGTTGTCATCCAACTCCCTGCCTCTTGTAGATGGGGAGATTCGGAGCTCATGTTTTTCAGGGTGTCATTGGTCTCTGGGTACCTCACGTTCTTTCTTCAGCTTGTGTCTCTTTTACATCTCAACTCTCCTTAGACACACAGGAGGAACACAGGTCCATGTTCTTGATTCTCTTTCCACACTAGAGTGCCATTACTGCACATTCGGGTGCTCAACCAGAGTGTGATTTTCATTATTGAGAGAGCCTGGCAGGATACTAACAATTCCGTGTAAGATGCATAGCAGCTAATCTTAACCTTTTATTAATCAATCTTTCCCTTCAGGTTTGTTTTTTATATACACTTTAGAAGACCTAATTAGTGAATGTGTTAAAAATTTTAAACAGCATGGAAATATTTATAGTAGAAAATATTCTTTGCATGATACGTATAGAAACTATTTCTCTACACCCTTCTAAAATATATTTATAAATAAGTTTCTGTATCTTGTCACAGTCCTTTTTATTCTGAAATAAATGGTATCACATTATACTCAATTTTAAAATTTATTCTTTAGACAGTATTTTCCTATTCAACTCTCACTAGCCTGGAACTCATTATGTAGATCAGGCTGGCCTGGAACTCACCGAGATAGATCTGCCAGTCTCTGCTTCTCAGAAGCAGAGACTAAAGGTGTGTGCTACCATGCTGGGTTCTACTTCACATTTAATGTGACAAATATTTTAAGGGAAGTTTATGTTGGCAGTATAGAGCTGATTTATTTTTTGAAGAGTCACATACTATTCTAACATCCAAGACGTCCATTATTCATTAATCCGTCAGCTTAGAGAAGTTACTCAACATTTTCAGTAAGGTTCCACGTCAGTGTGTCCACAGGTGAACACAATGGGAGGCTTAATTTTGGCTTAATAAATATGATGATTAATTGTATTAATTTGATTGGTTTAAGAAATACCTAGGCCATTAATGAAGCAGGCTATGAGGTTGTTGCTGAGGGCATTTCTAGAGAGTTTTAACTTAGGAAGGAGAAATCCATACTTTCTTATTTGTACTAATCTGTATTTTATTATCTGTATTAATCAGGATTCTCCAAAGGAACAGAACTGATAGAATAAATGAATATATATAAATATTCACATACATACATATGTCAACGGGGGACTTTTTTAGATTGGCTTACAGGATGTGGTCCAGGTTATCTGACAAAGACTTTCTCATGGAGGGGAAAAGAATCTAGACTATGAACCTGGGTGTCTCAGCTGTTCAATTCTGAATTTGCAAATCAGGAGGGATTCCTGGAGAGGTGCTGCTCTTCAACCTATGTTTGAACCCTGAAGAATTTGGTTTTACTATTGGCAAAGGAATGCAGCAGCTGCTGGATAGGTGAGCTTGCCAAGGAGACTGAGGGCAAGTAATCAGAAAACAAAGCATCCTTCAGTCACGTCTTTTTATTTTGCTACAACCAGAAAGTCTCATGCCCACTTAGGGTAGATTTTTCTGCTTTAGATAATGTGATTTAAAAAATTTATCACAGGAGTAATCTAGCAGCTTAGGGGTTTGTTCATTCTGAGTGTAGTCGTAAGCAACCATGATTAACCATCACACTATCAAAAACCAGAATACCCCATGGTGCATTTGCTCAGGTTTTATATCCTAGTATTCAAGTTTTCTGCATTGTAAATACGCCCATTTCTTGTTAGACTTTAAAACTAATGTTTTATTCTGATATAATTCTGCATTTACACATTCGATTGTCAGAAATAACATTACGAGTTGGCTTCTTGCAAACTATGAAGGCAATACTCCCACCAGGATAATGAAATAGACAGGTTCCGTGATGTCATTCTGTTGGCACAATGCCCCACCTAAGAGTCTCCCAAGCTCTCAGTACCTCCCTGCCCCACTTCTTGTTCCTAATTCTGGAAGGACACTGATACGTTTCTCATTTCTGTGGTGCTGTTTTCCATGCTTGTCATAGGAGGATAACCAGATAGTATATGAGAATTACAGCTCTATTTTCTTCAATCAGCATAACTTCCAAGAGATTCACTCCAGTTGCTCTATGAGTCAGTAGCTTGTTTCTCTGTGTTACTGGACAGTGTTGAACGATTTGGGCATACCACGAGATGCTGAACTCTTCACTCGCCGAAGAATGCACGGATTGGTTAGCTGTTATAAAAATTCATGTGCAGTGGCCCCTGAGATGACTCAGACAGCAAAAGCCCTCTCTGCCAAGCCTGACAACTTGAGTTCAATCCCAGGGACCCACGTGTTCAAAGGGGAGAGCTGTCTGCTGCAAGCTGACCTTTGACCCTCACCCAGCAATATATAAATACAAACGCTCAAGAAACTTAAAAACCTTGTACAAAGTTTCATGTGAGAAATTCTGAACTATTCTCTGAGATAAATGCTTTGGAGCAAAATTACTATATCACAGCACAATGGAATTTTAGAGCTATGCCTAGCATGGTATCCTGACCATCTTCTCCTGTGTATCATTCTAAAGCTTATATAGTTATGTTTCACATTGAAGCCTGTGGTTAATTTTGAAGTGACTGTTATATAAAGTGTGTGTTTTAGCTTTTCTATAGATAGCCAGTTGCCCTAAAGCCATTGGTTGAAAAGGTTAGCTTTTTCTCTATTCAGTTTATTCTGCAGTGAAACCTATTTGCTATTTCTGAGTCATCCACTATTTCTAAACTACTGAGAAATTTTTAGAACTCATGAATAAATTCTGGGTTTTGTGAAATACTCTTTCTGTATAATTAATATCATACTTTCTTTAGTTTGCTACTATGTATGTTGAGTTACATCTACAAATTTATTTTTAAATACTGAACTGTATTATGTATTTGAAGTAAATTCTGAATGGATCTAGCACATAGTTTTTAGCATATACTTTTAACATTTGTTTTGTTGGATTTTTTTTGTGAGAAATTTTGAATCTGGACTTTTGAAAGTTAACTGGTTTATAAGTTTTTATTTTTAGACTCCTTTTGTCTTGGGTTAGCAAGATAACAATCTTGTGTGGGAAATGGTTTTCCTCTAATATTTTCCAGAAAAGATAATATAAAATTAGTGTTTGGAGGAATTCTCTAGTGAACCAATCTGGCTCTGGGTAATTCCTTTTCAGCTGCAAAGCCCCGTCTCTTCAGTGATCACATGACTTATTCTATTATCTACTTCATTTGATTGGCTGCCCCTTTTATGGCTTTTGAGAAATTGCTCCACTTCTTTGAAGTTCTGGAGTTCCTGGGTAGGACAGTTTTTGAAGCGTTTCCCAACTGCTCTTTTATTAACTATGGGTTCGGTACTGTCTTCTCCTTCCTCATTGGCGATTTGCACCCCCCCCCTTTCTCTCGATTGTATTTCATCGATTAATTTGAAGAGAACACTTTTCATTTTATCGGTTATTTTTATATTTTCCTTTGTCCAATTTTTATTGACCGTTTTCCTATCTTTATGGCTTAACTGCTTTGGCAGTGTTTGAGTGTGCTTGCTTGCTTGCTTTGGTTTCTAGAAGTAAAAAAGAAAACAAAAAAAATCCATATTGAATTGAACCCTTCCCTCTTTTCTAATGTGAAGATGTAGCGCCATAAAGTTCCTGACAGCACTGGGTTACTTGCAGCCCATGTATTTTGATAAGCTATATTTTCATTTTTATTTAGTTCTCTGTGTATTTACATTTTTCATCCTGAGAGCTCCTCTTTGAGCCATAATTTATTTTATGATGTGGTATTTAATTTCCACTGGTTTGGTTATATTTCTGTCACCCTCTTGTTATTTACATATATTTTGATTCCACTACGGTTGGAGAAGAGTCTTTGTATACCTTCAACATTTTAAAGTTTTGTTCTCTAGTTCAGGGTGTGGCCCAGCTGGTAAAATGCTCCATCAGCATATGAAAAGCAATGTGTTTTCCCCACATAGGGTGTTCTAAATAGGTTGATTTGGTTGTGTTACAGTTGTTGGAATTTTCTGAGAAATTTTGAATCTGGACTTTTGAAAGTTACTGGTTTATAAATTTTTTTTTTTTTTGTTTAGACTCCTTTTGTCTTGGGTTAGCAAGATAACAATCTTGTTTGGGAAATGGTTTTCCTCTAATATTTTCCAGAAAAGATAATATAGAATTAGTGTGTGGAAGGATTCTCTAGTGAACCATTTTGACTATCTGAGTATTCCACAGCTGGATAAGAATGCTGCCTTTGCTGTGTAGAACCTCTGTCAGTCATTGAGAGTGGGGATGTTATTGGGTCAACAATAACAGTGGGTTTTTAAGTTCTTCCGAGGTTGGAGAGATGGCTCAGAGATTTTAAGAGCACTGACTGCTCTTCCGATGGTCCTCAGTTCAAATCCCAGCAACCACATGGTGACTCACAACCATCTTTAATGAGATCTGGTGCCCTCTTCTGGAGTGTCTGAAGACAGCTACAGTGTACTTAGATATAATAAATAAATCTTTGAGCCAGAGTGAGCGAGGCCGGAGCGAGCAGAGGTCCTGAGTTCAATTCCCAGCAACCACATGATGGCTCACAACCATCAGTACAGCTACAGTGTGCTCATATACATAAAATAAATAAATAAATCTTTAAAAAAAATTCTTCCATTTCCATCAAGGATTTAAGCGTTTTACCATTCAGCGGGTACCTATTTGGGACTGGTATGCGTTTGTATTTTGATGACCTTACAATGTCTGTCTTTCTCTGTCTCTGCACTTTTGTTTGCTATTAAGTCTACTGCAGATGACTTTTATCTACCACTGCTTTTTTATTTTTTTAAAAAAAATGCTTCAGTGGTTTATCTTTTTTAATTTGAAGCAACTTTCTTGTAAAAATGATGTAGTTCAGTCAAATTTTTATTTTAATCACTCTGCCAATTTTATTCCTTCTAATTGTTGTATTTAATAAGCCATTTACCATTAAACTAATTTTTGACATTTTTATTCTTTAGTTTCTGTCTGCTTCTGTTCTCACATTTCTCTCTTCTTGCTTGCCTGTAAGTTACTTAAAAACATTAATTGATATATTTCTTGTACTTTGTGTATGTGTGTGTGTGTGTGTGTGTGTGTGCACGTGCATGCATAGATGTGGTGTATGTGTGTGTGGTATATATGCACACATAGTATTTGTGAGTTGAGAAGCCTGTGCATGCACAGAAACACAGCTTTGTCATTCTTTGTTTGTTTGTTTGTATTTGTTTTTTGAGACAGGATTTTTCTGTGTAGCCCTGGCCGTCCTGCTACTCACTTTGTAGACCAGGCTGGCCCTGAGCTCACAGAGATCCATCTATCCACCAACATCTACATTTTGACAGTGCTGGGATTAAACTGTGCCACTAAACCAGACCCAACAACTTTATCATTTATCATTCAATTTGTCTTATTCCTCTGAGACAATATCTCATTAAACCTGGAGCTAGGCTCTCACTCAGGAAACTCTAGCAATGTCTCTGTTTTCTCTCTTGACTGTGGAAAGGTTACAGGTGACTGAGTATGAGACATTGCCTCTCCCCTTTTTTGAACCAGGTTACTAAGAACTAGATTTTAGTCTCTCATGCTTGGATAGCAAGAGTTCTTATCCACGGATCCATGTCTCCGGTCCCTTATTTCTTGTACTTTTGAGTGCAGTACTACTGTCTTGATAGTTACTTTGAGTATGTCAATATATAAAATATGATTTCTCAAAGATTAGTGGTTTCAGTGTTTTTCTTCTCCACTTAAAAACATTTATTTATTTATTTATGTGTGTGTATGCATGCATGTGTGTGTGTGTGTGTGTGTGTGTGTTCTATGTGTGTAGGAACCCATGAGATCTAGAAAAGGATATTGGATTCCCCTGGAGCTAGAGCTGTAGGCAGTTGTGAGCCATCCATTGTGTGTACTAAGGACCCAGCTCTGCTCTAGAAGAGCTGCAAATGCTCCTAACAGCTGAACCATGGTGTAGGGAATGAGAGAAGTCCTGAGAGAATGTTTTGTTGACATGATATGGCCATATCAAGGACCTAAATGCCACAGCCCATGGGATTAGAAAAGACTTCCCCAGGTGAGACTCAGGGGGATGGCCAAATCTTCTTTGGGTCTGAGAATGTATATTGATAGTGTACACCTAAAATGTCTACCATAACTTTCTCCTCCTGGGTGTTTATGGCCTGAAGACTGCTCCCCTACAGAGAGGGCTGCTGCTGATACTAACTGAACCTGCCTCTTTGATCAATTGTATATAATAACTCTGCCTCCTTGTTTATCTGCAGTAACACTGCCTCCATGGTCTGCCATATGCAATAACTTATCTCCCTTTTCAATAGTCTATAGCAAACATTCCGAGCTTCTAGGACAGCAGTTCTTCCATCCATCAGTTCCTCCATCAGAGAGTCCAGGCTACTTGACCCCAGATTTTCTGTGTGTCCAGTGTTCGTCCTTTCTTCATCACCTCACCACATGTTTTGTCAATCACACATTATGTCAATCAAGCCCTGCGACGGGATGTGGTACTATCTCTCCTATCTCATCTTTTCAACTTTGGGTTCGCTGAACTATAAATTAAAGCTGTGTTATTTTGTGATGCTTGGCAGGATGTAAGAGGCCACTGTTCTGTCATCTGGTTTGGGGAGGTCATCCTACTTGCTGGCCAACACCTCCACAAGGTGATGCCCTACTGGAGGAAGGGAGATACCTGTCCTGTTTGCCACTCCATAGCTCTTCTTGGCACCTTTGATGTTGTACTCAAGTCTTCCATTGGTCCTTAGTGTCACAGCAACTCCCTGTATTTCAAGGATGGGAAGTTCCTAGAATACTTCCATCTGTTTCACAGGGACTGTGAAAGACCCTGCTAGCCTTCTGTTACTAACCTTTCAGTCATGGGCACCCAGATCAATTTGTCTTCCTCCTACCATCTCCCAATTTCTTCCTTGGTTTACCTATGCAGTGTGTTCAAGCTTCGTTATCATCGTAAAATGGAGAAGCTAGGAGAGGTGTGTCTATGCCAGCCTCCTTGTTTCAAGTTTTAAAAAGTTAGTCTAGATACTTGATTATCTCTCGGCCACTATAAAACAAGAGATTTCTTACTGGCCAAATACCCCTTTACAATACTGCTCTCTTGCCTTTCCACCTCTAAACTATGCTACTCTTTTGGCTTTCTAGAGATTCACAAATTCTCTATTATACAGAAATCTGTTCTTTCCAGTCCTCACCCTATAGACCTCCTCTAAGCTTCTTTGTTTGTCTCAAAGCCATACATGGGGTAAGTTGAACAATACAGCCTTCTGCTCTTTTGGCCAGAATAAAAGCTAGTCAGAGTCCTAGGGTAAGGATCTTTCTTTTCACAGTATTTTTTTTTTGTCCTTTGAAGACATTCCCTGTTTTAAATAGCATCTTCTATCACTGGTGCGTATTACTAATGGTGATGGGAACATTTGTGCTCCACCTTTTGACCAAAGCCTATGATCTCCTTAAAGGTTGGGATTGTATCTCTAGTACCAAGCAGAGTGCCAAACACAGAGAGGGTCTATAATAAATGTGTGTTAAGTGGTAGGAATAAAAAGCAAGCTGTTAGATTCTTTTTTTCTACCATGTGAATAGGTTCAGCATGACAATAATGGGTCTGGAGGGACTCTGAAAGGTCAATTAGTTCATCTTTTGCTTCTGCCCCAGAACACATACCAGATAACTAGGTAGCTAGTCTGATTTTAAGTGCTATGAAAGAAAAGAAAATTACAGTTTCCTCTAGTAATCCATTCCTGTGTTTAACGACTCTCATTGTCAAAAGGCTTTTCTTTATATCTAGCCTAAATGTCCCTGATTGCATTCTTACATCGAAATAAGGAGAAATACGCAGTCGGAATTTGAATGGTCTTTACTTCTTTAATTACTTTTGAACAAATGAGCAAATATGTACTCGCTAGGTACTTTCTTCCTGTGCGTTGATTCTCAGTCTACCTTTTATCAGAAAGTGTCTTCACTCCCCCGCGTCCATCACTTGGCACTGAAAGACCAGTGTGTCCTAGGACTGGATCCCACTGTGGAATGCTGGCTGCATTAATAGTGTCACTTAACACCAGGATTCTTTGGTACCGTTCTTGCGCAGAGACTCTTGGAATTAGCATGCCATACTTTGGTTAATGGGACAACTGCAGGTTAGATATTATCAAAAACTTGAAACTCTTGACTATTCTTTCCTCTTTTAATATACAGCACTATGTCATCAAACCCCAAAGCTCTGTACTATTCTTGCCTCTTTCCATGTATAGCACTAACTATGGTAACACTCCCAGGATCACCTGCTGTTGGGATAGGAGAGATACCGGGAAAAGAATTGAATCTTACAAGGCAAGGCCACTCGAGTCCAGCAATGCTCTAGTTGACTAGAGTCAGGCAAGGAAGCTTAGTCAACACTACCTGAGTCTGACTGAGGTTGGCAGAAGTAATCACAAAAGATTCACAAAAAGTTGATAAGTAATGAGTGGATATTGGCTTAGAATGTTAATTTTTAATGTGATCTATTTTTAATAAAAATAATTATCCCCTCTAAGAGGAGCCCCTGGCTTTGTGGAACTTGACCTTCACAACAGATTTGTCTTGGAACAGAGCCACAGATGTGTCTCCAGTGTCTGCCCCAACACTCATTTTCTTAGCTGCTTTTGTTGTGAGCAGTTAGTTGATCAGTGTCCATTGCTGTGACTACTTCTCTGGCAGCTCGGCCCTCTCTTGACCCGGATTCTGATCATTTCTGCACATGGTTTGGGTTTTCCAGTGTCTTTTGGTATGTTATGAGGTTGTTTTCTGATATATAACTATAAATTAGATTACTCAGGATAATTATGCTCCCTTGGGAGTTAACTAAGACAGGCTGAACATGATATTAATGACTCTAAATTTGTAGGCTTAATATCCATATTGGTGACTAGCTTTAAACACACACACACACACACACACACACACACACACACACACCCCACTATTTTATTTCAACTGTACTCTTAACCATGTGAAAATTGCATAGATACCTGGACTGGTTAGGTGTTTGCCAACTTCCCACAAACTAAGGTTATTTGAGAAGAAACAACCTCATTTGAGAAAATGTTTCTATCAGATTGGCAAACCTATGAGAGTACTTTCTTGGCTAATGATTGATGTGTGGGGACCCCATCCACTGTGGGTGGTGCCAATACTGGGTGGGTGGTCCTGGAAAGTATAAAAAAGGCTTCCCTTAATGGGAAGCATGGGGAGAAGATGCACGGTCTCTTCATGGTCTCCGCTTCAGTTCCTGCCTCTAGTTTCTTATCCTGCTGGAGTTCCTGCCTTAGCTTCTCTTCAGGATTGATTAAACTATAAGAGGAAATGAACCCTTTGTCCCCAAGTTGTTCTTGGTCATGGTGTTTAACAATGCGATAGAAACCCACATAGAACAGAGACTGGAATATTGCTGTGACAGATCTAATCATGTTGTTTTGATGAGGATGGCGGAGATGTTTGCAATTCCTATCACAAAGGGACTAAGATAATTTGGGTTGCTCAGTGCCTACAATAGATAGGATTGCAACACAATATACAAACAGACGTGTTGTGATGACTTAAATGCAGAAACCGATTCTTATGCACACATAATACAGACCCATAATGCAGTACATAAAACAGATTCTTAGACACCCACGCTGCTTTGATTTTGGACTTTTCCCACCCAGAAATGAAAGTGACTGGTGTTCATTCAGTCACCTCCTTTGTAGGATCTTTTTCTGGTGGCTTTGAAGCACTCACTATATTGCAGAAAGGATCCTCAGAAAGTCCATCTGCCACAACGAGGTCGCCCAAGAAAATCATCAGAATCTATGCCGAGAGTTATTTTGGATAGCATTGTTGAATAAATGCTTAATGCTCGGTCAGACATCCCCTGGGCAAATCCTCTTCCAATAGATCGTCACCAAACCGATCAATGATGAAAACACTTGGTCTCTGTTACAAGTCTAGCTCCATAGGGAGACGTACTTGTGCTACTCAGCATTTGTACCTATGAGTGTGTGTGTGTGTGTGTGTGTGTGTGTGTGCGTGTGCGTGTGCGTGTGCGTGTGTGTGTGTGTGTGTGTGTGTGTGTGTGTGTGTGAGCATGTGGAGATCAGAGGACAAATTTCAATAGTTGATTCTCTCAACTTAATTAGTCTAGGAAGATCTGTCTCCAGTCATCAGGATTTGTGGATCTGCTTTAAGCCTATTTGATGTGTGAATACTGCTCTGGTGAACAAAATGGGAGGTGTTAGGCTACAAATGTAGCCTAAGATGGGGACCTCAGCTAGGATGAGCAATGACACAGTCTGGGACTGAAGCTGGGGTTCCCAAACTGCTGGAAACCCAGAAACTGCTGGGAACTGAGAGGAGTCAGAATGGGGCCAGGGAGAGGGGAGATCAGCTTAGTTCAGGGGTGAGTGTCTGTGTCTAGAGTGCGGGAGACTTAGGCTGCACCACTCTATATGACCAAGTCTTCCCCCCATAGTGGATCTTGGTGAGAGAGAAAGTCCTTACTTGTCAAAACTGTTTATTGGTAATGAAAAATGGATGGATATGATTTTCTTGGTGTGGACCACAGATTATATACCTTTTGTAAGAAGGAAAGTCTGGGACGAGGGTGCTTATTGGCTAAACCCTCAGGGCCAGCCTATCAAGATATCTCATTAGCATGGAGAACTCTGTGGTCTGTGCTACCTATGTGACTAGTGGTCACCATCCTCATGTGGAGTGTCGTGGTCACTTGCTCCAGGACAGGAACAAGGTCAGGAGTAGATAAAAGGCCTACCGTTCTCAGATATGAAAATTTACAGGAGTTTCTGAATCCTCTCAGCCTTCCCAGTTTTTGTCTGGTGACAGGGTTCCACTTGTCCCGCAAGGCTTGTCACCAAATGCCTTTGCTTACTGAGTGATCTCACTGAAATAATTTTTCACTAGAAATAATTTTTAAATAAACATTTCCTATGGATATACTCTAATGGATGCAACTAATACCCTGAAGGATTCGAAACAATGAACACTGTTTCTATCAAGTGAGTTCAGATGGTTTCAATGCTGATTCTACTGAATCTGCTTATACTTGCTTTGGAGATCAGCAGTCTTGGTTCTCTGTCTTCTAGTTTCCCAGGGACTACTCAGTGAACATAGATCCCCATCCTAGCTCTGGTCTT
This sequence comes from Tokudaia tokunoshimensis, assembly GCA_036184795.1. Taxonomy (NCBI): domain Eukaryota; kingdom Metazoa; phylum Chordata; class Mammalia; order Rodentia; family Muridae; genus Tokudaia; species Tokudaia tokunoshimensis. Next base: position 77,412,227 of record BTHU01000006.1, read on the forward strand.
GCAGGAGGCATGCTCTTGGGCTTATATATTGTCCTGACCCTTTCCTGTATTGCCCTTTTGTCTCTGCCATTAAAAAGTGCTTTCAGGCCGGGCGGCGGTGGCGCACGCCTTTAATCCCAGCACTTGGGAGGCAGAGGCAGGAGGATTTCTGAGTTCGAGGCCAGCCTGGTCTACAAAGTGAGTTCCAGGACAGCCAAGGCTACACAGAGAAACCCTGTCTCGAAAAACCAAAAAAAAAAAAAAAAAAAAACGTGCTTTCAGGATCTGGAGAGATGGCTCAGTGGTTAAGAGGGCTTGCTGCTCTTGCAGAGAAAGGACCAGAGTTCAGTTCCTAGCACCCATATCAGACAGCGCACAACTGCCTGTAATCGTAGCTCTTGAGCACCCAACTTTCTTTTATAGCCTCCTTGGCACCTGGGTACCCTCTACCACGGGTTCATTCCCCATGATGCCCTGCTTCACAAATGGCTTGAAACATGGCGTAACCTTGGACTGAACCCTCAGAAAGGATAGGCCAAAATAAATAATTTTTTTCCTGAAGCTGATTCCTTTTGGAGAAAAGTAATGAATGTACAGTTCAACCTACCACAAGTGGTCTAAGTATCCACAAAGCATTTTCTTCAATTTTCAGGCAGGTCATAATGACTTGACAATTGATGAATAAAGAATGAGTCCTTTGTTTTTGTTTGTTTGTTTGCTTTTCTACTAGATATTTAGTTTGGTCCCTCACAACCAAATTTCTTTTGTGGGGAGCTATGATACTCTAAGACCCATAGGTGATGCTTCACTATTTAGACAAGCATGCTGGGAGTGCAGAGACCTCTGACCTCTGAGTTTTCTCTCTTGCAGGTGGGTGAATCTGCTGTTTCTAGATTGTGTCTCATTTACTCGGGCTCACTCATTTGCTGTGTATACCACGGGGGAAATGAGTGCCTGACTTTGCTTCGCTTTTTGTTTTTGGATGCAACTCGTAACAGGACGTTCCAAGAGAACTCTGTGGGAAAAGCTCAACGTTAAATACTATTTTATTCGAGTTCTGAATTTTCAGCAAGCCAGAGAACTTTTTATTTGATATCTCTCCTTCACACCATCAGCTCCTTTCTTCGGTTCCCTGTTGTTAACCACACAGCGTCCTAGGTTGAATGTGCCCCAGGGAGAGACTGCAGTGATTACAGTGACCCAGCGTGGAGCTTGGCACTTGGCATGTGGGGAAAGGCAGCAGTGGGACTCCTGGAGCTCTGCTCTGCCCAGTCTTCCTGGGGGCTCCATCACATTTCAGCCCCTTTCAGGGCTGAGTGGACAAATCTGTCCACACAAACTTCCAAAAGAGCTTTTATTCTTCCGAGGGGGCGTCTCAGTGGCAATCCTTATGCCAGGAATTCAGAGCATTGACTCTCCCCGGTACTGCTGCATATTCTGATATTTCTCTTCTTTGTTTTTTTTTCTTTTTCTTTTCTGTTCTATAAACATATAAAGGGTTTAAGAGAAAATCATCCTGCAATGCTAGAACTCAAGTGGTGAAGTCTCATGGCTAGAAGCTTACCCTCAGTCTGGACACCAGTGGTGCAGGCTTTTAAGAGGAAGAGAGGATGAATTATAACACACTAATAAAATGGTGATTCTGTCCTATAATGGAATCACGGTCATATCAATAAACTAACCATGAACTAAAGAGGACTCAAGGGCATCCTACAACCACTGTTACATAAACTGTGTGGGGTGGCTTCTTTCTCAGCATGAAGAATGAGTCCTTTGGAGTCAATGTGAACTAAAGTATTCCAGTATGGGCCAGAATGGCAGCATCCACACCTCCTGAGATGTGGGTTCCATAGGTATATGTATGATTCCAAGTGCAACCTAGGCATACCGAACAAAGCCTGGGTATGACCTAGGCATACTGAGCAAAACCCGATTCTAACCGGAATCCAATGTAACACTTTGCACTTTATGATATGAGATATTGAATCCATTTGTCTAAATTTCAGTCATTGATCTTTCAGTCTAGTAACTTTTTCTTCTTGTTTTATTCTTTTTTTAAAAGAATAACTTAAAAAATAATCTATAAACCCAATACATATAAGGCTGTGCTAAGGACTTTGTGATTGTGCTTCTTGGCTTTCCATCAAGAAGACTGTTTTAAATGATCTGAATACAAGTGAGTATGAAGCCATTTCTTAGTTCTTTACTGATCTATTTTACAGTCTAGTTATAAGCAAATGTGTTGTGTCTGTCTCTTCTGTTCATCTGTATGTACACATACACACACACTCACATAAACACACACACAGATACACAGTTACACACATACACACACAGTCACTAGGCATGTAAAAGCCCTGTTGTTTAGCCACAAGTAGAGAACTAACCATGCATTTGGGCCATCTTTAAGTTGATTCTATGCTTATGGGAACCCTGGGTGTCAAGAATAGAGACAGTTCTAATACAACTATATTGATATATTGCATGATTTAGAAAAATTATTTTCCTATAGGCTGTTATGCTGTTATTCTTATAATGATATCTAATGAGAGGGGGGGAGAGGGAAACGGGGAGAGAGAGAGAGAAAGAGAGTGAGAGATTTAAATGATAAAATTTAAAAGTATAGCTCAATACAATTAATTAGGCACAAACCCCAGGATAGGTCTCAAGATAAGCTTATTGGTACAGATAAGGCTAATTAATGTTGATGAGAGATTGTTTAATGTATCCTCGCTGGTCTCCATCTGTATAAGGTGTACCTTAGGTGGGATTGAAGATACAGAGTAAATACTGGCCTTGCTCATCTCCTACCACTGATGTTCTGAGTTTGTCCATCAACTTGTGCTCGTATCTCTGCTCCACCAGAAGTGGGCTGGTAAATGTGGAAGGAAACGTGATAGGAAGTATCCCGGAGCAGGCTCTGTCTCAGTCAAAGAGTCCATTCTTTGCCTCACCAAATGTGTACCAATACAATATTGCTTAACTGTGATCCACTGTCTTCCTACTCTACTCTTCAGAGGAAGAACAAAACACACATAGACCGGTAATCCTTCTGGCATTAAGTCACCACCTAGCCGCTCTTCAGGCCTTTGCCTATAATGCAAGTGCACGTCCCCACGTAGCTAGAATCATAACAGAAACCTGAGTTTGTTTGCTTTTGATCTACTTGGTAATGGCTCTACCTAACATTGATAATAATTAAAGAAGAAGAGATCAATTTGAGGAAGAGTTGGGAGGAGGAGCATAGAAGAAGTTGTAGGGGGAGTGGCAGAAATGGTATAAATACAGTATGCCTGTGAAATTCTTTTTTTAATGAAATTATTTTATTTTTTTACATTCCAAGTGTTGTCCCCTCCATGATGCCCCATTCTCAAATTCTTCCCCCTTCCCCATCCCCTTTTCTTCTGAGAGGATGCTACATACTGACCCACCCACCCCCACCTCACTCCTGCCAGCATCCCTCTTCTCTGGGGCACCAAGTTTCTACAGGATTAAGCATGTCCTTTCCCACTGAGGCCAGTTCTCTGCTACATGTGTGTTGGGGGGCATGGACCAGCTCACATATGCTCTTCGGTTGGCGGCTTAGTCTCTGACATAATGATGTAAATACAGTGCTCATATGAAATTGTTAAAAATCATTAAAACATTTTTAAAAGTTTAAAAGGATTCATTAATGAGAGGTGCAATTAAAATTTAAGTATTTCCTTAATATATATAATAACTGTCAGATATGATTCTGATAGCTACTATAATGCACATATTAAAAGGTGCAAACCTGACTGGTGTGAGATGGAATCTCAGGGTTGTTTTGATTTGCATTTCCCTAATGACTAAGGATGATGAACATCTCTTTAGGTGCTTCTCAGCCATTAGATATTCTTCAGGTGAGAACTCTTTGTGGAGCTCTGTACCCCATTTTTTAATAGGGTTACTTGCCTCTCTGGAGTTTAACTTCTTGAGTTCTTTGTATATCTTGGATATTAGCCCTCTGTCGGATGTAAGGTTGGTAAAGATCATTTCCCAGTTAGTTGGTTGCCGCTTTGTCTTTTTGACGGTGTCTTTTGCCTTGCAAAAACTTTGTAATTTAATGAGGTCCCATTTGTCTATTCTTGATCTTAGAGTATAAGCTATTGGAGTTCTGTTCAGGAAATTCTCCCCTGTGCCCATATGTTCAAGGTTCTTCCCTAGTTTCCCTTCTATTAGTTTCAGTGTGTCTGGTTTTATGTGGAGATCTTTGATCCACTTAGAATTGAGCTTAGTGCAAGGAGATAAGGATGGGTCAATTTGCATTCTTCTGCATGTTGACCTCCAGCTGAGCCAGCACCATTTGTTGAAAAGGCTATCTTTTTTCCACTGGATGGTTTTAGCTCCTTTGTCAAAGATCAAGTGACCATAGGAGTGTGGATTCATTTCTGGGTCTTCAATTCTGTTCCATTGATCTACATGTCTGTTACTGTACCAATACCATGCAGTTTTTAACACTATTGCTCTGTAGTACAGCTTGAGGTCCGGGATACTGATTCCCCCAGAGGTTCTTTTACCCTTGAGAATAGTTTTAGCTATTCTGGGTTTTCTGTTATTCCAAATGAATTTTTGAATTGCTCTTTCTAACTCTATGAAGAATTGAGTTGGGATTTTGATGGGGATTGCATTGAATCTGTGTATTACTTTTGGTAAGATGCTCATTTTTACTATATTAATCCTGCCAATCCATGAGCATGGCAGATTTTTCCATCTTCCGAGGTCTTCTTCAATTTCTTTCTTCAGAGACTTGAAGTTCTTGTCATACAGATCTTTCACTTGTTTGGTTAGCGTCACGCCAAGATACTTAATATGGTTTGTGGCTATCGTAAAGGGTATTATTTCTCTTACTTCTTTCTCAGCCTGCTTATCCTTTGAGTATAGGAAGGCTTCTGACTTGCTTGAGTTGATTTTATATCCGGCCACTTTGCTGAAGTCGTTTATCAGCTGTAGGAGTTCTCTGGTGGAGTTCTTTGGGTCGCTTATGTATACTATCATATCGTCTGCAAATAGTGATAGTTTGACTTCTTCCTTTCCAATTTGTATCCCTTTGACCTCTTTTTCTTGTCTAATTGCTCTAGCTAGAACTTCAAGTACTATATTGAAAAGATATGGAGAGAGAGGGCAGCCTTGTCTAGTCCCTGATTTTAGTGGGATTGCTTCAAGTTTCTCTCCGTTTAGATTGATGCTGGCTACTGGTTTGCTGTAAATTGCTTTTACTATGTTTAGATATGGGCCTTGAATTCCTGATCTTTCCAAGACCTTTAGCATGAAAGGATGCTGAATTTTCATTTACCACATACCAGTCCCAATAGCATAAATGCTGCATGATTCCACTCATGAATGATCTAAAGTAGTTAAAGGCAAAGAAAGACAAAGCTGAAGGGTATTGCCAAAGACGGAGCAAGCCTAGGGGAAGTCTTGTTTAATGGATCTAGTTTCATTTGGCAAGATAAAAATATTTGAGGTCTCTGTGGCACAATGATGTAAATATACTGAATGTGGCTGAACTTTACACTGAAAATGTTCAGATGGTAATTTTTAGTCTTAGATATTTTTACTACAATTAAAAAAATCGAGAAAAATGTCATCATTGCTATGACTTGAAAACCTAAAAGAAGAATTCACCACAGTCTCTCATCTTGTTCTAAGAAAGACTCTCGGATAAAGTATAATTGTTGGTAGTTTCAGGGGTACCTAATGTTTCACTTGCAATGTATGTTTTAAACAATGTTCATTCCAGTGTCTAAACTCCTTCCTTCTGGTATATTAGGAATTTATTTGGTGGAATTTTAGTGTACAAAATGAAAAGCAAAGAGTTATCAATGTAGACCTTGTAGATATATGAATATTTCTTCATATTCTCTAGCTTTCATACTCCCTTTTATACAGTGACTCTGCAAGACTATGCTCTGATCACCTTTATGCCTTCTTTCTGTGAGAGGAACTGAGGTACAGAAAGAGAAGAACTCGCTTTTGTTTTCCTGGACCAGGGGCTTTCTCATGACATGTTCTGCCTCATTCTGTGCTCTTGTGTCCTATAAAGAAACACTTGGAGGCTAGGTCTTAGAGTTCCCAGGATCCATTCCTGTGGTCACCTCTTGTTTCCTTTCTGCAATCTAGGACCATGCTGAGTCCCTGGAGTATAAAGGAGTTAAGGAGATAATAGCTACCCAGAACATGCCTAATACTGTGCAGGGGAATCTGGTAGCATGAGGACAGGCCATGCATGCCTGATGTTTAAGTGATGTGGCCCTTATTCTAAGAACACACCATACAGAATTGAGTGTGAAGGTTCACATTTTAATTTCAAGTTTCTAGTCACCTCCATTTCTCTATCAGAATGCCACAGAGAGACCAACAGAAGAATATCATATATATATATACATCTCTGCCCTTAGTTGACATTTGTGATAGTTTGAAAGAGAACAGCTCCATAGGCTCATATGTTTGAATACTTGGTTCCCAGTCCATGGAACTGTTTGAGAAGGATTGGGAGTCGTGACCTTGTTGAAGCGGGTGTGTGTCATGGAGAAGGGAGGTTCGGTTTTGAGCTTTCAAAACGCTATTGTTATTCTCAATTTGTATCTCTCTGTCTCCTACTTGTGGAACAAGATGTAAGCTCTGAGCTACATCTCTGATGTGCCTTTGCTCCGCCACCATGGACTATAAACTTCTGGGACTGGAAGTCTAATTTAATGCTTTCTTTTATACTATCCTTTGGACATGGTATTTGTCATAGCAATAGAAAACTAATGATACAAAGTCATTGAGGTTTTGTGACTCAGTGGTGTTTTGCAGAACTCACCATGGTGATGTAGGTGTTTAATATCTGCTCCATAACATTTTGGAAGCCCCAGTCTGATGTGACTACAGAGAACATGAAATGTGGCCCATATGACTGAATGAAGAGTTGTATTTTAAATTTTATTTGATCTCAGTGAGTGAGAAATGACACATGTAGATGGCAGTGGCTGTTCTGGACAGGATGTTACAGGAGAAGAAAGAGACACATTTGACATATGGGATGATCAGCTTTCAAAACACAGATGTAAAGAACAGGCAGGCCATTTTCTTTTATTTGCAGTCTTTTCAGAGTTTCAGGTTAATCATTGTTAATCATATGGAGAAACATCTCAGGAGAGGCAAAAAAATAATCTCTTTTTCTAACACACACACACACACACACACACACACACACACCACAGTTTAGTGACAGCCATAAAATTAACTTTTTTTTTTAAAAGAAAGAGAAAAAATGAACACTATTGCCATCTAGTGGATCCTGGGTGCAGGGACATGTTCAGGCTCTGCTAAACATGCTGCCTGTGAGAGGACAGAGGCCATGCTCACCAGGAGCCCCCTGCTATGTGTGTCAGAAGCAGCAGCAGAGGCCTGGAGGAATCCTCACTGGGTTAACCCACGCTCGAAAAAAAAAACTGACCAATTTTCATCTCTGAATAGCTGATAGCATGGGCTCAGCTCTGGATATGGTGACAGTGAACACATCTTTCTCTGAAACAGTTGACTCCTGTTTTGGTTTATTTTGACAATAACCATTCACCGATATCTTGTCCAATATGCCCCTTTACTTCTTTCAAATATCATAGAAATGGAAAGAGAGATAGGATAGCAGATATAGAATTTTAAAGATGATTGAACCAAAAGGAAACTATATTTTTCCAACTAACTCTCTCTCTCTCTCTCTCTCTCTCTCTCCTCCCTCCCTCCCTCCCTCCCTCCTTCCTTCCTTCTCTGTGTGTATGTATGTGTGTGGTGCATATATGTGTGTCATGCATATGCACATGTGTGTAGGCCATGCACACATGCAGATGCCAAAAGAGGATGGTGGTTGCCCTGCTCACTCATTCTCTCTCTGATTCCCTCAAGACCTTGAGGCAGGGTCTCACTGAATCTGGAGCTAGGTTAGCAGCCAGCAAGCCCCAGAATCCATTTGTTTCAGATCTCCATAGTACCAGAGGTAAAGGCCTGACTACTACCATGAGCAACTATAAACATGGGTGCTGGAGATTTGAACTTGAGTCCTCATGTTTATCAGCCACTCTTATCCACTGAGCCATGCCCCAAGCTCTATATTTTCAACTTCTGGAATACATTTGGATGCCACCATGTTTCTTTTTAAACACATGCCAATACAGGCACATGCATACTCACCCAACTCCTATTACCCCTGATGTGATTAATTTTCCTCCCTCTTTCCCATTTTCCTCTCATGAAAAGAATTGTAGGCCCCTCTAGGGCAGGAACTCTGCCTGGTGCTCATCAAATATTAATTGTAATTTATACTTATTAATTGATTTGTCTTCTAGACCTCCTTCTGCCAGTGTGCTCACAGATACTCTCCTGGCTCAACTTTCATAATATGAAAATGGCTTACATCTAGACAATGCTTATTGATAAAATAAAATGGGAATAAAATTTATTTTACCCATAGGATGGGGATGAGAAAGATTATATATACATATACATATATGTATATATATCTATATTATATGTGTGTGCATCACATACAGTTATGATGGAAGAAGAAGAGAAAAATGAATGATGACATATTTATATTTATATTATCCTGGCTGGCTTTATGATGGTACTAATTGATAGTATTATGTGTGTTTTTCGTAACATAAAATCAATATATAGATTTTATTTTTAACTGAATTTAGCACAAATCTTTGTGTTAAGGCATTTGGTAAGCCTTACTTTGAAGGGAAATTAAAAAGGGAGAGTGTAATTGCTGGGCAACATCAACTTCAGAATTCTGAAAGTTTAGTCCATCAAGGAATGGGCATTCTGGTGGTATTTGCAAAGGTTGGAGGTCGGAGTGAGAAAAGTAGGGGTATCAGGAGCATGAGCACAGAGGACTATTTCTCTCCAGAAAATAAAGAACACTGACAGGTGCCGTAAAGTGGAAGAGGAGAGCGTACACGGACTGGGCTATAGAAAGAACTCTCAGGGTTTGGAACATTTGGAAGGTCCACAAAATGCAATCTGTTCTGTAGGAGACAAAAATACCCAGTCTGAGGCATCGAGGCCAGGAGAAATCAGTCATCCAAAGGTGCTGAAGCTGTCACCAGAAGCCTGACTACACGGGTGGGCTGATGAAACCTTCCTGGATCACTGACTTCAAAAGAGAGGAGAGAGTTACCTTCCATAGTGATGAGTGAGAACAGGACACATGGTATATAAGATGGTAATTAAGAAACAAGAGACAAATCAGGTATAATTCCCAGGCCCACAACAACTACAACGTCAAGGTATCAAAGCTGGCAATAACGAAGATTAACATGTAAAAACCAGGAACAGCTCAAATGAGAGGTGACATTTCTTCCCATGCCTACCTTTTATTTCCAAGAATAAATTTATGGACCAAATGTTAGCCAATGAAGTAACACAGGCAGGGTTTGAAGGGATATGTACCAGAAACTCTAGAGGAACATCATTCATCTTCATCAGCATTCATGAAAGAAGACTTAAGGATAGTGTGGATAAATTCATTCTTCTTCTGTTTGAATGTAAGTAAAAATGAAAGAAACAAAACAAAGCAATGATGACAATTCATCTTTATCATGCACGTTTAAAAGATAAACCGAACAAAATGAATACTTCCATTTTTGACAGTACAGCAGACTAGATTATTTCGAAGCTGTCTGTATCTAGCATCTATAAATATAAGATGAAGCATAATAAAAGTTATTTGACATGCAGAGAACTAAACTAGAAAGAAAGCATGGCTTAAAGATCAAGAAGGAAAATATAATCAAATCCTTGTTGTGTGGAAGTTGTCATTATACAACCAAGGAGTGTTTGTCACAGAATGTCCCAAGTATAGATAAATCAGGACTTAGCCAGGAATAGAGGAAAAGGTACGGTTTCAGTTCCACAAAGCCAAGGCTCTTGATGGTGCTGTGTGCTCAGTGAAGGGGATTCTGAGGAATTCTGCTTACCAGGATAGGAAGATGACAGAAAAAACTCCCTGGGCTCAGCTAAAACTATGTAATTTTAAGTGAAGGTTTACCCCCACATTTGTTTGGAGGCTGAATTTGTATTTTCTTGACTAAGAACTCCAGGATGGGAAATTAATATAAAATAGTCCAAGGTTAGTGATACCCTAAGTCTCCAAACAGGAAATATCAAAGTAATACTTTTTAACCCACACCCTCTGAGAATTTTGTTGCTAATGGCCCATTTTTCAAATAATGAAGTCACAATATAATATTTAAAACTTCAAAATAAAACAGCCCATCTTACTTAAAAGCATACAAGCAAGCATTTACATGTTAAGAACTTTGGATAAAACCATGACAATATGAATAAAATATAAAAATGTGTATATTCAGTTTATATTGAGATGCTACATGTTAAGGAAATAAAGTTTCATAAAATTGAAAAATATATACTCTGAAAAATCTAGTTAGCAATTTAAAGAGCTGAACACAGATATTATAAACTATAAACTATATCTGAGGAACTATTCAATATTCAGAACATAAAATTATTAAAAATATAAGAGAGTTAAGAGACATAGAAAACAAAACATGTTTCAATATAATAAATAGAATCAGAAAGTAAAGATGGTCAGAACATGGAAAGTACACAATTCAATGGTGCCAGACAAGAGATTTTCCAATAATTAATGAGCATCAGGAAGGAATCAGGTTGCATGATAAACTTGGAAGGATAAAGGAAATTTCATTTTTATAAACAAGTAGTGTTAAAGAAGAACATCTCCAAATCAAAACTAAATTAATTTACAAATTAATAACAATAAGGTTGTCATCATATTTCTCTGTTGCAGCAACAACAAAGCACAAAGATATAATATTTCAAAAAGCACTAAGAAACAATCTTCCATTAGTTTTTTATACCCAGCTAAACTATGGTGTACATGAACATTAAAGACATTTTCAGACAAAAGTATTGGAAGAATTTTCTCATTGACTTAAAGAAGTATCAAAGCAAGACATATTAGAGGATCTGCAAACTCAGAAAGGTCTTTATAAGTCAGCAAAGTATTTGGGAAGTCTAAACATGGGAATGGTGGTGGTGGTGGTGGCAGTGGCGATGGCAGCAGTGACAGTGGTGGTGTTGGTGAAGTGACAATTACAATGAATTTGCTGGGTTGGAAACATGAGATTGAACTGAAATGCAGAACAATGCTAATGTAAGATCAATAAAATAGAATTAGGGCCAAGGCTTCCTCTAGTATCTTTCATTGTCCAAGAGGAATATGAGAAGCTGATTAATCTTATACTTTATTATGCTTATTTATTTAACACCATTGTTATGCATGTTAAAATTTGTGGCTGTTAAAATTTGTTCTAATGGTGTCTTTGCTGCTGAAATAAAACAATCCAACCCAAAGCAACTTATGGAAAGAAAGGGCTTATTTCAGATTACAGGTTACAGTCAATCACCAATGAAAATCAGGGCATAAACTTAAGCAGAGACTTAGGTAGAAATAGTGCAGGAAGACTGCTTGTTGTCTTGCTCTCTGGCTCACACTCAGCTAGCTTTCTTATATAGCCCAGGACTACCTTCCTGGGGAATGGTGCTGCTGGTAGTGGACTGGATCCTCCTATATCAACTAATGATCAAAATAGTCCTCCACAGACATGTTCAGATGGTAATCTGATCTAGACAATTCCTTAGTTGACTTTCCTGTCAGAATAATCTAGGCTGTAGGTAACTAACTAGGACGGGGGATGAACAATAAGAGAGAGGAACTAGAGTGTATTTATATGTTTGCATAAAATAACTCTCCCCTAAAGAATTAAGGAATATTTCTATAACAGAAAAAAATTGATTCTATAGAAAAATGATAGGATCAACATGGCACATTTTGTTTTTACAGATGTATTTCATTTAATTTTTTTGTTTGTTTTTCAGCTTCAGTTGGTTTCTGCACACAGAAAACATTTTTCTGTACACAAAGCAAGCAATATTGAACACAGTAACAAATACCTTATATCTCTCAATACTTTTTACATACTGAAACATTGTTTAGTTGTTATCAAAAAATACCATTTGTAGGCTTTTGAAATGGCTCAGTGGATAGTGACACTTGCTAAAATCTTGAGGTCCTGAATTGATTCTCTCTATACAGTGCAAGGAGAACCAAGTCCTACAACTGGTCATATACCTAATCCCCACCTATTCACACACATACTCACAAATAAATGCATGCAATACAAATTAGAAAAAAAATATTTAATGTGGAACCCAGTTATATTAACCAGACCCCTTCACTAATTGTTGTGTGGCTTCAGTCTGTTCTTTGACTCAGTTACATTGGGCAGAAGCAAGGCAGAACATTATGACTATGGAAGTGTGCCTGAGGAACTTCTTGACTGTGTGGTGGACAGGAAGCAAGAGTAAGGAAGGGGTATGGAACAATTAGAACCTTTAGAACCATGACCCTTGGGACCTCCTTCCTTTAGTTAGGCCCTACATTTTAAAATCATTGGGAATGTAAATAAAAAAATACAGAAAATAAGAAAAGTAAATAAAATAAAATAATAAAATACTCATTAATTCACTGGGGCCACATGTTGATCGTGTAAATCTATGGGAAACAATTTCTATTAAAACCATACATCAGTGTGTCAAATTTCTATGATATCTTGTTCATTACTTTCTCAAGTTCCTTTCAGTTATATTTAACTGTCCCTTACTTTGTGGTATTGGCTTCTTGAAAAACACTTTGCAGTTTTCTTTATTGCAGCTTCCTGGGTACGAATGAGGTGGTTCTTCTTCTTCTTCTTCTTCTTCTTCTTCTTCTTCTTCTTCTTCTTCTTCTTCTTCACCTGTACATTTACTATGAGCTATAAGCAAGATAAAGATTTGATGAATTCAAGATAACCCCCCTTTTAAAACCAAGACCATATGTCTTTGCTGATGTCATACATTTTATTTTTATCATATTGGATAAAACATTAAGCTTATTCCAGTACGTAATGGGTTTGACCTACCAAGTGATAGCTTTATAATGATGAAGGGTATCCAGGCATACATTCCTTGCAGCTCAGTAGTGTTCTTTGTGTCTATAATCTGTTTCCCTAGTCATTTACTCCATCATTCATGTCTCAAATGGTGTTCAATTGAAGACAGTAGCATGCTTTATCAACTGAGACTATTGGGTTACTTTAAAGTTCTTCCTGGAAAGGCAAAATAAATGTTTCAAATATTTCCTTTACTTAATACAATTCCAAAGCAAGACTTCAAGTAATAACAAAGACATTTTTTTTGTCCCTATAAACACATAGGTTTTCATAGATGCCAAGTGGTCCAGTTGACTGCAATACTGCAATCGGTATTCTTTTCAAGGTCCAAATTATAGGAATCTGGCTATTAAAGAGCTCGTCTATCTTCTTAGGTCCTTTCAACAGACCCAATTAATCTTAAGAGCATTCTAGAAGCACATGATATTCTTGCTCACACTGTATCTCTTTTACACAGATCTCATTCAACCATTTCCCTCAAGGACTCCTTGTTCCTTTCCATTTTGAATTATACTGAGATCAGAATCTGACACAGGAGGAGGCTCTCTGTAACTATGACATCTGCCCTGGGCCTCCTGCATGCTCAAAGAGACCATTGCCAAACTAGACTTGTGTTTATTTCTCTCCTTCTTTTCTCTCTTTTTCTTGTTCTTTTCTCTTGATTTTCCTTTTTATTGGGCTACTTTCCACCACCACATAAATCTGATGTTCTGTAGCTACCTATATCACTTACTGTGTTAACAATTACAGTAAATGTAAGAGACAAAACTGATCTCTGTGTTCTGAACACAGAGGTTCTTTATCAAAATTACCTATGTGTTATTTCAAAAAAACAAAAAACAAAAAACAAACAAACAAACAAAAAAACAAAACCTTTCAAGAACATAATTCCAAGTCCCATAAAGACAGGCCAAATGTGCAAGGAAGATGTCTGCCAAAATGAACATAGAGGAGAAGTTCTGTCAGGATCAAAATAAAGTACACTGCAAGACAAGGGCATTTGAGAATGACTATCACTTTGTGCTATGAGGAGCCATTTACTGAGGAAGACAGAGCAGTTTTGTGTGTTTACATAGCTACCCCCAAATTTTATGAAGTAAACTTGACATAACCTTAAGGGGATATTTGTAAATCTGCATATTGAAATATTTTAGCATATACCTAAGTTGTTTAAATATGAAAGACATAAACAAAATAAAACCATGGAGTTGGAACAAAACTGTATGTAACCTTTTAAAATAATTCTATCTGGATACATGACAGGCTGCAGAGTATGGAACAGATCCAATGTGCCACTACATTGAGACCTCAAATATGAGAGAACCAGGAACATGTGGATTTTGCTGTCTGACTAATAATGTCAGAAACCATGCAATACATCATGACCTTCTGAATGACCCATACAACAGGAAAATGATGATACTGTTACATATCAAAAATTTAGAAAACCCAAAGCCAAGCTTTTCTTAGAAGGAAATGACTGACATCCAAGTATTCCCCAAAGAGGAAACCTTAAAGAACTCATCAGGCAATCCAAGAGACTGGAAAAGGAAATGGCACAGAATCTGTAAAGAATGCAGAAGGAAGAAAATAAACCTTAATTGAATTCCATGGATAGAGATAAAAACTATTGCTTTTTTACAAGACTAACAAAATGAAAAGAAAAAAAAAAGACAGGCCAGAATGATCAAGGGAGAATAAAGACAAAAATCATGAATAGATCAAGAAACAAAGCCTTAGGAATGTCAAAGCAGTTCTCTGAATGGCAACAGTTGTTGGGCTGTGCCCTAGGCCATGGTTATACTCTGGCTGCACTTGCCACAGAAGAGAAGCCCCCAAATAATGCATGTTGAAATCTATATGGACAAGGCAAACATCACTGTCAGTTACAGCACATCAATGGTTCATTTTGGACCAAGTTAGTTTGTTGTATCTTCTCCCATCCTCCTCCACCAACCGTTACAGGGAAGGTGACCAGCATTTTCTGAGGGCATAAGTGATGGATTCAGGGAGCCTTAAGACAGATATAAAGAGTGATGCAGAGAAATAGGGTCCAGGTCTAGTAGAATCAAGCTGTGCACTTAAAAATGATTTTAAGGATCTTTGACTCCAAATGGAATGTTTGTAGAGATGTGAAAAGATTATAGAGGTTAATCATGCTTTTATGATGCTGACTCCCCAATGTTCCTACTCTTCTTTTGTTTTTTCTTTAAAAAATACAGTATTCTATTTAAAAAATATCTATGGGTTTCTATTTTTCTTTTAAAAGCAATATCTGATATTATTTATATATTAATATATCATTACTATGATTATTGTATGTATCACACATGTCACAGACAGAGCACACATGGAGGTTAAAAGACAGCTTTTAAGAGCTACATATCTCCTTCCACATAAGATCTGGGGAATGAACTCATGTTCATTCTGGGGTTTGCGGCAAGCACTGGCTGTTAGCTACTGCACCATCTCACTGGTCACACGTTTTCACAGTCAACTGCATTTACAACAAACAGATATTTTAGAAACTTTATAATCCACAAACTGACGTGCATGTCTCTGGAAATGGGGGCTTGAGGATTGTGTCTCTGCAGAGCACAAAGAAGCCAGCCAGAGCTCTGTCACTGGGTTCACCTTCAAGAAATAGTGTTGCAGAATATTCCCTGGAGATAATTTTTTCTCTCTCTCTAATTATTTGAAGCATTGCCAAGTTCTCAGTGAACTAACACAAAGGAGAAATTCTGAGTAGCACACAGGGTTCATATTTATACTGTTTCCATTTATACACTGTGCTAGACTGACATATTAGCGCTCTCTGCTTCCCTTTGATGTTTATTGCTGGGAATAAATGTGATATTAAATGAATATTGATTCAGATATGGTTTTACTGTCCATTGTGAATTTTCTATTAGAAAAGCAAATGGTCTTTGATTGTTCTCCGAGGAAGCTGATCTCTACCCATGGTTGATTAAGACAAACCTGACTATATGGCCTTTGCCAAGTCAAATGGCAAGGGGACCCTTCTCTGGAAAATTCCTTGATTTATTTCTTAGGCTCAAGAGATGGCTGGAACGGAGTATGTTGATCATACACAGAAAAGAAATCAAGAAGACAGCCAGGCAGTGGTGGCGCATGCTTTTAGTCCTAGCATTTGGGAGGCAGAGGAGGCAGGAGGATTTCTGAGTCTGAGGCCAGCCTGGTCTACAGAGAGAGTTCCAGGACAGCCAGAGCTACACAGAGAAACCCTGCCTTGAGAAAAAAAAATCAAGAAAACACATTGCTTCTCTCTGTGATCTGGCATTTGCTGTCAAGTGATCAGCAACTGATTTTATAGGAAGAACAGGAAAAAAAAATCCAAATCAAAAGTTACTGTTGCATTCAACTCTCTAACAAGATGTATGTGGAAGTGGTATTCTATGGTGGGAGGACCATGAGTGAAGGCCAACAATTAAAATTCTCACAGACTTTCCTTCAGTTAAGTAAAATTTGCATCATGTACAAATTAATTGAGATTTTATAACAGATGGAGCCGGATGTAGGGTCAGCAGAAAGAGAGTTTTCAGTTGATTGATGAGTCGGTGAAAATTCCCTCCTTCCTTGATATAATAAAAGAACTTCACAGAGATAATTTGGGGACGTCAGTGGAGCCTGGGTCTTAACAACAGGCCCAGGCACTAGAGTAGAAATATATTAAGGCCATTTCAGAATGTGCTCCGAATCAGCACACCTGACACTTCTCTCATTGGAAGGTGTTTTTCTTCCTCTCAGCTGTGCTGGCTAAGTGACGACTCAGTGGAGGAGATTCTTTCTCAGTGCCCCAGTAAGCAAGGCTGAGCCACTGTGTGATTTAAGGCTATTTCCTTTAGCTCTGGAAATCAGAATCTCAGAGTGGCATCAGCAAACAGGCTGCACCACCGCGGCCAACCAACCACCACATTAGGCGGTGTAAAGAGCAGCTCTTTGTCAGGTAGATGAGTTAAATTTGTATAGAGCTTTGCTTAAAAACAGCCCAGGTACTCCAGACCTGTCTTCCCATTTTCTTTTGTAAGATTCAGGAGAAAACGTCTTTACATGCTTCCACAAGATTGAAAAGATTGGAGGCAGAGAGAATTGCAGATACCTACAGGGATATTTTTTTCCCCCAGAACATTTTCCTGACATCCCTACTCAGTTTGCTGTCCTTTAGTGACCTGTATTGTGCACTGCTGCTCACAGCGGTGGTTGAATATACATTTGTCATTGAAGGGACTAAAAATCCCCAAAGTGTTACTGGCCTGGGTGTAATAAAACAGACAGCTGAACTCGAACTGATTGAAATGCAGTCTAGCCTACAGCTTCAGGCACAGTTAAAGATGCAGGCATGGCAGCGCTTATAAATTGACTTAGCTTTTAACACTGGCTCCGTGGAGTACCTGACCCCCGTGCATGTACACGGCTTGCTGAACTTGATGATAGGCTGAGAAAGACGTTCACTAGGAAGCATTTAACAACCAAATTCTCTCCATGTTGCCAACATCATCTACACCTGTATATACAAACTGAGTATGTATGTATGCGCCTCTCTACACATGTGTACATACAAGTTGGTGCCAGATGTCTTTCACAGTCTTTGTGAAAATCTTATGTTTTGAAGCAGGATCTGAACCTGTAACTTGCCAATTTGGCTAGACTGGATGGAGAGTGAATGCCAGGGATTAATTTCTGCTTCCCTATCATAGGGATTCAGGCAGATGCTATATATTATGGCAACCCTAGACCCTGTCTCAAGGAAACAAATAGCAAAAAGGGGAAGCATTTCTCTTACTTGAAAACGTTCTCAGAAGACATGTTCTAGCACAGGACTATGGAGAGTTTGTGGCTTTCCAATTCTGTGCAGTTGGCTTTGTGCCAACTATACCTGTCTTCTCCTCCTCCTCCTCTTCCTTCTTCCTCTTCCTCCTCTTCCTCTTCCTCCTCCTCTTTCACCATCATCACCACCACCACCACCATCATCACCATCATAATCACCACTATTATTGTTATTATTATTATTATTATTATCATTATTATTTTATGTAGTCTCTAAGGCTCGAACTTGGGTCCTCAAGCTTGCAGAGTAAGCACTTTACTAACTAGACCATCTCCCCCCAGCTGAGTAATATCTTGAAAAAAAAAAAAGAAAAAGACTGGTTTAACTCATTTTTATCAAGGTCCAACATGTGCAAAATGTAGGTCATAATGGACAAGGGCAAAAATTGTGAGATCAGAAATTAAGCTCAATCTTGAACACTGGAACTCTTCATTGTCATCTGCAAAAGTGTATCAGATTACAACAATATTCTTTCCCAATGCCACCTCTATCAGTAGCCTCAAAGCAGAGAATTACCTTGAAAAAAATAAACAAGGGATTTGATGTCTTTTCAAAAGATTCCCCAGGTCCACAGCCTAAAAGGGGGGCATTTCTATCTCATTATAGATGTGGCCGTGGAATAATGTGCTAAGAATTTGATTTCAGGAAGCTCTTCATCGTTTCACAGGTCTGCCTCTAGCATCCTGAGGCCAATTCTTCTTTGTCATTCCATGTCCTTTGCATTTACATTAATATAGAATCGGTGTCCATGATGAAATAAGGAAGGTATACACATCTGGAGACTCAGGCAGGATTCTGCTGTGCCCTGCCCTGGCTTGGAATAAGGAGGAAAAGTCAACTGAAATCAGATAGATCGGGAAAGTAAATTAACTTATAGGAGCCTGGTGTGCTCAGCTGGTCTCTTTAATAGGCTTTTCATGGTACTTTATTGGTTAGCCAGCAAGTTGCCTTGTCCCTGTCCGTAAGAATCACAGAGGATGGGGACCATGACTGAAGTCCAAAGGTATACATGGGACCAACTGCAGGAAGGACATAGTTTCCCTTTTATAAGATGAAGTGTATATGCCAATGGGGTCCGGCTTGTTCCAAAAATGTATTTTTTCAAACCTAAAATTCAATTTCTTGCATATTGCATAAAGCCAACTGCACAGAATTGGAAAGCCACAAACTCTCTATAGTCCTGTGCTAGAACATGTCTTCTGAGAATGTTTTCAAGTAAGAAATGCTTCCCCCTTTTTGTTATTTGTTTCCTTGAGACAGGGTCTAGGGTTGCCATAATTTTCTACATAGCCAAGGATGACCTTGAACTCCTGGCCCTCATACCTCCAAATCTCAGATGTGATCTCAGACATGTGTCATTCCACCCTGTGGCAATTTTATACCTCTTACTCGTCCTTGAGTCAGAAAAAGGAGGGTGGGAGTGTTTTTCTTTTCTTTTCTTTTTCAGCATTAAGCATTGTTTACTTACATAGTTACCTTTCTAATTAGGCATTAGCACGGTTTACATGCAAATAAAGCCATCCAGGTTTGTGTGTGAATTCGCTCGCACTTGTCCCTGTAAGTGATTGCAGCTAATTTTGGTAAATAATTTATATTGCGCTTGAAGGCAGAAAATGAATTTACAAATGAGAAAAAAAATGAAAACAATTGTTTCACACCCTCTGACATTCCTTCACATCTTGAATTCGAAAGTTTTTATCTCCCAGGTTAGTCTTAATTATCGTTGTACCGCTATAATTCTTTTAGAAAGGTTTACCATTGGTGCTTATCATCATGTTGACGGCACTGGAAATGCTTTGACCAATATTCTTTCATAAGTGATTTCGTTGTCTTTGGAGATGCTGACAAGCTACCTATTTTTTCAGTTACCCTATGTAGAATGCAACCTTTTTAGTATACTCATGAAAACCTTTCTTGATTTCTTACATAGAAATCCAAACACAACCATCATTTATGACAGCTGACTGATTGGCTCATTCACATTATACAGAGCAACTCACACCTCCAAGGAAATAATAGATCATTTAATCTGAGCCAAATATGAGTGACCATAGCTATAGACCATGGATTCACTTTGGCCTGGATATTATGCTCCAATGTGGAAATAGTTACATGAATTGTTTATCACAACCCATGGGAATATCATAAATTAAGGCATTTTAAAAATTAATTTATTTTTATTGGGTATTTTATGTATTTACATTTCAAATGTTATCCCCTTTCCAGGTTTCTCCTCTGGCGCCCCCATCCCATTCCCCTTCCCCCTGCTTCTGTGAGGGTGCTCCCCCTACCTCCCACTCACTCCCATCTCACCACCCTGGCATTCCCCTACATTGGGGAAGAGAGTCTTCAGACGACCAAGGGCCTCTCCTCCTATTGATGCAATTAAGGCATTTTCAAAATACATTGATGGGAACATGAGATTACGACAGAGCAGGCAAAATTTTATTGTCTTTATGGGATAGGACGCTAGGTCAGATGAAGAGATGGACAGTGAATTTTAACTGAGGACACTGAAGATAGTTCAAGATAATTTGACTGTGGCTTGACAACTTCCCAGTTTAGCCTTGAAGAACCTTTAATGTGGGTGCTGCTTTGGGGGGGGGAAGAACGGGGTGATTTATATTCACTCATTTTTCATCTAAGATTTAAAGGGTACCTATCGTGTATGAAGAACAAACAAGTTTTGGAAATGTATTCAAGGGTAGAGGCTCAATTTTTGTAGATTTTAAACTCCAGAAAGAAAGCTATATATCTAACATACAAAGGGCAAACTGTTAAAGCAGGGAGGGGGTCATTGCAGGAGTTTCTGCCAACAGGAGGGAACAGTAAGTATACAGTTAGGCGTAAGGGCTGTGAGTCAGCCTGGAGCCCACTTGGCAGGATTTGAATCCTACTCTATGTCGCTTCCTACTTGTCTAACGCAATACCATGCACAGAAAATATAAGATTGCTTGGGGAATCATTCCCCACAGGGAAGACAAGATGCTATTTGAAAAGCACAGAGAACTGTTTTAAAATGCGGAAACACTGGTCATAGAGTGTGTATCTTTAAAGTGTATATTGAATCAGCTCTGCGAGAGAATTGGGATACACCAGGACATTGTCACGGATATTCATTGACGTCTGAACGATGGAGAGGGATTTGTCATTGTGGCTAAGGAGGTTGATCAGATGGGCAGCTTCAGGGGTGCCATGCTTCACAGGGTGTTGAAACATTACTAGAAAATTAAAAGATGGCCAAGTGATGGTTATTAGAACTCCACCCAGGGAGAGCGCTGATTGTAGTTTCTAGGAATACCATGAAAAGTAGATTCGGGTAGAGGAAGGGGACTCCCAAGGGCTGTGCTCCTGGAACAACAGATGGCCTCTAAGTGGCTTCCTGGGAACTGAGTCTGCTTAACTCACATGGTTAATCGGTGAGCACATGCCCAAAAACCTTGCAATCTTTTTATCTAGCTTAATATTAATCTGAGGAGTGCTAATTGCTACACTGCCCTGAAGCAAGGTTATATGGTTGTCCCAGACTGGGGGTGGGGGGAGGGGAGTTTGCATATAGATAAGGATTCAGAAACATCCATGGTGGAATAATTCAATGTGGAGTGTAGAAGATTCTGGAAGGGAAGAAGGAAGTGCTGATGGGAAGACAGATAAGGTCCTAAAAAGGGAAGACCTTAGACATAAGTTAAGGTTACAGGCTTAAGTCTTTAGATACTGTCCATCCTCTTGGACTACGCTGGGTGTTGAGTAAACCAGTCTGTCCATGAGGAACCAGGAGGCAGGAAACATACTATAGGGGACTTTTGAAACAGACAGGTATCTAGAGATTGAGAGCCTAAGGTTAGTCAGTGGTTGTACCCAAGAAGAGGGAGTGATGGAAAGGACACAAGAGGAATCTCTAGACTTAAGTGACTAAACAGATGCAAAAATTGGTTGTTTCTTCATTACTATTGTTATTAATATTTATGGATTGGATGTTTATGTCATCAAATTCTAGCAAGATGAATTTCAACCATGTGAGTTGGAGCCAGGAGACACATGAATCATATCTCAGTGGTCTTGGTACCTGGGTATTCCAAGTGATGGAGTTTCCATGAAAGAATTTAGATTTTTGTAAAGGTAAGGTAATATTCATACATTCACAAGCCCCGACATGATTTTAGTCGAGGAAGTCTGCTTATATTTAAAGGCTATTCATGGCTATATTCTTCCTCATAAGAGATAAACCAGGGATTGGAGAGAGTCCAATCTGTAAAGTCTTGCTCTGCCAGCGAGAGGTCCTAAGTGGTTCTGGGATGCCATACAAACACGCTGGGGTTTGGGTCCTGGAGAGGTGACTCAGTGGCTCGTTCAGTGCCTACAGAGTAAGTTCAATTCTTGGTTCAGATTCCCAGTCTCCACATAAAGTCCCTGTGTGGCAGCTCGTACCTGTAATCCCAGGTGGACGCCCGAGGCTCACGAGCCAGCCCTTCTAGCAGAAAGAGGGGGCTCTAGGTTCCGTGAGAGATCTTGTCTGAAAAATCAAGAGGGAGAGCAATAGGGAAGGAGACCTGAAGTTGACCTTTTGTCTCCAAATGCTCACGCTCAGATGAGCGCCCACCCACATGCCTACCCTCACGCAATGATAATAAACGCTCGAAGACACTTGGAGCGGAGGGGATACCTGTAGGAGGGGGCAGCAGGAGGATCCCTGGGACTCACTGTCTGTTAGTCTAGACTAATTAGTTAGTTACAGCCTAACCAGAGACTATATTTCAATGGTGGGCAGAATTCCTGAGGATGAGGCTATACTCTGGGGTCCACAGTTGTGTGAATATATATATATGCATATACATACACATGGTCCCACACATACATGAACGAACACACACACACACACACACACACATACACACACAAACACACACACACACACACAGAGAGAGAGAGAGAGAGAGAGAGAGAGAGAGAGAGAGAGAGAGAGAGAGAGAGAACAAGCAAAATTCTCTTATTGGGTTTTAATTATGTTAAGGCTTCATTCAAAATTGTATTCACCTATCTCTCTCCTGCCTTCTTCTCTGAGAAGAATTTGACAGAAGCCTACATATCCTTTGAACTTGAAAACCCTTGGCTTCCCAGTAACTTAATTAAGGCTTCTTTGGCTTAACCACATTATCTCTATCTTTGTTCCATTCTAATTGGACTCTGAGCCAGGTCCCTGAGAGTTCTTGACTAGCATTTTTGATAGTTTTTGTTATACTTCTCTGTAACCGCTCCCTGTTCTCTCACCCTAAAAGGAACTGGCTTTCTTCTTGGGAAAGTAGTGACTTTGTTCTCACGTATGTGAGCTGCATGGTCTCATATGTCACAGAAGTGGGAGTAAATTTAAAACAATAAGGATGAGCATGTATGTTGCTGTAGTTGTAGACCTGTAAAGAGGAGCTTTCTAGGTGCCAGGTGTTTGCTGGACCAGTCCCAGCCACATCAGAGGGATGCCTCTTCTCAGGCACTGCTCCCCAAGAAGGGATTGAATGGAGTAAACTTGTAAAGGCAAAAAAGAAAAAAAAAAAGAAGAAGTGTCTCAAGCAGATTATGTGTTTCGGTAAATCCCAGAAAAATTCCCTATTTAAGATAGAAAAATAATGAATTTGATTTAAAGAGAAGAGACAGAAGGAGGGAGGGGGACACACAGAAGCACTCTCACATGGGTAGGTGGGTTTTGTGCATAGGGTATTGTGGGAAGCCTGAGAGAAAGGTGTGATTCTCCCATTTTGTATTTAAGGTAATTGAATTTCCCAGGGGTGAGAATGCATACAGGTACCAGCTGGGTGAGCATGCTAATTGAAGTTAAGACTTTTTGACATGATGTATAAACAATACTCCTGTCTCTTTCCTTTACACACACACACACACACACACACACACACACACACACACACACACTGATTTTTCTTCCTGACTAGGTCCCTGTCTGGCCCCCAACTCATGTTCTCCTGCCTCACCCTTTGAGTGCTAAGATTTCAAGTAGATGACAGCAAGCCTGGCTTTTAAAAAAAATTGTATTTAAGTCTTATTTTCAAAATTGCTCTGTGCACACCTTGTAACATATCTTCTATTTCTCAAATCCATTTATAAGTTAGTTATTTGAATATTAAAAGGATTTCAGAAAGAAAATATGATGCAAAATACAATGGAGGCAAAGGCTAACTTCCATGTGATCTCTCATTGAGGGCTCTGAAGTTCAAACATGAGTTGGAAGAAATAATGCCCGTGGGAAGAGACGAGGGGATTTGTTTCTTGAAGTTGAGCTTAGCTTCATAGAAACTGCTGCTCTTGGTGATATTGGCGTTGTTACCTTTTCATTTCTCTTTTTTTTTTCAATATTGCCCACCGTCCTGAATTCCAGCCAGGATACAGAAACACACAGTAATATAAAAAAATAGAAAATTAACATGAGATTATGAGCTATTCTATAATAACATAAAAGTTTAAGGATTTCACTGGGCATGCTCATCCTGAAGTAGAGAACTCCAAGGAAGATAAACTTGGAGAGGCATGCCCCTTTCCAAGGCTTTCAGAACTGAGTGGAAAAGGTCTATCTGCAGCCACTGGATGGTGCAGATGTTCTCTGGATTTCTCAGGACTGAGCTGGTCCAGTGGTAGGAAACAAAGAGCAAGCTTCTAGGGTAAGTCAAAGGTGCATGATCTGGGAGGATTGGTAAGTCAAGGCTGTCTGGAGATGCATAAAAGAGTCACCGGAAGAATCGTCAGGCCAGGGCTACAAGATCAGCAAATGTTCATGTCCCCAAGGAGGGCAGAACTGATGACCTAACTGTTCTTATGATATACTCATGTGAGAGCAGCAATAACCAGCCAACCCACTGGCCTGCTCCTCAGCACTAGCTTGAGATAGCCCTTCCTCTCCCAGTGTGCATTGCTTCTCCTAGTGCGAACTACCAACAGATCCCCCAGGTTGGAGAAAAATACTTAAAGTTACCCTTCATTACAGTACTGGTACTTCGGGGGATTTGCAGATAAGAGGCAATAATTGATAATTAGCCCACTTCTAATAAGGGGTAGTAAAACCTAACCAAGCACATTCCCCAACCACCTACTTCCCTCCTTTTCTACACAGTAGTCTACAGTGAAAAGAATTCTAAGAAAGCAACACAAACAGTAGTTTTATTGAAATTGTGAATGGTTGATTACATAGAGTTATTCCAGGATAGGCCTGGGTTTTTAATTGACAGTCATTAGCGTAGCACCAGGCATGTAGTAATGGGTTTCCCAATAATATTAATATAAATATATGTATGTACTAAGCAATATTAGTCATCTGTGAGTACAGTTTTAACATGTAGAGAAAGGGTCAAAATGTGAGAACACAGGTGGAAGGTAGACAAGGGACTAGCTGGTTAATGGCTGTCCATATTTGGGTCATCCCCCATCAGGCCTCAGCAATCACAGCTTCTTCCCTTCTTTTTCGAAATCACAGATCCACTACTTGTCTTCCAAATTACTTCACTGAATGTTTCCAAATACAAAGATTCTAGGGGAAATCTCTGAGTAGGTTACCAAACAAGAACAATGGAGACCACATTCTTGGTCAGGATTAACTTTGTTTGACTATCTTCATTAAGTGCAGTAAAGTGTGTCCCTTATTGAGGAGGTCAGAAAACATAGCTCATGTCTACGTTTTTATTTTCTTCAGTAACTAAATATGATTTACATTTTATTATTTCCAGGGGAACCAGCCAACTTCTACTTTATCTATTTATTAATTTCTTTATGATATTTTACCTTTTTTAAAAAACTGACTTAAAGCAAAATAATTAAACCACATAAAAGATTAACATACAGGCTAAGAAGGGTCCAGAGAACGTGAAAGTGGGGATCTATAGCAGAAACTAAAGCAGCATATAACATGGAGAATGGGGATGATTTGGGGCTACTGCTGCTTAAACTATTGGTTTAATTATTGAAAGCATTATTTTCTGTACATATAATACCAAACTCTTGCTCCACTACAGTGGGTAGTACTACTAAGAACTTTTTAGAGTCATAATTTTCTCTCCTATAAAAAACAAGTAACATTAACATGCCATGAGGATTAAAAAATTTTAACTTAAAAAAATCTGTTCTTTGACAGTTTCGTGTACAAATACAAAATTTAGAGAATATCCAATCCCTTCACCCTCCTCAACTCCTCCTGCTGGGCAGCCTTCAGTCTTCTCTCAACATCATAATTTGTTGTTGGTGTTGTTGTTGTTGTTGTTGTTGTTGTTGTTGTTGTTCTTCTTCTTCTTCTTCTTCTTCTTCTTCTTCTTCTTCTTCTTCTTCTTCTTCTTCTTCTTCTTCTTCTTCTTCTTCTTCTTCTTCTTCTTCTTCCCCCTCTTCTTCCCTCTTCTCCTCCCCTCTTCCTTCCTCCTCCTCTCCTCCTCCCCTTCCTCCTCTCCCTTTTCTTATGCCACCTCCTCCTCCCTCCTCCCCCTCTTCCTCCTGCTTCCTCTCTTCCCTCTTCCTCCTTTTTGCCCCCCCTCCTCTACCTCTTCCTCCTCACTCTTCCTTCTCCTTCCTCCCCTTCCACTTCATCCTCCCCCTTTTTTCTACTTGTTTCTGTTCTTCCTCTTCTCATTCCCATCTTTCTCATTCTTTTCCTTCCTCTTCTCCTCTTCTTTCTTCTTCTCTTCTTCCTCTCCCTTACACGTCTTCTTCTTTGTCCACTTCTTTTAGGATAGCTGACTGAGTCCAGTTAATGTTGCCCATGGTCAATGTGCACATGTGTGTATAAGGCTCTCCATTGGAGCATGGGCAAGAGGCTACAGGCCACACCACTGATGAAAATCAAATCTCCTTCCCATAGCAGCCATCAACTGCAGTAGCTTCCAGATCATCAGATAAGAGTAGCATTTCCTGAGTCCCTTCTCTCTACATGTTGGAGTGATGAATGTCTTGATATTGTGCTCAGAACTACTGCTGCTGTGAGCTCATGACTATAGCAGCCCTATTATGCCCACAAGTCATTATATTACAGCAATATTCTCTGACCTCTGCCCCTTGCAACCTTTCTATCTCCTCTTTAGTGATGTTTATTTTTGGGAGGTGATATGATATGGATAGATGTCCCATTAGGATAGGGATGAACATTCATACTAACCTTTTTTTTTGTATTTTAAACAATGTGAATCACTATATTAACTGTTCTCTGTTGAATAAGGAAGCTTCTCTGGTGAGGGTGTATTAGTCAGGGTTCCCTAGAGAAACAGAACAACAAAACTTATAGAATGAATCTCTCTTGCCCTGGGATATAATCATATATATGTGTATGTGTATAAGTATGTGTATGTGTATGCATATGATGTATATGTATTGTGTATGTGTGTATGTGTATGTGTATATGTACATGTGTTACTTGGGTTTTTTCTTATTGACTTAGGGACCTCTTGCTGGCTAGGCAAGAGACTTGGAGTTTGTTAACTCTTTCTGAGTTAGAGAGAAAGAAAGAAAGAAAGAAAGAAAGAAAGAAAGAAAGAAAGAAAGAAAGAAAGAAAGAAAGAAAGAAAGAAAATAAATCAGGGACACATACAGACACACACTGGAAGAAGCAGAAAAGGGGTACACTGACACTTTATTGTTTTTCTTAATTTTTATATCTTCTCAGGATAATTGATCACATAGTTTTAAAAGCATTTTTACATTCCATACATTCATAGTAAGTTTAAGACAATAGTTGGTGTCATAGGTTGATATGACTTAAGGTGTTACAGCAGAATTGTTTATAATTCCATTCTTTCCATTTAGACTAGTATCTGACTAAACATTTATTATCTGTTACTTGCTCCATAAGCTCAGTATAAGTTTAAAGCAGTAATTTTTATGTCATAAGTTACCGTGGTTTTATGAAGAGACAATTTATCTGCCTTGTGTCTTATTATTTTGAAGTCTTTGTATAGATAAACTATTCCATCATTTATCTTCCATACTTTTACTTACAACAATCTTCCCATTCCCAGTTTATGACTTTTAGCTACCAGATAGTGACATAGTTCCTAGTCTAGAAGGAATGTTTTCCTTGATTGTAAATTTGTTCCAAGCTTGTTTTCTTTTCCTAGTACAATTGACCCATGACACATGGAGGTTTACAGATATTTATTTATAGATTTTATTCTATAAGGGGCTTGGGATAACTTGTATCAATTTAGGAGTTCTATTAAATCATGATTGAATTTTGAAATCATCAATTCATCTATACAGCATTACCACATGAAAGTACATCTTCATATTGATTCTGCAGGAAATCTGCCCAATAGGTTTGGCTAATGCCCAGGAATCTTTCAGCCATGTTATAGTCACAGGAAAGGCATATCAACAGCAAGAAGCAATCCTGGGATGCTGTCTCTGAAGACCCTGAGTATCTCAGAGAGAACCCATCATAGCCATGCAAAATGGTGGACCATCTCCAGAAAACTCACTTGCTTCCAGTAGCCTTTTCTAGATGACTTCTGACATTTCAGTATGTGCTGGAATCCCAATGAGAAGGGAGTGGACTTGTTATGAATGCATTAGCAAGCAGGCAAGAAACAAAAAACTTTCTTCTTCCATGTCTTAATATAGGCTTCCAGCAGAAAGCATGGCCCAGATTCAATCTGGATTAAGGGTTTATATAAAAGGTGTTTCTCCCTACCTCAAGGATTCATATTAGAAGCAGATTTTTTCCACTTAAAATTAAGGAGAAATCGTTCACAGGTGTACCCTCTATTTTGGGGTTTTAGTTAATTCCAGATGTAGTCAAGTTGACAGTCAGGAATTCACAATGGGTGAGTCGCATTAGTCTACGAGTATAAGCTTAAGTATTTAGAAGTCGATTTTATGTTGCATCCCTTAAGCAAAATATTAGCAGTAGCAGGGTCTATGACCTCACTTTCCATGCTCTCTTGGCCAGGCATACAGTGCCAGGTGTAGGAGTTCCCCCTTGGGAACTTACATCTGTATTGGTTACTTTTCTCTTGTTGGGATAAAACACCACAGGCAAAGGCAACTTAAAATAAACCTTATTTTGACTTACTGTTCTAAAGAAATGAGAGCCCACGAGGGCAGAGTGGAGGCAGGGCAGCAAGCGACAGGCATGACTGGTTTCCAGCAAGCTGAAGGCCCTAATCTCAAGCTGCAAATGCAAAGAACATAGAGTAGAGTAAAAGTGGGTCAAATCCTTAAGCTCCCCAAAACCTTTCTCCAGTGATCTACTTCCTTAGGCAAGGTTATACCTCCTATTCCTCCAAACCATGCCACCAACTGGGGACCAACTGTTCAAATGCCTAGACAATGGGAGACATTTCTCATCCAAACCAGCACAAAATCTGTTGATGACCCCTTTAACATGCATGCCACTATTGGGTGTACCTTACCAGGCTGGTGACTATTGAAGCTTGTATAGTTCACAGTTGGGTAAGAGTATATGTGTCCTTTCTCCCTCAGTAGCCTGCAAATCGCCTTCTGGAACTATTCAAACCTCAAAAAGTCCTGTTAGACATATTATTGAGACTCCCAGGTTTATCAACTTATGACAGAGAAGAGTTAAAGTACTCTAGATTGTTACTGTTAAATGTAACCAAATGATGCTGACAACCATGAGACAACCCTATAGAAGGTTAGTTACAAAATATATCTTGCAGCACGTTCAAATTTATACCCACAATACAGGTGCCTTGTTATTTAAATGAACTTCAAAAATATATTGCCAGATATTGTCCCAAATAGAATTATTCTATAATGATATCTAAGTATGCCCAGTCTCCTGCTGTAGTCTCCTGAGAGCTAAGATTGTAGGCATTTGCTACCATATCTGGTTATAACTTTTGATTTGAGACTGCCTGTATGGCTAACCTATAGTTTCATAGACATTCAGTCTTGAGAGTACTGCTCCGGATGTTAATTTTCACGAATTTTGAGTATGTTCTTAAGAACTGGTATGGCATCTGGACCAAAAGTGTGAGTGTTGACTGAATGTCTTAATGAACTCTGGCTTCATTTTCTCTGAACTGCATGGAAGTTGTGTTATGGTTTGGATGAAAAGTGGCCCCCTCCATAAGATCAGGTGTTTGAACACTTGGTCTGTGGTGGCAGTCCTGTTTCAGGAGGCTATGGAACCTTTAGAGGTGGACCTCGCTGAAGGGAGTGTATCACCAGGGGGTTGACTCTGAGAACTTATCACCTCTTTACATTTCTGTTTGCTGTCTTTATTTTTTTTTCATGCAGTTAAAGATGTGATCTCTCAGCTTTCTTCCTGGTCGACCTGCTGCCATGCCTCCATTAACTTATGGTCTCTCCCTATGGTATCATAAATCAAAATAATGCTCTCTTCCATAAGTTGCTTTGAGTTTTTGATTTTTGATTTTCTATATTTTTTTATTTACATTCCAAATGATTTCTCCTTTCCCATTTCCTCCCTCCCCGAAAGTCCCATAAGCCCCCTTCTCTCCCACTGTTCCCCATTCAACCCCCTCTCACTTCTCTGTCCTGGTATTCCCATACATCCAGTCTTTCCAAGACCAGGGGTCTC
The DNA here is from genome assembly GCA_036184795.1 of Tokudaia tokunoshimensis. Lineage (NCBI taxonomy): Eukaryota > Metazoa > Chordata > Mammalia > Rodentia > Muridae > Tokudaia > Tokudaia tokunoshimensis. The sequence goes on from BTHU01000006.1 coordinate 77,442,633, forward strand.
TCCTTCCATCTTCTTGAAAATCTATTGATATGTGAATTGTGTCTTGGGTATTCCGAGATTCTGGGTTAATATCCCCTTATCAGTGACTGCATACCATGTATGTTCTTTTGTGATTGGGTTACCTCACTAAGGATGATATTTTCCAGTTCTGACCATTTGCCTAGGAATTTTGTGAATTCATTGTTTTTAATTGCAGAGTAGTATTCCATTGTGTAAATATACCACATCTTCTGAATCCATTCCTCCATTGAGGGACATCTGGGTTCTTTCTAGCTTCTGGCTATTATAAATAAGGCTGCTATGAACATAATGGAGCATGTGTCCTTATTGCATGCAGGGGAAGCCTCTGGGTATATGCCCAGGAGTGGTATAACAGGATTCTCCGGGAGTGTCGTGCCCAGTTTTCTGAGGAACCACCAGACTGCTTTCCAGAGTGGTTGTACCAGCTTGCAATTCCACCAGCAGTGGAGGAGTGTTCCTCTTTCTCCACATCCTCGCCAACAACTGCTGTCTCCTGTGTTTTTGATCTTAGCCATTCTGACTGGTGTGAGGTGGAATCTCAGGGTTGTTTTGATTTGCATTTCCCTAATGACTAAAGATGTTGAACATTTCTTTAGGTGCTTCTCAGCCATTCGATATTCTTCAGGTGAGAACTCTTTGTTTAGCTCTGTACCCCATTCTTTAATAGGGTTATTTGGCTCTCTGGAGTCTAACTTCTTGAGTTCTTTGTATATATTGGATATTAGCCTCTGTTGGATGTAGGGTTGGTAAAGATCATTTCCCAGTTTGTTGGCTGCCACTTTGTCCTTTTGACAGTGTCCTTTTCCTTACAGAAACTTTGCAATTTTATGAGGTCCCATTTGTCAATTCTTGATCTTAGAGCATAAGCTATTGGTGTTCTGTTCAGGAAATTTTCCCCTGTGCTCATATGTTCAAGGTTCTTCCCTAGTTTCCTTTCTATTAGTTTCAGTGTGTCTGGTTTTATGTGGAGGTCCTTGATCCACTTGGAATGAGCTTAGTGCAAGGAGATAAGAATGGATCGGATTTGCATTCTTCTGCATGTTGACCTCCCGTTGAACCAGCACCATTTGTTGAAAAGGCTATCTTTTTTCCACTGGATAGTTTTAGCTCCTTTGTCAAAGATCAAGTGACCATAGGAGTGTGGATTCATTTCTGGGTCTTCAATTCTATTCCATTGATCTACCTGCCTGTCACTGTACCAATACCATGCAGTTTTTAACACTATTGCTCTGTAGTACAGCTTGAGGTCTGGGATACTGATTCCCCCAGAAGTTCTTTTACTCATGAGAATAGTTTTAGCTATGCTGGGTTTTCTTTTATTCCAGATGAATTTTTGAATTGCTCTTTCTAACTCTATGAAGAATTGAGTTGGGATTTTGATGGGGATTGCATTGAATCTGTATATTGCTTTTGGCAAGATGGTCATTTTGACTATATTAATCCTGCCAATCCATGAGCATGGCAGATTTTTCCATCTTCTGAGGTCTTCTTCAATTTCTTTCTTCAGAGACTTGACGTTCTTGTCATACAGATCTTTCACTTGTTTGGTTAGAGTCACACCAAGATACTTTATATTGTTTGTGGCTATCGTGAAGGGTATTATTTCTCTTACTTCTTTCTCAGCCTGCTTATCCTTTGAGTATAGGAAGGCTTCTGGCTTGCTTGAGTTGATTTTATATCCGGCCACTTTGCTGAAGTCGTTTATCAGCTGTAGGAGTTCTCTGGTGGAGTTCTTTGGATCGCTTAAGTATACTATCCTATCATCTGCAAATAGTGATAGTTTCCTTCCTTTCCAATATTTATCCCTTTGACCTCCTTTTGTTGTCTAATTGCTCTAGCTAGAACTTCAAGTACTATATTGAAAAGATATGGAGAGAGAGGGCAGCCTTGTCTAGTCCCTGATTTTAGTGGGATTGCTTCAAGTTTCTCTCCGTTTAGATTGATGTTGGCTACAGGTTTGCTGTAAATTGATTTTACTATGTTTAGATATGGGCCTCTAATTCCTTACTTTTCCAAGGCCTTTAACATGAAAGGATGCTGAATTTTGTCAAATGCTTTTTCAGCAATCTAATGAAATGACCACGTGGTTTTTTCTTTGAGATTGTTTATGTAGTGGATTACATTGATGGACTTCCTTATATTGAACCATCCCTGCATCCCTGGAATGAAGCCTACTTGATTGTGGTGAATGATGATTTTGATGTGTTCTTGGGTTTGGTTGGCAAGAATTTTATTGAGTATTTTTGCATCGATATTCATAAGAGAAATTGGCCTGAGATTCTCTTTCTTTGTCGGATCTTTGTGTAATTTTGGTATTAATGTAATTGTGGCTTCATAGAATGAGTTGGGTAGTGTTCCTTATCACAGCCACAAATAACTAGTGGAGAAGTCATCCTGAGGATGGGCGCTGGCATGGTGTCTCCTGTCACAAGTGCTTATCCTTTCCTATGCCCTGCTTCAGAGCACACTCAAAATTTGTAACTAGGATTGGCCTTTGGCATTTGTGTGTGAGTTCTTGTTCACTCTGGTTTTGCTTCTATGATGATAATCAGTACATATCATATGTGTGCATATGATACGTACACTTGGAGAGGCACACGTGCCAAGTACACATATGGACGTGGAAGTACCATTTTGTGGATTCAGTTCTCTCCTACCTTACACTGCTTCTAGAGCTAATCTCAGGTCAGCCTTGCATGGCAAGCACCTTTACCTACTGAGCTGACATGTTGCCAATCAGCCATATCCTTTCTTTTTCTTTCATTTCTTCTTTCCCTTCCCTCCTTCTAAGTTCTCCTACATATTCCTCCCCAGTCTCCTTCAAATGCATGACCCTTTTATTGATTAATTGTTATCATATGCATATATGTTATATATTCTTAAATATAAGCTGCTCAGTCTGTATAATGTTACTTGCATGTGTGCACTGGCCAGTCAACCTGGATGCGCTTCCCTGGGGAAGACCACCTTGCCTGCTTCCAGCTTCCTTCAGCCACCTACAGTTCTTCTTAGGGTTGATGTCTAAGGGGCTTTTCCCTGTTGATGTTTGTGTGTTTACCGTGTCATCCTTGTTCAGCATCATCTTAATGCTCAAAATTGTAGGTCTCTCTATGGATCCTCAGACCCTCAACAGCAACTGCTTATCATCTGTCCACCCAAGACGCTCTCCTCACCATGTGTCCTTAGCATCCCAAAGTCTACATCTCTCAGACTACCTATCTTATTCCCCAAACTTCCCTCTAACAAAACTGATATCAGGACTTAAACGTAGAAGTATAGTTTCTTGTTGATACAACCCCTTTCCTCACATTGCCGTATTTGGGGCAAATCATCATGCTCAACTTGTTCTTTCTCATAGACACCTCTCAACTGAAGACCCTTCGTTCTTGTTGCTACTACTGTAGTTCAAGACACCTTCACTCTTTTCTGATTGTATTTAATAAAGTATGCAGCTCTCAGTCCAGACCTTGATTCTACTCATTGCTCACTCTGAAGAGTATTTTGTGACCTAGATCTGATTATGTCTGTTCTCTAAGTGAAACTAAGTTTTGTCCACCCTCAAGTCTCAGCTTAGAGTTCACCAACTTAAAGAAGACTCCTCTGCTTTCCTGTGGGTTACATTTGTAGTGAAAAAAAAATGTGTGTTATATATAGAATTGCTTTTTAAAGGATCATGGAAATGAAAGTTGCCTGTGAGAAGAATACAAGGCAAAAGTTTATTGAATAAGAAAACCAGAATTGGTCTCAGAGTTAGTAAGAGTAATTGAACATCTTATAAAATAAATGTCCTTGAAAGTACAAGCAATCATGACATTTTTCTAGTATTGCCTTCCAAGTCCATCTGCTTTCCACTTAGAGCCATCAAATCACCTGCCACCATCACCGCCGCACAATCTCTTGACCACTGGTAAATTGCTACTAGATTATTCTATCTTCCTCCTTGCTTGCTTTCAGAGTCCAGTTTTTCAAGTTATTTTACACAGTGCGATAAATCTCTATTTCAGACCTGCTGCCTTGATTATATCCCTCTGTTTCCCCCAACTCTCTGAAAGAGTCCCACTGTCTGCTGCATCAAATACAATCTACTAATAATAGCCTTTGAAGTTTTCCATCAGACTGACTCTTCCCTTGGCCCACTTCCTAGGGTTGTAAACCAGTGGTAGTGCCCCATGCCCATAGCTCTCCTGTTCCTGTAGTTAGTCCTCAGCATTCAAAACAACTACACACCATTCACAACCATCTGTCCAGAGACAGTGTCCATCTTACCTACTCCAATAAGAAATAACTTTTTAAAAAATTGCAGTCTATAGTAACACTTCCTGAATCCTTTCAGAACACTTTAGTGCCCTGGTATTTATTTGCTAAAGTATTAATGTCGATCATATGGTTTTTTTGTTTGTTTTTGTTTTTTTACCTTCTATATATTGTTTAATCTAGTCTATGTTCTGTCATCTGGAAGAGTTAGAAATAGCACTTTTACCTTTGTGGGTCATTAACAACTTTATTGTTTGACTTAATGACTAATTTGTGAGTTTGAGTCTCTGTCAAATATTCCATAGGAGGAAAATAGAAATGCAGATTAATTGCTGTGTACTAACACAAATACTCTGAAATTCAGGTTACAAAGACTTTGAATATACCCAAATACAGGGAAGTACATTTCATAAAACCTAAAGAAGAGGAAACATATAGAAAAGCTAACTCAATGTAAGCTTTGCTTAAACACGTTCATCTGAAACCTTTAAGAAGTTCCTTATCCATTAGATATAAAACAAAATACCAGTATTTTCTCCATTACTTGGCCTTGCTATCTCTGATAGAGCTGAGAACTTAAAAAAATAGGACAGTTTCATGATGGGCTCTGGAAATTGTATGGATTTGGGATCATTTCTGATTATGATTCATAAAATAATCCTTCTGGATTATTCTACATTTGGTGGCAATTTAGTGGCTTCTAACGATCCAATTTTTAGAACTCCTAGTCACTTCCTAAAGACTATTCCATGGCCAGTAGACATCCTGATACTCACAAGATTCCTGTCCCTTAGCAAATTTTGTGGATACAATTAAGGTGACTAATTAATTGGCTTCAAAATAGAGTAAGCCGGAATCTGCAGTGGGCCTGGTGTCATCATATGAGGCTTTAAGATAGAAGAGTGGAGTAGAGAGCTTGAGATGGACGGGGTGGTGGAGGAGGCAGGTCTACCTGCAATTGCTGCCTCTGAAAAACAGAGGGATGTACAAGGCTTGAGAGAGGCCACTGAAGAGTAAGACTCTCAGCCCACAGGAAACTAGGAAATGGAACAGCCCTTCTATTTCAGGAAACTGGATTGTGCTTTCTAAGTGAGTCCATGCGGCAGCAGTCCCTTCTGAGGGTCTTCTGTAAGAGCCAGGCCAGCATCCTTTGTGCATTTGACTGTGTGAACTGTAGTTGAGCGAGAGGCCCAGTCATGCTGTCCTGGACGGGGAACCATCAAGTCTGAAGACAATTAATGGGTATTGCTTTAAGCTACTGAATGCACAATGCTGTTCTTACAGAATAGGATGGGAATACACATTTTAAAGGCTCACAAAGGTTATCTGAGCCTGTCCTTTTTGTTGGAGAGATTTTAGTTCAGTGCAGAGTGGGGATGGTCCTTTTGGGTACCAACTACGAATTCATCATTAGGGTAGGATAGAAAGACAGGGAATATCTTAGGGAACTGAGAAGGGGAATGAGTCTTTCACTGTAGGATCAGACTGCAGAGCTTTTTAGTAGAGACTCAAGAGCCCCAGGAAAATCAGCATTTGCTTAAGACTGCTCTGCATTCCTGAGTTAAATGTGACTATTTTAAAGACTCTCATAAGAAATCCCCTGTGCAATTCTTGTTTGATTTGATTTGACCAGATTTTAATCTCTTCCATGGGGTCCCCAGAGGCACCTGATAATCTCACTTTGCAAAAACAAAAATGAACAGAAAAGAAACAGTTTTGAACAAGGTTTTGAGAAATAACAAGTTATATAACTTGAGGTAACATAATACATCTGGCTAACGCTGATGTGGAACAACTTCATTGGCCCTGTCAGTCACCCCATACCCTCTGTCGCCCTTCCCCTTCCTCCTACACCATCTCTTCCCACTTGAAAATCCCCACCCCGTTCCTCAACCCTATATAAAGAGCTCCCAGAGAGACTCGCCAGGACCTGCTGGCAGAGAGCCAGTATATCATCTATCTCTATCTTCCTTTTTCCCATCTAAAACATTTTGTTATTTTCTTCCAAGCTATTATAGTTTCTGTATATGTACATGCATATGCATATGTGCATGTATATGCATATATATACACACATATACAAATTCATATACATATATACACATATATAAATATATATATACATATATAGCTGTTTATTTATGACTATACACACACATATATATATTTATATATATATTTATATATATATGTGTGTGTATAGTCATAAATAATATATATATATTATTTATATATATTATGTATATATACATAATAATATATAATATATATTATTTATTTATATTTATTATTAATATATATATATTTATATATATAATTTAAATTTTTATATTATATTATATTAAATTATATATATATAATTTAAATTTTTCCTCCTGCCTTCTTTACTTTTGTTACCCACATTCATTTTTGTGAGTTTGCTTTTGGCTCTATTTATGTGAGAAGTATATGGAGGCCTCTTAACACCGTGTATGGAGTATTCAGTAAATTTGGAATAGAATGTCATCTGTGGACCTGTCACTCTTAGAATGGTGCTTGCTGTTTGTAACAGATACTTGCAGTGAGGACTAGGCGAGGTGCTTTGAGCCCAAACCTGATAACCTATCCTGCATAGAGGATTTAGTCCTGATTATAATAGTGAAAGAAAAAAAAAACATTATTTTCAATGAAAACAAATAGGTACAACTGTGTCCAAGCTGAAGAGTGGACAGACAGCTCCCGCCAGACGCCGGTGAGGGCTATTTGCTACGATCTGCGCCCAGATGTGGACAGATGTGGAGACACTGCGAGTTCTCCCTAGAACCCCGGTACTTCCTTTGTGCTTATCATTTTACAGCATGTATCCCCAGCCTCCCTGTCTGTTCTGTGAGCTCTTAATATTCTTTTAATAATTCCGTTTTGCTCATGTTGCCCAGAAATGATGGAGCCTGTTACTTTTTCTGCTATACTGAACCGTCTCTCTGCCTTTTCAAATGATTTTGGAGGCAATTTAGCCACATAAGGAGCACTAGATTGCAAGTGAGGTGATCGGATTCAGGCCCGGGCTCACCATTTAATTATAGACAAGGCGTTTTTCTGGAGGGAGAACCCCCCAAAGAACAAAAATGCTAAAAACCCTGGCTAAATAGACCGTTGTAGTTTCTTACAGGCTGGGATAATCAGGCTGTTGGGAACACTAAACACAGGGAGTGAAATTCTGCTAAATTAAACCCAACAAACATTTATTTAAGGATAATTTAAAAAGCATTTAGAGAGAGGAGATAGGAAATGGGGGAGATGGGAAGAAGCCTAGCTGTACTGATTGAGAAAAGGGCTTCCGGCATTTCCTAACCCAGGTCTGACCTGTAGATACCAGTGCTGTGTGATCGATGGACCTGCCTTCCTGGTGACCCCTCATGCTACAGATTGGGAGAGGAATCTGAATTCAGGTCATCAGGCTTGTGTTCCAAGTGCGTAGCTGACAGAACCATCTCCCAGACCCGTTTTTTTCTCTATTTTATGGCACTCTGGGGAGATCAAAACCAAAACGTTCCCAATGGCACATTTCTCATTCAATTTTGGGTGCCATGCCCAACTCACCTCTCTCTCTCTTGTGTTTTACATATCTCTTGTGATTCCTCATCTTCTGTAATTCTTTCCTCATTTTTGTGGGGCTTACATCAACTCTCCTGTTAAAACTTCACTCATTTGGGTTTTTCCTTGTTGTTTGTTTCAAATGCTTTTTGTGTAGTGTGTGTGTGTGTGTGTGTGTGTGTGTAGATGTTCAAGTGTGAGCACAGATGTGTGAGGGTGCACACGGGACTAGAGATTGAGGTGAGGTGTCTTCAGTCATATCATCATCATCATCATCATCATCATTGACAAGGTCTCTCCCTGACTCTCAGATTGGCTGAACAGCAAGCCCTCAAGGTTTCTCCTGTCTCCACTCTCCAACGTGGACCTTGTTGACCTACGCGGCTCCACCTGGCATTCATATGCATCCTCACATCCCATGCTTGTTCAGCCAGCACTTTGACGACCCAGCCAACTTTCCAGTCCCATAAATGTTTTGAAGACTACCTTTCTCGCTGAGCACTGCCTTGGCTATCTTTAGGAGTTTTGCTTGTTTGAGTCTTTGAGACAGTTGACTGGTATTGTCCTGGGCAGGCTTAAACTTGCTGTGTGGACTCGGCTGGCCTTGGACCTGCAATGGCTCTTCTGTCTATAGCACCTAGGTGCAGGGATCCCGGGGGGGGGGCACTCTGCTTCCATTTAGATCTCAGCAGCTTGTGCTCTGCTTTCATGACTTGCTCAGTGCTGTTTGGCATTTTTAAGGTGTGTTTTACCATGATTGGTGAATGGTGCTTATATAATGGTTTTTTGTTTCTTGTCATTTCTTTCATGGCCTAATGTATGACCAGTTATGGAAATGCTCTGTAAGGGTTTAGACATATGTGTTTTCCCTGTGTGTCAGATACAAAATTCTTTATGGACTTTAAGAGCCAACTTATGAATTGCATAACTTAAACTATTTTAAATTTTCATGTCTTACTATAAGAAGTATGATAAAATAAGCCATTATAACTGTGCCTGTAGTTTTTTTTTAAATGAATTTCTTTTTCCTGACTTTATCAATTTTGCTTTGTGCTTTTTCAAAGAATATTAATGACTTAGTAGAAGTTTTGGCCATCACATTTCCTAAGCAAATTCTTCCTTTCATCAACATAAAAGATAAAGCATCCTTCATTCCATGAGCTGTTTTATACTTCTTTTCTTGTACATATATGCATGTGTGGTATGGTTGCATGTAAGTATGGATGCTTCCATGTAGACATGTGTGTGCAGGCACATGTGTGCTGTGTGCATGTGCACATGGGCTCCTGTGTTTGACATTGTCTCTTTCAAATGTTTGTCCCTTCCTATGCTGAGGCAGCATTTCTTGCTCAATCTGGAATTCAACTTTTCTATTAGCCAGCTAGCCAGTTTACTCCTGACTTGCCCATCCTCAGCTTCTATTTTCCTGCTATTACCACACCTGCCTGTTCTTACCTGGGTTCGTAACATCTGAGTTCTGGTTCTCAAGCTTGAACAGCTAGCTCTCTACTTACTGTTCTATCTTCCAAGGCTTGGACTCACCATTGGTCCTTAGTTCCTCACCTCACCTGTAGTCAATTTTCATTTCATTCACTTGTTGCATTTACTTTTAAAATCCTTTGCCTGATACTATTTTCTAATCCTAGTCTCCGCCTTTTAATAACAAATCTTAACCCATTTACACTTATATTGTTATTTCTTATAGGTTTGTATAGCTTCCAATTATCTCACATTTCCCCATTCTTTCTAAGATTCTCCAATATCATTATTGTGTTTATGTTCTTCTATGTTTTCTTTACTGGTTTGAAGGTCATGCGTTTCATTGCATTTTTTCTAGTTGCTATCATTAAATATTTAATATTCACACCCACATTCTCTTTTTCTTTCTTCTATGTTGGGGTTTTATTATAATGATCATATTTTTTTCCTCCATATCATTATGCCTTCTGCCCCCAGAATAGTTTCTATCCACAATATATTGCTAAAGTATACTTACTTTACACATGCATACTTTATGAGCCTTTCCGTACCATAGTAGCTAATCTCAGCATAAACTCAGAGGTTCTAAGTTCCTTAGAAGCTTTGGTGTTACTGTTCCATCGTTTGCTCACATTAATCAGGATGAGCACTGTCAAAATGGCATATCTTCACTTTTTGTATTTTTTATAGCATTCAGGAATTTATATTAATTAATAATACTGTGAAACTCATGATCACGCCATGTGTATGTACACAGGCATCAATTACTGCTATGCAAAGCTAGATGAACTATTTTAAAGACATTTCCCCTTAATAATGTGAAGATTCGGAGGGACCCCGCGCAGGGAGGGAGCCCGCCAGCTTCCCTTCCGCGACCTCTGTTCCCGCGGACTGCGCTGGAGAGACCGGTACCCAGGCTCTCCCCCCGATATAACATCACTTGGGACACGGCCTGTTGGGGCTTCCGTCTGTGCCCGAGGGCGGGTTGGCGCTGTAGTCGTCTGGGCGCCAGATCGGCGGGCCATCGTGACCACAGGGTGAGCGGCGCCACGGAGACTGCCCTCCGCCATCTTTGCTCCAGTGACCAGGTAGTTGGGACCGCCAGGCTCAGAGACAGACAGGCATAATATCGCTTCGGTTTCAGGCAGCTTGGGTGTAACCTGCTCCCAGGTGCTGGGCTGATCTGCAGTAACCAGCGCGCCAGTTCCGCGGTGGGACCTTCTGCCTGCTGGAGGGACCCCGCGCAGGGAGGGAGCCCGCCAGCTTCCCTTCCGCGACCTCTGTTCCCGCGGACTGCGCTGGAGAGACCGGTACCCAGGCTCTCCCCCCGATATAACATCACTTGGGACACGGCCTGTTGGGGCTTCCGTCTGTGCCCGAGGGCGGGTTGGCGCTGTAGTCGTCTGGGCGCCAGATCGGCGGGCCATCGTGACCACAGGGTGAGCGGCGCCACGGAGACTGCCCTCCGCCATCTTTGCTCCAGTGACCAGGTAGTTGGGACCGCCAGGCTCAGAGACAGACAGGCATAATATCGCTTCAGTTTCAGGCAGCTTGGGTGTAACCTGCTCCCAGGTGCTGGGCTGATCTGCAGTAACCAGCGCGCCAGTTCCGCGGTGGGACCTTCTGCCTGGTGGAGGGACCCTGCGCAGGGAGGGAGCCCGCCAGCTTCCCTTCCGCGACCTCTGTTCCCGCGGACTGCGCTGGAGAGACCGGTACCCAGGCTCTCCCCCCAATATAACATCACTTGGGACACGGCCTGTTGGGGCTTCCTTCTGTGCCCGAGGGCGGGTTGGCGCTGTGGTCGTCTGGGTGCCAGATCGGCGGGCCATCGTGTCCACAGGGTGAGCAGCGCCACGGAGAGTGCCCTCCGCCATCTTTGCTCCAGTGACCAGGTAGTTGGGACCACCAGGCTCAGAGACAGACAGGCATAATATCGCTTCGGGTTCAGGCAGCTTGTGTGTAACCTGCTCCCAGGTGCTGGGCTGATCTGCAGTGACCAGCGCGCCAGATCTGCTGTGGGACTTCTGCCTGGCAGAGGGACGCCCCCTCCCCCCCCCAGGAGAGATCACACACCCCTGCACAGGGCAGGAGCCTGCCAGCCTCCCTTTGGCGACCTCTGCTCCAGGAATCCACTAGGCTGAGCCTTTAGATGTGCAAGGCCTCCCCAATATAAGATCACTTGGGGCAAAGCACATTAGGGCTCCAAAGTCACTCAGGAGCAGGCAGGCCCCAGAAATCGGTGCCAGGGGAATCCTGGTAATCCAGGGGGGGGGCAGAAATAGCTTTGCAGGCTCACAGGAGGTCCAACCAACAGCCAGTGGCAGCAGGACCAACTAACACCAGAGGTATCCAGATGGCAAAAGGCAAACGTAGGAATGTTACTAACAGTAATCAAAGTAATGTAGGACCATCCGAACCCAACTCTCCAACAGCAGCAAGTCCTGGATACCCCACCACACCCGAAAGACAAGATCTGGATTTAAAATCACTTCTCATGATGCTATTAGAGGATCACAAGAAGGACACAAATAAATCTCATAAAGAGTTACAGGAGACCATGAATCAACGGTTAGAAGCCCTTACAAAGGAAACACAAAAATCGCTTAGAGAAATGCGGGAGAACATGGATCAAAAGATGGAGGCGCACAAGGAGACAACACAAAAATCGCTTAACGAGATGAATCAACGGGTAGATGCACTCACAAAGGAATCACAAAATTTGCATAAAGAAATGCAGAAGAATATGGGTCAACAGACGGATGCCCATAAGGAGGCAACACAAAAATTGCTTAAAGAAATGAATCAACGGTTAGATGCCCTTACAAAGGAAACACGAGAACTGCTTAAAGAAATGCAGGAGACGATGGATCAACAGATGGAATCCCATGAGGAGGAAACACAAAAATCGCTCAGAGAAATGCAGGAGAACGTGGGTCATCAGGAAGAAATCCTGAAAGAGGTAATGCAAAATTACCTTAAAGAAATACAGGAAAATACAAACAAACAAGTGAAGGATCTCAGCAAATCCATCCAGGAACTAAAAAAGGAAGTAGAAACAACTAAGAAATCACAAAGGGAGACAACTTTGGAGATAGAAAACCTTGGGAAGAAATCAGGAGTCATAGATGCAAACATCAACAATAGAATACAAGAGATGGAAGAAAGAATCTCAGGTGCTGAAGATTCCATAGAAAGCATCGACTCAACAGTCAAAGAAAATGCAAAATGCAAAAAACGCGTAACCCAAAACATCCAGGAAATCCAGGACACAATGAGAAGACCAAACCTAAGGATTATAGGTATAGATGAGAGTGAAGATTTGCAACTTAAAGGGCCAGTAAACATCTTCAACAAAATTATGGAGGAAAACTTCCCTAACTTAAAGAGAGAGATGCCGATGAACATACAAGAAGCCTACAGAACTCCAAACAGACTGGACCAGAACAGAAATACCTCCCGTCACATAATAATCAAAACACCGAATGTTCTAAACAAAGAAAGAATACTAAATGCAGTAAGAGAAAAGGGCCAAGTAACATACAAAGGAAGACCTATCCGAATCACATCAGACTTCTCACCAGAGACTATGAAAGCCAGAAGATCCTGGGCAGATCTCATGCAGACACTAAGACAGCACAAATGCCAGCCTAGACTACTATACCCAGCAAAACTCTCAATCACCATAGATGGAGAGACCAAGATATTCCATGATAAAACCAAATTTTCACAATATCTTTCCACAAATCCAGCCCTGCAACGGATAATAGGTGGAAACCTCCAATACAGGGAGAGAAACAACACCCTGGAAAAAATGAGATAATAACCTTCTTGAATCAAACCCAAAAGTAGATAACCACTCAAACATAAAGATAGCGTCAAGAATGGCAGATGGCAATAATCACTATGCCTTAATCTCTCTTAATATCAATGGTCTCAATTCCCCAATTAAAAGACATAGACTAGCAGACTGGATACGTAAACAGGACCCAGCTTTTTGCTGCATGCAGGAAACGCACCTCAGTGTCAAAGACAAACACTACCTCAGAGTAAAAGGCTGGAAAACAATTTTACAAGCAAATGGCCCCAAGAAACGAGGTGGAGTAGCCATCCTAATATCGGATAAAATTGATTTTCAACCCAAAGTCATCAAAAAAGACACAGAAGGACACTACATACTGATCAAGGGAAAAATCCACCATCAAGAACTCTCAATCCTGAATATCTATGCTCCAAATGCAAGGGCACCCTCATTCGTAAAAGAAACTTTACTAAAACTCAAAGCACACATCGCACCGCACACAATAATAGTGGGTGACTTCAACACCCCGCTCTCTGAAATGGATCGTTCAGGAAAGCAGAAACTAAACAGGGACACAGTGAATCTAATTGAAGCCTTGGACCAAATGGAACTAACTGATATATATAGAACATTTCATCCTAGAGCTAAAGAATACACCTTCTTCTCAGCTCCTCATGGTACCTTCTCCAAAATTGACCATATAATTGGTCACAAATCAGACCTCAACAGATACAAGAAGATAGAAATAATCCCATGCCTCCTATCAGATCACTATGGAATAAGGGTGGTCTTCAATGGCAACAAAAACAAAAGAAAACCCACGTACACATGGAGGCTGAACAATGCTCTACTCAATGATAACTTGGTCAAGGTGGAAATAAAGAAAGAAATCAAAGACTTTTTGAAAGTTAATGAAAATGAAGGCACAACATACCCTAACTTATGGGACACAATGAAAGCAGTGCTAAGAGGAAAATTCATAGCCCTGAGTGCCGCCAAAAAGAAACGGGAGACAGCATACACTAACAGCTTAATGGCACACCTGAAAGCCCTGGAACAAAAAGAAGCAAATACACCAAAGAGGAGTAGAAGGCAGGAAATCATCAAACTCAGGGCTGAAATCAATCAAGTAGAAACAAATAAAACCATACAAAGAATCAACAAAACGAGGAGTTGGTTCTTTGAGAAAATCAACAAGATAGATAAGCCCTTAGCCAGACTAACCAGAGGGCACAGAGATAGTATCCAAATTAATAAAATCAGAAACGAAAAGGGAGAGATAACAACAGAAACTGAGGAAATTCAAAAAATCATCAGATCCTACTACAAAAACCTGTATTCAACACAACTAGAAAATCTTGAGGAAATGGACAATTTCCTTGACAGATACCAAGTACCAAAATTAAATCAGGATCAAATAGACCATCTAAACCGTCCTATAAGCCCTGAAGAAATAGAAGTTGTCATTGGAAGTCTTCCAACCAAAAAAAGCACAGGTCCAGATGGTTTTAGTGCAGAATTCTATCAGACCTTCAAAGAAGACCTAACACCAATACTCTTCAAACTGTTCCACAAAATAGAAACAGAAGGAACACTACCCAACTCGTTCTATGAAGCCACAATTACACTAATACCAAAAGCACACAAAGATCCGACAAAGAAAGAGAATCTCAGGCCAATCTCTCTTATGAATATCGATGCAAAAATACTCAATAAAATTCTTGCCAACCGAATCCAAGAACACATCAAAACGATCATTCACCACGATCAAGTAGGCTTCATCCCAGGGATGCAGGGATGGTTCAATATAAGGAAATCCATCAATGTAATCCACTACATAAACAATCTCAAAGAAAAAAACCACATGGTCATCTCATTAGATGCTGAGAAAGCATTTGACAAAATTCAGCATCCTTTCATGCTAAAGGTCTTGGAAAGATCAGGAATTCAAGGCCCATATCTAAACATAGTAAAAGCAATTTACAGCAAACCAGTAGCCAGCATCAATCTAAACGGAGAGAAACTTGAAGCAATCCCACTAAAATCAGGGACTAGACAAGGCTGCCCTCTCTCTCCATATCTTTTCAATATAGTACTTGAAGTTCTAGCTAGAGCAATTAGACAAGAAAAAGAGGTCAAAGGGATACAAATTGGAAAGGAAGAAGTCAAACTATCACTATTTGCAGACGATATGATAGTATACATAAGCGACCCAAAGAACTCCACCAGAGAACTCCTACAGCTGATAAACGACTTCAGCAAAGTGGCCGGATATAAAATCAACTCAAGCAAGTCAGAAGCCTTCCTATACTCAAAGGATAAGCAGGCTGAGAAAGAAGTAAGAGAAATAATACCCTTTACGATAGCCACAAACCATATTAAGTATCTTGGCGTGACGCTAACCAAACAAGTGAAAGATCTGTATGACAAGAACTTCAAGTCTCTGAAGAAAGAAATTGAAGAAGACCTCGGAAGATGGAAAAATCTGCCATGCTCATGGATTGGCAGGATTAATATAGTAAAAATGAGCATCTTACCAAAAGTAATACACAGATTCAATGCAATCCCCATCAAAATCCCAACTCAATTCTTCATAGAGTTAGAAAGAGCAATTCAAAAATTCATCTGGAATAACAGAAAACCCAGAATAGCTAAAACTATTCTCAAGAGTAAAAGAACCTCTGGGGGAATCAGTATCCCGGACCTCAAGCTGTACTACAGAGCAATAGTGTTAAAAACTGCATGGTATTGGTACAGTAACAGACATGTAGATCAATGGAACAGAATTGAAGACCCAGAAATGAATCCACACTCCTATGGTCACTTGATCTTTGACAAAGGAGCTAAAACCATCCAGTGGAAAAAAGATAGCCTTTTCAACAAATGGTGCTGGCTCAGCTGGAGGTCAACATGCAGAAGAATGCAAATTGACCCATCCTTATCTCCTTGCACTAAGCTCAATTCTAAGTGGATCAAAGATCTCCACATAAAACCAGACACACTGAAACTAATAGAAGGGAAACTAGGGAAGAACCTTGAACATATGGGCACAGGGGAGAATTTCCTGAACAGAACTCCAATAGCTTATACTCTAAGATCAAGAATAGACAAATGGGACCTCATTAAATTACAAAGTTTTTGCAAGGCAAAAGACACCGTCAAAAAGACAAAGCGGCAACCAACTAACTGGGAAATGATCTTTACCAACCTTACATCCGACAGAGGGCTAATATCCAAGATATACAAAGAACTCAAGAAGTTAAACTCCAGAGAGGCAAGTAACCCTATTAAAAAATGGGGTACAGAGCTCCACAAAGAGTTCTCACCTGAAGAATATCTAATGGCTGAGAAGCACCTAAAGAGATGTTCATCATCCTTAGTCATTAGGGAAATGCAAATCAAAACAACCCTGAGATTCCATCTCACACCAGTCAGGATGGCTAAGATCAAAAACACAGGAGACAGCAGTTGTTGGCGAGGATGTGGAGAAAGAGGAACACTCCTCCACTGCTGGTGGAATTGCAGGCTGGTACAACCACTCTGGAAAGCAGTCTGGCGGCTCCTCAGAAAACTGGGCATGACACTTCCGGAGGATCCGGCTATACCACTCCTGGGCATATACCCAGAGACTTTACCTGCATGCAATAAGGACACATGCTCCACTATATTCATAGCAGCCTTATTTATAATAGCCAGAAGCTGGAAAGAACCCAGATGTCCCTCAACGGAGGAATGGATTCAGAAGATGTGGTATATTTACACAATGGAATACTACTCTGCAATTAAAAACAATGAATTCACGAAATTCCTAGGCAAATGGTCAGAACTTGAAAATATCATCCTTAGTGAGGTAACCCAATCACAAAAGATCACACATGGTATGAAGTCACTGATAAGGGGATATTGACCCAGAATCTCAGAATACCCTAGACACAATCAGCATATCAATAGATTTCTAAAAAGATGGAAGGAGAGACCCCTGGTCCTGGAAAGACTGGATGTAGGGGAACGCCAGGACAGAGTAATGAGAGGGGGTTGAACGGAGAAAAGAGGGAGGGAAGGGGGCTTATGGGACTTTCGGGGAGGGAGGAAACGGGAAAGGGGAAGTGATTTGGAATGTAAATTAAAAAAATAAAATAAAATTAAATTAAAAAAAAAAAAAAAAAAAAAAAAATAATGTGAAGATTCTTCTTTGTTATCTCTTAGAATAGCGTTATTGTTCATGCTTTCCAATATGTCCTTTTAGAAGTCCTTACGGCTTCTATATTTATATATCTTGCCTCTTTCATGATTCTAATCTCTGAACCACTTGATCTGACGTTCTGAAATTGTTGGTTCGGTCTTTAAACTCAACATTTTTCTCTTTAATCAATCATTTTACTGCTGAGCCAAAATTTTATCTTTTCATGTTCAAAATTTAAATTTATTCCCGAGGAATACACAGTGCCATGAGAATCAGGATCTTTATATAGTCACTCTAAACACTTGTTGTATTTGCCTTTATCAATTCTATTTGAGTTTCTTTTGTTCTTGCTTTATTGAACTTTCCATTGCCAGTTCTTGCTATCCGTTCATCATTTAGCTAGAGAGGTCCTCAGATACCAATGCTTTATCTGTGTTTTCTCATTATGGCCTGGGCAGGGGCAGGCTAATTGTCAGAGGTGCCCTGATACATCTTTAAGATGGTGAAAAGGGAAGTGCCTGCTGGCTGCCTGTCAGGTATGGGGAGGCTCTGATTCTGCCAAGCATCATCAGGACTGAGGACCTTGTGTTTTATCTCCTACCTTTGGTCTTCAAATGATTGCTCCTGGTTGGGTATGAGCTTCTAGGCCATTCATGTCAATTTTCTTTCCCTACAAGTCACACAGAGCACACGGCCCAGGTAAATCCTGAACACACAGAGGTTTGCATCAAAGCAGAGAAACCTGGAACAAAGATGATAGATGTATCATCCCTATTTGGAACACACACACACACACACACACACACACACACACACACACTTACTTTACACACTCTACAATAATCTCATTCAAGACCTGTGAAGAACTGGCTCCAAACAGCATCTTATTACTAAGATTGGGTCCTTCCAATTTTCTGAATACATGGTCCTCAATACAAATAATGATACTTCCTGTTCTCCAGTTTTCCTGTATTTATATAATTATTTCCCCTGTATTGTTGAACTAGCTAAAAGAATGTTAAGCATTAATGTTGCTAGTACATGCAATCTGATTTCTGATTTTACAACACCATATTTCTTTTAATGTATTTGCTGTTGGTTTTGTAAAATGTTCATCATGTATAGAACTTATTATTTAATTTTTATTCATTTCTTACTAATAAAGGACTGCTATATTTTGCCTAACACTTTGCTTCATATGGCTGTAATCATATTACTTTTTCCTCCACATTTTAAATGTAATAAAGAACATTTCAAATACTGGATTGAATCATCTTGGAATAAACCCTACTTAGTTATAGTACATTATTGCTATATAATTCTATATTTAATTTACTCAAATTTTATTTCAAAATTCTATCTATATTTATAACTGAAATCTTCTATAATTTGCTTTCAGGGATTTTGCTATCAGCATGAATTAGGAGGCTGTCTTTTTTTTTTCTCCTCATCTTACAGAGGGATTACATCCCCTTGCAAATTGAAAACACATTTAAATACCAGGTCAGCAGAGGAGTGGGCATCCAATAGGCCCTGTTCTCAGCTGGGATCACGCTTGACTGTCACAGCTCTCTGATGCCACTACCCTGCACTGTGTCTTTGGTTGCATATTGCTAGCGTGGAAAAAGCCAGCCTCAACAGAGTGCATTTAAAGGAATGAGCACTGTTTCACAAAACTGTAGAGTCAAAGCATTGAAAGATCCTAAGTGGAACCACCCACTTAGCTTTGCAGCCAAACAACAGCTCTCTTGGGCCTTTTTATCAACGGGGCACTAATCCCATCCTTGAGGGTTCTGCCTGGAGACCCGACCATTTCCCTAGGGCCCCGCCTACTAATACCATTCCTTACATTGAGGATTAGGTTTCAAAACACAAGCCTAAGGAGGAAGGACACAATTAGATCCTCTATTGCTCAGCCTCTGGCAATTCTGGAGTTGACTCCAGTAGAATTTGTTTCCCCAGAGGATTGAATTTTAGCTTTTTATTTTCTTTCTATTCCTAGAATGTGTGTGTGTGTGTGTGTGTGTGTGTGTGTGTGTGTGTGTGTATGTGTCTGGATGGATTGCACTGAATGCTTCCCCACACCCCACACCCCAGTTTTTCTGGGAGGTAGCTCCTTTTCCATGTGTGGATTTTGGTCCTTTGACCTCCTGCATGTTTCCATCTTCCCATGGAGTGTGTTGTCACAACGCTGGTCGGTATTCCGCCTGTAGTGACTATTCCTGGTTGTCAGCTTGACTATATATGGGATGAACTCTGACCTGGATCTTGGCTTGGAGATCTTGAGGCATAGTGCCTATGAATCCCAGAAGATTAAGACAGGGAGATCTCGGAATTCAAGGTCATCTGGGACAAAGCAAGTCCCAGATCCAGGCGTGGTGGCACACACCTTTAATCTGGGCCACACCTTCTGCTGGAGACCTACATAAGGATATTGGAAGAAGGAAGATTCACTCTCTCTCTTCTTTACCTGCTTGCCTTGGTGGGACTGAGCAACTGCTAGATCCTTGGACTTCCATCCACAGCTGCTGCTGACCATTGTTGGGAATTGGACTACAGACTGTAAATCATCAACAGATTCCCTTACTATATAGAGACCGCCCATAAGTTCTGCGACTCTAGAGAACCCTGACTAATTCACCACCCTACAAGCAATGACTTTCTCCATGGCCCTAAGTTGTGTGCTTTTCATCTTCTGAATGACTGCCCATTTTGTTTATGCTTCTTTTCTCCCCCTGGTCCCTCGGCTCTTGTATTTTTATGGCTTTTTATTTCTCTAATGGTCATCGTATTGAGTTTTCAAAAGGGAGATGATATGTAAGTGTGTTGTCCAAATGTATTTCAAAATAGGCCTATTTTAGTTTTCTCTCCATGTGCACTTATCAGTATCATCAATTTTTTCTGTGTTTATAATTTGTAATTTATATTTTACAGTTTTAAATGTTTTCTTTGGTTGGTACTTACATGTGGGCAAGATTTTACTTGCAGCTTAAGTAAATGGATTGAGAGAATCCAGCCAAGGAAACAGTGATCTACATACATTTACTAAATAAAACTCAAACTGAAACAGCAATCAGAAATGCATTGACTCTTCCCTCACATGGGCTGGTGAGCCCCACCTAGGGATCCATCCCATTTGCAGATACCAAACCCAGACACTATTGCTGATGCCAAGAAGCACTTGCTGACAGGAGCCTGGTATAGCTGTCCCCTGAGAAACTCCTCCAGAGTTTGACCAATACAGAGGCAGATGCTGGCAGTCAATCACCAGACTGAGCACAGGGACCCTAATGGAGGAGTTAGGGGAAGGACTGAAGGAGCTGAAGGGGTTTGCAACCCCATAGGAAGAACAACAATATCAACCAACCAGACCCCCCCACCCCCTTGAACTTCCAGTGACTAAAACAATACCAACCAAAGAGTACACATAGAGGGACCCATGGCTCCTGCTGCATATGTAGCAGAGGATGGCCTGATCTGTCCTCAATGGGAGGGGAGACACTTGGTCCTGTGGAAGCTTGATGCCCCAACATAGGGGAATGCTAGGGCATAGGGCGGTGAGACTGGAGTGTGTGGGTGGGGGAGCTCCCTCATAGAAGCAGGAGGAGGGGGTTTACAGAGGGGAAACCGGGAAGGGGGATAACATTCGAAATGTAAATAAATAAAATAATCAATAAAAAAAAAGAAAAGAAGAAGCCTGCCTGGCACTTTGTCTTCATCTAGTGTCAGTACTTGCTGAAGGCATGAGGTTGGCGACAGTCTTTACCTTGAACTATAGGGAAGACCATTCCTCAAGATGGGGACCGTTGTCCATGAAAGGGAGGCAGACTGTTCAGGGACTAACAGCTTGGTGGTTTACCAGACTACCCTGCAGGGTAAGCCTGGGCTAAGACAATGATGGTCAAAGAATAAGAGGGGACAATATCTTGACCAGACCCCTTAACGGTATGTGACACTTGCCATCCATTTAAACATAAACCTCATTTTATACTCTGGAAGAAGACTTGGGGGTCACTGACCCCATTTACTTACTCCTCTTCCCAATGTGATTTGATCACTTTCAATCAATCACCTGTAGCCCTGTAATAAGCATATTGGAAACCAATGGCTGAGTGAAGCTTGTTAGTACTACAATAGCCCAGGCTACCTTAAAAACATCTCTGGTGATAAAATGGGTATTACTGCTTTTTGATAGATGTCTACCTATGTCACATCCACGGTTTCTACTAGAATGGAATGATTATGTTTGATCACACAAATATTTTTGATAATAAACAATATGCTAATCCCGAGAATGGAGAATTTAAACTTTGGATTCCATTTTCTCAGCCTAAGCATCATTTTGGAATCAAATGAACAAAGTTATCTTTGCTCTACAGCAAGGAAGGGTCTATGGTTGCACGTGGAACACTTTCACTTCATTAACATGCCCAGTTCAGGACCCACACATATAAAAACTATCAGCTCTCACAGTAAATATGTCACTGTGGGGCTTAGTTGATGATAATCAAGTTGGTAATTAGAGAAAATCTCCACAGAAGACAATAGGTTTGACATTCATTAAAGCGGTTCACAGTAACACATCTTCTAAAGATTTCACACAAGGACCGAGATTTTATTTATTTATTTTTTTAATTCTTTCAGTAGGCTTAAAGTGCAAGAGATTTTTTTAAAAGGATGTCCTAAGAAAAATGATTCTAAATGAATTATGAACCAACTGTCTAAATGGACTTTGGTGGATCAACATCAAACTGTACCATAAGTTTTGATGTGCAGACAGGCCAAGGAGTATTTCATAAACAAATATGACAAGTTTACCTCCCACCTCAGCAGTACTTTCTAAATGTTTTATTAATTGTTTGAGATTTTCACACAGTGTATTTTTGATATTTACCCTCCCCCCTGATTTACCTCAACTTCCCTTCTCAGGGAACTACTTCGTGTTCTCTCTCTCTTTCTCTCTCTCTGTCTCTCTCTCTTTCTCTCTGTTTCTCTCTCTCTGTCTCTCTCTCTCTCTCCCCCTCCCTCCCTCCATCCCCTCCTCCTTCCCCTCCCCTCTCCCTTCCCCTCCTTTAAAAAAAGCCCATTGAATTCATTTCGATTCCTATTGCTCTGTATTTAATCTGATAAACGAAAGTATTAACTGTTTGTAAAAAAAACACAACTGAGTTATTTTATGTAAAATTATTTTTTATAAAACATAAGAAAAGATACCTATCCCTTTATAAAACAATTGTGAGGCCTGTGCTTTAACTATTGCTGGTAAACAGGTGATCCCACCCACTGCCAGGTGCTTGCTGCAGAAAAGGCCCCTGGCCAACCCAGATCTCTCTCTCTCTCTCTCTCTCTCTCTCTCTCTCTGCCTCTCTGTCTCTGTCTCTGTCTCTCTCTCTCTCTGTCTCTCTGCCTCTCTGTCTCTCTGCCTCTCTGTCTCTCTCTCTCTGTTTCTCTCTCTCTCTCACTCTCTTTCCCCCTGCCTCTCTCTCTTCCTCCTCCCCACCCCTTCTCAGCCTGAGTGTCTCTTTCCTAATTCTCTCCCATCTTTCTCTTTCTCTGTCTTGCTCTGTCTCTCTCTCTCCCCCAGGTCTCCACTCGTATCCCCTTCCCCATAAACTTCTTACATCAGATCTGTTGTGTGGTATACCTTCTCAGGGGTATACCTTGGCATGGGCCCACCAAGGTACCTGACCCCCTTGCTCTCAATTTCACCCCATCGGTTATTATGCATGGGATGCACAGGGCTTTAAAAGGAAGCTATTAACTGTTTTGCCATCAGATAGCTTTGCAAATGGAGCTGGCTTACTCTCAAAGCTAAGTCTTGGCTTCTCATCTGAATCACTGGGGAGTCTGACGTCGAAACAATGTAAGCAGGTTGTTCAGTTCAGTACTTAGAAAACAGTGCTGTTATTATTTCTCTAATTATTAGGATTTTACAAGAACTAATTTAGTTTAGAAATATATGTTGCTAATAGAATGTGAACAACATTCTACCTCTATTAAAGAAAATGGGAAGATGTCCTCAGAGGTATAGAAAAATTTAATCAAAATACTTGGGGAATTGTGTTATAATTTTAGGAATAAAATGGGTTAGGACAAATTTCACGCCCTGTATAGCCTTCCTTTTTATTAGCCAGCAATATACAGAACATTAAAAAGTTGCCGATGTAAAATGATTTTTAATGTCATTCATTATTTACTTTTCAAGGACATTAAAACATACATAATAAGTATCTTGCAGTTTTATTAGCTAATAGATATTTAAATAGATTAACAAATTATGTTCTGGGGAATAACATGGTAGGATTGCTTGAGAAAATATGTTATGCATCATAAAATTTTCAGTCAGGAATATGTTAAACAAGTATATTTTTTTTTATCAGTTTTCATACATTTCATTCACCAGGCTCCTGGCAAGTAACCCCTACCTGGTTCAGTTCTCTTGCCTTGGGCTGTAAATAACAGGAAACCTGGATGTTTAAAAAAAAATCAGAAAGAAATTATATTATGTATGAATAGCAGTTAGGGAAGCATTCTAGGATTGATCTATTAAAAAATTTCTCTTGTGTGTATGTGTGTGTATGTTTGTGTGTATGTGTGTGTATTTATGTGTGGGGGGGAGTAGATTGTTTACATATTAATGTACATGTACTTATGATTTTATAATCAACTGTATACAGTTAGTTCCATTTTAATAATTTCTGTATGGATTTGTGTGTGTGTACATGTTTACATGTGAGGTGCATATGAATGTCTGTTGAGACAGGGGCTGGCTCTCAGGTATCCCTACTCAAGAGCAGTCTATCTCATTTTCTTACTGGAATCCGAATCTTGATGACTAAGCTAGGTTTGACAGATCACTGAGCCCCATGGACCCTGATATCCTTGCCTTGACAGCAGTGAGGTGACAGGCACAGACCACCATGCCAGGATCTTTCCTTGTGTTCTGTCTTCAAGCCTACATGGCAAACGTCTTACTATGTGAGTGATCTCCCTAGCCCACCTCTTAAATGTTCCCTTAGGAGCTTCACTTCCGTTTCAGAACCATGGTTCTGCCATCCATCCATCCACGCCTAAACGGATCAGGGGAACAAATAACGTAATTACAATGATTAGATTGAACTAATTAATATTTCCTACTTCGGTCTTGGGAAAGACGCATGGCTGGGAAGGCCACCTGATGTGTCAACCAAGTACCTTTTGTGTGAGGAGGAGAGAATAACTTTGAGCCTTCTACAGCATCACTTACAGACCTAGTGATGAACCTCTGACATTGGTGTTTTCAGAGCTGCCTAAGTCTAAGAGCAACTTGTTCCCTCATGCCCTTGTTTCTTACGATACCTAGCTTCCTTTCCACCATATTAATGAGCCCTCTTTCCTCTCCTTCCCTACCTTACTCCTTCCTTTCTAACCTACCATACCTTCCCCAAAGCAAGTGAAATACTTTACCTGCCATTATTTGTGGTCTTGGTGCATTTCTCTCTTTCTGTCTTCATAAATGCCACTAGATGGTCTCCCAAATAAAGACAAAACCTACAAATCTATTTAAATGAGTACTCAATTCACTTTTCTCATTCTTTACAAAGTGAATTAACATGAGAACAACAGGAGAAATGGCCTTGGACAATTGCATTAAAGGTCTGATAACTGAATTTGTCAAGCTTCTCCAGAGGGACAAATCCAATAGGGCACACAGGCCCAAGCACAGAGTTACCAAGCCCACGTTTAGCTTTATTTTTTTAAATCCTTCTCTGAATGATGGTTCTTAACTGCTTTAATTTCTCTTTTAGCCCACCACCCACTAGAGGTAGTGGGAAAGAAAGGATATGGGGGAGGGGGGTGGGAATAAACCTGTTTAGAGAGGTTCTTTGGAGCAACTCCCATCTGAGTTGTCTGGAAATCAACAGTTCAGTTCACAGGTTAGCAGCGGTAACTCAGTCCACTCGCAATCACTTCACGGATACACCAGCAGTTCAGTTCGGTAGAGTTGGGATTGCAAACAAATCAGCAGCAGCGGAGGCCCTGCCTAACACAGTCAGCCAGGCCTCAGCCTCAGCACTAGTCAGCAGGAGGCACCGGGGCTAACAGATGCTCCTGGAGAAGTTCTTGACTGTGCCTCTCTCATTGAAGCAAAGATCAGTGAAGACACAAGACCCGCAAGCATTGTAGAGTTGGCTGTACCAGCACGCCAAGCTCAGCCTCTGTCCCTGTCCATCAAGTCCTATTTATAGCCTTCCAAACATCACGTGTCCTCCACGGAACTTGCCCCAGCATGTGTCTTGCCTCAGCTGACATCACTCTGTCAATCAGCCCAAGTCTACAGAAGCGACAAGTAGCTTAGGCACAGTTCCGGAAGTTTTTTTTTTGGTGTATTTCTCTCTATGGAGTCCCAACAAAAGGATCCCAGCTATGCAATGTAAGGCAGACCAATACAAGTCTATCCTTAGCGAAGAATCCTTCATCGTGTGTCCTTTCATATGATTGCTTAAGCATAACATCCTTTCACTTTGTGCCTGCGTTAGGAAATGTTCCTTCACGAGTCTGCCTTAGCCTTTCGCCTATGTCCACTTTAGGAAAACACTCCTTCACGTGTTTACCCCAGCAAAACGCCGTCCAACACAACTGACTTTCCAAAGAAGCTTTAAGTTTCCACTTCACCTGTGTGCATGCTTATGCATGCACAGGACACATTCACATGCTACGCTGCCTTGCTTGCATTACATATTAGAAGGAGTAGACTCACATAATCACACCATTTATTCCTAGGCTCTATAAAATGTGCTGGAGGAATAGAGAAAACTAGGAAAAACTCATGTGTACTTGCATCTGAGTCTTGGGGGCTCTGAGGACTAAGAGATCTGATAGCCTGCTCCAAGCAGAGGGCAACCAGTCTCTAGAAAAAACGGCAACACTTCACTTTGAGCCTGAAGGTAGTAGAACGTCAACATCCTGCTTTAAAGGCAATGGACAAGAGGAAATCTCTTTTTAACATGGAGAAATGTTCTATGTGGGCCTGTAACTCATTGTGTGGAAGCATAGTGTAAGGTGTAAGGGAAGTCTGTTTGTTTTATCTGGTATGCCAAGCTTAAAATTTAGTTCATCCAAAAACCACTCTTCCAGAGAGAAACATCTGGAATAACAGGATAGTGTTTAACTAAATATCTGCTTATCCTATGGCCTAATCCAAGCTAATATCTAAAATCAATAGCCATAATAATCCATAAACTTTATGAACTCAGAGAAGAAGAGAAGGGAGAGAGGGAGGAAGAGGAGGAGAGAGGAGGCAGCTGCCCAGTCTTCTTATCATTAATGTTACTAGTTACTGCTTGGGTCATGGCTAGGATTTCTGGGAGCACTGAGTCCACCAACAGTCTTTTCTGACTCTATCTTTCTTCAGATCCCACTGTCTAATCTACTTTTACTGCATCAATCTCCCAGAGATGCCTTTTCTGACATCCCGTATTAGGCCATTTCCTTGACCATTCGCTCTAATAACATATATATCCTCGTATTATTTATTCAAGTCATCCCAGCGATATGTTAACATACTTTAACCCTCAGTCACATTGTAATCAAACAACCAGAGAAGTACAGGACAGTGGTCATGCCTGGTTTGTCTGTGTCTCCAGTACCTGACATGTTTGCTGCGTGGTAAACATTGCATAGTTTTCTGTTGAACAGGTCAGTGCAGAAAACAAAGACTTGTCTAAAGTAGGTGCTCTGGGAGGGATGAAGTGCCACTCTGAAGAATGGAGATTAAAATCCTGATGCTGAGGGAAAGTGGTGCATCAAATCTGACGTCCCCTGGAAGAAGAAATGGATCTCTTGGATTATACAGAAGGAGCGGGGCAAGGCAGAGGTTTGGTGAGATGTGGCTTTTGGCCTGTCAACTTTTGGAAGCCGGTGGAATTACTTAGATGCAGTTATGAGGGTAGCACCTTGTTGTAACTGGAGAATTTGAGTTATGGAATTCCAAGACAGATACGGGGGAATTTGATGGAGATGGAGACATGAAGATGATGTTGGAGATAAATTCAGAAGAAATGCCAGTGAGAATCGGAGGAAGATGAGTCAGAGCCTGAGGGTGGAAAAGGATAGTCAGCATAGACAGGCCTCAAAGAAGAAGCCTACTGAGAGCAGAGACACAGTGGGAAACTCTTCAGAGGTTCAGCTGCTGTCCCCCAGGAAGCAAAGCTATGTGTGTCAGCAGTCACCTTGGTGGTCTGCGAGAGCTGAGTCGGTGAGGTGACTGTTTATTGAAGACTTTGGAAGATTTCAGTGGACAACAGGAGGAGTGTAGACAACTACAGCTACATTTGTAAACTGCGGTGGGAACAGAAAGCAAACCATGGTATAGGAGTCAGGGGAATAACGTTAAGGAATTTCTGAAAATTCCTGGGAATATTGATTGTATTTCCTCTGACTTTCAAAGAGTAACATGCCATGAATTTGAAGCCACTGATACATTTTTTTACTCCCCATTACAATTCTAAACTATATTGTTCATGAATAAATATACATTAAGTTAAAAGAATGAAGAAAAAGAAAAGAGCATGTCTGTAGACAGAAAGAAAAGATGAAATCTTTATTTTTGTCACCTCAAGAGTCACTTGGGAAGAGGCTTCCTTAGTTAAGAATTGCCTCAAGTAGATTGACCTATGACCATGTCTGTAAGAAATATTCTTAATTGACAATTGATATGGTGGTGTCCAGCCCGCTGTGGGTCAATGGTCCTGGGATGTATAAGAAAGCTAGCTGTACCAATACCATGCAGTTTTTAACACTATTGCTCTGTAGTACAGCTTGAGGTCCGGGATACTGATTCCCCCAGAGGTTCTTTTACTCTTGAGAATAGTTTTAGCTATTCTGGGTTTTCTGTTATTCCAGATGAATTTTTGAATTGCTCTTTCTAACTCTATGAAGAATTGAGTTGGGATTTTGATGGGGATTGCATTGAATCTGTGTATTACTTTTGGTAAGATGCTCATTTTTACTATATTAATCCTGCCAATCCATGAGCATGGCAGATTTTTCCATCTTCCGAGGTCTTCTTCAATTTCTTTCTTCAGAGACTTGAAGTTCTTGTCATACAGATCTTTCACTTGTTTGGTTAGCGTCACGCCAAGATACTTAATATGGTTTGTGGCTATCGTAAAGGGTATTATTTCTCTTACTTCTTTCTCAGCCTGCTTATCCTTTGAGTATAGGAAGGCTTCTGACTTGCTTGAGTTGATTTTATATCCGGCCACTTTGCTGAAGTCGTTTATCAGCTGTAGGAGTTCTCTGGTGGAGTTCTTTGGGTCGCTTATGTATACTATCATATCGTCTGCAAATAGTGATAGTTGAATTGAAGACCCAGAAATGAATCCACACTCCTATGGTCACTTGATCTTTGACAAAGGAGCTAAAACCATCCAGTGGAAAAAAGATAGCCTTTTCAACAAATGGTGCTGGCTCAGCTGGAGGTCAACATGCAGAAGAATGCAAATTGACCCATCCTTATCTCCTTGCACTAAGCTCAATTCTAAGTGGATCAAAGATCTCCACATAAAACCAGACACACTGAAACTAATAGAAGGGAAACTAGGGAAGAACCTTGAACATATGGGCACAGGGGAGAATTTCCTGAACAGAACTCCAATAGCTTATACTCTAAGATCAAGAATAGACAAATGGGACCTCATTAAATTACAAAGTTTTTGCAAGGCAAAAGACACCGTCAAAAAGACAAAGCGGCAACCAACTAACTGGGAAATGATCTTTACCAACCTTACATCCGACAGAGGGCTAATATCCAAGATATACAAAGAACTCAAGAAGTTAAACTCCAGAGAGGCAAGTAACCCTATTAAAAAATGGGGTACAGAGCTCCACAAAGAGTTCTCACCTGAAGAATATCTAATGGCTGAGAAGCACCTAAAGAGATGTTCATCATCCTTAGTCATTAGGGAAATGCAAATCAAAACAACCCTGAGATTCCATCTCACACCAGTCAGGATGGCTAAGATCAAAAACACAGGAGACAGCAGTTGTTGGCGAGGATGTGGAGAAAGAGGAACACTCCTCCACTGCTGGTGGAATTGCAGGCTGGTACAACCACTCTGGAAAGCAGTCTGGCGGCTCCTCAGAAAACTGGGCATGACACTTCCGGAGGATCCGGCTATACCACTCCTGGGCATATACCCAGAGACTTTACCTGCATGCAATAAGGACACATGCTCCACTATATTCATAGCAGCCTTATTTATAATAGCCAGAAGCTGGAAAGAACCCAGATGTCCCTCAACGGAGGAATGGATTCAGAAGATGTGGTATATTTACACAATGGAATACTACTCTGCAATTAAAAACAATGAATTCACGAAATTCCTAGGCAAATGGTCAGAACTTGAAAATATCATCCTTAGTGAGGTAACCCAATCACAAAAGATCACACATGGTATGAAGTCACTGATAAGGGGATATTGACCCAGAATCTCAGAATACCCTAGACACAATCAGCATATCAATAGATTTCTAAAAAGATGGAAGGAGAGACCCCTGGTCCTGGAAAGACTGGATGTAGGGGAACGCCAGGACAGAGTAATGAGAGGGGGTTGAACGGAGAAAAGAGGGAGGGAAGGGGGCTTATGGGACCTTCGGGGAGGGAGGAAACGGGAAAGGGGAAGTGATTTGGAATGTAAATTAAAAAAATAAAATAAAATTAAATTAAAAAAAAAAAGAAAGCTAGCTGAGCATTAGCCAGAGAGAGAGAGAGAGAGAGAGAGAGACAGAGACAGAGACAGAGAGAGGGAGGGAGGGAGAGAGAGAAGGGAGAGAGAGGGAGGGAGGAAGGGAGGGAGAGATGGATGGAGGGAGGGAAGGAAGAAGGGAGGGAGACAGACAGAGAAGCAGAGAGACAGAGAGAGGAAGAAGGAGAAGGAAGAAGAGGAGGAGAGCGGTATTCTTCTGTGGTACCTGCTTCAGTTCCTACCCTGACTTCTCTGAGTGATGGACTATGACCTGCAAATGTAATTTAGACAAACCTTTTCCTCCCCTAAGTTGGTTTTGCTCATGGTGTTTGTCACAGCAACTGAAAGCTAACTAGAACGGAAGACAATATGGAGACACTCAAGTCAGCTCTCGCACAAGTAGTTATAGCTTCTGTGGTCATTTTCTGTTTGTCGCCTTTGTTTTATCCTCTTAATCACACGAACCATTCCCTGAGTCATAACAAGTTAAGTTATATTGTTCCTGCTTGTAAAATGTTACCTTCCATCCCTGGAGCTGATGACCTTAAAATCATTTTATTTAAAAGAAATTTTTAACTCCAGAGAGGCAAGTAACCCTATTAAAAAATGGGGTACAGAGCTCCACAAAGAGTTCTCACCTGAAGAATATCTAATGGCTGAGAAGCACCTAAAGAGATGTTCATCATCCTTAGTCATTAGGGAAATGCAAATCAAAACAACCCTGAGATTCCATCTCACACCAGTCAGGATGGCTAAGATCAAAAACACAGGAGACAGCAGTTGTTGGCGAGGATGTGGAGAAAGAGGAACACTCCTCCACTGCTGGTGGAATTGCAGGCTGGTACAACCACTCTGGAAAGCAGTCTGGCGGCTCCTCAGAAAACTGGGCATGACACTTCCGGAGGATCCGGCTATACCACTCCTGGGCATATACCCAGAGACTTTACCTGCATGCAATAAGGACACATGCTCCACTATATTCATAGCAGCCTTATTTATAATAGCCAGAAGCTGGAAAGAACCCAGATGTCCCTCAACGGAGGAATGGATTCAGAAGATGTGGTATATTTACACAATGGAATACTACTCTGCAATTAAAAACAATGAATTCACGAAATTCCTAGGCAAATGGTCAGAACTTGAAAATATCATCCTTAGTGAGGTAACCCAATCACAAAAGATCACACATGGTATGAAGTCACTGATAAGGGGATATTGACCCAGAATCTCAGAATACCCTAGACACAATCAGCATATCAATAGATTTCTAAAAAGATGGAAGGAGAGACACCTGGTCCTGGAAAGACTGGATGTAGGGGAACGCCAGGACAGAGTAATGAGAGGGGGTTGAACGGAGAAAAGAGGGAGGGAAGGGGGCCTATGGGACTTTCGGGGAGGGAGGAAACGGGAAAGGGGAAGTGATTTGGAATGTAAATTAAAAAAATAAAATAAAATTAAATTAAAAAAAAAAAAAAAAAAAAAAAAAAAAAAAAAAAAAAGAAATTTTTTTTTAGCCTTGTGTTATCATCCTCTCTTAGAATGCCTTCTATTCATTGGCCAACTAGTTACTTCTTTAAACTCTCAGACCTGAACATACACCATTCAGAGAAGATGGTGCAATGAGCTGAGCTACTATGTGTGAGGAGACCTCTAAGAGAGCCATTTTTCTGGTTCTTCTCATTTTTCTTGATCCAACCCTTTGCTGTTACCCAGGTGACAGGCCCCTGTCATCTTGCTCTCTCATTAATCCAATTTAGAGGGATGCCCATGGTTAGCAGCCAGATATCTGATGGAGAGAAATGCTCATTAGCTGTTACTTTAGCACAGGAAAAGTTAATCTAGTCTTAAGAAATCTGTAGAGGAGGAAGGAACTTTTTGGTGTCTTTGTTTCCGAGTGGTTCTAATGTGTGGGGTGCTCTGGGGTCCTCTGACCTCTTCCACAACCAGTCAGAAGATTTCAATCCACTCCTCCATCCCACTTCAGTATGGTTCTTGCTGTAAATAAAACCCTTTGTGTCTTTCTTTCTGAACCACTGGTTCAAATCCTTTTCTAAATTTTAAAGTAAAACTCTTCCTTGGGGGATTCAGTGGATGGCCTTTGAAGTAGTTTGGTAATTCTCTCTTTCATGGAAGTGAAGTTTATTCAAATAAAAACAGCTTGCTATTCTTTTATTGCACTTCTGGAAAGTTATTAGACTTCAAATGTAATGGATCCATGCGAGAGCCTGCCCAAGGCCTGCATCTCCTTCGCCTGGTGCTTGCCAAACTGAATTACAGGGGCTAAGTTGTTTTTTAGGAATCTTCTGTACTTTTCAGGAGGGGAAGACAGTCACACTGAGCTGTGGGGCTTTCACTGTGTGTTAAGGGAAAGACAAAATGAGGCTTTCAAGGAAGTATTTCTAATGGTTCAGATAGGCACATTTAAACAAGGGACCCTCCTAGAATATGACCAGATTGTAAGGGAGTCAGCTTATTGAAGAAGAAAATTGGCTCCAATGTTACTGATGGGAACAATAGGGAGTAGCAGAATAAACACGTGGTCCCACTCTCCAGAAAGTCTTTCTTTGTCTCCACCCAGTGTACACTGATGGGACATATGGCTGCTCAAAGTCATTTGACACTCCGGCCTCTTTGATTCTAATCCATTGGTGTCGATCATATTTTGTACTTTTAAACACTTGTTTTTCTTCTTAGTCTTGACCCAGAGTGACTTTGTCACGACTGTACAGTCTTGCTATTATTTTATGAAGTAATAAAATGCTACTAATCTTCCTAGGCATCGTAGTGTATGTCTGTAATCTCAGTAGTCAATAGGTAGAGGCAGGAGGATCACTGTAAGTTCAAGGTCAGCTACAAACATAGCAAGTTCCAGGTCAGATCCACCATGGCTATAGAGCAAGACCCTTCTCATCCCCTTCCCCTTCCCTCCTCAGGAACCCTGTCCTTTCACTTTATCTCTGTCCTGCTATGCTGTGACACAGTTTTCTTTGTTGCTATTGTTTTAAGTGGAGTTGTGAGCTGGAAGGTTTTCTTATGACTTTTCCTATCTCCTCCCTTTGGGTTAGCCATTCCCTCCCCACCCTGATTTCTTCTCTACTCACTCTACTTTTCTCCGCTTAGGCCCTCCCATTCTCAGGCATTAACCTTGCTACTCTCCTCTCGCCCATAATTTACTATCCCCCTACAAACTCCTTTCTATTCCCTGGCTTCACTTGTATTCCTACTTGAAGATACAAAAACAAAACATTTGATCAGCATGCGAGAGAGAACACAAGGTGATGGACTTTTCTGGCCCTGAGTTTCTTCACTCCATCTAATTTTTTTCCCAGTTCCATTGATTTCCTTGCAAATTTTATGATTTCGTTGTTTGTTTACAGCTGAGTACCATTCCATTGTGTAGATGTACTACACTTCAATTATCCATTCATTGGTGCATGGGCATTTAGGTTGAGTCCATGTCCTGGCTGTCATGAACAGAGTAGCCATAGACATGGATGTGTAGGCGTCTCAGCAGTAGGGTATAAAGTTCTTTGGGTATAAACCCAGGAGTGGTAAACCTGGGCCATGCAGCAGTTCTATTTCTAGTTGGTTTGTTGTTGTGGTTGTTGTTTTGTTGAGAACTCTCAAGACTGATTTCCCAAGTGGGTTCTGTCACTTGCACACTCTAACCAACAGTGCATCGGAGCCGCCCCTTCACCACATCTACACAAGAGTCCGTTGTCATCTGTGTTCCCATGATGGCCATGCTGAGTAGAATGAGATAGAAGCTTAGAGTAGTTTTAATTGAATTTCCCTGGTGACTGATGACGTTGAGCACTTTGGAAAGCGTTTCCTAGCCATTTGCATTTATTCTTTGGGGCATTTTATGTTTGGTTCCTTCCACCTGGGGGACATTTACAGATGTGTATGTCCTCTGATACTTCTTCTTCACATCTGTGCCTCCTCCCTGTTCCCATCTGCTGCCTCCACATTGCACCCTGTAGTTTTGCACCAATCCTCTCCGTTCCTACGACGTAGCGTTTACCCAAACCACAAAGATTCAGTAGGTCCTCGCTCACATCTGGGAGGTTTAGGTATGTGACTGATTATTGGTCAGTCAGATGACATTAAGAAAGCAGCCAATGGCTGCAATAACACACATTACGTCATACACCAGTACAATATCTCTATTAATTATTTTATGTTCAGTCTTTAAGCTATTTTTGTCCTTTTCATTAACGGAATTTATATGTTGTGCTAGGGAAGAGTAATACATTCTGAAGACATAATTAGTACATTAATAAAAAGTCATTTGTTCCCCCTACTAGTGTACGGAATTCTAACACAGAGATGCATGTAAATCCTTGCTGTGATTTTTTTCCTGAAGAATACAAATGAAAATAACTTTAGTCAGCTTGATTCTTGGCCACTGGTTTCTTGGGCACTTCAATGTCTTACTCATACAAGCTAGTTTAGTATGCAAATATCTTTTGTTTAGTCTAACAATTCAGTGACATGTTTAAAATACTTTTTTGATGTATGTCTTTGTGGCATGCATAACGTGGGTATGCGTTTTCTTGTGTGTGGTTGCCCTGGAACATGTATGTCCCTATGGAGGCAAGAGGTTGAAGTCTTCCTTGATTGTGTTCCACATAATATATTTGAGGTAGGGGCTCTCATTGGATCATCTGAACTCCAAGATCTCTGGTTCAAGTAGTTTAGTCAACCAGCTTCCTCTGGGGATACTCTGTCTCTGTGTCCTGAGACTGGGATTGCAGACAGGCTGCCACACCCTTCCAGCAGCATCCTATGGGTGCCAGGGAGCTGAATTCTGACTCTCCCACTTTATCCATTGAACCATCCCCACAGCCCCAGACATGCCATTTCCCCTCCCAGGGAAGCTAGAATTGCTGCCATTGTTATTTCTGTTTCATTACAGATTTTGGATACATTTAATTGTCTGATTAGGATTTGAAGTAGGTCATTTGTTAGCTGAAGTATTGCCCAGAAAATGTGAAGAGGGAGGAAAGAGAAAAAAATAATGCTTTCAGTTCAATAAAGTTAACATCTGTACAGTCAATAGAGGACTATTGTGTGTGTGTGTGTGTGTGTGTGTGTGTGTGTGTGTGTGTGTGTGTGAGGTGCTTGTCAGTGAGTGACTTCTCTCTCTGTAGGGAAATGATGCTAAGCCGTCCAGCTTAGCTCCCCTTACAATTCTAATTGGAAGATGAGTTGTGTCCACAGTGTTCCTTTTGGAAATAATAAACCAAATGGACCTTCCCAGTGAATGCTGAGCCAGGACGGGGAAGCCCAGACCTGGCATGCTGCCACCATAAGGCTTCACTGTATTTACCGAGCTGAGAGAAATGAGAGTCTCCCACCTCCCAGGATTTGTTTCGGTTATTTTGCCAGAGTCTAAGAATTTATTTTTGTATTCTTGGTTAGCCTGCGTTACTTATTTTGGCCAGAGCTAGAACATTTCAGGCCTTTTAAAGCTTTATTGAAGGATGATTTTTTTTCTAAAATAAACCGCACATATCTAATTGCACCATTTGTTGAGTTCTGTCATATACTTTAACCCATTGGTTAAGATTCCCACAGACAGGATAAAATCATTCCCATTATCCTAAGGCTTCCTTCTTAGAATCCCATGCCTGGGAGAGGGCTGACTAGTCTTCATTTTTCTAGATGTTTATAAATGAACTCACATGTGTACCTTTTGACTCATTGTCTTTCAGTTCCCTGGGGCAATGATTTTAAGAGCCATCCATTTGTTGCACGTGTTACTATTTTACAGCTTAGTAGTATTCCATGTGTATA
This sequence comes from Tokudaia tokunoshimensis, assembly GCA_036184795.1. Taxonomy (NCBI): domain Eukaryota; kingdom Metazoa; phylum Chordata; class Mammalia; order Rodentia; family Muridae; genus Tokudaia; species Tokudaia tokunoshimensis. Next base: position 77,478,469 of record BTHU01000006.1, read on the forward strand.
CACATCGTATGATTTCCTCACACTTTTTCAGGCATTAAGATGTCCTAGTTTAGGATTATTACAAATGAAGTTGCATGAGTGCCCATGGGTAAGTCCTTTTGTGTGGCCACATATTTTCATTTCCTTAACAAATATCCCAGGATGGCATGGGTGGACTATGTGGTAGGCATGTTTGACTTTTGAAGAATGAGCTGTTTTGCTTTGTCTTCCCACCCGCAGGGTACATAGACTTCATCTGTCTATGTAGCTGGAAGATGTGTTTACCAGGGTTGCAGGTCCATCAGGGAGGAATGGGCTTTTGTATCCTTTCCTGTGTTTCTTGTGATCTCTATGTGCTTTTAGACATTTCAAAATTTGATAGTGCCTTCCTTACTGTAAGACCAGGGCAAAGCAGCCAATCAGTCCTGGATTGAGAACCCTAAAACTATGAGCCACCACAACCCGTGGTTGTTTATAAGCTGACTGTGTCAGGTAGTTTGTGACAGTGACAGAAAGCTCAGGCAGTCCATGATCTGTCTTCATCTTTTTGCCTTGTGGCCAATACAATTCAATGCTAATTATTTTATGTTAAATTGACAAACCATTTGTTCAAGTTCTGTTTAATAAAAGGTTCTTTTTCTGATTCAAGTGTCTTATTTTTTTTAACAATTAGCAGTATATTTCTAGGCATATTTACAGGCCAATTCAGTTATCTCTTTAACTCTTCACTAACTTCAAGCTGCCTTGATGGCTGTACCTTTATAAAACCTTGGTTTTTAAATAGAATCTATTTTTAGAACAGTTTTAGGCTCATGGAAAGTTGAGTCAAAGGTACAAGCTTCCCACATGTCTCCTATAAGCGCATATACCTGATCTCCATTTAAGAAACTGAATGTTTATGTTCTCATAAGACTCCTATGCCAAAATCTAAGGATTGGGGTACGGGGGTGAGGTCTATGAAGGTGACTATGTCAAGTGACGGAGCCCTCGTGGAGGAGATTGATGTACTTATGAAAGGGTTCCAGAGTAACTCCCTTCACCACAGAACATGCAGCAGGACAATGGTCTGTTATAAAAACCAGGAAGGAGTCTTCACAGACCCTGAACCTGTCAGTATCTTGATTTGGACTCTGCATGAAATAGAAGACACCAGGGTGGTTTTGTTTGCATGTGTTTGCATCTCAACGATGGCACAGGATGCAGAGTAACTTCTCATGTACTTAACATACAGGTTTTATTTACCTGTGTTGTGGGAGGGTTCCTGGGATGTGTGCAAGAGGGATGCCCTTTGTGCGTTTCTAGCTTGCGTGCAGACAGTGGGTTTGTCAATGCTGTTTCCTTTACTGTTAAACTGTTAGCGAAAGATCAACTTTATTGTTTTCTTGAAATTTAATATGGTTGACTGTGAAACTCACTCCTGACTGGTCCTTACTTTATTGTCTATATATTTATTTAATAACGTTGTATTTTCTTTAATTGCTATAAGGATAGGTACAGTTTTGACCTTTGGGGGACATTTGCTTAAGAAGCATTCTTCAAGGTGCTTTTATATTTGTTTGCTCCTGTTTGCTAATCAGTGTCAGAGCTCATGGATTTTACCAATCTTTTCAGAAATACCGTCTTTCTTTTTTGTCTATTTTCTCCGTGTCTCATTTTCTATCGTATTGAATTCTAATCAATATTTCGTTATTTCTGCTTATTTTGACTTTTATTCTTGCTTCTCTAAAGTTTTCACTAGAACTTTAAGTAATTAGTTGGGATTTTTTTTTCTTTTCCAATATAAATGCCTAAACTGAGTTCAGCTCTGAGCCTCCCTTTATGAGCCTCACTTTTAATTCCTGCTGTCTGGTTTCAGTTACACACGTCATAGATGTCCTTCATGGCTTTTACGCCCCTCCAGCTAATAATTACTTGGAGGTGTGATTTTTGCATTATAATATTTGAAAGTTTCCAAGATATCTTGTTGCTAGTGGTAGTAATTTCATTCCACATTCTCAGAGATAATCCACTAGAATTCTGGTGTATCATGTCAATCATTTACAATATTTTAGATTTTTTTAATGCCTATCATGGTAAATATGTCATGTGTACTTAGAGTGTCCTCTCTGCTCCCATTGGGTATAATGTTTTATAAATATCAAGTAGATCAAGTTGGGTAATAGGATAGTTTAAATATCTTATCTTTTCCTGATTCTTCTTCTTATTGTATAGTGATAATTCCAATATCTCCTACTCTGATGATGGGATTGTCTGGCTTATTTTTTCAATTTTGCAGGTTTTTTTTTTTAGTGCCTAAATATTGATTCTTTGTTGTTGGATACATACATATTCATACTGCTATGCCATCCTGATGAATTATTCCCATTTATCATTAGCTTGCATCTTTCTATCTGGGCAAACTCTCTGTCATAAGGTCCCTTCATCTCATGTGAATGTCTCTCTCTTATCTTCATTTCCTAACTACTTACATCATGTTTACTCTATTTTTTTTAAACTAATTTGTTTCTTCACATTCAATGGATGTCTTTTAAATGGCCTCTTGTGGAAGTGGTACTTTTCTACTTTACTTTGGTTCTGACCTTCAATTAGGTTTTTGTATCAGTAACACTTAATGTAATTTTTATATGCTTATGTTGTTGCCATGCATTTGTTAATTAATTTCTTCTTAGGCTCCCTTTCTCTTCCTGTCATTTTGGGTTATTAGATTTTTTTACATTCTCTTTTTAATGGGTTGCTTTATTTCATTAGCATTCTAGTTACATATAATTACACTTCTAAGACATAATTTTAATTGTTTTTTAAAATGTGTGTTTATTTACATGTGTGTGCATGTATATTTGTATATGGGGTCATACACATACCATGTCACATGAGGGGAGATCGGAAGCAGTAGCCAGATCTCTTCTTCCACCAAGTGTGTCTTAAGATCAAATTCGAAGCATCATGCTTGGTGACAAGCACTTTTGCCTGTTGAACCACCACATCAACCCCATTAGGATTTTTATAGAGACAACAGTATATATTCCAAATTTTTACCAGGTTATTAGTAATTGCTATTGTACTATTTTGTGTTAAATTAAAAACCTTATGCTTACATAGATTTTTTTCTAGTGATTTAACTACACACATGCTCATACATATTTCACATATATTGTCAGTGTATAAGGTCATAGCTGTCTACCTTGATAATCACACAAAGAGATGCTGGGAATTTTCACTTTAAACAACACATCAAATCGTATAAAACTCCAGAAAGAAATCTTTACAGACACTGAACAGTTCCAATGTTTTTCGTTTGATTTGATATTCTTTTCTCTCTGAATATATTTCTTCCCTTCAGCCTGAAGAAATGTATTGAGAATTTCTTATAGTGATATATTTTGCTGGTTTTATGTCTCGAAAAGTGTTATTTTAGTTTGATTTCTAAAGATATGCCTCACTTGATGTAGAATCTGCATTCAATTTCATTCCAGTGTCTTAAGGATAGGGGTAGGTGTCTCTGGTGCTCTGTGGTTTCTAATGAGATACAAGCGTTTCCCTGTGCTCCGTGTTTCTGTATTTGTGGTACATTCCCCTTCTCTTTCTTCTGATGTATTTCAAGTTTCCTCCATGCCTTTCAGCTGTGATATGTTTTTCCATAGGATGGTCTTTGAATGTGTGTTTTCTTGAGTGGGTTGAAGGAGTCATGGACATCTTCAGCATTTACTTTTTATCCTGGGAATCTTTTGACCATTCTATGTTTAAACCTATTTTCACTCCTTCTTTTCTCTTTTCTCCTTCTGAGACTTGCATGGCATTACTATTAGCTTCTTGATGCTCCCCACGACTCCTCCTGAATCTATTCTTTCTCCTATCCACTCAGCACATTAGATGATTTCCCCTAACATGTACAAAGGATTTTGCTACTGACCTTCCCTCTAATGTTCAGCTCTTCAAAAATATCCCCTTTTCATTTTTGACGATCTCATGCTTGTAAGCACTGTACTGTGATCATATTCCCCTCCGGTCGCCTTCTCTTGTCTGCTCATACTGACTTCCCAGCCCCACCCACTGTCTTCTTCCAAACTAGTCCCCCTCCTACTTCCATGTGTTTCGACCACTGAGTGTAGTAAGGATGCTTGTGTGAGCATGAACAGGAGGTTATTGACGGGACTCGGACCACTTACCAGGAGTTACACCAGGGAACAAAATGACAGCTCCTTCCATGGAAATAATTAACTTCCGATAGTGCCTTGGTAATGGGTGGCATACTCTATGGATGTAGAATTGGTGAAGAGCCCAGACCCATGTAGGCCGTGTATGGCAACCACAGACGCTGTGTGCTCTTCATTGCTGTAACCCTGTTCAGAAAGTAAAGTTAACTAGCACTCCTCTGTGTGCTCCAACTCTTGAACCCCTTCTGCCTCATCATCTGATGGACCCTGGACCTTGGGAGGTGCAATACGGACTTTAGCACTCAGCAATCACTTGTTCTTAGCACTTGGGAGCAGTTATGAGCTGCAGAATGTTTCTGTTCCTCTGTTGAGATCACATGTCTTCTCATTTATTTGGAAGATACGGATTTTGACCTTATGGGACAAAGGTAAAACAGCTGGTACACTAGCTCATGGGATAATTCCAGCAGTTCGATCAGTTGCAGGTTAGTATCTGATTATCATCTTTTTCTTGAGAGGAGGCCATGTTTTCCCATTTCTTTTGATGTTAATTTTGGACTGTGTGCTGAAGGCAGTGAATGTTATAGCCTTTGGATTCTGGATTCTGTTATTCAACATGCCCATGGTTTGTTTGGCTGAGTCACCAATCCAGTGAGACCCAACAACTCTCTTGCTTTCTTGGGATGACCATTGAAGCATTGTGTCAACTTTCAAATGATTTACCTCACAGCTTTGAACCTGATACATGGAATGATGTTGAGAGGCTTATCAGTCTTGTGTGGGTTAACATTCATAATGGGGACATCTATAGCCTTGGGTCACAGATTTTGCATTCATTGCCTTGGATCCTTTCTGTGGTCTATTTATCCAGAATCTTGCTTGAATTTTAGCTTCATGCACCTTATTGCTTTATTGCCTAACCTTAGTGCAACCATGAAAAAAAATTAAATAAAAATAAAGAGGGGAACTCTGGTGTCCATGACTTCACGTTTCACCTAACTTCTATTCCCAGTGTACTTTGTCCAGAACATATGGAGGTTTGCAGCTAGAAACATTGGCTCAATCAGAGATTATTTTACCATATTAGTGGCTGAGCTTCCATTTAAGGGTGTATTAACATTCTCTAGGGAAACAGAACTTATAGAATGAAATATATATATATATATATATATATTTCCATATAGATATAGATTATAGATATAGATATAAATGATATATATTTTATTAGAATGGTACACAGGTATAGTCCAGTTCATGCAATAATGACTGTTTACTAATAGAAGGCCTAAGAATTCAGTAATTTTTCAGTCCACAAGACTGGATGTCTTAACTGGTCTTCAGTATATGATAGAATCCCAAAGAAGTAGGTTCTCATGCCAGTGAAAGAATGAATTTGCCAAGGAGAGTGAGAGCAAGTAGGCAAAGACCAAGAGCTTCCTCCTTTCTTGTTCTTTATGTAGACTGCCACCAGAAAGTGTGGCCCAGATTAGAGATGTGTCTTCCTGATTCAAATTATTTAATCAAGAAAAAACTCCCTCTCAAGTGTACTGAACCAGTTGGGTTTTAGTTAATTCCAGATATCTTCAAGTTGATAAGAATAGCCATCACAAAGAGATGTTTAAAGCAAACTTTTAGTGCTGACAACGAAATTTGAGAACTGCACTGTGAGTGAGAATTTTTAATTAAGATATAGATTCTAGTGTTCTAGGTAAGAGTTTACCACTCAACCTTGGGTAAGTGGGTGGATCTTTGTAAGTCATTAAGGCTTTAATCCTGAATTTATTGATCCTATTTCTATCTTGTTCACAAAGTTTGAGAGTATAAAACAAGGACATGGTAAAATTTTGCTCATTGGTTTCAAACACTCATTGTAGGTTGTCAACATCCCTATATACTCACAGCTTCTTAACTAGCTTATATGAGCTTTGGACTCTTCTTTCTAAAAGGTCTCTGTAAATGTCCACTAGCCCTCCTCATCTCAGATGTGCCTTTGAGCTTCCATTCTTATGATTTAATCTAAGTTGAACTATTGATATTTCTTTTGCAAGCTTGTGAATGTGTCTTAATGATTTTGAATGGAATTCCATAATGATATTATCTTTTTCCAGCTGCTGAATAAAAGCTTTTCTGTTCTAGGCTTAGCTCAAATCCTACATGGTTACTTTGTAGCATTTAGGCATTTACATTTATTACCCAGTTACATTATGTCACACATATACATTTATAGATTATCAATCAGAGATTATTTTACCATATTAGTGGCTAATATATACATTTATACATATACATTTATACATTATCAATAACTTATCTTGTTTTCCTCCTTCTCCTTCTTCTTCCTCCTTTTCTTTTCTCCTGGATTAACTTCATTTCTGTGTTATCATTTGTTTCATCAAAAGCCTGCATCCCAGGACCTGTCTCTGACATTTTGCTGGCCTTTGGGACCCTTTCCTATGACGGGGTTTTCTTTTCTAGCCTCAGTAGGAGAAGACTACATACCTAACCTTTCTGCAACTTTATATGTCAGGGCTGGTTGATATGTCCTTGGGAGGCCTCCCATTTTCTAAAGGGGAGCTTAGGTGGAGTAGATGGGGTGGGGAGCAGAGGTGAGAGAGAAGGACTGGGAGGAGAGGAGAAAGGAGAATCTGCAATCTGAATATAAATTAAATAAGTAAGTAAGCAAATGGGAAATACAAAAAAACTGCATTCCTGTTGACGTCATATCTTCCTTTGGTTGTATCTAGTAGCCATCTTGGATCCGTGATCGCCATTCTCAGACTTCAGGGTCACACACTTAGTATTTCAACCCTTGTTTTAGTCCCTTCCCTCTCCAGTGGTCAGCTCTCCATCATTATTAGCTAAACTTGCTTTTCTCCCAATCATCGCTGACTCCCATGACAGCAACTCTAATGGTTATTTTTCAGCAATCATTTTACTCAACCCACTAATGTCTGCCAGAGGGTCTCTGTCTCTTTCCTTTAGAGCACTGCTTTCCTTTACCTATGACCTGAACCCTCTTTGGTTTTTTTTCCACCTACCTCAGTAGCGACCCTTAAACTTTCCTTTTCATCTCCCTAACTTCTGCATGTTGTTCTTTCTGGACCGTCTCTAACTGCACACACTTGTTTGATGATCTCATCCACTCTTCCTGGGATTAAATTCCAAGTCCTGGCTTGTCTTCTCACAGTGTTAGACGTGAACATTTTGTGGGCTACTAAAATGACTTTCTGAGTGTCATCTCAAATCAAACACGACGAAAGGCATGTTCATTTTCCTGTCAGATCGTTTCCTATTTTAAAGATGATAATTTTAATTATTCTAATTCTAGCATACCCTCAAACTCAAGTTTCTTTTCAACTTTCATTTCTTTGCCCCTTAGATATGAAACCCTAATTGCCTTGCCTCACATTGCACCAGAATCTCTGCCTCTGCCTCAAGTCCAGCGTGGACTGTACCATCACCTGCTGCTCCCTGGATGAAGTCAGTATTTCCTGTAAATCTCCTTGCTCTACCTTCTGTCACTTATGTTCTAAAATGAGCAAAAATAAATGTTAAATTTAAATCCTTAAGTCAAAGCATGATATTCTATACCCATTCAATGGTATCCCCTATTCACTTGGTCATCTAATGACCCAGGCTATCGGGTTGCCTGCCTTCTTTGATGCTGTGGTCTGTCTCTTTTACTCTCTCTTTCTGGATGGCTCTGAGGATTGAACCCAGGGCCTTGACTGTGCTTGGTAGGCCCTCTGTCACTAAGCCTGCTCTATCCGCTCTTTTTCTCCAGTCACACCGTCCTTGTTACTCTTCCTTAAACATACAGGATAAACTCTAGCTTGATAATTTCTGGGCATGATAGAAGGATTTGATGGCATAGTTTCCATGACATATCACATTTTAGTCTTTACAAGACCAGTATAATTACTGACACAAATAAAAATGTGCACAAATAATATACTTTATTACCACTGTCATTATCCTCACCAACAATGTTAACAAATTATGAGCCAAAGTTCCTACAGATCCAAGAACGAATATAAGAAATATTTTGTTTATGCCCTAATAAGTCAGTCCAACAGTGTCCAGTAGACAACCTTATAAAGCACATAACTGATTGGGTATGCATTTGTGAATATTAGAAATGCTGTTATGTATAGATACCCCAGCTTCTACCCTAGCTTCCCCCACTATTGTTGGTAACCATAACAGTACATTAATGCCATTTTTTTCCATGTGGTTTAACAGGTGTGAGCTTCTGTGTCGCTGAGGGGTGTATGTGAATGGACGGACTGACAGATGGACAGCTTCATTAGAAGTTGTTTCTTCATTGAGGCTTAACTGCTTCTTTACATTTTCCAAGAACATGTTCCAAAGTCAAAAGAAAAATAGGGACCATTTTATGAAAATGGGAGAGCAACAAATCACAACAAAATGAAGACTGTTGCTGCTATGTTAGAAGCAGTAATTATATTGACCCCTGGAGAGGAGATGACTCTTGAAAGAATGCAATGATAAAGGCTGCCCAAGAGGACAGATGCAAGTTCGGCTTGACCTGGAAAATGATGTCTTACGGATGTGCTAGGAGAATTTTCCCACAATGAGCACTGTTCCTTCCTCTGTCAGCCCATGAAAGAAGGGTATGGATGTATTTTTATTGCTAAGAGTTGAAAAGTACTTTCTGTGAGTCTAGATCATTTCTGTGTAGTCTTGTAGGGCAAAGTGGGCGCCAACTGTTGATGTCTCAAGGTCCCTTTGAGCCGGCCAGTGTATTACTCAATAATTAATTAGTGAATAAGAGGATCTTCTAATTAAAGTCACAATTAAATCTGTTTGAAGGTGGCTTATATCGCTGTCACTTCTGGGAAAGGCATAGGTGTGGTTTCCTTGAAAAGATCCCTTTCAGTAGTTGTTAGAGGTCAACCTCCTGATTCATCCTAGGGTCATCTGCCTTCTGGCAATAGTGAAGGACCATTCTGCTTATCACAGGACAAAGCTCTGTGGAAAGTTAGTAATCATAAAATCACATGGCAAAAGATCAACTGTTTCGCTTCTGGCAGGCAAAAGCTAATGATTATTATTATTTTTGGGGGGGGGTAAGGGCAACATAATATATGGTTTTGCTTTCTGTTTTTTTCTCTCTCACACAAAATTGCATACATTTCAGCAAGAATGAGCCCTGGCATTGTAGAAAAATCTAAGAATCATCTCAAATAATAGCTTAGCATAAATAAAAAAGATCAGATGATACCACAGCGCAACAAAAAAAAAATAATTCTAGTCTTGCCTCATCGCCCTGAATATCTTCAGAGCACGAAACCTCCAGCAGAAAGTAAAATGGTGTAAATAATAAATGGGCACTATAAATTAAAACTGGAACAATTACAAGGAGCATCCCCCAAATAATTCTATGTTTAGTGGGTTCCAGATATATGGGAGGCTCTCTCTCTCTCTCTCTCTCTCTCTCTCTCTCTCTCTCTCTCTCTCTCTCTCTCTCTTTCTCTCTCTCTCTTTTTGTTTTGTAAAACAAATCTCACAACTAAATTAAGAGGATTCTTTTATGTGCATGAGTATAATGGGCCATTGAATTAAAGCTGAGTCTTTTTTTTCTTGCAAAACAGTGAGCCCTCTGAATATTCCTAATATGATACACTCTAATACAACAAAGCTGAATTCCTCCTATTATAGAAACTCCCTTTTACTACATTCAAATGATTCCCAGTGATGTACTTAAAGCCAGGCTCATTATAACATTTATATTATTCCTATTATTACGGTTAGAAAGTATCACTGTATTTCATGGGTGAGAAGCAGGCAATAGCCGCTGTTAAAAAAGAAATTAAGGGGCTAGGGAGACAGCTCAGTGGTTAAGAGCACTGGGTTGCTCTTCCAGAGACTCTAGGTCCCATTCCCAGCATCCAGGAGGTGTCCCATAACATCTGTAACTCCAGTTCTAGGGGCTCTGATGCCTTCTTCTGGCCTCCATGGGCACCAGGTACCTAGGTGGTGCAGATATGCATGTAAGCAAAAACACTTGCACACATGAGATAGAAACAAATAAATTAAAAAATAAAGCAAGTGAGTCTAAAACAATGGTTTTATTTATCCTAAAGAAAAACTTGTTCTATTTAATCTTAAATACATGGGGATGGCTTTGGCCATTAATTTTATCCTGTTTACTTACTCCAGTTTCCACAGGTGACTAGTGTGGCATATGGTCCTCCAACGATGCAAATATATCTATTCTGAGCTTTCCTGTTAAATTATTCATACACAAGGCAGCTTGCTTAAAGAATGCTGGAATCTCTCCCTTAGGAAACAGAGCCCAACATCACTCTTAAAATATAATAAATAATCCCATTAACAGTTCTTGCTTACCAATTTCCATCTTTCTGTCTCCTCTCTTTTTCTGTCTCTCTCATCTGTCTTTATCTCTGTCTGTTTCTATGTGTCTGTTTCTCTGTGTGTTTCTGTCTCTCTACCTCTATCGCTGTCCATTTGTCTGTCTGTCTATGTCTCTGTTTATTTCTCTGTGTGTGTCTTTATGTCTCTCCATCTGTCTGTCTGTCTGCCTGTCTGTCTCTCTATGTCTCTGTTTCTGTGTGTGTGTGTGTTTCTGTCTCTCCATCTGTCTGTCTGTCTGTCTGCCTGTCTGTCTCTCTGTGTCTCTGTTTCTCTCTCTGTGTGTGTCTTTCTGTCTCTCCATCTGTCTGTCTCTGTTTGTCTGTCTTTGTCTGTCTCTGTCCATCTCTCTGTCTGCTTCTCTGTGTGTGTCTTTCTTCTGTCTCTCCATCTCTCTGTTTGTCTCTGTTTTTCTCTGTGTGTCTTTCTGTTTCTCTGTCCTTCTCCCCTGGCCCCCATGTTCATGTGGAAGCAGAGAATGCCATCATGGGTCTTCCACAATCGCTCTCTGCTTTTATTTATTGAAGAATCCCTTGCTGAGCCAGGAGCTCACCGACTCAGCTAGCCTTCGCCAGCCAGCTTTTTCCTGCCACTCCTCTGCTTCTCACTCCTGAGTGCTGAAATCACAGGCAGGATGTCCTATCTACCTAGCTTTTATGCAGGTACCTGGGATCCCAACCATCCTTCTCAAGCTTGGGCAGCAAGTGGTCTAACCTCCAAGACATCTCCCCAGTCTTTGCAGATTTATGCCTTTTAATCTGTATGTCTAAATTGACTCCACCAGGGAAAAACTCTATTCTCCTTTACTAATATGGCACTAATTCGGAGTGAATGCTGGGTTACTGAGTGATAACGCCAATGTTTCATGTATAGTTGTACTCACTCTAATGTTAGTCTCGGTTGGGTCATGATGGTACATGGACTCCAAGGCAGGAGAGTCTGTGCCACTTACCTGGATGCTTGGTCCCATGCATATTTTCAGGATCATTAGTCCCCATGTGCCTGCTTCCCTCTCTGCCATCTTCTTTTGACTTGGTGAAATTATTAGGATTATCAATTGCCCAAATCCAGAAACCAGATAGCCATAGTGGTTCCTGCTGGTAGCCACGGCACTTTGTGGGCTGAGGCAGGAGAATGACTATGAGTTCAAAGCTAGCATGGAGTACATAAAGTTCGATACTGACCTAGGCCAGTGTGAACTTTGTCTTACAGAGGAATGGAGGACGTGGAAGAAAACAAAGAGTAGATGAATGCGTAGTGTAGGCACGTGCTCTCCATGTTCTTGCCTTTGTTCTCAGCCCCACTCATGATTCTTTGGATATGTATCCAAAGACCTGTGTATTAAAGCCATAATCCCCTGGGCAACACTTTGTGGAGGTGGTAGATACTTTAAAAGGAGGAGCCAAGTGGGAGGAAGTTAGGTCATGTATGATCATGTACATCCTACTACTTGAGAGGTTGTGCAGTGTGCTCCAGGTCAATGTGAAGAAGCCAGTGAGACACATCCCACAAAAAAAGGGGGAAAAAAAGGAGGAAGAGGAGGAGGAGGAGGAAGAGGAGGAGGAGGAGGAGGAGGAGAAGAAGGAGAAGAAGAAGAAGAAGAAGAAGAAGAAGAAGAAGAAGAAGAAGAAGAAGAAGAAGAAGAAGAAGAAGAAGAAGAAGAAGAAGAAAGGCTATGTTCCTATACTTTAGAAGATAATATAGGGGTTTTGAAAGATTTTAGAAGTTATATTACATTGAATGTGGCCAAACAGAAGTTTGGGAGTATAAACACTTTCTTTGGAGATAGATAATCATGACTTGACTTGACTTGATAAGAATATGATGTGGGGCTGGAGAGATGGCTCAGTGGTTAAGAGCACTGACTGCTCTTCTGGAGGTCCTGAGTTCAAATCCCAGCAACCACATAATGGCTCACAACCATCCATACTGAGACCTGATGCCCTCTTCTGGTGTGTCTGAAGACAGCTACAGTGTAGTTACATATAATAAATAAATATATCTTAAAAAAAGAATATGATGTGTGTGTGTATGTGTGTGTATGTGTGTGTGTGTGTGTGTGTGTGTGTGTGTGTGTGTGTGTGTGTGTGTGTGTTTGTGTAGGTACCTTGGGAGGCCAGAAGAGGGCATTAGATTTCAATAAGTCCAGGCAGTTCTGAACTGGTGGAACTAGGTACTTGGAACTGAACTCCAGCCCTCTTCAAGAAGAACACAAAGCATCTAACAGCTGAGCCACCTCTCCAGCCCATAAAAACTGGATTTCTTAAATGGGGTCATGCAGAACTGATGTGTTTCCCCAAATCATAACTGTTCCTTTTATGCATAGGCTTTCAATTTATTGGCCTTCAGACTGGACGCTTTCAAAGCAGATGAGGGGTCTGGCTAATGTGTACACACTGTCAGTGAAGACGGAACTTACCTGTGCCCCTCCCTCTCTCGTCACATGAAGCTCTACACAGGGTCTCTTTAGATACTGAGCTATTTTTATCTGCTGCGGCAGGCATTTTCTCCTCGAGTGTAATAATCCCAACTTGGAGAATTTTGAGTGGAGTAGTTAACAGCATTACCTGAAGCCATGCCAAGTGAGCCCTACTTCTGGGGGGGGGGGCACTGATCCAGAGAGACCAGGACCCTGCAGATCGTTAGGCGCAACGACAGCTGTCTGGCAGAATATCTTAGAACAATTTGGAACACGCTACCATTTCCGAGTGGTAGGCTGCTATTATAATAACATGCAAATCAATTATTTCTCTCCCTTGCTGTACTTACTGTGTTGGCCCTGAGACACAGTGAGCCTAATTATTGATGGGAAATAACAGTCAGAGATGACATGCTGGATGAAAGAGTTAAAATTAGAGAAAGTAGCTGCCACTTCACAGGAAGAGGGACAGGCAAAGATGATGAAGCCTATACCAGTTGAAATATAAGGCTCTGGATTCTGTCTGTACAATCAATTTTATGAATACTGGTCGTAGGAAACAAAATGATTTATGTAAAAGAAGGCTTGTAAAGCTTAATTAATCATGAGCTCAGTATAAACCAGTGGTTTGACGTGATGTGGCTGCCGAGAATGCAGTTAATCTTTCTTTTCTGTTGAAATTTTTCCTTCTTGATGTTTTTCAAACCACAGAACCAAAGCTGCTTAGAAGAAAAAAGAACCAAATTAAATTTTAAAAAGTTATGAGATGACTTCTATTCCTTTGTAGTTCTTGTCTTCCTTTCAGCCAACAAAAATTCCTATACCTATAATGTCAGCACTGATGAGGTTAAGAAGCCCCACGTCATATTTCCATATTGAACACGCTACTTTGCATACATGCCTTAAAAATATTCCCCATTTCACGTTGAAATTCCTCCTCCCTTGCAACATGAGGATCCTCAAAGCACCCACATCACAGGTCTGTTAGGACAGTGACATGCAAGCAAACAAGAACCATCTATGCCAGTGTGAAGGAAATCAGCAAGGCCCTGTGTCAGGAGCGTTTATACAAATTCCAAAAACCGGAAGTAGGGGAGGAGTGGTCCACCCTGGGGAGGAGGGAGATTCATAGGGCTTAAGCAAAGAGGATCAGCTAAATCTGAGCAAGTTAGAGGAACAGCTGATGAACCAATATTGCCCAGGTAGGGAGAGGAGAAAAAGTACTCTATAGATAGTCTATAGACTATATCTGCAGACTAAGGCAATTCTGGTTTTGTCAAAAGGAAAAAGAAGGAACAGCTAGGGGGTTGGTGTGTGGGGCGTGCGTGTGTGTAAGTGTGTGTGTGTGTGTGTGTGTGTGTGTGTGTGTGTGTGTGTGTGTTTTGGATTGAGTAATCAAAAACCAGGCAGAAGCTCTTTTTGTTCATTGACGCCACGACTTGATTTAGAGGTTCAATGGTACCCCAACCAGGAGGAATAGGCTTTCTCGGCACACTGATGGACTTTTGTGGAAAGAAAGGCAAATAAGAAAGCAAAGGTAGTTTAGAAACCGGCTGGCTGTGTCATTTGGGTTCTGGCACTGAGAGACAGGCAGGGTGGAGGTGGTGGGAGTGGTGGATGGTAAATGGGGCACGGTGGGTGGGAGAATGACTTCCTGGTGTGTTCTGATTGGAAGCTGTAGTAACTAAGGGCGGGGCATCCTAGAGGATTGATACAGGCACTTTTTAGGGCCTTCTCTGGTTGTTCTTTTTATCTGGAAATGGTGTCCAAAGTTAGGCAATTTGTCCGCTATTAATCAAACACTGGACCTTTGCGGCTGATTGGACTGTTTAGCTCCCTGGGTTATTCTTACAGTTTAGCGACCTGACTTCCGGGGTTGGAATTGTTCTAAAAGGCTGCCTTCCTAGGAAGGTTGCTGTGAACTGTGGGCAGAGCGCTGAATTTCAGTACATGAGTCATGCCTTGTTTGTTCAGGGTACCTCTCCCACTTGGGGTTTTTCTCTCATTATTTCTTCTTTTGTAGGTTTCTGGTTATTTCATCTGATCTGGGTCAGAAAAGCAAATCAAACAAAAATCCCCCAACTTTAATTGATCCTGCACTTGTTCATGCTCATTATTATTTGTAATATGATATGTGAAACTAATAATCTGATGCTCAGAAACGTGTGTTCTGTGGGAAGGAATTCATGCTTGATACCGTTAACCTGCTGTCTAGGGAGGTCATAAGCCCTAGCGGGAGATACTTCTATTGTTGTTTTCAAGATGACATCTAAATATTTAATCCATACCCATAGATTGGTGCTGCCTCAACCTTGATCAGAGAAGTTTCTTTTAGCAATGGGCAGTGATCAGTCAATACAGAGACCACTAGGTGCTGAGAATAAGAGACAGATGAGTTCTTACTCCTAAATGGGATGACTATATCAACTTCAAGGTTCAGGAAGCAACACCAAAGAGTGAGCAGAAAGAATTTAAGAGCCAGAGGGTGAGGAGGAATGTTATGAAATGTTCTCTCCCAGACACAACGTGACTATTGCATTCATGAACTTATAGCCGTGATGGTTACCGCTGAGCCAATCAGGAGATCAGTATGGGTGAGAGAGAAGGTCTTGTGGCTCCGCCCAGAGCTATTATATCTCTCCGCCCAGAGAGAGTTTTTAGCAATTGGTAGAGATTCGAGAATGGAGAACATTTTTTTTTTTATTTCAAGATTGTGTCCACTGGCTGTGGGTTGCCCAGGTTCTGGTGTACGGTCTGGAAATACAGATCCTTGGGGGGAGTTGCTGCTAAATTTTAACACGCTAAGAGTTTCTCACCGTTGTCTTTTTTTGCTCATGGTTCTTGTGACAATGACAAAGAATGAACAAGTGTGGTAAGGAGAAGAGTATTTTAAAAAGTCAGCATGCAATAATACATAGTATGTAAGACTATATAAAGCAGCCTTATACAGCAGGGAGGTTGCCCTCAATGGAACTCCACACAAATCTAGGATTTCGTTGATGATATTGAAGGAGTTTGAAGGTGTTCCTGAAGATTTTTGTAGAATACGCTTGATAGAATTTGAGTCACAATCTATCACGAAGCCAAGATGACCCGGGAAAGAAGAAATATAACTTTTATTCTTAGATATCAGGCATGAATTGTTGAATTGAGTAGGCAAAACTTCATTTTGAATTCTTTTTTCTTTTCAGGGACACATGCGCACAATGTACCGTCAGTTTCCAATAGATGTGATTTTTGTCATAGACCTTGAAACCCATTGGGCCTGTTCTCTACTTCTGCAATTGAGAAACAGGCCAAGCAAATTGTCCTGAGTCACAGGTCTTTTGTGACTTTTCGCTTAGGATGAAGTGACGTTATGCATACAGGTTTCACTAGTGTGTTCTTCTCAGCATCTCACTGGTTTTGTGACAGAGTGTCTGCTCATGGTTATGACACAACTCCTTGATTTGCTGCTTAAGGCCTTTGATGAATAAAATACCCAGTGTTTGTTGAAACTTTAATCATGTTTATTCCATTTGACTTGGCATTAAACACCTCTTATTTTCAGGTTCTGGGGATCTAACCCAGGGCTTTGTGTGTGCCAAGTAAGCGCTCTACCACTGAGTTACACAGTGAGCTCTGAGATGGTTCTTAAAATATTTACAAACTACCTTTGGGATGATATAAATTCAAATGTTTCAAAGCGAAGATATTAATACAAAAATTACCTGATAAAAACAAACCCCAGGGAATAGCATCTGAAACATCCCTATCATGTCTGCCCCCAAGGAACTATTTTTTTGCAATAAATATATGTTTTTGCTTATGACATGTAAACCAGGTAATTAAGGGGAAAAGGATGATGGGAGTCAGCAGAAGTAAGAATATGATTTTTATCTCTTACTTTCTCTGTATGATTGCATTAGTGGGCTGCTGCATGGAGAAGATTCTCAAGGCTACAGTTGTTGTGACCTGCTGGGATGCTCACAGTTAAAGACTGCTGAGTTTGGCTTTCATAGTCCTAATGCCTTTCACTTGCAAAATTTGGGATGTATGAGTGGTGTTTTTATAGGTTTATATAATGTATTTGCTTGCAGAAGACTTACAATTTAACTAAACAGGATGCCCGTGAGAAAGACATGGTCAGGTATGTCTTGCCACGTGGAATACTAATATGCCTTCTGTAGGGCACATTATGCCTTTATTCCTGACTGTACATTGAATTATTTACACCTTCAAGGCATCTGATTGAACTGCAGCATCAGTCAATTAGCAAATCAAAAATTTATATGATTCCAATTTAGCATGGAGTCCCTCTCTCTCTTCCTCACATTTTTCCCCCTTCTTAGATTTTCACCCTGACAGTGACAAATTACTCCTCTGCTGGCTGAGATTGGAAATTAAAAGCATTTAGAGTTGCTCATGCATTTATGCTAATGAGAACCTCTGATATGATTTGCATGCAAAAGAGGACAATTTGAAAGCTCATCGGTTTTTCATGCTTCCGCATTTTGATGGAGCAGATTTTTTTTTCTGTTTTTCCAATGGAGCAAAAAAAAAAAATAAAATAAATTTTTTTCTTCTTGCGGAAACAATACCAAATTCATATTCACCCCCCCCCAACAAAAAAAAGAGTTCTTTTAAGTCAAAAAGTCCTTCTTTTTACCCTCTAGATTCTTGTCAAATCCTGTTCTTGCTCTTTCGGAGATGCAGCCCACATTCATTAGCATTTTAGATGTTTATCAAAGGCAGGATCCAGTATCTGCCAAGCAAGATTATAGCCCAGCTTCATTTTCAATGCAGCAAGAAAAGTAATAATAACAAAGGACCCGGGGACAGATGAGAAGAGGGACTTAAACCCTGAAAATCTTCTTTATACTTACACCTCAATTAATACCATCTCGAACAAATTTGATTCATCTCCAAAGGTGGGAATCTTACGCATTGTCTAAATTTAAGAGTCTTTCACCAATATTTGTATGAAAGGAAGTAATATGAAAAATAAATACAAGAAAACTTGAGGAAAAGGGCAAAGGAGGAAGAAATATGATAGCCAGAAAATTTAAAAGGTATTTAATTATTTCTATAAGTGTTCAATTATTTAAGCATTGATAGAGAGCAAAGGGACCAAAAGGTTTACAAAACACATACTTAGGTGTTTTTATGTCTGAGTGCTTAGAAATCAGTTTCCGTGTTTGGATTCTTCATATTTAGTGAAAAGAAAATGTAATGCTATCCCAATGTAGAAGTTTCTTTTGCCCAAATAAATGTGGTTTGTTCGTAATGTCATTTGTTATTATCTGAGGAGTTTATTTTCCTGATTCAAATTTGTTTCTGTACTACGAGAACAATGTAGTCTTGTAGCATAAGTTACTGTCCTGGCAGAGAAATCAAGAGGATTTTTCTGCTTTAAGGACACATGCTCTTATTTACACTGGACATTTTAAAGCACATTGCATGGGACTGTCTTTTTATGCTAGCGTTTATGTGAACAGTGTAAACAATTCCAATTGGTTAGCCTGCTGGCACTTGATGTTCGAAGCAGCTTTTACAAAGAAGAAGTTTATACAATTCTAGCTCGGAAGGCATTGCTTAGAGTTTGGGGTGTCTCTTCAAGTTCCATTTCACTCATCTGTTAGGACTGTACTGCTGCTGCATTCTCTGCCCCACATCTCTTGCAGGAGTCTCTCCCTCTGTTCCTCACTGTAACTTGACTGAAACTTTCTAGGGTCCATGGATGTCCCAATATGAAAGACACTCTAATACAGGAATTCTACTTTAGATACTATGTACTATTGAAAGACATTTTATCTTTGGGTAAAGGAATCCTAACTCTGGATCCTCTGTCTTTTCCTTATTGACTAAGCTAAGGTGGCTCATAGTAGATAACTTGCCTACAAGGAAAGGGCATCAGATACAATGAGGTTGGTCTATCTATCTATCTATCTATCTATCTATCTATCTATCTATCTATCTATCTATCTATCATTTGGGGTTACAGAGTTCTGTCAATAAAATTATGTTACTGCCAAATTCATCCCTTAAACCTCTAACTTCCAATGTGACCATTTTTGAAAATAAGGCTAAAGAGGTAATTAAGATTTAATGAAGTAGTCAGAGTGGGGCCTTTATCCAGTAAGATTAGGTATATAGTCATGTCCTATATAACATTTAGGTTAATAATGGATCACATATACAGCAGCAGGCCCATAAGATTATAATGGAGCTGAAAACTTTCTATGGCTTAGTGAGTTCCCAGTGTTGTAGTGTAGTTTCTAAGGTATTTGTGATGATGCTGGTGTAAAACCTACTTCATGGACAGCCACATAGACAGATAGCTCATACACAGCACATACACAGGGCTGGGGAGATGGCTCAGTTGGTAAAATGTTTGCTATGCAAGCATGAGGACCTGATTTTGATACTTAACATCCATAGAAAAGTCAGGTGTGGTGGTATTTGTGTGTAACCCAATACTGGAAAAAGGAGACAGGCAGCGTGGGGTTTCCTGGTCAACCAGTTTATCCTAATCAACAAGTCCCAGGCCTAATTGAGAGACCTTGCCTAAAAACCAAAGGGAATTGTTCCCAAGGAACCACACCTAATGTTGACCTGTGTTTGACTTTCATGGGCACAAATGTCCACATGCATCAGCATACACATGTATTCCTGTACATATATGACCACATATATGTGTGCACACACAGAGTATAGCTCATAGTTATGCTCAGTCCATTATAGTTGATGGAAATAAATGATAACATTTACATACTTGTTATGCTATATTTTATTAAAACTGTACTTTTATAAAGGCCATACTTCTATTTACAGAAAGGCTTACTGTATAACATCAGGCTGTATGACAAGAGCTGCCACAGGTCTTTCTTTACCACATTTCATGATTTCTTCAAAGGCCATATCAAGTGGTTGACCTATAACATCCAGGTTTATATAAGTACGCTATAGGACGCTACCACAATGAGATCACCTGATGATGCATTTCTCAGAACATGTCCTTATTGCTGAGTGATGCATGACTATACTTTGCAAAAGTGACTGTAGAGATCTCCTCCTTTCTGCCTTTTGAAGGCACACAAGGGATAGGGATCTGCAGCCAGGAAAG
Organism: Tokudaia tokunoshimensis; assembly: GCA_036184795.1. Taxonomy (NCBI): domain Eukaryota; kingdom Metazoa; phylum Chordata; class Mammalia; order Rodentia; family Muridae; genus Tokudaia; species Tokudaia tokunoshimensis. The sequence continues at coordinate 77,498,522 of BTHU01000006.1, forward strand.
GAGTCTCACCAGGCGCCAAAATGATAGCTTTGTCTTTAATTGACAGCGTCCAGAATTGTGAGAAAAGGAAATCAGTTGTCTCCCAGTCTGTAGTAATTTGTCATAGCAGCTTTACCAGATTACTATTGCATTGTGAATATTAAACACACATTGTCTTGATGTCCACAGGTTGTATATATGAGTTTACCAACCTAAGGCAGAAAATACATTTTTAAATTGGCATGTGCCCTGGATATATACAAACTTTGTCATTCCTGTCTATACCATGCCGATAACAACTGATGTAACATTTATACTGTGTTAGATTTCATAAGTAATCTACATAGAAGTTCACATGTATGGGTGGATCTGTATAGGTTATGTGCTGATATTATGCCATTTTTGTTTCCGGAACCTGAGCATTAAAAGGTTTTCATTACTGCAGGAGTCCTGGAGCCAATTTTCATGTTTCTAAGGGACAACCCATATATTATTTGTTGACTTGGATCTTAGTATTATTGTGATCAGTGCTATGCTCCGTCCAATGGCTGGAAGAAAAGAACAAACCAGAAGCAAATGAACACTTACTACACACAGCCCAGAGACCCCAAGCCTTAAGTTTTTGGGACATGGCCTTGAGAATTCCTTTATACTGGCAGTGGTATTTTGAAAAAGACAATTACAATTTAGTTGAAAGAACTTATCCATTCATGTTCAAAGGCAAAATTTACCATGCTCTTAGATACAAGAAGATGTGTTTTCTCTTTAAAACTATGTAAGGAAGTGCGGTGACATCCGATGCAATCACCTTGACCCTAGGAGATTAATTTATCTTCTGTTATCTAAAGAAATATAAAGGGGGATGCCTGGTGAAGCTGCAGTGGCTGTCAGGTAAGGGTAGAAACAGCCAGGAAGAGGCAGTGAGAGAGACAGTAGGAGCATGCTATTGGTGCTATTAATGTAGCAATGGGGCAATGTATCACTGACAGAAACTATCTTTCAGCACCATTTCTGCTAAAACTGTTTCTGTGCCTTGTGATATTTGAGGTGGCTATTGTAAATTTGTTTTTCCTGATGTATGACTTCAAACTCTTCCACGGGGTGCCGATCCATCTAACTTTTACTACTACTTGCAAACCTAGTGCAAATGGTTCAGTGCTCAGTACTGAGTTTTCTTTCAGTCTTAGGAGCAGAGAGAATTTCACACATGAGGAGATTGTGCTTACACAAAACTTGCCCAAGGCTCACAGTGTCTGGGCATAGCAGAGCCATCATGAACAGGGGCACTCATCTGTCAAAGACAGTACAGTGATGGGCTCTGGAACATTTTTGGATGAAATGTTCTAAGGTATTCTCTATATATTCAGTTCTGGAAAGGTCTTAACAACCTACCTCTTTGGACCAAAGTCAACATTCTGGACCTGTCTGCTGTGTGGAGATGCACAGAGCAAGGCTTGCAGAACATATTGTGTTGCCTTTTCGGGTTGCTCCTTTGAGGTGGTTTTAGGAAGAAAAGGTTCAAATTAATGATGCAAAGCAGGTTCTTTGACCCTTGCTTTATCAGCACAGATTTCCACTCCGAATTAAGACAGGCTCTGGTGCCTGCACACACAGTACTTGGAGAAGGCATCTCTTGCATAGCAAAAGCTCCATCCATTTTCCGTCCTAATGATGGATCCCCCTGCACCAGAGCAGCAGAAGCTCATGTTTACCCCACACCATTATCTGTGTCCAGATGATCCTTTATTCGCTGAAGGCTTTTGAATGTGCATACAATACTATTTCTTTAGAACACACACTTTCGGGGCACAATTCTTGCTTTTGACAAATTACAATGATGGTATTGCCAGATGGAATATAGACTCCCCAAGGAACTGCGGGGGACCGCTGAGGACTTTGCCAAGACAGCAAAACTTGCTCAGCTTGGAGCCAGAGATGGTAGTCAGGAGTCAAATAGAGGTTGTACTACCAAACCTGTACATTTTTAAAAACCCCTTTTACAAAAGAATCCCAAGGCACTGTGCATTTAGACTTTTAAAAATGTCAGTGGTTAAGGACAACAGAGAGCTGGAGCAAACATGACCTTTCGTGTAGCCCTGAATACCGACAAGAGGAAGAGGGTGGATGCTTTTTATAGGGTGAGCATTGCGCTTGCCACATTGTCTTGAACCTGCCATTGTTCCAAATGCGAAACCCATCCTATGCTGGAGGAGTTTTGTATTACTGTGTGATCCGAATTCAGCTACCACGTCTAAGGTCTTTGCTACTTGAAATAAAATTGTTATAAGGCGGCTAGTCTCTGTAGAGGCTGAAAATTATGGCTAATTACTTTGTTCTTTTAGAATAAGATATAGCATAAATGCATTCCTCTGAAAATTCAGTATGGTTTTCTATTTTATCTTTTTTTTCCCAGAACAATGTTAATTTAAGGTGACTGTTTTCTTCATTCCAAGCAATGGCATTAGTTATTGATAAAGTACATTTGGGACTCAGTAAGCTCCTCTCTTTCTGAAACTGAATGTGTCTAAATTTTTACCTAGGGTTGGACAATGACTCAGTGGATAAAGTGCAAGTCTAAGGACCTGAGCTTGTGCTTTGGACCCTCATCACTTTAGGACGGGTGTGGCAGCCAGCCTATGGTCTCAGTTCTTGGGAAGCAGAGACAGGGACTGCCTTGGACATGTTGACTAGCTATACCAGTTAAATCAGTGAGATCTAGATTCAAGTGGGAGATTCTGCTTTAGTATATAAGTGTAATGGAGGAAGATTCCCAGTGTCAATTTCTAGCCTCCACATACAATGTGCACACACATGCATGCATACCTGCCCACACTCTCATGAACATGTATGTATACATGCATGCACACCAAACATACACACATGCAAAAATATTCACCTGTGCTTTATAGATACAAGAGTATAGGATATTACAGTGTTGTTTCAATTCTAATGTTTCAGATTTACACATGCTGAGATTTCAGAGTCATGTCTGCTTTAAGGTTTTAAAGAGAAGGATTCTCCAAAGGGGAAGACCTAGAAAGGAGAAAACATTTGAAATGTAAATAAAGAAAATATCCAATAAAGAGAAGAAGATGTTAGTACTGAAAAAAAAGAAAAGAAAAAAAGGGTTCTAGGACACTCCTAAATGTCACCCATAAATTTGGCCATCTATTGAATAAAATCTATAATTTCTCATTATGGTACCTTGAGTAAGATTTTCCCCGCAAGTCTTGGGCATTTCAATATTTGGTGTGCAGTTGGTGGATATTTGGGGAGAAGTCATAGTTGTGACCTTGGGAAACAGGCTGTGAGGTTTCAAGAGGCTCATGGCATTTGGAGCTGGTTCTCTCTGCTTTCTGTTTGTGCTCCAGATCTGAGCTCTCTACCTGAGACCCTTACTGCATCATCAGAGACACATCCATCTAGAACTGTTAGCCCCAAAGAAACTCATTGTAAGTCTTAGTTATGATGTTTCATCACAACAATAGAAAAGTAATTAATGCATACATTATCCCTTTTTTCCCCCACTTGGTTAATTCTATAAAATTGCTGTAGAACATGAATTTTTTTTCTTGTGTAGTTTTCTAACAGTGCAGAGACTAGGGGGAGAATTGATAAATGCCATGCCAGTCAGCAGACAGTTCGAAGTAAGTTATCCATTGCTTCATAAGATCAATCTCTTCACGAAGCTTAACACTCCCCTATTTGGGGGGTTGTGATGGATGGAGGAACTCAGAGATGCTTTCTGGGTGATTTCATCCTTAGCTTCCCCATTTTTATTTTCAAGGATTTTCTTTGATTCATGTTTATGATTCATTATGTGATCTCCAGAATTATGAAAGTAGATTCATTTTATTTCTAAATATAAATCAGAACTAATAGACAGCACTTTCCAAATGGCTCCAAATCCATCATCATCTGACTAGTGAAACATGAATGCTCTTTTAATGGATCATAGATACTCAAATCCTACACAAAATACACAGAATGCAACAACGGGAGAGATAAGCTGAATTATCCACCCCATCTTGATATGAAACTTATGATCTCCTTCCTGGGTACAGGCTATAGATATTAGAAGTCTATACTTTCTTCAGTGGGCTGGGAGACCACAGGCCTTCCACACAGTAGAGCAGTGGACTTCCAATGTGTTCACTTGTGAAGCAGAATAGATACTAGCTACATTGCGTGTGTGCTCGTGGTGTAGCAGCAACCCAGCAGAGAAAGCCCAAACTTCAGCTATCTGTTTCTGTTACTTACTGTGTTTTTAACTCATCAAAGCACGTCAAATGGGTAAACCCCAAATCAGAAGGAAAAGAAAGCAGTGCTGCCTTCCTCAGACCATGTGCAAGGTGTGCTTGTGTGTTCTCAGCTGCTCAGGTGCTGTCCGTTTATTTGTCTGTTTGCTTGCTTTGTTTGTATCCAGTTTGACACAAGCTGTAACCATCAGGAAAGAGGAGCCTTGGTTGAGAGAATATTTCCATTAATTTGCCTGTGGGAATGTTTTCTTGGTTGGTGTGGAAGGGTCCATCTCACTTTGGTTAGTGCCACCCCTAGGCAGATGGTCCTGGGTTGTATATGAAAGCAGGCTGAGCAAGCCATGGGGAGCAAGCCAGTAAGCAGCACTCTTCCACGGTCTCTGCTTCAGTTCCTGCCTCTCGGTTCCTGCCTTGAGTTTCTACCTTGATCTCCTTTCATGGTGGACTATAAGCTGTAAAGTAAAAGAAATAGTTTCTTTCCCCAATTCCTTTTGGTCATATTGTTTGTCACAGCAACAGGAAGCAAATACACCAGTACATGAGAGGGACAGTTGTGACAAATGAGTCCATTGCCGCTCACACTAGTGCTGAGGAATTATGTTACCTAAGTTTGTTGTTGTCTGCAACAAACTTTAATGAGGATATGATATTAACAATTTACAAAGAAATAGGCCAAAGAGGGCTTAGTCACTTGCTGAAGATCTCACAGCTAATGAACAGAAAGGATGCAAAGGAGGTAGCTAGCTTACAGGCAAAGGCAGGGGATTCTCTGAAGCTTTCAGGCCATCCAGCCTACGGGTACAGTACTGAACAAACGAAAAGGGATATGGGGACAGTTGTTAAAAATTGTTTTTGAGATCCATATGTATGCATGCCAAGTGCACACTTGTGTATACACACACACACACACACACACACAACACACACACAGAATTTAGAGAAGAAGGCAGAAGGAAAGAGCAGTTTTCACATCAGGGAATATACTCTAGGAAATACTTGCCTGGATGGGGCGATTCCCAAAGAGTGTGATGGCTCATTTCTAATTCCAACCGCTGTGAGGCTGAGATGGGAGGATTGTAGTCTCAAAACACCTCCAACAAAACATAAAACAGTAAACCAACCAACCAAACAAAACCCAAGGGGGAAAATACAACTCGGAGAAGAGACAAATGATGAGAAAATGGAGAAAGCTGAAATAATATCTTGGTATAAGTTAGAAGAAGAAGAAGAAGAAGAAGAAGAAGAAGAAGAAGAAGAAGAAGAAGAAGAAGAAGAAGAAGAAGAAGAAGAAGACGACGACAGTGTGGCTGGGATAGAGAACACTTACCTAACAAGTATGGCTCTGAGTTCTACTCTCAGTGTCCTACACTGAAAAAAAAAAACAAAAAAAAACCAAACGAAAAAATCTAAACAGAATCACAGGAAAGAAGCATAACTCATCCAATGACTTTGGAGGAGGTAGGAGCCCCCCCGGGGGCAGCTCTCAGAGCATGATCAGAGTAAGACAGCAACTTGCAAAAGCATTGAGAATGATTGAAGGAAACATTCTAAATGTAGACAAAGTTGGAGGGGTGCTAACACTGTCTTAGTGGGGACTTTACTAAGGTAAAGAGATACCATGACCACAGCAACTCTTATAAGGGACAGCATTTAATTGGAGCTTGATTACAGTTCAAAGGTTTAGTCATGGCAGGAAGTATGGCAGCATGCAGGTAGACAGTACTGGAGGGATAGCTGAGACTTCGACAACTTCACAGGCAGGCAGCAGGAAGAGAAAGAGACACTGGGCCTGGCTTGATCATCTGAAAGCCCAAAGCCGACCTTCAGTGACACACTCCCTCCAACAAGGCTGCACTTACTCCAGTCAGGGCATATCTCCTAATGTCACTACTGCCTAAGCATTCAAATGTGAGTCTGTGGGGGCCATCCTAACTCAAAACACCACAAACACAGACTTTGATTCTGAGAAAGATAAAAGATCAATAGAATGGGCAAATACAAGAAAGTCTAAACCAATCATATTTCCAAAGACAGAATTTATGATACTTCTGTCTCTGCCCCACCCCTCTCTTCTCTCTCTCTCTCTCTCTCTCTCTCTCTCTCTCTCTCTCTCTCTCTCTCTCTCTCTTAGTTAAAATACATACTCTAGACATAAGAAATAACACTTGACTGTTCAACACTGAGCTAAAAAGAGTTCCAGGTCTGTAGAGAACTAAGAGGAACCTCTGACGGCCAAGATCTCATTGCTCACTTTAGAGTTGCAATGCAGAATCATAAAAATGATCGTAAGGTCCCCATAGTTAAATAATGTAGAATGGGAAGTATAGAATAGGCTGCAAAGTCTAGAAACAGATGCTGTAGGAAATAATGTAGACACGAACGGGTATCTATTCACACCAGACTGCACCAAGGACAGAGAAGAGAACCAGTTTCACATCAGTGTACCCTGATGAAAGAGAGTACATCCGGGATCCTCATGGCCGGCTGTGTGGATGAGGGATTACTAACCTACTAACCAGGGCATGAGTTAACTCCCAGGCAGCTGCATCACGCACTCACCCAGGCACGCACGCGCGCACGCACTGAGCCTACTCAAGAGGGATCGCGAAAGCAGGAATCCTGTATCTTTCTGCCCAACCTTTCATACAAGAACTTCTCCACAATTGTATGGCCTTGTTAGGGCCTTAGGAGTCTTATACATCTCTGAACTTCTACATTTTATTCATTTGTGAGCTTCCTAAGCCTGGTACATCTCTATAACTTCTCGGGTCTCGGGACCTCCCTCCTTTTTCTGGAAGGGAATGTTTCAATCTGGAGGGAGTAGACACCCCAAGAGGATGTGGTTTGCAGTTCTGGAATGTAGGGTGACCTTGTCCTTGGCCACACCCACTTCAATTAAGTTGCTTATATGTCTGTCCTTAGACCTCTTGTCTTTTAAATGCTTTGTCTTCCTGATTAGATTTGCCAGAGTTGGCTTAATGCTTTCTTCTTTTAAGTTTTGAAACAAAGCTTGTGGTTTTGTTGGAAAAGTCCACCAATGCCATTATTCCTCTTCTGACATAATTGTGTTCTGCTTTTATTATTATTTCATTGCTTTGAATTTGTTATTTTTTTTCATCTTCCATCATCTTGACTTGAATGTTTATTTCATTTATAAGCAGTCAGTTTAATTTTAAGGCAATTTAGTATGCATTAAGGGTTCACTTTTCTCTGAATGGCGCTTTGTCAATATCCCATGGATTTTGAAAAGTAGGATTTTTCCACTGTCGTTTAGTCCCAAGTTATTAAGAACCTTCTTTTGTTTTTCTTGTATGCAAATTCGAATTTTTGAGATGTTTATTCATATAGAAAAATGCCTGAAAAAATGACAGCCTACCTGTCCACAGCCAAGCTTAACTGCGAATCTAGGATTAGGAACAAAATTTTGCCCTTTTAAAGACATGAAGCAATAGATAAAGGTAAAAAATCACTCAGGCAATGCTCTCCCCCCTCTAACTGGAGGAGGCCCACGCGTGCCACCCCATGAGTCCCCACATAGGATGCGGCTCTTTGTTTTGAATTTCTGGCATTTTCATAAAGCACACCTTTAGCACATTTTTTAACTCGATGCTAACATTTTGAGATTTGTCGCATATCTTGGTATTCACCAATCTGTTTTTGATCATTTAATCTACGTTGACACAATTGTATTAATAGAACTGAATTCTTAGACTCTAAGATCTATAATGTCCAAATTAGCGATAACCAATTGCACGGCAATGACGATCCTTTTGGATTTTAAGGTGGTATAGACAACCATCCCCTAATATATGGGTCCTGAAATAAAATTTCCTGTAATAAGCTATTTCTAATTAAACTGTATTGAGTATTGATTGTTTTGTGTGGGTGAGAGAGACAGGTTCTCAAATAGCCCAAGCCAGTCATGAACTTACTGTGCAGCTAAAGCTGGCTTCGAATGCCTGATACCTTCTGTGTGTCTATTTCCAGAAATCTGAGATTACCATGCCTGTTTTTTTTTGTGTGTGTATAGTAGACATTGGGCACTGGGGCCTGCACGGCTCATGGTTGAGGGAAGTATGGCTGGGCAGTGAGCCCCCAGGCTCAGCACATCTCCACCTCTTCAGCCCTCAGATTTAAAAAGATGCAGTAACTACCAGACCTTACTTTCACGAGGGTACTAGGAATTGAACTTGGGTCAGTATCTTGAAACAGGATCTTGTGATCTCCTTACCTTCCTGCCTTTCCTCTGGTACAATGAGGTTACAGGCTTGCAAGGACCTTTTGTTAATTTTCTTCAAAAAAAAATATTTACTAGGTTGCATTCCCACCAGCAATTCCCTTTGCCTCTCGCCAGCATTTGGCACTGTCAATCTGAATTCTGCTAGCATATGTTTAATTTTTACCCTGGCCCCTTGTTCTATGAGTTGCTTATTAATATATTTTGCTGATTTTTCCTGTGGAATCTTTTTCTTACAAAATTTTATTGTTCTTTGTATCTTCTAAATTCAGACACAGCATTAGTTATTTTAGTTAAAAGGTATCAAATATCTTTTTTTTCACAGATGATTTATTTTTTTCATAGTTAGATTCTGCAAATCCTAAATGTTCATCTTATTGACCTCCTACTTAATAAGATTTTATTCCTTAGGAGAAAAAACTTAAAAACTAGAAATTTAGCCCGCGCAGGGAGGGAGCCTGCCAGCTTCCCTTCCGCGACCTCTGTTCCCGCGGACTGCGCTGGAGAGACCGGTACCCAGGCTCTCCCCCCGATATAACATCACTTGGGACACGGCCTGTTGGGGCTTCCGTCTGTGTCCGAGGGCGGGTTGGCGCTGTGGTCGTCTGGGTGTCAGATCGGCGGGCCATCGTGACCACAGGGTGAGCGGCGCCACGGAGACTGCCCTCCGCCATCTTTGCTCCAGTGACCAGGTAGTTGGGACCGCCAGGCTCAGAGACAGACAGGCATAATATCGCTTCGGTTTCAGGCAGCTTGTGTGTAACCTGCTCCCAGGTGCGGGGCTGATCTGCAGTAACCAGCGCGCCAGTTCCGCGGTGGGACCTTCTGCCTGGTGGAGGGACCCCGCGCAGGGAGGGAGCCTGCCAGCTTCCCTTCCGCGACCTCTGTTCCCGCGGACTGCGCTGGAGAGACCGGTACCCAGGCTCTCCCCCCATATAACATCACTTGGGACACGGCCTGTTGGGGCTTCCGTCTGTGCCCGAGGGCGGGTTGGCGCTGTGGTCGTCTGGGTGCCAGATCGGCGGGCCATCGTGACCACAGGGAGAGCGGTGTGAGCGGCGCCACGGAGAGTGCCCTCCGCCATCTTTGCTCCAGTGACCAGGTAGTTGGGACCACCAGGCTCAGAGACAGACAGGCATAATATCGCTTCGGTCTCAGGCAGCTTGTGTGAAACCTGCTCCCAGGTGCTGGGCTGATCTGCAGTGACCAGCGCGCCAGATCTGCTGTGGGACTTCTGCCTGGCAGAGGGACGCCCCCTCCCCCCCCCAGGAGAGATCACACACCCCTGCACAGGGCAGGAGCCTGCCAGCCTCCCTTTGGCGACCTCTGCTCCAGAAATCCACTAGGCTGAGCCTTTAGATGTGCAAGGCCTCCCCAATATAAGATCACTTGGGGCAAAGCACATTAGGGCTCCAAAGTCACTCAGGAGCAGGCAGGCCCCAGAAATCGGTGCCAGGGGAATCCTGGTAATCCAGGGGGGGCAGAAATAGCTTTGCAGTCTCACAGGAGGTCCAACCAACAGCCAGTGGCAGCAGGACCAACTAACACCAGAGGTATCCAGATGGCAAAAGGCAAACGTAGGAATGTTACTAACAGTAATCAAAGTAATGTGGGACCATCCGAACCCAACTCTCCAACAGCAGCAAGTCCTGGATACCCCACCACACCCGAAAGACAAGATCTGGATTTAAAATCACTTCTCATGATGCTATTAGAGGATCACAAGAAGGACACAAATAAATCTCATAAAGAGTTACAGGAGACCATGAATCAACGGTTAGAAGCCCTTACAAAGGAAACACAAAAATCGCTTAGAGAAATGCGGGAGAACATGGATCAAAAGATGGAGGCGCACAAGGAGACAACACAAAAATCGCTTAACGAGATGAATCAACGGGTAGATGCACTCACAAAGGAATCACAAAATTTGCATAAAGAAATGCAGAAGAATATGGGTCAACAGACGGATGCCCATAAGGAGGCAACACAAAAATTGCTTAAAGAAATGAATCAACGGTTAGATGCCCTTACAAAGGAAACACGAGAACTGCTTAAAGAAATGCAGGAGACGATGGATCAACAGATGGAATCCCATGAGGAGGAAACACAAAAATCGCTCAGAGAAATGCAGGAGAACGTGGGTCATCAGGAAGAAATCCTGAAAGAGGTAATGCAAAAATACCTTAAAGAAATACAGGAAAATACAAACAAACAAGTGAAGGATCTCAGCAAATCCATCCAGGAACTAAAAAAGGAAGTAGAAACAACTAAGAAATCACAAAGGGAGACAACTTTGGAGATAGAAAACCTTGGGAAGAAATCAGGAGTCATAGATGCAAACATCAACAATAGAATACAAGAGATGGAAGAAAGAATCTCAGGTGCTGAAGATTCCATAGAAAGCATCGACTCAACAGTCAAAGAAAATGCAAAATGCAAAAAACGCGTAACCCAAAACATCCAGGAAATCCAGGACACAATGAGAAGACCAAACCTAAGGATTATAGGTATAGATGAGAGTGAAGATTTGCAACTTAAAGGGCCAGTAAACATCTTCAACAAAATTATGGAGGAAAACTTCCCTAACTTAAAGAGAGAGATGCCGATGAACATACAAGAAGCCTACAGAACTCCAAACAGACTGGACCAGAACAGAAATACCTCCCGTCACATAATAATCAAAACACCGAATGTTCTAAACAAAGAAAGAATACTAAATGCAGTAAGAGAAAAGGGCCAAGTAACATACAAAGGAAGACCTATCCGAATCACATCAGACTTCTCACCAGAGACTATGAAAGCCAGAAGATCCTGGGCAGATCTCATGCAGACACTAAGACAGCACAAATGCCAGCCTAGACTACTATACCCAGCAAAACTCTCAATCACCATAGATGGAGAGACCAAGATATTCCATGATAAAACCAAATTTTCACAATATCTTTCCACAAATCCAGCCCTGCAACGGATAATAGGTGGAAACCTCCAATACAGGGAGAGAAACAACACCCTGGAAAAAATGAGATAATAACCTTCTTGAATCAAACCCAAAAGTAGATAACCACTCAAACATAAAGATAGCGTCAAGAATGGCAGATGGCAATAATCACTATGCCTTAATCTCTCTTAATATCAATGGTCTCAACTCCCCAATTAAAAGACATAGACTAGCAGACTGGATACGTAAACAGGACCCAGCTTTTTGCTGCATGCAGGAAACGCACCTCAGTGTCAAAGACAAACACTACCTCAGAGTAAAAGGCTGGAAAACAATTTTACAAGCAAATGGCCCCAAGAAACGAGGTGGAGTAGCCATCCTAATATCGGATAAAATTGATTTTCAACCCAAAGTCATCAAAAAAGACACAGAAGGACACTACATACTGATCAAGGGAAAAATCCACCATCAAGAACTCTCAATCCTGAATATCTATGCTCCAAATGCAAGGGCACCCTCATTCGTAAAAGAAACTTTACTAAAACTCAAAGCACACATCGCACCGCACACAATAATAGTGGGTGACTTCAACACCCCGCTCTCTGAAATGGATCGTTCAGGAAAGCAGAAACTAAACAGGGACACAGTGAATCTAATTGAAGCCTTGGACCAAATGGAACTAACTGATATATATAGAACATTTCATCCTAGAGCTAAAGAATACACCTTCTTCTCAGCTCCTCATGGTACCTTCTCCAAAATTGACCATATAATTGTTCACAAATCAGACTTCAACAGATACAAGAAGATAGAAATAATCCCATGCCTCCTATCAGATCACTATGGAATAAGGGTGGTCTTCAATGGCAACAAAAACAAAAGAAAACCCACGTACACATGGAGGCTGAACAATGCTCTACTCAATGATAACTTGGTCAAGGTGGAAATAAAGAAAGAAATCAAAGACTTTTTGAAAGTTAATGAAAATGAAGGCACAACATACCCTAACTTATGGGACACAATGAAAGCAGTGCTAAGAGGAAAATTCATAGCCCTGAGTGCGCCAAAAAGAAACGGGAGACAGCATACACTAACAGCTTAATGGCACACCTGAAAGCCCTGGAACAAAAAGAAGCAAATACACCAAAGAGGAGTAGAAGGCAGGAAATCATCAAACTCAGGGCTGAAATCAATCAAGTAGAAACAAATAAAACCATACAAAGAATCAACAAAACGAGGAGTTGGTTCTTTGAGAAAATCAACAAGATAGATAAGCCCTTAGCCAGACTAACCAGAGGGCACAGAGATAGTATCCAAATTAATAAAATCAGAAACGAAAAGGGAGAGATAACAACAGAAACTGAGGAAATTCAAAAAATCATCAGATCCTACTACAAAAACCTGTATTCAACACAACTAGAAAATCTTGAGGAAATGGACAATTTCCTTGACAGATACCAAGTACCAAAATTAAATCAGGATCAAATAGACCATCTAAACCGTCCTATAACCCCTGAAGAAATAGAAGTTGTCATTGGAAGTCTTCCAACCAAAAAAAGCACAGGTCCAGATGGTTTTAGTGCAGAATTCTATCAGACCTTCAAAGAAGACCTAACACCAATACTCTTCAAACTGTTCCACAAAATAGAAACAGAAGGAACACTACCCAACTCGTTCTATGAAGCCACAATTACACTAATACCAAAAGCACACAAAGATCCGACAAAGAAAGAGAATCTCAGGCCAATCTCTCTTATGAATATCGATGCAAAAATACTCAATAAAATTCTTGCCAACCGAATCCAAGAACACATCAAAACGATCATTCACCACGATCAAGTAGGCTTCATCCCAGGGATGCAGGGATGGTTCAATATAAGGAAATCCATCAATGTAATCCACTACATAAACAATCTCAAAGAAAAAAACCACATGGTCATGTCATTAGATGCTGAGAAAGCATTTGACAAAATTCAGCATCCTTTCATGCTAAAGGTCTTGGAAAGATCAGGAATTCAAGGCCCATATCTAAACATAGTAAAAGCAATTTACAGCAAACCAGTAGCCAGCATCAATCTAAACGGAGAGAAACTTGAAGCAATCCCACTAAAATCAGGGACTAGACAAGGCTGCCCTCTCTCTCCATATCTTTTCAATATAGTACTTGAAGTTCTAGCTAGAGCAATTAGACAAGAAAAAGAGGTCAAAGGGATACAAATTGGAAAGGAAGAAGTCAAACTATCACTATTTGCAGACGATATGATAGTATACATAAGCGACCCAAAGAACTCCACCAGAGAACTCCTACAGCTGATAAACGACTTCAGCAAAGTGGCCGGATATAAAATCAACTCAAGCAAGTCAGAAGCCTTCCTATACTCAAAGGATAAGCAGGCTGAGAAAGAAGTAAGAGAAATAATACCCTTTACGATAGCCACAAACCATATTAAGTATCTTGGCGTGACGCTAACCAAACAAGTGAAAGATCTGTATGACAAGAACTTCAAGTCTCTGAAGAAAGAAATTGAAGAAGACCTCGGAAGATGGAAAAATCTGCCATGCTCATGGATTGGCAGGATTAATATAGTAAAAATGAGCATCTTACCAAAAGTAATACACAGATTCAATGCAATCCCCATCAAAATCCCAACTCAATTCTTCCTAGAGTTAGAAAGAGCAATTCAAAAATTCATCTGGAATAACAGAAAACCCAGAATAGCTAAAACTATTCTCAAGAGTAAAAGAACCTCTGGGGGAATCAGTATCCCGGACCTCAAGCTGTACTACAGAGCAATAGTGTTAAAAACTGCATGGTATTGGTACAGTAACAGACATGTAGATCAATGGAACAGAATTGAAGACCCAGAAATGAATCCACACTCCTATGGTCACTTGATCTTTGACAAAGGAGCTAAAACCATCCAGTGGAAAAAAGATAGCCTTTTCAACAAATGGTGCTGGCTCAGCTGGAGGTCAACATGCAGAAGAATGCAAATTGACCCATCCTTATCTCCTTGCACTAAGCTCAATTCTAAGTGGATCAAAGATCTCCACATAAAACCAGACACACTGAAACTAATAGAAGGGAAACTAGGGAAGAACCTTGAACATATGGGCACAGGGGAGAATTTCCTGAACAGAACTCCAATAGCTTATACTCTAAGATCAAGAATAGACAAATGGGACCTCATTAAATTACAAAGTTTTTGCAAGGCAAAAGACACCGTCAAAAAGACAAAGCGGCAACCAACTAACTGGGAAATGATCTTTACCAACCTTACATCCGACAGAGGGCTAATATCCAAGATATACAAAGAACTCAAGAAGTTAAACTCCAGAGAGGCAAGTAACCCTATTAAAAAATGGGGTACAGAGCTCCACAAAGAGTTCTCACCTGAAGAATATCTAATGGCTGAGAAGCACCTAAAGAGATGTTCATCATCCTTAGTCATTAGGGAAATGCAAATCAAAACAACCCTGAGATTCCATCTCACACCAGTCAGGATGGCTAAGATCAAAAACACAGGAGACAGCAGTTGTTGGCGAGGATGTGGAGAAAGAGGAACACTCCTCCACTGCTGGTGGAATTGCAGGCTGGTACAACCACTCTGGAAAGCAGTCTGGCGGCTCCTCAGAAAACTGGGCATGACACTTCCGGAGGATCCGGCTATACCACTCCTGGGCATATACCCAGAGACTTTACCTGCATGCAATAAGGACACATGCTCCACTATATTCATAGCAGCCTTATTTATAATAGCCAGAAGCTGGAAAGAACCCAGATGTCCCTCAACGGAGGAATGGATTCAGAAGATGTGGTATATTTACACAATGGAATACTACTCTGCAATTAAAAACAATGAATTCACGAAATTCCTAGGCAAATGGTCAGAACTTGAAAATATCATCCTTAGTGAGGTAACCCAATCACAAAAGATCACACATGGTATGAAGTCACTGATAAGGGGATATTGACCCAGAATCTCAGAATACCCTAGACACAATCAGCATATCAATAGATTTCTAAAAAGATGGAAGGAGAGACCCCTGGTCCTGGAAAGACTGGATGTAGGGGAACGCCAGGACAGAGTAATGAGAGGGGGTTGAACGGAGAAAAGAGGGAGGGAAGGGGGCTTATGGGACTTTCGGGGAGGGAGGAAACGGGAAAGGGGAAGTGATTTGGAATGTAAATTAAAAAAATAAAATAAAATTAAATTAAAAAAAAAAAAACTAGAAATTTAGAAAAGAATCTTTCCCATCTTATTTAAGCAATTATTTCTTACTCTAATAATGTACATTATGATAAATGGTTTACACTTTTACTTTTCATTCAATACAATTAATATTAAGATGTATATTTCTTAGATGCACATATATATTCACACACACACACACACACACACAATTGTGTGTGTATATTAATGTCTCAGTCTTTCTGGAGTTAATTTCAATGTTTGGTATGAGGTAGGGGTCACCTTTTTTCTCTGTGTGTATGAACGACCAGTTGACTCATGAGCATTTCATACAGAAGTGATGTTATGATGTCAACTCTGCCGTATACCAAGACCTCATTTACATATAGATCTGTTATTGTGTTGTTTTCTGTACTGTGGACTGCTACTACATCTTTCTCTCCCCCTCCCCACCCTCAGTTCCATCACTGTAGAATCATAGCGGTTTTGTCCTCCATTTCTTTCCTTCTTGAGTATTGTTCTGAAATACACTTAAGACTTTTCTTCTTTCACATGAATTTTTGGATCAGTTTCTCAATACTCGTGAGTAACTTTTCAGGAGATTGATTTTTAACATGTAGCCTATAGAACTAAAGTTTCATGCCACACTGGGAAGAACCCTTTCATCTCACACACTAAATATTCTACAAAGACTGATTAACTGATTACAAGGCCGATAATGTGGCAAAGTTGCATTTGTTACATGTCCAGAATGGAGTTACAATGCATCATTGTCTTTTTTGACTGTATGAAAAGACCCCTAGCTTATGAGAACTGTGATTTTGGGGTTTTTTGTTTGTTTGTTTGTTTTACACTATCACATATCAAATATCAAGAAGCCAAGTTTCCTATAAAAGCACCGAATGCCTACAGAAAATTACAGAACTAAATGGGAGAATCTGAAAGAACTGAGGCAGAACTTGGATATTTCATAAGTAACATACTCTGTTGCCTCTTAGAGGCAGAGGAAGTTCAAAGGAATCTACAAGGTTGCTTTCATGTCCCTTTCTTCTCAATTTGAAGCAGAATCCCTCTATTTTTAGACTGTTGACTCGGCCTTTATTGATATTCTCTTTGATGCCATGATATTTCACCACAGCATCCCTACAAAGTGCTGGACTGTGTTCAAGTGAGTACAATGTGTGTGGATATGATGAAGGGGATGAGTGTGGTACCCAACACTCTGAACTGATTTCCACACACACTCTCCATCCCTGCCCCCCGTCTCA
Source organism: Tokudaia tokunoshimensis (assembly GCA_036184795.1). Taxonomy (NCBI): domain Eukaryota; kingdom Metazoa; phylum Chordata; class Mammalia; order Rodentia; family Muridae; genus Tokudaia; species Tokudaia tokunoshimensis. The sequence continues at coordinate 77,515,396 of BTHU01000006.1, forward strand.
TTCAATTCATATCAGAGGTTTAAATATCCCATTTTAAATATTAATGAATATTTAAATTAAGTTTCAGGGAATATTTGCAAGTTATCTGAGTATTTCCCCTTAGATTATCAGTCCCACGGAGGCACCACATCTCTCGTTACTATGAGATAAAAGCCCACATTATGTCTATTTAGTGCAATGTATGGAGTAAGGTCTGTCACTTGATATTCAAAGTTCACTGTCAGCAGAGGTCTTAGTGTTTTGTAAAACATCATGTATCAGTGGCTTCCTAGCTCATTCTAACCTCTTATTGGCTCTACGTCAAGCAGCAGACAAAAATAGAGGACTGGACTGCATACATTGGTGATTTTTTTTTTTTTGGATTGGATATTTTCTTTATTTACATTTCATATGTTTTCCCCTTTCCAGGTCTTCCCTAAGGAAACCTCCATCCCCTCCCCCCTCCTCCGGCCTCTATGAGGGTGCTCCCCCACCCACCCACCCCTGTCTTCCCTCTCTGGCATTCCCCTACACTGGGGCTTCAAACACCCTCAGGCCCAAGGGCCTCTCCTCCCACCGATGTCCACAAGGCCATTCTCTGCCACATATGTGCCCAGCGCCACGGGTATTCTTTGGTTGGTGGTCCAGTCCTTGGGAACTTCAGCGGGGGGGGTCTGTCCTGTTGACACTGTTGCTCCAGTGATCTTTAATGATGCAATATAAATGTTAAAAAGCAAAATTTCTAAGAACTGTCATATCTTTAAATATATGTTGATGCAATTGAACAGCTGGGTTTCTATCCAGTGTCCCTGTAGTGTTTGTACTAAAAGACTCCTTTATTTTCTTCTCTAAATTAATATTTTGGGACCCACTCCCATAAGGGACAGACCAGACCAAGTAGAAGGAGTGGATGAATCATAAAAATGCTTTAAGAAAACCCACAAAGCCCAGCAGAAATGTGTGAAAAGCTCAGGGAAGAGAGGTGGGAGCCAAATCCTCACCCTGAAGGATCTGATTCAGTCCACACTGCAGAGAAGAGCCCTGTGTCAACAGAGGCAAACACCAAGATGTGTGTAGTGCTTAGAAACCAGGTGACTATTTCTTCTCAAATATCAAAATGGTTCTTCTACTTCCAAACCGAGCTTACTTTTAAATTTACTTGAAATACAATTCATTCTTTATGGGGTAGCCTCCCTAGATTTCAATATAAACCAACAGATTTCTACAGTCACCTGTCTAAATAAAGTCTGTGTGAATGATCACACACACACACACACACACACACACGATCAAGGGTTTTCCTAGCTTCCACACACAAAGACCAGAAAATCTTTTGAAAAGAGTATATTGTGACCTTGTTAACATTCCAGAGATCTCCAAGGGCACAGTCAGATTGTCCCACCCCAGAGACCTTCCCTATTGTCTCAGTGACAGAAATTTATATGCCTGCAGTGCAGCTCTGTACCTCAGCCTCATTTAAATTATTGTTTTGGTGACTCGCTCTTCAAGTTGTGGTGGGACTCCTTGTCATGAAGATTTGTGCCACTGAGATAAATATTAGTGAGTTAAAATACTCTACCTTTTTTGTTAATTCCCCTATAAAAAGAATAGGCTATCAGCCTGTAGAAGGGCTCTCTCCAAATGCTTTCAAAGAGTTTTGAAATGATATTAGATGGAAAGTTTGCATTATGCCATTACTTTTTATGGAAACCTGCACAGTCACAGTGAATATGTTATTAGGTTTTTGTCAAAACTCCACAGTTCAACTATTTTCAAATAAATATCATAGAGATCTTCTTACAGCAATTAAAGCAAAACCTGACATTTTAGCAACTAGAAGTTTGTTGCTAGTTCAATATCTACTAATTAATTTTAACATTCCTGTTGGACTTTTGAATATGGTATTATTTTACCTAGTACTATTGTAGACATCTAGGGATGTCATGCACAGTTTGTATTTACCTCCCTAATAACTCACTGTTTAATGTGACTTGCTCATGCACAGGGTGAGAATCCTTACTCCACCCCATTCACATCCAGAAACTTAGATGGGTCCTCTGCAGGGAATAAAATTTCTCCCTGGACATCCATATACTCCAGGAATAGGAGATCTCAGTCATAGCACTTTCCGGGGAAAGTCTACGTTCCCCTTGTATCATGACCATCAATTTCCTTGTACATGGCAAGAATCTCCTTTTCTTTGTATTGAGGCTCAAGCAGTCTGGACTCACCAGCTGTTCAACATCTAGTTGAAGGCAGACCTGTATGAAACTCCATGTGTAAGTCGACAGGTTTTCATCCAGCTCCAACGAGCCCCTCTTGTATTGGTAAGCTTTGACCTCCAAAGCTCTCAGGCTTGTCCCAGCGTTCTTTCTGTTTGCTCAAGATGGAGAGTAAGCTGAATTCAGGTTAGCTCTCCTACAAACACAAGTGAACTGGAGGGGCAGCCCCTGCTAATTCTGGTAAAGCAACAGGGGAATACTGTGCTTCCAAGTGCTGTTGTCCCTGTCAGGTGTAATCCCAGAGATGGCTTCTGGGAACACATTTAATCAATCTTTTATCGCCTCTTACATGAATGGGGTTGGTGCTATGTGTTTGAGTGAGGTTTTGATTGTAAGAACTCTTGAGGGGCAATACGGTTATATTATATGTTTTATGCAGCAATAAGTGGTAAATGTTATACCAAATAATGGAACACATGATTAATAGCTCATAAATGTCCACTTGGCACAGGAAGGTTCTTTGCAGGGAAGTGTCTATTTTCCACTAAGAATTGAGTTTGTGTGAGGCATCACTGAACATAGCCAGGAGACTATATTTTTTCAAAAAGGAAAGACAAAAGCCTACTGTGGTCATGAGCCATTGAGGTATGTCCAACCAAAAGCCCATGCTGAATTACTTCTGCTTTGTTATAAATTTTATCTTTTCCCACATAAAAATGTCTGTCAGTGTCTGGTGGGGGCAGGGGGGGGAGGGTGCATATTTGAACTCCAGCGCTTCCTGAATCTCAAAGGAATTGTGTCAGTAGTACCTGATGAATGGTCAGAAGCCAAGGTCAACTTTTACAGAGCTTACACAGAGCAAGTCAGCAAGTACAGAGATTCCTCATATATGTTCTCAGATGACATACTAAGACATTTTATACAGTAAGCAAGGCAGTCCCTGTCCACTGAAAATAAATAAAAGCAGGTGACAGCCAGGTCGCTATAGAGTTGGCTGGCATGTTCATGATTTTTCTTTGTTGCTTTGATAAAAACAATCTGGCAAAAGAGATGTAAGCAAGGGTTTATATTGGCTCCTTAGTTGCAGGAAGGTGTGTGTCTGTGGGAGCGAGAAGTAGATTGTCACCTTGTGTGTACACTCAGAAGAAGAGGGTGGGTGGTAGGGGAAGGGGAGAAGGGGAGAAATGGAGGGGGAAGGGGGAGGGAGGCTGATCATTTATCGCTTCCTCCTTCCTTTGTATTTAATCTGGGACCCTGACATGCAGGATCCTGCTGTCCTCTTTCAGGGAGATCTTCCTTCCTTAGTTAAGCCTCCATGACACACGCGGTGATGTCTCCTAAGCAATTCTAAACCTGCAAGTTGTCTTGGCCTCGGTTTAGATTTGGGAATAGATGTCTAGGATTAGGGCTTGGATTTGATACCTAAGAGTAAGGCCACAGTCCTAGGCAGGAGAAACAACCCCGATTTCTGTTTCCTTTTAAGTGAGCAGGTGTCGAATAAATTAAAGCATTTCAAAAGCCAGCCTTGATATGAGGAGCATCCATGCTCAGGGGTTTAGATTTCACAGGAACGAGGCAACCTCTGGACCACAGAAGTAAATCTGCAGGGACACCAAGCTGCCTTTGATTGTATGTAGTACAGGAAGTTAGAAAAATAGCTATCTACTTACAGGATGGGTGACAACTGGCATGCATTAGAAGCCATAGGAAACCTGTCTCAGACGCCCTCATGGAGTACTGGTGTAAAGTGTGAAGATACTTCTGAATTGGTTTTCTTCATTCAATCCTATTAGACGATTAGCTAGCACTAATCTAAAGATGTATCCACTGTCTGAAGATTGTAAATTAGTACACTTTCACAATTTCAACCCAAAGAGAAAGCTATTGAAGAGCAGAACCAGTTGTCCTTCAGCAGGCTGCCTTCTAAAGGATCTAAGAAAAAGTTTGAAGGTTAAGATGTTCTTTTTCTATTAGGAAAATAGCCTCCTGGGGCATAGATGCCAAAGTCTAGGATTAGAAGAGTTCATGTTCAAACTAAAAGCTGAAAGGACTGAGAGCAAGATGGCAGACCACAGAAGGACCAGTGTGAGGTCAAGGCTAAGATCTGGATGGCAGAAGAACAATATGGCTGGAGATAATAGAACAATGAAGACTAACACATGTATACCAGCCCAAGGGTCAGAGACCCAAACTATATCTATTGAAGGAAAACACCCTGTATTAATTTCATAGTATGCCTTTGCCCTAAGTGGTCAGGGAAATGTAAATTTATTCAGACATTTTTTAATGGAAAAAATAGTTGTCCACACTGAAAAGTACAGGATTATTGGTTATGTATATTCATTCATTGCTAAACAAATATCATAAAGTATGTTACAGACCTATATGCTATAAGTCAATCTTTACATGGCTTGTTCATATAATAAACATGTAAACACAGGAATATGTGAGTTTGCTTCTGAAGAAACATGGCCTGCCATGTTTTTTCACACAGAAAACACTTTTTTTTAATAAGCAAAGAAGCAAGCTTTTTTCTTCTCATGAGAGAACCAATATTTATAAGTATTTATAATGATGACTTGTATATAAATTTATGTAATAGGCATTTACAAATATACAAAGGTTATTTTTCTGTGAGTCACTTTATTGGTTCATTGAACTTAGGGAAAGGCAAACTCTAAGATTAGATCAAATCAGTGTCTGTCCCGTGCATAGATTCTCACACCACACTTCAGTCAGCTGGGGGTCTGTATACACTGCAGTGACCATGTAAGTTATAATAGAGAAGTATAATTCTTTTTGTCTAGTGACCTCTTAGCCATACTTGGTCTGAAGCACAATGCATTCCTCACATGGGTTAGAACAGTGATGTAAACCAACCTATGGTATTGCCAGTTGCTCTTAAAATTGTATACAGTACATAGACTTGACAATGAAGAGGAATGGTTTTATTACTTGATTATGTATTTAACATACTATATTTTTGTCACTACTTGAACTTCTTCCACTGCTTATTAAAATGTTTACAATATGACCTTTTATAAACACGTGGCAGGCTTTGTTATTTCTGAAGCAATCTCACACATCCTGTGTTTACATATCTACTACATGAAGATTGACCTGTATACCATATAGGTCTGTGGCATACTTTGTGATATTTGTTTAACAATAAGATCACTTACTGACTCTTTTCTCAGGACATCTCCCTGTTGTTCAACAGGGAGAAACTGGGAAGGGGTGATTGCTCTCTCATGGGATTAGGGGCACTGTCAAAAAATGAACTCTTGTTGGAAAGCAGTGGGCAAGGAAGGTTTGATGCTGCAGTCACGTACTTTTTCTGAGAATCCTTGATCTATTCTCTCTTATCCTTTTGTTTATTGAATAAAGTTATCTAACACAATGTGCTTTTCAGAAACATCTCGACTGGGTTTTAAGCAAATAATTTGGGGATAACAGCCTGGTCAAACTGATGCATAAAACTAACCAGTGTTATAGATCACCAGAGGCATGCCAGGGTCAAATCTTGTTGATTTCAATCCTTCATCTCACTAACTGGAGAAGTCAGTTTTTCTTAACACCTTGAGAAGTTTTCTGCTTCGAAGACTGACAGGTAAGTAAGATGTCAGTCCATGAACTTGAAATATATTTGTCACTCCTGTGAAAATTCTTATCCTTGGCAAGGCTAGCACAAACTCTCTAGATAGACATGTTGACTTACAAGTGAGGGTAAAATCTAACAGCTGCTAAATGAAGAATTTGGTACTAGGGACTAGAGAGTGGCAGAGTGTAATGGCCCAACGTTAAGACAGGCTAACACACTCATCAACACAGAGAAAGCCACGACACCAGCAGCTTGGAATGATGCTGCTGTTTATCTTTGGCCATCACCACTTCCCTGGCAAGGACTCATAACCATCCAAACTCTTCCTCTTCTTCATGAGTCTCACAGATGCTCACCTTCTGACCGACACCTTCTCAAATGCCGATATACCTCATCACGTATATTTTCAGTTCTGCTACTCATTCTCTTGTTCTAAGACAATTATGCCCTATTTTCTTGATGTATTTTTTTCCATAATCGAAGATCAAGATCACTCCCTGCTTATTATGCTCTTGTGATAAAATTAGTTGTGATGGCTTACCATTTGCTAAATAACAGAGAAGCTGAGGAATGAACAACATATACATTCTACTCTCTAAGTACGAGGTAGACCCGAGACGAGAGGAGACTTGTATTAGCACTTGATAGGTATAGATAGGCTCGAATCTATTTTGCAAAGTCCATCTATAAAATGAAAGTTGTGAGGTTAACGCCCCTGGGAATTCTGGGAATTAAGATAATGCAGATATATGTTGGCATAGGGAAGTGATGGAAAATTACAGTTCTCAGCTTTTGTGTCTTCATCTACTTTCTATACATATTCAAGCACAGAGAATAATGGGGATGTTTGTCCTTTTTTCTAGTTTTAAGAGGAAAATATTTGACAGAAACACAGTCTTTGTGCATGACTATAAGAGTCACAGGATTCCATTCAGGTTCTTATAAACTCTAAGACAAGTAGTTGGTGAGCCACTGAGTGATGATTTCCAGTCCTGATATAGATTTAAGACATGTTGAACAGGGCCAATAAATGCTGAGCAAATCTGTGTCTGAAATATGTGGCTGTCCTAATGAAGAAGGTCATGCAAGATGGTCAACAGGAGAGATGTCGTCACATTAGAGATTAGATCTTCCAATGGAGTAAGCTCATGACAGTGCAAACAACCATTTCCTGTGTATGTTGTAGTCCTTGCTTTCCATGTTTGAGGCAATGAATTAGCACTAAGGCTTCCAGAACATGAATATAGATTTATAAATAAGTCCTATAAATGAGAGACTATGAAAAGATTGAGGTGTATGACGGCCTGGCTTATGCACTGATGTAGGCTTGTACTAGGTGCACAGCCTTTGCCACTAACTTGATGACTGCAAACTCCAGTTTACTCATATTAATAACTAACTTCAAGGCTGTGGCTATGATTCAATTAGACAGACTCTGAGCTGCTAGTTAAATATTTGACATTCAAGCATTCAAGTGTCAGTTATTACCATAACTAACTAGCTTTGTAATTGAAAAATTGAAAATAGAATAAGTGAATTTCCTTATACTTCTGTAATTTCTGTCATTTGGGATCACAAATTCCCATTAAATATAAATAATATGTAATATATTTGTAAATGTGTTAAAATATATCTGTTTCTACTACATGCAACATATTTCTCCAGTTTGGATTATGGTATAATATCTCTTGTTTCAAGATACAAATATTTCCATAGAAGCTTAAAAGTTGTATATTCCTTTATTGTGCTTAGATGATTGTATGTAAAGAATCAAAAAAGTAAGATTTACCATGGACAAAGAGAAAAAGAAAGGTTATCTGAGAGATCAGCATCTTTACTTGACCTTTATGTGACCAAGACCCTATGATCTTGGTTTTAGTCAGAAGATGCAGAAGTTATTATGAACAATTCATCTTCCTAGTCTTTTTTTTTTGATGGAGTAGGGTAGGGTGGGGTTTGGGGTGGGATGTGGTGGGGATTGGGGTGGGGTGGGGCTGATTATCCCACCTAGGCACAAGGGGGCGATTCTATTGCTAACCTTAGGGTATGTCACCTTGGAGTTCTTTCTTTCTCCCATAGAAGTTGTGAAAATATGTTCAGTTTCTCAGTCACCAAAAACTAGTTAGCACATTTAATTAATATATATATTTTTATAGTTAGTATGCAAAAAAGAATGCATAGAGCTATTCCTGCTGGAGTAGAGTGTGCAGTGTTTTTCAAGGGGGTGGGGGAACTTCAGAACAAAATACGAATTTTAACCTATCTAGACATATGAAATGACACCTATAAACAATGAAAAAAGAGGCATAATTATTTTTTTTCTGGAAGTTTACCTCTGTGTGAGTAATACATGCACACACACACACACACACACACACACACACACACACACACAGCATATAAGAGCACAAGAGAACATGTTGAGACATACAATTTCCAGGTTTAAAAGCTGCATGTCTGACCCTACTAAACTGGCCAAGAGTCTGAGATTAAATATGTCAGAGACCCCCCGGGAAAATGTACTGCTATTATTCTGATAAAGGAACACAGCAGTAACATGGCTTTTAATAGCATTCTACTACACTTATAAATCAGAGCATTGTTTAGCCCTCTTCACAGAAGCTTCTCACAATAGGTTAGAATTAACACAGGGACCTATAACTGGACAGTGTGTGGACAATGAGAGACTATAGACCACTTAGCCTTATATGGGGCGTCTTCACCAAGCCCCTCCCCTCAAGGCTCAGGAATCTATGTGAAAGAGGAGGCAGAAAGGTTGTTAAGAGGCAGAAGTGGCGGATGACCTCCAAGTCAATAGTGTCTTCCAGATGCAACAGGACTGGGGTCCATACGAACTTAGAGAGATACAACACAACAGATGAGACCAGTACAGGTCCAAATCAGACAAAATACAAGCCAGGAGAAGAAATAGACACAAAATCCTACCCCGAATAAAAAAGCTATTTGCAATTGGACCTGCAAGGAAGGGGAATTTTTTTTTCTAATGGAGTGACAATGGCTATATCAACCACACTCCAGGGAAGCCCCAGGTGCAGAGGTAGTTGACCAACATAAAATACACTCTGTATCTTGTGTGTCTTTGGGGGGGGCGGGGGTCTTATTAGTTTCTTTTTGTTTTGATTTGTATTAATTTTATGTCTTTTTTGAGAGGGGGGAGGGAGGGAGAGAGGAGGGGGAGGGAGAGGGAGAGGGAGAGGGAGAGAATGAAGTTGAGTGGGTAGGGAAGTGGGAAGGATCTGAACCAAGAGTATAACCAAACTGCATTGTCTGCAAGAAACTTTAAATAAGAACAAATTAATTTTTAAAAAGTTGATGGCTCAATTGTCTATAGTGCTGTTCCTACCCACCCTTTCCTCAGCCTCTTTACCTGGAGGAGTGCTTTCCCATCATCCCCCCCCAGCTTTGTCCCCTGGGTCATGCTGTAGGGTTAAGTGGGGGTTTCATGTGTTCTTGTTTAGTCTTATACTTCCCATGCAGAGTTCTTGAGACAGTCAGGTGTGTGTGGACATTCCTCTCCCCAGTTTAAAATGCTTTCTTTATTTTTGTGTGCACATATATGAAGGTCAGAGGTCAACCTAAGGCATCACCTTCAGGTTGTTCTTCACATTATTTTTGAGGCAAGGTCTCTCACTGCACTAGGCTAGGCTGGCTGGCTAGGTGGTCCCACGGATCCAACTGTCTCCATATCCCTAGTGTAGGGATGACAAGGCCGTGCCCAAGCATCTGGCCTCTTTCCTTTGGTTTTGGGGATGTAACTCATGCTTACACAGGAAGTTCTGTATCATCAGACCCATCTCCACATTCCTGAAGGGTTATTATTTTTTAACTATCTTATTGTAAAAATAGTTTGGTATTTGACTTTTAAAATATGTCATTAGACTTTTTCATTGCTTTATTCTACCAAGTCATGACTTTTACATTTTATTCAATATTCCATCACATTGCTCGAACATAATTTATTTCATCCTGTTCACATTATTGGACTTTAAAAATTGTATTCAATATTCTGCACTTTAAATGTGGTAAAAACATTATATATCATAAATAATGCTGCAATAAACATCCTTGTGCATATGAAACAAATGAATACAGCTCCAGAAATATATTGTCTTTGCAAAGTATGTAGTTTATTTTTCTGTGAATAGAAGGTACCATTATACATTGTTTACACTGATCACAAGTAGCATAGCTAAAACCAGAACTTGATTTTATATCTGAAAATGCTACCTTATGGTTTGTTTAAATTTGCATTTCAGGAAAGTAGTAAAAATTAAATTTTCTCACTTTTCTCTAGCAGGATATGGAATTATTGTTAATGAGTTCTGTGGTTTAGTGAATTGAAAACAGCAGTAGTCTCCCTTTCGTATCTCACTATTTTTAATTTTTACTTTGTATATTATACTTTAAAACAAGAAATCTTTTATAAACATGTATATAGATATATATGCATGCATGTATATATGTTAAATTTAAACAAAGTATTATAATATCCTATGCACAAAAATTCTAAAATAGTCTTTCAAGTTCTTTGTGTCTTTTAAAAAAAAATTCACTTTTCCTTCTCCTCAACTACATGTAATCACCAACTTCAAATTTGAGTTAATTGAGGCTTTGCATTTTTATTTTTATGTATTTATTTTTATTGTATGCTTATGAGTTGTTTTTCTTTTTCATCTCGTTTGTTTGTTTATTTATTTTTTTGCCTATGCATTATGAGTGCACAGTGCCTGAGAATCCCAGACCCCCTGGAACTGGAGCTACAGATGTTGGTGATCCACCATGTAGGTGCTGGGGACTGAACCCCGGTCCTCTGCAAGAGCAGCAAGTGTTCTTCACTGCTTAGCCATCTCTGCATTCCTGTGTTTTGCTTTTGTGATAGCTAAAAATATTTACATAGTAAACATCACATTTAATTTTGCCTGCTTTGAACTTTGAAAACAAGATCATATTACATGTATTATGGTATATTTATTATCTATCTATCTATCTATCTATCTACCTATTATTTATCTATCTATCATCTATCTATCCATCCATCCATCATCTATCATCTGTCTGTAATCTATCTATCTATCTATCTATCATCTATCTATCTATCATCTATCTATCTATCTGTCTATCTAACATCTATCTATCCATCCATCCATAATCTGTCTGTCTATCATCTGTCTGTCTATCTATCTATCTATCTATCATCTATCTATCTATCTATCTATCTATCTATCTATCTATCTATCTATCATCTATCTATCTATCTATCTATCTATCTATCTATCTATCATCTATCTATCTATCATCTATCTATCTATCTATCTATCTATCTATCTATCTATCTATCTATCTACTTAACCAGTCTTTCGTTTTTCTCTTAAGTATCTATCTATATCTGCATGAAGCCTCAGGGCATTCACATCCTAGGCTTCTTATTTTAAACACTGGAACATTCACGTTGCTCTGTTCCCATAAACAGTGCTTCCCACATGCCATCTGGGTGATTTTCATCTGGAGTTAGGTGCTCTGTATTTTCTTTAGTTGTCTTTTAAGGAACAAAGCGTGTCTCCTCCCATGCTCATGGGCAGCGCTACTCAACTTGACCAGACTGCCGTTCAAGCTCATTGTGGATTCCATCCCCCTGTGCTGTGGAAGCCTTTCAGTCACTCTGTGTCTTTGCTAGAAAATGGGTTGAGATGCTATTGCATCAGAGTCTCAATTTGTGTATGTGGAGGGAGGAAAGAAAATACAATCGTCTTCAATGAAGAATCCAAAGGTCAGATGACCAGGAGGAAACAAAGTTCACCTGTGAGTGTGATCTGTGCCTGTGGAGAAAGGTGCTCAGGGTCCTGCTGCCCTGCAGGAAGTGACGCAGCAGCGGCGGGGCGAAGGGAAAGCTGGCTGTGGCTTTCCAAAATGGCGACTGTAGGGAGAAGTAGAGTCACCTTGCCTTTTACCCCTGGAGGCTTGAGCAGATGTGGGCTTGAAGGAGAGTTTCCTGTTACCCTCTGTAGGTCCCGTTATGAATCCTCTTCAGCTCCCAGAGAGTAGGGCGGGCTTAAAGGGGCTCCATGAATCTTACCTGACTTCAGCTCCAGAATACTCACTATTCTGGTTCCCTTATCCACTGTTCATCTCTCCTCTTCTGTTCTTCTGGAACAGGCAGGCCTTGGATACAATTTTAAAAAGTGGTTGGTTAATCCCATAATTTCATGAAGCAATTGTACCAGTAGGCATACCTTCCCAGGCAGGCCTTTATGACATGCTTTGTTTGTTTTTAAATTTCTGTATATGTCTTTTATTGGCATTATTTATCTTCTCTGAACACAAACAAATCATATTAGTGAATGAAAATGGAGACATAACCAATCCAAGGTTTGGTTGAGGAGAAGGATTTTATAGATAGTAGGGAGAGGACAGCTAGGTGCACCTGGAAGGGTGCAGACTGAACAGGGCCAGAAGAAGAGAGAGAGTAAGAAAGAGAGTAAGAGAGACAGAAGTGGAGAGACAGCAGGGTGAGCAAGAGAGGAGCCCAGGACCATGAAAATAGAAGAACCAAGAGAGTCAAGATACAAGAGGGCAAAAAGAAAAGAACAACCAAAGAGCGGGGATGGCAGGTTTCATAGGAATTGGTAGCTGGTAGAAGGGAAGCGAGCCCCTGGGCTGGAAAAGGTTTAGGGAAAAGGGCATGGGAGAGAGCAGAGAGGAGCCCCAGGTACCAGATGAGCCAGGAGGCCAGCAGAAGCTTCAGTATGCTAACAGGCACCTCTGTCATCCAGCTGTCCCTGGTTTCTTTGAGACCTGACAGTGTCTTTGACTTAGCATTCAGTAGTTCCGGTTTTGCCTTATCTTTGTGCTGGCTATGTCTACTTTAAGGAATTTTTCTCTATTTGACAATTATGTTATCCTGTATCTTGTTTGGTCATCCTGTGCTAGTCCTTGTTTTATATATTAATATATATTATAAATTAATTATATACAATATAAATGATATATAATACCTATATTACATGATGTATATATACATGTTATATAATGTATATATGTAAGTATATGTGATATGTATGTACATTTTATGTATATATGTAATGTATATAATATATAATAATGTAATATATGTAATGTCATACACACACACATGTGAGGATATGGTTAAAGACATCCATGTGCATAAGCAGCTGCTCTAGGCTTACAGAGCAGCTCTTCTCCACTAACTTATATATGAGTTAATCTGTGAATAGTTTGGACTTCTATATGGCCTTGGTTGAGGTGATGTGTTTTGATCTTCTTGTCTGTCCAGCCACATCAAGCTCCCTTACAGTATAGCAAAGTCCAACAATCCTGTAGCTTACTTCCTGTAGCTCACTAAGTTCTGGGGTGAAAAAGTATGTAAGAAATTTTATCATATTTCTCTCTCTCTCTCTCTCTGTGTGTGTGTGTGTGTGTGTGTGTGTGTGTGTGTGTGTGTGTGTCTGTGTGTATGTGTGTGTCTGTCTCTGTGTGTGTGTGTGTCTGTGTGTGTGTGTGTTCTGTGGAGGACTGCAGTAGTTTCGTGCTGTCCTCGTGATCTCTATTAGAAGGCCTCTTTCTGCTGCCCATGCTTACTGCTCTTATACGCAGAAAACTTAAATTTTCTCATTAATTCTCTTATACAAACTCTTTTTGAATTATCCCACTGGTAATCATTCTATCCGTAAATGATACTTTCAATTTCCAAGAATTGCTTTAGAACTCATTTTTTATTATATAATTGTTTGAAATGTAAAACAGGTCTCAGACTAAATCACCAATTAAAGAACTTACAGAGAAACTCCACGTTCTTTCCTTATACATGACTTTCACTTTAGCCTTTTGTCTTCAAAACTCTCCCACACATTCTCAGGTAAACTTTAGTACACTACCTTTTCTTTCCTGACTCTTGCATATTTCTCTCCCAAAATATCACTGGCTGAATGTGGCAGCTCATGCCTATAATCCCTGTGCTAGGAAGGCATACCTGGAGGACTTCCATGAAGTCAGGGTCAATCTGACTATAGAGTGAGATCTTAGAGATGATCCTACAGCAGTACACAGTATTATTCCTTGTTCTTTTAAACAGTTGTATAATATTCCACTGTGTGTCTGTACCATAGCATATTTGGTCTATGGTTAAATGTTTTATCATTCTAGTAAGATAGTTTAAATCTATAGACTTCTGTTAAACTTATGGCAGTTTTATAATTGAGGATTGTGTCCTTGAGTAGGATTACTAGATGAAAGACAGATGCCTTATTTCATTTTGTATGTTCACTCCCAGGAGGCTTATATCCTTATAAATGACTAGTGAGACTCCCCACAGCCTGAACAACAAGGTGTTCTATCAAATGTTAGACTCCAAGTATCAATATGATATATGGAAAATAGTATCTCACAGTAGTTCTATTTGGCATTTCTTTTGGCCCAAATAATACTGAAATATTTGTCTTTCTGTCTTTAGAGCTTTATAGTATGATGGAAACATTTCTATTTTTTCTCATTTTATTTGGATTTCAGGATATTTCTAAACTTAAGTTATTTTTCAGCAATTCAGGAATCATTTTGACACTGTATCATTGAATTTGCATTTCTGCTATTCCCTTGTTTTTCTTCCTAGAAAGAATGATTCATTATGGGTTTTCTTATTTTCCCACATTGCTTGAATTCTCTTCTCTCTCTACTTTCTCACTGCCTCTTCCCAATATTCTGTTTCTTTTTAAAATAAAAAAGTGTGTGTGTGTGTGTGTAAGAATGTGTGTGAGCATGTGTGTGTGTGTGTAAGAATGTGTGTGAGCATTGTGTGTGTGTGAAGTGTTCAGAAGATGGCAGATTCCCCCAGAGCTGGACTTGTAGGTGGTTGTGAGCTGTTTGGCATTGAGTGCTAAGAACTGAACTTGAGTCTTCTTAGCTGCCCAGCCATGTCTCTAGCTCCTTGCTTCTTTGTCATATCTCCTTCTGTCAAGCTTGACAGTACTGCAGGATTGGGAATGAGCTGATTTTGTTTTTGCCTAATTGTGACGTGTCAAGTCTGACATCCTATAACAACAGAGCATGTAACAAGAAGAAATCACAGCTCTATTTGATTACTGTGCTAGTTGCCATGGGAACCTCAGAAGGATGACCCCCCCTCACCCCCCAGACTCAGAGCGAGCTAACCCTCTGTATGCATCACTCCTGCAAAGTGTGGGCAGCTACATAGAATGATAGTCATGCAAAAGAGTCTGATCTAATGTCAAACCCAGCAAGTCAAGTTCTATCTGCTTAGATGCTCAACCCTTTTCCTTCCAGGTTTGGGAAAGACCCTTTCTAGAGTGGAAGTCTTATGTTTTAAATCCAAACAAAGTAAGTCAGAGAACACCTTCATGGCCACCTCTGCTATAGGAAGGTGAGAACTGGAGAGAGAAAGGACAGTGTGTTTAGGTTTTATGGTAACTCTGAGGAAATGTGCTTCAGATTGCTGTGGCTTGTGGGAATGAAGGACAGTAGACAGAAAGGCAAGGGATGGTCGGGGAGAAATGTCGTTTCTTAGGTAGCTTCGACGTTGGGCTGCCATTTCTTGAGTCCCAGCATCTCCATCTTCAAGTAGACTAGCGAAGCCTCTCAGATCTCTGCATATGTGAAGCTGCTCATGTTCTAGTTATGGTGATTTGCAGTTTCTGTTGGCTTTTGCCAACATTTAGGAGGATGTTTCCTAGGTGATTGTCAACCATGACAATGTGCCTCTTTGTTTTGTTTTACTCTCGGTTTATGAGAAGATGGATTTTGAGACCTAAGTAGAAAACTGAATGTAAAGAGAGTCATACATAGGCCACATATGCATGCTACGTTGGGTGCCTGGACACTGTATTAAAATCAAATTTTGATTTGGACTTTTCCAGGCCACACATAGAATGTCAATTCTAGGTTCAGTTCTAAGCTTATTGTCAGGCATTCCTAGAGGGCACATGGCCTCCTCACTCCTTTATGCTGAGCCAATGATGAAACTGACAAGCCTTCTTCTATGAGGTGTTTTTCACCCAACGTGTCCATTCAAAATATCATGTGCTATGTTTCTGCAGTATCTGGAAATTTCCCAGGACCTCCCTAAATCATGCTGCTTTCTATGAAATTATCTTGACCTCCATTTCCACTTTCTTTCATCTTTAACATAACCTTGCTTTCAAAAAAAAATCACTCTTAAAATTAACTTTTGCATCTTTTAAGTTGAAAACCCGTATCTAAGCAGAAGGCACACAAATGATAAGTCTACCTCATGATGTGTTTGGATAAAATACGGTCTTGTGAAGTTCAGAGGGTCCCTCCCTGCTTCCTTCCTGTCACCTGGGATACAATAGAGCAATGGGGTTGGGGAACCGTGCTGTCTGCATGGGCCTTACAGATAAAATGTTGAGTGAATGGAACAACCAGACAGAATGTGCGACACATCATTCTATGTAGATTTCAACTTTCCTAATGCTGTGACCCTTTAATACAGTTCCTCAGATTGTGGTGACCCCCAACCATAAAACTGTTTTTGTGGCTACTTGATAACTGTAATCATGCTACTGTTAATGAATAGTAATATAAATATTATGCAGGATATCTGATATATGATTTTTCAAAAAGGGTCACTTGACCCCCAAAAGAGTTGTGGCGCACAGGTTGAGAACTGCTGTTATAGACCAACTGCATGCACATGTACTCACACACACACACGCACACACACACACACACACACACACACACAGGCACATACACTCAGACGCACATGCACACATAGGCAGGCACACACACATACACATACACTCACACATTCACAGACTCACACACACTCAGAGGCACATGCACACACACGAGAACAGCTATCTCTTATGCTTTGATCACTCTCGTGATCTAAATTTGGAGCACAATCTGCACATGCGGTTACCTATCTAAGTAAACTTCTGCTCTTACAGTTTGTGATATAGGAGTTTTCAGTTTCGTCAAGCAAAACATTTACTGATTTTCACCTTCATGTGTTATCTTTTCCATTCCCATCTACTGAGATCTGATGGCAGCGACTCTCCACAGTCTTCTAGGTTGATTGGGAACAAACTTTCTGAAGTTTACATTAGCATGGGCGTGGCCCATGATTCTAAGGGAACTGTCTCAGGCTGCTTCAGTCCTGTATTTTATGTGGATTATATCAACCTCACCATCTTCCTTTCTGTCCCAGCACTGGGAATGTCCTGTTTTGATTAGTGTTGCCATGTTATCATGTGGTTTACAGGAAGTGTAAAAACAACTTCCACACTACTCTGCCCTTTTATGAAAAAAAAAACATCTTCAGCTATTCCCAACCTTCATTTCTTTCTGGTGGATATTAAGACTTCACCCTACCCTGGTGTTCCATTAGGCTATTAGCTATAAGCATACGCTTCTATAAATATGCTTGGACAGATTTAGAACATTCAGTTCCCTGAGACAGGAGCATAGACCACCTCTTCATTCATCCAAATATTCTTTAATGCCTGTCAGCATTGTGGACACTCTTCATTACAATGCACATCCTGTGCATTTATTATTATAAATGAGCTCTAACTATATATTGCTTGCCTATAGGGTGAATATTGATTTTTTTTTTTTTACAAAATAGACACATTTCATTTTCAACAGTCAAATAGAATCTTTTTCAGCTTTAATTCTCATACCCTCATAGTTTTTATTTGGTTCTGATATTTCCCAAGTAAACAGACAATAATGAATGTGCAAACTAAAGTCATCCCCTCCCCCAACTTGTCTTCTTTGGTGACATGTTACCCACATCTTATATTCAACTGTGCTGGCTAGACGGATGAAAACCCGTCATATGGTAGTAGATGTCTTTCTTCTCTTTTTAATGAGAATATAAATAGTGTTGCTATAATTTCCTAGACATAAATCTATATTTAACTGGTTATCAACTTCTTTCCGGCAGTCTTTATATATAAAAGCTTTCCCACATTTGTACATTGAATTGTGGCCAGATGGAAAACAATTTTAATTTCTTTTTTTAGAGGTACAAATGATTGGCACTTTTTATGAGCCATATATACTCAAAATGTATTTCTATTGTTTTCCCATACAAACATAGATGAGCGATCTTGACTGAGTGTAATGTCTTTCAATCTTTCCCGTTTTCCTTTCAAAATTCTATTACTTGTCCATTTTCCTAACATGTGATAATGCAGACATGATTGAGGCATGCCTGACTTTAGATGATTTGTGCGTGATCATTTTGATAATCATCCAGTCTCATTCCTGGGATGCTGGTCCACGATTTTTGTGGTTCTGTTGCTGTTGAACCTTTCCTGGGGAAGTGGGGAGATGGGAATAAATACCCCACACAGGGCACCAAAGGCGGGCCAAGGAAGTAAGTCCCTACATCTTGCTTGGTAAAGGTGGCTTATAGGCATACAAATGACTTCAAGGAAGTTACATCCATCGCAGGAAAAACCCACCTTAGCCAGGGGGTGAGGACTCTGTGAGAGCTGAATCCTGGAGCTTTCTCTCCCGAGCAATAATTTATCACTTCTATAATCTTGAGGGTGTCTTGTGGACTTTGTAATGTGCTCAGCTTCCTGAAACTTCCTGAAACTACGGAGATCCCTGAGTTCATACGTTTCTTAAGCTTCTTCAGTCACTGGAGCCTCCATCTCGGCCTCAATGCTGAGGAAAACATCTAGTTACAAAAGGTCCCTCCGAATCCCATGTGAGGGTGAATTGCCCCCCACTCTGAGAAAATAGGGAGGTTATTAGGTCTTGAGTGTTCCACCATCGTGGAGGGGATGGTCAGTGCTGTTAGTTGGTGGTCAGAGAGAAATCTTTGCTAATAAAGGAATTTCTCAGACATTCAGGTCCTCTTGCTTCTGCACCCTCTGATGAATGCTTTCTCCCTGGTGACAGCCTTCCCCATGTTTAGATGCAGCCTGAAGGCCCTCACCGGAAGGAGCCCTTGTACCTTGGACTTATCAGTCTCCATAGCTGTGACACTAAAGAATCTTTTCCAGAGCTGGAGAAATGACTCAGTGTTTGTAAATGCCCGCTGTTCCTCCAGAGGACCAGGGTTTGGTTCCAACCTCAGCAACCCCTCCCTATCCCTCCCCAACAGCTCCAGATTCAGGAAGCTCCAAATTCTCTGGTCTCTGAGGCCATCAAGACTCGCATGCACATGCCCACATGCAGACACACACACACCCACCCACCCACACACACACACACACACACACATGCACGCACACACACACACATTCACTCCCTAAAATAATAAAAACTTTAAAAAAACCAATTTCTGTATCTTAGCAATCTCTGAATGCATTTTTCACTAATTAGTTTCTTTTTATTATACTCCTGAAATTGAGATTATTTGACTTTTATCAGGGGTGTGGTAAATTCTATTAACCCATGTGCAATGTATTTATTTAAGGAAAACAGTTTAAATTTTACCTCTTGTGTCTGCTCCCATTTCTGTTCCTATTAATCATATTACTCAGAAACAGGAATTCTAAGAAATTATTTTAATTCAACACAATGTTATATTTTTTCTTCTGCTTCCTCTCTCCACTCCCTCTCTCCTCCTCCCTCTCTCCTCCTCCCTCTCCCCTCCTCCCTCTCCCCATCCCTCCCCTTCCCTCTTCCTCTCCCTCTCTTTTCTCTCCTTTTCCCCTCTCCCCCTCTCCCCCACTTCTCTCTCTCTCTCCTTGTATTTCTTTGTCATCTTCCTGTATACCCCAAATGGGGAAGTTTTTAAATTCTTTAGCATCTCAGATTCAGGATTCTGTCACATGAAGATTGGGTTGTTTTTTTTTTTTTCCTCTCAGTACAGGGTCCTCATTACAGAACTCTGGCTGCTGATTTCTCCATCACAATGCCTTCCTTCCTAGCCCTCTCCCTGGGAGTTCTGGGATTATGGCCCTCAGCCTCAGCATGCTGATATTTCTGCCTACTGTCTTCAGTTTGAATGGGGATATTGTGATCCACTAACAGTTTGTGCCATGAGAATGCTAATCACAATGGACTCTCTTCTGCATGGTGGAACTTCCAAGCACAGTTATGTCTTCTTGGGAAGACAGGGCATGGCTGGGAAGCCAAGGGAAATCTGGGAATGGCAGGCTTCTCTGGGAACATGAATAGGGTAGAGAGGTTTCCACTTCTAGGATATTCTTAGTTCAAGATTCTAGAATAAGAATCACTTACCCAGGAGGCCCCTGGATTATAGTCAATATTTGGCAAAATCCCAGCTGGCCACAGGACATGTAATTGTCTCTTAGCATTGGAGCAAAATGGAAGGACATCACAATCAAATAATGTCACTGTCACCAGTTAGTGCAAGCATCCTGTTTGTGAGTTCTGATACTTTCCTCATAACAGACATCTGTGTTTTCGAGATCAAATTTTGGGGAGTTTGCTGCACCTGTAGTCAATATTAACATAATTAAAATCTCTCCTTTGTTCACACTTTTTTCATGCCTTTTCTAGACTGGTCATTCTCAACCTGTGGGTCGCAACTTCTTTGAAAAACCTCACCTCCAAAATATTTACATTACAACTTATAACAGTAGCAAAATTTCAGTTATAAAGTAGCAACAAAAATAATTGTATGGTGTCGGGGAAGGAGTCACCACAGTACGAGGAACCGAATTAAAGGGTCACAGCATTAGGAATGTTGAGAACCTCTAGATCTTCGTCTTATGTCTCAAGCCATCTTTTCTTACATCCCAGCGATTCTCTGGCATCCACTTTGCTTTGAACTCTAAGACTTTTTAACTGGGGTACAAACTACCTGAGTCTGTATGTTCTTCTCAGTGGCTCTTCTGTATCCTCTGGAGACTTACCAAGTTACTTTCTTAGTAGTTCGTAGACCCATCAGCTGTTTTCCACAACCTCCATCTATCTTATTGCTCCTGAGACCAGGCTATGAACATATGCCAGTGCTTGTATCAAAGGTGACCTTAGAAAGTTTCAGATAGAACTGCACACTTCATTTATAACTTCCTTTTGGTTTGTATTTTCATCCTGGATAAGGTAGGGAGGACTCCTGTGAGTTTTCTGAGGAAAAACACATGAAAATTTCATATTTTCATTCAAGGTTATAGCTATCTTCAATAGTAAAAAAAGGTTTTCTTTTTTTCTTTTGCACATATGATCTTAACATGAGCTATAGGTCTTGTCACTTGACAGACATGGTCCTATTTCCCGCTTCACATAGAGGGAAATTTCTCTGAAATGTCACCATGGGCCTGTTCCCTGTGTGAACACCAGTTTCTCTTTCATCAAGTTCATGATAAGTGTGACTATTATTTGCTCTGAGGTTTGCAAATGACCTCCATACTAAATCCCAGGCCAGTATGCAAGTTTTGAATTCCACCACTAATGTGTAGTGTGTACTTCAGAAAAGAAGCCAAAGGGTCACAGTCATCTCATACCTGTCCCAGCAAATACTAAGCATCCAATATCTCATTAGATTTCCATAGATAAGCTAAAAAAGGTTCTAGTGGTAACCCTTTCTGGTATATTAGGAAACAGAGGATTAGTGAAGGCACGCCACCCTTCCAGGGTTATATGCTTCCGAGATGACACAACCAAGCCTCTATCCTAGGTCTGCAGAAGAAGTTTTATTCCTGTCAAGAGTCTTCCATGATGGTGTCCATACTTGATGATCTAGAGTAATTGATGAGCCACATATGAATACAATATTTGAATTCTTCTCTTTTTAGCTATGGAGTTGGAATAGCGTTCCAAAATGGTATTTGCAACTTCATTGATTGTGATATAGTAAAATATGAACTTTTATGTTCAAAGGACATAAAGTATCTTTACTTATGACTGCCTCACATCTGCCTGTATAATAAAAGAGATGTTTGCTTCACAGCTATAATATCTTCCTTGTTCTCTAGGCTCTAATAACTTGATGTGTTTTTGAAATTGGAGAAACTGTAGAAGATGGGCCCACAGAACCTAATGTATAGTACTGCAGCTGTGTTTGAACATCTGTGCCCTTCCTTACCCTGTGTGCTGATCTCCTAACCCTCAGGGCAGTGGCACTGTGAGCAGAGGCTTCTGGGAAGTAATCAGGTCATGGGGGTGGTCCCCTTATGCATGGAGTTAGTGCCCTTTTATATGAGTCACAAAAGGACTCTTGCACCCCCTACACTCAAGGACACAAGGCAGTACCATCTATTTCTTAAGAAGTGTGTCCCACCCAAATTTGCCTTGATCTTGCAACTTTTAGCTTACAAAAGTAAAAGAAATATTTTTCTATTGTTTAAACCACTCTGCTCATAGTGTGTTGTAGACCTGGAATGGACCAGGGACATGTTTGTGGTATGTGTGAATGTGTGTGTGTGTGTGTGTGTGTGTGTGTGTGTGTGTGTGTAGCGTTTGACTCTGAGTCGTATAATAAATGATCCTTTCCTCCTAAGATAACTGGGTCAGTTCAGCCTCCGTCTAAAATCCTGTTTTGCTTATAATTCTCTTACCTTTATTTTGTTTTGATTCTTTTGTTGTTGTTGTTCCTTATTGCTCTACAGATTTCAACTCCTGAAATTTTATACCTGAAGTCTGGCCATGAAATATTCAAAAGCTGCCTGGCTTCATCCTGCCGAGTAAGCAGTTTGTTTATTGTCTCTCGGTGAGGATGCTGCATGGCCGTGTTTTTAGAAAAGGGACTCGTGTGGGATGATTAAAACTTCCATTTTTATAATGTGTCTGTGATATACTGCCTAGTTGGCCCCCTGTACTTGTACAAAACTATGAAATTGCATATTGTAAGGACTCCTGATTCTGTTTTCTCAGACGGGGTCACTTTCTTATTGTCCTTCCCAGTTACTCATCGTCTACCTGCTCTTGGATCTTCTTCTCCCTTTCCACAGACATCCATTGTCCGGGAACCACGTTTCTGGTGCCTTCTGGCATCCCCCAGCCCTTACTGTCTTTCTTACACATTTACCTCAGTTTTTTATTATTTCTTTTTTTTTAGGTTTTGATACAATCTCATACTTCCCTATTCTCTCTCCTCCTTTCAAATCCATAGTCCTCCTTACTCTCTTCCAAATTCATGACCTCTATTTTCTATTAATTGTTGTTACCTACACACATATATGCACACACACACACACACACACACACACACATATACATATATACTCTTAAGTACATAAGTACGACCTGCTCAGTCTGTACAGTGTTTCTTGCATGTACATTTTTCATGGATGACCCTTTGATACTGGATAACCAATTGGCTGCATTCTTCCATGCTTACTCATTTTTCCCCATATTTTCAATTTTTTTTCACTTTTTCTTTCTCTCCCTTTAAACATATACTGCTCTCTCTATAGAACCCAGAATGCTCTTTACTTGACTCTTTTTCTTATTCCAGCTGAACCAAATAAGCTTTTTTAATTGTTTTCTTTCTGTAGAATCATTAGATCTTGGCCCAATCGATGTGCTTCAGTCTAACCCGCCATGTTGAATTTGATTGAAGTTCAGCAGTCGGCCGTAACTCTTCCCTCAAATCTTCTCCTCATTTGCCTTCCTCTCTCACCTTTGCATTTCTTCCTTCTGGAACTCTCCACATTTTAATTCCATTTTACTTTATACTGATTTTCTTCCCAGCTCTTCCTTGTCTTCATTTTTTTTCTCATTTATCAACAAAATCTATTTCTAATTCAATACACATTTACCAAACACAGTACCTGGTATTTAAGACTCCTTTATCCATGTTATGCTCTGGAACAATATTCTGTAAACATTTTGAATAACTCAAGATGTAAAGTCAGGCAAGATGCATGGTAGAGCTTCATAATTGCCTAATCTTTGGATAAGAGGTGAAAAGCTTGAAACTGATTGGTTTTCCCCAAATCGATATACTTAACATCATGCAATAATGATGAGCTGTTCCTAGTTTCTCCTTTTCTCTTGCCTTCTTTTGTTTCTTTTTATTTCCTTTTTATGTGACTCTATAACATTAATTTCTTAATATCAATTCTTGACCTTTCTTTCTTCTCTAATCCTCAGGTTCCCTTCCCCAGGTATTTCATTCATCTCTAAAGTTTCATGTTTTTAGAGCTCACCTATTAGAATGTCTAGGTATGAATTAGTATATGTACACAGATGCATATATCTCTAAAAATCTACATCCCTTTGATACAATTTTCCTTCTTTCTTGCTCAAGTATTTTAGCTGAAGGGCTACCTTTCACTCCAAAAAGTAGAAAGAACCACATACCACTTCACACCAAACAAATTGAGAAAAACAAGAAAATAAAATCTTAAGATAGAGGAAGACAAAAGAGATGACTGTCCCCCCAAACCACTCCACAGAGCACACTGCCTTTCTTAAAAAAATGTGTTTTCCATTTTGTAGTTTATTTGTAATATTGCTACCAACACAATCTCCATCTCTCTAGGTCAGCAGTTCTCAACATGGGTCACATATCAGTTATCTTGCCTCTCAGGTATTTACATTACTATTCATAATAGTAGAAAAAATTATGAAGTAGCAGTGGAATGATTTTATGGTTGGGGGTTACCACAACATGAGGAGCTGTATTAAAGGGCCATGGTGTTAGGAAGGTTGAGAACCACTGCTAATATGGCAGTTATTTTTTGGTCTTCCTTCCCTTCTTACTAGAAACTCCAGACTTGGAGGCTAAATGAGAAAGGAGACTATGCAATAAGAAAATGGGGTAGAGTTATTATAATCACAGCTTTGTGTGTATCAGTGACTGAAAATTAATGAGTTCTGGTTGTGGAGTTCTGCAAAGAATGAAAATTTAGAGTCTTTGTTCAAAAACATGTAAAGGATTTTAAGGTAGGAATGGCAGAAGATAAGAGTGAATGCTGATACATTTAACCATGATGCCCTGCCTAGCTTCCTAAGTCTCCTGTCTTTATTAGTGTCATAGGGATAGCTGTGTTTGGATGTGAGGTATTCCCTCAAAAGGCTCATGTGTTGATGTTCAGTTTCCAGCTGATGGCACTGTTAAGAAGTGGTTATACCATGAGAGAGCTTCCACCTATATACTAACTGAAGGATTCAAAATTTGAATTGACTCTGGGGAGGTGGCAGAATTCCTGGAAGATGGGGGATGACTAAAGGACATAGTTAATGGTTGTGGTTGGTTTGAGTAGGTATGGCCCCCCTGGACCCATGTGTTGACATGCTTGGCCCATAGGGAGTGGCATTATTAGGAGCTATGGACCTGTTGGAGTAGGTGTCAGACTTTCAGGTCTCCTGTGCTCAAGCTATGGCCAGTGGCACAGTCTCCTTCTGCTGCCTGCATGTCAAGATGTAGAAACACCAGCTCCTCCCCCAGCACCATGTTGTCTGTTTGCACTCTGAGATGCTTCCCACTATAATGATAATGGACTGAACCTCTCGACTGTAAGCCAGCCCCAATCAATGTTGTCCGTTATAAGAGTTGCTTTGGTCATGGTACCTGTTCCCAGCAATGGAAGCCCTAACTAAGACAATGATACACCTTTCAAGGGCACATTGTCCCATGTTTCCTTCCTGTAATTTTCTTCCCAAGTCACAAGACGAGGAATGTTACTCCATCACATGCTCCCCTCTAGGATGTTCAACCTTACCTTGAGCCCACAGTAAGTGAGCTAGCCAACTCTGGGCCGAAAGCCCTGAAACCATGAGCTGAGATGATAAGGCTTTCTACACTCCCCCTACCCCTGCCCCAAGAGGTTTATGTTGGCTATTTGGCACAGTGAAAAAAGTTTGCAAACATACTACCTAAACAAAATACCACAAACTGGTGGGTGTCGCCATCACATGTGCTTTCTTCCAATTGTGGAGACTGGAAGTCCTGATGAAGTTATTAACAGAGCTTCTGAGGGCTTTTTCTTCCTAGCTTTCTATGTTACCCATGGTCCTTTCTCTGTGTAGACAAGCCTTTAGTATCCTTTCTCTAAGCCCAGTGGACCAGAAACACACCTCATAGTCCATTCAACCTTAGTAACCTCATTAGATCCTCATTTCCATATACAATTCATTGCATTAAATTAGGGCATGCCATAGGGGATGACCATGATTCATTCTATAACATTAATTCTTCAGTACGTGGTCTTAAGTGTGCCCAGAAATCTCAGTGTGAACCCAGCATGTGACAGGCATTAATGTGATTGGAAAGTGGGTGTTTCCCTCCTGCTTTACCAACCATTCCTGAATTAGAACTTATATGTTTCTCTCTGTGCCCTTGCTTCAGGCTTTAATAGGGCTTGATATGTAAATGCTGCCTCTTCGTATATGAAGGTGACTTTTCCCCTTTTCTCCTAGCTTTACACATTTGCTCTCCTCCCTGCCTCTGCATAGAGACTTATCTCTGTAGACATCTGCAATGTCTTATCTTTAATTGTGATCTGTGGCTTTGATTTCTCAATATTTATTGCCCTCAGAATCCATGTAGACCTCATGGGGACTCCATGCATGCTTTTGCTGTCTTGGTACTTCCCAGGGAGACCATGCTCTTCTTGAAGAAAGATGCTTGGATTAGACCAGTGCTTTTCAAGTGCACTTGGTGTGTGCACCTCTGGGGATTGTGTTAATGGTGACTATGGTGCCATGGCTTTGCATCTGAGGAGGCAGGACCCGTGGGTATGCATTTTAACAAACTCCCAGCTACCGCTTCTGCCATGGAAGCCTCAAATAGAAGAATGCAGAATTTCTCTGTCGAAAGCAATCCCTTTCTTGCTTCTCCTTCCTCCCTCACAAACAAGAAACATGAAGCTATTTTGCAATGTACTATCCTTTCTTGATTCATCTTCTTTTAACCTGTATGCACTGATTCAGCCTAAATCCAAGACATGGAGAAGATCAACATGCACTGTGTTCCTGGGAGCAAAAGCCAGGGAAAAGTCTCATTTATACAGACGTCTATGTGGCTCTGTGTTCTTTGTTATAAGACCTGAAGGTGACATGTATAATAAGGAGAGATTCCAATCAATTAAAGTTCAATTTTCCTCCACAACATGGAGCTGTGCAGGACATTATTTCCATGAGGAGGTAAAACATACTACTTCTGTTGCCGGATGGAATAAAAAAGGAAGTTGTCAAGTGGATTTTTCTTCCCCTCCCCCCTTTGAACACACCGAGCTTCATGTGAAATTATCTCTTGGAATTTACTTTATTCTAGAGGAAAAATAAAAATGTCATCAGGGGATTTTGGTTTGCGACGACTTGCTCGCTTACTCCTGTCATTCCTGCTTTACACATAAGATAACTTTGGTTGCATTAAATTCTAACGAACAAGAACACGTTCAAAAATAAAATAAAATAAAATAAAACCACCTTCTTTGTATTTTATTCACTGGCTAGGTCTAGTTTCCTACAAAATGCTTTCTAAATTCAGTTTCTTATCGTGGGCTCCATCCAGAATAAAATACACAGAGCCCCAGGAGCCCACCAGCTGTTTTTGTATCTCAGGGAGAGGTCTGCATGCAACATGGGCAATCGTTTAAAAAAAATGAAATACACAAACCCAACTAAAACAGCAAGTATTTAGATCTGCTCAGTGGGAAGGAGATGCAGAAAAGGGGAAGAGAAAGCAGTTTATTACCGGCTCCTTTTACTTTGAACTGTGGATTTCCAGGCTGCATTTCAGCCTTCTATTTTTACCTATAATATTTCAGAGCATATTCTTGCATGTTTTAAAGTCAAATGGGAGAACGAGGGTCTAAAAGATGGAGTGATTTTCCTTTAATTAAATTCCTTTATCACATTTTCTTTTCAGTGAGGGATTCCAGGAGGTGAAGAAAAATGCCTCTCTCAGTCACCACCTTTTTAAACAATGAAAGAGGGGTGCAGAGGTGTAGACTGCAGCCCACGGGAACTTTGCTCAAGAGGGGACCTCTTTCTAGAGTCTCTCTCCTCAGGGAATTCTCTGATGCGGTGTCCTCAGCCTGCCTTTGGCAGAACACTGACGCTGTAGCAGATGTGACAGTGTGGCCGCACCAAGGTTTGCCGTCAGCCATTTTGACACTCAGCCAATACTGTAAGAACCTCACCCCAAATCTGCTAGATGTTATGTGACCAAGGGCAAAGGGTGTGGGACCCTACCAGCAGATTCTTGTCAAGTGGCTTAAAGATTCTGGTAGCAATGCCAATCATAACATGCCCAGCAAATCTCTATCTCACTCTCTCAATAGAGACAGACCTTCACCTCCCAAATGGCGCTCTTTCTTAGGTTTAGAGTTTTCAGTCATCCTTGGTGACAATACTGAAGGACACAAAGATTGTGTACCCTGGTCTCAACCTTGTCACCTGCTGGAAAACCGGCTCTGCTCTTATTGACAGGAGTGTGTCTAGTGACAACTTTTCCCTTTTTATTGCCAACCCTGAGAGTTGGCTCCATGTACATATTCCTTGGGCACAACGCTACGTGAGGACAGAAGCCTCATCTAGCTTGCCACCCACACCTTCTACTTGCATTCCACTGGCTTCATGTGTCCTGAGAGCTCAGTCCCTATCTGAATGTGTCTGTTTAAAAGCCTGGAGACTAATCGACTCATTTATTCATTCCATTACTGTGTATTCAGAGTGGTCAATGCAGCAACAAATCCTCAGGAGAAACAGTGAAGGGAGGTGAGATTCATCTTGGCTCTGAGTTTCAGGGGTTTCAGTTCGTGGCCAATTGATGCTGTCACTTTGGGCCTGCACAAGGCAGAGTCATGGTGGTAAGAACTGGTAGAAAAAAGGATTGTTCACCTCATGGATGCCAGGAAGCAGAAGAAGAAAGAGAAAATTCTGGAACAAGATAAGACTTTCAAAGGCCCAGCACCATTGATCCAATCTTCCCACTAGGTCCTCCTTTCTAAGTTTTGAGCAGTTACCGTTGTGTTGGTAGAGCTCCCATGGTATTGCTAAGTCATGACTCCATTAATAGATTAACTCATTGATGATGTGAGAGCTCAGCCCATCATGGTCCAGTTTCTTCTCCAAAGCTTCATTTGTTGGCAGACAAATTTTTAACAGGAGCCTTTAGGGGAGTTTCAGACTCAATCTGAAATATCCATTCATCCAAGGTTTGATGAGCTCACTATTCAGTAGACCACATTTGGGACTTTTACTTCCTCTGAAGGCTCACAGACAGTAGGGAGAAGATTATCACACAGTGTAGCAATAAGCACACTAAGCAGAAAGTTTCAAGGAGGCATCCCTGTATCTGAGTGCCTGAAGGGTCATGGATCAGCCAACCCACCTCCAGGTACACCATTCATATTTCAAGGTAGGCAAATGGCATTTCCTAGAGTTATTTAGTATACAATCTACTATACTTGCAAAGAAAGACGGGAAACAGAGTTTGTTTGTTTATTTGCTTGCTTGCTTGCTTTAAGAGAAATTGATACTAGTCACACTCTGAAGGCCTTCAACATGACAGGAAGATTGTATCTATGGGCTATAGATGGAGGACTCGGGATATACCTTAAAGATCAAGGCAAAAGAAATTCTCTACCAACAAATGGCATGTAGAGATCAGATATCGTACGAGCTTTTCTGCCGAGCCAAGAAATGTACATGTCATTATTACTGCAATAAAAACTGAGATTTTCATCACGTAAAGTCCCTGTCTACCAGGTATTACAGAGGGAAACAAAACGTCAAGGCATGTATGCTCCTACTCACATTTGAAAGATGCATCAAAACCAACAACACAACACAAAAAAAAAATCAAATCAAAACAAACAAAAACAAAAACAAAAAAACCCTTCAAATTTTTGCTACTCATTCTTGGTTCCACATCAAAAAAGGTCAGAATCATACAGATCCAGACACTTTTGTGACTTTATTTGTGCCTGAGCCAAGCCTGGATGGTTTTTCCAAGTTTGTCAAATTGGAAGTTTTATTTATTTATTTTTTTTTTTAAGGAATCCAAGGGTTTTATCTCAACAGCTATCAGATGTCTAACTGTGACTGTAAGCAGAGTCAGATAACACTCTGACCCAACCCGCTGAATAGCAGAGAGCATTATTGAATTTCCCTGGGAAGCTAACTTTGCTCAGTGGCACCAAGAAGTCAAACTACTGATCATGTTAAGCAATACAAGAGAACTGAGGAATGCCAGAGCGGTGTCCTGATGCTTTGCCCATGTTCCTCGTGAATGGATTGCAGCATATTGCATTGTGGCTGAGACCTAGCAGTGCTGTGAGGAAGACCTCATTCATCTATAGAATGTCCAATCCAAGCAGTGCTGGTGTTGTGATCACCTAAGTATGTAGATACCCTAGGGTCATCTCCACTGACAGCAAGTCTCATTTAGGGCTTGTGCACCTTTCATGATCTTTCAACTGCTGGTAAAACTACCTGCATTAAAATGACCACATCTTATCTGTGTGTGTGTGTGTGTGTGTGTGTGTGTGTGTATGTGAACATGTTCATGTGTGTATAGGTACAGGCATGTATGCATGTGCTGAGGTTGGAAGAAAACCTTGGGTGTCACCCAGTTTTCTTTGGAGACACAGTCTTTCAGTGATCTGAATGTCACCAAGTAGTTTAAGCTGGCTGAAAGGAATCCTTCTCTTTCTGCCTCCTTAGCACTGCAATTTAAAATATGTTGCGCCATGCTCAGCTATTTTTACATGGGTCTGGGGCTCAAACTCTGGTCCTCACATTAGTATGGCAAACATCTTACCAATCAAGCTCCTCCTTAGCCTCAGTCTCTTTTACGAGAGATTCACCCATGTTGTTCCTAACCTTCTGGACCAGTAGTTTTCTTGGGAAGCCTAGAGATCTATATTACAACAAATCTGTTGCTTTGTGGTTTGTATGACTTATGGAATCTTGAAAACTAATTGCATACCATTCCTATTAATTTCGAGGTGTGTTTGGTGCCAAGTAATACAATTGCATGCCCCACAGCAACATTCTGCTTGGTGACAGAGCACATAGATGGTGGCGCCCACATAATATCATGGTACCTACTAGATGTCATAGCAATCTTAGTTCATGTGAACATACCTAACCACTCATCTCTTATGACGTTTGCTAGTGTTTCCTATCTCAGGATGCATTTCCCTTATAATTTATGCTAGGATATTTTGTAGAGATCTGATCACCAGGATTTTATTGAATCGCTTTAATAAAGTATCATGTCAATTGGTACTCTAATAAAAATGATTCCTTTTTCTCCATATCCTTTTTGTTTAAGAGAGGATCTCCTTTTATATGGCTGACCTAAAATTCACTAGGAAGATTGGGCTGATCTCAGACACACAGAGATCCACCTGCCTCTGCCTCCCAAGTGCTTGGATTAAAGGTATGCACCACAATCAGTAGCTCTCACTTACTTTAAAATAATTAATTGATTACTGAAAGCCATTCATATATATATTTTTTTTCATGTGTTTTTTTTTCCATTGGCAGCTTCATTGTTAAGACACATGGTTGCATAATTGTCTGTTACAGATTTGATAGCGATCAAATAAATCAGAAAGAGGGTTAGAAAGCTTTGCCCCTTGTAAAGTTTATGTCTCAGGGTGGCTTGCTTAAGATATGTTTATATTTTTTACAGAATATAGATATCCTTGACAACAAGGTGAACATTTGCCAATCTTTCCACACTTCACAAATCATTCACCCAACTCTAAGGACTTTCAACTTCCCGCTCTTTTCACCATGGCACAATCAGATCAGATCTAAGGGAGAAAAGTGAGGCGAGGTCCATCTTAGCCACGCACAAGGAAGAGGAGGCACTGGCGAGATTATGTTCTTTTCCCCTGGTGATGAAGGGGTGCGGTTTATAGTCTGATTACATGAATATGAGTTTCATGATTTTTTTTTTTTAAATTCTAGCACCAGCAGCGGGGTTTCTTCAGCAGAAAACCTTGATTGAGATGCTAAAGGCTATGTGAAGTAAGTGAAGCTGCTAATTAGACACTTTGACTGAGAGGAGCGGGGAAAGAGAGTCCTACAGAACAGCAGGGATGGCCTATGTGCCCAATATCTGACAATCCAAATTCTCAGACTGCAGAGGTAATAGATGCACTCTAATTCTCTCTGGACAGTTTCGATTTGGGGGAGTCTTGTCAGGCCAATAAAATATTGATAAATCAGGTATAAAATGAATCACTCACACATTATCCCATTCCTTAGTGAGTTAAAAGTATTGACAAAGTAGCTAGATGCTGAGCCTAATACATCCAGTGTGTTCTTCCGTTGTGTGGACCAAACTCCCCATAAATAATGATGCTGGTATTTTGATGAACTGTTGTCTTCAACTTTCATGCTTTTGTCACCGAAAAGGAAGCTGGATATTAGCAGCCTAGGAGCACAATAAAATGTTCCAGTGCCACATAATTCAATCACTTAGGATGCAGCCATGTCACCAATTTGGGTCTCCTTGTCCCATGTCACCCTGCTACAAACTCAGCCAACCTGGACCTGTATTCAATATGTTTAGGATCCTCTGGTTTGTCCCATGAGTGGTTCAAATCAAATATTAGCAGGTAAAAGCACATGCACATTCTCTTCTGGGAGGCATCCATCCAGAAAATAAGTCTGTAACTAGAAAACTAGAAGATCACCCAACAAAAACAGCATGTTTGCATAAAGGGGGAGGTTGAATATATGATAAGAAATTCTGTGTTTCAGATCTGCCTGCTGAACACTTGACTGTTTTTGTTTACCTTTTAGTTTTGTGGTCTGGTTACATTGGTCAAAAAATTTGGGATATTAGTTATCTTGGTAAAATTGTACTGCTGATTTATTTCTTTTTATTCATCACTCATGTTAAAACCAATAACTTAAACTTAGTGCTCTCTTGCTCGATACAATGTATCTCTGATTTGTAGGATTTCGCTCCAAGGCCAATTTATATAATCATGCTAGGAAGCTCTCTACATCATTTTTTTCTTCCTTAATATTGATTGATGAGTTTGCTCTAAATCATTGCTTTAATCATTTAGGGACACAACTTACCTTGGTGCAGGACCATTGCAATCCATACTTGGCCTAGATTTTCTGTTAGTCTCGTCAAATTTCCTGAAAGAAAAAGGAAGAGGAGGAGGGAGAAGAGGAGGAGGAGGAGGGAGAAGAGGAGGAGGAGGAGAAGGAGGAGGAGGAGGAGGAGGAGAAGGAGAAAAAAGGAACCTTAAAATAGCCAAATTTAGTTGTAAAGCTTTCCATATCTTGGTTATGAAGACAAAAAAAAATTCACTTTGACCAAAATTTTAGTTCCATTTTCATTCTAGCGGAACAGGCTTTCACTGTGTTCCAAGAGTACCCTGCATGCACTGAGCCAGAGAGGGTGAGCGGAGAAGTTCAGAGGGAATTCTTTCTGTAGATCTTTGGTTCAAGAGGAACAACGAAGGCTTTGTTTTAGCCTCTTCTATCTCAGCTGCCCATTTCGAGTTTGCCTGGTGGCCAACCATTTGCAACAGAAAGTGAGACTTCCAAGAGCCAGGGATCCTCAAGAATTTCTGGCAGTTTCTAACCTTGTGACCTCTCCATGTATATATAAGACTTGATCTCCCAGCATCCCACAGGACTCACACAGAGGGCTTTCCTGTTGGGCAGTCCCAAGTATCACATGTGCATAGATGACATTGATAAACTTGGATCTGGAAATGAGAACATGCTGACACAGGTAGCAAGCTGGTAGCTCCTCTTAGGCTTTTCAAGGATCTGCTTCATGAAATCGTGAAGAGGAACAAGGGAGGTTAACAATACTTTTCTAGAGCTTTTGGGCCATGTTATTGGTTCCCGTCAGAAGGAATCTCCTTACTGCTAAAAGATGATCCAGGAATGAGTCAAATTTTTCTTTAGTTCTGTTCTTCAAGACAAAGACTCTGAAAATGCCTTCCAAGCAATATCATAAAGAAAACAGTACTTGAGAGTATGGCCATACACCTAACTCACAGTTATCACTCCTAAACGCTTTCTTCAGTGTTCTGTGTGGGACCCTAAAGTAGGACACTTTCCAGAATAAGAACTCATCATCCCAAATTTAATTCATTTTTTTAAAGATGGATTCCAATCTTCACAGCATGCTGCTATCTATTTAATGAAAACCAGGGCATGCATATTCCCTTCATTAAAGTCTTTGAGTTAAAATGAGTTTTCAGCATTTTATTTATTATATTTAAAAGTTTCCTGCATTAATATTACATTGTACAGTTTCTAATTTTAGTCATGGGTTTATTAAATAATAAGCAAATAGAAGTAAATTATTCAATTTTCGTACACATCAATTACTTTATGTGATCAAGGCTTGTGATTTTTTATCAACAGGCTCTGAGAATCACAACCTTTTAACAACTGATAATTCTTCTGAAAACACTAACATTTAGACTGTGGGGGTTTGAGCTTCCCAACAATATGTATTCTTAAAGTTCTGGCAGAGTTTACAAGCTGCCCTCAGCAGCTTAGTTGCAGGGCAAGACATAAAACACTCTGGAGGAAGACACAAATGTATTGGTAGAGATCAGACTAGAACACTGTCCTCCTCCTCACCTCAGATTTGTCAGAGCAACAGAGTCATAGAGCTTCAAAGAATGCTTCATGCAAATGGTCTGGGGTCAGGGCTGTGGGGGTAAACAATTTTATAATGCTTTTATTTATTCTTTAAAAAATGTTACCCAGTATATTTGATCAGATTTCTTTCCCTCTCCACTTAGTTCTAAGTCCTCCCTTAACTTCCCACCCATCCAAATTCTTTCCTTCTCTGCCTCCCTCCTTTCTTCCCTTACAATGGAGGACAGTTTGTACTGGCTAATTACTGACTTTCTCTTCCTGAAGCAATAAAAATGACAATAGCTCTTCAGCTAGGAGTGAGACTTCGTGTATACCTTCCCTTCTTCCTTCTGGGTTTTTGTTTATTTTGAGATTGTGTAGGTCTTGTGTGTGTCACCATTTGCTCTGAGTTCATAT
This sequence comes from Tokudaia tokunoshimensis, assembly GCA_036184795.1. Taxonomy (NCBI): domain Eukaryota; kingdom Metazoa; phylum Chordata; class Mammalia; order Rodentia; family Muridae; genus Tokudaia; species Tokudaia tokunoshimensis. The sequence goes on from BTHU01000006.1 coordinate 77,550,094, forward strand.
GTGCACCTGTCCTGTTCATATGTGCACCTGTCCTGTTCATATGTGCACCTGTCCTGTTCATATGTGCACCTGTCCTGTTCATATGTGCACCTGTCCTGTTCATATGTGCACCTATCCTGTTTTCATGAAGTCATCCTCCTCCTCTGGTGCTTACAACCTTTCTGCTTCTTCAGATCCCCAGACCTTGAGAGGAGGGCTATAATATAGACATTCCTTTTAAGGTGAAACACTCCAGCCTCTCATTCTCAGCACATTGACCAGCTGTGGATCTCTGTGTAAACTGACATCTATTGGAAGGGTAAGCTTCGCTGAGGGCTGATCCATGGGTATAGCAGTAAATCATTAGGGATAGCTTTGATAATGAGTCCATTTAGCAGACTAGGAATAGGTTTTCACCTAGGGGCCATGACTTAGCTAGCCCCGGTTCTTGGCTTCATTGACAGTGTTAGGTATGGGTTCTATCTCATGTAACAGACCTAAAAGTCCAAATTTAAGAAGTGGTTGGTTACTTCATAATTTCATGCCACTATTGCACCAGTATGCATAGCTTGCCAGGCAGGCCATTATTTTAGCTTGTAGGATTCCTAGATGGGTAAGATTGATGATGACTGATCTCCTCTGATAACATGCACAGTACCTTCCATCACTATGAAACCTAGCCAGTAGTGATGAAGGGTCAAGCTGAGTACCATTTGGATTTCTCCATGTTTTATGATTCAAGTATGTGTTGTCTTCAGTAGCAGGGTCTTACATTCAAGTTGTGGAGAATAACCAACAGCTTGTAATGATCAGGTAGTCTGTGGTGGCCGCATTGGACAACTCAAAAACAGGTAACCAGTTCTTGGTATTGGGTAATTTATTTGGTAGTGTATGGTGTTTAGCTGGGGTATCGTTCTCCCATTAATAGGGCAATCACATTTAAACTGAATACAACAGAGTTAACAAAATTAAACTAATTTACATATACTTATGTATGTTACAATATATATATATATATATATATATATATATATATATATATATGGAAACTTCTACAGTAGCCGGCTTTCATATGGCCTTTTAAAAAGGCTTTTAATGTTTGTTACTATTTCCTGTACTCTTTTACCTTCCCTACCCTCCTGTTCCCTACTTCACTTAATCCTTCTTGTTCCATTCACCATCCCTTTCACCATCATAACTATGTTTTATTATGGGAGGCTACTTTGAATAGGGCATAAATATGAAATTAGCCAGACGGAGAACCACTGGAGACTTGACGGGTCTTAGGAGTTTTGACGCATGGGGCATAATGGCGGGAGTTTGTTTTGTTACTGGATTCATATCTTCCCTCCCTTCGTTCCATTTTCACTCTGGATCTCATGGAGCCAGGGTTGTTCTCAAACTCATTCTGTAGCCAAAGATAATTTCTTCAATATCCAATCTGCAGCCTCCACTTCCACCTCATGAGAATTAGATTATAGGTGCTCATCATCACATAGCTGTATTCAGTACTTGGCATCAAACCCAGGCCTTTGTGTATACTAAGGTGCTTACCTCTAACAACTGAGCAGCATCAATGTCCTGAGCTCAATTTCTTTATGCTTCCTTCCCTCCCTAGTGTCTTCTTTCTGTCCTTACTTGCCTGGTCTGTATGCCCCTTTCTATCTCCCTCTTTTTCCCTTGTTCCCTTCTTTTATTCACCTTCACAATCTGGCAGTCATTCTCCCAAGGGGACAGTGAAGTGCCAGGCGTATAGTAATAACACATACTTGCCACCTGGTGATCTAGAATAAAAACCAAACTTGGAATCAGAGCAATGGTACTTGGCCCCAGCTCTGCAGCTCACAGGCTATGTGACCTTAGAAAGTTCACCAGCCACTCTGAGCTTCAGGTTTCTCTGATGGCTAGCCTCCTTTGTCGAAATGCTGGAAAAGGCACGTAACGACAGATGTCAGATCCTTGCATAGGTGGCCTATGAGAATTATCCAAGTCCAGCCGCGACTTCCTTCTGGTTGGCGTAGTGTGTGGTTGTTCTCACGGTTTCCACATGCCTTCTGTGAAATGCAAACCCTCAATCATTGTCTCTTATTCATCACACATTATTAGATAGAAGAAGTGACCCTTGAATAAGAGCTCATGAAATGATAATACCTAGCCTCAGGGGATGCAATCAAACTAGGTTTGGGAGGAGACAGCATTGTAAGATCTGTTCCCAATCCCATTTGCAGGAGATACTCAGAGACTCGGGATCATGCTTGTTCACAACTCCACTCTGAACATCCTTTTTTTTTCTTTCTCTTTTTTTAATTGGATATGTTCTTTATTTACGTTTCAAATGTTATTGCATTTCCTGGTTCCCCCCCCCCCCGGGAAACCTCCTATATCACCACCCTCCTCCTGCTTCTATGAGGATGTTCCCACACCCACCTCCCCACCCTCGCATTCCCTTACATTGGGGCATCAAGCCTTCACAGGACTAACGGTCTCTCCTCCCTCTGATGTCTAACAAGGCCATCCTCTGCTACATATGCAGCTGGAGCCATGGGTCCCTCTATGTGTACTCCTGTACTCCTTGGTTGGTGGTTTAGTCCCTTGCGAGCTCTGGGAGCTCTTGTTGGTTGATACTGTTTTTCTTCCTATGGGGATGCAAACTCCTTCAGCTTCTTCAGTCCTTTCTCTAACTCCTCCACTGGGGACCTCATGATCAGTTCAATGGTTGGCTGTGAGCATCCATCTCTGTATATGTCAGGCTCTGGCAGAGCCTCTCAGGAGACAGTTGCATCAGGCTCCTGTCAGCAAGCACTTTTTGGCATCCACAATAGTGCCTGCATTTGTTGACTGTATCTGGGATGAATCCCCAGGTGGGGCAGTCTCTGGATGGCCTTTCCTTCAGTCTCTGCTCCACACTTTGTCTCTGTATTTGCTCCCATGAGTATTTTGTTCCCCTTTCTAAGAAGGACTGAAGCACCCACACTTTGGTCTTCCTTCTTCTTGAGCTTCATGTGGTCTGTGAGTTGAATCTTGAGTATTCCCAGTTTCACTCAACATTCTTACAATATCAGAACTTCCCTTGTGGGCCTGAAGGGCTGACATTCTTGCTGTCTCTGTGTTTGGATCTTCTGGCAAATGCAGCAATGCCATATGGTGTCTGGAGAGATTAATTTTTACTTCCTTCTGAGACCTGTTTACTCTTGCACATTCCTTTTAAGAGAAATCTGTCACCAGGGCCGACTTTTTAAAATCCTTTGAAAATGTGCTGGGCTCATTTACATTTTGGTCAAGAAAAGAAAAATACATGCATTCGATTTCCTTTTGCTAATGTATTGAATTGTTGTTTGTTTGCAGGCCTTGCATGATTTCCAAAACAGATTTCTAGGGACAGACTCAAAGACAAAGACTATAGAAAGAGCTGAGTAAACCCTATGCTGCTTCTGACCTGGGTTACCATAACAGAATGAACACAGGTGGCTAAGGCTTTACACATCTCAGCTCTCAGCACTCATAAAACTCCAATACCACGGGGCTGCACTGCACGCACTATGTAGTCAAGGGGTTAAGCAAGCTTTCTATTTTATGGGCCCTTAAATCTTAAGTGATGTTCTGTGTTGAGCATTACAAGGACAGTCAGGAGAGATATGTATAACTCTTCTGCCTTCACATAACCTAAGTAAGAGTTTGAAAGCTTGGTTAACACCCCAGAAGCAAGAAAAACATAAATGCATTTGCCAGGCACAAGGTAGAGGAGATGTATTAAGATTCCCCCCTACTTCAGAAAGCACATGTGCACACATGCAAACACACATGCTCACATAATCGCACACAGAAACACATACCTGCACATACTCAAATGAAATACAATTAGAGAGGCCCCCTTTTACAAAAGAACAAATTGATCTTTGCAATGTTGTAAATATTTTTTAAAGAGTCAGTTTCCTTATAAACTGTGAACATTATCAAATATGGAAAGATCTGAGCCATGTTTCTAGAAATAGAGAATAATCATTGCTTCTTGGTTCTTAGAATTTTTTCTGGTTGGATCTTAGCCCCTTTGGTTTTTCTTTAAAACTGAAAATTTATATTTCAAACCTCCACTACATTTCTCATGGTCTTGGTATCTATAAGTCTTTTGGATATTACTTTTATTATTTCTTTGTTGTAATTCAAATGAATTTATATATATATCTCCCTTGAAGTAGTTATCTACAAAGAACGCTTTCATCTTCAGCATTACAAATTGTTCACTTTAGGAATGCAAAGGTCCTAAGAGGCTTCAGGTGTGACTGAATGAACTTTACACATACATGTCTCTATATAACACCACTTTCTCTTTTTTTATTTTGTTAAAAAAAATACCCTAACAATGTCTGTGTGCATGTATGTGCGCCTATGTATGTGAGAATGTATGTGTACCTTGGTAGGCATCTGTATTTAAGCATATGTGTACTGCTTGTGTGGGCAGTATCCTTGCACTGAGGCCAGAAGAAGGGGTTGGGTATCCTTCTCTCTCATTCTTCAGCTGCTCTTTTCCTGAAACTGAGACTCACCTTTTCTTGGCTAGGCTGGAAGCCAGCAGGACTCAGAAACCTCCAGGTCCGATTCCCTGGATCTAGGATAAAACACAATACAGCATTTTACATAGATGCTGGGGTCCTTGTGACTGCACAGCAAGAGCTCTTAACAACCAAGCCATCTTCCCAGTCCACTGTCCATCTTCTCATATAATATATTTAGTCCATTAAAGTGTATCTTTGCTAAACAGAGTGTTTTTCAGTGTGTCTATATGCACCCTATTAATGCTACTCTATTAATTCTATTCAACAGGTTTCTGTTTTGCTTGTACTGGGAAGAGAAACTCACATGGTAAGTGAATAAAATGTAGTAATCTGAAGTAAATTATACTAAGAATTTATATATAAATATATGTAAGTGATAAAGAATGGAAGCTGTAGACAACAGAACAAGATCTTCAAGCATGGAAGACACATGCCAATAAAATGATTATGACACTTCCATTTTCTTTTGTACAGAATCTATTCTCTTTGACTATTCTTATTATGATTCCTTTGTATTGCATCTTCATATTTAATTTTTTCTTCTATTTGGAGAGGTTTTTTTTCAAATCTCAGTGTTTAAATTTATAGTCTCATCTTTTATCACATTTTAAATTGCCTTATATTACTAAAACATAACTTATAGGTATTTTTTCTGTCAGATAATCCCATCCACAAATGTCTCTGAGGTTTCAATCAGTTAATTTTCCCAGTTCTTTTGCTTATGTTTCTTTTGTCTATAATTGTAATTTGTCTGAGTCATGATTCTATTGCCATGAGCAAGGCAACTCTTATAAAAGCAAACATTTAACTGGGGACTTCTTATATTTCCAGAGGTGGTGGGTACATTTTTATCATGATGGGAAGCAGACAGGCACGGTGCTGGAGCAGTAAAGAGACACATTGTGATCCACAGAGAGCAGGCAAAGAACTATATGGTGGGCCTGGCATGGGCTTTTGAGAACTCAAAGGTCATCTCCAGCTATATACATTTTTGATCAAGGAGACACCTACTAATCCTTCCAAGCGGTTATCGACTGGAGTACACAAACGTATGAGTCTATGGGGGAAATTTTTATTGAAACCACCAAATAATTTAAAATTATAACCTGACCTGACTCAGGTAAATGATGGCTCAGCAGGTAAAAGTACTTGGTATGCGTGCCTCACAATCTGCAATCAATCCCTATAGTCCATGGAGGAAGAAGGTTGGCTCCAGAATGCTGTTCTCTAACCTCTGTATACAGACCCTAACATGCAACAGGACACACACACACACAGTAACAACAACAACAACAATAATAACAACAACAACAACCATAATCACAATCACAAAATAACTTGTTTTCCTTCTGCCTTTATTCATGGGACTCATTTAAGGCTTCCCTTAGGTGTGCTTCTGCTGCAGGCTTTGCATTTAGTTTTTCAAAGTGCCTGGGTTATCACCAGTCCTGGGTAATCTTTAGCTGCTGGATGATGTGTGTTTTGTATTGTTTTCTCACTGTCCTGTATAGGTTGGCTGACACATTCTGGAAGTCACTGGACCAACTTAGAGATGTGTAAAGCTGAGAAAAGAAAAAAATTCTGCCTGGGAACTTAGTCGTGTCATAGTCACGTGGTTTGCAGAAGTATCAAGAGTTCCTTTTGATCTTAATCATTACTGCGATGAGACACAAAGTTCCCTACCTGCTCTCTCTAATTCTTCCTCCACCACTAGCAATATCAGACTTTAATATAAGAATGCCATCTAGCAAAATGTTTTTGGGCTACTTGCCTTGTGTGCACTGCTCTAGATAATTCTCATCTTCTGAAGTCACAGAATACCCTCCTCTTTCAGGGCCAATATGGCATATTGCCCAAACCATTACATCTGAGAGAGAGAGAGAGAAAGGGAAAGAAGGAGAGGGAGAGAGGAAGGGAGGAAGGGAGGAAGGAAGGAATCTTAATCATAGAAATCATATAACATAACCAAAGAAATCAGCCCAATTGGCTTTTATTACAAATTGCAATGTCTTTTTTTATTAGCCTTGACTTTGTTCCTTGGAAACAGGTAGATGAAACAATGCTTTTCTTTGAATAAAAATCATTAAAATATAGAAGGGTCTTTATAAACCCAGACAAGAGCCCGGAGTAGGGAGAGCTTGCTTGCCTCACTTTGCCTGGAGCCTTAAGGAATTACATTACTGCCCCCCTCCCCAACACACACACACACACACACACACACACACACACACACCTGCATGCTTTGAACCTATCCTGTTCCTATGTTGATTTGTACATGTAGCCTAGGCACCCGGTGCTCCTACCAATATCCTACTGGTGCAGCATGGCACTGAGATCTCCCCTACCCCCACCCTCTTCGTGGAGCTGCTTTTCCACCCAACTTTAACAAAGCCAATTGTATTCAAGTAGGCTGCTGCCTACTAATGACAGTTATCATGAAACTGATTATGATAATCAGAGAAATAAAGACGCAGCAGTAGAGATGCTGACTGCGATGTCTGATCAGAAATCTTGCATTGACAAGGGTCTACACCTAGGGTCATATATGGGAACCGATCTGGAATGAATGATACGACTACTAGGTTTCACAGTGGCTATAATTAGAAACACTTTGGGGAACCTATAGTTTCATTAAAACTTGACAATTTCATGAAACAAACATGTCAGTTAATGCCCCAGTCCCCCCATAAACCTAAGCTAATTCTAATTTGTCCACCTGTTCTATCTGCCTACACTGGTATGTAGGATATTCTGAGTTGTGCGGTGTAATTCAAAGTTATACCAATGCTAGGAAATGAGGGCTCTTACAGAAGCATGATTGCTCAGTAAGTCATCATAACTGTAATTTAATCCTCAGATCACTAAAGAAAACCATAAAGGTTAGTTTCACCTCTTCTCATCTCAGACTTGAGGGATTTCCAGAAGTATTGCTGCTGACTTGAGGCCAGATAACAGAACGGGATCAGTGACAAGGGAATCCAAGGGGCTAGAAATGCACTTCCCACGCATATCATTCAGAGGGAGTGGAAGGACCTCAGCTGATACAAAACTTAACAGCTATATATAACATTCTGATAGCAAAGTTTTGAATCGCAAAGCAGCATATTAAAATCAATGGTATGTGCAAGTGTGAGCTGGTCCCAGGAAAATGTCAGATCAAAAACCCACGGAGGTCAATATTAGTGACCATGGTTTAAATGCGTCCTGTGTGAGGTTAGTTCCAAGTGAAGAACTTGGCACTAGTGACACCAACAGCACACAAGACTCTCATCGAGGAATGCTGCTTAGTAAGTGTTTGCAGCAGTGCTGGATTTGCTCCAATCTTCTCCTCATTTTTTTTCTTTCTGGCATTTACTCACTTTGGAGATTTTCATGCATCTGTTGAGACCAATTTTTGTTATTTTCAGTTCCACAGTGGGAACAGTAGGATGCATGTGTTGGTGTGTCAGCCTTGGCAGAGGACAGAGGATGGCAAGCTTGGTGTTTACGTATATTGTTGAAACTGCTAATGCGTCACAGAGGCTAACACAATTTGAGGAGAGCAATGTCTTCCCATGGAATTTATTTTCTCTTGTATAAGGAAAATACCATCTCTCCCACTAAGTTATCTTTTAGAAGCACCACCTGCTCACCCCATCTCATAGTCTGCGATAACGTTGTATATCTGAACACAAACTTTAAGTTCAACTAAAAAAATTCAGTTATGATACATCTACCTTGGGTTGAATGTCCATCAGAAAAAAATTGTATTAAGCCCTGTTTTGAAATTTCTGGAGTTTTGAACCTCAAGATCTGTTCAAATGCCAGCTCTTAGTTTTATAAATTATGCAACTTTAAAAAAAAATCTGACACTCAGCAACCTCACTAGGTATTATGTTCACACCTGAAAATTTGAGAGAGCAAAATAGCACCCATAGTACTGATGGATATTAAGGGAGACAGGCTGGGACAACTCTCAGTAGAGTGCTTGGGAAATTACTGGGGCTCAATGACTATTGGCTATCATAATCATATCAGCATATTAGCATATTCCTGGACTAAGTGACTCTTAAATAGCTCTCTTTATGTTGGTTACTGATCTTAGTGTGGGCACCCCTAGTACCACACTAGGTACCCCTAGTTCTCCGTCTGTTGTTTTGGTAAAGTGTTACCATCCAGCATCCAAGTTGCTCTGGTGACTCCTCTGTGTAACTGTTCCTCTCTCTACAAGTCTTGACGAGGCACCTGCACCAAGATCAAGTCAGGTTGCTCAACCTCTTTTGTCTCCAAATTTATAAAATCAACAGAATTGATAGATGGTGAATTTTGTGGGCTGCAGTGTGAAAAAACAAAACAAAACCGGGAAGTGTAAAAGATACGTTTAGAAGAAAGAAATGGAGAAGATGCCATTCACTATGGACCCTATAGCCTTCAAAGCACACAAATATAACTCCTCATTATCGATGGTAGGAGAAGCAAGAAAGGATTCTTTGACAAGGTCATATCATCTTTGGTGACTAGTAAGGTCTAGGATAGACAGCTGCTGGGACAAGTGTGTCAGTGGTCCACGTATCTTGTTCTCTGAGGATATTCCATAGGTCTTGGACTTCATTTGCTTGAAAGCTGCCCTTGCTGCTCAAGTAGTTGGCAAAGATGCTTTGACTTTTGACTCCTAGAATTGTTTGATGAGTAAATCCAAAACAGTCCCTTTCAATGCACCAGGAGATAAATCTGATATCATTTAAGTATGCAAAAATTGGAAAAGAAAGTCCCACTTAAACACATTTTCAAGTCATGTTGAAAGAGATTCATAATTTGACAAGGACGTATGAATCTAGGTTCTGAAGCTCAGAAGTACGCACAAAGCAGTTTGCAGCCCACACCGTGAAAACTAGAGCTTCGCATCCCCCATTTGAAAACTGTCCTTTGTCTTTCCCCATCACCATAATTAACTAGTTCCTATTCATTAAACAATGAAACAGACAATTAAATAGTAATAATAGCCCTTTAATTATGAAGGTATTGTTATCTGCATAGAACATGAAGAGGGGGATTACTTTAGTTGCGTTTCAAACGTTTGCCTCTCTGATTTTTAAATACAGAAAAAAGAAAATGTTCACCATTTCAGGGTGGCTATTAAGAAAAGGGGACAGAATCTACACCCTCCAGACAACCGTTTCTGATGAGCAGAAGTCTCACTTATTAATGGAGTAAGCATTGATCAGGAGACTTGAATTCTTAACAAGCATCCTTAGTATTTTTCGAGAGGCAACTCTAACCGCGCTAAGAATCATCAGCAGAGTATTTTTAGGCACAAGGATGCATGATTAAGATCAAAGCCCTGTACTTGATGACTTTCAGAGTTTGTTAAGCACCATAACACTGGGCTGAAATTCAATTTGAACTACTCGTCAGCTTGTCTTTCACTCTCCCCTTTGGGCAGAGTGTGATTTTAATGCCAGAGTTGGCTCTGGCATTATTATATTTTGATACAACAGAATAAATTATCACATCTCTGGTTTGACAAAAACAAGTTGCATTTCCAAAATGTTTGGTCCTCACGCTAACAGTTCTCCGTAACAGAGACTCGAGATTTTTGAGAAAAAGCTGTGAATATAAACAACCTGGATCGGGATCACAGAAAAATCCTTCTCTCTCACCCAGTCATTTAGAAAGAAATACATGGCCTTTACTTCATAATTAAATACACACTTAGTGTTTACTAATTGTTACATATACACTGCCAAGGGAGGTAGGAATGTGAGGCTACTCCCATTTAGATGACAACCACCGTGGCCTTGGACAAATGATTCCTCCTATCCTCAGTTTCTCCTTTGTAATCAGGTGCCACTGTGTAGGCTTTGATGACAGAGCCATCTGTCCAAATTCAACACTTAGTATGTCCCAGGTTTCACGGTCACCCAGGAACTTCACTATCAGGCACATTGCATTTCTTAGACGTTGTCTTCTCTCATCTAGTTTTGTTCTTTGATACCATGAACCACCAACTCTTCCTAGAAGATCAAACAAATCAAGTTTTCTTTTGTTAATCAAGCACATTTGACTTTTGGATGCTTCCGAGAGAAATGCTATTTTTCCCTGAAAGGACCTTTACCTCCTATGAACATTGGCTTCATAACCATTAGCCAAGAAATAGTAGTTCTTTTAAATCTGTATCAAGCTCTTCAATATGCCTATTTTTTCTTTTTTTTGGTAAATACTGTAAATAATACAAGAAGTCATGGGATCACAGAGTCTCAGAAAAAGGACACATCAGAATGAACTTTGAGGTCCTCATCTACAGGACAGCAGCCATCAATGCTCCCCACCAAGTCTGAGCTACATTCTAATGATACAATCATGATAGGCGATTCTACAACATGCATGACCAGCTCTGTAGCCATGCTATTTCTAACGCTTATCCCTTCTGCCATCCTCAGCAGAGAGAACCCAATTCTTTCTAGTCACACATGCAAAGCTTATTTAGGTCAAAATTCTAGAGAAAGAAGTAACTGCAAGTTCCTGCAGAAATTCACATCTATTTCTGCTCTCTCTATAGATCCAAAAGACACACCCTGGGGGCTCCTTAGATCTTCCTGTCCAACGGTGTGTTGGCAGAATGCTAGCTGGAAAATGGTTAATAAAAATGAACCAAGGAATTTCCAGAGTAGCGTTCAAGAGTAGAAAACATGGATGTGTGAAATTTTAATTTACAAGGTCAACTATAAAAAAAATAGATACAATTACCCAACTCGATGCAATGGGTTATAGTTTGGCTCTTTCAGGATATTAATGTGCCAGTCCTTAGACAGCCCTTCAGGCTGAGAGTAGCTATGAGGATCCATGCAGATCCTAAGTACAGAACTGATTTCTTGTGTTTTTTTAAGCAAAGCAATAATGGTTCTTTGTAAATCTGCATCAAATTCTTCATTGTGCCTCAGTTTCTTCTGGCAACAAGTGTAAATCACCCAAGGAGCTTCAAGACCACAGTGTTTCCTATACTGAAGATTGAGATCCTCATGTGAGGGACAATAGCCATTAAGGCTTCACACCGAGTCTGAGAAACATCTGATCTTCAGTGTATCACATGATCACTGGGAACTCTACACATGCCTTGTCTTTTGTTCTGAATCCTGCTATGGAAGAAGTGACCTGATCAATTTAGTGGCCAATTTCTTTAGTCAAGGTCACATGATATTTCTTTATTTCAATGCCTCGAGTTAATTAATGAGCTCAAGAAATTTGAAGGAATTAATTTCCTTCCATTTTTCTACAGAATGCTCTTAGCTGATTTTCAGTGTTGTCTCCTTAGCCATTCAATTTTCAATCTGTTTCCTGGCATTCATATATATTTTATGTGTAATCTGCTAATAGCTCACTATTACCTTAATTTATGAAGACAAATGTTTGATCTTTTTATTTGTTTTTATACTATTTTAAGGTATTTTTCAAGGAATATTTTCTCATTTATAAAATGCAAGACTGCCCTCAGTTGCTGGATCTCATAAGGGAAGTAAAAACATCCTATGTTATCGAAGGGAAACAGAAAAAAAAATGAACCTTTCTCCGGTATATTCTATACCAAGTACTTTATATGCATTGCCTCATTGGGTCCCATAATTTGCAAAAGCAAATAATGATGAGACGAGGAGATGTCCCTGCACTTGACATCTCTCTGCCGGCAGCTAGTTAATGGTGGAAAGGGTAGCTCAGGACACTTCATTGACCCCAGAGCTTACACTTTCCTAAATTGTCTTTCTGGCTTGTCTCAAAAAAAGGAGCCTTATTAAACTCATTTTCTCCTGATAAATGCCATCAAGTACAGGCATAAAGCCCACGTGGGCCATTTGGAAATGAAAGAAACTCCAAGTAGAGTTTGTGATGGACACTGGTTTCCGATCATTTGCTTTGAAACAAAAATAATAGGAATGGCCGTTTCATCCAAAGCTTGGTCTTCATGAGGCTTGGTACAGGCCCTGCACAAACATTATCTCATTCAACTCCCATGCTGCACGGGGGTTTATTGTCTGTCCTTAATAGACAAGGAACTGAGAACCAAGGAGGTTGTTTGCCCTGACCCACTTGCAATGGTTCTCCATAGCTCTGGTATCCCCAGATGCACTAGATGAGAGTTCTATTTGTCCGCTTTGATGTTAGAGAAGCTTCAATTTTTGGCCTCTGTAAATCTTCAGGTAGTTGTTAATCGAATGGGAAGAGCAGATTTCTCTCAAGACACAGAGGATTCTGCTGCCTCTTGAACAGCATTTCTAAACGAGTCTTCCATAGGGTCACCCAGAGGAGTCCTTAGTCTCATAAGTGGACAGAGTTGTGAGGTTGTCATTGAGTGAAAGGGACTCCAGGCTATGGGAATGCTTCAGTCACCTAGAAAATAGCTAATTCTTGCTACCAGAAAACAGTTTAGACTTGACGGGAACTGATTCCAACATTTAATGGGATCTTAGATGACATGTTGTATAAAATTTTCAAAGTGAGATTCTTACATACATAATTTATCTCTGTAATTAAAAAGCCTAAATTAAAAAATAATACAGATGCAACACATAATGGTGTGATTTTTTTTTTTGGTCACAAAAACAAATTATTATCTTGATAATGCAATACTATAATTTACGTTTGCTACAACACACAGCTCTTTCACGAATTGCATGATAAATGTTCTCTAATTATTTTCCTTCGTGTTCTCCTCTTAGCCCCTTGTTTTGTGAGATGATAAGAATTCAAGTGTCAGCGCTGGTGGCTTGATCCTTCTCGGGCAGCGGTTATGAGGTGAGGCTGGAACTGAGGAAGGTCCCTTGGTTTTATCCCATTGGTTACATAAAGTAAATGCCATTTCTTGCTTTAATGTGAATGGCCATGCTGCAGAAGCTCTCCAGGGGGTCCATGTTTTGTATGTGTAGGTTTCCTTGCAAATTTTTTTTTATATTTTATTTTATTTTTTTTTAATTTACATTCCAAATCATTTCCCCTTTCCCGTTTCCTCCCTCCCCGAAAGTCCCATAAGCCCCCTTCCCTCCCTCTTTTCTCCATTCAACCCCCTCTCAATTCTTAATGCGTCCTACAGATGAGAACTAGGGACCCACTCTTATGGGGGTCCTCTAGCTATAAATGACCATTATATTTCTGGGCAGCCCCCCCTTCAACTCCCTTGCTTCCTTCCTGGTTACAGCTCCATAATTCTTGGGCAGGAAGGGAGTGTAAATAGCTCTCCCACCGCTGATGCCTCTTTGCTGCTTCCAAATTGATGTGGATGGCCCTTTAGCTCTGGAGACCCCGTGCCTTTCACCTTGGCAGCACTGGCGTTCATTGGCCCGCGCGGCTCAGGGCCTGAGATAAAGCCTTAACTAGGTTTCTGTTCTACACTCAGCAGCATTTCAGAACTCAGCCGGCGGCGGCATGAGAATTTCAAGCATTTTGGAAATTTACACCTTGTCACTCTCGGAGGGCAATGATTTCAAGAAATTATGCTTATCCCCACCCACCTTTGCATACTAAGGCTGACAACCCAGAGCTGTTCTAACTCCTGCTAAAGAGCTGAAGGTCAGAGATGAGCCAATGCTTTGTGGGTATTCCCCATTATTATGCTAATCATATGCATGGTCGCCTTGCACTTACACATCCATTGTCATGGCCAAAAGAAGAAGAAGAAAAAAAAAACCAAAAACCCACAATGGTGTTTTAAACAATGCTAAGATTGTAAAAATAAATAAATAAATAAATAAATAAAGCAGTGACAAACGATGAAGAGCCGCAAGGAGAGACACATTTGCACTTGGCTTGTGACACTTGGGAGACAGAAGTAAAGAAAGGACTTACATCGTTATTTTTAAAAGTCAAACTTCACCCTTGTTCTCTTGCTCTCTTACTCTCTTCTTATCTCTCTCTGCCTCTCGCCCCTCTTGGGCTCTCCTCCCCTCCCCCCTCTCTCCCCGTGGTCATGGCCGGCCTCTACTTCTCTACCTTCTCCCTCTCTTTGCCTTTCTTTGCCTCCACTACCCCACTAACTCCCATCCTCTGCCCTGAATAAACTCTACTCTATACCAAAAAAGAAAAAAAAATAGTCAAACTTCGTCTTTGTTGTGTTGTGTTTTATTGTGGACTTTGGTATTCACACCGAAATTCATACCTAAAAAGGGACATTAATTCCTAGCCACCTCTTTTTCCACTGTCAGCTTTCTTATGATGGTGTGTATGTCTGCATGTGTGCATGTGCGTGTGCACGTGTGTGCATGCATGTGTGCACCTGTGTGTATGCGTGTGCATGTGACTGTTTGAAAATAAATTTTAAGATATCTATTAGTACATTTTGCTGTGGCTCTATCTTGTGCCTCTGACAGTAACACTATTTACGATGATGAGTTATCTGACTCTGTGAGACTCCAAACCAGTCACGATTTTTCTATTCCAATGTTCTGAAAATAAATACCAGTGAATTGACTTGTTTTCTGTAGAGTTTGTGGATTAAGGAAAACGAAAGGATAAGTATTTAACTCCTTTTTATCCTGTTACTTCTGTAACATGTTTTTGGAAATGTATAATCTTGGTGTCGCACAAAGAAATACATAAAGTAAAAGTAACCTGGCAATTTCTTTCTGTAAAAAAAGCATTGCCCAACCCAAATGGGGCTAGAAGTAAATCGGGGGAGGAAGCTCACTTAGTTTTTATCCTAAAGTAGATATTGACTTTGTTTCATTTTGTGTGGGGGAGCTTGACCTCACAGTCTGATAGTATTGGTTAATCAGAGACAAGATATGATAGAAAGTCTGGGGGTGTCTAGGTGTGGGACAAAGAGGTACAAGATGCCTGAGGTTTACGCATACTTGGTCTTGGTGGACTAGCTCTTATTTATAGAAAAAAAAACATTTCTCACAATGTTAATTATTTTCTAAATTCCTAAAACCCCACAGGATTCTTTACTCACAGACTTTCATTCAGTATATTGTAGTTCTAGATGATGGTTCTCAACTTACAATGGTATACAAATTTTTACATTATGACAGTGTAAATTCAACGAATACATAAGAACCACACCATGACTCTTGTGGTTGGAAGGTTTCCCAGGCTAGTACTGTGTGCTGGTCCTGTCTTGATTCTGGCAAAGGCAGCAAGTCTCAGTTCCCATGAGCCCAGTAATCCAGAAAGAACCACCAGGAAATCCAAAAGACCAGACTTTGTTTCCAGCCTTTGAGGTTTGTTAGGTTATCCACACAGATGCTCCTTAACTCATGATGCAGTTGCATACCAATGAGACCATTACGAGTGAAAAATATGGTTTCCAGATACGTGTAATACAGCAGAGCAGAGTGTGACCACATGCTGTGGTTTCTAGTCACACATTCAGCCAAACGTAGATCTATATAATATTTGAGAAAAAAACAAACAAAAAAGGTGAAAGAAGAGAAAGAAGCATGAGAACACAGAGGGGAAGAGGTAGGAAGAAAACAATTACTCTGTAGAAAAGTATTGCACCTGTATAAAACACATATAACATTTTCTTTGATATAGCATAAAAGCCAGTATGCCAACCTTGTATATAGTATTCACCCTGTGTAAGATTTTATAAGCAATCTAGAGGTTATTGAAAGCGTGTACAGAGACTTATAGGTAAACAGTACATCATTTTATGCATGGGACTTGAATATCCTCAGATTTTGGCATAGAGTTACTAGCAGATCCCCAGGGATCAAAGTACAGGAGAGAGAGAGGATTGGTTGATTCCTGGGAGGTGAAAGGTAAGCTGGGGGCTGTTGTTCAGTGTTCTATGTGGGAAGATCTCTGCACATACTGCTACCCACAGGAAGGAGTTAAACACAAAATTCAAACCACAGCTTGAATTGTATGTACATAAACATCAAATTTAAAATAAATTTCAAGTCTAACCATAGTAAGAACTAGGTAGATTCTAATGTATTTTGATCTGTAAATTTTTACTAGTTTTTAGTTCATACTGGATGTGTTGAAACAGAATCCCATTATCTAGTTTCTTTCTCTGTTGTGCAAAAACACTGACAAACTCAACATAAAGGAGAAAGGGTTTACTCTGCTTTACTGCTCAAGTCTATTATGGCAAGGAAGTCAAGAGAGTGGGAGCTTGATGTAGTTAGTTACATTGTATCTGCAATCAGGAAGCAGAGAAGACGAACCTTGTTAGAGATGAGCTACAGGTCTCCATTTTATACTTTCTAGGATCCACTGTTTAAAGAATAGTTCTGCCCACAATCAAGATGGCTTTTCCTACATCGATTAATGTAACCAAGATAATCTCTCACATTCTCAGAGGGTGACAAACTAGATAATCCCTAACAAGCATGCCCAGAGGTTTGTGTCACCAGTGACTCTAGATTCTCTCAAGTTGATAACACCATCCATGACACTCATCAAAAATCATGGCACTTCGGGGAGTCATATAAACAACAAATGCAAATCAACAGGCAGCAGGTGTTGTATTCTTGGTATGAAAAATAATCCTAAGAGAATGTTCTAGAACACAGGAGATAGTATTCCTTCTACAGTATTAGAGGGAGGGGCCTACAAGGCTTCGCGGGGTGGTCATCCAATGAGTTTATTTACCCTAGAAGAAAACCAGCAGGAGGAAAGTCAAAAGCAGAGCAATGGATGACAGTGAGGACATGACATAAGAAGAGAAGTCAAAAGCAGAGCAATGGATGACAATGAGGACATAAGAAGAGAAGTCAAAAGCAGAGCAATGGATGACAATGAGGACATAAGAAGAGAAGTCAAAAGCAGAGCAATGGATGACAATGAGGACATAAGAAGAGAAGTCAAAAGCAGAGCAATGGATGACAATGAGGACATAAGAAGAGAAGTCAAAAGCAGAGCAATGGATGACAATGAAGACATAAGAAGAGAAGTCAAAAGCAGAGCAATGGATGACTTCTGGGATAGACCAAGGACATGCTATGAGAATATCCTACCCAACATTTAAAGAAATAAGTTTGTAGATGACAATCACTCCAATGCAGGAATGGTAATAAATATCCTTTAGTCCAACACTGGGAGGCAGAAAACTTGAGAGTTACTCTGGGCTACATAGTGATACCTTGTCTCAAAAAGCAAAACAAAATAAAAACAAATGAAATGTAGGGACTGGATGAGCAAGGCTTTAAGTGTTTGACTCCAAGTCTTAGAAATTTTATAGTGTTATCATTGATTTTCTTTCACCATCCCTCAAACCTACATCCCTAGATACTCATATTAGCAATATTGTCACTGAAGGCTCTCTGATCAGACTGCTGGCCAGCAGCTCTTCCCTTGAATAGAAAGTACTATAATTGTTTCTTTTCTTGTCTCCCCACAAACCTGGTGCTGTGTCTTGAATGGATTCAGAATACTGTTAGAAAGAACTAGCTCTAAAGTGTCCCTTGTTCCTAGAGCACAGGACTTTTGGGCATGTTGTTGATGTTGAAGGGTATCTTGTGGCAGACATACTAAATACAACATCCATTCTCAGGATTTCTAGTTTGTAAATCAATCATTTATTCTAGCTAGCTCATACAAAGGACACAGAATCCTGGTATGTCATTTGCAAGCTGTAAGCCTAGATTGGGCAGGTTGTGAGTATTCTGATTTACATCCCAGTCCTGTGTCCTTTGTTACTTGCTGTTTGAGTCTCACCTGAGTTATCCTATTCCAACATCTCCTCAGGGTCTGTTTCACTTCAGGCACATGGTCCTGGTCCATCATGTCTAATGGAGACTTTTGTCCCCCCCCCCATTTTTCTTTTTCTTTCGCTTTCTTTCATCCTCTCCCTTCAATCTCCTCATGGTTCCTACCTGTAACCTCCAGCCCAATAGCTGAAACCCCACCTACCTCTATTCTTCCTAGTGATTGGCTGTAGCCACTTTTATTAAAACAGTAGCTTTAAAACAGGGAAGCAAGGTTTACACAATAAAGACTGGTATAAATGCGAATTCACTCATCTACAGGCAATCTTCTTTGAGGCCAGTATTTAGCATTTGCATACACAGCACCAGACTAACCCCAACACCAAATTAAGACACTTTCTAACTTCTGAAACTACATTTCTAGATTAAAATGTGTTTGCAGGAAGCTATAAGGAAACATGTTCCCTAAAGGAGAATAGGAACATGTTGGTGCATTTAACATAGATTTGTCAAACAAATTGGCTTCCTCTGCATGAGGAGAATAGCCTGATGGGTAGTGGTTCTGCAACTTGATCCTAGACTGCTACCTAATCGTGAAAGAGCATCTGCGACACCAGAGAGACATGGTCTAATGTTCGGTGTTGGAGCATGTGGGAGCTGGCTTTTGCTTTCCATGTAGTCTTATCAACCCCTAACTATATATTGCCCTGAATCCTCTCTGGTGACACCTACATGCCTGTGCTCCCTGAATCCTCCATTAACTTCCCCTCTGTGTGTCATACATAGCCTGTGCATTACCTTTCACTCCAGGTTACTGCCTCAGAGATGACCTAACTTGACCCACTATCTAACACCCCAGTGACCCACTTGGGTTATGATATTCTCAATTTCCAATGAAAGCAAGTGCCCTGAGTGCTTGTAGTGTCCCTAGAATAACTCTGCAAAAATGCTGCGTTTTAACAACTCCATTTTTTTTCCCAGTTTGCTTTGACCCCTGTCCTCATGCCAAGACCCTTGTGTGCTGGGTGAGATCAGAGAAACAGTGGGACTTGAGGAACTAAAACCCATCCAGAATCAGAAGCAATTCATATCTCATAGAAATTTTTTAAAAATCAAAATTAATGTCACAATTTTCATCAGGAACAAACGTTCAGCATTTTTAAATAAAGACAGGATCAGTATGAGTGAGTTTCCTTTTTGCATCAGGCTCCAATACGGCTTGGCACAGCCCCATGACTGATCCAGCTTTTATTTAAAATGTTCACACTTTGTTCCTCCTGGAGTTCTGCATTGATTTTATAATTCAGAAAGTATCGCATTAAACTTAGCTTACAGGAGAAGGATTTTCAGTACTCCCGGGATATTGCCATACTTTTCCTTGACCTAGTACCAGATGTGGTACTGAAGCCGGGCCTTCTTAAATAGATGCCTGAATCCAAGGTTTGCCTGAGATGGGTTCCTATTACATGATGCCCTGGATACTTTTGGATTCTATTGAAGATAAGCTCCAATATATGAGCCCACAAATTTGTAAAATTTACCCTAGGCTGTGGATTGGTTATCAACATTCAGCTCAATTTCTCCCCCCCGCCCCCCCCTGCCATGGAATCTCAGCAATTGAGAAAATGGATTATGATCTGAAGGAAATCAGACCTCTGAGGCCTGTTCTTCAGTCACACCCCCAGTAACTGACACTTCTGGAAGGCAGAGTCCTGATGCTTTCATTTCCTTTCAGTAGGAATTAACTATCAGCTCAGGGCCAGGGCCATTCTCAGGCATCATCTCCCATCTTATAGACCTTATTAAAGACAAGAACGGGCCAAAAAGTACAGAGGGAGGGATGGTCCATGAAATCACAGAACTGTGTACAAGATAAAGAAGGAATCCCGATGAGCGAGCAATCACAAACATAAATAAAACGAGTCCCCTAGCTTCGCTCTCCACTCCAATAGCCAACGAGCATAAAATAAAGATCGGGTTTCTCTCCTATTTACCCATCGAAAATTGTTACTTACTTTGGATGGAAGGGTATTTGCAAGGCTGCTTTTGTGATATACAGCTCCTTTCACCTCCAGTCAAAGCATCTCTGAGATCAATTTTCACAGCACCGGAAGAAGACAGGGGATATATATCTGTTAGTAGCCCCGGATTTCACACCTGACAGTGATTGAAACTGCCAAGACCACCTCTACAGCAGCCCGTTCCCACCTGACATCAGTTCCCTGAAAAATGACTATAGATTATCAAAGGCAAGTGAGGCTTCCGGAAACACCAGCGGCAAGTCGGTTTGTCACCTTCCCACCCGGACAAGGTTTGGGTCGTATTTTGTCAACATGTACAGAGAATGTCATGCACGACGGAAGGGAAGCTGGGCTGAGAATTAGACGCACGGTGACTGCTTCGCTCACCTCTGTGCACCGTGCCTTTCTCCCGAGTCTGAGAACAGTTTTCTATTAAGAAACATTTGTTAAGCAGGTACTACGGACTGCCACTGTGTCAAGCATGTGTCAGGCATGATCTGAGGGGTTTTAGGATTATGGAGGAGCAAGTGAGCAGAGAAGAGTCCCAAGCAACGCCAGTGTTTTAGCCAAGAACGGAATGGGAGTGTGTTCCAAGCTGCCTTCAGAGCCAGAGACAATTTAGGAGTTCTCGTTTTTTGTTTTGTTTTGTTTTGTTTGTTTTTTGTTTTGTTTTTTTTTTGTTGTTGTTGTTTGCTTTTTTAAAGCAAGTCTATATTTGTATCACATAGTCTGTTGGGAGGGTTAAATGACGCCACATATGCAAAGCGCTTATGCCAGTGGTTAGCACACACTAAGCCCTTGATGGAAATTTGCTGTCATTATTAATGTACTATTGTAATGACGGGATTATGTGCAGAATTCTGTGCCAGCACCAAGCAGATGGATTCCTCACCCCCTTGAGATAGGACGGAATTCCTGGGGCCATAGAGGAAACGACATGTACAAAGTCACAGAAGAGTAAGAAGAGCTGGTTCTATGCCATGCTATAGTTGGGTTTCGAAGCAGGTGGGTAGGCGGGGACTTGCCCACCCTCCCCAGTCCAAAGGACAGGAGATTCACATCGGAACCAAAGCGAACTGGCAGATTGCAGCCCTGAGTGGGCTATGGGGTTGGCAGTAGAGGTGTGGGAGTTATTGACCGTGAAGTGGGTCAGAGAGATACAAGGCTATACTGAATGACTTTGGGCACCCCCTCTATGGGAAGCAAGCCACAGGACTACTGGGAGAGAGAGGTTCTTCTTGTTTAGTGCAATTCCAACTACAATGCTTTGCACTTGATAAATATTGCATTAGCTGGTTTGGCCATCCATCAATTACTGCTCCCACGCTGTTTATAAGGCCTGATCCTAATGGAGAAAAAGCGTTGCCTTCATTGAAGCTCTAGTGAAGTTGTTGGTTGGGACAACACGTTCTACCTCGATCCTCTCACTTCATTTCTTCCTTGGCCACTACTCAGTATCTTTGTTATTGAAATGATTATCTTGAAAACAGCCAATTCTGTTCCTCCAAAAATAAAAGTATTCTCAGAAAGTCATTAGAATGGTTAGCATGAAATTAAAAATTTAAGAGGCATCTCTCCTTAAAGGGGACATCCATCAAGAGGAGATGGGGTGGGGTAGGTGATACCAAGGCTTGGAGACAGGGGTTGGGTCATAGTGTTCATTTCCTTCAAGGCTTAAAACTCTCTTTTGGCATTTTGCTATCTCATTTGTCAAAACACATTCAGGACACACTTTCTACAAATTGCTACCTTAGTCTCAAATTGGATGGCTTTAATCAGCTTTCTCTCTCTGTCCACAGTGTCTAAGTTGTACCAAATTTGGGAATCGGGTTTTAATTATGCTATCATTATTAAGGCAGCAGGTGGCTTTTAATGAGTTCCTGAAACAGAACTCTTTCCTCCATGCCCAATCAAAAACCCACATTTGCTGCCTTGATGGAAAACATGAATTGTTTTCTCAGTTGTGGGGAGATGAATCCATGAAGATGCTGCCTAGTCTGAAAATTAAAGTTTCTGATTGAATCTGCTTCCATGCTTTTCCCGGGTTGGGGTGGGCATAGTCCTTTTCAGAAATAATTAATAACTATGCTTGCCCAAAAATAAAAAGAAATTCGTGCAAATTAGCTTCAATCTAGGGTGAACAATTAATTTTGAGCTGTGACTAAGAAGCTGTAATTTCCAATTCTTCAACAGTTTTATTGGGGGGCGGGGAGGAAACCTGAATATCTATGAAAATGGATGCACTTGTTCAGTATGAAAGGGGTCCCAGCCATGAGGATTCTTAACAGCTTAGCTGAAGCAGGAGATGCTCTCACCTCCTGAAACTCAAGTAGATCTGTCAGATTTCCTGTTGTCGTTGTTGTTCCATTTTTGTATATAGCTGAGGAAGTTCAGTGAAACTTCTCAGGAATTAATCTTCTCTGTATTTTTGGCAAAGCTTGCTAGTTTAGATGTAAAGGCAGCCCAGATCTTCTGCCAGGGAGATGAATGCTTGGATTTTAAATTGTTTTCTTCAGGTTTCACCATCAAAGCCTCTACACAGGGGTATGAAGTAAACAGATATTATCCAATACAAGAAAGACTTCGTAGCCAATGCTGTATTAAGGACGATGATTTGCCAGCTTTTAGGTATCTTAATCCTTCTGTTTTTCTCTGTATACATACATGTTCACTTCCAGATCAAAAGATGTCGAATAGGAAACGGTCTGGATTTCTGAGATACCAAGTTGGTCACATAAGTGAGGTTTATGTCTGTGTGTGTGCACACACGTTCCAGAATGTGGGTGCACCCAAGCCACAGTGCACCTGTGGAGGCCAGAGGACAATCTCAAGACAGGGTCTCATGTTCACTGCTGCATAGACCACATCAGCTGACCCAGGAGCTCCCAGAGATCCTCCTGTCTCTGCATCCAGTTCTGGGATTACAGAAGTATAATAACGAAATTAGTTTCTACATGGATTCTGGGCTTTTGAACTCAGCGGACACTTGACTGAATACCATCTCTCACCCTAGTTTAAGCTCTTTAACATAAACCTGTTCCTTGACTCTCTCTTTCTGTCTACACCTATTTATTTTATATTCCTATAGCAGCAGCAGTTTATAAACAAGATAAGCCTTATTATTTTTAGAAGGTGGGGAGTCTGAGACTGAGAGGCCACATCTATGGATGTACCATAGCTAGGGAAGAGAACACACTTTTCCAATGTCTCGTTCTCCACATTACTGTGATGTGGCTATGGCGTTGAATCCAGCCTCCTCTCATTTGGCTGCACTCCCAAACATTGCACTGGGAATTCATGAACTTTGAGAGACACACTCAAACTGCTTTATGCTCATGGCATTTGACCTCGTTGCCTAATTTTTCATTGATTTAGTTTGTCATATAAAGGAAAATGCCCAAACTAAGTGGGATTTTTGGTAAAAGAACCATTGATAGGGACTTCTTAGCTTTCTGATGAGTTCAGACAGTATAGTAGATACCCAAAGAAATTAGATTGTCGTGAAGTCTCGGGCGATTCCCAAGAACCTTGCCAATTCTCTTTCCAGTGTCTTACCATGCACCTGTTTGAACCAATACCTCATTCCATTGAAATTAATCAAGGAGAGCCGTAATGGTCAGGCGTATCAGTCAGGAATGAACATGTGAGAGCCTGGAAGTAGTTAAGATGAAAAGTCCAGAGGATGCAGGCCTTAGGGAACTGGGCAACTGGTGCTCAGTAGTTTTATGTCAGCTTTTAACAAGCTAGAGTTATCAGAGTCACAGTTGAGAAGCTGCCTCTATAAGATGAGGCTGTAGGTGAGTCTGTAGGGCATTTTCTTAGTGCTTGATGGGGAAGGATCCAGCTCATTGTGGGTGGCTCCATCCCTGGATTGACAGTCCTAGGTACAATAAGAATGCAGGACAAGCAAGTCATGTGAGCAAGCTTGGAAGAAGCACCCCTCCATGGTCTCTTCATTAGTTCCTGCCTCTATTTCCTACCCTGTTTGAGTTCCTGTTCTAACTTCTCTCAATGATAAATAGTGATGAGGAAGTGTAATCTAAACAAACTCTGTCCTTCCTCAAGTTGCTTTGGTCATGGAGTTTTATCACAGCAATATTAACCCGAGGGCCCAGACTAGTATGAACAGTGTCATCCCTGGAGCCAGTGGTCCTGGGTTATATAAGAAAGCAAACTGAGAAAGCCATGAGCAGTATGCCAGTAAGCTGTGTTGCTCCTGGTCCCTGACACCATTTCTACTTCCAGCTTCCTGCCTTGAGTTTTGCCTTGATTGGACTGCAAGGTGTGAGCTGAAATAAAAGTTTCTCCCCAACGTGGTATTAGCTAGTATTTTATCACAGTTACCAGAAGCCAACTGAGACAGTGAGTGACATCAGCATCATTTGAGAATTCAGGGATCAAGAGTGAGAACAGGAAGTTGATGAAAGAATGCTGAGAGTCATGGAAGAAGCTACAGCTAGGACAGAGGGATGAAAAGAATGAGAATAGGAAGTGTAGAATTGAGTCACATTGGCAATGGAGTGGCTAGGCCTAGGGACAGATGGTAATCCAGGGTCACATGGGAAACTGCATGGAAGGTCACATTGAATAGTTTTGCCTTGGGAAGGACTGTAAAATCTATTGCAGAACAGAATTTTACCCCAATTGAACAAGGGAAAAGAAGGAAAGAAAATAAAGAAAAAACTTGTTTAAATTCTTAACTGATAGGACTCATACCTTACTTACAGTAGTACATGGTCCTGGAGTTACCTGTGGACTTATGGGTAGGGCACAGTGACACTCAATGATTGTTTTTATGCTAATTCACTTCTCATAGAGTGTTCACCAATCTTCAGGCTTCTCCTCCCACTTTTTTAAAATCTCTTCTCTTTATGTGGATAAAGAGGACTTGTTCAATGGTAGAATATCAACTCAAATACATTGATAGACAAATAGTTCATATAGTCAGACATGAATTGGTTGTCTGGTGGGGTGTTATTTTACACCACACGTCCATCTTTTGATCAGTGACATGAAAAAGTTGTCAGTTTTTTTCCCCATGATACATATGCTTTTTAGGATGAGAAAAATGACATTAAATGTTTCAATGATGAAGAAATATAGATATTTTAAGAGATGTGTTTTATGGCATAATTTTAATAAGAATACTACCAATAAGCAACTCTTATTATTTAAGAAGAAAAATATAATTAGTTTAGTTCAATACTATGGAAAAACATACATCTTAATATTTAGTCTGATATTAATATTTTAAAGGAAAATTATAGACATTCCCATAAACATGTGAGTATTCTCAGGAGCCTATTTCAATTTTAAGAGTTTCAAGAGTCAATATTATATCTCACCCATCATCCCAATTTCACAATAGAAGTGATTTGGAAAACTGAATTTGATTGGTTTGAGTTGGTTCAGAAAAATTATGAGATGACCTCTGCTGGAATGGCCAGAAATATTTGAAAATATATGGGGGTTATAGTCATATTGATATGATTTGCATTTAAATGACACAGACCTCTTTTCTGACTCATTTATTCTCTCATTTATTCAAGAACTATCTGTATTTTCTATGTGTGGGTGTTGCTGGATATTTAGTGCAGCCTTTTGGCTTCCTAAGAGACCTGTGTTAGCTAGTTGCTCATCCATGCAGGTATGGCTAGAGTTAATATTAGAAATAACTCGAGGTCTCCTCTAGGTCCCAGTGATTGAGAGAAAACATGGTCTGCCGTGACCAACTTGGCCATTCAACAAGTTAACGCAGAGACCAATTAAATGTTTTTGCCCCTTGAAAAAAATTTGCTTGACATCCTTTTCAGCATTTGATGACAGTGAAGAAGCTTTATACAAAAGGAAGCAAGCCACTCAGTACAATCTAAAGAGAAATAAATCTACCATGATGGTATGTGCCTTCCTTCCCATGAGAATGTCGTGAAGGTAAGTTTGATTTTTTTTCCAAGTGTATGTAACTGGACCACTCTCTCATGCAGCATCTACTCTGAAGTTAAAAGAGATTTTACGAACACATGCCAATAATGGTTTTAAATAATATAAATACTTGCTTGAAGGTGGATCTTAATGTCCTCTTTGGAACTATTGTGGTCTATCAGGTCAATAATACCCGTTTAAAAAACCCTTCAAAAGTATTTTCATACAATGGTCCCTGAAAGATAATGAAAGGGCCATTATGGTTTGCCGAGTCAATAATCTATATTTTTTAAAACATACTCCCAAATTCATTTCCTTTCTTCTGTCAATGTCAGTTTAAACTACCTCAATTAATTATTGTTAAGAGGAAGAGCTGTAATCGGTTTGAACTTTACCCAGAACCGTTACTCTCGGTCAGGTTTTCACAGCTGCTTCTCCTGGTATGCTAGGCAAGGTTTGCACTTTGTTCAGAGCAATGTAAGAAGGGAAAAATCACAAGGTAAAATAAAGTATGTGTGTGTGTGTGTGTGTGTGTGTGTGTGTGTGTGTGTGTGTTTAAACATCAAAAACAAAATTTGAGGGCTATAAAGATGACTAAGTGGTTAAACTCATGGATTATTTTTTGCATAGGACCCTAGTTTGGTTTTCCAGTACCCATGGAGGATGGCTCACAAATAGCTACAATTCCAGTTCTAGAGGAACTCGATGGCTTTGACGTCTATGGGCATCTGCACTCATGTGTATACGCACACTGACACATACACAGAATTAAATATAGTTAAAATACATGTTTTAAAAAATGAAGTAGAAAAACCATTCTATAATCTTAATGGTAAATTGGGCAAAAGTAAACTTGTATGCTCAATTGGCCAAGTTGCTGAAGGTAATTTCTACAATTCTGGATATATATACTTCATTTTAGAAAATGGTTATATCAGCTCCTTAAATGTAGTCAAACCAGTGTAAGCAAGGCCAGGGGGCTCAAAATAGCATCCCTTGAGCTATAATTTCACATCTATTTGATTTGTGAGAGTCAAAAACCCTTTAATGTTTAAAATATAGACATTTAAAATGCTGCTTATGTATTTGATATCTGACAATTGAGACTAAAATCGCTTTTACTTTTATAGACACCGAGCCAAGGTCTTAAGGACTAAATTGCTAAATTTATTCTAGAGGGAAGCATTGACGATTGGAAAGAAGGTTACATTTAGTTTTTTGAACATCTGGTTTGTATGCATATGTGCATGATTTACAGTGCTGGAATTCTGTGGTTTGCCTGTGTCCTTACAACCTGCAGCTTGTTGGATGCTCATGAACATGAGACATTTGTTCTTCTTCCTCTGAAGCAGTATTTCAATAGATAGTTCCTCCGCCTTCACCACTATTGTGGGTATCTAAGGATACTTTTAGCTTGATTATTTAATCTTCCTTTACCTTGCTGGTCAAGGGTGGGGCATATGTGTGTGTGCGTGAATGTGTGTGTGTGTGTGTGTGTGTGTGTGTGTGTGTGTGTGTATGTGTTGCTGTCAAGGTCCCTACTTTTAAGTAAGATGCATTTCTTATCTTCTGGTCTTTTCTACTGGCTAGAAATACTGACTGGAATAGAGAAATAGGTTGGTGCAGAGAGTAAACTTGGGGCTATTGCCAAAGAAAAAGAAGGGGAACTCTAAGGTGTCCTATATCCACAGACTAGAGGTAAATGTAAACTGGGGTTCAGTGGCAGGGTAGACAATGGACAGGGTTGGAGTATGGGTAATTTTGACATCAAACCTCATGTCTTAACTGGAACTGCCACACTTCCCTTACAAAATCTGTGCCCGGGTCACCAAGCATCATCAGTGGAATCAGAGTCTTTGACATGATTCATCTGTTCTCTCAATAGGACTTAAAGTGCCTGCTTTGTACTACACTCTCCAAGAGTATTGGGCAAAAACTGGGCAAAGGCACAGACCCCTGCCTGCAAGGAGTTCGATGAGAGCTGTTTATCCAGGTAGCATAGACAGGAATGTAATAGTATAGCTATCACAAGGAGATGTGGCCAACAAAACAGTTTGTCAACCTGTTTCCCAGAGGATTCAGATTAAAGTAGAAGTGTGATTGAAAGCTATGAGCTAACAAACATTTTCTGGATATTTCATACAGCATGGGCTCTGTCAAAATGCTTTTAAATGAGAGTTTAACATTAAAGAGAAAAGACTCGTGCTAAAGCTTAGTTTGTTAGTCTTGAACTGATAATCAGACTGTGTGCTTTTCATGAAAGGCCAGTAGGGGGCATCAGTGGGGTCCACATGCTTGGGAAATTCATGAGCTCAGGGGAGCCTTGCTTTCGGTCATAGGTCCATATGGTCCTCACAAGCTAAGAATTAAAAGTTGTAGTTATAGTGACTTCAGACCTAATATTCATAATCTTTTAGATTACGTCTTCCGGCAACAGCTGTTTTACCTATCACAATGTCAGTGGACTCATGCAGAGTTGCTGTGAATTTTCTTTGAGTCCAGACCTTGGGTGGGTATAAATCTGATTATAGGTGTCATCAGAAGGTTCATAGGGCACTCACATCTCTCACATTACTGGAGACCAGGACTGAAGCTTGCCAGAGCCACACAAACCGAGATATAGCTTAACATCTGTGCTTCAAGAGTCCAAATTACAGCAGGTGACTGGGGACCATGTTCCACTGAAAGATATAGGAGAGAATGTTAACTTCAAACAATTTAGCCTCATCTTGGTGGCATTCAAATCCAGATTTTCCGTGTTGAAATGTCTAGCTAGAATGGCTCTTAATTAGCTAACTCTTCATTTTTTTTTTTAGTTTAACTCCAGATTCCAGAGTAAGTTACAAATGTACAATTACAGATACACATTTAAGTTAATGTACGGGATATGCCAGAACACACACCGTTGACTAAATACTCTTCGAAGTGAAGATGGGGTTCCCAACAACTGAGGGGGGTTTTGAAAGCTTTCTGTGGACTCCAGTCTAAGACATGTGGGTCAATTCTAGACCTTCCTGTTCCAAGACAGCCATGATCCCACAGTCTAAATCCCAGACTTCCTGCCACTTGCTTATGGTCCTTCGTGGACCACAGGAAGATCTTGTTATGCATTGGAGAGATGAATGCAAATGCATTTGACCTTGGCATCTGTAAGGCTTCAAGTACAAAAAGGATGATGCCCAGAAATCAAAGCAATTAGGACACAAAGTCCATAGTTTAAACATGCATGCTACCAGAGAATCTCATCAATATTTTCCCTATGAAGAGTTTATAAGTATTTCCCCCCCCCCTAGAATCAGGTTGTCTCTAACTTTTGGAAAGTCTTTTTTTTTTTAAATCATTTGAAACTCAATCACAAAACAGCTGTAAAGACCTGTCATCTCGTCACCTTATTGGCTGGAATTTACAATGCCAGCTCTCTCTTCCTCCAAGTGACAGACCTAAGAAACTCCCAGCCCTTTCCTTAAGCAAAGGAAATAAAAACGAAGCACAGTACTTCTATCATCAGAGACATCTTTCTTCCTTTTCACGGTGTCACACCATGGACAATGAAATAGACAGGCACATGGGTACACGAACACGTTGGCTCTCCCAGATAAAATCCCTGCTAATATAGTGCGATCATTCATCTTCACTACTTTGATTTTCTCCTGGCTGACTTTACTCATCTCATTTAGGAACAGCGATTCTTTTCTTTTTTCCTTCTTCACTCCTGATAAAAGGGATGTAAATTCCTACAAAGCTGTAAGACTTTTTGACTACTCTATGGTCAAAGAATGTCTTTGTCATCAAATGCTAAGGACAAACCATTTATAGTTCAGTTATGAAAGATGATCTGTCCTCAACACAACCATTTCTTGCATCCAAAGAAAGAACACCTAGTGTCTTCCCTTCCCACTCAAGTTCTGACATAAAATAACTTTGACCTAAGCTTATTGATAAACAGCAGAAGTCAAGAAGGTTGAACAGTTGCCAGTGGAACTCAGGATTTCCTTAGTAGCTTTGTTTTCACATAATGATCTGGAGTTGTTTGTGATGGCCATGTTTGGATTATATATGGCTTAACGCTCCTAAGTCAGAGGGGAATTGTAGCCGACTCATCAATTTCTTAAATTCTGTGATACAAATCCCTCTGGACAAATGAATATTAACAATTAGACAGTGTCCAATTAGAGGCCGTAGGCCAGCGCTAATCCCTCAACTTACAAATCCACAAAGCACATGGAACAGTGGAACCTTCAGCTAACAAATCCTATTAACATAAAATCAATGATAATAGTTTGGTGTGAGAGATTTCAGCTCCCTTCAGTGGGTTTGTTGACATATTTCTTTTCCTTTGACTTCCATTTTCAACATAAGATTTTCACATTGCCCTTTGAAACAAACTTGCAATTTTCATGCTGTATCAGTTTTAGAAGCTGTATTTTGATCAATTCTTTAACATGTGGTCTTTTTCCTTTTACGTGAAACATACACATAGGCTAGTCTTCTTAAACTCAGTAAGGAATTATTGTGTTTCTAACTTAGTTAAAGGTACAAAGTATAGTTCTGTAGAGTTCTGTTTGTGTATTAACTTATTCAGTGTGCGAATGTGCCTTATGAGGCAGCCACAAGTGCCTCTGAACTCTAGAGAGAAGTCAGTGATGGCTTCAATGAGCTAAGTGGGTTTTATATCATAACTAAGTTCCAGGTGGTTGACTCCCATTGGCCATGTATGTAAGCTGGAGCCAATGGGGTTTTGACTCTGTTTCTCCCCGCTAGTGTTCTTGTTCATTGGACAGTCATGCTGAGACCTAATAAGGGTCCTGCAGGGGTCCTTCTTGGGACCTCTGCAGCAGCAAATTGGAAGGGAGACCCACAAGATAAGAGGAATGAGGGAGGTGGGATGATGCAATTTTCTTAGGGCTGGGGAAATCAATCATGTTTCCTTTAAATGTAGCTAAGAGGGTTTCTTGATTTTTATATTAATGTATTTCCCCAGCACCTGCCTTCATCTCACTGCAAGCGCCACAGCATGTCAGATACAAATCTGAAATAAACACATGTCTTCTTAAGAAACACAAAGCTGGAGTCACCATAGTCCAGCTTATATGTGTTTAAAAAAATGATCAAATGCTCCTGGGGAGGAAAATACTCCAGCCATGATAGTACAGGGAAGAGATGTGACTACATCAAGGTCTAAATTACATGGTACCCACAAGTGAGCATAAGAAAGAAGTCACAGATGCTTTTCCTTTGTGTATAATTGGCTACACAGATGCTTTGTGTCTTCCTAAATCCAGACTCTCTCTGCTTCATTATTAACCAAATTCCCATCAAATGCCACCATTCGTTTCCACAGTTCAGAAGCTGGTCACTTTTAAGCTGGATTTCTGAGCCTTAGCAGTGTTGTATCTTTGCCTTTGCCATGGGAATATCTGTTCATTTACTTGTCAACAGTCCTTGACCATTCTGAATTAGGAAAAAGAGATAGAGAAGAAATAATTCCAATTATTATCCCTTCTGGCTATATTCCTTTGATGTTTTGTACAGTATTTATTTTAGATAATATAAATTTTTGCTTGTTTGTTTGTTTACATTTCAAAACATGCTGCTTGCCCTCTCAGTCCCAGAGGATAATATAAAATTTAACCTCAGTAGTATTTAAAACACAGATGGAAGATGACTAAGACACATGTTTTACCTCAACAAATTAACTGAGCTTAAGAGTAAGGATAGTATTGGGTAGGATATGGAGAAGCAGGGATCTTTTTCACAGCTGGCGAAATATAAAAAATGGAACAGCATGTCTATAGGGCATTTTATCAACATCTATGAAAATATGCTAACACGGACCTAGTTTTGGATCTGTTCCTTTCCCTGGAAATAATAAGGGGATTATTAGAGAAAGCTATAAAGATAGTTGTCCTCAGATCTTCCTTAGGCTTTAAAATCTCAATGTGTTTGTTGAAGAAATTGTGACAAACCTGCACCATGTAAAATGTCATGTCATGCAAAAGATGCTAGTATGAGAAATTGCTTACAATTCTCACATAGCACCGTTCACTGTTAGAAAGGTGTTCCTGGAACACAGTGCATGGATGATTCAGTACAATTCTCTTGGGATCTCTTGCTGGGAAAGAAAGCGTTTTCTGTGGTTTGATCTGTGCAGAACTTTTCTTTGCTTAATTGTTTTTTTCAATTGGGGAGTTACTATGTAGTCCTGCCTCATCTGGAACTTATTTCCTACACTAAGCTGACCTGAAACTTGGGGAAATTTTCCTGCTTCTGTCTCCCTTGTGTTGGGATTATAGGAATTATAGCCACTATGCCCTGTTTGCATTTGACTTCTGAAATCTTTTTTATTAGTAATCTTTCTTTCTTTCTTTCTTTCTTTCTTTCTTTCTTTCTTTCTTTCTTTCTTTCTTTCTTTCTTTCTTTCTTTCTTTCTTCCTTCCTTCCTTTCCTTCTTTCTTCCTTCCTTTCTTTTCTTTCTTTCTTTCTTTCTTTCTTTCTTTCTTTCTTTCTTTCTTTCTTTCTTTCTTTCTTTCTTTCTTTCTTCCTTCTTTCCTTCCTTTCCCCCCTCTCTCTCTCTCTCTCTCTCTCTCTCTCTCTCTCTCTCTCTCTCTCTCTTCCTTTTTGTTCCCTGTCTTCTTACTTTCCTTTGTCGCAGGAAAATCTGTAAAAAGCCAAAAAGTTACCATAGAAAAGCTGCAGTGGGCAGGCATGCATTATTTACACCTCTGAGCTATCCACTGCCCTTGGGTTATTTTATAACTGTGAAGTATAGATGCCCTATAATGATTGTTTCGTCTTAAGACATGCAAACTAATTCAGTTTGGTGGAGCTTCGCTGGTCAGTCTTCCTTCCTGGGGACAAAACCAGTTATGAATCCATTTCAATTTTCTTAATTTGTGCTTTTATGACTTCTCTTTTGACCTGTTTCTAACATCTTCTCTGGTTCTCTGATTTAAGTAATAGGCTAATGAAAATACCTGACTATATCTATGCAAGCGCTCACTATATCTATGCAAGAGCTGCAACTTTACCTCTTTTTAGAAATTATCCTTTAGCATTCATTTTCTACTTTTATAACTTGAATACATATTATCTTTTTTTGTTGAGGAAGCAAATGTGACTTAGAAGAATCTTAGATTATATAATAGCTTCATATGACTTTGTCAAAGTGGCATTTTTTATGTAATATATCACATGGATTTTCTTAATATTTCTACAAATTAACACTTCCTAAACATATGGTATTTTCAGATCCATATGCTTTATTGAAGCTTATCTGTAGATGAATTATATGACAGCCATCATGTTAAGCATCTTATAAGTTATATTTACAAATTAACTATCAAAATATCTAATTTTTCAGGGTTAAATATTCTAAAATATAAGCTCTTTAGAGACCTAAATTTTCTGCGTGTTCATTAGTTCGTGTGTCTTGACCCTCAGATAAGAAGATTCAGGTATAACATCTCAAGCATGAGAGCCGTTGACTTACAGATCACTCAAGTTCATGGAGTCATGTATTTACAACACGCTATTGACCTTCAGAATTAGGCCAGTGAAATAGAAGTTTTAAGGCTGGAGAGATAGTTCAGTGGCTAAGTGTTCTTATTGTACAGATATGAGGAGCTGAGTTTAGATCTCAGCATCCGCAAAAACAAATTGGGCATGGTGCTCTTCCACGCACCTGTAACACTAGCCCTGTGTGGCAGATGCAGGAGGATTACTGGTTGTCATTGAGTCAGAAAAAAAGTATGTACCAGGTTTTGTGAGAGACCCTACGTCTGGAAGATAAGGCATTGAGTAATAGAACACACTGGATACCCTACTTTGGCTTCCATGTATTTGCATGTTGCATGTTCCTGGGCACATCCACATCCACAGACACCACAGTCACATACATACACAAAATAAAGAAACAAGTAATTGAAAGTGATTAGATAAGGAATATTTGTGGGATCTGGAGACTTAGAGCTAGTGTTTTTTCTTGCCCAAGGAAGAACACATGGAGAATCAAGCTTGGGTTTTTTGGCCTTAGGCAGGATGAGAGGGTGCACATCACAGTAGCCCCACTGTGTGCTCTTGACAATGCTATTTCATGGGGGAACACATGGTTCCTCTTCCTTGGGGATAGTGTTTGGGTGAAGACTATCCATCCTACTTCTAGGAACCATTTGTCCCAGTTTGTAAGGGTAAAGACATGAATGTAATGGAGGCATTATTGGGTATTCGCTACTAGCATTCACAGCTAACAGGAAACAACATCCCATAATGCTTACAGCATCCCAAGAAGGTATTGTTGCTTCAATGCTCCCTGCTCCAAGCATCACTTGAAAACACAATCCTTAATGCTACAGCATTGAGATCTGGGACTTAGTGGGAAATATTCAGGTCACAAAGGTTATGGCTGATATTAAAGATTTTGATCACTTAACTTAATATATTGATCTCTCTCATAGTTTCTTTGACTTTTTTCCCTTAGGAGGAGGCAGCAAGGGGAATCTTGCTAGGTGGTTTTAGATATCCCAGCCTTTAGAACCGTAAGCCAATACATATCTGATCAATAAAGTTTAACCTTGTGTTACAGCAATGTAGCCTGGATAAAGACCATAGAAAACCCACATTCAAGATTGACTCTAACATTTCCATATTATTGGATTCATAAATATAAATGACTTCTTTTCTTTAGGGTCCATGAGTATCTTATTGCTACTTTACTTTAAGATCTAGAAATGAGCAACATTCACTTGTGGTTTCCCACATGTGCATCCTGTAGGTCTCCTGATACACAAGCTATGAAGGATATTCTCCTAGATTTGCATGGCCTACAATCATATCCTAGATCCCAGACTCCTATAACATCAATTAGAAACAAATAAGTCCTGGCAGACACAGAGGTCTCAAAGATAAAAATGAAGTCTATCCTGCAGCTTCAAGGAGTTCAGAAATGTCTTTCAAGCCTCTTTGAAAGTCTTGATGTTCTCTGCCATCAGAACTCTGTGTTTATAGATCAGTTAGCCCTCAGAACTATTCAATGGCCCTTTCTACTTCATTTTCTTCATTTATTAAACAGTGTAGGCTTAGTTTTTTTCAAAACCTACTTTAATTATGGTTCTTTAATGCTTCAATCTCCCTACCCCACCACTCATCAGAGAGAGGGGAAAGGAAAGGTTAATAGGAAATAGGGGTTGTGGACCTGTTTAGAGATAGTTCTTTGGGGGCGATTCCAGTCTTCATTGTCAGCAGTCCAGTCCACTAGCAAAATATGAATCATGAATCAGTCACAGAAGCTAGATCCAGAAGAAACCACAAGGCTCTGCCAATTGGCATGAATCCAACATGAAGCAGCTGGAATACTACCAGAAGTTCTTTGGTACGTTTGTCTCTATGAAGTCATGACAAGCAAAGATCAGCAAAGAAAGCAAGGTGAACCAATGCAAGAGTGTCATCAACTATCTCTTGAATTATATTTATACTCTTTCCAAACATCACATGTCCCCTCAAGCATCCTTTTTAGCAAAATATCACATGCCCTTTCATCAGGCAACTTCAGGAAAAACACCACATATCTGCTCTCAGCAAAGCATCCTCTCGTAAGATGGTTTCCAGAAAAAATACACATTACACATTTGAGTCTCTGATGAAACCAGGAATTACCACTTCAAACCAGTTTATCTTTGTTCTTCTAATTCTGTTATAATTTGATTGATTTTTAAAAAAAGATTTATTTTTTAAGAAATAGATAATAGATAGATAGATAGATAGATAGATAGATAGATAGTGTGTGTGTGTGTGTGTGTGTGTGTGTGTGTGTGTGTGTGTGTGTTCACAGGGGTCCAAAGAGAGTGTCTGAACCCTGGAACTGGAGTTACAGGTAGTTGTGAGCTGCCCAGTCTTGGAACTGGGAACCAAATTTAGGTCTTGTATTAGCCAATGTTTATAGAATGAATCTACCTATCTGTCTGTGTGTCTATTTGTCTGTCTGACTGACTGTCTATTAAGGGGACTTATTAGAATGGCTCACAGGTTTTGGTTCAGCTAGTGCAGCAATGATTGTCTAACACTGCTCCAAGAGTCTAGTCTTTCTTCAGTTTCAAAGGCTGAATGTCTCAGTTGGTCTTCAGGATGTGTTGGAATCCTGAAGAAGAAGGATCTGATATCAATGAAGGATGGACTTTGTATCAAAAGCAAGAGTAAGCAGGCAAAGAGAGCACAAGTTTCCTTCTTCCTTTCTTCATATGGGCTGCCAGCAGATGGTGTGGCCCAACTTAAAGGTAGATTTTCTCACCTCAAAATATTTGATTTGGGTGAAAGATGTATCTTCCCATCTTAAAGATTTGGATTAAAAGTGGGTCTCTGCACTCAAAATTTAAAAATCTGTCAGAGGTGTGCCCAGCCATTTAGTTAATTCCAGATGTAGTCAAGCTGAAAACCAAGAATGATGATCACAAGTCTCCTAGAAGAGGAACAGTTGCTCTTAACAGTTAAAACACATTTCCATCCGCATCTGCTATATTTTGAATTATGGCATTTTTCAATATTTCTTTTTGTGCTTTAAAGTATCTTTCTAGAATGGTGAGATAATATCCTCTTCATAACTGTAACACTTGATTTTAAAAAACCTAAGACTTTTTCCCCAGGAAAATTTAGTATTTTAAATTATAGAAAAATCAAGTAAGCACTGGAAAGTATTGGCTAGGGGGAGAGGGAAAACAAACATTATCTGTATTCTCATCTCTGAACATCTTTTGTTTATGATTTTGTAAATTTATTCCCTTAACTTACACTATTTGAAACATTTTTTTGAACAGCAATTTGGATATGGAATATCCCACTTGGTCCTTAGCTGATGGATCTGATGATTGAACAGGTTACTGGATCGTGAGACTATTGACCTGATGGATAATCAATGCCCTGATATATTCAGAATCTCCAGGCACTGTTAGAGATAGTAGGAGCTTACAGAGGTGGGGTCCGGCTGAAGGAATTAGAGCACAGGGACTGTGCTCTTGGGGCTATGCATTGTCTTCAGCTCCCTTCTCCATATGCCTGACTACTTCATGACTGTCAAGATGTGAGCAGTCTTACCTAGCTCTCTGTAGTGTTCTGCCTTTGAAACTGTGGGCAGAGATAAACCTTTCAATCCTCCTTCCAGTTGCTTTTCTCAGGAATTTGGTCAGCAGTGACATCTAAGTTTACTGAAACATGCTCTGAAAAGTACCATACTGTGAGAGTTGGGCCGGGAAGTCAGATCTGCATCTCCTCCACCTTGACCTTGTCCTACAGCCCTGTGATTAACACTGTCCGTTGCATTTTCCATGTGTTTCATGAAGAGACTAGTATAAGGGAAAGGAGGAAATGAGTTTTACAGTCAATGCTGTAGGCTTGGTGTCTCTTTTTGCTTCTTTGGTTTTGGTATTTTTTATTCTTGTTAGTTTGTTTTTGTCCTGCAGGGGGAGTTGTTAGTTGGTGTGTTGTTAGTTGGGGGTGTTGTTAGTTGACCGTCTTTTTTAAATGTGACAAGAATATAAAATTAAACCTGAATGATTTCTCCAATTCTAAGTGACCTGGGTTGATTATTTAAAATCCTTGCTTGTTCTTAGTCTAAGAAAAAATAATGCGTTGCTGAAAAGTCAAAAATTATAAGTTATCACAAAGAAGCACTTTCCTATTCAAACAGCAATGCAACAAGCGCCAAACAAGATAGCATTTAATGCCCATCTATGCCATGCTTGCTGAAGTCTCAATAGACTCGCTAATTACATCTGTGAGTGTTTATTAAAACATGTACTTTATCCCAAGCTCTCTTCTCAACATGACAGTAAGAGAAACATTCCCTTCTCACAAGGAGTGTGTGTTCTGATGGAGCTGAAAAGATTGTAGAGAGCAAATAAAATGTGAACAAAGACATTTCATGGTAGGATTAAATCCATGTGATGAAATGAACAGAGTAAGGAGTGAGGCAGCAACTGTAGAAGAAGGAAGATAGATCTATCATCCGTCTACCTATCATCTATCTCTATCATCCAAGTATATTATCATATCTATCAGTTATCTATCATCTATCCATCTATCTATCTATCTATCTATCTATCTATCTATCTATCTATCTATCTATCTATCTATTATCTATCTATCTATCTATATCTATAATCTATCATCCATTATTGCCATCTGTCTGTCTATCTCTATTATCCAATTACATATCTATCTATCATCTGTCTACCTACCTATCATCTACATATTCATCGCTATCATTCTACACACACACACACACACACACACACAGACACACAACCCTTAGTCCTCATGAACTAAAAGTAGCATGACTAAATTGGATATTATTTATGTTCCTGAGAACACTTTTTTTTTCTCATTGATTGCTTTTGAAATTCTCACTCAAGGAATGAAACTGTGTTTTTAACCAAGAGAGACGTAGGGCCAGGTTCTGAACTGTCCTAAAGTTGCAGCGTCACTTCTGGAGCTGCACTCCTACTGTGGATCTTAGTTTTCTCATCTGTTAAAAATGGCTTATGAACCTTTAAAAAAAATCTATCGTGGAAAAATTTGAACAGAATCCTTAAAGCTGGACTCAATGGTCCACACACTCTGTACTCCAGCATTCTTTTGCATCTTTGACATGGGGACATGAGTGCTGGATGCTACTTTTGCTAATATCATATCTAATATGTAAGTTTTCTTTTAGTTCTCTCTTAAAAACGTAAATATTTTCTCTGGCTTATTTTGTGGGGGAGAATTCTGTAACCTATACCAACTGAGTGTACTCATCAGCAGCTGTGCTTATACTCACACATGTACACACACACACACACACACACACACACACACACACTCCTTAGTTCTCATGAACTAAAAGTAGCGTGTCTAAATTGGATCCAGCATCATACCCTGCGGTCTGGAAGTGATCATTTTAATTACTGATCACACAACAAATAAACTTTGTGTATGTTGGAAGCTGTGAAAATGAGAGGCAGCTGCCTCACATCTGATGGGAAAAGCAGGGTAGGCACTCACCAACAATGAACAAGAAGACATTGAGGATGAAACGTAGTCCTGGTTTTGGGGGTGGCATGGTGAAGACTTTCTCGTCCCTATATGTACACCTTATTCATTCTGAAAGATAAGTGGTTTCATCTCCTTTTAATCCGTCCTTCCCGATGGAAAATGTGATCAATGGTAAACGCATTTATTTATGCAGGGTTGCATCCCTTATTGACATCCTCAAAATGAGTTTTCCAACATCCGGCAGGAAGTCTCTCTAATGCATGTCAAGAAATCAGGTCTCTCCTTGTTGACACGCAAGACCCACTGGCTTTGACCATGTGCAGTGTGAGTGCTTGTGTTTCTTTCAGAGTGTTCATTCATGCTCATCCACTTGCTTCTCTACTATTGAGCACTGACATAGATTTCCCCACCCAAAAATGAAGGAGAAGGAGGCTCCAGATTTTAGTTTAAGAAAGAGAGCTCACAGACACGTGGATTTTATTGGAGAGGAAGAAAGAGTGTCAGGAACTCAAACTGGAAGTCTGCTGAGGAACTGTTTTCTCTGGCCCATTATGTTAATGACCATAGGTCCTTACATGGCCACATACAAGTCACCCTACAAATTATGCACATATTGAATTGGTGATTCATATTTAATACTCATCTGAAGGCTCCCTCTCCAAACTCTAGGAGGGCAGGAGTTTGGTCTAGCCTCTGCATATCAGTGCAGCTCCTTCCAGATTTAGAAACATTAGTTGTAGTTATTTGGATGGATAACTAAAGGATGACTGAGTAACAGAGTTAATTAATGCTGATATCCAGACATTTGTCTAGTTGAGATTTCCAGTGACTCTGATTTAGTTTTTTTTTTTTATTATTTGTTTATTATTGGTCTGTGGGATTGGGTTTGAACCCAAGACCTTGAATAAGCTACTCAAGTACTTGATTAGAATTTCTTCTTTTCTCTTCTTGGGTTTTCCAGTAATTGCTATAAACTAAGGAATTGTATAGTGGTCTCTAAGAGACTTTAGGTTTTGTTTAGATGTGGAATTGTAACCAGCTTTTAGCAGCTAAACTGACAGGACACAAGACAGTTTGATTAAGCAGTATATAGTTCTTAAACAATGCTGAGACAAGGGAAATGGTTTGGAGAAGCTTTCTGGTTCTAGAGCAAGCTATCAGTGGATTTGCCCCAGGGCTCTTGGGGACCTCAGGCATGGTTTGAGATACCTGTGTTGTAAACTTGCAGCAGCAGGCATGAGTCTGGTTTGGCTATTATGCTAAAAATCAAGTAGGTGATGGTGATGATGCTTGATGATGATGATGATGATGATGACGACGACGATATAAGCTTAGCATCATGGATATTGCTATAAATGAAGCTGACGATGTGATAAGACATCAGTCGTAGAACCTCTATCTCAACCCACATTGCCATGGCACTATTGACTGGCAGGCTACCATTAGGAAGAGGAGGGACAGAGGCACCAAGGGGAAATTCACGCTTCCTCCTGTTCTGTGATACTGAGCACTTTCTTTCAGATGGCAAGACCAAGTTCACGCTCCACATGGGCACTCTGTCTTCTGCCCCATTTGAGATGGGCCTGGGAACCAAGAGGAGCTTATCCCTAAGGAGAGAGCCCTGGTCATTACAGCCAAGGTTTCAGGTTAGTCCATTTAGAAGCTCGGACCAAGTCTTAGTTCCAAGAATTCTCATCTGTCTGTAAAGAAGCTCCAAGTACCCGACTAACAGTCCTGGGAAAGTGTATACCTCCATTTGCAGCTCAGTGCTTTTTCTCTTATGAAAACTGTCTATTTGTTCAGGGTAGCCCTGTTTAGTGTTCCTTCAGGAGCTTGTCAGGGGAAGGGGAAGACCAACTCTGAACGTTAAGGACACATTCCAGTGCTGTCTCCTTTACTAGTTGATGTGGCCCAGTATCTGACAATAAGAAGCTGAAGGGAGAAAGGGTTTACTGTAGCTTATAGTATGAGGAGGTACAGTCCATTATGGTAGGGAAGGCACGATCACAAGATCAGTAGGCTGGTAGCTCCCACTGTGTCAACAGTTAGGAAGCAGAAAGTAATGAGGAAGTGTATCAGAGCTGGAACACTCAAACTCCCCAATACTATAACCCATGTACTCTGGTGAGACTCCATCTTCTAAAGGTTTCCTAATCTTCCAAAATAGCTACCTGGGGACCGAGTGTTAAAACACATGTGCCAGAAGGGAACATCAGACCCACTAAGATTAGGGAGAAGGGGGGGATACTGGAATCGGGTAAGGACCTTGACGGCAGCTCTGTGAGTCTCAAGAGTTGGGTGAGAGAGTGCCATAGAGAGAGGAATAGAAAGCTAGAGGGTAGTGGGCAGTGAAGATCAGTGGTCTCCTCCTCGGTGACTGGGTGAGAGGATGCTTGAGCTTACCCAAGACCATTCTCGGCTGGAGTTGTGTACCAGCCGAGCTGGAAGGCTCAGGAACCCACGGAAGAGAGAAAGTTGGTCTCCGCTGGTTGCTAAGTGTGAGAAGGCAGATTAGCTACAGTTGCACTTCATTTGGGCAGTACGGGGGGTTGAATCTTGGACATATTAGGTAAGTGCTGTTCTTTGGAAGTAACTCCCAGACCTGCTGGCTGCTTTGGACTGTGAGACAGGGTCCTGCTAATTTGCCCAGGATGGCCTTGAGCTCACTCTATGGGCAAGGGAAGCCTTAAAATGGTGATCCGCCTACTTCTCACTCTCATTTGCTATTCATCAATGAATTAAAAATGGATCTGTGGCATCTGTGGCCTGGCTCTACCCAGGAAAGGGGAGGCCAACTGTCAATCTCACTGACAGGTGACACTCCTAGGCTGAAGGATGCCTCTGCAGTGAGCACTTCTGGGTGACTAGAGTGTTCGATTCTTTGGAGTTTCCTTATCTTGGTGGGATCTCCGCGCTCGGGTGAGATACTATACTGATAGGCTCAGAGTTGGACTACTTCCTTCTCCACTAGCATCCCGTTCTATCCCACACACATGTAGGAGCTACAGCAAGTTCCGGTCCCTCCTCCCGAGGCTGCTTTTATTTCAGGAAGTGATAATGGAAAGGGAAGGATCTTGAGATCATGTTCTGATGGCCGGAAGTGCTTGCATGTGTCCTCTGCCCTGACTGGTAGAATCACTCCCATCCGAGCACTGCACTGCATGGAAGCTGCCTTGTGTAGATGACTTCATAAGGTTCCCGCTGCAGCACCTGTTCCCAGTGGTGAAATCTTACTTGCAGCAAAACGCGCTGAGTAAATCAAGAATCTTGTTATTATGATTAGCATTGATGAGGGACTGAGTAGAATTGTTTTCTTTCTTCCTTGTCTTAATGCAAGGAGTTGAGTTAATGAAGACAAGCCAGCCTGATCCTAAATGGTGTACTTACAGTGTTCTAATGAAGGGCAAAAGAAAATAATGACAGTTATGTGTGAACAGCCAAGCAGACGTGGAACCACAATTCTTTTCCCTCAAATCCATTAAAGAAATAAGACTCCATCTAATGCCAGACTCTTGGCCTGAGAGGCAAGCGAGGCTAGCTCAAATTCAAACACAATGGTTCTGATTAAGAAAACCCCTGTTTTTATTTTTTATATCCATATAAAGTATTTATTAGGTATTGGATTTTATAAACAGCTTGGTCCTGGAGTCTTTATTTTATTTTATTTTTTTAAAAAAGGTTATCCTGAATGCAGTTCCAAGCTTCCTGTGGAAGATTTCTCATAAAAGGAAGCAGAAAATGTATAAATGTAAACAGGCTAATTGTATGCAGATATAAATTATGGATGTTGGTCTTATGAAAAAGCACGGCTCATCTGCAACGGTCTTACTCAGCAGCTCTGGGTCTTGTCTAAAGGGATATTTAGTATGGCTGTGATGTGCAGAATTTAAAACAAAACTTTGGATTCTGGAGAATAAACTATATCCCCTTTGTGTGAAGAGCACACTTCTGGGAGGGTGAGGTGTTATCTCCTTTTATTGCTTTTGACATGGGCACTCATTAGCTCTGGCATCCCGTGTGGACCCTTGTCTCCAGATGCTGAGTAAGCCAAAGGCTTGGGAAGGGCATGGGTATTCTGTGTTGCTTCTCCGTGCTCCGTGCTCCCCCAAGCCCAATATTCTACACAGTGACTAGGGTTCAAGCGGGCATGTGGAGTCTGAGGTCACCTAAGTTACTAAATCTTCTCCCTTATGCGCAGAGCAAATGGCGTAAGGGCGGCCAGTGACAAAAGTCCCGTTAGATGGTGTGGATGTGGAAGGCCATGATGTGACTGTCCCCTGTCAGATTTCTATCTCCACAGCTTGAGATGTAGCGGCTATTGCTAATGCTTCATTTAGTTATCTGACCTGTTCTAGCCGGAGTTATACAAAGATGCCCATCGCATCCCAAAATACTGAAGTACTATAGAAAGCGAGTAACCAGTAGAAATACCTGCTCTGGCACTAGATAATAAATGACATGTTACGTGATGATATATATTACAGGGATTTCTGCAGACAGCATAAGCCTTTAGCTGTAGGAACTTTCAAATAAATAACTACAAGGGGCTGATGACTTTTCTTGGCGTCCTCTTCTTGTTAATCCAGAGGAGAAAGCAAACAGGTCTTAAACATAAACTTTGGCTGTGGGGAAAGGGCAAGGACTCACTCTGCAGACAAGTTTAGGCTGGAACCTTCGTGAGTATGCTGGTTTATGCCTTCCAAGAGCTGGGATTACAGGCTTGTGCTACCATGCCCAACCTGAACTATGAACTTGGTTCTCAGTAGTGAGTACTAAAGATAGAATTTTAAATGGGGGAAATTCTAGGGTATATGGCAATAAAATAACACACACACACACACATTACACACTATACATATATATGTATATATAATACATATTTATTATATGCATATATATTTTAGTTTTATTATACTATATATTTATTTATATTATATATTTGCATATTATATACAATATATTTACACACATTTATATATGTGTAAATACATAAATATATAATATATAATATTATAATATTATTAATAATATAATATTTAATAATATATAATATTTAACTATATAAATATGCAGGCTGGAGAAAAGGCTCAGAGGTGAAGAGTATGGACAGTTCTTCCAGAAGTTCAATTCCATATTTATATTATATATGCACATACTTATGTGTAGTGGGATGCTTTTGCTCATGTCTAAGGGGATATTTAGTATGGCTGTGATGTGCAGAATTTAAAACAAAACTGGATTCTGGAGCTTAAACTTTAGCCCCTTTGTGTGAAGAGCACACTTCTGGGAGGGTGAAGTCTTATCTCCTTTTATTGCTTTTGACATGGGCACTCATTAGCTCTGGCATCCTGTGTGGACCCTTGTCTCCAGATCTTGCTCATGTGCATACATGTTCATACATGTGGCCTGTGTGTGGGATGTGGAGGCTAGGTGTTAATGCCATATATCTTCCTCTGTTCTTTCCTACTTTGGTTCTACAATGAGACTCACTAAGCCCGAGGCTTACTGATTCCTCTGGTCTCTGATCCCCAGCTATGGGACTGCGTACCCATGCACCCACACCTGATTTGTTGTTTTATTTTGTTTTACACAGGTGTTGGCAATCCTAACTCAGGTTCTCATGCATTTCCAGCAAGGACTTCATCCTCTAAGTCACCTTCTTGGTAGGATAATTTTAATAGCGTATGAAAAGGGCAGCCTGGGTACTGAATCCATGAATCAGGATGTTTTTCTGTGACAGATTGAAAACTGCAAAGCCAAAAGCTCTGGGATCTCCCTTTTGCTTTGATCTGAGAACTATGTCTGTCA
Organism: Tokudaia tokunoshimensis; assembly: GCA_036184795.1. Lineage (NCBI taxonomy): Eukaryota > Metazoa > Chordata > Mammalia > Rodentia > Muridae > Tokudaia > Tokudaia tokunoshimensis. Next base: position 77,595,019 of record BTHU01000006.1, read on the forward strand.
TCAGTGTTTTATGGTTTGAATCAAGACTGTCTTCCGAATCATCCAGAGGTCATCTGGTTTTGATCACCTTCAGTTTACAGCCCCTTGCCTACCTAGTCAAAAGGTTCTTATGGGAAATTTCCATTAGTAGGAACCAGGCCGTGTTATTAGACCATGCTCAGCCTACTTAATGGGTTACCCTACTTGAGTGAATTCAATGTGTCAAAGGCCTCCTGGAGCCCATTAACTTAGATTTCCAAGGCTGTCGAAAAGAAGTGAGTTCCCAGTGAACAGTCACCGAGTGCCTACTGTGAGGCGGAAAGAAAAGATCTTCACTCAACAAGACAGGCATTCATCTACGTTTTAAGATGACATAAATTGAGATGTTAAGAATTAATCACATTTGCCAAATTGTCTTTTGTAGTTACAGTGTTTTCTACTGTATTGCTTATTCGTTCATTTTGACCAGGTCTAACTCTGTAGCCCCAGCTGACCCATAACTTATCCTGTAGTCTATGCTGACCCCAGAATGTGCATCAGCCCTCCTGCTTTGTCTTCTCAAGCATTGAATTACAGGCATGAGCCACTATGTCCAGCTCTTAATGGTTTGGTGATATTGATTGAACAAGCCAGTAAATGTTTTTTGAAGGCATACAAAGAGTGTATGTAGCACAGTGGTGGCATGAGCTCCTGGGGTGCAGGAGGGCTGGGCTCAAGCCCTGGCACCAATGCCACAAAACAGATGATATATAAACAACCAGAGCCCATTCCACTGGAAACTGCCCCAATTGTCCAATTAATTACTGAAGGGACTTATCACACTGCTCTGCAGATTCGAGGTTGCTATTTTGGAAACCGGAAATATCCTCCACGGTTTATTTTTCTTCTTCTTTTTTTTTAATAACAGAAATTTATATAAGTCCTTGCCAGCTCAAAACTGAAAGACACTCCTGAGGGTGTTGGAGAATGGCAGGACTTTCTGATTATTTTCACAGCACTTACATTGTATTATTTCCTATTAGCCAAGTAGGCACAGTGGAGTACCCACCCTGCTCCAAGGCAGACGCTAATCTTGCAGCATGAGAGACAAATTGCAGGGCGTGAGGGAATACCTACTTGGTTGGACATCATCCCCACTCAACAAGTGAGCTCGTTTATTAAACTCTAAATTTTACAATATATTTTTTATGACTGCTAAGATAGCTCTGTAAATATGAGAACAATTTTGATAACAGCTATTGTGTCTGAATATTATTGCTATAATAATTTGGAACTCAATAAAATTTCAAGTGACTCAATGGCTTGTCCTCTTTGGATAGAACTTGAAGAACTTGGATGTAAAAACTTTTTGAACAAGGCATCAGAGGATTTGGGCCGCTGCACTAGGAGGCCTCTTGGAGTTGAATTATCACCGAGTCCCAGAGCCTGAGATGGGTTGCATCCGAATTTGCAGTGGCTTTTACAGCACCATGTTGACTGTTCACCTGTCTGATGTATGTCAGTGGGCTCAGAGCTGGAGTCCTTTCGCAGGTTAAAAATGCTGGGCTTCAGCGGACAGCCCCTAAAGATGAAGAGGAGTCCTGGATACTGGAGATGCTCATGGGATGCAGATGAGTGCCTTGGAAGGGTCAGCCATGAACAGAGGGGTATCTGGGTATCCCAGGAAGGAGGGATGGGTATTATCTTATACTAATAAGTGACACAGTGTTCGGGCTCCTCATGCATCTCCATTCTGTAGTTAAATTCGCACATGGATTTAAATTCCACTTTATGAACAGTATATTAAATATAGTGATCGGGGATTTCATGTATTCCTTTTTAAGTTGATTGCTCTTATTGCTTTAATCCAGAAACTGTAAAAGCTGGTTGTTCACATCAAAATGTCAAAACTATCAATTTTGTTGTTCTTGGTTACTAAGCCAGAGCAATTTAGAAACTCAGATCCCAAAAGTGAATTATGGAACACACATGCAAACACACACACACACACACACACACACACACACACACTTTAACAATAAGGTGTGTTCACTATAATACCTCAGATGATCAACTTATGAAGAGAAAAGGTTTTATCTCAGTCCATTGTCTTGGAGGATCCAGTCCATGTTCTATGCTTTGCTTTGGGACTTGAAGGGTCGTGGCTCATCAGGGTGGTGGTAGATAAACCTGCCTATCCCAAGACTAGGGAAAGAACGAAAAAGGGAAGAATTGTTGAGGTCCTTCCAAGAGCATTTTCACCTACTATGGCCCTAGATCTGGACTCTGTGTCTTATAAGTAGCCGTCCTTATTACCCATAGTTCCAAGCTGTAGACCATGCCTCTGTACATGGGCCATCAGGAGCCATTCCACATCCAAGATTATCATAGAGTCTTGTAATAAAGAAAAAAAAAGAGGGTAATTTGTTAAAAATTCAGCACTCACCTGCTTAGTTGAGAACTGAAGAGATAGCTCTAGAATGTAGAGCAGAGGGCCAACTGACACAAAAATGCAGAGCATGTTTGTGCATGACAGCATTGTGAAAAGACCCCCCGCTGGCCTTCTGTTTGTACCTTATGGCTGAGAGGAGCTGAGCGTGTTAGTCCTCCCACTGCATGAACAATGAGGTTTACAGTGTGTGTAAACTCATGATTTCTGTTGATTTATGTGATTTGTGGCTAATGTATTCGTCAGCGAGCACTCTGAATAAATACATACAAAACAAGTTTTTAAATATGTAGACATAATATACTAAAGGAGTTTGGGTTACTCGTCTTAACCCCCCCGTAAACTTACGACTTAGGATGCGTCATTTGGAACAGCGGTGTTTCAGCCGTTCTACTATTATACTATAGCTGGCCGGACAGAGAATAGGTATAAAGGAATGTTTATGAATTCATTGACTAATTACAGGAGTGTGGCTTGTGCTTAAGAGAGAGGCACGAAAGCAGAGGATAACTACAGATCCGAGGCCAATCGGGTCACATATAAGTTCTGAGACATCCAAGACTGAGTAGTGAGACTGTTTCACAAAACAATCCCCCTCACTGAAAACCCAACACTACTTCCTAAACAGCCTGATCTGTGTCTCCCCACACTTGTTGGCACCATTCTTGTTCTTGCTATATCATTGCTTAAACTTGAAAAATGGTATTTGATAATGTCAGCATGTGTCCATCGTTTCTTTGGTGTGTGAGTGTGTGTGTGTGTGTGTGTGATGTGTGGAGTGTGCAAGGGTATATATAAATTTGCACTCATGTCATATGTGTGTGTGTATGTGATGTATGGAGTGTGCAAGGGTGTTTCTAAATTTGCACTCATATCGTGTGTGTGTGTGTGTGTGTGTGTGTGTGTGTGTGTGTGCATGCGCAAATATGTATGTCTGTACATGCATGAGGAGCCAGGTACTTCTAATGGCTCTCCATTTTACTTATTGAGCTAGGGTCTCCTGATGAACCTCACACTTTTACAGCAAGTACCTTAGGCACTGAGCCACACGCCCAGCCCATCTCTTGGCTTCTGAAGCTTCTAATTCCTCTAATACTCTGGGGACTTGTGAGATGCTGTGATTGTCACTGGGAAAGTGATCTCAGCTTCCATTCTTGTTCTATGCTGACTTACTACTAGCTGGTGTCCTTACACTTCATTGCTTCAGTCTCTACTACTCGTGTTGCGACATGGAGAAAAAAATATGTAAGCTTCTGAGTAATAGAATATTCTTTCTTCTACATTATGGTCAGTTTTGAGCTAATAAAAACTTATCATTTTCTTCTTAATGGACACATAAAACATGGTCTTGATTTAGTTCTGATTAAACCAAATACATATTTCCACATAGAAAGACCCCTGCTGGGACTCATTGTCAGTGGAAACTTTCTTCCTGTTTCTTTAGTTTGTGACACAGTAGTTTTATCATAGTCTTGTTCTATGAATTCAGCTCTGAGCAAAGCCAAAGGAAAATATACAGCAGTGAGATCTCCTATTTGTATATAAATTGACAGTTCGTAAAGTATTTGGGAGGAAGTATTACACATTCATAGTTCCCAAACCTTTACAATGTAGAAAAGTCAAATGTTATTGTCCCTGTTCTACAGATGGGCAACTGGAGAGGGCTATGGCTTTTCCAAGGTCTCCTCCCCAGAAAGTGATGGAATGACTCCTGAGGCCTGAGGACTCTGGGTGCATCACAGTACACACAGGGACCAAGCAGCCTCTGGGAGACACATCTGCTTGAACATCAGATTTACTTGGTGGTAAATTCTCTCCGTTACATCCCTCTTCCCGTCTCCTCTCACTCCCCCATCTCCTCTCCTCATTCTCTCTGGTATACTCTCCTCTCCACTCTCTTCTTCCTCCTCTCTAATCTCCTCTTCTCTACTTCCTTTCTACCTTCTTACCTCTCTGTCTTCCTTCTTCCTTTCTGCCCCATTCGCAATCTCTTTCTCCTCATCCCCCCACCCTTTCTTCATTCTTCCCATCCCCTCTTTCTCTTAACCAATAACCAAGAGCATTCGCTGGGAGACGGATCCAGCAAAACAAACCTAAGGAGCAAAGCTTAGGTCACCAGAACCCATCTGAAAACCACGAGCATGTCAGCCACCCGAAATCTCTGCCCTGGGAAGGCAGAGAGAGGAGATTCTCAGAGCAACATGGATAAGGCTAGTTGAACTGGTGAGCTCCGGGTTCCACCAGCTATGGTTTCACTCTTCAGAGTGACAAAGAGACACAAGAGCCAACAGCATGTGGCCCTGTGAGCTCCAACTCACAGTGGTGTGGCATTACAGGACAGACTGTCTTGTTTATGGACTATTCTTCTGGTTGTAGTTATGTGATTAGAGAAACTGGCATCAAACCATCACCGTAGTCAGGGAGGAATGGGACAGAGGACATTATGCACCTTTTCTATTAAGTTAAACAATGTCCCCAACCATTTCTGCCTATTGTCCTCTGCCTGGAATGGTTCTTGTGGCCTCATATAGATGGAGTATGGAACCATGTGATCAAAATCCCTGTTCCATAGGTCTCACTGACATTGAGTTTTCAGTTCATACATAGACATATTAGGCAAGGCTCTCTAAGGGAGCAGAACATACACATTTCACACATATATGTACATAAATATGTATGTATAAAATTATTAGATTGGCTTACAGGGACATGGACCACCTTTATATTGGAAAGATGGAGAACCCAGTGTTTACTCAGTCTGAAAAACTGGATACTCAGGGTTCTGAATCCAATGCTAAGGGATTGGGAGACTGCAGAGAGTTGGTGGTACCTAGTCCACAATGAAAGGAGTCTGATGTCCACAGAGGGTCCTCACAGTGGCAGACAGGCCCACTAAGGAAGAAGAAAGAATACATCATACTTGTTCTGCCTTAAACCCTTTCTAATCTACCACTATCAGGTTGATGGTTTATATGAAGTTTGAAGTTCATAAGCCACGGAGTGTATCCTCCTCCCCCAACCCCTAGAAACTTCTCTGAAGCCTAGGATATACTACTAAATTTTAATAATACACAAACCACTTTTAAGTCTGAATCCTTACCATGCCTGTATTCCTGCTAGAGTTTATCTTATTTAATTCAAATCTTGGCTAGATTCCTATGAAAGCTCACAAGTTTGACTCAATAAATGCATCAGCCTTTCATCATTTATAGTTATTATAAATGTGAATTTTGATTTAAACCAAGTCAAATCCACATTTGACTATACTGTTGATAACATGGATTTGGTGTAAGTTTTCATCTTTACCAAGATTCATCTCATTCATAAAAAAGCAATAATGTCTACCTTGCGTGGTTACTGCTCGTTATTTTCAAGAAACTTTGGAGCATGGAGAGAATGAAGGTCACACATGTAGCATGTAGCCAGCTTTATGAAAAGCAGTGTAGGGCATAATTAAAGAAAGCTTTAAGATTAATTTGTGTCTATTTGTGTTTTGCTAGGTGGAGATCTGTGCCTAGGTCCACCTCAACATCTGACTACCTAAAGTGATACTAGAGTTCTCCATAGCTAAAAACAGAAAGAAAAGTCAACCAAAGTAAGATTGTGTAGGAAGACAGCCTTTCTGCAGGGTAGTTGTAGCCTTAAGAACATGATCTAGTCTCCTGAATTTCTGTTTTCTTCTACTTAATCAGTGGAAAGGCACAATATACAGAATTCCCTGTAATATAGAAGAGACCCTGTCCACTATTAGGGTCTTCCTTGGGCACAAATTGCTTTAAGAATGGCCAGTTCAGAAGTCACTTCAGCTTGCTATTTCAGTTCCTAGTCTCTCTCTTTTTTCATAGTCAAATGAATATTTATTTGTTTTTTTTTCATTTTTTATTAGATATATCCTTTATTTACATTTCAAATGATTTCCCCTTTCCTGGATCACCCTCCCCAAAAGTCCCATAAGCCCTCTTCCCTCCCAATCAACCCCTTCCCACTTCCCTGTCCTGGTATTCCCCTACACTGCTGCAATGAGCTTTTCTAGGACCAGGGGCCTCTCCCTCCTTCTTCTTGGGCATCATTTGATATATGAATTGTTTCTTGGGTATTCTGAGCTTCTGGGCTAATATCTGCTTATCAGTGCATGCATATCATGTATGTTCTTTTGTGACTGGGTCACCATACTCAGGATGACATTCTCCAGTTCCACTCACTTGCCTAAGAATTTCATGAATTCATTGTTTTTAATAACTGAGTCGTATTCCACAATGTAAATATACCACATTTTCTGTATGCATTCCTCCATTGAGGGACATCTGGGTTCTTTCCAGCTTCTGGCTATTATAAATAGGGCTGCTATGAACATAATGGAGCATGTGTCCTTATTGCATGCTGGAGAATCCTCTGGGTATATGCCCAGGAGTGGTATAGTAGGATTCTCTGGTAGTATTATGCCGAGTTTTCTGAGAAACCGCCATACTGATTTCCAGAGTGGTTGTACCAGGTTGCAATCACACCAGCAGTGGAGGAGTGTTCCTCTTTCTCCACATCCTCGCCAGCACTGGCTGTCTCCTGAATTTCTGATCTTAGCCATTCTGACTGGTGTGAGGTGAAATCTCAGGGTTGTTTTGATTTGCATTTCCCTGATGACTAAGGATGTTGAAAATTTCTTTAGGTGCTTCTCAGCCATTCGGTATTCTTCAGGTGAAAATTCTTTATTTAGCTCTGTACCCCATTTTTAATAGGGTTATTTGGCTCTCTGGAATCTAACTTCTTGAGTTCTTTGTATATATTGGATATTAGCCCTCTGTCGGATGTAGGGTTGGTAAAGATCCTTTCCCAATTTCTTGGTTGCCGTTTTGTCCTTTTGACAGTGTCCTTTGTCTTACAGAAACTCTCAATCCAAAGAAGGAATGATCTCTCCTTTTGGTGAATAAATGCCTCATCCCACTATACAGGGATGGGTAAGCTACCCATCCACTCTTCCTGTCTCAGGAATAACTTGGGTATCAAATTGAAAGATTATTATCTTTGAGAAGAACTGTTTGTATTAACAGTATAGACTTATGCAGACAGAATTAAATTCATGAGTCTGGAGAGATGGCTCAGAAGTTACAAGCACACGTCGATTTTCTAGAGGACCAAAGTTCAGTTCCCAGAATCCGTATCAGGTGACTTACAACTATCCAAAACTCCAGCTCCAGGGATTAGATGCCTTCTTCTGGCCTCTGTGAGCACTGTACTCACATGGACATTTACACACACACACACACACACAAATTTTTTAAAAAAATGACTAACATAATTTGGCTCATGATAAAATCTTCCCTCTTATCAATATGATCAGAAAGACAATATCTATGCATAAGGTAAACCTTATATCTTTGTACGTCAATTTACAATTTAAGAAGTCTTCAAGTAGGCATTTAATAAATGTTAATTTATCATCATGTATTCATTCTTCCATCAGAAAACTTTAAAAGCTGCTTGAAAGCCTTGATCTCATTACACAATGTTGCATTTTCATTGCATATATATGTCAAGATCACTCTGGGAAATTTCCACACTACACTTTGAGATTTACTTCTTTATTGAGTTGCTTTATTTGGTCTAGGAGCACAGTTCAAATCTGTTTAAAGAAACAGAGACAAAGATTCAAGGTATGTAATTGAGCACTCTGGGGATCTGTGCCAGGTATGGTCGGCTCTAAGTTTTATGTTTAAGTACTTGGTATTTATTTATTTATTTATTTTGCCTTTTATCTTTACTTCATTTTCACTGAACCAAAACCCAGACTGGCTGCCTCCACATGCTGACCCTTAGCACTTCCAGTTTAATATTTCACCAGTGTTGTGGCCAGGACAAAAACTCTACATTCAAGTCCTGAAATTGAATTTGTTGGCAATCTGGAATATCTCGTCTACCTTAGAGGCAGTTGCTGTAGGTAGTGGGATAAAGTGCCAGGATTGATGGATCCAAATCAAGTGTCTATCCAGAGAGACAAGGATCAAGGTAGCTTTATGTGGATCACATAGATTAAAGGAGGCAGAGTGATTTCCTCAGGAAATCAAGATGCTTTTTCCACAAGAGACTGCTATCCATTAAAATCCAGCAAATATCTACTATGTACTTTGATTCTGGTCTTCTGTTCACTGCTGCCTATGTATAATAAAGTTTCCCTTTGAAAACTTTCCATGGAGAATTTTCCTCAGAAAGTTCTTCATGGAATGTTGTCCTCAGAATATTATCTAGGTACCCTCTCTCCCAGAATGTTTCACATGGAAGATTTGCCTCAGAAGGTTCCTTGCTGAAGGATTTTCTTAGATTCCCACAGAGGAATGCTCTTAGAAGGTTCCTCATGAAGATTCCCCTCAGAAGGTCCTCTTCAGTAGGCTCTGGTTACATGTGCAATAGGGTTGGAGAGATGGGTCTTATTAGTTCCATAGAGGACCACTGTTTGGTTCCAGCCTGTAACTCCAGCTCCAGGGGGATCTGACACACTCTTCTGGTCTCTGTGGACACCTGCACTCACATGTGCTTGTTGCATAATACACAGTCACACGTGAACACAAAATTAAAAACAAAATTACATCTGAAAAACATTTTCTGTAGAAGTTTCTCCAGAGGTTTCATGGTTGTAGCTACTGCATCCATTCATTCATAGTTGTCAGATCTCCCAAAACCTTTCACTTCTCCCCCACCCCCACCCCTTTTAAAAACAGAGTCTTACGTGGTAACGTTGGCTGGCTTGGAATGTCCTATGTGTCCCAACTTGGTTTCAAATTTGTAGCATTTCTCTTGCGTTAGCCTCTTGCCTACTGAGATTACTCATAGTGAAACTTCTCATTATTTTGAATGAAGAATGGTCCTCTGTGCTCTAGAAAAGATTTCTACCATGGTTGAATGAACATGCCACTGTGGGAGTGGGAAATGAATCAGCGAGCATGGGTTATTGTCTTGGGAACTCAGGCCAGCATAGTCAACCACAGGTCACCAATTGGAGCTGGATGTTGGCTGTCAGACATTCCCCATCTTCTGTTTATGGACTCCATACTTGCCTAAAATGAAACTCTCATATATATATCCATTTGAGATAAAGAACATTCTTTTTCATGTATTCGTGTATTTGTGAATGTGTTGATCTATCTGTACATGCTTGTGCATCTTTCTTTGTGTCTAGATGCATGTGAGCATGACAATGTGTGTGTATGTGCATGGGTGAGGAGGAGGCCAGAGGTTAACTTAACCTAAGCTGTCACTATTCAGTCACTGGCGACCTTGCTTTTTTTGTTTGCTTGTTTTGGGTTTTTGTTGTTGTTTTTCTTTTTCTTTTTTTTAAACAAACAAACAAACAAAAAACCAAAAATGCCTATAACTGACGCCCAGAGCTCACTGATTTGGCAAACAGGCTACTAATTCTCTCTCCTTGCCTCTCCTCTCCTCTCCTCTCCTCTCCTCTCCTCTCCTCTCCTCTCCTCTCCTCTCCTCTCCTCTCCTCTCCTCCTCCTCCTCCTCCTCCTCCTCCTCCTCCTCCTCCTCCTCCTCCTCCTCCTTCTCTCTCTCTCTCTCTCACATTAGGATCACAAGTTTGCCACGATGCCTCCCATTTTGTGTGCTTGCTAGGGGTCACACTCAGGTCCTCCTGCTTGTAATTGCAAGCACATTACATACTGAGTCGTCTCCCTATCTCCAAAATCCTTCTTGATGAAATAGAAAAGCAATCTACACTGGATAAATTTAACGACAACAACAACCCTAATGAAGGAAGTTCATCAGGTGTTAGGCAAATCTGCCCTGTATGTGCTAGCATTGCAATCTCTGTCTCCACAGGATGACAACTACGAATTGGTTTGGCTGTCAGAAAAATATCTAAAAGATATCTTTGTAAAACAATTTTATTCCATATGATGCTGAGGTCCTATTGGGGTGAGGTTCTCTGCCCCTGTGTGAATTTAAATACAGAGAGAGAGTCATTTACAACAGAAATTGTGAGGCCACAGAGAATGTGGGCATTGCTGGGCTCACATCTCTTGAGGATTAATGTCCTAATTTAGAAAACAAGTGGGCTTCAGTAGAAGGTTTTGAAGACCTCTACGCATAAAAGTCTCATTTCTTACAGCTGTGCTTTGTAGCGGAATCCCTGGAAAGACGCCTTCATGTCTCGGATGTTTCTCAGCGCTCTCCTCTGGAGGATCAAATGCAAAAGAGCAGCCCTGACAGCTGTCAGCTGGTAGCTGGCCTGGCACTGCAAAGCCATCCCATTCCCGACTTAAAACGGTTTTACAGACACCATCATCAGATGCCACCAGAGCAGCATGCTTGGTGTCTACAGTAGATCAAGGCAAATCCAGACCCTCGGTTGTCACAGCTGAGCTCCGGTCAGAAAAGCATTGCACAGATCACAGAGATGCTCTCCTCTTTGGAGCTAACTTGGGTATCTGTTGCTTCTTTGCCAATCACTCTTAGCTCTTACTCCTTTTCCCCTCACTCATGGTTTAAAAAATATCGAAACACTCAGTTCCAGAAACAGCTTCAATTTATGATAGTTTGCAACTCAGAGCAAATGCCTGCTTCCTCAAGACCTAAAATCATCCAAAACACTTCCTGTTCCTGTTCTCGATTATGTTGGGATATACAACCATTGAATGCGGTGTTCTTGCTTTGACTTGTAGTTTAACAGACATCTCCAGCTCTCCTGTAGCTCCTTACATTTTCGTCTTTGACTATAATGTGATGCCCTCTTTGGATTGGAATAGCGTATGCAGAACATTGGTGTAGCTGTGTGACAGGGGCTCACTTTCTTTTTTGTTGTTCAAGGAGTTACTGTGACTATCACCCATGACTGTCTTCTTCCATCTCTCACAGAAGTAACTGGTTTCTTTTTATAGAGTGAAACCCATCAAAAGGAATATTGTCTGTCTTGTTCTGTCTTGCTGTTCTAACATATGCAGTAGAACCCTATTTCTGTTAGGGTTCAGTTCACACCCTCAAATTTCTCTTAAAAGTGTCTTTGAAGGGACTCAGCCGCCATCATCATCATCATTAATTATTTTATATATTGGTCTGGTGCACATACCTTAAGATAGAGACAGTGTTGCAGGTTGGTTATTTCTTTATGAAAAGATATTGCAAGCCCAGTTCTGCTTTGAGTTAATGATGTCAGTTTTTATTTTGCCTCTCATTTGTGTCCCATCTTCCGACTAAGTCCTGGCTGCTGTTTTCACCTATAATTTCCAAAGTAAGTTCTCCTTCTGCATCCCTGCTGGGTACCCTGGTGTTCTGAATCGTGCATCTTTCCATGGCTACCCCAGATATATCCTGGCTTGCACATGAACTCCTGCACAATGAGTCTCTATAGAGACATATGCATGCTCTACCCCCATAGAGGAGCTTGGGGCGCTGAGTTTTTCAGTTTTGTCTGTTGTTTGTGTTCTGTTGTCGTTGTTTGCATGTCTTGAGTTTTAGGGCAGGGTCAATCCTGACTCTGCTCCCAGGAACAACGTCACTAACCTAATGCTAATGCAATCTCCTTAGTTTCTATATTTTAAATTCATGATTATGTTGAATTTCTGCACCAAAGATTTGTCTGAGCAGTAACTAGAGGTTGGTGAAACCCTTGGAGCCTGCTCTGGGACTCAGCTGAGTCCTTGAATCTGGCCTGGCCTCCTGTAACACCAGCCCCTCTCCAGGGACCCACACTGGAAGCTAAGGGCACAGCGCAGATGACATAGTGCTCCAGTTTGCTGGGATGCCCACCTTCGTGCCTGGGCCATTGCTAAGTGCCTCTTCTGACCTCTCTCAGTTTGAATGGCAGATTGCCCTTGCCTTCTACTCTTCTATGATTTACTATGATCTTCTATGAGATACTGCAGCTGTGATTCAGAAAGTCCCGAGAAAGGACAAGATGAGCTTGTGTTCATTGTCCCAGCAGCAAGATTTCCTCCTCACCGAGTGTTTTGTCTCATTCCTGTATAGAGACAAGCAAAGAGAGTCTTGCTTCTATTTTTCATGTGAAGCGGGAATGCACACATTACTGCCTCTTTCTTCTTTGTGAATAGGTAATCTGTTAAGGGTGGGGGTTGGTTGCCGAAAGAAGGTTTCCTTATACATATATTTATTTCTCTGCACGTCTCATTCCTTTTCCTTATTTATGTAAACCATTCTATTCTTTTATTCATATGTGTGCATCTTTTAAATTTTATTAATCTTATTGTTTCAATTCATGTTGCACAAACCAGATTCTTTTTATTCTCGTTCTGTCATCTGCCTTAGAGAGTTGAGAGTTTTTCTGGTTACTTGAAGCAATACTCATTCTTTTAGAGGAGAGTTGGTTACTTGGGCACAGTGCACATTGGCCTAGCGGTGCCTGCCTGGGGCTCTCCAGCTTCAGTCTCCAAATCCTGAACCTGCCCTTGAAGGGCCATGCACCCATTTTGCTATTTTCTGTTGCACTTTCTAGCGTTTGTGTTTGTAGCACACAGTGTAGTGCTATTGAAGCCCATTGTTTGTGATTTGCCTGGATTTCCAGTTGCTTGAGGGCATGGCATGAGTTTGCTGACTTATTGAGTGCCCACTCGGCAGCACTAGGATACCCACCCACAGCCACGCCCAGTTTTCCCCAATTCGGAAACTGCTTATTAGATTCCCTTTGTTCTGTGTGTGAAACACCTGAAGAGTCTTGTTCTCTTTTCTTTCTTATTCCTTTCTTTCTGCCTTTGTCGTTTATATATCCATATACCCCATTCTCATTGACCCCCCTACCTCTGAGATCTCAGCTTGGTTCAAACTTGTTTCGGTTTTCAAAGAGCTCGATTGGATTCTTCTTTTACAGACTTGTGGCTTTCACAGTTTTTGTTTGCTTGCTTGCTTTTTAAAGATGTATTCATTTTTTTTCTGTATGTGAGTACACTATAGCTGTCTTCAGACACACCAGAAGAGGACATCAGATCCCATCACTGATGGTTGTGAGCCACCATGTGGTTGCTGGGAATTGAACTCAGGACCTCTGAAAGAACTGTCAGTGCTCCTAACCGCTGAGCCAGCCATCTCTCCAGCTTTCATGTTTATAAACGTAGTCTAATTAACAAATGAAATCAACTGATGGGAAACATGTTTGATCAAATATTACGTGCATGAATGTTGCTCTAGCCAATGCTCACTTCTCAAGGACAGGCGGTGACCTGCATTCTCCTTTCTATGGCCCTGCAATGCTGACCGACCCACCTCAGCAAAACTATTTAGTTACTAGTGTGATTTTTTTTTTTTTTGGATTCTCTGAGAATTGTTGGAATACCTTGCTGCTGAATCCCAAGGCTACCCTGGGTCTCATGGAATTTTATGGTGCACCTTCCATCTTTGCTTCTGGTGGCCTGTAGCAGAGTCTCAGGCGGTGTGGAACTCTGAATGTGTGGATGTGTTTCTTCCCGACAAGCCCATCATTACCCAATGTGATAAAATGACAGGCATTCTCCAGTAGAGAGAAAGCGGAGAGGCAATATTCACACTAAGAAGTAACAGAATTCATTCAGCATTATCCTTTGATGGTGGATAAGGTTGATGTAGCGCTCTCAAAAAACGCAATAGCAGAGCCTGTGATACTTGCTAACCAATGAACATAAACAATAATTTAGTGGTTGAAATGCTAGGGCTGAACACAATCAATTTGGCCTGGATGCACAATACCAAATTGAACACCTTTTATTTCTGAATAATGTTGGCGCATGAATCAGATTTTTATTTATAACACTCGACTACAGAAGCGATCAAATTTCTGAGTTCATTCCAAATGACTTATTATCAGAAAACTACAACAGCATTTTTTATATTTCAGAGCATGCTGGGTTACTTAAGGGTAACTATTTAATCATAGTTTTAAGAAACGTGGACAGACAGTGAGTCTATTTTTATTGGGAGATAATGTTCTATGATATCAGAGGGAGACAGGCTGTACATCAGGCTGGAACAGTGAGAATTCACTTCGGTGTTTGAATGAAGGGAGAGGTAGTGGGCAGCCCATGCCTCTCTGAGGAGAATCCATTCTCAGGACAGGCGCGATCACAGGAGACAGTTGGTATTCTCAGGGCTAACTTGGAATGGGGAGCTTTTGAAATATTTAGTGATAATGATATCTCGAATAGTGACAGAGCAATGAAATAATCGGTAGGCCTCCTGGGACAGGAAATTGACCGTGGGGACTTTGGGATTTGATGGACAGTCGTCAAAAGGGTCCAGTGAGCGTGAGTTCATGAGCTGTAGAATGTTAGTTCAGAAGCAAGACCGATTCATGGGGCAAATGTGTCTCATGTACCAGAGAACTGAGTCCCTTGCATTAAAGATAGTTTCTGCTAAGCAAAACATTTTAAGATTTTTTTTCTGTTGAAAGTAATCTTTAAGGCATTTTGTCATCTTTTCCTCTGCTATTTTCTCTTGACGAGAACCAACCCCGTTGGCATCTGAGATCACCTATCAATACTGAGATCCTATTTAGAGCAGATGTACAAGGCACATCAATTATTCACACCGCTGCACCATCTCCCTCACAACGACTGAGAACATGTGCACATGACAAGCTGCAAAACACAGCTCAAAGGAAGGAAATCATCATGGGACACAGACTAAAAATATTCAGCTTATCTCTTAAACTTGGCACACACATATAGGAAGATTTACTGCTCCGTAATAGGACATCGCTATTGTTTACCACAATTATTTTTTTAAAAAATCATTTTCATTAAAGTGAAATGTGTGGATCGTCAAACAGATCAGGGCACTATAAAGCATTTAAATGCATATTAAAATTGATTTTCCCTTATTATTACTTAGCTACTATTTTTCTTTGAAAACCTTTTCTTTGAAAACCTTTTAAACTGACTTTATAACATGAAATTGTATTAAGGGGAAAGTAGCTATGATAATATTTCTATCTTAGCTTTGTTTATGATTTCTATCAAGTCAATTTTACTATTCAAGTTTAAGAGTTTGTTTTATAACTCCAAAATTAACTCTCTCCATGTCCTAATAGTAGTTTCTTGGTTGCTAGGAAAATATTCTTATTGACTCACAACCATCTTTTCATACACGAGACTCCTAGTGTCCAACATTTCCTCATTGTAACAAGTCCTGAAGATTTTCCAGATAAAGGAACCATCATTCTGACTGGCCAATCAGATGATTCCCTTCTTTCACTAATGTTGGCATGATTTATTTATTGTAGCATTATTTATTATTAACGATTTATCCTTTTGTTCGGATGTCCTGGTTTTTTTGCTCAGTAATTACTTTTTTTAAACCATGAAGTTTTAACATCAGCCTAAGAAAACAACAACAACACAGCCAATCAGAGAACCAAAAGTTGCTTTCGACACCTTTTTACCTTATTTATAATAATTAATTGGATGAAATTTTCAGAAGTCGTCGCTGCCTCTTGCGCCTCTTCGCGGTGTCTCCGGGTCAGCGCACCGCAGGGCTCATAGACCGAGCTCAACCATTGCTTGACTGAATCCGTAAATGCGGGGGTGAATGTTGTCTGCTGTCTTCAGACGCCGTAAAAATGCAAAGGGATGTTTCCTAAAAAACAACAAAAACGAGACTAATGTGGTTATGTAAGACACGAACTTTTGTTCTCATTTTTATTTTTTGGAGCATTTCGTTGGCTGCGGAGAGAAACCTTCAACTCGAAATATTCAAGAGCCAGATCTTAGCCATAGGACTTAGCCACAACGGCTGGTTGCGTCCTCTGACAGTTTATCACACGCCTTCTCCCCCAGGAGTCTCTTTCCACTGCTCTCCCTGTTTGCAGATGGGACTTCAGTGACTTGACTCCTCCTCGGCAGAATGCCACTCTTACTCTAATCTGACAACGACTCTGCATTAGATTTTTCTCTTTGTTGAAGGCTTGTCTTCCCGTACGTCTATCATTAAAGCTGGAACACTCGGTGAAAAACTAATTAATAGTTTCTCAGAGTTAAAAATGTTGAAGAACTAAGTAAGGGGTGTGGGTGGGGGATAGATTTCACCTTGTTCGTTTTCTTCAGGCTTGTACCACTTCAATTCTACTTCTGCAAGCAAGCGCCCCTTTACAATTTATGCAGTCCATACCTCGTGGAAGATACCCTGTTAGTAAGACCAATAGAAAATTAGGGCTACTGATTGCTAGGTAAACATTAATCTACTTTTCTTTTTCTGCTGCGGAAGATATTGAAGCTATTTGTCTTCCTAAGCTTTGCAAACGTAAAATATATTAATGTGGGTTACTTTAGTTGATTACAGATTCACCCCGGTGTCTATTAACATATCTCAACTCTAACTCAATAACACCTCTACCTGTGTTATTCATTATTCATTATGCTGTAAGCCAGAGCTCTCTGCTGGGACTATAAAACACAACTATTAGATACAAACTCAGGGATCAATGTCTATGGAGACATAGATTCAATCACCCAATTATTTCAGTAGACTAAGACCGACTATTACTCGATCGTAGAGTTTGCTATCCATGAGGCTTTGAGCCACCATCCATGATTAAAATGGTCTGTTTGCCTCTAGCACCAACTTCAATTAACTTGCCCAAGTATTGTGAAATTCTAGTTACTTTGCCAGTAAACGAGCAGTCTAAGCCTTGTTCTGGATATTTCCATCCGATTGAGTCTTAAAAGCTCAATTTTCTCAGAGAGTTCAGACTGAAGCTAAAGACAAAAATTCCACAGTCTACCAATCTTAGGTCAAAACATTACTCAGCAGAATCAGTTGTATTTCTTCTCATCTTTCTCCTTGTTAAGCATTCCAGCAAAATGTGTGTGAGGCAAAGCCAAAGAACAAGAGTTTTCAAATTTTAAAATCGACTCCATGTAGGGCAAGCAGTAATCAGCTTCAGGTGAGATTGCCTGGGAGTCAACAGACAACCCTAAAAACTATATGTTGGGGGAGTTTGACTGCCCAGTTATGAAGGGTGAGTTAAATAGCTTTATCTGTTCACTGGAATTGGAGCCCTTTTAAAACTAATCATACCAATTGATTTTTATTCACTCAGAAGGCAAGCTGAAGAACATCTTGCCATGAATGTGTCTATGTGAAATTTAATGTATTATTAGAAATAACTTCTTCCTAGGTTAGAAAATTTCAGGTAATGTCATTCTTTATATTCTTCTATATCCAAATATTTATTTTTATTAAAGAGATACAGCACAGACTTCTACTTCTAGCAGTAGTTCTCAACCTGTGGGTAATGATCTCTTTGCAAGTCCCATATAAGATATCCTGCATGTCAGATATTTACATTACAATCCATAACAGTAGCAAAATTACAGTTATAAAGTAGCAATGAAATAACTTTATGGTTAGGGGTCACCACATTATGAGGGACTGTATTAAAGGGTCGTAGCATTTAGGAAGGTAAAGAACCACTGACTTCTAGCCATGAAGGGTAATTGGACTGAGATTTCATTACACAACCAAAAACCCACATAAAACATATGAAGCAATGGCTTCTGTGTACCAGGCCAGAGGCAGTGAGGATCAATATTTTTCAAGAGAAGGGGAACAGAGGTCAGCTTTACAGGGCACACTGACTGCTCCAATGGTTTTCTAGGATTATAGGAAACAGATTTTAGGAGACAGAGTTGGGGATTGGGCAAGATCTAGGTAGACAGAACCAGCAGGGCAGAGAATCAAAGAGAAAAAGCGTAGCACAGACAGCAGGTCTGGACACTGCTAAAGAGTATTCTAGAATGTTCTACACAGCAATGCTAAGCTCGTGTTGTAGATAAGCTACGAAGAGTGAGGGAGTGACTTAGGCTAAGGCAGAAGAGACATGGAGGTGGACATAGCTCTTGTCCTCAACAGCTCAAGTGGAAAATCTCACTGTGGTCCAGTGAAAATCAGGAGAGTGTCTCAGCCATGCTGCTGAATTAATTATTCCAGAGCAAAGGTCACTTCCATTCTGCCTATCAGAACTGTAAGGAAGGCCTCACAATGATCAGTCTGCTTCTGCACAGCTCAAAACTACCGAAAACAACTCAAAATCCAACAATGTAAATCCATAATAGCTGTCATTTATGAGGAATTTAGGAGGCTTCCAGGGAAAGACAAACCTGTAATAAGGGTAAGCAAAGACACAGAAACAGGAAGGGTAACAGGATCAGTGTGAACGAGAACTTTAGAAATTACAGACTCCGTATGTTCACGGAGGCAGAGGAAGGAACAGGTGCTATGAAGTACGTCACCAAAGGGGGGGGGGGAGAAAGAAAGAAAACCCAAGTCAGACTCGTGGAGTTACAAAATGCCGAGTTGAGATGAAGATGACACTGGATGGCCCTGAGGAGGGGTGAAGGCCATGGGAGAAATCACAGAAACACTCAGGCCTTTCAAAGTAAGGCAAAAATGAAGAAAAGGAAACAAGAAGAACAGAATAAAGCAAAGATTGTGACAAGATAATCGATTACTATCAAAAAATCAATATCATGTCTTATGTATAAGCTTTAAGCATCTCATTTTAAACGTAGACCTTGTCAGATTCTGTTTTAAAAGACTTATCAGCAAGATTGTATTTGAGCTATAACGAAACAAATATTGACAGTAAATTTATGAAAACCAATATAGATACAGTCTATAAATATTAACAAAAGTAACATTTAAGTAATTGTAATATTATTAAGAAAAATAATTGTCAGTTAAAAATATTACCAAGAGAAAAAAAAGATTATAATTTCATAGTGACAAAAGTTGATAGCTTTATAAGTAGATGTCTTCGCACCTGATGGTAGATAAATGCTTATCAATATACAATTTGTGAGCATGTAACAATGCAAAAACAAAACAGATAAATCCACAGTTAAAGCAACGAACTTCAAATTGATTAGCTCTGCACAGAAAACTGATTGTATTAGAAGACATTACCAATATTATCAAATCAATTGACCCAAGTAAAGGAACACCACAACCATGAAAAGAATTATAAAGTGAAAATAGAAAGTTGTCCAAGATGAACTCTATTCTGAGGTGCACACACACACACACACACACACACACACACACACACACACACACATGCACACACACACAATTTTCCCAGTAGTGTGTAAGTTATGAAAAATATATTTTATGATCAGATATGAACTAAGATAGAGTACAATAATAGAAAATAATATGTGTAAACTTTTCAAGTATTTCAGAAGCAAGAAACTCCAATGTAATCTACAAGTCATAGAAAACTAGAAAAAAGTTTGACTTTAATGAAACGTAAAATGTTACACAAAAAAATTGTATTTGTGTGAGCACAGATATTTAATGTTCAGGCTATAAAAAAACAAACAAATGCTGTCTTTACTAGAAATGAAGAAACCTATCTGGGATCTTCTCTCCCACTTCAGAAAACCATGAAGCTAGCAAATTAAAGCTAAGGAAAGCAGAAATAATCATTTAATTGAAAAGCAGAAACAAAATAACCAATGACAGCAACCAAACATCACCAAGCAAGAAGGTCAAGAGGAGAAAACAGAATTACTGAGACAGTCTACCCACTTTTTAGCTATTTAAATAGACTGAACTGAACAAATACAAATTAATTACAAGTTAACAATATTAGATATAAAAAGGCGACACTATCCATTTTGCAGACTTGAAGAAGATAATAGGAGAATATTGTGAGTGGCTTTATCACAAGTAAACACTCAGACAAAATTGGGAACTCTCCATTTAGAAACCAACTTCCAAAGCTCATTCCTTAATGACAGGTTGATGACTTGGACCTATTGGAAATAGATTTGAATCTTTTTTTTTTATTGAATATATTCTTCATTTACATTTCAAATGTTATACCCTTTCCTGGTTTTCCTCCTCTCTGCAAAACCCCAACCCATTCTTCTACCCTTGCCTCCAAGAATATGCTCCTCCCCCAACCTACTCCCAGGATCCCCACTAGATTTCCCCACACTGGGGCCTCTATTGAGCCTTCACATGACCAAGGACCTCTCTTCCCACTGATGCCCAAAAAGGCATTCCTCTGCCACGGTTTTGGCTGGAACCATGTGTACCCCTTGGTTGATGGCTTAGTCCCTGGGAGCCCTGGGGCATCTGGGTGGCTGACATCATCATTCTTCCCATGAGGCTGCAACCCACACCCCACCCCAGCTCTTCCAGTCTGCCCTCCAACTACTCCATTGTGAACCCTGCACTCAGTCCAATGGTTGGCTGCTAGTATTCGCCTATGTATCTGCAAGGCTCTGGCAGGGCCTCTCCACAAGACAACCATAACAGGCTCCTTCCAGGAAGCACTTCTTGTCATTCATAGAGGTTTTGAGGTTTAGTGACTGTTTATAGGATGAATCCCCAGGTAGGCCAGTCTCTGGGTGGCCTTTCCTTCAGTCTCTGCTCCACACTTTGTTTCCATAGCTGTTCCTATGATTATTTTGTTCCCTTTCTCAGAGGATTCAAAATACCCCCACTTTGGTCTTCTTTCTTCTTGAGCTTCCTGTGGTCTTTGAATTGTAACATGTTTATTTTGAGCTTTTTGGCTAATATCCACTTATCATTGAGTGTATACCATGTATGTTCTTTTGTGATTCGGTTACCTCACTCAGGTTGACACTTTCTAGTTCCATCCATTTGCCTAAGGATTTCTTGAATTCATTGTTTTTAATAGCTGACTAGTACTCCATCGTGTATATATACCATAATTTCTATATCCATTCCTCTGTTAAAGGACATCTGGGTTCTTTCCAGGTTCTGGCAATTATAAATAAGGCTGCTATGAACATAGTGGAGCATGTGTCCTTATTACATGTTGGAGCATCTTCTGGGTATATGCCCAGGAGTGATATAGCTGGGTCCTCAGGTAGTACTATGTCCAGTTTTCTGAGGAACTGCCACACTGCTTTCCAGAGTGGTTGTACCAGCTTGCAGTCCCACCAGCAGTGGAGGCGTGTTCCTCTTTCTCCACACCCTCCCCAGCAGCAGATTTAATAACTTACAAAGAGGAAAATTCTAGGCCTGATATCTTTACTGGCAAATTCTAACACAGAAAGAAAGACAATTTTGCACAAACCTCATTTCAATCTGTGAAGAAGAGTAAAAGTAAAAGATACTTATATAAAGTAAAACCAAGTCAATAACCTCAAGAACACAGGGACATAATTTCTTGGAAATTATTGAATTTATCTTTAATTTTAATTATGTGTATGGGTGAGGGGGTGCATATTGAGTGTTTGTGTGTGTGTGTGTGTGTGTGTGTGTGCAGGTGCCCTTGCGAGCCAGAAGAGGGCATCAGATTCCCTGGATCTGGAGTTATAGGTGATTGTGAACCTGTCCATGTGGGCACTGTGAATTGAACTCATGTCTTCTGGAAGTGCAAAATACCTACAATAGATAACATAGGATGGAGCACCTGGAGCTTTCCAGGAGTACAGCAATGATTTAGCTTATATGCATAGTATTAACAGGATGACACAAAACAGTGGACTTCATTAAAAGCCAAAGAAAGAAAAAAAATGCATGACTGTCTCAGCAGATGTAGAAAAATTATTTTATAAATTTGAAATTAATTTACGACTTCGGAACAACAAAAACCTCATTGGCAACCAACAACTAGAGAGGAACATTCTGAATCTGACAAAGTTTGCTCAGAAACAAAACAACTGTAGCCCCCTTGGAGGGAACAGAGGGTTTTCTATGAAGGCTGAGCGCTATCTGTGCTTTCTTTGTTCTAACTTCTACGGAGCCAGTGCCAAGAGAGAATGAAAATAAAGAAAGGTGTCTAGACTGAGGAGCAAGAAGCAGAAGTTCCTTTCAGGAGATATGATTTTTATGCTAATAATTTCAGGGAATCTTCAAAATGGATCTTGAAACTGGATTATGGTAAAGGCATAGCATATGAATTCCATAGGCAAGCATCAGTGGAATGCCTATTCACCATCAACGAATACAATTTAAATGGCAATGCTAACAAAGATGAGAAAATATCAGGGATAACATTCACAAACATCCGTAAGACATCTATGCACAAAACCACCAAAGTCCACAGTTGGAGGAAAGATCAGATGTAGGATACAGCATCTTTGTTGAACAGAGGTACCAATGATCTTAGGATATTGATTTTATATAAATGCAAGAAGAGACTTGACATTAATAATATATTTAAAACTTTTAAAAAATGGCATTACGAAGACAGAGGAGTCTTATTACTAGATACTACCATAAAAATGTACAGATCACACATGAACACATAAGATGATGCTTACATACTCTTAGTCATTAGGGGAATGTAAGTTAAAAATGATGGGTTGCTACATTCAAGTTAATTGTTCTATATTACCCAGGACTCTAAGATGGCCTCTAACGGTCTAAATCCTTAAATGATGCTGTGGTGTGATCTCCATTTCTTAAATGTGGGCAGGGGCTATAAATATGATCCTCTTACAGAAGAAAGGACTTTAGAAGATGAGAGTATGAATCACCTAAGCTTAAATACAGGGAGAACTTGTGAATTGTCCTCATGGGTAACTCACACGTGCCTTTGAAATCTGGAGCAATAAGTCCGAGCAGGCAGAGAAGGCCCTGGCTTAGAGGATGGAGTAATATCACGAGGAATGCAGGCAGCTTGGAGCCAAAGGAAGCTCATAGCTAAGAGACAGACCTGAAAGGGAGTCTCATTGATACAACATTGAAGAATCGAATATGTGCCACCCTGGCAAAGTCTTGATGTGCCAGGATAGAGAGATACCCCAGGCCCATCTTTTCAGAGGAGAAGGGGAGGGAGAATGGGGGGAGAGTCTCTCTGAGGGAGGATGAAGAGGAGGAAGTTTTTGATGTAAATAAATTAATTAAAAAATAATCTAATACTGCCACAAAAGGTTCCAAAGAGAACATCAGCTAGATGGTGGCCTTTGTTTGGTTTGTATGTCTCTGATTAATGATTCTACCACTGTGGATCTGGACTTTTGGCCAACATGAATACAAAGTGACATATGAGAATTTTAAAAGAATATCTAAGTACGTGGACATTTGTCACAGGTAGAAGAAGACGGTGATTCCTGCACATACTTGAGGACCCAAGGAACTGTAAAGGACTGTGAATAGGAAGGCAGTGCCATTTTGGAAAACAGATAGTGTAAAAACAGCTTCTTGAAACAGGACAGAGCTCACCTAGTCTTTAGGACTTATCTTCCCCAAATGAAACTTACCTCCTAAACATGGTACACTGATGTTCACCACAGATTCTTTTGGATACAACTGGAAGGTCCTTACAATTGGAAGGTGAGTTTATGAACAGATTACAGTGCAGAGTTTTTATTGGTAATAAGATGAGATGAAATAACAAAGTTAGTCTTAGTGCTACAATGTGGACTACCCCAGTGTTGGCTGAGGAAGACAGGGATGGCCAGTGTAGGCTGGTGAGAGTATGGGCATAGTGATCTGCTGTCTTGAATATGGTTGTCATCCTCTGTACACACCCATGCCTCAATACTCATCAACTCGCGTATGTCACTAATGGAAGTCGTATTTTAATTAATCTACAAATCAACACATCTGTAAGGTAAACGCAAATGGGGAGGTAAAAATCTTACGCATCTATCCCTTATCCTGACTTTTTAAAAAATGTTTGCTAACTACAATATTTCTAATTTCTCTTTCCCAGATTGAGCTGCTAGGACAAAATATTCCAAGGCCTTGGCCATGTACCTGTAGTTGACATTCACTGTCTTTTTATTGTGATTGCTAAATTCCAACCACGGCATTAACTTTATGTAATTCAATGTGACTCCGGGAAAACAGTGACTCTTCCAAGTCCACACGGAGAAGAGCTGAGGTCAGTCCGCCTAACTTGGCAGGCTGAGTGCAGTTTGTCAGCTGAGCAGCTCTGAATGTGGCTGTCTGACCAGTGTTCACTGCCTACCAACAGTGCCTCCAACCTCCCTTTGCTCTGCTCCCTGACCTACCCTTTACTGCACACCCGCATCCCCAGCGTTTCCCATTCAGTGAAGAGATTTTTCTGTGATTTGAGGAATTTAGCGGCACGGCTCTTATTAATGTTAATGTGAGTCATGGCGCGGAGCTGGATCCATTGTGCTGAGAATTTATACCAGACACAAAATCATCCCTAACATAACAGCTCACAAATTGCCCAAGGTTTAATGTAATTCCGAACCTCACTTTTATTTTCTATCATTTGCCTTTCTACTTGGGAAGAAAAGTGGGAGGAAAGCCATTGTATACAAGATAATATGTAATCTTTTCCTCCTATGGAATTTAACTTCACTTAAAAGAGATGCTTTAAATCCCCCAAAGAGCCCTCTCATAGGAGGGGCTGGGTGTGTGTAAATGTCGGCCTTGTGCCTGCGTGTATTTCTCAAGAGAGGATCCATATAGCATTATATAAAATGAAATGGATTGTGCTATGCTAATTAATTAATTATTAATTTTTTTCAAAATTGAGGAAAATAGGTTCATCAGAAAAATTACAAATCAGCCTGAGACCCTCTTCCCGCCTTAAGTGGGCCATATTGTTGCTGAGTTCACAATCGCCTGAAGAGCGAACTGATTAACGGTAATCTGTTCAGTTTCAGAACATCCTCTTCCCTTCCCAGTGCACACTTCAAAAATGTATATCTGAGTATGCTTGCTATTAGTGTATGTGTATGAGCGTGCATTGTTACTGTTATGTGTGTGTATTATCGTATATGCATGTGTGTTATTAATGTACTCTCGAATGTGTTATTGTATATGTGAGTGTGTGTATGTCATTACTGTACATGTGAGTGTATGTATGTCACTGTTCAATGTGCAAGTTTGATTAAGTGTGTTAGTGTATTGTGAGATTGTGTGTGAGTGTCTGTGTGGTACGTGAATGTGTGTGTGTGTATGTGAATGTGTGTCAGAGTATATGTGAGAGTGTGTGGCTATCATGTTCTGTGTGTGTTTAAGTGCATGAGTGTATGTGTGAGAGTGTTAGTGTATGTATATCTGTGAGTGTGTGTGTGTGTGCGTGTGTGCGTGCGTGCGTGCATGTTTATATTGCCTTCAGAGGACAGCTTTATAGAGGCACATTTCTCTGTTCCTTTTATGTGGGTCCTGGGGATTGAACTTGGGTCAACAGGTTTGTTGTCTTGCATTTTCATCCTCTGATCATGCCACTGGTTCCGTGATGAATCTGAAATAAGACCCTGGTAAAACAAATTGCCAAAAAATATCCATAAAGACAGGAAAGAACATCCCGGAATGTGTCACCAACCAGATCTGACTTATTCCTTCCCAACACCCTGTATTTTCCCTTCCCTGTGTCTTTCTTTTGTTTAGACAATCCCATTAGCTCATACTTACTTAGAAATGGGAGCCTGAAAAAACTTGGAGCCAGTTGTTTTCAGAGTTCTCAAATGTCTCCTGCATATGCACACACCTACACCAACGCATATTTTAAAAATTAAAAAAGGCACAACAACTTAGCAGTTCATTTGGCTTGTAGGTGTTTCAAATTCTCATTTCCCACATCTTAGGAATCACATGTTGATTGCATGTATAAAGCAGTTGCTAAGTTAATAAGGCGACCATCCCCACTTGTACATGCATGTTCGGTCCTCCCATTATATGCACATACGTTAATGTTAACACTAGGCTTGCTCTACACATTGACTTTTGTTTGTTTTGCCTTGAAGGCTCCATCCCTGCCACTCTAGGTACCCTACTTCTCAACATTAGCACCCATCTGTTTGTCCAATCACCACAGAATTTCCTCGCTTTGCTTTTATTCTCAAAGGGCTCTGCATTTCCCCAGAGTCAGCCAACAGCCTTCTCCTGAGCAATGCTTCTCTGTTTGAATCCATACATCCAAACTCTCTACATTTCAGCTTCTGGCTCAGTAAGTTTCCCAAACAAAAGCCATTTCTTTTTATTATTTTGAAGCTCCCCTAGCTCAGTTTCTTTCACGTGGTTGAGACTCGGAGTAGCGTCCATTCTATATTTGAGTAAAATTTCTCACATTTGTACTAGGCTTCTGTTGAGAGAGCTTCATGCTCTAAGACTTCCCCTAAATTAAATGTGTTGAGGTTCAGGGTTCAGTGCTGTTTCACAGTTGCAAGCATGGAAAAAAAATTGGTTTATTTTAAAACTCCAGTTCTGTTATGTGAGTCCTGACCATGTTTGAAAGCCCCGCGTGCTTCGGAGAACCAGGCAGTGAGGGATAGCTCTGCTCCTGCAGGATCCCACGGTGGACTGGGGATGGCTGGAAACTATGTGAGTATTTCAGTTCATGGAAACAGCTCAGACCAAAGCCTTGAGTGTGAGCTATTCCTCCCCATAGTCCCTCCTAAGAAGACTGCCTTGGGACTGGACAATCAGCAGTGTGTTCAGAGAACAGTCAGATGCACTGTGCCTTCCTGGAGCTCCATGTGCGAGGGAGACAGGAAGGATTGTGGTGTGGGAAGTCAAACATGACATTGTAGAAGCTTTAAATATCAGATCTGAGGAGTCGTGGTTCTATGGTATTTAGGTAGTGAGAGTAGTTAACTACTGAAGGGTAACGGTTCAAACCGGAAATGAGTATTTGGACATCTACTATGTCTGCCTATTAGGGTAGCATTTACTCACAGAATTTTAAGGTTAAGGCAAATGCTCTCCCTCCCTCCTTCTCTACTTCCTCCCTCCCTCCTTTCCTGCCTTCCTACCTTCCTTCCTACCCCCTTCTTTCTGTAACAAAGCACATGTGTATCGAGGATCCCAAGGGTAGTTTCAAATTAGCAACAGGGTAGTGAAGACCTATGGAAAATGAGCTGTCTCTACAACCCAGCAAATTCAGTCCCCCAGGATGGGAATTTTGTAGCATGTTTAGGATTTATGGGGCTATATAATGCTGAGTACATTTTATTTAAAAAACAAAAACAAAAACGTTATATTTGTTTTGATCTGCTGTATAAAGTGACTCCCACCTGGAAGGTTCTGGACCACTGGAGCTGGAGCCCATTATCCTGACTACTCTGGTGGATCTGTGTTTTAAAGCCTGGTGTTTGTGAACCCAGCAGAGAGCAAAGAAAGGCAGGGTGCAGACAACAGGGTGACTGTGCTTAGAGTCTATTCCTGCATTCTTCTTCACTCTGGCAGTTGGTAGTAATTTTCTCTCTCCTTACTGATAGTAAATCCACACTTTCTTCTATCAGGGCACCAGTGTCTCCAGACTTTTTCTTTTTGAAACAATTATCCATTAGGAGAAGCCAATAGCATGTGATGCCTTGGCTTCTTCAGGATAACCACAGGAACTATCTTCTGGCTATTCTACCAGCTAAGGCAAGTAACCAGTCTGGAAACTCTCTTAAAGCTGAGTACTCCTTATCTAAAGGAAACAGCCCAAGACTGTTGTCAGAGAACAAAGGGTAAGTGAGGCTGCCCTTCCCTGCCTGAGGATGCTCTGTGTGGGCCGCCACCATCTTTGCTCCTGTGACTGATCAGACAGCAGCAGCCAGTTACACAGAGATAACCAGAGTAAAACATCTCTTGGGGGCAAGGCCCACCAGGGCTCCAACGGCACCCAGGAGCTGGAAAGCCCCTCAGCATTCTGTGCCAGGTGAAACCAGGTCACCCAGGGGGGCAGAAATAGCCTTGCAGGCTCACAGGAGGTTCAAGCACCAGCCACTGATGGCAGGACCAACTAACGCCAGAGATAACCAGATGGCAAAAGGCAAATGTAGGAACATTATTAATAGAAATCAAGGCAATATGGTACCATCCAAACCCAATTCTCCCACAACAGCAAGTCCTGGATACCCCAACACACCAGAAAGGCAAGATTTGGATTTAAAATCACATCTCATGATGCTGTTAGAGGATTTCAAAAGGACATATATAAATCTCTTAAAGAAGTACAGGAGAACATGAGTCAACAGGTAGAAGCTCTTATAAAGGAAACACAAAAATTGCTTAAAGAAATTCAGGAGAATATGGGTCAACAGATAGAAGCCCATAAAGAGGAAACACAAAAATCTCTTAAAGACTTACATGAAAACGCAAACAAACAAGTGAAGGATCTCAGCAAAACCATCCAGGATCTAAAAACAGAAGTAGAAACAACTAAGAAATCACAAAGGGAAACAACTTTGGAGATAGAAAACCTTGGGAAGAAATCAGAAGTCATAGATGCAAACATCAACAACAGAATACAAGAGATAGAAGAAAGAATCTCAGGTGCCAAAGACACCATAGAAAGCATTGACTCAACAGTCAAAGAAAATGTAAAATGCAAAAAGCTTGTAACCCAAAACATCCAGGAAATCCAGGACACAATGAGAAGACCAAACCAAAGGATTATAGGTATAGATGAGAGTGAAGATTTGCAACTTAAAGGGCCAGCAAATATCTTCAACGAAATTATAGAAGAAAATTTCCCTAACCTAAAAAGAAAGATGCCCATGAACATTCAAGAAGCCTACAGAACTCCAAACAGACAGGACCAGAACAGAAATACCTCCCGTTACATAATAATCAAAACACCAAATGTACTAAACAAAGAAAGAATATTAAAAGCAGTTAGAGGAAAAGGCCAAGTAACATATAAAGGAAGACCTATCAGAATTACACCAGACTTCTCAACAGAGACCATGAAAGCTAGAAGATCCTGGGCAGATCTCATACAGACTCTAAGAGAACACAAATGCCAGCCCACACTACTATACCCAGCAAAACTCTCAATCACCATAGATGGAGAAACCAAGATATCCCATGATAAAACCAAATTTACATAATATCTTTACATAAATCCATCCCTACAAAGGATAATTGGTGGAAAACGCCAATACAAGGAGGGAAACTACTCCCTAGAAAAAGCAAGATAGTAACCTTCTTTCATCAAACTCAAAAGAAAATAACCATTCAAACATAAAAATAACATCAAAAATAACAGGAAGCAACAATCATTATTCCTTAATATCTCTTAACATCAATGGACTCGATTCCCCAATAAAAAGACATTGACTAACAAACTGGATACATAAACAGGACCCAGCATTTTTCTGTGTACAGGAAATGCACCTCAGTTTCAAAGACAAACATGACCTCAGAGTAAAAGGCTGGAAAAAATTTTCCAAGCAAATGGTCCCAGGAAGCAAGCTGGAGTAGCCATTCTAAATATTGGATAAAATTGACTTTCAACCTAAAGTCATCAAAAAAGACATGGAAGGACACTTCATATTCACCAAAGGAAAAACCCACCAAGAAGAACTCTCAATTCTGAACATCCATGCTCCAAATGCAAGGGCACCCTCATTCGTAAAAGAAACTTTACTAAAGCTCAAAGCACACATTATACCTCACACAATAATTGTCAGTGACTTCAACACTCCACTCTCCTCAATGGACAGATATGGAAAACAGAAACTAAACAGGGACACAGTGAAACTAATTGAAGCTTTGGACCAAATGGATTTAACTGATATATATAGAACATTTCATCCTAAAGCAAAAGAATATACCTTCTTCTCAGCGCCTCATGGTACCTTCTCCAAAATTAACCATATAATTGGTCATAAAACAGACCTCAACAGATATAAGAAGACTAACCAGAGGGCACAAAGACAGTATCCAAATTAATAAAATCAGAAATGAAAAGGGAAATATAACAACAGAAACTAAGGAAATTAAAAAAATCATCAGATCCTACTAAAAAAGCCTATACTCAACACACTTGGAAAATCTGGAGGAAATGGACAATTTCCTAGACAGATACCAAATACCAAAATCAAATCAGGATCAAATAGACCATCTAACCAGTCCCATAACCCCTAAAGAAATAGAAGTGGTCATTGAAAGTCTTCCAACCAAAAAAAGCACAAGACCAGATTGTTTTAGTACAGAATTCTATCAGACCTTCAAAGAAGACCTAACACCAATACTCTTCAAACTATTCCACAAAATACAAACAGAAGGAACAATACCCAACTCGTTCTATGAAGCCACAATTACCCTGATACCAAAAACCACACAAAGATCCAACAAAGAAAAAGAATTTCAGACCAATTTCCCTTATGAATATTGATGCAAAAATACTCAATAAAATTCTTGCCAACCGAATCCAAGAACACATCAAAATGATCATTCACCACGATCAAGTAGGCTTCATCCCAGGGATGCAGGGATGGTTCAATATAAGGAAGTCCATCAATGTAATTCACTACATAAACAATCTCAAAGAAAAAAAACCACATGGTCATTTCATTAGATGCTGAAAAAGCATTTGACAAAATTCAGCATCCTTTCATGCTAAAAGTCTTGGAAAGATCAGGAATTCAAGGCCCATATCTAAACACAGTAAAAGCAATATACAGCAAACCAGTAGCCAACATCAAACTAAATGGAGAGAAACTTGAAGCAATCCCACTAAAATCAGGGAATAGACAAGACTGCGCTCTCTATATAAATCTTTTCAATATAGTACTTGAAGTTCTAGCTAGAGCAATTAGACAACATAAGGAGGTCAAATGGATACAAATTGGAAAAGAAGAAGTCAAACTATCACTATTTGCAGATGATATGATATTATACTTAAGTGACCCAAAAAACTCCACCAGAGAACTCCTACAGCTGCTGATAAACAACTTCAGCAAAGTGGCCGGATATAAAATTAACTCAAGCAAATCAGTAGCCTTCCTATACTCAAAGGATAAACAGGCTGAGAAAGAAATTAGGGAAATGACACCCTTCACAATAGCCACAAGCAGTATAAAGTATCTTGGTGTGACTCTAACCAAGCAAGTTAAAGATCTGTATTACAAGAACTTCAAGTCTCTGAAGAAAGAAATTGAAGAAGACCTCAGAAGATGGAAAGATCTTCCATGTTCATGGATTGGCAGGATTAATATAGTAAAAATGACCATCTTGCCAAAAGCAATATACAGATTCAATGTAATCCCCATCAAAATTCCAACTCAATTCTTCATAGAGTTAAAAAGAGCAATTGTCAAATTCATCTGGAATAACAAAACACCCAGGATAGCTAAAACTATTCTCAAGAGTAAAAGAACTTCTGGAGGAATCACCATCCCTGACCTCAAGCAGTACTACAGAGCGATGGTGTTAAAAATTGCGTGTTATTGATACAGTGACAGGCAGGTAGATCAATGGAATAGAATTAAAGACCCAGAAATGAACCCACGCAACTGTGGTCACTTGATCATTGACAAAGGAGCTAAAACCATCCAGTGGAAAAAAGATAGTCTTTTCAACAAATGGTGCTGGTTCAACTGGAGGTCAGCATGCAGAAGAATGCAAATCAATCCATTCTTACCTCCTTGTACTAAGCTCAACTCTAAGTGGATTAAGGACCTCCAAGTAAAACCAGTCACACTGGAACTAATGGGAATGAAACTGGGGAAGAGCCTTGAGCACATGGGCACAGGGGAAAATTTCCTGAACAGAACATCAATAGCTTATTCTCTAAGATCAAGAATTGACAAATGGGACCTCATAAAATTGCAAAGTTTCTGTAAGGCAAAGGACACTGTCAATCGCACAAAACGGCAGCCAACAAATTGGGAAAAGATCTTTACCCACCCTACATCTGACAGAGGGCTAATATCTAATATATACAAAGAACTCAAGAAGTTAGACTCCAGAGAGCTAAATAATCATATTAAAAAATGAGGTACAGAGCTAAACAAAGAATTTTCACCTGAAGAATGTCGAATGGCTGAGAAGCACCTAAGGAAATGTTCAACATCCTTAGTCATTAGGGAAATGAAAATCAAACAACCCTGAGATTTCACTTCACACCAGTCAGAAAGGTTAAGATCAAAATCTCAGGAGACAGCAGGTGTTGGCGAGGATGTGGAGAAAGAGGAACATTCCTCCACTGCTGGTGGGATTGCAAGCTGGTACAACCACTCTGGAAAGCAGTCTGGCGGTTCCTCAGAAAACTCGGCATGACACTTCCAGAGGACCCCGTTATACCACTCCTGGGCATATACCCAGAGGATTCCCCAGCATGCAATAAGGACACATGCTCTGCTATGTTCACAGCAGCCTTATTTATCATAGCCAGAAGCTGGAAAGAACCCAGATGTCCCTCAATGGAGGAATGGATTCAGAAGATGTGGTATATTTACACAATGGGATACTACTGAACAATTAAAAACAATGAATTCATGAAATTCTTAGGCAAACGGTTGGAACTAGAAAATATCATCCTAAGTGAGGTATCCGTATCACAAAAGAACAGGTATGGTATGCAGTCACTGATAAGTGGATTTTAGCCCAGAAGCTCATAATACCCAAGAAACAATTCATATATCAATTGATGCCCAAGAAGAAGGAGGGAGAGGCCCCTGGTCCTAGAAAAGCTCATTGAAGCAGTGTAGGGGAGTACCAGGACAGGGAAGCTGGAAGGGGTTGATTGGGGAACTGGGGGAGGGAAGAGGGCTTGTGGGACTTTCAGGGAGTGGGGATCCAGGAAAGGGGAAATCATTTGAAATGTAAATAAAGAATAATAATAATAATAATAATAATAATAATAATAATAAAAGGATGCTCTGTGTGGGTTTCGAATTCCACAATGAAGGAATCTAGTGCCCCCTGTGGACTGGGGTTACCTGCTTGACATTCTCTCCCTGGAAGGGAGCCAACACCATTTGAGGGGTCTTTTTTTTTCCTAAGTTTTTTTTATTTACATTCCAAATCATTTCCCCGAAAGTCCCATAAGCCCCCTTCCCTCCCTCTTTTCCCCATTCAAGCCCCTCTAGCTTCTCTGTCCTGGCATTCCCCTACATCCAGTCTTTCCAGGACCAGGGGTCTCTCCTTCCATCTTCTTGGAATTATATTGATATGCGAAATGTGTCCAGGGTCCTTTTGGATGACAGTCCCCCCAGGGCTGGCTAGGTCACTGCTAAGGCCCAAGTTATTAGTACCCATTGTTAAGGGCCAAAGCATGCTGTTACTGATAGTGTCCAGTTAAATCTCACTGTGTTCTCAAGATGACAGTTTAGTCCTCTCCTCCAAGTAGGAAGGTTTTCTTGCTAGAAACTCCCTTCCTCCCTCTCTCCTTCCTTTCTTCCCTCCCTCCCTCCCTTCCTTCCTTCCCTTCTTCCTCTTTCCCTCCTTCCCTCCCTTCTTTCTCTTCTCTCTTTTCCTTCTCTTTTTAAATCAGAGGGCACTTTGTGTGTGTGACATATCCTAGCTGGATAAATACTAAGTATGGATTCTATTTTAAGGCCTGACTTTGAAGGATGACCTTGACTGGAATCTCAGTGTGTGGTAATGGAGTCTGAGTCCTTGTAATAAAACTAGCAGAACAGAAACCCAAACACTCTGTGACAATGTAGAGTTCTCTTGTCAGCTGCCCATCTCTGGTCCTCACAGGTCATGAGTAGAATCCCTGATAGGCATCCTTTGAGGAATTCTTGTCTGGGTAGACAACCTGATTGCAAGAGAGAACTTCCAAGGCATTTACTGCAGATGAGAACTTCTAGCTGGAAAAGTTGAAATACTTAATGAACATAATTTTATAACGGAGGGAATCATGAGCTGAACCTGCTCACAATGATAATTTGGGGTTTAATTAATTAATGGCTAAAGTACTTTGGAAACACAAAGGACTATATAAATGCTAAACATTATTAAATGTTAATAGCCATGTTCTCGAATAACACTGATATTAATTTAAATTCCTAAACCTTATTATCAGAATGAAATGCATGCTAATGAGGTTTTCCTAATAAATATTTTGTTTATGATGTATTTAGAGTGGTATTACTTATCTTACCATTGCGAGTATAAATTACTGCACTTGGCAAAAGGGTGGCTGCCTTTTCTTCATGATAATTAAAATGGAAATGTAGCGAAATATAATGAATATATTAGGCAAGGAAGTTTCTGTCTGAGCCACTGTGGTTCATTCTGCATTGAGCCAGTGATTTGATTTCTTCTTCCAGGTCTGGTTCCAGTATTTTGTTTGTCTAGTTTTGGGGTTGTTGGACTTTCTTACTTGTATGTAATGAATCATAATGAAAATTTCAAACCACTTTAAGAATTAAACATTTTATTTTAAATTGGAATTATTCTGGGATGTTTTCAAGTAGGTCTCAGGGAACTGACTTTTCTATTGTTTCCTTCCTGGAATGGCCTCCGTTGTCATGATCACTGACACCCAAATGGGCAATGAGCTTGCCTGGATATCCATTCCTTGGGCTGACTGGGGCATGAGGCTGGAGCTTACTTCTCAAGTGTAGACTCATTTGTATTTCAATGAGCAAAGACCTGAATGGAATCTTCAGATAGACTTCATGTGTATTACATATGCTTGTTTGCATATATAATAAATATCTTTTGATATTATTTTCAACCTTGGTGGCCATTTCTGTTTACCATGGCTTAGTCTAGATCTCCTTCAAGTTTGTAGGTTAAAGATCACACACTCTCTAGAAACAAGGGAAATAGAAAACATTTACATTTCTTCTTAATGGTAGGAAAGTCACACTTATTTTATGGGTAATGAAGAATAATCAAGAACCGATGTTATGTGCTAGCCTATGCTAAACACGTATGCATCGTCAAACTCAGCCCATGTGACAACTCCATAAAGTGACCTTATAAAGGCCTTCATGCATACTTTTATTTAAAATCTTCGCTAATCTAGAATAACAGGAATTTAAAAGCAGGATCGTGAAGTTGCTTCGTAAAGCAAAGTGGTGAGTTGCTGCCCATCCGCTCTTCCCATGTCCCGATGCACAGTCTTGTGCAGATGAAGGAGCCAATGGAAATCTCCACAGAGTAGTCAGCAGTGCTCCAACCCAGCTGCAGCTGCAGCATGGATGGTCAAACAGCTCACAGTGCAGCTAGAAAGAATACAGGCTCCGTTTCCAGCTGTGTCAGAAATGTCTGCTTGCTACCTCCTTGATTTTCCTCCCAAACAGTGCAATTTTAAGACCCCTATGTAAGAGTTTTGCTGTCGAACATAAATTAAAAAATGGGTTATTGTTCCTCAAATAATTTTCTAGATATGCTGTACGCCCCATCCAGCTGATGCTCAACAGCACTGGCAATAGCTTCACACACTGAGTAGTCACAGTGTGTGCACTGTGCGTTTGATGTGTGCTGCCCACCTCTGCATTCTCAGCATCCCTGTGACTACTATCACCTGAGGTGATTTATCCTAATCCTACAGATACCCACTCCAGAAGCACGGAACTTGATTCCTCTGAACCAGGGCACCAGTGGCTAGAATTAAGTCCAATCACGACTAATTATTGGAAGGACTGTTTAGAAGAGGGAAATATCTTTATCTGATATAATAATTGAAACAACACACACAATATCTACAAGAAAAATAAATTATATGTTATCCTCACGTTTCAATACTATCAATTATGAAGAAAACATTTTAACCTTCTCATTTGTAGTTTAAAAATAGGTTGAAATCGGATGAGTGAGCTATAACAAGGAATTTGCAAAGTAATGATTATAACCATGCTATGCAACCTGAGCTCATGGGGACCACCACATCCTAAGTTCAGATGTTTAGGAAACATAGCAGTTTTACATTGTAAAATGCATGTTGAAAGGAAATAGAAAGAAAGCACGTGAACATTTGCTGTGCGGTTCATCATCTGCTTAGGATAATAAACTTCAAGCATTCGCGGATCACACAGAGAAATAGCACCTTCTATAGAAAACTGAATAATGTAATTCTGATGCTGAAATTGTAAAGATTTCTAAACCACTTTCCTAATCGATAATAACATTTCTCTCTTCTACCCCTCTTTCTCCGTTCCTCCCTCGTTCTCTCCCTTCCTCCTTTCCCCCTCCCTTTGTCAATCATTCCTTTCTTCCTGTTTCTATTAAGGATTTACCCTACCAGCTGGACCAGAGGTGAGAGGTTCCAGAGAGGTTCAGCATCATGACCACCTGCTGTGTAGGAAGAAGGAGCTAGAAGGTACTTCTCATAGTCCAAGCAAGATACCATTAAAAGAAGGTTAATAAATGACTTTAGACAGTTGAAATAGGCATCCTCCTCTCCTTTCACGCCCCTCCTTTGCCCCTCTCCCACAAATGCAGATGAGGACAAGTTGAAAAGCTTCACAGAAACCTCAAGGTTCTCCATCCCAGATGTTAGACCCATCCCTGTTTAAGCTTCAAGCGGCACACAAGGCAAGACTAGCTATTGCAATCTCTCTTGTGTGAAAGTTTGGCAATTTCCCCTCACGAGGGCCTTCCATTGCTGTCTACCTCCAGCACGTGGGTTGAGCTTCTTTCTTTACATGTAACTGAAAAGCAAGAAGGCTGTGGGACTTCTCATCCTTGGCAAGAGGCCAGGCTCTCTTCATCACCAGCTCCCTCTCCACAAGACCAAAAGTCTTCATGGGACCCAGAGCTCTAACTTCCTGGCAAGGTTATACACCCTGGTTTGAGCACTTCTGGCCACCCACTAGTTTAGAATACTGACAGTGACCATGTTGACTATTAATCCAAGAGGCAGGCTGAGTAAAACCACCCTGGGATGCCTGTGAAGAAGGGGGATAAAGGAAGATATATTTTAGTCAGTGGGGCTTAATAATATTTACAGTGGGGAATTTTATCAGAGGAAAAAAAAAAGGATGATTTCTCTCACCAGCTAGAGAATTCTCCCAGTGTGGAGAAAGACAATGATTTACGTCTTAACTATTTCAAAATAAATATGCTTAGGATGACCCTAAATAAGTTTAGAAACCATTGTAGAAGTCATTAAAGCCATAGATTGAAGTCACATTAACCAGAAGTGGAGGTAATATTTGAAATACAAAGACCCACAGGGGTTGGAGTGTATTTGTAAGGAGAATAGAAAAGGAGATTGAGGAGGATTCAGGAGAGATATCTGAGCTATAAACTTCATTTAGGGCTTCACACTATGGGCTGTAGGCCAAATCCAGTCTGCCACCTGCTTTTGCAAAAAATAAATTTTAAAAATTGTCGGAACGTGGCCACTCTCATCAAATCCATTAATTTACATAGACCATACTGGATGCTGTGTGGCCCACAAAGTCTAAAATAGGGACAGACATTTCTGAGAGTGTGCTGGGTGCTGTTTCAGACAGGTGTGAAGTGGTTATTCATTATTTTTTTTTAAGTGTCAGATATAGAAAGAGAGAAGTCGGCCACTTGGAGGTCTCATCTATCTCCATTGATCTCTCGGGCTAGATGCTGTGAGAATAGAAATCTGACGCCTATAAAACAAGATCTCAGGCTCCAGTGTTAAGTGGAAACCAAAACTAAAAACATAAAGTGTTTTTATCAGAGTGCACGAAGACCTCACAAATCAATTCCCCCTCCAAAAGAGAATCAAACAGACCCTGGTCCTTTCGTTTAGAGGCATTCAATCAATCTTAGCCAACTGTGCTCAGAGATGCTGAAGGAAACATTGCAGATCGGAGTAAAAGACATCAGATAGCTGGGGAAATATTGGAACAAGGAGCTAAGAGCGTTGGAATTATTCTTATTCACAGGAATCTGGGAGTGGAGAAAGCAGCCGTGGGGCTTTGGCAGACATGGATGAAATGATGTAGAGCTGTTCCAAGTTGTCCGCTCAGGAGCTGAGCTGAAGACTGAGGAGGAAGAGACCTGTGTATACCACGCCAGAACTGGGAAGTGCAGCAGGAATTCTAGTAACCATCCTTCCCGCTTTGGGATGCACAAGACCAAACTAGGTGTCCATGAACACTGTGAGTACCATTAGAAGATGCCAGGGTGTTTGTACATCATTACTGAAACAGCCAGCGTCTTGTGTGTAAAGTATCAATATCTAAAATCATCTGGGCTGGGCGGTAGTGGCGCACGCCTTTAATCCCAGCACTTGGGAGGCAGAGGCAGGTGGATTTCTGAGTTCGAGGCCAACCTGGTCTACAAAGTGAGTTCCAGGACATCCAGGGCTACACAGAGAAACCCTGTCTCGAAAAACCAAAAAAAAAAAAAAAAAAAAAAAAAAAAAAAAAAACAAATAAAATCATCTGGAACAACACAGATGAAAAACTACGTTCTGGGAAAGACTTAAGGACATTAATAGACTTCAGTGAGCTGGCCCTGAACTTTAATCCCTCCTCCCATATCTTATGTGAGCACCTGCTCCTAAAAGCTGGTGAATATAGGTTGGAAAGAAAACATCCCTAAGAGTCATTCTACTGAAGAGTTTCATGGTAACCATGCCATTGATCAAGCCACAGAGAATCAGGAAATGACTTCTGGCTATTTCTTCCACACAAGGCTAGATACAAAATCTGCACCAATGAAAATGGGTTCTTATTCTAAAAGGAGGGGAACAGTATCACCAAAGGTGCGAAAATGTGAGAATTTTATTTCTTTTTTTAATTTGGCATGGTGGGATTTTTGTTTTCTTGCTTCCTTTAGGGTTCAGGCAGTTTTGGGTTAACCCGGGCTGATCTTCAACTCAATGTGTAGCTAAGGCTGACCTTGAACTCCTAATCCTGCCTGGAATCCCAGAGTACTGGCATTTTAGGTGTGTGCTACTGTGATAGTGTTGCCAGCTGGTCAGAATCTAGAGTCGCCCAGGAGGCTGGCCTCAGAGCATGCCCAGGGCGGGGCAGGGCGGGACAGGGTGGGGCAGGGCGGGGCTCTCCTTGGTTATGTTAATGTTGTGAGGAGACCCATTTGAACTAAGGATGAACACATTCCCTGGATCTAGGACTGTATAAAATGGGAAACTTGACTGGATCCATCATCCTCTGCCTTCGGAGGGTGGATGCCATGTGGCCAGCTGCCTTCAGCTCTTGATGCTTTGCCTTTCCCCTGTGACAGACACTCTCTGTGAACCCGGAACCCTGGACCCTAGCTTTAGTTAACAGGCATGTAAAGGAAATACACCCACTGATCCATCTCTTGTTCCCAATGCTTCTGTCGGACAGGTTTATTATTTTCTTTTTATCACTGTAAGAAGTCAAGAAACTAATATAGCCACTACTCCTGGCTAGTGTGTGTGTGTGTGTGTGTGTGTGTGTGTGTGTGTGTGTGTGTAACTTAGATTTTATTTAATGTTATTCTATGGAAATAAAGAATTAAAAAATGTAATTTTTTTATGATTGATTTATTGGGGAAAGGGGATGAACCCTCAGGGGCCTTACCTACGCCGATGACTATTCTATCACTGAGCACCTCTGCTGACCCCTGCTTCATTTTCACACTGTAGGCTTCAGGTTTTAATTCAAACATAAGAGCAGGTAACTAGTACCCGGAATCACTCAAACGCGCATGCACGTTTGGTTCCTACCAGGAGAACGGAGATTCTGCAACAGGTACAGCTGGCACTCTCAGACTCACTTGTTAATATATACACATCCAATACTCTACCAGCAGTGTGCTGGCCACAGAGACAGACTGGAGGGGAAAGATACCAGAGGCCACCTTCTCTTTCCCTGTCCTTGCAGGTCACCCTAAGTACTTATCTGGTGAAGGAAAGCAATGCATGAAAGGGTACCGCACTGGTAGATTCCCCCAGTTCTTAGAGCCTATACTGTGGCCTATTTGTTTGGGAAGCAAACTGGTTCAAATATTAGGCTGGCCTATTAAGACTGACACTTTCCCACAATCACAGATGAAGTACCTATACTTTTAATTAAATGGTCTCTCTCAACTCTATCCAGCCATACCTCATTGAATTTT
This sequence comes from Tokudaia tokunoshimensis, assembly GCA_036184795.1. NCBI lineage: Eukaryota > Metazoa > Chordata > Mammalia > Rodentia > Muridae > Tokudaia > Tokudaia tokunoshimensis. Next base: position 77,635,019 of record BTHU01000006.1, read on the forward strand.
TGTGTTATCACTGTTACCCACCTCCAACCCAAAACAGTATCCTGGGCAAGCTTATGGCTCCTGAAATAGGGCTTTATTCTACTCCAGGGGCTTTGATCAGAGAGATTGTGTATTACAAACATGTAACAGCAGTGGTTCTCAACCTGTGGGTCATGACTTGAAGGTTAAATGACTCTTTTCACAGGGATCACCTAAGATCATCAGAAAACATAGATATTTACCTTAAGATTCCCAACAGAAGTAACATTACAGTTCAGAAGTAATAACGAAAATAACTTTGTGGTTGGGATCACCATAACATGAGGAACTGTATCATGGAATCACAGCATTAGGAAGGTTGAGAACCACTGCTCAGGTCACCAAGGGGTTTAGTTTTATGAGGTACTGCAGGGAGTTTACCTTAGAGAAAGAGGAAAGCTTCCCAAGTAGTGTGGGTCTTGCTTTCACTGACCTATAGTGGAATATTGAGAATAGGTTGCCTTGAGCCCAGAAGTTCCATAAGCCATGTTCCATGCTTATAGTAATAAGTGCATTAGAGCCTTCTGTGCTCATCCAAACATCTGACACTATTCATCTCTATACTCAAATGTTGCCTGAATCATGAACTCCCTTTATGTGTGAGCAGGCATGTTTCCTTCACAACGCACACCTGAGTCTTACCCAACGGCTGCCTAGAACCAAGATCCCAAGTTTTACTCTGAAGAATCTTAGCAATGGTGAAGAGATTCAAGGGCTAGACTGGAGTCAGCTGTCTGGTGAAACAGCTTTGAAATTTCAACTTCCAAGCTTACAAATTGGGGTGAATTTTGAATTCTATCCAGAAATTATCCAACTGTGGTTTATTAGAGGTCTACTTTAACTAATCGTGTTCAATTACTTGACTTTCTTCCCAAACTTTTCAGAAGAGTGATTCCTCTGAAAAGTATCCCCTCTTCATAGAGCAAGACCACCCAACTTATGAAGTATATAAATCCACATTATACATTCAAATATTCATCTTCTCAGCAAGTATTTGTAAGGAGAGGTTCTGATGCAAAGTCGTGTTCCCCAATTGGTTCTTGATTTGTCAATAAAGAAGGCCAGGGACAGGCAACAAGTATTAATTAAGTAAACTTTAAGGTAACATGCCAGGAAACAGGATGTGATGATATACAATTGCAGACACCAACCCTAGTATACCAAAGCATACCATTTAGTTTGGTCATAACTAAAGACAGATAGAAGACTAATTTTATTATTTTTTTCTAACCACACAATATGGTAGCATGCTGCATCTTTGGTAACCAAACACCACAGAGGGCAAGAATTCAAATCCCAAATCCCAGATCCTAGTCTTTAATGCTCTTTCTTTTATGTAGAGAGTCATATTGGGGTGTCATGTCACCTGGCAGGTACTTGTACGGTTGAGAATATTTCTGTGGATGTGATTGGGAAAGGTACGATGTGGGACGGGAGGAATCACTTTAAATAGTGACCAGAGTTTCAGAGTGGATTCACTAGTCAAAATGGAGTCCTACCCACACCAACTGAGATGTATTCAATCACGATGAAATTATTCAAGGCTGACAGACAGGATGGGCCAAATGACCTTGTTCCTTGTATTCCATTTCTGGATTTTTATGAGACTTTCCACCTCACTGGAAAGTTGTCTTAGTCAATCAATTTTATGTATTTGGTTTGGATCACCTTCCTCAGGTAGATTAAGGTCCAAGGGTGCTTTTGTGTTTTTAACTGTATTAATTGCTTGATCAACTCCCATTTCCGAGAAGCTCGGGGAAATGTTCAGTTCTCGCATCTCTGCCTCTCTGGAAGCTGCTCCTGGGTCTTTTTCTTCTATTTATTAACCCTGCCCTTGCCATGCAAATTACACAAATTCTGCGCTTCTGGCACTAGTCAATTATATTTATATTTGAATTCCATTAGATGCCTTCATGCATGATCAGGCTTGTTTGAATTCTTGCTTGCTAATCAAAAGACAGAGATGCAGTCTATCTCTGACTCAGTGGTATGGCAAACAAGTTGTAGCCTTGCAAAAATAATTTTCATGTAGTTCAAAGGGGGGGGGGGCAGGGAGAAAACTCTTGTTACTGAGTGCAGTCTTTTTCATGAGCAACCAAATTCCTAGAATGGGGAAGTCCTAAACTGAGCATTTTAGAATAATCACTAATAGGAAAACGGGGAAAAAATAAACACAACCATATGTATATGTTCATATGTTTATACTGAGAACAGCTATGTTAACGCTTTAAAAATATATGTCTTCGGAAGGGCATAAAAAAACCAAATATCTCCAAGTAGATTTGAATATGCAAAAGATCCATATCTACAATAAGAATTGACCACCGTCTTGCTATGAATAAAATACCTTCCTCCTTTTTTAGCAGATAATAAGCCATAGGATTAAATAAAAGACTGACAAATTATCTCTAGGGAATTGTGACTAATGAGTATGTGTGGATAAACAATCTAGTGTTCACTTCACTGTAGCATTCCTAGGTGTTGGATATGTTTGTTAATATTCCAAAGTAGCACGGGTTCACGAATTAATACGTGAAAGCATTTAAATTTTTAATACTTTCTTTCCAAGAAATACAAATTACTTTGGAGATCCCTCATTATAATAATGACTGTCACTTGAGAAGGAAAAACAGAGAATATTAATAACCTACCTCGCCTCAGATGATAATTTGAGATTTTGCTAAGCTTCACTTACGGAAAGTTAAACTTTTATTATTTCTTGTGTCCTGCCTCCAACCTCTCAAATTTCTAATATTAAACACGCGTACTCTAGTAATGACTATTGTCTTTCCTTTGGCCCTATCTTTTCCAACCCCATTTCATTTTAGTCCAGCTGGACAGTCTATTGGTCCTCAAACCTCACTTAACCCCAACTTTTTGATTTGCTTGAAGTTAATGTTTCCATTTGCCTGTAATGATTCCTTGACCCCCTCAGCCCCACCCCTTGACCCCTCAACCCCACCCCTTGACCTCTCAACCCCACCCCTTGACCCCTTCAACCCCACCCCCGGTGCCTCCATGCCATCCAGTCAGCCAGACCTTCATTTCTTAACACAAATATCAATGTCTCTGGGAAGTCGTTCCTATAACAAATCATTTCCATTTCTGAATCACTACATTTAGGACATTCTGAAATAGAATTTTAAGCAAAAAGTATACAGACCTGGGGCTTCAAGCCAGATTTTTTGTGTTTGAAATGAAGCTGAGAACTTCCTACAAATCCATAGGTAAGCTGAACTCTAAGACTCCAACTTTGCCTGTAAGAAAAAGAATGTCTGCATGACTTTGGAGGAGAAATGACATAGTGCATATAAAAGCTGTGGTCTAAGGCTAGCCCCAGAGAACGGCTTGAAGATCAGTAGCTATACAGCTCTATTACTTGTCCTAGTCACAGGTCATCCTTGGTACATGCCCACTTCAGCTCAGAGACAAGATAAGTCTATATTAATAACTGGGTGGTGGTGCTAAGGAAATGCCTGTTTCTTTGCTTTTTTATCAATCTCAACACAAAATCCTTTTGCTTAGTAAATAACTTCTTAAGTGACCGCTTCTTCTTTGGGTCTATGGAATGATGAGTGATGATGCTCTCTCTCTCTCTCTCTCTCTCTCTCTCTCTCTCTCTCTCTCTCTCTCTCTCTCTCTCTCCCTCTCTCTCTCTCACACACACACACACTTACTCTCACTGTGTATGTGTGTTTAGAGTCAGAAAGAAAAGATGGAGCACATATGTATATTAAAAGTGAAGTAGACTTAGCTGGAAAGTTCTGGATTTGAGAGCTAGCCAACTCTATTTCCTTACTGGAAAAACTTCAAACACTTAAAAATTCAAAACAAGCAAATTTCTAAAACTGATCAAGTTCATCAATGTATTTTCTAAATATTATTAGGTAACCTGAATCACATTCCCCTAACAGGAAAGTTGTACGATGTGAGCTACTCAGTGATATTTAGCCTAGGATCAAATTTTCAAGCTTTTTTTTTTTAGCTTCAAAAAATTATAATTTCTCAGTAACGAAAACTTGAGAAATAAAAGACATCTTGCTAGCATAATTTGTAAAGCATTCCATGGTTAAAATAAGAAAAATTAGCCTTTGAGTGAAACTTAAAACACGTTTGTCAAAAGCTAGCAGCCAAAACACAGGAAAGCAATTTATCCAAAATTAGATTGCTTTGAAATACTAAGGTTAATGGAATCAAGGGGGTGGGGGGAGGGAGCTGGTGAGATAATTTGGCACCCTTAAAACCTTCATCTTGGATGGGAGATAATCTAAGTTAAATATGTGAACATTAACTCGTGTCTTAAAAATGCACCAAGCAACTGGGAGCTATTTGAAAAATCTGAAGTGGGGGGCAGGGAGGGCCACCAGTGCCTGTCTTTGGGAAGGATACCATGAAGCCCATCAAAGTCTTCTCAGGCTGCTTTTAACTTAGAACTGGCGTAAATGACTTCACTGAAAACCAAGTCTACAGAAAGAAAATAGGAGCTCATACTGATAGCTACAAGGGTAAATTGTAGAATAATTTAAGAAAAAGGAGAGGTTTTTCTTTTTCTTTTTTACTTTGAGTTACAAAAGTTATCTAAGAATTATTTAGTGCTTTCAGGATAACATGGGGGGGGTACCCTCTAGGATGTAGGATGAATAAAAACTTCTGATGTAATAAAAACCTCTGGGATGTAGGATAAGTAAAAACCTCTGTGATGTAGGATGAGTAAAAGCTTATGGGATATAGGTGACTATGCCCCAAAGAATATGCATTGTTCACTTAGAATAATTTCATTCATCATTTTACATATGGCCATTTATCCATAGATGTTTAAATATGTCCCGAAAAAATATGCCCTAAAGCACCCAAAGTGAAATCACGAATTTTCATTTAATAGAAGTGACTAATGGTCATGTTTATTTTACTAGGTCCCCTGAGACTTATTATAAATAAGTCCTTAATACTTTTTACCAAATAATTGTGGCACAGTGTCTTTTTCTCCCATTACAAGACCCCTAAAGACACAACAAATTGCACATTAGCTGTACTGGTATCCAAGCCTAAAGCAGTTGTATATTTTGAAAGCAGTAGCATTATTTGCTAGAGATACTGTGTTCAGTCATTTATAAATAGTCACCTTTGTAAAGCAAGAAATAACCTTGTTTTAAAAAACACATCGGTGTTCGATTGTCACCTGCTGGTAATTGAAAATGTGTTTTCTGTCAGTTCTGTCTAAGATGGAATGTAATTCCTTCTAAGATCTTGATCTTAAATTGCTAGCAAGGAGGCCAAAAAGGGAAAGCAAAGAAGTCTTTACTTGTTCTTTGCACAGGTAATTTTGTGCTGCCCTTTCTGATAATGTGAGTTATTATTCTTCCTGACTCTTGGAAGGCAACAATGCTCTTGCTTCTATTTTTTTCATTTTTTTTTTTTAATTCACAACTCTGTTTTACTCAATTGATATGGAAGGGAGTTTCCACCTGGCTTTGGAATGCACATTTGTAATGTTTATTTTCAAATGCAACTCAGATTGCTTTGTTAGAACAGGCTACACATTAAGCATCCAGGCCAGCATGTTCCCAGCTTTTTATTTCTGTGAGATGGAGAACTTGTTCTAGAATACCATAGGCTCATACTCAGAGCACAACACTGACCAGAGGGAATTAGTCTCCATTTGAACGTCATGGATCCAGAATAACACTGTCGCCAGCTCGATTAGATAACTCCAAGAATCAGAAGGATCCCACTCCACCATGCTTATCTCTGCGTATTCCAAGGAGCACAAACAGAATTTTAATTACACTTGAAACATTGCCTGAGGTAATCATATTGCAGAAACTACAGAAGTGCTCATCTAAAATTCATTTTTTTTTCCTATTGCAGGCAACACAGAAGACAGCTGGAAATAAGAGTAAAATTCTTTCTTAACTGTCAGGGAATCTGAAAAAAAAAATAAACAAGCAGGTTTGGACGAGATTCTGTTTTCTCACTGACCAGTTCACTGTTGGAGGCAAAAGGGTGCGTGAGGTCACGTGAGCACAGCGCTCCGCTGAGTTCCATCCACATTATCCTAGACAGAGATGGTCCTGGAATGTCCTGCTTGGCAATACAGCCTGGCTCAACCATCCACCCCATATACTGTCACCAAACCCAGACACTAATGTGGATGCCAACAAGCGCTTGCTGACGGGAGCCTGATATAGCTGTCTCCTGAGAGGCTCTGCCAGTGCCCGACAAATACATAGGTGGACGCTCTCAGCCAACCATTGGACTGAGCACAAGGTCCCCAATGGAGGAGCTAAAGAAAGGACTCAAGGAGCTGAAGGAGCTTGCAGCCCCATAGGAGGAACAACAATATGAACCAACCAGTACCCCAGAGCTCCCAGGGACTAAAACACCAACCAAAGTATATACATGGAGGAACCTATGTCTCCAGCTGCAGAGGATGGCCTTGTTGGACATCAAAGAAGGCCCTTGGTCCTGAGAAGGCTGGATGCCCCAGCATAGGGGAATACCAGGACAGGGAAGAGGGGGTGGGTGAGTTGTCGAGCAGGGGGAAGGGGCAGGGATGGGATAGGGTATTTTCGGAGGGGAAACTAGAAAGGAGATAACATTTGAAATGTAAATAAGGAAAATATCTAATAAAAACAAACAAACAGCCGGGCGGTGGTGGCGCACGCCTTTAATCCTAGCACTTGGGAGGCAGAGGCAGGCGGATTTCTTAGTTCGAGGCCAGCCTGGTCTACGGAGCGAGTTCCAGGACAGCCAGGGATACACAGAGAAACCCTGTCTCGAAAAACCAAAAAAAAAAAAAAAAAACAAAAAAAAAAAAAAAAACAAAAACCAACCAACCACAACCAACAACAAAGGATTCTAAATGTTAGAGTGTTGTTCCCTAGACTGAGGCAAGACAGAACTCCTCCAAAACTTTTTATTGTTCTTTGCACTGCCCCGTAGAATTAACAGAGTAAATCTAATTAACTCCTGTTTCACCTGGCAGTCATTCAAATATTTGATGATACCTACCGTGACCAGCAGTTTGTGGGTTCCTTGGTTCAATGGTGTTAATTTTATTTCTTTTGATTTCCTGTGCGCTGCAGGGATCCGGCAATGGAGTTAGCTCTCTTTTCTTTCTTAACCATAATAGAAGTGTCTTGTGAAAGAGTTACTTTACTCTGCCCTTTGTAGAGGCTTTATGCTAAATTAGGCACCATATCCACTTGACCTCTGTGGTCTACAAGATGCTGTGTATGTGGGCTACTGTGGCATTTGGTGTGTACAAGTTCTCATCACTAGGTTTATAAGCCTTAGGATTTTAAACAACAGATTATCCTGATGAGACTACTTATTTTAAAAATGGTACTTATTATAGTTTAGCTTAAGTGATATCTCCCATATGATACAACTGAGTGATATTTGCTAGAAATTTGCTCATCAGAAATACCGGTATCATAGATATGTATGAGCCTGGACCATTATGTATTTAAAGGCTTTGGGTTACTGTGACAGGGGCAACGGTTGTCTCCCACGCACTTTTTTCTGTCACTACATGGAAGACAGGAAATTGGCAATGGTGATAGGGTATCACACCTGTACCACATTTTTCTCCAATATGCAAGCAATCATATGAATTATGCCATAGAATGGTAAATTTATTTTCTGAGACTTTGTGTTATGTGTTATCCACACATTGTCAATGAATGCTGTTTTCAGTTTTCTTTTGTTTTGTTTGTTTTTTTAAGCCGGGAGGTCCTTTCCCCTGTGTGTCTAGGTGACACCACGCAGGCAGACAACATAGTTATGAATGTTCCAAATTCCAAATCTTGATCGAGGTCAGGCACTCATCAACTAAACTGCATCATGTGTTTTGCTGTATATAAACCAGCCCTCAAAGGAGGTTCTATGTACTTAGAAAAAAGAAAAAAAAAAGAAAAAGAAACTCAAGCAATTGTATAGGGGACTTTCTTAGACTACTTTATAATGCCTGCCTTCATGTGAACACACATGGTTTTCTAAATGTTGCTATTTGAACATCAAAGCAAAAATGCTCCATAAAATTTTGGCAAACCAAATCCAAGAACACATCAATAACATCATTCACTGTGATCAAGTAGGCTTCATCCCAGGGATGTAGGGATGGTTCAATATACAAAAATCCATCAATGTAATCTACTGTATAAACAAACTGAAAGACAGAAGTCACATGATTCATCTCATTAGATGCTGAAGAGGCCTTTGACAAAATCCAACACCCCTTCATGTTAAAAGTATTAGAGAGATCAGGGATTCAAGACACATACCTAAACATAATAAAAGCAATATATGCCAAGCCCATAGCTTACATCAAATTAAAGGGAGAGAAACTTGAAGCAATCCCACTAAAATCAGGGACAAGACAAGGCTGCCCACTCTTCCCCTGTGTATTCAATATAGTTCATGAAGTTCTAGCTAGAGCAATAAGACAACAAAAGGAGATAAAGGTGATATAAATTGGAAAGGAGGAAGTCAAGATATCACTATTTTCAGATGATATGATAGTACACATAAATGACCCAAAAATCCTACCAGAGAGCTCCTACAGCTAATAAAAAGCTTCAGAAAAGTGGCTGGATATAAAATTAACTCAAAAAAAATCAGTAAACTTCTATTAAACAAATGATAAACAGGCAGAGAAAGAAATTAGGGGAACAATACCCTTAACAATAGTCACAAATAATATAAAATATCTAGGTGTGACTTTAACCAAGCAAGTGAAATATCTGTTCAACAAGAACTTCAAGTCCCTGAAGAAAGAAATTGAAGAAGATATCAGAAGATGGAAAGACCTCCCGTGCTCATAAATCAGTACAATTAACATAGAGAAAATGGACATCTTACTAAAAATCTACAGATTTAATGCAATCCCCATCAAAATTCTAACACAATTTTTTTACAGATGTTGAAAGAACAATTCTCAACTTCATATGGAAAAACAAAAAACCCAGAATAACTAAAACATTATTGTACAATAAAAAAAACTGGGGTAATCACCATCCCTGATCTCAAGCTGTATTACAGAGCAATAGTGATTTTTAAAAAAGCCTACATGCTATTGGTACAGAAACAGACAGGTAGACCAGTGAAATGGAATTGAAGACCCAGAAATAAACCCCCCCACACACTTGATTTTCAACAAAGAAGCCAAAAGCATACAATGGAAAAAAGGAAGCGTCTTCAACAAATGGAGCTGGTCTAACTGGAGTTCTGCATGTAGAAGATTGCAAATAGATCCATATTTATCACCCTGCACAAAACTCAAGTCCAAGTGAATCAAGAATCTCAACATAAAACAGGATAAACTAAATGTAATAGAACAGAGAGTGGAAAAGAGCCTTAAATGCAATGGTACTTATCTGAAGGCCGAAACCTTCAAGTCTGTAAGAGCAGAGGAATCTTTAATTTATTATGGACTTTGACATGTCCAGGAGATAAAACTTGCTTTTGTGGCTGCAGCAGTGCAGAAATCCCATAAAGCTAGTCAGCCATTGGGTAATGGTCTAACATCACTAAAGTATCAGAGCCTGGGAGAGCAGTCCCATTCAAGTGGGCATCTAAGATGCTCGGCTGATGAAGCAGGGCAGACAGCTCTGTCTGCAGCATGGCTGTACGGCATTCCCCCGAATCTAATGGGATCACCGTACTTTTATTAGCCCCTTTTACCAAGCATCCGTTTAATGAAGCTTTGGGTAGGAATTAACATTTTTTCCCCTTTGGTGCTCAAAGAACTTCTATGTAGTTAAGGTCACTCCAATTAAAGGCATTTTCCTCTACATCTCAAATGCATCAACAGAAGCGGAGCACCTATTTCTTGCCTTTACAGTGTTCAGGAGCACCCCTACATGGTGTGGCCTGGTATACAATACTCAGAGAGTTCACAGACAATACACAGAACCAAAGGAAACCAGGCTCCTGAAGATTGATGATTCTGGAAGATGTACAACTATGTCAAGCCAGAAAAGTCAAAGACGATATTTCTTTTCCACATAAACATTTCAAAACCAAATTCCAGATGCTATGAAAATCCATAAGTGTTAATTTTTTTTTCTTGAGAGGGATATAAAATACAGAATCAACGACACATGAGTTTTTGGTATTTTTAAAGTGTTAGTGCAGATTTTGGATGATGTAATAGAATATCAATATTAATTTAGATTCATTATAATTTTTAGTTAGATATTTGAATCTTACAGGGTATCTATGCATGTGTTGGCACCAAAAAGTTAGGGAACTTAGATGTATCTATTATCAGCCAAATGTGGATTTTTATAGTATGTGTATCAAGGAGGAAAATGTATAAGGGTTTCATTAAGAAAAGAAATGTCAGGCAAGGCATTTCAAAGGTTCTTCATGAGGTAAGACAATGATGGCCAACTTATAAATAACAGTGAGGCATGCATACTGCCAACTAGCCTGGCAGAAAGTTTAAACAGAGGCACCAGGATGCAGAGGAGATGTCATTTGGGGATGCAGTTGTCACAGAGCAGTGACCCCTTTCACTTGAGAATTCATTTACAAGATTTATAGGTTTATAGGTATACAACTGTATAAATCAACCATTTACTTATAACAAACCACAAGGAAATTTATTTTAAAGCAACTCCTTAGTAATCAAACACATTCACCATTCATTAAAGATGAAAGCAAATTTGCATGCTATTGAGGTGGATTTGTTTGTTTATTTTTACATAAATAATTACACCTTGGCTGAATAGTGGATAATGCAAGACACAAATGCTATTGCGGTGGATTGGTTTGTTTATTATTTCATAAATAATCATACCTTAGCTGAACAGTGGATACTGCAAGTTGGGGAGTTTCTTCCTTGTTTCAGAGTTGGCGGATCTTTTGATTTTATCAGTGTCAGTGGTGAGAGTGTCACATAGCATGAATGTGTAGGAGAAAGTGCTAGAAATAACTTTATGGCTATCTCAGAAATTCTGTCCTAAACCTATGATGAAATGTTTTTAAGACTCAATGCCAGCAGCTCAAACAGGAATCTTTAAAACTGCAATTATTACAATCAAACACAAACCAAAGAAATACTAATTAAACACATTTGCTCTGAAAAATCATATTAGGAAAATAGTAAATCCTTGTTTTACACAATTAAACCATCGTGTTTCTGGAAGAGCAGAGATCTGGTCACACAGTAGAGTCCCAGCAATTCACAACACACAAGCTTCTTGAATCGGAGCCTGGATCCAGGAAGCATTTGTTGGAGCTGAATGGCATGACAGCATGCACAGCCCAAAGTGAGCATGGTGTGAGTGTTCAGAACTCAGGCCTCCGTGACGTCCCACAATGCAATATGCCTGAGACTCACCAGCCACAGCTCTGATTCACTACACATTTGGTTTTTGAAATAATTTTGGATCGTTGCACATTCAGAAACCTTTTATTATTGTCACTATTTTGGAAACTTATACAAAAACAAAAAAACAAAAAACAAACAAACAAACAAAAAAAACCCTGTGAGGTTGGAATTGGGTAATGTAGGGAAAAAGGGCATTTGTCGAAGAAGCTTTGGTGCTGACAGTGGTGGTAAGTGCTATTGAAGAACAGCAGGACACACAGGTGTGTGAGATATTGTGAAGGTTTTAGAGAGCTTCGGAGGATTTATGAGTAAGGTAGCATGACATAGAAAGACAAAGGGTTGAGGTTGGAACAAGCCCCACTTAACCCCTTATGTTCCTGAAGCCTGCATAGAACTCAAGCATTCCAAGAACAGCATCCCCTAGACAGTACTGCGGAGATGGAGGAGTGCTGCATGCATCGTAAACTGACACACAGTAGGACAGTAGGTTTATATTACTCCAGGGAGTAGTACTTTTACGGATGTGTGTGTGTGTGTGTGTGTGTGTGTGTGTGTGTGGTGTTCACATACATGCGTGAACACACTTTTCTGTGCAGTATAACAATAGAGGAGGACAATCTCAGGCATCATCCTTAGGAATGCATAGATATCCTTTGAGACAGAGTATCTCTATGGCCTACAAATCACCATTGTCTAGATAGACTAGCCAATGAGCCCTATAGATAGATCCTCATGTCTCTGCCCTTAAGTATTTGGATTTTAAGTGAGTGACAGAGAGCTCATCATTTTATATGGGTTCTCCGATCAGAACCCAGGTCCCCGGGCTCCTGAGGCAAAGGCTTTATGGACTCAGCCTTCTCCCTAGGACAAAGACTGTCAAAAAGAGGTGACTAGACCCCATGCACTAGGCAATGAGGATTTGAGCTACAGTTTTATAAATGGCCTGAGATCAAACAGGATTGAAGTACAAGATAGAGAATAATTGGTTCTGTTGTGTTCCAGTTTCTGATTCCCATCTAATAAGGTCAATATATTTCCTGCTTTTTAGTCTCTAAATATGTTTTCGTTCAGAAACTTCGCTGTAAAGACTGCTTTTTGATGTAAAAAAAAAATCTAATTTGTGGTCATTTTCTCAATGATTGCTTTAGCAAAATACCACAGTTAGCAGTCAAGACATGTTAATTGATGAGACCTGGGATTATGACTGACAATGACAATGACAATCATGGCAAACTCCGAGCAAGATCCTTACACTTACAATGAGCTAAATGCCCCAAATCATCATAAGTAAATAATATGCCAACTTCAGTCTTTCATTTTGGGGTAGAGGAGTGGGAGACGGTTCAAATCCCCAAAGCTCATCAGAGAGGCAGTAGGAATGGACAGAATGACATTTCAAGGTTCCCTTGGTCCTGCTCAGAAGAGAAAGTAGAGCCGAGGATGCTAGTGAACATTTTATCCCTAAAAGGAAGTCGCTGAAGACTGCTTTAAAACAGATTCTATTAAGAGTGAGAGGTAAGCAAAAATCTTGCTTCACTACAGAGCAATAGTGTTAAAAACTGCATGGTATTGGTACAGTAACAGACATGTAGATCAATGGAACAGAATTGAAGACCCAGAAATGAATCCACACTCCTATGGTCACTTGATCTTTGACAAAGGAGCTAAAACCATCCAGTGGAAAAAAGATAGCCTTTTCAACAAATGGTGCTGGCTCAGCTGGAGGTCAACATGCAGAAGAATGCAAATTGACCCATCCTTATCTCCTTGCACTAAGCTCAATTCTAAGTGGATCAAAGATCTCCACATAAAACCAGACACACTGAAACTAATAGAAGGGAAACTAGGGAAGAACCTTGAACATATGGGCACAGGGGAGAATTTCCTGAACAGAACTCCAATAGCTTATACTCTAAGATCAAGAATAGACAAATGGGACCTCATTAAATTACAAAGTTTTTGCAAGGCAAAAGACACCGTCAAAAAGACAAAGCGGCAACCAACTAACTGGGAAATGATCTTTACCAACCTTACATCCGACAGAGGGCTAATATCCAAGATATACAAAGAACTCAAGAAGTTAAACTCCAGAGAGGCAAGTAACCCTATTAAAAAATGGGGTACAGAGCTCCACAAAGAGTTCTCACCTGAAGAATATCTAATGGCTGAGAAGCACCTAAAGAGATGTTCATCATCCTTAGTCATTAGGGAAATGCAAATCAAAACAACCCTGAGATTCCATCTCACACCAGTCAGGATGGCTAAGATCAAAAACACAGGAGACAGCAGTTGTTGGCGAGGATGTGGAGAAAGAGGAACACTCCTCCACTGCTGGTGGAATTGCAGGCTGGTACAACCACTCTGGAAAGCAGTCTGGCGGCTCCTCAGAAAACTGGGCATGACACTTCCGGAGGATCCGGCTATACCACTCCTGGGCATATACCCAGAGACTTTACCTGCATGCAATAAGGACACATGCTCCACTATATTCATAGCAGCCTTATTTATAATAGCCAGAAGCTGGAAAGAACCCAGATGTCCCTCAATGGAGGAATGGATTCAGAAGATGTGGTATATTTACACAATGGAATACTACTCTGCAATTAAAAACAATGAATTCACGAAATTCCTAGGCAAATGGTCAGAACTTGAAAATATCATCCTTAGTGAGGTAACCCAATCACAAAAGATCACACATGGTATGAAGTCACTGATAAGGGGATATTGACCCAGAATCTCAGAATACCCTAGACACAATCAGCATATCAATAGATTTCTAAAAAGATGGAAGGAGAGACCCCTGGTCCTGGAAAGACTGGATGTAGGGGAACGCCAGGACAGAGTAATGAGAGGGGGTTGAACGGAGAAAAGAGGGAGGGAAGGGGGCTTATGGGACTTTCGGGGAGGGAGGAAACGGGAAAGGGGAAGTGATTTGGAATGTAAATTAAAAAAATAAAATAAAATTAAATTAAAAAAAAAAATCTTGCTTCAAATCCGTGCACACTGCAGATGCGCCGCTGTTCAGGAGAGCCATCTGATGGCCTCTGAGTGTTTACACACAGACTGTTAGTTGGGGAGATTGGGTGTGCGCTTTCCTGTTAGTTCAGGGTCCTTGTACATGTAAGGCTAGGAAGTCTATCACACAGGCTTGCGATAGGAGTGGGAGATAACACAAGGAGAGGGTGGCCTTATCCTGAAAAGAGTCTTAGAAACTTCACATCATGCAAAACTGATGAAAAACTTAGCATAGGGGGCCCTGGGACCCCATGCGCATTGTAGATGCCATCACTAACGGACTCGAAGATACATTCATCTTTTTGTCTTGTGTTCCTTTGTTTGGGCAATGCTTTGTGGGTTTTTGTTTGTATATTATGACTTGTGATTCTGTGGCTTTTTTGGGGGGGGTGTGTGCACGCGCGCCCCCATGCTCCAGCCAGTGTGTTTTGCATACTCTTCCTTTGTTAATTTCTTCTTTTGGTTGTTGTTTAATTTGCCTGTTTGTTTTCTTAAGAGAGAAAGAAAGAATAAATGGAACTGGGAGGGTGGGGAGGTGGGAAGGATCTCGGAGGTGGTGAGGGGCGGGGAATCATGATCAGAATATCATGTATGAAAAAAAATTATTTTCAATGAAAACATAACAAAGTGACAACAAAAGGGAATGCCAAGGGCTAAAGTGAGGCTGCTTTGTTGACAAAACGATCCCAGCACAATCTGCAGGTCAAGGATGCAGAGTCTGGGTGAGATTGAGGATGCAGAGAAGCAAAGTCTTCTCTCATAACAGATTTCCCACGTTTCCCAAGCCCCCAAACCTGGGAGTGTGGCCTTCTTTGGAAATGAAGGGTTTGTAGGCATTGTTAAAATAGCATTTGAGATGGGGGTCAAATTGGACAGGACAAAGTTACTTAGCCCCATGCGACTGCTGTCCTATGCAGACTAGGAACCACAGAGAGACAGGAAGTATGGGGACAATGTTTCGTGACTAGAGGAAGAGATCTGAGAGCTGTACTCAGAAGCCAAATGTGAAGCATTTCCAAAATGGTTGGAACCTAATAGAAGGAGCCTGAATGGATGCTTCCTCAGAGTGCCAACACCTTAATTTTGGACTTCTGGCCTCCAGAACCAAGAAAGAATAAATTTCTTATACTGTATGTCCTATTCTTTGTGTTTGTCTTTTCTTTGTTCCTTTCTTTCTGTCTCTTTGGCATATGCACGTATGTGTACACATTGTGCATTTGAGCTTGTATGCATGTGTGTATATGTATGCCTGCACATGTGTGTGAAGAGGTCGGAATTTGTCCAGTGTCTATTTACTTTCACTAAGCCCGATGTCTATGGACTGGCCAGACATCCTAGCCCCAGGCTCTAACCTCTAGTGCTGATGTTGCAAATGCAGGCCACTGTACCTGGACCTGAATTTTAACGTGGGTGCTGGGAATCTGAACCCAGATCCTCTTGAGTTTATCCACAGATGCATCCTCCCCTTCCCTGTATCATTTTCCTTTATAGTACCCTTAACCACTATGCCAAACAGGATTCCTTATCAATTGTCTTGTATGACATCTCTCGTATTTCCTTAAGTGGCTACTGTTAAGTAATTCCCATGCAGGCAGGGTCCTCCTTCTGTTTTGCTTGTCTGTCCCTGTACCCCAAGCACTTAGCTCCCTGGGACAATGGAAACAAAATCCTTTATTGAAATCACCAATGTTGAGTACAAAGTTAAGATGACAGAACAGGTGGCAAATGGGCGCTAAAACCTGCTGGATGCTAATTGCCAAATGGATGAAGCTTCCGGAGTGTATTGGTCCTAAAGCAAATTGCTGTGTATTTTACTTTGTAATTGTTTACTAATGATTTCTATGTTGCCTGCTTCCATAAAATATTTTCCTTAAGTGACACAACTAACAAGCAAACAGAACAATTAAAATAAAATTTAAAATGTGGTTGCGGGGAGAAGGATAAGAAAAGATCTGGTTTCGTCAAGGAATTGATTACTACCAAAGAGTATTAAATACACCTTTGAGCTTACTGGCAGCCAAGGCAATGGATTTATTGATAGCTTTGACTCAAGAGAAAATGTTGAACTTCTACCTAAAGAGATGATTTTTCTCCTAAATAATATTTATGTGAATTCTTTATGTGAAATTGCATAAATCTAATATATAGTCAGCCAACTAAATTGTTGGTTTCTTAGATAATCATGGAGCAAACGGAATTGATATGTTATATAAACAGAATTTAAGTAACTCATGAAAGGTCTTTGAGAATTTTGAATTTAGTCATCCATTTATCTCACAGGAATTTGTGACTTCTTGTGTATGCATATGCTCGTGTGTGTGTGTGTGTGTGTGTGTGTGTGTGTGTGCATGAACAGTTGCACACATGCTTATGAAGGTCAAAGAACAACCTTAAGCGTTGTTCCTTAGTCACCATCCACTACTGTTATTGAGTCATGGTTTCTCCCTGTCCTGGGGTTGGCCAAGCAGTGCCTAGGCTGTTTGCCTGGTGAGCCCCAGGCCTCTGCCTGTCTCTGTCTTCTCTGCTTTCACCACAGCACCCAGATGTTTTCTGTTCTTGAAATCTGTTGACCTGAACAAAGTGTTAAGCTATAAGTGCAAATTTAGGCACAATTAAGAAAAAGGGGGGATGTGTAAAGCTATAGGGTCCAAGGGTCCATCTGTATTTCTCTGGAAGTAAGCTGGTAATACTAGCAGAGAAATGCAGAAGGACGCCAAGGCTGAAAAGTAATAATCTATGATCTTGATATGACCACCAAGGTAGATTTGTTTTATACATACAATCATCTGACACCTTCTGGTATATGTAAATATTACAGTATTTTTTTTAACATTTATTTTTGACTTTTATTAAAATGTGAAAGACATGGACCCCACAACAACATCTGATTTCATGTACTGGTCACATGTGTTTCATGAGACACTGTCCTGGTGGCATCCCATAATACTTGAAAATTCTTATGAGCTTATATGACTCTCAGACAGGGTGCCTGGGATTCCCTCTCTCTCTCTCTCTCTCTTTCTCTCTCTCTCTCTCTCTCTCTCTCTCTACATTGTTTCCCTCTCTAGTGCCTGGGATACATTGTTTCTCCCTATAGTCAAAGCATCAATGCCCTTGGTTTTCTGAGTAAGTGGTGTTTGTAAATTGAGGTCTTTTGAGTTGCAGACCTGTCACTCAGCTCTGGAAATCTCAGAGTTTGATTTAATCGCTTTCCAAGTGCAATGTCAAGCTGCTGTCAACCAATGTGAGCTGCAAAGATGCCTACAAACACACACACACACACACACACACACACACATTATTCTTCCCATGAGAGAAAAGGTTCCCAACACTAAAGTTTCCAACACTGAGAAGACAGAGACCTGGGACCTCTGAACCCTCCCATACATATCACAGCATGTCACATGAGGAACAACCATCATAAAGTCACCTCACATTGAAGTCTAATGTGTCAGGTCTTTGTGTTACCACCAAAGAACCTGAGGCTTAGACACAAGTTTAACCATATGCACAGATGCCCAATATTAACTGACAAGTAGACCCAGAATTCAAACCCAAGTCTGCCTGCCATCCACACCCACATTTCCCAAACCAGGACTCTTCCATCTTCAAAACTAAAGGTCATGACAAAACTACCATGGACACCAGTCATATGTGAGCGTGTGTGTGTGTGTGTGTGTGTGTGTGTGTGTGTGTGTGTGCACATGCGTGCGCGCACACACACACATACACACAATATGATATGTGTTTTAGTTGCTGTTCTATTGCTGATATCATGACCATGACAGCAACTCTTGGAGACTGACTTACAGTGTCATTGTGGTTATGACGAGGAGCATGGTGGCATGCAAGTAGGCATGACACTAGAGCTGAGAGTTTTACATCCTGATTTGCAGGGAGAGAGAGAGAGAGAGAGAGAGTGAGGAGACTGGGCCATGCATGAGCTTAAGAAACCCTAAACCCCACCTGCCGTCAAAACACTTCTTCCAACAAGGCCACATGTACTCCAAGATTATACATCCCTAATCCTTCTAATCTTTTCAAACAGCTCCACTCCCTTGTGATCAAATGTTCAAATATATGAGCCTGTAGTGGCCATTTTCATTCAAACCACCACAATATGTAGCACCCAATCCTAATATTTCTGTTATTTAACAATGATGACAGACATACCCTATCTAAAGCCATGCTCAGAATTATGGATTGAATGAAGATATTGCAAAATAACCAACTTTTCTGAATTCTAGTTTCAAATAGCTGGCCATCTACATAATGATAAATCAACATGGCAAGTCAAATTGTTTAGGAGATAGTATTGAGAAAATCAATTCATTATATTCAGAGCACTGAAGATACCCATAGAGATTGCATTAGAAATATTGATACAATATAACACTTTCATTGGCAAAATCAAAGGCAGAGAGACACCAAATACTGCTAATAATGTAAACAGAGGAAGAAAGGGTAAGGAATGGGGGAAGAGGAGGAGGAAGTCAGGAGTGAGAGAAAGGAGGGGTGGAGGGGGGCAGAAAGCTGTTTTAACTCAAATAAGGCAGGCCTCCTGAGTTGTAGTTGTATGATTCTAAACGCTCAAAGACTAATGTATTATTTATTTTCATTTCCTATTCTAGAAATTTGTTTGGAATATTTTGCAACAACATTGAGAACTGGAGCCCCAGGAGACAGAGACTATGTTTATAACTGTGACAGAACTTCCCTCATCCTGGTCCTCATGACACACAGCTGTCCTGGAGGGCTACTTGCCACAGTTCATTCTTGCTACTTCCTGATTGAGAGTCTGAGTTTAGTGTTAGAAACCCACTGTGGGTTGAGGAGATAGATCAGTCAGTAAATTGCTTTGCAATACAACCCCGAGGACCTGAACTTGATCCCTAGAACCCATATAAAAAGTCAAGAGGTGTGGTAGCCATTTGCCATTGCTGTGTTAGGGAGGGGGAGACAGGAGAAAGTTGGAGGGTTCACTGGGCAGCTAGCCTAGCCAAATGGATAATTTTGAGGACAATGAGAGACCGTGTCTCAACAAATAAACTGAGGAGTTATAGGCAAGGCAGATCTCTGGCATCCTCACACAGACACACATGCGTGCGTGCACACACACACACACACACACACACACACCACATACACAAACCCTACAGCGTTTGTAGAATGGACTGGGGCTGTATCCCTTTGCCCTTTGTGCCAATGGAGCTTATGTTGACTAAGTACATTTTATAGCACAAGTGATGACTTCAATCCAGTTTAAGAGTGTCTGCTCAAGAATGGAAGCAAATCAAAGCTAATTATTAAACAATCAATAATGCTGTCACTTTGTTTAGAGATTTGGGTCTAACTCCTCCTAGAACAATTCTGTATGTGCTTTTAAAATAATTGCCGCAATAATTGCTTACAGGAGACACAAACACTTTTTAAAAAGACATCAGGAGCCAGTGAAGGAGGCAAGATGAGAATTCAGCCTACCCCATCCAGATAAATGATGGGATAAGTCCTCAGCAAGGCTGGTGCCTCTGGGCATCAAAGTCAACAAAAATCATGTTTAGATTTTTTTTTTAAAAAAAAAGGGGGGGGTCTGCAGGTGTCACCTTATACTAGAGCTCTCTGGGTTCCATATGCACTTGAAAGAATGAATTTTTCTTCCTCAAGAAGCCGTATCTGGATTTAGAGAAATACATTTTCATTACACATAGCAGCTAATCCTTTAATAGCAAAAACCAGTGTAGTGGCTGACACTTAAATGCCCTAAAAATGACTGTACTCAAATAGTAGCTGTGCACAAGCTATGCATTTGTGCAGGAGATATGCATGGAAAGTTGGTTCATTAAAATGCCTGATCTTTTAGGAACAGTCTTTTCCATTTACTATAAACACAGTCTCAGAATCTTGAGGCACCATCATAACCATGCAAATGTTGACGTGTGTGTGTGTGTGTGTGTGTGTGTGTGTGTGTTATTTGAAAACATCCCAAATTACTTCCTAGAATAGAAAGTAAAAACAAATAAAATATTGATCTGGGGGCCTTAGCATCATGTGATTACAATTTAAAAGAGCTGACTTATTTCAGTAAAAACATAGCTTTTTATCTCCTCCTCCCTGCTTCCTTCCATTTCTCTCTCCCTTCCTCCTCTCTTCTCTTCTCTCACTCCTTCCTTCCATCCTTCCTTCTTTCCTTCCTTCCTTTCTTCCTCCCTTGGCCTTCTCTATACTAGGTCTTGGGAATTATCAAAAATAATGTCAGACATGAAAATCATTCTGAAGTGTGATAGAAAGACATACTTGTGATAGCAAATCTCTGTTGTCAACTTGACTGAACCTGAAATCAGCTGAAACACAAGCCCCTGGACGTTGCTGTGAAGAGATTCTTTTTGATTAAATCTTTGAAGAGGGGCAACACACATTTCATGAGGGTGATACCTTCTGGTGGCATCCCAGATTAAAGGACACTGAAGAAGAGAAACCTTAATTTTTGCCTGCTTGCTTTCAATCTTGATGGCAAGTTCACCTACCTGTTGCTGCTTCATTCTGTCTGATGTTAGAACCACCTTCTTTGGGATTCTAATGTAGACGAAAGACCAGCAGCTCTCCAGAAATAATCCTGGCCCTCAGCACAAAACTGGGACTCCTGAGAATAATAGATGTGTGCACTGAGAAACTACTGGATTCTCAGACTAAAAGTTCTCCAAAGTGAGATAGCAAATCTAGGACTACTCAGACTATATTGTGTAAACCAATCTAATAAATTAATAAATCATATATAGTGTGTATTTTGTCAGTCTGTTCCTGCAGAGAACCCCAATACAACACTGAAGAATAAAACAGAGTGGGAAATATGTGTTATAGAGAGAACTAAAATTCTCTAAATAAACAAGTGAAGGAATTCATAATTTTATCAAGACCTGGCTATGTCAGAGGTGTTTTTAAGTGGAATGTGACACTTGAGGTTGAGTTATTGGGAGGTGAGAGAAGACTCTAATGAGAAACTGGTATTAAATAATAGTGTAAAAGACTCAGGGAAACTTTGATATTAAATAACTGGTTACCTCATATTGTAGTTTCACTTCAAAATCTGATGATTCTGAAGACGTTGTGTTGATTTGGAGTTTTGTAAGGCTCCAGTCATACACTTACCCCTCTCTATGTATGTGCATATGTAGTGTGTGTGTGTGTGTGTGAATGTGAATAGTGTATGTGTGTGTGTATGTGTGAATGATATGTGTGTGTGAATGTGAATAGTGTATGTGTGTGTGTGAATGGTATGTGTGTGTGTGTGTGTATATGAGGGAGGGATGTGTGTGAGTAGGATATCTGTGTGTGTGTGAGTGGGGTGTGGGGTGTGTGTGTATGAATGGGGTGTGTGTGTGAATGGGGTGTGTGTGTGTGAATGGGATATGAGTGTTAGTGTGTGTGCGAATGGTGTGTGTATGTGTGTGTGTGAGTGAGGTGTGTGTGTTAGTGGTGTGCGTTTGTGTAAGGTGTGTGTGTGTATGAGTGATGTGTGTATGTATAATAAGATAAATATTTATTTTTCTCTTGCCTGATCTAGCATGTCATTTGTAATGTTTTTCAATAAGACATCCATCAGATTTTAAAATACAAAATTCAATTATCAATTAAAATGAATAACATCAAATATAGACTACAAACATTGATTGGACCCTCATTTTAAAAGACCAGTTTTAAGAAATATTTTAAAGTTTATCAGTGAATGATTGATCAGTCAATCTTTTATGGGCAAGATTACAGTGGTGTAGGGGTTTTCCTCTTATCACGAATGACCAAATTCACTTGTTGACATAGAAAGATGCTGTTTTTCCTTTCAAGACAGATGTGCAAAGAAGATTTTAGAAATGTAAAGTTATGGTTCAAGTAACCCACCTCCAAGTGGTTCTAAAATCACAGGCGTGGGATGTATATTTAAATAAACCATGCATGATAAAAACGTGAGCCAAATTTATTGATTCCAGGAGATGAATAAATAAATCCTAATTGTATAATCCTTCCAAATTTTCTGCATCCTTAAAATTTTCACAAGGACACATTAAAGAATAAAAAAATCCCATTCAACATTTATCCGCCGCTGCAAGATCTCTGAGTAAGAACAGGCTTTTGCGGTAGTGCCGGCTACCAGAGCTTAGGCCGTGTTTTCCTTGGGAAACAAATGTGAGATAATTTCTAAACTAGTATCTGCTTGCATCTCTTCTACCTGAGAAGCAATTTTTATGTTCCATACACAGCACCGAATAGAAAGAAGCGTGAGGCCGAGGGAGAGATGTTTCCGTCGTCTCTGGAACCTTGCATTGGCGTGTATAGTTAAGGAATAACCTCACTTCACATATCCCCCTGTAAACACCCCATCTTCCTGCCCGCTGGGTCTGTGGCTTGTGACTGTATGGACTCCAGAATGTGCCTGTTTTGTTCCAGTTCAGCAACTGAGGCGGGCTCCCTTTGAAGATATTCTATCATGGATTCTCTGTCCGTTGCCAGGGGTGTTTCCCCCCTCCGCCACTCTTCGTGCCTGAAATAAAAGCCGTTGGATTGTTCAATGAACTTCATTAGGTGGCGAGTGTCAAGTGCTTTCATCATCGCTGTTGTGATTTGATGGTATCCCTACACTTTGTTATTTCCCAGCTCCTAATTGTACCCTATACTTTTGACATCTCCATTGGACTGATGTGAATGTCAAGTTGCCCCCGATTTGTGTGTTTCATTGAAATCTGGGACTGAAGCAGCCGAAATATGAATCGGTTGAAGAGCGTTTGAAGTGCTCTGCCTTCAAGCCTTTCCCTTTTGACTTCTGTAGAATCTAGAAGGGTTTTATTATTATTATTATTTTTGAGAAAAGAATAAAGGCATAAGAGTTTGAAATTGTACATGGTGTTAAAAGTGCATCAAATTAGGAAGGAAAAGCACAGGAATTGGTAGAGTCACACTTGATAGCATGTAAGCTTCAAAAATATTAAGATTTGTACGTGAAATTATTTTATAAAAGGAATACATTCCCAGGGTTAGGAAATAGAAGTGTGTGTATAGACACACATGCACAAAATTAATCATAAACCTCACCTCATTTGAATACATTGGTAGGACAACTTCAAAGATTTTTCCTCGTATGCAAACATCTATTGTCTACTTATTTTTAATAATAAAAAACTAAAATCAGAAAAGAGATCTGCATTGTCACCTTCAGTACGTAGATCACACGCCTTAAACTGTTGCATGCGGTGTCATGCATTAATGATTTTTGTTCTGTGATGGTACTTTCCTTGTAGCGAATTTTAGCAATTCCCTATTGGTGTGCGACTATACTATTTGTAAGGTTTTGCTCAATGGTCTCATGCATCTAAAACTTTTTCCATGCCCACCTAAGTCAAGCAGTTATTTTTGTTTTTCCAACAGTGTAAAATTTTAATCCATAGCCTCTTAAAATGAATTCTGTGACAAATTATGCTTGATGTACATTTGGAAAGCATTCATAGTAAGATAAAGTGGCATCAACTGCTCTTGGGGTGCCTAGAGTGTTACTGTGGCACCACTTCCTGAACATCCCAAGTGCAGGAGGCGCCAGTCAGTCTTCTTTCCCAAGTTCATTTCCTCTCAGAGTCTATGAAAGACTTTGTGTTCCATGGAAAGCAATCAAAGACCCCACGTTCCGACCCCATATGACCCCTGCCATAAATCCATTTCTCTGTAGCTATCTTGCTGCCAACTCAAGTTCAAATTTCTTCTGCAAAGATTTGCCGCTCTATAATCAGTGTAAAAAAAAATTCCGATAAAGAAACTTCATTGCGTATCTATTACAGCCAAGAGTTATCTAAAGTGGCAGGACACACAAGAGAGCCAGGTTCACATGATCAAGAAGTTAGCAGCTATAAATTAGTAGATTAAGTTATAATTTTAATGACGTATAGTGTTTTGCTGTCCAATCAAAGAGTCATAGGCCACAAACACGCAATTAAAGCTCATCAGTTGTAACTTGGGACTGTTGGAATGCCTGCTGGGAAAGACATAGCTTTTACTTCCTCTGTCTTCAGATTAGAGAGAAGTCAATTATGGGAGTGATGAATGTGGCTTCTCAGAACTCAAGAGTCTGAAGGTCAAGCCAGATACCTGATAGCCAAACGAAAGGTGGAGAGTGGGATCCAGTGTGCCAAGCACAATGTGGAATTCCATTGCACAGACTAATTTTAGTTGCATTTTTCTGTGACTCGTGTCTAACAAAGTTCTCACAAATATGTTTTTTTCTCTTCTTATTGAAAATTATTCAAAGCACACTGGGAAACTTTGTTGGCTTTAGATGAACATAACTGGGTGTGAAATGAAATACTCTTTTAAGGATTGGGAAAAGTGTAACGTGAGTCCTAAAAGCTGGAATTCTGAAAAAACGCTTTGATCTCAGTTTCTTTTCTTAAAAAAAAAATCTATCTAGGTTTTTCTAGATGTGGAAGCACAGTGAACTATGATGAATTCAAGATTTTGTTTTGGTTGGGTTTAGCTGGTGGAGATTTTACACAACCAAACTATGTGATCTTATATACAGCCAGGTTTCACTAAAGCCTGAAAGAATCCAAACAGGTCATACCAGAGGTCTCTCATTCTGAGTACCCTCAGCCCAGACTTAATACTATTTTTTGCTAATCTGTTCCACTCATCCAGTAAATCCTTCTATAGGAGAACTCTTCCTCTGGCTGGTGTTTGCCAAATTTCCATATCAGTAATTGGCTATATTTTAAATTTTACTTACTCTTCAACAATTTTTTAAGTTAGCTTGCAAAAGAATGAACTATGGTGTAGTACTATCAAATGTGTATATGTGTGTGTGTGTGTATATAATTTGTCACAGAATTCATTTTATATATATTATATATATAAATATATATTATTTATATAAATATATATTATTTATATATAACATTATATATAACATTTTTATATATATATATATATATCAGTCAGTCATAACTCCCTCTGTACGCACACCTGTGTGTGTGTATTTCTTAGTCATAACTCCCTCTGTGTACACATGTGAAAACTGTTATCCTGCCAGCCTCACACTGGTCCTTCCTTCCCACAATAAGCCTCCTTCTGCTTTCCCATCATACACATGTCAGTGCTTCTCCCCACTTCCCGGGCCTTCAAGTCTCTTCTTTTCAACTGTTACTTCTGCTGGCTGGTTTTATGCCAGCTTGGCACAAGCTATCATCATCTGAGAAGAGGGAACCTTGATTGAGAAAATGCCTCCATAACACTGGGTCGTAGGCAAGCCTGTAGAGCATTTTCATAATTGAAGACCTCGGGCCCAGCCCATTGTGGGTGAGGCCATCCCTGGGCTGGCGGTCCTGGGTTTTATAAGAAGGTTGAGCCAGCTATGGGGAGCAAGCCAGTAAGCAGCACCCCTCCATGGCCTCTACATCAGCTCCTGCCTCCAGGTTCCTATCTCATTTGAGTTCCTTCCCTCACTGTGTTTGATGATGAACTGTTATATGGAACTGTGAGTGAAATAAAACCTTTCCTTCTCAAGTTGCTTTTGGCCATTATTGCTCTTTTCACAGCAATAGAAACCCTAACCAGGACACTACTTTTCCAGTTCATGTTGATGACCCCCCCCACACCCACATACAACACACAAATTTTAAAATAGGTTCCATATATGAATCAAAACACAATGTTTTTCTGTATCTGGTCTATTTTATTCAATATGATGATTTATGAATGTGTTGTTTTTAAACATTTCTCTCCAGACTTGAATTTTTCTGAATCCCCTTGCTGAAGGTTGAACCCTGCAGACTGTATCTGTTCGATATTCTCACTCAGGTTTCCAGCATCTCAATTTTTTTCCAGGCAGACTGATGCAGACATTTTGAATAATAAAACATGGTATATTATGCTCTTTGTCAGTTCAGATGAAATAGGCCTGCAGGTTTTATATTTACAATTCCAATATTCCAAGCTATAGCAACTATATCATATAATCATATCTGACAGATCTAGTAAACTAGATAGGTCTAGACAACTGATAACTAGATAGTTCCTGTGGTGTCAGATGAGGGAGGGAGTGTCATAGTAATAAGACCCCTTTCCTGATTATGCCAAAGCAAAGATTTGATTGCAAACTTTCCCACTAATTTCATTTAGGCTATAAGATTGGCTTTCAGGAGTTATTTATCTATTTCTATTAGGATAGGGTATTGTGTAACATAGGCTGGTCTCAAATATGGAGCCCAGAATGACCTGGTACTTTTGATCTTCCTTCTGGAATTCCAGGTGTTTCCCAGCAGGGTGTTAAGGAAGCTAGGATACCACCATACCAAGTGAGTTACACTCCAAGCCCCAAAGAAAATAACAAAGACTCTTCTCATTCTGGGTCTTTTATCCCCTTTCCCTCTCCTGACTCAAGATTGAGACTCACTGAATTCTAATGCACAACAAACCATCTCATTACCTTGATGTCTTTAGGGTCATAAAATTGAATTCCTTCCAGAACAAAAAAAATATTGATACTCCATTAAAAATATTTTTATTATTTTATGTATTTCACTTGCGTGTACCTCTGTGCACCATGCATGTGCCTGGTGCCAGCAGAGACCACAAGAGGACACGGCATCTTCTAGAACTGGTGTCACAAATGGTTGTGAGCTTACACGCGGTTGCTGACAATTGAACCCGGGTCCTCTGGAAGAGCATCTAGTGTTCTTAACCACTGAGCCATCTCTCCAGTCCTGCTGTTTACATTTTTTTTAATTTATCCTTCTGCTTCAAAAAAAAAAAAGGTAGGTTTATGACATAGGTCTTTAGGGTCACATATACTCATGTGAAGAGCCAAATGCCAGATTAGGGACTTCCCTGAAACAGAAGAGAAAGAAAAATCAGTTCTTGATGGGCTATCCTTCGAAGGCAGAAAAAAACCCACCAAAACCAAACACCACCTCCCCCCCAAAAAAACAAAAAGCCAAACAATAAACCTGTTGGTTAAGAGTCAAAGAGGAAAAAAATATTTATAAGCTAGGAAAAGAAATATAACACAGGAAACCACGGACTACATTATAAGTGGAAAATAGAAATGCAAAGAAAACTTGAGTAAAAAATTTTGACATTAGCTTATTTTCTGTTTAAAAATTTTGCAACAGAGCACTCGATCCTTGCCTTGATTATTGTAGGTAAGCTATACACCCGAGTCCAAGTTAGACATGCCGTGACTTCCAAAATGAAAATTTTAATATTGCAGTGCTTACCAAAAATGATAGGTTAAATTTTCTGATGATATGTCTTTCCATTTTATTCACATAACAGGTGGCCTTTGTAATGCTTTTGTAAAATATAATTTAGATGCATTCAATAAATGTGGTAACAAACCAACTTGCTTATCTGCAATTTCTGAGACATTGATTACTGATATTAACTGGTTGATGTAAAGAAGAATATACAATGGGCCTCAGCATTGGCAAAGGCGAATGATCAGAGCACTCAAAGCCCTAGGAGGGGCTTATCTAAGTAGGGTGGGTTTATTTGAAATCCTTCAATGGTGCATTTCTTATGCAAACCAGAGCAAATTTTCAATGTCTGTCCTTGAGCCACTTAATGGACTAAAGTGGCCAGGTGGATCAAGGAGTGTATACTGTGTGTACTCGTGAGTAGCAATGCTTCTCATTTCAGAAAGAAAGAACTTCAAGTACTTGTTTCTCTTCACAAGACATTGACCCCTGGATGGTGGAAGATGCTGGTATCAGAACTCTACTGGTATAACTTCAACCACATTTGATTGGCTCCAAGTCATTGAGCTTGCTCCATTTTTTTTTTTAATTTTGCTTGACCCTGGAAGGTGACCAATAGTGTATTTGAAGGTTTGGGACATAGTTATTTTTCCAAAGGTAAGCAGCCTTCAACAAAAACCTTCCTTGAAGCTTGCTTTTATATCACTTCCTTCTAGGTACTAACAAGATCGCTCTCATCTTTATGCTGAGAGTTTCATTCTCTAGGATTCCGGGGACCTGGACACATTCCATGGGGACACTGCTGGTTTCTGATTAGTGTGTGCTTCAGAGCAAATATCACTTTGATTTAACTCTAGCCAGGTCCCTCTGAGTCCTCTTTCTGACGAGTCTTCCATTTGAACTGGGCCTTTGACTTACTTATTGCAGTTTCAGCAAGAATTCTGCAGAGTCAGTTTAGCAAGAATCCTTCTCCACCCTTGGGATAGTTCACCCTAGCTTAGCATCCTGCAAAAAATCCTGCACTATCCGTGTGGTGATTTCCATGCTTCTTCGTACGTTTCCATTCGCTGACCTTACACACACCCTCTTGGGCTATAAATCCCAACTGATTGTGCTTGGAATCCATCCCAGTCTCACTCTCTTTTGAGAAACTGTCTTGAATGAGTCTTTCCTGCTGTCCCTAACAAGTAGCATTGATGTTATTTTTCTTTAACAATAAGAAGATAGTCCCATAGGAATGCTGCCAGCTACCGAAAAGACCTCTAGATGCCTTGGTAGATTGTGCTTTGCAATCAGAACTCGCCACACACTTTGCAATCTGTCAAGTTACTTAATTTAACCTGCAGGTTCTTGTGGGTAAATCTGAGTTAACAGTGACAGCCTTCTAGGTTCTGTAAGGATTAAAGTAAGTCGTATATATCAATGAACTTTCTTTGTAAATGTGGAAGTAAATCCTAACCTTTGTTATTGTTAAAGCAGTTTAATTTGCATGCCTCTCATAGATGTTTAGTTTGCATATTTCAAGATAAGACAATTTGCTTAGAAGGAACTAATGCAATACTCAAATAATACTTAAATTTAAGTCTTGAGATCTTGCACATCTGGACACACAGTTGAGTTTTGTATTATAGGAACAATGGAAATTAGTCAGTGTGGCTGAAGTATGAGACTCAAGGCCAGAATGTCTTCCTATACCTTAGTAAGGAAAGAGTAATATAATCCAGGGAAGCAAGATGATCACAGATGATCTGAGGTAGCAACTTAATCATTTGATAGTAAAGGCACAGATATCAAGAATGTATACAACTTGGAGTGTGCAGTAATGTAAACTTTTGTCCCACTTGATAAACAGCCATATTTACAGACTATTTCTCAGACATTAAACCTCTTTAGCTTTCCATCTCCCTCCAAACACAGAGGTTAGTGGTCCTTAAAAGGTTCCCCTGGTTGATCTCTTCTGTACAATACCTGCTTAATGAGCTGATTAACCACTGTTACTGAGAATTAATGAATCAAATCACAGTGGTAATCACCATATTGCAAATCGCTTTGTTGAATTAGGTCGTGATGGAGGTATACATTTTACATTATGCAGAGAGGACTCTTTTGGACGATGAAGTCATGCAAGCAGATTGTAGCTTAGCTCTCCTTGAAGAAACTTCAAGGCTGCTTTGGATATAAGAAAGCCTTTTAGAATTCCCTAAACTGAGAGGAACAAGAGATTGCATTTGTACCATTATTAGTCCATTATCATGGAGAGTGCTTTCACAATCAGCATCTCATCCTTCTCTGGATCCAAATACTAAGGCAGGATGGAGAGGTGGAAATTGCCCCCACGAGGGGATTTCAGCTTTGACAATTGATTGCATTTCAAGATAGCTTTCTGCCAGGATATTTAATAAAATCAATTTCCACATTGAAGATAGTTGTTGAAACCCTGGTCTTAAGTTTTAAATTATGTCAGTGATGCTATAGTACCAACATGACCTCTCAAGAAAGCTCCCATTAAAAGACGTGAAAGATGACTCTGCTCTATGAGCAGCCAATGCTACTACTCAGCTATATGCTGATAACTCTATGGTTTTCTCAACATTTAGTTCAAAGCAAGACTATCTATGAACTCATAATATTTGCCATTTGCAATATAGCCTTGACGTTTTAGCATTTAAGAAAGTCAATCAAAATGATATATTGCTATCATACTGGTTAAACTGCTGATTGAATTAAATATTTTTCGTTAATGTGGTTCGAGCTACATATAAGAACTCTATCAAATTCAGAATATTTAAAACCATTTCCATTTATAATTTATTCTAATAAATAATAATTTATTTTAATAAATTAACATGGTAATATATGTACATACATACACACACATGCACACACACACATACACACACTCAAGGCTGAATTCCAAGTTGAAGTTAGTGGGAAATACCTGTTGACAACTAGAATTTCCTCATTAAAGAGCAACTGGCTAAAACTTCTGACACCCCTGCTAAATATACACATTTTCTCTATCCTCTATTTCATCCAGTTAATTTATTGTGAATATATACCAAAAATTCCCTGGCTTTATTCCAACATGAACCATTTTTATAAACCTGCCACTGAAACCCCTTACAAGGATCAGAGTACACACACTAAATAGAGAGAGTCTCCTGGGTCACATTTCCTGGGCCAAAAACTAGTGACACTATTTATCAGCTGTGCCACTTAGGATACATTATTGACATCTTCTATGCCTAGGTTTGGTTTGGTTCTTATCTTTACTTACAAAGAATTTTGGGGTAGATATTATGAGCTAATATAGATTTGCCACTTGGCTACTCCCAATATCAAATACACATTCACTAAGGGTTAGTTATAACAAAAGGAATGAGAACCTAGTAGGTGACAGAGATATCCCTGTCCCTGCCTATGGTACTGTTTCTAATTCCTAAAAGGGTCTTATAATATTGGAAGCACTCCGGAGTATATATCAGCAGCATAGAGCTTTAAATAACAAAGGATGTAGACTTCTGTTTTCACCTCTGATGGGTCAAGGCATCACTCCTGTCCTTATAACAACAAGTCACCACAAGTCATGGACTTTCCTGGATCCGTCGGATGAATGACTGTTTGATCTAGACTAAAGGGCAAATCGATGAGTCTCAGATGTAGTCTGCTCACCTGGAGCAGAAACTTCAGGAACCATGATCTAGAAGGAATGGTTAAGTAACAATGCAGATGCTGTCCTGGGGTCTGGGTCTGGGGACTTCTGAAGAAGCGGTTCTGGGAGCAGACTTAGCGGCACTAGCATCTAGGTCATGGCAAGGTGCAGAAAAAGATTCCCTCCTGGTTCTGGAAAGGAGGCAGGTGTAGGGGTGGGATGGGGTCATGATGAAGTACCTGGAGCCTTCTCTAGAACAAAGACGTCTTGGGGGAGATTTTAACAGAGCATTATCCCACCTGAGCAAAGCTATTTCTTTGACCTCAGCGCTCGCTCGCTCTCTCTCTCTCTCTCTCTCTCTCTCTCTCTCTGTAATCTTCCCGTCTTATACAAGAGAGAGAAAAGAGAGAAAGAGAGAGAGAGATAGAGAGTTGAGATTTTGAAGGTCATGTCATGGTGCAGGGCAAGAGGGCCACCAAAATATAGAGATTCATTTAGAGTATAGAACACCTTTGCTTCCTGTCCTCATGGTATAGAATTACAATAAATGACAAATCTCAACAGCACCGCTGCCTAAACAAGACTCGAGCAATTCCAACAATAGTTGAAGTCCCAGTGTGAATGAGGAAAATCTCAAGGGACCCCAGCCCTGCATAAAGACACAAGAGCAATTAACAGGCACTGAGAAGGAGAATTGGTACTCCCCAGCGGTGAGTCTCCTGACTGGTTATCCAATACCCAGTGGCCAGCCCTAGAGACACGGACAACCAGGGACCAGTGAACGGACTCTGCAGAGTGTATTTATTTGTTTCTGTGCATATATAACAACTCAAGTTAAGCAAGAGGAGGACATGGGTGTGAAAGGTAGGGAGGGGTGGACATGGGAAGGGCGGCATGGAAGAGATGGAAGGAGATAATGTAACTGGGTTTTACTTTTAAAAAAAACTTAGGTTTCAGATCTGTTGTGCACAGTACTTCTTTAAGAGAACCCAAGGTGAGGCACTGTCACCAGAGGAATAAGACAATGCTAATTTGAAACCTTCATACATGCATTTGCAGCAGATATAAATATAAACATTTATATTTATTTATATTATATATTATATAGTATGTTATCTATGTATATGTCATATTTATATCAATAATACATGGCAACTTCTACTAAACTAACAGATATCCTGACACAGCATCCTCATCTCCGCTGCTGGTCCCTCTGAGCAATGCCTACTTTTTAGTGGTTAGATTAAACACAAGAGCTGAGACAATGACTGAAAGCCAAGATAAGTAAGGCCAAGTCCTTCAGGATATCTATTCTGCCTCTCTGAAGACACAGCAGAAGAACCAACCCACTGCCTTCCCTTCCGTAACCTAGCACCAAGGCAGGCACACTGAAGGAAAGAGGCAATGATCAGAGTTTGCTCCGATGCTTCCCTGACTTTGTTAACACCTCTCGGGACGAGGAAAGGCCTTCGGTGCCATGAATGAAGGAACGCAAAAGGTTATTTTCTAGAACAAAGCTCTCTCATCTGAGTCCATATGGATTTAACTACATCTTGATGGCATGCCCTTTATAGCTACAGACAGCTAAACGAGGTAGGCAATCTCTATGAGTTTGAGGCCCACCTATCTGTATAGCGAGCTCCAGTGCTACATAGGGGGACCCTGTCAAAAAGAAAAACCAACAAAATAAAGGGGTTAAACTGGAGACATCTATCCTCCACGATCTGATGATTTAAACTAAGAGCTCAAGTGGAATTCGTAGAATGATTGAGGTGGTGTTCGTATATTACATCCTGGGTAACAGAGACAGTATATCCATAGTATTCCAAGATTTATGCATCCAAAAAGAAACTCTGATGTGTTCTGTCTCTCTGGTTGACAGGTATCTCCTGATAAAGAGGGCCTGCTCTCTCTGACGCTAATCTTAGTTGGATTGATCTGGGGCATGCTTTATTGTATGTGTGGGTTGATATCTTGAGTGATACCAGTCTCTCCTTCAGATAGCTTTCAAGCAATGCCCCTCTGACCTCCAGTCTCTTGCTTATTGTGTCTTCTTGATTACAGGATGGTGGAGATGTTCCATCTCTAAGTAGCTAAGGTCTATATCCCTGTCCAGCATGGTAAGGGTTACAGAAAATAGGGCACCTGCCCTCAGTAAACCATAAAGGCTGAGCAATCAAAATCTCCGAGGGGGGAGTTTAGACAGAATATAAAAATGGGAAAAATTATGGGGACACGAGAAATTATTGGAGTCCCTCTTCGTAGGACCTGGCTGACATCTCGTCTCTCTCTAGCAGAAAAAGCAAGGATTCCAGCACGGACAACACTCGACAGCTTTCCCTTCCCAGCTACGAACCTGAAACCTTCTAGGATTTTCTCCAGAAAACACATTTTCATTTACAGAGAAGGGTTAGGTAACACCCACCCAACCCTGCTATGTAACCCTACTGCCTTCTGTCTTAACCTTACCATATTGTATTTCCACCCAAGAACTCTCCCAAATCATCTACCTTATAACTTCACTTATCAAAAGAGAGGAAGAAGATGGTGGTGATCTGAGCAACCTCTAGGTGCCTTGATCAGCATCAAAATGTTATCTATGATTAATGCCAAGATAATCAATCCTGTCAATTGGGAGAGTCCATATTCACACTCAGTTGCTTTACTGTCAATAACTCTTGCTGAGAGAACCCCCCCAACCCCATTTCTCCTGAACCCTTATGCTTCTGGGAGATATTAGATTTCTAATAAAATCTCCAAGTTTGCTTCATCCTTCTTGTTCTGAAATTCTTTTTGGCATCTAAGTCACTCATCTTTGTTTGGCTTGAGACTAGGTCCCTAAAAAATTATGAGAACCCCTCAGGATGTTGTGGGTAAAGGTGTAAATGAAGCTGGGTCTCTGCCCACTCAACGCCAATGTTGACACATAGGAAAACATCTCATCAGATATATTCCACACAAACCTTTTAATACTGCTCACCAAACAAAGAAATGAAGAAATCAACCCTTTTGTCCTTGCCCATGTTCTCTAGTCTTTGTGTTCCTGCAGACTGTGGTGGTCTGTAAGTTTTCCCAGTGTGATGTATGATATCTAGATGACTGACAGGTCTTATCTTCACATGATGTAGGTCAATATCACCTTCTCTGTCCACATCTGTCAGCTGAGTGGTTATCCTCTTGGTTACAGGGCTGTGATTTGGATAAGTCCCCCTAGAGGACCTTTCAACCTATGCTATAACAACTGATTCAAATCATGTGAAGGATCAGGAAGATAGAAATCTTGTGCAGAAAGCCGGCTCCAGTGCTCGAGTGCTCCTGTTGGAACAGAATGCACTTTCTTTCTAGTAGGCATGAGATAGGGATGGGCCTCTTACCAAGCTGCTGCTACACATTAAGGACCCAGACCCATCTACTAGCAGATACAGAACTGGTCTGATAAAATGCATGCTGCTGTCCTGGCTTAGCTTCTTGTAGTCCACAGGAATTCCTGTTAGAGTTGAAAACCCTTGTTTTCTTCAGCTGCCAGCAATTGCTCTATTGTCTCAAAAGCACTAGACTTTTGCGTAGCACCTATGTGGATATTTGTAATTGTAGGTTGAAAGCTTAGTCCCAGATCTGCCTACGCTTTCTCACCTGGCTCTCATTAGTGGCTACACCTTGACCCGAAATCTGTTATACATATCTTGAAATTCATTTATATCCATGTCCTATATAGGTTCTTGTTTCCATCTCACAGTCTGTAATATTTCAGGTTTACCACTTTATCATGAGTGCTGTTAGAGTCAGAGCCTGGACGCTGAGAACCCTAATCACCCAGACTTGGATACCAGTTCCTAATAAGTCAAGTAAAGACATAACTAATAGTAAAAGGAGACATATTCAATGTGATCACGGTGTGGAGAGGAACAGACATTCATGACACTATCCACCCACACCCCTGCCAGTCCATATTAGAGAGGTTTAGTTTCACATGGGGGTCGAGGCAAAGGTTTGCAAAGTAAAACAGTCCTGGAATTACTGACCCATCATTATCTCTGCTCCAGTCTCCTCAACTACAAAATAATCTGAAAACTTGTTAGAAAACAGAGAAATCCCACCAGCAGTGGAGGAGTGTTCCTCTTTCTCCACATCCTCGCCAACAACTGCTGACTCCTGTGTTTTTGATCTTAGCCATTCTGACTGGTATGAGATGGAATCTCAGGGTTGCTTTGATTTGCATTTCCCTAATGACTAAGGATTGCAAGCTGATACAACCACTCTGGAAAGCAGTCTGGCGGTTCCTCAGAAAACTGGGCATGACACTCCTGGAGGATCCGGCTATACCACTCCTGGGCATATACCCAGAGGCTTTCCCTGCATGCAATAAGGACACATGCTCCACTATGTTCATAGCAGCCTTATTTATAATAGCCAGAAGCTGGAAAGAACCCAGATGTCCCTCAACGGAGGAATGGATTCAGAAGATGTGGTATATTTACACAATGGAATACTACTCTGCAATTAAAAACAATGAATTCACGAAATTCCTAGGCAAATGGTCAGAACTTGAAAATATCATCCTTAGTGAGGTAACCCAATCACAAAAGAACACACACGGTATGCAGTCACTGATAAGGGATATTAACCCAGAATCTTGGAATACCCTAGACACAATTCGCATATCAATAGAGTTCCAAGAAGATGGAAGGAGAGACCCCTGGTCCTGGAAAGACTGGATATAGGGGAATGCCAGGACAGCGAAGCAAAAGGGGGTTGAATGGGGAAAAGAGGTAGGGAAGGGGGCTTATGGGACTTTCAGGGAGGGAGGAAAAGGGAAAGGGGGAAATGATTTAGAATGTAAATAAAAAAACTTAGAAAATAAAAAAAAATAATGGAAAAAAAAAAGAAAACAGAGAAATTTCTTCCCACAGTCCAGCTATTACTCTGGCTGGCTTTTACTAAGATCCTAGTTTCAGATCTCTCTCTCTCTCTCTCTCTCTCTCTCTCTCTCTCTCTCTCTCTCTCTCTCTCTCTCTCCAGCAAGAGATTCCTGGCAAAAAAAAATCTTTTTTTTTTTTTGGGAACCATTGTTTTCCTAGTCTCCTTGCCAGAAAGAAGGCATGGGTGTCCCAGGATGGTTAACAAGCTGGCCATTGACAGACTAACTTGAAGAGCTAACCGGCATTTGTTACTTTGTTTCTGAAGGAAACTTTTGTCTTGTGTTCCAGCAGATCTCCAACAACCCACTGAAATCCAGCCCAGTTTGAACCCCCGCATACTTTGTACTCACCAAACCAAACCCCGCAAGAGGACAAGGCAAACACATGCCCAGCAATCAGCAAATAAGGAGACAGGCAATTGGCAAGTCCGCCCACACCGGCTCTGAGGCTGGAAAACAGCAGCCAACAGAATCCTTCAAGGACACTTTGGGGCAGTCTGGGAAGCTCTGCATAGCTGTCATTAACTGGGAGGCTGCAAGAGCCGAGGGTGGTTCAGGGGCTCTGCAATCAGCAGTAGGGTGGCTTGGTTCCCACAAAAACATCACGCTGATCATACAGCCTGAAATAAAGGACCATGAGTGGCTGGGAGTGGCAAGAGCCCTTAACCAAGCAGCTGACAATACCCGAATCAGTGCGAGGGGCAGCAGGTCACAGGCAATCTTTTCAGAGACCTTCCTTAGAGAGGAAGAAATAACATCAGTATTTTGCTGGCTTCTCTGTGAAGACATGACTTATGTACTGTGGTTTAAAAAAGAAAAGAAAAAGGGAGGATAATTTAGAATCTCATGTCCCTTTTGTAGCTATGCAAGTTATAAATTATAGTGTTACAAAATGTAGCCGTTTTAGTTCCCAGTGGGTCCTGTTCTTTGTTTGTGTATTTATCCAATTGTCTGATTCGCTTAAGTTTCTAACTACAGGGTCTTGTTCGGGCTTTTCCAAATGAATAGTTCTAAAAAAGTCAAAGCAACAATCAATTTTTAAAACCCAGATTTGCTCTGCTTAGAGTCATATAAGGATAGTTACATGATTATCCAATACTGCTCCGACCTGGAGACAAAAAGCCCAGGCAACGCCTGCTAGTAACTGCAATTGTGATTTTTCTTTGCTCTGAATGGTTCTCTATCTTTCACTGGGGTCGGAGCTTGGCCTGATATTGATCTCCTGGGCCTTGTTCAAAGTGAGATGACGGGTCTATTTGGGATGATAAGTAGATAGGGATTATAAATTCACCTTGAGAATAAATAAAAATAGTTCTTCTGCCATTTATTTTTTACAAGAAAGGGAAGTTAACCTACTTCATAACAAGCAATATCCTTTCCTTCCCAGCTATTTCATTAGTTTACAAGCCTCAAAAATGGGCTTTTTATTATTGGATTTTAATAATTCTTAAACTACTAGAAGAATTACAGATTTTTTTAAAAAGAACATTTCCCCCAATCTTCCTTTCTTCAGACTTCTTTTTGCATTATACTTATTTCTTGCATGTGTGTTTGTGTGAGGGGAGAATGCATGTAGAGGTCAAAGGAGTTCCTTTTTTTCTGTCACCACTTGGGTCCTTGGAATTGAACTAGGGTTGTGAGGATTGGTGGCAAGCACCCTTATCTGATGAGTCATGTCACCCCCTCCATCACTGCAGACTTCTAAAGGAGAGATCGCACAATCCTGTACTTACAAAATAATGCTTTCTGCTTCATCCCGGTTCCTGTTATACCCCACTCTTCGTTTGTGAAGTAAAAGCTGCTAACATAAATCTCATCTAACCTAACAGACCACACATAAAGAATGCTTCCAAATCCTGGCTGCAGTTAAACCAAATTGTATCACCATCCCTTAGCTGCTTAATCGTCGAGCTGAGATGTCTGTTTGCTTGTGTTAGGGTCGATCTTGATTGTCAACTTGATGGGATTTAAAATCACCATGGCAACAAATCTCTGGGCTGGATGGTGAGAGATGATCTAGATTAGGTGAGCTGAAGTAGGAAGGCAATACCACAAGCATCACTCCATGGTGGCATCACTCCATGGGGTAGGGTTCAGAGCTAAATACAAAGGGAAAAGTGGACTGACCACATCCATCCATCATTCTCTGCCTCTATTTTTTTTTAGAATTTTATTTATTTGTTTTGTGTATATGAGTACACTGTAGCTGTACAGATGGTTGTGAGCCTTCATGTGGTTGCTGGGGATCAAATTTAGGACCCTGCTTGCTCCAGTCCACCCTGCTCACTCGCTCAGGCTAACCTCGCTTACTCAGTCCCTGCTTGCTCTGGCCCAAAGATTTTATTTATTATTATTATATGTAAGTACACTGTAGATGTCTTCAGACACACCAGAAGAGGGCGTCAGATCTCATTACAGATGGTTGTGAGCCACCATGTGGTTGCTGGGATTTGAACTCAGGACCTTTGGGAGAGCAGTCAGTGATCTTACCCACTGAGCCATCTCACCAACCACCACCCACCCACCCCCATTCTCTGCCTTCTGATAGAGAATGTAATGGCTCAGCTGCCTCAAAGTCCTGATGCCATGATAGCACCTCCACACCCGAGTGATGGACTATACCCTCAAATTAGGAGCAATAATAAGTCTTCCCTTCCTTAAATTGATTTTGCCAGGAATTTTGTTGCAACAAAATAACACAAGTTATACTTTTACACATCTTGTATGTGCACATATTTATTGGATGTCTACCACGTTTCTTACACTTGTCAAGGTCTTGGGACTGTTTAAAAGCAAATAAATATTTCCTTGCCTCTCACTGTTAACGTATTAGTGAACAGAGAGGAACAAGCAAGAAAAGGTGATGTTTTCTGACATGTGCTTTAATAATGTGAGGTCAGAATATTCTAGAAACACAAAGGACATCACAGCACATCAATCAAGGACAAACTCTCAAGTCTGATGTGTTATGTGAACTAGACTAGGCTCACCAGTTGTCACATGCTAGAATACAACAGTAACAATTACTATCTCTTCAACTTGTGATTCTTTAAGAAACTATGCTATTAAAAATAAATAGAAGGTGAAGTTTACAGGGAGACCTCTCAGCTATATTTTGCAAGATCTTGTGAGCATATAATTATTTTTAAAATTAGTTTTTAGAAAGGCCACTTAGAGAGACAATCCAGAGGTGTCTTGTCTCAATACCTTGTTATGCGGATGTGACTTCATGTACATGTGACCTGCATGGTCACATAAGACGCCTACTCCGAACATCTAGAAATCATCTTAGCACTCATCACTGTCTCAGACATTTATTCTAGTGAATTTTTCTCAAGATCCAATGGATTTATATTTGCGTAGATATAAGTGGTGTTCACACCCTACTTCCGGAAGCAACCAATGTTCTAGTTACTTTTCTGTTGCTGTAAGAAAACACTAACCAAGAACCACAGAAGGAGGAAAGGGTTTATTTTAACTTTCAGATTATAGTCAATTATCAAGGGAAACCAAGGCTAAAATCGGGAAACAGGAACCGAAGCAGAGACCATAGAGTACTGCATAAACTGGTTGGTATGTGTACTAGCTTGCTAACATAGATTTCTTATATAAACCAGGACCACCTACTCAGGAGCAGCACAACTCACAAGTTCTAAACCCTCCTCCATCAATTAACAGTATAAAAAATGCCCCTCTTCTACACCCACAGACCAATGTGACGTAGGTGATTCCTCAACTGAGGTTTTCTCTTCCTAGGTGCGCCTATGGTAACATTCTTAGTCATTTTTAACATGGGTCCTGCCAATTCATTCTGCTTGTGACCTCACAAATTATGTACTTGAGTCTACTAACCTCAAGTAAGTTTCTTACATTTTAAGAAATACAGGTCTGGTTGGGAGGTTTTCAGAGAAAGAGGTTTAGGTTTGAGAACTGTATAAAGAAAGAACTCAGAAAAATTGTTCGAAATTAGATACCCAAAGGCACATCAGTTTCTGAAGTCAACTGTGTCCAATTATGCTTCTGCCACAGTGTGAATATTCTAGAAGAGACTAAAGGATTCTGTATACCAATCATTATAAGAAGTACCTGTTATTAAGCCTAGTGATATGGACTTGGAGATTGGATAAAAGAACTTTCTGTGGTTTTAAGCTAACAACTGTGTGGGAGATTGTTATAACATCACACAAAACTGATATATCAATATATTGATCATACTTTAAAGATCTATTTGTGTTATTTTAAATTATATCTGAATATGTCATGTACACACGATGTGTGTGTGTGTGTGCATGTGTGTGTGTGTGTGTGTGTGTTTATAGGTACATAGGTATGTGCAGTTGCCTAAGTAGGCTAGAAACAACAGGTCATCTGGAGGAAGAGTTGCAGACTGTTGTGAGCTGCCTGGAACGGGTGCTGAAAAGTTAACTGTAGTCCCCTGGATGTGCACACACCTAATCACTGAGCATCTCTCCAGATCGCCAGATGGTATTTGAGGATAACACCATTTACTAGGTAAGAGCATTGGGGCATAAATAAGTGTTGATAGAAAAGAGAGATTCTTTTGAAAGTTAAGCTGAGGAGTCTGCAACATTTATAGATAGAGAAAAATTGACCTGAATGAAGAAGCAACTGCCTCATGTGCAGAGTTGGAAATGCTCAAATAGAACTAATTCTCCAATGAAGATTGCAGAAGAATTTCTCTTGGAATTTGCAAAGTTCTTAGGAAATAAACAGACTTTCTGCAAAGTATGAATTCTAATATCTATCTCATGTGTATCCCAAAGGATAGGCCACCGTAGCTAAGATCTGGGTGTTACCCATGGGAAAGTCACCTGGTAGCTCTTTGCTTTATCACTGCAATAAACATGCATTACAGAGAAAGGGTTGATAGCAACATTGAGAAACAATGCAAATAAAATAATTCATTGCTCCTTAATTTAAGCTCATCATGCATCTGATAGAGTTATTCTTGTCACTGTTCAACTTATGATAGAATATGTAAATCTTTGACTAATTTAATCTCTGCTTCGAAAACAGGGGATTTTGGTAGACTGAGTATATCTTCACTTTTAGTGATTTGGGTTCAATTTTTTTTTCACGCAGAGCAAAAATAAATGATGCCATATGTGGCCTTTTAATGAAATAATACAAGAACATTTGAGCAAATAGAATGCTCTTGATTTTAAGTTGGGTCCTTTGACTGAGATAAAGGGAGATGGGAGCTGGTTTTGGACACCTGCTTAAAAAAACCAATTCTCCTTTCAGAAACTATGTAGCTCAGGAAGCAGGAAACTTACACACATTCACATCACCAAAGCCACGTTGAAAAGCCAGTAACAAGTCAGTAACAAAGTTGAGTATAGATGGCTGGATCCTGTGATGATTTCAAATTATTATTTTTTTCCTTTTGCTTCTTTTCTGTCATTTCCACTCCTTCTCCTTCTTTCTCAAAAATGAAAAGAAACAAAAAGAGAAAGAAAAACCTGTTACTACAGACAAATGAGGCAAGTCTATAACATCCTCCCAAATAGACAGGATATATTGAGCCAATTCAAAGGCAGGTGAGCAGCAGCTGTGGTCCTGTCCAGGAGATGAGCTCAGAGGTGGCTTCTGCACCGCCAGCCATCAACAGGCGCTTTCCTATCAACACTGAAAAAGTGTAGACTTAGAGAAAAACCTATTTGCTGGGGTTTTAGCAACTAAGACTCCGTGCAGCATGTATAAGAGAGAAGAAAACAGATAGAACGGGAGAGAAAAGATACCTTTTATCTGTGTTTAATTTTTTTTTCCAAAAGCAGACAGATGTGAAACAGATTGACCTTTTATTACTTTTGAATTGAACAACTACCTCTCTTTAAAGCTTTGATTATATTGTAGGCCTTAATAAAGATGATTTTTAGGAGACGCCATGGCAACTTAGGCAATGAACCCAGCCAGGCTGTTCTGTGGCTGGACCATATGCCAAAAACCTCTGCACTTTTACCAACCTGGTTTCAGAATGGACTCAAACACAGTGGGTTTACCTGATTTTCTCAATGAAATTAGAAAAATAGAGATTTTTGTGAAATATTAAATATAAGGAGAGGGAAAGTAAAGTGTGTGTGTGTGTGTGTGTGTGTGTAGTAGATTAACTCATTTGACATATTTTCTAAAGTGTGAAGGTAGTTTAGGGTTTAATAAGATATAAAACCATTCATAATTCTATGGGAAATGTTCACATTTAAAGGAAGATTTGGTAGTCTAGAAAATTATACTGTCTTCTTGGTTATGGAAAATTATTCCATGACCTGGAAAAGTATTCATAATAAAGTTAGAGGGGGAAGGATGTCACTAAGTGGCAGATATCACAGTCACATGCATCAACTTTATAAAGCAGTTAGTGTTAAACATCACATGAATTCAAACTGTAAAAACCGCAGTTATGGTGTAACATCATTAGAGTCGACTTTAATTGCATGCCACGTTCTACATGACCCTGAAGACTGACTTCACTTGGGTGGTGAAGAGATGAAGGAAGGACAGACATGCAGACACAGACATGGTGCGATCAGGCGATCTGGGCTTTCAGACAGAGCGGCTGCAATACCTTGGAGTTCAGCATGTTTATTATAAAGAGTTGCCTAGGGAGGTGGGGTTATTGCATGCCTCTGAACAAGCGGTGGGGTTATCACATACAGATAAGCAAGGAGGCCATGTATTATATACAGCTGAAGAAGGCAGGTTTAGATCATCTCAGAAGGTGAGCTATCTTCATCTTGTAAGCATCCCAGGGCAGAAAGCCATGATCAACATTTTCTGGACATACCGTCAATGTTTGTTTGCACCAGTGGAAGGCTCTGCCATTCCTCTGAGCCTCCCAAGGAAGGTTTTTTCCAGTGCCATAGGTTTAAATCATTGGGGTCTTTGACGTGGTCCTGCCCCTGTCAACAACACACGTTTGCTCAATACTTCATTTGCTCCCTACAGTTGTATACACAGGTGTGCCTACTCAAAAGGCATGGGTAATGTGAATACTAAGCACCATGAATTTTAGAATTGTATATTCTCACTGTGTGCTTTTCTGTTTTGTTTGTTGTATGGATTTATGACATGCACATT
Source organism: Tokudaia tokunoshimensis (assembly GCA_036184795.1). Lineage (NCBI taxonomy): Eukaryota > Metazoa > Chordata > Mammalia > Rodentia > Muridae > Tokudaia > Tokudaia tokunoshimensis. The sequence goes on from BTHU01000006.1 coordinate 77,678,284, forward strand.
TTTGCTTGCTCGGTCTCACACTCTCGAAGGCAAGTCCATCTGTCCCGTTGGTACAGCATCCTTCACCAATGTAAGAACCAGATTCGTCAGGCTTCCAATACAGACTGAAGACCAGCATTTCTCCCGGAATAATCCAGGACTCCAAATGCCAACTGGGGCTTCTGAGGATAGCCAGCATGATGGACTGAAGCTCGGACTGTCTGTTGTGAGAAGCCACGGTTGGACTCTCAAGACCAAATCCTGTAAGCAAGCTAATAAATTATTAAATCCCCTTTAGACATACCCAGTCATTGATATGTCAGCTATGTCGTTGAGAGAACCCTGACTAATACTGAAGGGAGTGTCTTGTTTGAGGGAGTAACATGAGACTGATCACAACTCACAAGGCTTTCTGCGAGCATTAAGAGGAACTATGCAAAGCATCTAAGGAGGAAGAAGTTTCTATACATCATGCTGCTAAAAGAGACTGTCTTCCAAGTAAAGCCATCACAGACTGAGTTTGGGATGGAAGATTTTGGTGTCGTTTTGCTATGTTTTATAGGTTTAGTCTGGCTCTCAGAATTCTGAGTAAACAGGGCAAGATGGAATCACTATGACTTCATGTTCTGACACTGACCATTTCACGTTTCTCTGACTGATACTGGAAATACATTAACATAGAACTATACAAAAAGAGTTATTGCTCTGTGGTATTAATGCCCATTTACCCATTCTTAAAGGAAGTGGGGGGAATAGCCATTTTTAAAACACACTTTAGGGGAGATGATGAGACTCACCTACGCCATGCCAGTCTGTGTCATTAAGTGTAAATGAGCTTGTGATGAGAAAAGTCCGAGCTCCATTATATTAGTCTTAATTTGAGTGTTTATTTTTAGACAGCTAATTTGCTTTCACATTCCCTACCTTAGAAGCACAGTTACCTGCTGGTGTCTAGGTTTGCCCGGCTGGGGAGTGTAACTGAGCGGGTTCCTGATGGAGCCACAAAGCAATGAGGATGGTTAGATTAAAAAGAAATCTCTTCATATATTTGTGATTAACTGTTGAGCATAAGAAGGAGTCACGGCGAAGCAGAAATAAACAGAAAAGGTTAACAAGGCAGGACATGGGGGGAGTGTGTGCATTTTAGGAAGGAGACAGACAGCACACAAGATTGCAATCCTGCATTGGGCCGTTAGATAAATAAGTAATGGGGGAAGGGATGTCTGCCTTAAGATTTACACATTTCACACTCTTCTGGCTTTGACCTTAGCGCTCAGGCTCAATCCATGCTAAAGAGCAAACCTATCAATTATGGAAGACAAGAGGCAGTTCAAAGTAGTTTTGTTAGGAATAAATAGCATGTAAGTTTCCTTAGGAGGCGGATGTCCCTGATAATGTCTTTTTTCCTGTTTTAAGGATAACATACATCTATATAATCATATGTAAATTAAATATATGTTCATATAAAATTTGACTTCTTTATTTCACCTATTACCCAAAAGATTTTCTTGAAGAAAGCCTTTTTGTCTAAAAGATAGAGGAGTGAAACACTGGGGTAAAAGAACTTCTCATACAGAACATGGTTAATATCATTGATATAAAATTTAGGGTTTTGTCTTTGAGGGAAAATGCTGGATGAATGACAGACACTCCAAACAGAAGTATGTTGTTTTATTGTCAAAGATGCATGTTTAGAAAGTGTCATAGACTCCAGCAAGGTCTGGGAGGGGATCTATTATCAGAGAATAGACAAAAAAAAATGGCAGGCAATTGACCATCACTATGGGAATCTGGGTGGTGTTCAGAGTGATTTGTGATGGCTGATTTTAATTATCCTTTTTAAAAAGGAAAGGAAGGAGAAAGACAGAAACAAAGAAAGAAACTAGGGGAAAGCGAGCTGGCTCAGAGAGTAACGGTGCTTTTGCCAAGCCTGATGATCTGAGTTTAATCCCATAATTCTCACAGTAGAATGGACTCCCACAGCTGTCCTGTGACTTTGACACTTCAATAGTGTCACATGCTCTCACATGCACTTACAGACACAACAGATAAATGTCTTTTGAAAGATTAACGGAGATCGAGCCACATTTTCTTGCTAGTTGGTATTTGAATGCTATGAACTTGAACATTTGGATTTTTACAATACCTCATTCCCACACTAGGATAGGGCGCACCTCCTTCCCTGGGCGGAGATCTGGATTCACACCTATTGGCTCCATGGTACTTGGAAGGATTTCTCCATTCTGTGGCTTGTTTGCTAAATAGCTCCATTATGCATCTGATTATATACCTTGGTCAAAGCCTGTAGTTAGATCTAGTCCATTTGGAGGCAACTAAGTCTTCACAGAGAAAATTCACAGACCTATTCCCTAACTTGGCTTAGTATGGATCAGATGGTGAGATGTGTATAGAGGTCTGTATGTCTGAAAATCTGTTTATGAGGAGGCTAATTCGCGATGCTCAAAAATAACAAGAAAATGACTTTTAGGTCCTTGTAGACCTAAGAAACCAACAGGATGACTTCAAATTAAAGTTGTTTAATTAAAGACCACTTGTCAAAATAAAATGTTTAGGGGATTATGAGAATTTCTTTCTTATATGTTACCATCAGGCCCTTTTAGGGTTATATTTTCTTAAACCTTTTGTATTAACTGTGTAATTGTGGATCACCTGGAAATACCTAGAGGAGAGATATTCTCCATTGGCTCCTGGCTAAGACATCTTACATTGGGCAGACTTAGCTGGATGGCAAAGTCTGGGGACCAAAGCAGCAGTGAGCAGTGTTTCTATTTGAATCTGAGATGAATTAACTTGAACCCCGAATCAAAAGATTGAGAACGAAGATAATACTACAAGAAAACGACTTAAGTGTTTGCTCTGCAATTAATTCACAGGAGTCTTTAATCCAAACATTGCATTCAACTTCAGTTCAGCTTTGGATGGAGGTACTAGGTTTCTCATTTTCTGTGGCACAGTATTGATTCTGAAATAAGTCAGATGACTCTCAATGAGTTTAACAGCTAGATGAGGTTGACATCCATTTGGGTGGTTGTGTTGTGTTGTGCTGGGCCCTTGCATCAGTCTCTGAAAACACAGATGCTCAACAGTGTTAACAGTGTCTCCTTTCAAATGTGTGAGCACCAGGCTTACTTTTCAACTTAGTCCTGCGGGGTTCTTTGATAGCTAGAGCGACCCCTTCTTTGATTTCTAAATGGGAAAGTTCTTTGGGAATGGTCCCTTGTCATAGTGTTCAACTCCTCTAAAGCCCTGGTTTGCCTGACATTTAACAGGTAATACTTGGGGAGTATCTACTGAACAAGCTAAAGGAATTTAGGCATACAATGCTTGGTGTGCAGAGAGATAGGGCAAATGGTGACTAATATTTGAATAATACAGAGATAAACATTAAATAGAATCACCTAGTGAGAGAAGTTATTTCATCCTCAGTTGTTTGATTTGATCCTGCCTTTCCACTGGGATTTGCTTCCATTACAAACTTTACGTGAGCCTGGACAAGTTTCCCCTCTCTCTAGACCTCTTCTGGTTCTTTTGTGTGTGTGTGTGTGTGTGTGTGTGTGTGTGTGTGTGTGTGTGTGATCAAGGCATTCTACCACATGACCTTCCAGTCCAAGTCAATCTTGAACTTGGATACTGTCACACTCTGGTGCTATATATCTATCTCTTGGGAATATATTCATCTGTTTACAAAGACAGAAAAATAAAATAGAATGAAAAGCCTAAAACAGACTGTAGCTCAAAGGCAGGACTTAGGCTCCATCAGAAACCCAGGACTCGCTCTTCTCTCCTTCTCCCTGCCCCTGGCCCGGCCCTTTCCATCTCCCTCTCCCTCCCTGTCTCTCTGTGTGTGATATGAGTGTATATTTAGTGTGTGTGTGTGTGTACTCACTTGTATCTGGAATCACCCATCTTTGTGTATATACGTTGAGGTCAGAGGATGGTGGTGGGTTTTGTCTCAATCAAAATCTACTTAATTTATTTATTTTTTCTTTACAGACAGAGACCCTTTGTGAAATGTAAAGCTTCACCATGTGAGTTCTGGGGTTCTACCTATCTCTGCCCTGTGGCGGTGGGGTTACAGAGTCTTATGGACAAACACTGCTCCTATCTCTATAGTCCCAAGGCAGGACTGCTTAGTCATTAATGTATCTCAATATGTACACCAAATACAGAAAAGGGTAGATGCTCAAAGCATTTTTTTAAATGGGAGTGTTACTAATCTATATGAAACAGGCATTTCATGTTGAAGGAAAGCTTTTGACAACTGTTTTCAAAGTCTTCCACACTTAGTAATCAAAGAAATTCAATCAAAACAGTGACGTGTCATCAGTTAAATGGATGGATGCTGAAAAATTAACAGTCCATTATCTACAGATGATGGACAGCCCAGCATTTTTATCCTATGTTAAGGTAACCTTTCTGAAATTCAGAGTGGCACTATTTACCAGTTTTAATTCCACGTGGAAGAATACATTTTGAGGAAAGAATTGCTACACATAGATTTACTTTTAAGAATGATGGATGGGCTGGAGAGATGGCTCAGTGGTTAAGTGCACCGACTGCTCTTCCAGAGGTCCTGAGTTCAATTCCCAGCAACCACATGGTGGCTCACAACTATCTGTAATGGGATCTGATGCCCTCTTCTGGTGTGTCTGAATCGAGCAATGGTGTACTCATACATAAAATAAATAAATAAATCTTAAAAAAAAGAATGTTGGAATGATGTTTGTGACCACTAAGTTCTAAAGCAACCCAAATATTCAATTTTGAGGCAGTTGGGTAGACAAGAACTGATTATTTAAAAATTATCGTATCATTTGTATGGAAGTGTGTGTGTGTGTATGCCCAAGGTGCATGGGGACTTCATCACCTCAGAGAGGCAGGGTCCTTTGGAGAGAAGGGGAATCCTTCGGTGAGTACGTAAGTGACAGATGAAGGTCTAAGAGAATGCATGTTGTTGTCAAGCACAGAGCCATGTGAAGGACACCGTGGCCTCAGACCCACAGGAATGGTGAAACCTTCCTCTGGCCCATGTGCATTTCTGTGGACAGTATGTGCAGAAAACACCAACTGTTGCTTCTTCTGTCACGTTTACAGCCTGGGATTTCTCCCTACTAGAAACCCTGGCTTGAGGTTAGATCAGCCTTCCGCTTTGTTCGGCTCTCTACAATGGTCCCACACCCTCCATTCTCATGTATAAAATAAGAACAAATGATTTTCTTTACTGCTGTTGCTTGTTGCCATTAGCACATAGTCCACCCAATCCCAGGTTCTGTGTGCCTGTGGTTCCATTCCTTGTTGCTCTGGTTAGGGGAGGCCCTAAGCCCTGCAGGCCACAGCAATGTCCCTCTTTGTTTTATCTCCCATACTACATCCGCCAGGCTAAGAGTCCCCTAAGCTCCCACCTTCCGTCTCCCTGTGGGAGGGTGGAGATGACAGATGCGTGCCACCTCATACAGCTGTGTGTAGGGTCTAGGGACTGAATGTGGATGGTCAGGCGTGAATGGCAACCGCCTTCCTCACTAACCGCCTTGCTGGCTCTGACATGATATTTTATAACGAAATGTGAGTTAACTGTTAAACACACTACATAGGGTTACCTGTCTTCTAAAAAAAAAAAAAAAAGAACCCAACTAATACATGAAGTGATGGGCAGGGCAATTGTACAGAGGCACATATAGGCACATATAAGCACATATGGACCACTAGAAAAAGTTGTCATGGTATGTGGGACACAAATGTAACGATGGCTGTATCTGGACAATGAGTTTATCCATTTATATTCTCTCTCTCTCTCTCTCTCTCTCTCTCTCTCTCTCTCTCTCTCTCTCTCTCTCTTTCTCTCTGTCTGCCAATTTTTCATGGATTCTACAATGGCCATAAATGACTCTGATAATGAAGTAATAAATGACTTTAACCTAAAATTTTGCCTTTAATAAATGCAGCCTTTCAGGTAATCCTTTTCTGAGGAATACCTGAGTTGGGTTCTTAGCATACCCAGGTTTTCCTATTCTGTCATTAGCATAGATAAATTAATCAGATTTTAAGCTCCTTAAGGGCAGGGTTTACACCTTTTCTTTATTCTTGAGAGTAACGTGTACCCCTTCTGGCTGCTTAATAAAAATCCACCGCTCTGAATTTAGTCCAGTGCAATTTCAATTTCTGCTCTCATTAAGTGTCCCCTATGAATCAATTTCAACAGTTCTAGTAATGGCATTTGCCCCAAGGTTTCTTCTCTCTCTCTCCCTCTTTAGTCTAAGGCAGTTCTTCACAATCCCCAACACTAGGAGAGTGGAACTTGTGTGGAGGCTGGAAGATATTTATTTTGTGTTGGTACAGGGTAGCCTATGAAGCAATGGAGAAGTCACTGTATCCAGCCCACCTCAGAATCTCTAGTTATTTTTTCAATTTGTTTTTATTAGATATTTTCGTTATTTACATATCAAATGTTATCCCCTTTCCTCATTTCCCCTCCAAAAACACCCTATCCCATTCCCCCTCCCCCTGCTCACTAACCTACCTACTCCTGCTTCCCTGTCCTGGCATTCCCCTACACTGGGGCATCGAACCTTCACAGGACCAAGGACCTCTCCTCTCACTGATGTCCAACAAGGCCATCCTCTGCTACATATGCAGCTGGAGCCATGGGTCCACCATGTGTACTCTTTGGTTGATGGTTTAGTCCCTGGGAACTCTGGGAGTACTGGTTGGTTCATATTGTTGTTCCTCCTATGGGGCTGCAAACCCCTTCAGCTCCTTGGTTCCTTTCTATGACTCCTCCATTCGGAACCCTGTGCTCAGTCCAATGGTTGGCTGTGAGCATCTACTTCTGTATTTGTCAGGTACTGACAGAGCCTCTCAGGAGACAGCTATATCAGGCTCCTGTCAGCTAGTACTTGTTGGCATCCAAAATAGTATCTGGGTTTGGTAACTCTATATGGGATGGATTCCCTGGTGGGACAGTCTCTGGATGGCCTTTCCTTCAGTTTCTGTTCCACACTTTGTCTCTGTATCTCCTCCCATGGGTATTTTGATCCCCCTTATATGCAGGACCAAAGTATTCACTCTTTAGTCTTCCTTCTTCTTGAGCTTCATGTGGTCTGTGAATTGTATCTTAAGACAGACATCGGAAGGTTGTGGCTGTATATGGGTCATGAACTTTTGTTCACTCAGGAAACCTGAACTTAGAAAGAAGTAGGTTGTAAATGATGCTGACCCTGCACCAAGAGTGTTGTGCCTTATTTCTCTTAAGCCTCATCTGGTGCTAGGGGAACCCAAGCCCCAGAGAAGGCAAAATGCAAAGCAATTGTCTTGTTCCACAGAACTGACCTCATGATTCTAGACCAATGGAGAGATTCCACCTCATCTCTCGTGGTTTTCACAAACACCCCCACCCCCACCAGGAGCCTGTCAAGAGCACTTGTCTTCCTTCCTTCAGTGACTATGACAAACATGGGCTGTCATTTGCAGATTAAACCTTTAAATGTTATTTCTTAGCTAAGTGCCCTGCTGAGCACTGGTCATAAATTGCTTTGCAGCACACTCTCCATGCATGTCTGTGAGCTTGGATCCCAGAAGTCAGAATACCAAGGAGAGGAAGGGTTCAGTAATGAATCTGAGACAGCCTGTTCATGGGAGTAAGGATGGGATTCAAACTCAGGTAGGATCTGTCGCAAACTCTTGATGGACTGGTGCAGCCCAGTGGCCAATACAGTGACGTCAGGGTTAGCACAGTGCTTTTGGGAGCAGCCCTGCAGACCACATCTAGGTCTACTTAACTCATCCATCTCACGTCTTTCTGCTTCTTGGTTAGCTTGGCATGCACACATGCCTTTTCACCCTTCCAGCTACAATCCCCACTGGACTACCAAGTAGCTCTAACCATAGTGTTTCCTCTAATACCAAGCCCTCCAAAACTGCTATGATTATCTGCATTGTGGTGTCTTTTGAAGAGGCACTTGACACTCAGTTCATGGACTTTAGGTTGACATGATATTTATCATGGGTCCACTTAACTGGGTTAAATAAGAGATACCTAGATGTCTGGTAGAGTGTCATTTGTGTGTGTGTGTGTGTGTGTGTGTGTGTGTGTGTATGCATACACACAAGTGGAAAGTTGTGAAGGTGTTTCCATAGGCAGGGGATTGAGTTCATGTTCACTTGGCTTCATTTTCCTATGTCTGCGTGGTAAAGTAGAACACTATTATAGTGTCCTATATTTATAGGACAAAACACTAATTAGAAAAACTCTTCACCTCATGGTGGCCAGAAGGGACAGAGACAAAAAGAGAAGGAGAGACAAGTATTACATATTATACTTTCCAATGGGATCCTATGACCTTCTTCTAAACATGCTCATCTCGTAGATTTAACCACCTCCAAATAGTCTTTTAAAAGTATCAATTCATTAATGGATTGATTAATTGATAAAATCAGGGCTTTGGGAATCTAATTAATTCCCAAAGGAATTGACCATTGCCTCACTGGGGGTCCACAGCTCCAATGCAGAAGTCAGATCCAATCCAAATCGGCAAGCGGGAAGGTCTGTCTTAACCATCCCTGCCCTCAGATATCAGAATGGCATTGGTCTCTGGGATGCCCCAGTCCCTGGGTCTTTAGCTTTAACTGGAAGTTATGCTATCAGCCTTCCTGGCTTCTGGGTCTTTAGACTTAGACTGAATTGCTCTGTTCGTGAACACTCCCTGGTTCTTGGGTCTGTAGAGAACGTGTTGTGAGGCCTCCTGGCCTCCATAGCTATTTGAACCAATTTCCACAACAGTTCTGGTTTCTGAACACATCCAGCCAGTTCTGTTTCTCCAGAGAATGCTGACTAGGAAATTATGTGTTTGTCTTTGTCCCTACTTCCGGAGCAGATTCTTCTAGAACCTTCAGCACACTTCAGGGTGAACTGACCACGGGCTGTACACCCCTTCAGAGATGACCTCTTGTGTCTGTCTTCTATAGCATCTTAGTTCCCTGAGGCAGAGACCCTCCCCAAACGGCACTCTGTTCTTCACCGGTTTTTAATGAAACCGGAAGCTACGGTTGAAATCCAGTTTGGATTCCACACCACTCTTGCAGACCTTTCCCTGTGAGACACACCTCGATCCATTCCTTGCTTCTCCCGCTTTCCCGTGTATGTGGTGCACCCCTGGCTGGAAACACTCTAGGTTCTATTGCAAGAAGTGCAACACGTCTGAGCACCTTCCATTCGGCTGTGAACTCGTGCCCCACTTTAAACTCTGTATGCAGTCCCAGAATCTTGGGCTGCAGAGCAGAAAGATAGACCAGGTTTATCTGCCACAGCCAGAGCAGCCTGGGGGATACTTATTTCATAGCTAATGCCAGGAGGATACGTTTGTTTATAAATATTGATGGATCCTGATGCCTTGCTTCTGAGTACTTAAAAAAAGACTGCATAACTCCCCTCTAGGTTTCTATTTTATAGTGATTTCATGAAATTAATGCAACAAATTCCCTTTAGTACTACTTATACAGACGCTGTAAAGTATATTTTAAAATGTCCAAAGTAGACCCTGAAGAAGTATGAAGCCAGAGAAGAAGCTTACGGAATCCTGACTCAGAATGTCCGCCATCACAGGGTAGTCACACACTGGCTTCCCGCTCTCCTCTCTTTTATTCAGGATGGGGTTTCACAGGGTTGTTCCTCTCTAGTCTTGAATGTAGTCCCAGTTTTGGGCATGTGTGGTTGCTATGCCTGTAATACTCGCACTTGGGAGACTGAGGCAGAGAATTACATGAGGTTCCGTTCTTCTGCCCAGAGTTTCAGACCAGTCTGCATTATAGAGAGTGAGATGCTGTCCCAAACCCTGCTCTCAGAAGAAAGAAGGGCCGGAGGGAGGCAGGCAGGAAGAGGAGTGACTGAGAGGGGTAAGGGAAGGGAGGGAAGAGAAAGAGCTGGGGGCGGAGCGCTCCCAGCTTCTATTGGCCTTTGAGATCACTCATGTTGCCTGCACTGTTTTGTTTTTTTTTATGACGTCATGTAATTCAAATACTTTAGAACGCCATGTTTTTGTAATCACAGTTAATTAGCAGCTATTTCCTGGAAACTGGAAGTGGTTTTACTTACATCTTTTATGGAATACTAATATCTATATTGCATAATATCAGTAGCTGTTTGAGCCAGTTTCTCTGTCCAGCCACGTTGGGATATAACTTTGTCAATGTCAAGATATTGGCTATTTGACTCCTGGCTGTAAGCTTGTTGCCCAAAAAGGTAGAATACCATGAAGTTTTGTCTCCCAAAGACAATATCGATACATTGAAAGATTTAATTAGCATCCATCCTATGAATGAATGAAGGGAAGGCCATCTGATTATTAGATTAGAAGCAGAAACATCATTAAAGTTTAACACTCTCTCATAGTAGACTTACTGGAAATTAGGAGAAAAAAAAACTTTTCAGGTCCTGACCTAGGTGACCTGGAAGAAAGAGAAAGAAAATATGATAAACTTTACCTAAAACAGTGTTCTCAACCTGTGGGTTTCGAACCCTTTGGGAGTCGAATGATCCTTTCGTGGGAGTCACACATCAGATATCTTGCACATCCAGAAATTTATGACTTGTGACAGTAGCAAAATTACAATTATGAAATATATATATAATATTAAGGTTGGTGGTCACCACAACATGAGGAAATGTGTTAAAAGGTTGCAGCACTAGGATGGCTGAGAACCACTGACTTACATAATCATAACAAATCATAAACATCACCACAGCTTTTGCTCAAATGTAACAGGATTTGCCATTCTTAATGTCCTCAATAGATGTGCAGGAACGTAGGCTCAAGTTAATTGAGGTTTAATTTTTCAGTAATGTCTGTGTGCTTTAAAAACAGATTCTACAATTTGTAGAGAAGAGCAAAATAACCAATCACAGCCCTTCTTTTACGAAGCAAAAAGTGAGGAAATAGAGACATGAGGCCATGTAATTAAAGCAAAGGGATGTTGATGCAGAGAGCCTAACTATGCAGGAAGCTGAACACAGTCCTGGATGGACCTTGCACATAAGTGGGAAAAGGTGGGCGTCAACCAATCAATGGTACTGGGAAACCTCATTATTCATAAAAAAAAATAACTAAAACTGGCTTCTTTGTAATATGCCAGAAAATATACCTTTGAAATGCCAGAAAAATTTAAGATCTATATTTGAAAAAGAAAAACATTGAAAATAGAAAGTTTAATATAGGAACATTTTATAATCTTGAGGTAGAAAGAGATTTCTTATATAAAATACAAAATTAGTATCCATAAATGTTTGACAAATTAGATTTTGTTAAAACTAAGAGCTTCTTTGCACTTTTATGGTCATATCTAGTATTCAAATTATGTTTTTTTTGTAAAATTATGAAAATACATAAAACAACAATTTAAAATAGAAGATAGATATGAACGGAAATACAAATGTTTGAGAAGTTTATATAAAAGTGCTCTGTCTCCTTGGCAATCTTAGAACTTGCTTTGTGAGTGCAGGGCCATTGGCTATCTAACTGTAGGTTATAAACTTGTTTTCGAGAAAAATCAGAACATCATCAGCAAGTCATGTTTCTCATCAGAGAAGAGAGATAGCTTCACATTGGGTATCCGACTTATGTAATCCATTCTACAGCAAGGCACACAGAACAGTATGTTCTGTTAATACTGTGTGATACCCGATTAGAAGAGAAGAACTTGGGAAGTCTGGTACTGGAAATGTCGAGCCTGTGTCCTTAAATTTTCTGTCCATGGAAATTTAAATGGACCCAACTACTGTAGACCACACCTCACCACTCTATTTCCCATGACATATCTGTCCACTAAACTATGTTTTTCCTCTCTCTTAAATCCCACAAACCCAAACCAAACCACCACCAACAATAACAACAACAAAACAACAATAACACACACTTATACACACAAATGTAGAGTCTTTCTAGACTTGGCCAACTACTCTTGTGCATGAGGTCTGCCCCAGAGTATGATATACTGTCTTAGTTAGGGTTTATATTTCTGCTCAAACATCATGACCAAGAAGCAGGTTGGGGAGGAAAGGGTTTATTCAGCTTACACTTTCCACATTGCTGCTCATCACCAAAGGAAGTCAGGACTGGAACTCAAGCAGGTCAGGAAGCAGGAGCTGATACAGAGGCCATGGAGGGATGTTTCTTACTGACTTGCTTCCCCTGGCTTGCTCAGCTTACTCTCTTATGGAACCCAAGACTACCAGCCCAGGGATGGCACCAACCATAAGGGGCCCTCCCCCCTTGATCACTAATTGAGAAAATACCCCATAACTGGATCTCATGGAGACACTTCCCAACTGAAGCTCCTTTCTCTGTGATCACTCCAGCCTGTGTCAAGTTGACACACAAAACCAGCCAGTACATATATACCCAGTGTCACTCCACTGAAGAAAACCAATTTTACTTTCCCCAGCATGTATCAGCTAAAAATATCAGCTCCTTGGTTAGGGATGGAACTATGTACCCACTTTCCTCTCTATGTGCTTATATTTTCTGTCCTGTACTTGTACAGTTCCTGTGCATGCTATCACAGTCTCTAAGTTCATGTGTATGAATCCTGTTGTATCTGAAAAATGCTATTTCCTTAGGGCCATCTATTACGACTGCTTGCTCTTTCTCCCTCCTCTTCTGCATTGGACCCTGACCCTTGAGGGGAGGGGTTTGATAAAGACATCTCATTTAGGGCTGAGTGCTGCAAAGTCTCTCACTGTTTGAACAGTGCCCAGTTGTGGGTCTCTGTGTTAACACCTACTGAAAAAAAAAAAGAATCTTTCCTGGTAAGAACTGAACGAGGTTCTTATTTATTAGAATAGCAATATGTCGTCTTGTTGCTGTGTTTATTTAACAAAATAATACCAGGTTTTTCCCTAGGACCTATGATATACCTAGCCTGAGGTTCTCGGTCTCATCTTCAATGTCAGGTATGGGCTCCATGTAAAAGTTCCATCTCATACACGTTTCCATCTCATAGCCCAACTAAATGTGGTTGGGTATTTTTTTCATAACATTGGTGTCACTTCTGGACCAGTGTTATTGTAGCTCAGTGGATTTCTAAGTGATTGACATTGTTGTTTACTTTTCCTCCTTGAGAGTGTGTATAGAATCTCCCTAACACTATGAGTTCTAATCAGTAAGAGTGAAGTTTCTAGTTGAGGTCCAGCTGTGTTTCTTCATGTTCGATGTTTGATATCACAAGTATGTGGTAGCTTCAGCAAGAGTTGGGCATTAGTTAGTAACCAAAAGCTTTGGCAATAGCATGTAATGTTTTCAACATTGCACAGCTCTGCAAGACAGTGCTCTTCCATGACCCTTGCTCTCGGTTGCAGGTGGGCACCACAAGTCACCTTGGTGTAGATGGTTTTGTCAGAGTCTGCCAAGACTTGTCCGTCTCTGTTTTGTAAACTGGAGGAGTCTTTTATTTTGCTACTTTCCCTCAGAGAGCCCCTGAATATCGAGTGTCAGGGAGTCATAGATCAACAGTCCAGATTTCTTGCCCTTACAGCAATATTTCCAAGTTTCTTAATGTTCCTATCAGAATTATGTTCATTACTAACTCACTGATACACCATTCAGCACTGTTCCTTCTTTTCCCACCCTACTCTGCTGACTGCCTTCTCACTGAACTTCATAAATAAACTCATGCACCCAAGTCTTTGTCTCAGAATCTGGATTTTGCAGAATATAAATAAAAATGCCTTATGATTTAGCAGGTTCACCCCTAGATAAACACTCTTGAGAAAACTTTGTATAAAGGCATACTGGCACTTTCTTGTAATATCAGTATTTGGGAGACAGAGGCAGGAGGATCAGGAGTTTAAGGCAGCCTTGATTACTTAGTAAATTCGAGATCAGCACGAGGTATAGGAGATCTTATCTCAAAAAGCCTCCTCCCTGGCCCCAAGGGAATTTGTCTTAAACTATAAACAAGAAAACAAATAAATAAAGTCTGATTTGGTTTATAGGACAATTCTATAAGAGGATGTTCATGAATAGCTTGTAGTGGCAGAAGAATGGCTGTTGTTATTTGAATAAGAATGTCCTCCATAGGCTAATATATACTGCTTGGTCTGCAGTTGATAGGACTGTTTGGGAAGGATTAGGAGGCGTGGCCTTATTGGAGGAGGCATGTCAGTGGGTTTGAGGTTACAAGAAGCTCCAGCTATGCCCAGGTAGGTCTTTCTTTCTGCGCACAGTTGCTGTAGCTTTAAGCTCTCAGCTACAGCTCTAGTACCCTCTCTACCTGACTGCTGTTACAGCCTTCACCATGAGGGTCATGGACTAACCTGGAACCATGAGCCTCAAATTATATACTTTCTTCTATACGTTGTCTTGGCTGTGGTGTTTTGTCATGGCAATAGAAAAGTAACCAAGACAATGTTTGCAATGACAGTGGCTTTAGTTAAATTCTGTGCACAAGTAGAAAATATGTTATTCTACAAACATTGGCCTCAAGTTTTAGAAACATAATATTGACCAGAGAAGGACCAAGAATCCATACAGTAGTTTTTATTAACTTTAGCAACATGCAAAAATATTTATTACTGATAATTAGTAAATATGCATAGTAGATTTTTAATGCAAGGGGATACCAACACACCAACATTTATGTCGGTAAGGAAGCAAAGGAGAAGTTGGTTATGTTATATTCCTTGGCAACATGGTAGGTCTCTGGACACTTGCTGTAGAATCATGGCTTATGGTTAATGTGTTTATTAATGAAAATGAGAAAAATAACTGACTTGTCAGATATGATACAATTATTTATTAAATTTGTTTTATGCTGTGAAATGTGCAAGATATCATATGCCACAGTGCACTAATTACTTGATTATCACACCCAACAGCTTTACATATTTTATGGGTTTTTTTGGTTCATGTTTTCATATTGAAAAATATGCAAGATTTATAAAAATGCCCCAAATGGGGAACTCTCCAGTGAACATTTACACTGGTGTCATAAGTATCTTTGTATAATATTCAACACAGTGACTTAGAGTGTCCAGATCAAGGTAAATATCTAATATATATTCTGTTAAGTGATAATATGTCCAGTATGTCCAGATAAATGATTTTAAAACTTATTTCTTTTAATGCTTTAGTCTTATATACTCGTGACTTACCTTTGGAAGTCATCTTGAATTTCTCAATGGTAAGCAATAAGATATTACATGTTAGGAGTGCAGCTAAAGTCCTGTAGAACACAACAACTTACTTAAAAGGTACACCTTGACATTGGTTTTCTTTTTGTATTACTTGAAAGTATATGGCATTAGAATAAGTGCTTATATGAGAATATATTCTTTTATAACAGTTATAAATTACTAAATCATATTCTGCAAAAAGATTGGTCTAAATTTATAACTATAAATCAAGTTTAAAAATCTGAAGTTCTCTCTAGATGATGAAACTGGACCCTAAACCACTATCCAAAGCTGTGCAACTGAAGCTCCAAGGGAATTGTGTGGCAACAGTAAACAAGGCAGAAGAGAAAGGCTTAATTTGTTATCTGCTGCCAAAATTCTCTTGCAAATCACACAAGGAAAAGGTCATTGCCCAAGTATACTGGCTGGTTTTGTGTCAACTTGACCCAATCTAGAGTCATGAGAGAGGAAGGAGCCTCTATTGAGGAAATGCCTCCAGGAGATCCAGCTGTAAGGCATTCTTTCAATTAATGGTCAATGGCGGAGTGCCCATCCCATTGTGGGTGGTGCCATCCCTGGACTGGTGGTCCTGGGTTCTATAAGAAAGACAAGACGGCTGAGCAAGCCATGGGAAGCAAGCCAGTAAGCAGCGCCCCTCCATGGCCTCTGCATCAGCTCCTGCTTCCAGGTTCATGACCTGTTTAAGTCACTGTCTTTACTTCCTTCAGTGATGAACAGCAATGTAGAAGTTTAAGCTGAATACTTGCTTTTTGGTCATGGTGTTTCTTTGCAGCAATAGAAATCTTAACTAAGACAAGCAAGCCACTAAGAAAAAAATTACCTAGCTGGAAAAATGTATTTTTAAAATGATAAGATTAGAAAGTACACAAAGTAAAAACATGTAGTTTGAACATCTAACTAGATAGATAACTCTGTCATTTATGTATACACAATTAATTGAAAGTGAATTAGCAAGGAATTAAAACCAATCGGAAATCTTGCATGTGTGACTTTAAGAGTGGTAATGAAACCAGGAGGGGCTGGGAAGAATAGAAAGAACATCATGGGGCAGATAACAATAACTACAATTTCTTCTTTTGAATTCCAGTAGTGTATAGATATCCATTATTTTTGTCTAAGCATGAGAGGAGTTTACTTGGATTTACTAATTTCTATCATGTTTATGAGCTTTCAAAATGATTTTTTTATGTCAGAAAAGAAATATAAAACAGAGGAATCTCTTTGAGGTAGGAGTACCCTTTGTTTGACATGGTGTGTTTGTGCTGTGACAACAAGTTTAGAACACTGGGAGAGAAATGAATTAGTTTGTGCGCCTAAATCAAGGCAGCCACTATAAGACAATGCCTACATTTCTTTCCTATTTCCAATACAACTGTGTAAAAATATGAACTTGAAGTGACATACAATTAATAAGGATGCCTTGCATGAACATGAAGTTCTGTAATTTATGAGGCAGCCCTTATGTATGGGGAAGAATTCTACCATTTATGGGATGCAGACAGACTGTGAAATATTCAGGATCATGAACATTTTCAGCATTACCAATGTATTCACGATATATTTAACAGGGCGGTGCTATTTCTTCCGTGTTTCAGATGGGAAAACAAAGATATCAGAGAAAGTGACTGGTCTGTTGGAAGTCCTACCTGGAAAGTGGGTTTCAGATTTGAATTCATTCACTGGGTAACTTCTCTGCAGACTGCCACTAAAGCTACTGTATTGCTATGAAGCCATCTAATGTCTGCAGCTTACAATAAGGCTACAGGAGCTTGCTAAGCCGCTCCTGTCTGAGTCACCGTGCTTGGCTTCCCAAAGATCCAGGACAAGCGATGCACTCTATTCCGTAAATTCCTGCAATAAACGCATTAATAAAATCCACAAATACGAATCCTGAAAAGGAAATATCCCCTATTTTCAATTTTGCAGATGAGATTCTAGCCTCTTTGGGCAAGATCAATGCCTCATAATAAACTCATTCTAACCAGTTAGAAACACATAATAGCAGAAACAGACCTCATTGATTTGTCCCAAGTGAGGAAGAAGCCCACAGTACAGAAATGGGCAAACCCTATCACTGAGAATACTGAAGAATTCGAGAAAAAAATGGAATGTAGTGTTCCATTATAAATAATATTTGAAAACTGATTCCTTAAAAGTAAAGCATCAAGCATTGGTATTTTAGCAGTTGTGCCCCTAAACTTGACAGTTGTGAATACTTTTACTAGCATACACCTCAACTTGTAGATTCAAATATCAATTACAACGAACTTTTTTCATTTTATATTTTTATTATTTTTTATTGAATATAATCTTCATTTACATTTCAAATGCTAAAACCTTTCCCAGTTTTCCCCCTCCCCCAAACCCCCAACTCTTCCTCCCACCCCCTGCCTCCAAGTATATGCCCCTCCACCCGACCCACTCCCACCTCGCCCCCCTCGATTTCCCTTTGTTGGGGCATCTATTGAGCCTTCACAGGACCAAGGACCACTCCTCCCACTGATGCCCGACAAGGCATTCCTCTGCCACATTTTTGGCTAGAACCATGTGTACCCCTTAGTTGATGGTTGAGTCCCTGGGAGTCCTGTGGTGTCTGGGTGGCCGACATCATTGTTCTTCCCATGGGACTGTAAACCCCTTCAGCTCCAACTCCTCCATTGGGGATCCCATGCTCAGTCCAACAGTTGGCTGCTAGCATCTGCCTCTGTATGTGTAAAGCTCTGACAGGGTTCCTCCAGATACAACCATGACATGCTCCTTTTGGTATGAGTTTCTTGTTGTCCATAGTAGTGTTGGGGTTTGGTGACTGTTTATATCTTGAAAGGAACTGTAGGCATGCTACATTGCTTATATGTTTGATGAGCCAGCCATGCTTCTATGGTAGAAGACAGACTGCTATAAAGTGAGAGATACTGGAACCAGAGAGGCTGAGGGTGACCTAGAAATCTTAATATTAGCAATCATAGCTGTAGCTGAATTCAAGTTTACAGCAGCAGGGGAGAAATTATGGTACAAATTACCATGGTAGGCCCAGGAAATTATTCTCTGCTGCATGGTTATTAACTGATAGATAAATAAATAACACTCTAGGACTGATTGACAAAATAAGAGTGACCTAAAAGCTAACAGGGGCACCATGCAAATAGTAGCGTGTAATCACTAGGCATTTTGAATCTGAAATGGGATTTGGCACAGCAGAGAAATCTAATGTTATCTGTGCTATCTGCTAGAGCTATCATGAAAGCGAATCATTGGGAGTCCTCAATCCCAAGAAACTTGCCATCCAATGCCACTTATTATTATTATTATTATTATTATTATTATTATTATTATTTTACTTTTGTAAAATACAACAGAAAACCTGGGTCAGGCTTGCATCAGAGTTGTTCAGAATGATGATATTTTAGCAAGGTGAAAATGGTTGTCTTTCCTTCACAACTTACCATCTCTTCCACATGGTGATTTCTTGGATTTGATGAAGTCCGGTTCCAGTGACAGATTATTTATGTATTCATAAGTATCTTTTGCTGTCTCAGTTAGAAGTACAACGCACTAGTCATTCCTGAAGGTAATAATCCTGTTATAGAGGATACTGTGCCTTTGTATTTGAAACTAACCTCCAGGGACTTTGCTAGCTACCAGAGCCCTCTGCCTCCAGACAGCCTTAGGATGCAAGGACACAATGAATTGGGGTAGAAGATGAGACCAGGGTTCACTTTGGAATGTCACACCACAAGGTATCAA
The DNA here is from genome assembly GCA_036184795.1 of Tokudaia tokunoshimensis. NCBI lineage: Eukaryota > Metazoa > Chordata > Mammalia > Rodentia > Muridae > Tokudaia > Tokudaia tokunoshimensis. Next base: position 77,697,209 of record BTHU01000006.1, read on the forward strand.
AGACAACTTCTAGAAAAAAAAACACCCAGCTGCTGCCCATTTTTACTTCTTAAGTTTATCAATATTTGATATTATACAGTGATATCAGAATTATTTTGTATCAATTATCTGGGCTCTGAATTTTACCAGTAAATTACTGATTGTGTTTATTAACATACAAGTGTTTGACTATTTGGTCAATGTTAACAACCTCTGCACTCCACCCCACCCCCACCCCCACCCCCATCTCTTCATTTCAACACCATAGTCAGAAATACAGAACAAACAGACTTTTTGTAACCTCTACAGAGGAGCATTTAGGAGGCAGTATGTCAAAGATGAGTCCTACAGTCCAGAGATATACATCTAAGCAATGCTTCTGGATCAGCTTTCTCTGCCAGAAAAAAAAATTCATTCTTGTGCAAGAGTTGAGGCTTGGGCCTCATGGCCTGTCCCTGCAGGAACAAGGGCAATAGGAAATAAATAGTTCATTAATTTGTCCCAAATAGGGAGGCTTTGAAAGGTCAAAATTACTAGCTGCATCTACTATAATAGAATATCAATCTTGGATTTAAAACATATCTGAAGGTCAAAGCATGTCATAAAAGCGTGTTTATTGAGTCTTCCTCAGAGCTACTGACTGCAGATTATCTTCTACACACTAGCAAACTGATTCTTTCTCTGCATCCAGGAGATAAGCACATCTGGAAAGCAAGAAGGAATGTGGCTGAATTAAATGATATGCTTAGCTACAAGGCCACAAGAGATGGTAACCAGGGAGGTGGAACAAGGAGGCCTGTCCTCTGTCCAGGAGTTTTGATAAGGACATTGGCTTCAAAAATCCACTTCAGTGCTTTGAAAGGACACATTTTTCTTTTTAAAAAATTGCTAATGTGTGAATGTGTCTATGTCTGTATGTCTGTGTGTGTGTGTGTGTGTGTGTGTAGTGTGTGTGTCTAGTCTATGTCTTATGTATATATGTTAATGTTGAAATGTCACACTGGTCACACCCAATGTTTTTAAAAGGAGGAAAATAAGTAGTGTCAAATCTAGAGAAAGAGAGGGACAGAGAAAAAGTGAGACACAGAGAGACAGAGGGACACACACACAGAGACAGAGAGAGACAGAGAGAGAGGCACAGAGACAGAGAAAGAGAGAGACAGAGAGAAATAGAGAGGCACAGAGACCGAGAGAGAAAAAGAGATACAGCGACACGTGCGTGCACACACATACGCACACACACACACACACACACACACAACACACACACACACCTTTGTTCCAACCCTTTACAGTCTCAGGTCCTAAATTCACATTGCTATTAATTTGCTAGTTCATAATTTTATTCATTCTATCTGTCTGCCTGCCTGTATCTATCTATCTATCTATCTATCTATCTATCTATCTATCTATCTATCTATCTATCTATCTATCTATCTATCTATTTATCCATCCATCCATCCATCCATCCATCCATCCATCCATCCATCCATCCATCCATCCATCCATCCATCCAATCTATCTATCTATCTATCTATCTATCTATCTATCTATCTATCTATCTATCTATCTATCTATCATCTATCTATCTATCTATCTATCTATCTATCTATCTATCTATCTATCTATCTACCTACCTACCTATCATCTATCTATCTTCAGCTCACTTTCTTCTTTGTATCAGTTTAGCACCCCAGCCCATGAGATAGATGCTGCTGCTCACATTTAAGGTGGTTTTATCCTCCTTAATTAACCCAAAGTAGAAACGCTCACAGACACTCAAAGACCTCATTTTAAATCTTGATTAATGATATATTTTTTTTAGAAAACAAGAGGAAAAATATCTTCTTTTCTGTTACCTGACTGTTCCTGTAACATTACCAATTTGTGTCTAAAATGTTGTCTTCAAGATTTGATTATTTTACCTTGAAACATTGGTTATTGCTGAATACCGCTTTTTCCTCTACTTCCTGTCTGACTCTTCCTCTCTCCTTTCTCCCAGGTCCTCCTAGGTTTGATTCTTTCTGCTACATTTTTTCCTTCTTCCTCTGAACCCCTCTGAATCTGTAGTTGATGGTCGCTTGGCTATTCTCTGCTTTTCTTTTTCAAACCATAGAGGCTTTATTGAATATATCTGATAAGTGATGAGTAGAACTTTTCTCTGAGAATTCATTACAAAGAGCTTGTTTCCAGCCAAATGGACCAAGATATCCATCCTTTCTATTCCAGCCTTGGTGTATGTCTATACTTTTCTTCTCCCTGGATGGAGCTATTTCTTGAATCTTCATAGGATGTGTTCAGAGTAGTCTCATTCCATGCTGGAACCTGTTCTGAAAGCCATGATGATTTTGACTGGCATTCAAATGGATGAATAAGCATGGTGGCGAAGGTAGCCGAAGAAGCCTGCTCACATAGACACAGTGTGCTCTAGAGTGGGAGAGGAAAAAAAAGAAGAAACATAAGCTGGGATTTTTTTCATGTATGCATGAAATGCCGATTTCTATGGGTCTATTCTGGGACAATCAGCTTCTCCCACTACAAAACCTCCCACAGGCCTGTCAGTTTTCATTACAGGCTCCAGATGGATCAGAAATCCTTGCAGAGAATAAATCAATGAGCTACTGTGAGGTCCAGGAAATGCTTATTGCTAGCTAGATGGTGGAGGGAGGCTCCCTGAGAGTATGAGGGTTGCACACATGGACACTGAGGAGAATCCCTCTGCGTTCTTCCTGGAGTCTCAAGTCACCCAATTATCCTAGCATGTGGCTTTCTCTGTGGCCTGAAAGAGTGGACTGGTTTTTGTTGTTGGTGGTGGTGCTTTGGGGTTTTTATTGTTTTTGTTTTTGCTGCATGCAAATCACGACTCCTCAGTTAACCATTACTTTTCCTTCAAAATTTGGTATTATTTCGTTTTTTTATTGTTGTTGTTTAAGATTTATTTATTTTTATTATGCATATGAGTACTCTAGCTATCTTCAGACACTCCAGAAGAGGGCATCAGATCTCATTACAGATGGTTGTGAGCCGCCATGTGGTTGCTGGGAATTGAACTCAGGACCTCTGGAAGAGTAGTCAGTGCTCTTAACCACTGAGCCATCTCTCCAGTTCCTTGGTGTTGCTTCTTAAATATATTTCTCTCCTGGTGAATTCTCTTTATTCCCTTGAGTTTATAAGGAAGGAAAGAAAAGGAATGGAAACTATCTTCTTGTTTTAATGACATTCCAAACTAGAGCATCTCAGGAGCCATGCTTGACTAAGGGCTTCTCCTGGAAACCTTGGTATGGGCTTGTACTTCATGCAACAGCCTAGAGTCATGGCTATTCATGGTGCTATCTTACCATAGTATTATACTAGCTTGTGTTGCAGTTAGCAATAAGTTAACTGTCTGGGACAGGACATGGAATTATGCACCAACATTAAATTGTATGTTAAACTTACATTCGTTGGCATTTTAAAGGAGTAAAGTTAAGTTTGAAGGTTCTTAGTGAGAGAAAGTTGTTCACTTATGTATATTTTAGATTTGGGGTTATTTTCATTTAAGTATACTCTGAAATCACAAGACGGTCTATTTAAGGAACAAAATAGGTTACCACCTACAAGTTCTAATTAATTAATGCAAATGACAATCATCTCCTATGCCGTACAACTAAAAATTGCACAAATAAACAGGAAACAAGTTGCAACTCATTTATAAATAAAGGAAGTAAAGCATGATTCTGTATTATAAATATGTATATATAAAGGTATATGCCTATTGACATTCCTAATCAATTTCAAATTCTAGATTTGTTAAGGAAGCCTCACTTTTTCCACAATCATCAATTTAAAGAGAAACATCTTATTCATGTGAATTAAAAGTCAATATAAGGATGGCTCCTTGATCTGTTTTATGGACATTCTAACTGTAAAAATGTTTTTCTTGGCCAGGTAGAATAAGAATGAGGAGGAAGGGAGGGAGGAGAGAGAGAGAGAGAGAGAGAGAGAGAGAGAGAGAGAAGGGGAGGGGAGGGGAGGGAGAGGGAGAGGGAGAGAGAGGGGGAGAACCAAATCTTTTACAAATTAAATGATGATCTTTAAGCTCCTTTCCACTCTGCAATTTTATCATTGTAAGTCTCTTACATAGCTCTGTCTTACCTCATCTGTAAAATTGCTATAATAATACCTGAGCTTCGAGAATTATGAGTGTTAAAAATTAGGTGTTGTGTAAGGAACCATACATTTCTTTTGATATATGATTTATTATTATTAATCAAATCTGAGATTTTTTTTAAAAGGAAAAAATCCACAGAATTAGCCTCCATCCTGTACTGTCTCTTTCTTCTGGTAGCATTTGTATGTATCATGGCATCTGCATGTCTTCTTGTATCGTTGAGTCTTAACTAATCATGTAAGCTGATTTCACTCAATTGCTACTGCACACACTGCTTTCCCCTAGGAGAAGCTCCTGGGTTATAATTACACAGTTCTTGGATTTCTCAGGTGGTCTCATTCTTCTCCCAAATCTGACAAAGAAAACCCAGACAGGGGAAAACTTGTAATCATTCTCACTGGGATCTCCATCATGTTAACTGTTCTGTACATATATGTGCTAAGAATGGTCATCTAAACTTGCCCCCCAAATTGATGGAACACAGCTTCCCATTTCACTCCAGTCCAGCATTTTGACTCATATCTGAACCTTTAAACCCTCCCCACCAAGGATATGGGAATCAGAAGTATCCATTTGATATGGTTTTATAACTTTTAATGAACCTGACAGACAGTCTTTTTCTTTATGGGTTTTAAGTGGTACAAAAGGTTTCTCCTTTTTTTTTTTTGTTTTTTGTTTTGTTTTGGTTTTGGTTTTTTTTTTTTTTGGTCCCAGGAGGGTTCAGAGGTGATTTGCTAGAGGAGGAAAAACCTGTGAGAGAAATCTTCCCTTTCCTTCTAGAAGTCTGTTAAAAACAAATAAAAACATTGTGAGTTGCTGGTTTCCCACCAGGCATACAGACACAGTGCAAATAGCCAAACACTTCAAAATTTACCATCCTCTGTTCAGGAGAGCATCCTGCAGGGCATCTCTCTTTGTCTGGGTAGATTCACCAATTATGCATCCACTTCATCATGGTGACATCCATCCTGGATTCATCTCTAACCTAATGTCACTTTGCCCATCCATCAATCTTGAGGAGTGTTTACACTGTGGTATGTAATGATAGCAGATAGCTCTCTGCCTTAATTCCTGATGCTGTGGCAAGGTGAAGAACTCTTCAGAGAACTGCAATGCCTAAACACTAGGAAACTCTGAATATAAGAAACATGTCTGATGTGTACAGCGATGGTTGTTGGCATTTCTTGTTTAGGAAAAAACATTATGATTCTCATAGGCAGCTTCCTTTAAAAAAAACAACAAAACCACAGGAAACCCTATTACTATGTTACAGAATGAAATATTAGATTCTAGGGTTGGAGAGATGGCTCTGAGGTTTAGAGCATGGATACCTTTTATAGAAGACTCAGGTTTGGTTCCCAGCATCAACTTGGCAGCTCACAACTGTCTGTAACTTCAGTTTCCGTGGATCTGATGCCCTCTTCTGACCCGTGTGGGCAGTGTTGATGATACATCAAAAGTGTGAGCATAACACCCAGACACAATCAATATAAACAACAAGAAAGCAACCTCTATGCTCTCTGATCTCTGATCTGTATTTTAGTGACAGTATCCGATGAGACAGATACATTGGCTTCATGAGTCCAATACTGTATTTTAAAGAACTCTTGAGAAGAGAGGAGATGGATACTCGGATCACTCTGACAGCAGTTGGATATATGGTGACCATGCATGTTCTTCAGACGCCAACCAGATGGCTTCACCAACCACGAGGAAACCTCTGCTTTGGTTTCTGTATACTCTGATTCAGCAGAATAGAGGGAAAAATCCTCCACTCAACATTGTACTGGGGTGCTATTCTTTAATTTCATAAAATATTAAAAGGTACGCAAAACTACTGACACTATTTTATTTTTAGAGATTTTGGGAGTGGAGCTCAGTCGCAAAGTTGCCTATGGGTTCCTTATAGGCTCTTAACATATGACCTTATATACAGAGCTTGAGAAGGGGGCCATCACCAGGTCTGATAATCTTACATATTGAGAATCAAAAATCACTTATGGATGGCATTCCTCACCACAGGAAATCATGAGTAACAAGAGATGGAATTAGTTTAATACCTGCTCAAATGCCCCCCAAGCAAGTATTAGTCTTAAGTGATGGGCAAATGGGAAGGTACCTGTTGTTCATTTGAAGCTCATCTGGGTACGGCCACATGGTGTAGATGGTAGTGATGAGTGTCGTGGTAACATATGGGACACTTCCTAGCTTAGGTCATTCAAAATGCATTCTTTCTATTAAAAGGCTCCTGGGAGTCTTATAGTGCTGCCCCCCTTCACTTTTTCTTTCTATTCTAAGCTTTGAAAGCCAACAGAATATTAAACAGTTATCAGAATTCCTGGTAGATACGTGACGCAGTAAGTAAGTGAAGGAAATATGTGAAGGGAGAAAAGACGGACCTCGTGTCCATGTTAGTAAGAACGAAGCAGAGTGTGAGGTTGCCTGCACTTGCTTTAATGATGCTGCCACTGGCTTACAGCTCTAGTCCTTCCAAAGCGAGTAGGGAATGCTGATGGGTTATTTCAACCACACTGTACAGATGAAAGGGAGGCTGGAATGAGCAGAGCTCAAGTCTGAACAGCTGATGCTTCCTCCGTCCTGGCATCTACCTACAGGTCTCCCAGAATGGAGCAAGCTCGGTAAGTGCTATGGAACAACAGGCCCATTCCCGGGTACCATTCTTCCATTATTGGGCTACAGTGCCACCTGTGTCCTCGAGAGCCAAATAAGCACACGTTCCCTTCATGCTCGATGGAAGATATAGCTAAGCAGCTGCTCAGAGCACAGGCCTCGGCAGACTGTCACATCAAGAAATCATTTCTTCCAGACAGATGGCTTTGTGAGCCTTGCTAACAGGTTTTGCAAAAGTCAGTTGCATCTCAAGTCATTCTGTAGGGGTTCAGAGAAGAGCCAGGTTAGGAGAATGTTGATCCTGAGTATCAGAGTCTTGAGAATAGATACAAGAGTTAGATAGTCATAATAGACCACAATTTGGAGGACTATCTTCACATATATTTTTCCATTGGTTTGTGTCTTAGATATGGTTTCCATTGCTATGAAGGGACAGTATGATCAAGATAACTCTTATGAAGGACAACATTTAATTGGGGCTGGCTTACAGGTTCAGAGGTTCAGTCCGTTATCATTATGGTGGGAAGCATGGCAGCATCTAGGCAGGCATGGCACTGGAGGAGCTGAGAGTTCTACATCTTGTTCTGAAGACAAACAGGAGAAGACTGGGTTCTAGGCAGCTAGGACATGGGTCTTAAAGTCCACGTCCACAATGACACACTTCCTCTAACAAGGCCACACCTACTCTAACAAGGACACACCTCCTAATAGTAGAACTCAGTTGGCCAAACACATACAAACCACCACAGTTTGTAACTTTAAGGAAATACGCTGAACTTTTATCAGGTGCTAAGAGACCTTAGATAAGTGCATATATTCAAAGCTACATGATTGTTCTCAGAAGCAGCATTAGTACAACAATAATATCTACAAATTGTGAACTAGCCATAAATGAACTCATATATTCTGGACTGGGAAGGGTCAGGTCAGTACAGAAAATAAGGTATCGAGGAATCTAGATTCAATATGTAGCTTCAAATGGATATTTTTTAAAAAAAGCCCCAATAGTCCTCTCAAATAGAAAGACAGAGATGGAGAGAAAAATATAATAAGATAACACACACATACACACATACACACACACACACACACACACACACACACACACAGAGGGGGGAGCAGGGGCCGTCTAAAGCAAGCCAACAGAGTAAAGCAACCAATATACTGACGTGCATAATGAGAAACTGAGGCCCTTTCTCTAATCCTCTGTCAGGGACTGGGGATTGCCTATATCATGGGCATAGCTTTAAACAGAACTTTAAACTTCAATGGAATCAGCTGATATATTAAAAAGCTCTTGAGTCAGAATATCCCAACTAAACTAGCAAAATGCTGATTATAAGAATTAACAATGCTAAAAATCATATAATTTAATCTACATGGATAAATATTTAAATTATATACAATAGTTTAAGAACACTAAAATACAGACAAAAATGGATAAAATGAATTACCTAAGTATATGTTACCTACAATCAATGCATTTGAAACATAAAAGAATAAGTAAATATATTGTAAATGAATAGAAAAGACACCCATATAGACATTAATGAAAAGAAAGGTTAGGCGGTAACATTAATTTCAGACAAAGTAGATTTCACAGCAAAAATTGCCAGAGATAGAATTATTTAATAATAATTTCAATTTAACAAAACTGCATAACATTCCTCCATAGGCAGACAACTGACTGCGCGTGTGATAATACAGGAAGCAAAAGAGAAAAATCTAATGGAGAAATTGATAAGGTCACAATTATGGCTTATAGACGCAATTCTACTCTTACATCTTTCTACAGAAGTAGAAGACAGAAAACCAACAAGAATACAGAACATACGGATGAAGATCATCAACCAGGGGTCTAACTGAGCTTTACAGAATGTGTCACCAGATAGCAGAAGAATATAGAATTTTTTTTTATCAAGTGTACTTTGAACAGCCATAAAGATAAATCTCATTCATGAAGGGAGAGAGGGTGGAGATTGAGGAGACATCTTAACAGGTGAAATTAAATCATAAAAGTAGACTGCCTACTCTATGAAAGTAAAGTGGGATCTATAACAAGGGAAGCCAGGAATATCTCCAAGTCTTTTCAAACTGACAAAAACCTCTGCCAAATAATTCACAAGTCAAGGAAGAAACGGGGAAACTAGAAAATGTATTGAGCTGAAGCACTTGCATCAAATTTTAAATGCTAAGACGAAAGAAATGTTAATGAAATAAAAACACAAAACCAATAGGGGAATCAGTGAAGACTGACTCTTCAGCAAGATCTGCAAGATAGGAAAATTCCAGCAATACAGGCAAATTATGAAGGAGAGAAGAGAAAAATTGCTTAGACTGGGAATATAAAAATGGATGATTCTATACTCTCTGGCCACTAAAGTAATTATGAGAACAAAGGCAAGTCTGAACACACCAAGTTGTTGACCACAACACATTTAGGTTAAATAGATCAATCGCTTTGAAAGCCACTGGCTTCTAAAACTCAACTTAGTTAGAGAATTACCCTTACCGTCTTATACTGACTAAGGTAAATTTAATTCATAACTTAAAAAATTAAGTAGCAAATTCCCAGATACGTGTGGCTAATTCTACCAAATATTTAACAAATAAAAAATATCCACATCATTTAGACAAAATAAGAGATATTTAACAACTTATTGAATGAAAATAATGTTACTCTGGTAAAAAGCCAGCCAAATGCATTACAAAAGAAAATAGAGGTCAGAGGTGTCTTCATCTAGGACTCTACATTATTTTTGATAACATATACTTTATTGAACCTGGAGCTTGACAATTCAGTTAGATCAGTTGGCCAACAAGATCTTAGGACCCTAGGATCTATCTTTCTGATAATACCACCACCACCATGCACTGGGATTGGGGATATGAGCTATATGAACCCACATTTTATGTTGGTACTAGGGATTTGAACTTAAGTCCTCATACTTGTATGTTAATTTCTTTATTGACTGAACCATCAGTCTTTTCCCTTCACTAGGATTGCCTCTGTGTGTGTGTGTGTGTGTGTATGTGTGTGTGTGCGCGCGTGCGCATGTGCACATGCAATAAAGTTTATTGAGAATTCTGTAGGTAGAGGGAGAAACTAGAATGGCTAATATGGTATTTAAAACAAAGTTGGAAGGATGAGATTATCCTTTACAATTTAAGTAACAGTTGTATAAGACAGAACAGGACACTGGAGAAGGCAGAGGAGCATAGATCAATGGAACAGATGGGTAGTCTAGATGAAGATACACCCCAGGATGATCAATTAAATTTTGAAAAGTGTATAAAGGTTATTTACTGAAAAAGATAGTAGTTTTCACAAATTAAATTGGAAAATTAGACACCAAAACTTGGACACAAAACAGTAAATCTTCATTTATATCCATACCACAGGTAAGAACTAATGTGTGCTAGTCAAATTTAAAGTCCAATACTATAAAATATATAGAATAAGACAAGGAATTATGTGTGATCTAGAAGCAGACAAGGAGTTTGTAAAGTGAAACAAAAAAATTCACAAACCATAATAAAATTGACACTCTGGGCGTCATTGAAATTGAACACTTTTGCAGTGCTCAGAGCAACAGGAGAGAAATTTACAAATACAGCCTGTTTACTGGGAGAAGACATCTCCAAACCACATGTCCAGCAAAGTCCTCTCTCTCTCTCTCTCTCTCTCATATATATATATATATATATATATATATATATATATATATATATATATATATATATATTTATATATCATTCAAAACATAATTAAAAGCTGGTCCAAATGGTGTAGGTCTGAAATTTCATTTGCTTGAGAGGCTAAGGCAGAGTGCTTATGTTCAAGACCATATTGAACAATTCCGTGAGACTCTAGTCTTAAAATAAGAAAATTACTTAGAGGCTAGAGAGATGGTTCCGTTATTAAGGGTGGATACCATTCTTATAAAGGACCCAAGTTCAGTTCCCAACATTCACTTCAGACAACTCACAACACCCTGCAACTCCAGTTCTGGGGACCTGATGCAGACTCCTGGCTTATCTCACATGCCTACACCCATGTACACACAGTGGATGCACACGCACGCACGTGCACACACACACAAACACACAGACACACACACACACTAAAAATAGAAAAATATAAATAAATAAAGAAGAGAGTCAGAGATTGAAACCAGCACTTTCCTAGCTCAGATTGTTTCCTCGGTAATGAAAAAAAAAATAAACAAGCAAATTGAATAAGAAACAACCCAACTAAAATATGGTCAAAATATTTGAATGTGATACAGCAAACATCATGAAATTTAACTACACTCCTATGGCAAAGTCTTAAAATAAAAGTGGAAGTCTGGGACATGACTGGGGCAAGGTATAAACTCGCATACCCACACAAGGAGCACAATTGGGAAGTTTCTCATAAAATTAAATTTATGCTAACTCAGCAATCCCATTCTATGTAGTTTACACTAAAGACTGAAAATAACGTACATTTACAGCAGCCTCCTCCATAGCTGCCTGAGAATAAAGGAACAGAAGTTTTCAATGGATGAATATGCGTACTGTGACACATGACCACAGATGAAAATCATAGAAGGAGTCCTGGGGAGGCAGTCCAGCAGGTAAAGTGTCTTCATACATGCAGGAGGATTTGAGTTCAGATCCCTAGAGCACACCAACAATTCCGGCATGCAGGTGGGCTTCTATAACCCCAGCACTTAAGGAGTGGGGACAGGAAGATCCTCAAGGCTTGCTGACTTGTCCAGACTGTGACCACTCAGTTCAGTGAGAGACTTTGTCCCAAATATCATCAACAGCAACAATGTAAAGAGGTGACTGGAGAAGATACCTGTGTCAATTCCTCACCTCCACATGCACACAAGTACACATATATGTGTACCTAAACACACAAGCACACCCACCACCCTCAGGAGCACACACACACACACACACACACACACAAATGCACACATGCACACGCACGTGCACAGACAGGCACATAGACCCAGACACATAAAGACACAAAGACAGTCAGACACATACATGCATTCACATGCACACACACATGTGCACATGTACACACACACACACATGCACATGCACAGGCAGAGAGCTAGATAGACACACAGACAAAAAGACAGACAGACACACAAACACATACATACACACACACACACACACACACACACACACGAGACCCCTGATACTAGAAACATCTTAAATTCATATCAAAGTCATTTTTGAGTGGTATGATAGAAAAGGCCAAACATCTCATGCTAAATAAACATTTCCAGGATTTGACAGATTTAGGAACCTGAACTCCATGGATGGAGATGACATCACTTGTGGTAGTTTAGGGACTTCAGAGAGAATGTGATTGCTCAAGGCTACACACACACACACACACACACACACACACACACACACACACACACACATACGTGCGCGCATGCGCACATGCACACACAAGTGCACGCACACACACACACACACACACGCACATGCACACACACGTGCACACACAGGCACATAGATCCAGATACATAGAGACACAAAGACAACAACAGCAACAACAACAAATCTTTGTTGAAAACTTCGCGACACAAAGGACCCTGGTGAACAAAAGCTGTTGAACTGTGAACCTTGTTCTTTGTGCTTATCTGAGCTCGATGACATTTCTGGTACTCTACTTGTTCACAGGAGGACATTGTGGATGAGTTGTAGATATGGCAGGGTAGGAGTCGAAAGCAAAGATCTGGGCATCAGATGGGCAGCTGATGGGCACTCGGGAGCAGGTGCTCTTAGGGATGGCTCTTCTGCACTACATGGCTGACCACGAGTGAAACAAGACACTTCGCACAGGTAGATCAGTAGACACCAAAAGGCATGGCCTGCTCAGTTTAAAATTAGGAAATAACCTATGGGCAACACTGCTCTTTCCTGACTCTCTGCAGATCAGGGTTGGGTTCTAAGGACACCCCCAGAGTTTTTATGTAGGATGTGTGCCTTTTAAAACAGCTCACAATTGACAGAAAGCCTAGCTCATATTGGTTATCAAGGGGAGAAAAATACTTCAGAATATATGGGTGGTGTGGACAGTCATATCCAGAGAGTTTAATAAAAGAGATGAATCTTTATATAAAATACATAACTCGAAGGCACAATTTTATTTATAAAATATAGACTGTGCCACCGTTAAAGCAAATGAGACAGCTCTTTGTGTTGTGCCGCAGAAATGTAGGCTGCCTAGAGAACAGGTCTGAAAACTCATTCCTGTTAAAAGACAATTTCACACAAATCTATCCATGGATGTCTGGACTCTCCTCTATAGGTAGTGCAGAGGCTTGTGTGGCTGGGAGGAGAGCAGGGGTTGTTAATGAGATCATCTCAGAGGTGGGCTTCCTTAGAGAAAAAAAAATAAATGGTGGAAAGGAGATCTTCTGTGCCTCATAATTTAAGAAATTACTCTCTCATCCTAAATTTGAATAGCAAACTTATAATTTCTTTGAAATGAGAGAAAAGACAAATGGGTACCCAGCAGATGATAACATTGCCTCTCTTAGCCTGGTGAAATGAGCTGGAAAGTTTATCTTCTGATATCGTCTGTGATTTTCTGCATTGCCAACATTTTTGGAGTAAGTAAGTATAATGCTTTAGAAACTAAAGCATTGTTTAAATTACCCTCTGGTAGAACAAAACCACACTATGCTATATCGCTCCTTCATAGAACACCTCCGCTGCAATTAAGAACTGTATGCACCTTCCTAGTTCCACCCTGCAAATTACCTCCCCATAAGCTTTTCACTTTCAAAGGAGGCAAGCCCTCATCTCCTCAAACACCTGAAGAATCTCTAAAAATGGGCGAGGATAGACTCAAAATCATGAATCAAGGAGAAAGTGTTCTCTAGCATTCTGAAACCAGTTCACCCACTATGTTCTCACCACTCTGTAATATAGAAGGCATCTTCCTTCCCAAGCCTGGGCTTATTCGTGGCTACTGGTCATACATTTTAATAATCTGATCACCTTACAAAGAGTGCTGTGGCTGGTTGTGTACTGACCCTATGCCTCAGTATTTAAAATTTTAAACATTCATTTATTATGTAGAAGGGAGGAGTGGCTGAACCCACCACAGTGTATGCATAGACATCAGAAGACAGCTTGCTGGAATCAGTTCTCTTTGTCTACCATGTAGGTGTTTTTTTTTATATTATCATTTGTCTATTTTTTTATTAGATGTATTCTTTATTTACATTTCAAATGTTGTCCCCTTTCCTGATTCCTCCCCCCAAAAATCCCCTATCCCATCCCCCCTTCTCCTGCTTACCAATCCACCCACTCCCACATCCCTGTCCTGACATTCCCCTATATTGGGGCATCAAGCCTTCTCAGGACCAAGGGCCTCTCCTCCCTTTGATGTCCAACAAGGCCATCCTCTGCTGCATGTGTATCTGGAGTCATTGGTCCCTCTATGTGTACTCTTTGGTTGGTGGCTTAGTCCCTGGGAGCTCTGGGGGAGTACTGGGTGGTTCATATTATTGTTCTTCCTATGGCACTACAAACCCCTTCAGCTCCTTGTGTCCTTTCTCTAACTCCTCCATTGGGAATAGAACTCAGGTTGTCAGGCTTGGAGGCAAAAGTTTTCCTCTCTAAGCCATCACACCACTCCCAGTTTCAGGATCTTAAAGGTCCACTTATCTACTCCACACTCTTACTGTATACATGACTACGCTCTTCACCCATCAGGTATTTCCTGGGATTGTTCCCTGATGCACTTTTTTTTCTCGGGAATACAGACTGAGGGAGATATTTCTCTTTGTTTCTGTATTGCCGAGAGCGCAGAGGGAACATGATAGATCTTGGAGCTGGTGAAAGATACTTAGTACCTAAAGTCATAGGACTTCCTCTATGCCTTCTCTGACTGGACTTCCTCTGTGCCCTCTCCTACTTCTTTGGGCATTGCACACATGTAGTACATATACATACATCCAGCCAAATCAATCATATTCATACACATGAAGTAAAAACAAATAAATCCTTTACAAAATTTCACACAACAAACCACTGTGACCCTAGTAAAGCCCCAAGAAAGTTAGCCCACCACACACGTTAGGCCTATCGCAGATCGGTTTCACATTGCATTAAAAATATTCACACTTTATCTATTTTCCTAAAATTGTTTTTTTTTTCAAAACTGGAATCTGATGGATAATGTTTCATCACTTTGTAGAGCAAAAGTGATTAAGCCTATTGACCATTTTCACATAATAGCAATCCTAAGTCCATCTAGAAAAATATTAGGAAGATTATTTGTTTGCTAGCTAATCAGAAGTACTGTCATTAGCAAAGCTTTTTGAATATTTGCATTGATTCCATTCATTGGCCTAGCTATGTATTGTTTCCCAAGCACTATTTTTTGAATGTCCCCTAAGAGCTATAAGCCAGAGCACAGGCATTTGAGAAGCACCCTTTGCCTGTTAGCCACCGATTCTAACATTTAAGTACCAGAAGTGAAGTCTAACCCTAGTTTCTCTGTAAATGAGCATAAGTTGGTTTCTGGATTGCCTTAGCCTGGGGCTTGTGGCTTAAGCAGAGCTCTCTGAATTTTAACACTGGAACTTAGCCAGAAGCTTAAAATTCTGAACAAATATTTATGAAAATCCATGTGCTCGTGGAAGTCAAGAAATTATGACTTGAGAGTTAATTCTACCTTCCTATAAAATATTGATAAGGCGTTACACATTCCTTTTCTGTCTGTCTATTCTAGAGAGACTTCACCAACTTACAAACCATGTGACTGTACACCGTCTCATGGTCGCCTCGATTTTCTCTGGAGAGAAGGCCCTTGGTTCAGCCGTGAGGGTGCTGTTATATAATCCCTAAGGGCTTATCAAAGATCGGAGAGCTCCATTTACCCCAGGTACAAAGGAGCTGGGACTGGAGAGATGCCTCAGTCAGTAAAGTGCTTGCCAAACAAGTACAATGACCTAAGTTCTAGTTCCCAGTACCAATAGAAAAAACTGGGCCTGGAAACATGGGCATGTAATTCTCTCTGTAGGGAAGAAGAGACAGGAGATTCCTTCAGGTATGAGGAAAATGTCCAGCACCAATGTCTGCTTTCTCTATGCTTGGGCATGCATGCTTATATGTACATGCATACATACCCAAAAACATATACAGGCATCACACACACACACATACACACACACATACACACACACACATGCACATGCACACACACCCACATGCACACACATGCACACACACACATATGCACATGCACGTGCACACACACAACGAACGAACTTCCCACATACAAACATCACACTAACTAATTTCCCGTGAGCTTTTTTGGTAGGTGATACTGTTGTTGTGCAGAGTCACATACTTTAGTTTTAATTAGACCACTCCTAAAATGTTCCAGAGTCCAGTCTTGAAATCAATCATCACACAATAGACCCTATTATTTGGGAATAATTTTTCTTAAAAAAAAAAAAAGAACATCCACTGAATTAAAAAAAGAAATAATGGGAAATAATGTGTATCTAATTATTAATGTACTATAGAAATTAGCTTTTATATTGCAATTTATATTGCAATTACCTTCTTTGTGTTATAAAGCAGAACAATGCCAATGAGAAACTTCTTTATTAATGCCTAATAGCATGGCAATTTAAAATATTCAAGTTTCTTTAATAAGGTAGTATATGAAATGTTGCTTAATTTGACAAGATTAATTATACAATTAATTTAAGACTGCTCTCAATTAAATTAGTAAAAATTCTTAAGCTTGCTGCTTTTGAAAAGAGTTCTGGAATCTAGCATGAAGTGAGATACCTATTAAATATGATATTAATTAGGCTGAGATAGAATAATGCATGTTTGCTTAGGATAAAGGGCATTGTCAGCGAGTTGGTAAAGAGCATTGTCTTATTACTTTAATAGTAACAATGCCTTGGCTCTCTCAACAATGCAGAAGTTTCCATATCAATACTGAACCACACAATGGCTCAGAAAGGAGAATGATCAGAAGTACTCAAGGCAAAAGGTGTGAACAAAAGCCTTGTACTTGCAGACCTGACCGCCTGTATTTGGGGTTTCTGTTCAGATAAAGGTATGGCCAAGGTGCCCCAACTGTCCAATTATTCCTCCAGATACCTTGCTGAATTTACCATGGCCACTGGTCTATACCTCAGGTTTTTAGGTCCATAGGTATAAGCTCATCAAACCTCCATAGATGCTTAAATCCAAGTCTACCAAGGGATGCTGATTAAATCCATAATTTACTGATTGCAATCACAGAATCCTCATTCGCTCATTGCTAATGGACAGATCTGACCAACCGTAGTGGGAATCAGAAGTACTGAACCTCCTAGGTACACACTGAGAGTTTTCATGGCAGCAGATTACCTGAAAGTCACCTCAATGACCACGATGTTTTTGCCAGATAAAGCAGCGTCAAGCACAACTCAGCCGGGCTAGGGCAGAGTGCAAATTATCATTCCTATCCCAGCCCAGAAAACACCTGTCCAATGGTCACGCTGGTCTTTGCTCTTTCTCACCCTATACCTCCAACTCCTTACCTGCAGGGGACATGATGTAGCAAACACACAAAGTCCTGATTGGATATGTATTATTGATATGGGGCACATATAAAAGGCCCTAGTGCCTCAAACCCATGGGGATGCAAAACTTTCCCCAGGTCAGACTCAGAGGAATGGCATGCCCTTCCGCTGGTCCAAGTGTAGATGCTATGAATGCCTGATCATTATCTCAAACCAGTGTGTGCTGGAACTATCAGCCTCAGCTTTCTCCTCTTGGATGCCTGCAACCTGAGATTGTTTCCCTACAGAGACCTCCTACTGAAATTAACTAAACTCCTAGTTCTCATTCAACTGTATACAATAAATGCATTCTGATGTATCAAACAAACACTGAGTTTCTGGGCTACTGCTGGAGTATCTCAAGCAATGAGCACTTCCCACCTGATCCCAGCTTTTCTGTACTGGTGTCTATCGATTCTTTATGGCCTTGTCATCATATGCAGGATAAATCCCCAAAGCCATAAGGATCTCAGCAATGTGGGGGGTAACCCCATGTCTGAAGGACCAGAGCACAGGTGTTATGACAGAGGGGTTGTGTTTATTTGCTTGTCTACACTGAGCAATCAGAAAAGAAAAGAGGGGTTAAGAAAATTCTGAGCTAGGTATCTTTCTAACATCAAATTCTGCATGATTTGTACGCCACACAATGAGTTCCTTTATCAGGCTTCACGCTTCTAGGGAGACCCAAAGTTCCGCCATCTTGAACCTAATGATATCTTAAGATTCAGCTTGAGTGTGGGGAAGACACCGGATTCTGACTAGCTTCTGTACTCTTTAGAGTGATAAAAAGCTCATTCTGGAATCAAGGTTTTATATAGGTGGCAGACTAGGCTCATCCCCTTGATTTCTTGAATTTTAGCTCTTCCTTAGCTATTAGTAAAAGAGCAACTATCCATATCCAGGGCATAGAGACTAGCACCCAGGGCATTAACTCACTGGAAAAGGGGAGACAGCAGGAGACTTACTGATGTCACAGCATTAGAAAGAATTCAGCAGAGATAGCTCATAAGAATAACAGCTAACACAGAGAAAGAAAATAACAAAAAAGTAGACCTTCTCATCAGAGAGCTAGTGTTATGCTAAATGTATCAGCTTTGGAATGCAGGCTGCTCAATCAGTAAACTGTAATCAATATTTCAGGAGAAAATATCTATAAGCACATTGTCTTTTCTAATTTCACAAGTTTAAGATGAGAAAAAAATGGCATGCCGATGGAGCTCACAGAATCGGGGTATAAGTGGAACAGGCACCCAGGTTTTCTGACACATGGTCCCATAAATTTTATGTCACAGCTATCATTAGCTGCACACCATGTAAATACTGAGAAGTACATAATCCCCCAGTTGCAAAAATATTACTGGAAAGTATTGTTTTTGCTGACATTATGCTTGCTGAAAGAGTAGTTGTCCCAAGATGATGGCCATTGTGGAAAGAGATTGCAGTCATTGGATGTCACTGTGTATCCATTTCCTAGGACTGATCACTTGGCTGCTGATATCGCCCGTTAAATGAGGCCAAGTTTCCTTCAAGACAAGTAATGGATCTAAAATGTTTTCTTCCCTTAAATAAAATTCTTAACATGTAGTAGAAAGATCATCTCATTAGTATTTGCAGTCTACATACATTTAACTCTTCTACCCAGCCACTTCATGGGTGTTTAAAAGCAAACTGATTAAAATGCACCGCACACACATTAAATTTCCATCCTACAAGGAGGCCTCTCTGTCTCGACCTGAGCTGAATGCTTAAGTAAAAATAGTATAATCAGCCTCAGTAAGAACTCAGAGTGAGATAAATCGAGATGTATTATCTGTTATCCATCTGTCATCCATCTCTCTTATTATCGGACTCTATCATCTATCTATCTATCTATCTATCTATCTATCTATCTATCTATCTATCTATCTATCTATCTATCTATCTATCTATCCATCCATCCATCTATCTGTCATCTTCTAACTTTACTCTGAAAGAGAAACTAACATACACACATTGAATGTTAATTTTGGGAACCTCAATATTTAGGAAATATCATCTTACTCCACCACCAAAACTACTTCTCAGTCAAAGTCAGTCTCAAAGATACATTATTTATACATATGAAAGAAAGAAAATAACTCAAATGCCCTTGAGCAGGGTACTGACATGAAATAATTCTGGGCAAACACAGAATTGATGAGTGAAAATCTCCAGATGCTGATGACATGATCTTTCTTTTGGACGGTCTGCTATATAAGAAAAAAAAAGGGAAGAAAAGGAGATGCACAGTATAGGATGGTGTTTGGCATTAAGATAGTGAAACACACACATCTTCTTAAAGTTGAGCCAAGTAGTACTGGAGGGCGACATAAAACACAGTACAGCACAAGGATGACAAGCTAGGCCTGGTGGCATAGGACAGTGATCTCAACTCTCTGAGAGTATGAGATAGGACAATCCCAGTCCATGCCAACCTGAGTGCTAAGTGAGACTTGTCTCCTCTCTCTCTCTCTCACTCTCTCTCTCTCTCTGAAAGGAAGAATTATAGCATGAAATGTAAGAGAACAGAGACTCATCAAAAAAACACACTACAATTCTTTTTTTTTTCACAAATTTATTTATTTTTTTTTTTAATTTTATTTTATTTTTTTAATTTACATTCCAAATCACTTCCCCTTTCCCGTTTCCTCCCTCCCTGAAAGTCCCATAAGCCCCCTTCCCTCCCTCTTTTCTCCGTTCAACCCCCTCTCATTACTCTGTCCTGGCGTTCCCCTACATCCAGTCTTTCCAGGACCAGGGGTCTCTCCTTCCATCTTTTTAGAAATCTATTGATATGCTGATTGTGTCTAGGGTATTCTGAGATTCTGGGTCAATATCCCCTTATCAGTGACTGCATACCATGTGTGATCTTTTGTGATTGGGTTACCTCACTAAGGATGATATTTTCAAGTTCTGACCATTTGCCTAGGAATTTCGTGAATTCATTGTTTTTAATTGCAGAGTAGTATTCCATTGTGTAAATATACCACATCTTCTGAATCCATTCCTCCGTTGAGGGACATCTGGGTTCTTTCCAGCTTCTGGCTATTATAAATAAGGCTGCTATGAATATAGTGGAGCATGTGTCCTTATTGCATGCAGGTAAAGTCTCTGGGTATATGCCCAGGAGTGGTATAGCCGGATCCTCCGGAAGTGTCATGCCCAGTTTTCTGAGGAGCCGCCAGACTGCTTTCCAGAGTGGTTGTACCAGCCTGCAATTCCACCAGCAGTGGAGGAGTGTTCCTCTTTCTCCACATCCTCGCCAACAACTGCTGTCTCCTGTGTTTTTGATCTTAGCCATCCTGACTGGTGTGAGATGGAATCTCAGGGTTGTTTTGATTTGCATTTCCCTAATGACTAAGGATGATGAACATCTCTTTAGGTGCTTCTCAGCCATTAGATATTCTTCAGGTGAGAACTCTTTGTGTAGCTCTGTACCCCATTCTTTAACAGAGGAGTTGGAGGGCAGCCAGAGGAGCTGAAGGGATTTACAGCCCCATGGGAAGAACAACGATGTCAGCCACCCAGATGCCACAGAACTCCCAGGGTCTAAACCATCAACCAAGGGGTACACATGGTTCTAGCCAAAAATGTGGCAGAGGAATGCCTTGTCGGGCATCAGTGGGAGGAGAGGTCCTTGGTCAGGTGAAGGCTCAATAGATGCCCCAACAAAGGGAAATCGAGGGGTGGAGGAGGTGGGAGTGGGTCAGGTGGAGGGGCATATACTTGGAGGCAGGGGATGGGAGGAGAGGTTGGGGGTTTTCAGGGAGGGGGGAAACCGGGAAAGTTTTAGCATTTGAAATGTAAATGGAGATTATGTTCAATAAAAAAAAAGAAAAAAAGTGCTTGCTAAAATATAATGAACATATGCGAAAACACATGGATTTAAAGGCATGATCGGACAAGTTGTGACTAAGAATATACCTGCTCATGCAATCACCTCTGTAAATAAGATACCCTATGTCCATCAGCATAACCTTGTCTCTTGCTCCCTTCAGCTCCTGCCCTGTGCCCCAGACCTTTGCTCCTCTAGGTACCCAGTCTCCATCTTTTCTTTCCACCATTTATTACATTACTTTCTCTGCATATCATTGTAATCCAACCATATGCATTTGTGTTGGACGTCTTTCCCTCAGCATAACCACTTTGAGGTTCATACCTATCTTTGCACAGATTAATAATTTGTTTCCTTTTACTGCAGAGTAGTATTTTACTGTCTAGCTACAACTTCCTGTTCACCCATTCAGTGACTTCTCCTTGTCTCCTGCATCTCTCCACTCTTGTATATTGACAATTACAAATGATGCAGCCAAGATTATCAGTGTATATGCATTGTTTACACACATCCCTTCATTTCTCTGGTATAAATATGAAGGAGTAGAATCTCTGGGTTCTATGATTCAACAATTTTAAAAAGTGAGAAGTTAAACAAGGTGATTTTGTTGCTTTGACTGTACGACCATTGTGCATAAGAGATTCCATTCCATCCTGCCGACACTGGGAAGGCCAGTCAGTTTAGCTCCAATTATTGAAATAGGCATCTATATAGAATCTCATTGTGGCTCTACTTTGTATTTCCCAAATGACTAATGATAATTGTGTTTCTACATGCTTTATTTGGTGCATATGTTCTCTTTGGTGAAGTGTCTATTTCACTTCTTTGTCTAGCCTTTAATTGGGTTTCAATAACTTTTAATGGGGACTGGAGGGATGGTTCTGCAATTAAAAGCAATTAAAAGGGCTTGGGTTCTTTTCCCAGCACCAATGTGGTGGCTCACAGTCATCTTCAACTCCATTTCCAGGAGATCTGATGCTCTCTTTTGGCTGCTACAGGTACTGTATGCATGTGATGCTTGCTTATACATATAGGCAAACACATGCACATAGATTAAAAATGAATAAAACTGTTTTCTCAAAAAAGAACTATTTCTATATCCTCAATACCATATTTTCATTAGATTTATGACACACCCATGCTTTCCTCAGTATATTACATTTTGCCATTCATTAGGAATCCTATGTAATCTTATTATCATTTTTGTTAAACAGTAAAGGACCCTTAAGAGATAAACCATTTTTAACTTTTATAATTTATTATGTATAATTATATGTATATATCACTTTAAAATGTACAGTTACCATTTCCAGTGTTCTATGTTCTTTTCTGTGGATTTTATTTGTTCCCACACTCATTTTCCTTCTGTTTGATGTATTCACACTTAATCTCTCCACATGGCAATAAGGCAAGACAATCTGCAAACTTTAAGCTTCAGAAGTCCACAATGAAATCACAAGAATCATTTGAAAATCCCAATAATGTCTTAAATAAGCGTATGACCGTTTTGTTGGTCTCCTTCTATAGCCTTCCTTGGCTGAGTATGACCCACAGGCAGGCCACATGTTCATATACCTGGTGGATATCTTTGAACATTTCTTTTTTTTTTTTCGAGACAGGGTTTCTCTGTGTAGCCCTGGCTGTCCTGGAACTCACTTTGTAGACCAGTCTGGCCTCGAACTCAGAAATCCTCCTGCCTCTGCCTCCCAAGTGCTGGGATTAAAGGCGTGCGCCACCACCGCCCGGCTCTTTGAACATTTCTTGTGGGACATTTGATTGAAAATGAACTCAAAATATAATTGATTAGAACAAAAATCTTATTTCTGTTGCCTGGTGAATGTCTTTGAACATTTCTTGTAGGACATTTGAATGAAAATGAACTCAAATTTCAACTGATTAAACAAAATCTCTGTCTCTTGGAGTTTTGAAGAATACTTTAGCTGGATATAAAATTCTGGGTTGGTAGGTTCATCTCCTCCCTACTGTTCCTGTTTTAAAGCCATGTTTCAGGGAATAAATGTGCTTTCATGCTTTTTCTGATCCTTTACAATTTGTCTTTTCACTTTTTTATTTCCTTCGCATGGTTTTATGCAACTTGGTTACACCATATTTTGATGTAGATTTCTTTTTGGTCTCTGTGCTTGTGGTTTATCCTGCTTCCTGGATCTACGTATTCATAATTTTTATCAGCTTAAAAATATATGTATCTAGTATTTCCTCAACTACTTTTTCCTGAAAACCCCAACACTACCACCTCCTTGGAGAAGATAGTTGTATGTATCTTTGTCTCCTGGTAGCTATTCAAGGGTTTTCTGAAGCTCTTTGTGCCTGTTTATGTATCTATTATGGTTTTCTCTGCTTGTTTTGTTTTGTATAGCTTCCAGTGCTATGTATACACCACCACAAACCTCCTCTTTTACCAATTCAGATTTGCCATTTTAAACCTTGCCCTAGACACTCAGTCTGGATCTTTTTAAAAAATATATCTTTCATATCTTCCACTAACAACTTTACACTGGTGTAGAACACAAAAAACTTTCTTAAAAGGCCTTGGCTGATAATTTTAACATGATTGTCATTTCACTTATTATTTTGATTTTTCCCCTTCTGAAAGATTTTTACTCTCTGCCTCCTCTTCCTTTGAAAGCCTTGTAGCTTTTTGTTAGATACCAGAGATTTGGGTAGTTTGCTTTTCTGTGTGCATCTTAGTTTTGCATCATCACCAATAGTCTTGAGTTTTACTCTGGGGTATAGTTAAATTTCTCAGCAACAGACTTATACTGTGGGATCTTGCTTTTAAGATCATGACATGCCTTTTAAGTGTTTAGTTTACAACTAAACACTTTAAAGGCATGCCATGTACAGCTAAAAATCAAGGAAAAATCTTTCTGCAAACTGGACTGCTCTGAGAATTACGGAGCCTTGTAGGCTGGCTGAGAGCTATCCCTCTGCACAAACTGATTGCAGTTACTTCTAACCCCAGAAAGTGCTCCCTAGACCTTGCATAGTGCTCTGATTCTCCTGTGTATCAGTTCTCTGATAACATTTGCAGGAGAGCCCTTGTGTGAAGATCTCTCTGCTTATGTGCCTTTCACTGCAGCCTTCCTGGGTTCATAGCTCTTGATCACTAACTCATAGATTCTATCACATGCTGACAGGATTCCCTTCCTTAGGCAGTAAATTTGGTCAATCATGTCCCAAATTCTCTTGCTATCTGTCTCTCCGAGATCTTCATCAAGATCTCCAGTGTCTGCTGGGCAGTGGTGGGCTGCACCTTTAATCTCAGCTCTTTGGAGGCAGAGGCAGGGGATCTCTGTGAGTTCAAGGCTATCCTGCTCTACAGAGAGAAAGAGAGAGAGAGAGAGAGAGAGAGAGAGAGAGAGAGAGAGAGAGAGAGAGAGAGAGAGTTCCAGGATAGTCAAGGCTACATAGAGAAACCCTGTCTTGAGACACCAAAAGGAGGGTGGGTTAAGAAAGATATCCAGTATCTTGAACAGCATCACTTCACTACTTTGTATATTTTGCCCACCATTTAAAGGTTTCAGGGAATATAAATCCATTCTCTGTTTCCCTTTCTTGGCCTAAGTAGAATTACTGTGTTACTTTGTTAATTAAAAATTTAATTCAAAAGAAAGAAAATAGTTTCTAAAACCTAATAAGAGACTGAAATGAATTAGAATAATTTCACTCCAAGTGAAGGTCATAACGGTACAGAATAATTGTAGCAAGTTTGAGAAATGCCCATTTGTGCCCATTTGTGAGCAAGAAAACCTCAAAATCTCGCAGACATAGAATTGTGAATGGCTAACAGCAACGCTATCTTAATCTAGCTAAATGTTCTAACATAGCATAAATTAAAGTATATGCTAACATGATTAGAGATCAAACTTTCCAGCATAAAAATTATAACAGCCATAGGTTAATATTAGGAATAGTTTTATCAGAAAAGGAGGTATTAATAAAAATCTCAAATTATTTTCTTTCAAACTTCCATTTCTCCCAGCTTTGTCCAGGCATGAGGCCTAGAATAAATGACAACCCAATAGAATTTAATGTTCCAAGGGCTCATACTTTGGATTCAGAAAGCCTTGGAGGAAAAGCTGACTCTCTGGTCTGGCCAGGTACACAACAATAACATCACATATTGTGTTCAAAGAAAGGACTTTGTTAGCGAGTAATGAGTCTCACGATGAAAGAGCCTAGGGTCTCCCACTGGCCCATAATGAGATAATTTGAGGATAAAAAATGAATATGCCAACCCAAAGCCTATCTATTCATAATGAAGAAGAGAAGTCAATAGATTAATCGATTAGTTAATTAAAAGTCATAAACAAGATAATTATACTTTAATAAAAAGTATCAACTTCTTTCCCTCTAAAATCTAGCAATAAAAATGGGTAGAATCAAGCATTTAAGAAACGATATACAAAGTGTAATCTTCGAAGCAAATGCAAAGTAAGGTAAAAATGTAAGACTTCAGTCAAAGAAATGATTAAGTTTTTCATTCCCACTCCTGCCCCCGTTAACATTTTGAGTAAGGGTCTTACTATGTAGACCAGTGTGACCTCAAACACAGGACCTTCCTGCCTCAGCCTCCGGGACTGCAGGTGTGTGCCATCGCTGACTCCACAAGGTCTTAGTTGGTAAAGCCAGGATAGGATAAAAGTAGATTAAGGTTCCATTTCTAAAGAGAGTGTGTGTGTGTGTGTTTGTTTGTGTGTGTGTGTGTGTGTGTGTGTGTGTGTGTGTGTGAGAAACTGTGACAAACGAGTAAGATTATTTTAAAGGCTGCTTTTTCTCTGTGCTTTGATAACATTTTATGGCTCCATATAATATCCTCTCTCTGTCTGATAAGCAGATCAATAGCAAAGAAAAGCACACTAACACACAGAACCTAAGACTCGTTTGAAGGACCTAAGCAATCTGAGTAGCCCACTGTAGACTTTGAAGCAATGGTGCCCAGCATAGGGCAGATATGCAAAGAGGATATAAGAAAGAAAACAAGAGAGACATCTTTGCATATAACTCAATCACATTTCGAGAAATTCCAGTAGCAAAGTTCTTTATAAAATAAGAGCCAGACATGAAAAAAAAATAATATGATAAAGTAAACATCTCTAAAGGACTAGAAAGAACCAAACATCAAACACATTTCTTTCCTAGAAAGATCCTTGAGGTCAGACAATTAGGCTGTTTCGAGCACAGGACTCTTGGGAGGCCAGCTGAGGACTGGTTTGAGGCTTATTTGGAAAAGTTACCTAAACATTTCTTGGCATCAATTTTCTCTTGTATAACATAGGGCCATAAAATAGAGCTATACAGAAGAATAAATAAGGCAGTGGACAGAAATAATTAAAACAAGATAGTCCCATAATAATATAATTTTAAAGATAATTACATTATATAGTGTGTGTGTATGTGTGTGTGTGTGTGTTCATACATATGCATTTAGATGTCCACTGAGGCTAGAATAGGGTATCAGAAACCCTGGTGCTTGTGTTACAGGTGGTCACGGGCTGCCTAACATAGATGTTGTAACTGAACTCTAGCTCCCTGCAAGAGAAGGAAGCCCTCTTAACTAGTGAGCCTTCTCTCCACCTCCTCTTCCCACGTTTTATAAATTTTAAAATATGGTAGCTGGGATTCTGACTTCAACTTAGGTTAGCCTAATGGTTGCAACTGTAGCTGGGACCATGATGTGTTGTTCATCCAATATGAGAAACTGAGTCTCTATGGATGAGCAGCAGATTCTCTGAGAAGTAAAGTGTGGGGTAAAAAGTGGTAGTTATTGAGAGAGGTGACATGTTTACATTGAAGATTTGAGTGTCTTAAGAGATAATTTTGCTGCTGTCTGGAAATAAACAGGAGAAAGAGTTCCTGGTCAGAGCCAGATCTTTGCTCAGTTAACCAGAATATGGAAGACATTTTTTTTCCTGCCCTCACCAGTGGGTTTTAGTGCTTTGTCTTTGACGCTTACTCTTATGCACCTCTGTCTTCTAAGAAAGAGGCCAAGCCTGATTCAAGGCCCCATTTCCTATTTCATGTGCTGTGTGCTCCCAACCCTCCATTATTTCTGCCTAGATATACAAAAGGATGTACATCTTCATGCTCTGATGCTTCCATGTTGAATCACGGACATCATGAAATTCCCTCAGGAAAGGATTGCAGAGAACTTGTGTTAGTTACAACACTTTGACAGCTTTGCTGGGGTTGAATTTGACCTTACCAGATATGAGAACTCATAGGAAGATGGGCAGAAATCTATGTACACAGAGACAAGAGCAGAGGCTAGATTGGTAACTGGTCATCAAAGAATTCTAAGGCTCAGTGGAAACCATCATGATCCTATGAGCTAATAATTTTAATAATTCTGAATTAAATATCTTATGCTAAAAATGGTGTCATCCTGCAAGGCTTTTTCCTACTTAAAGCAAGAGAACCCAAATCATTATTGACTAATAATTTCTAGACTGAAAGGACTGCATAATAAATCATTCCCAAAATCAATTTAAAGACATCTACAAAAGAATGGGTCACTGGCATCCTTACAAATAGGTCTAGACTGATCTAATCTTCCAGGACAGAATGACAGGGCTGCTGGATTGAGGAGAAAAAGTGGAGACAATCTATCTTGAGCTCATTGTGGAATAGGTCCTAATTCATATGACATCCTCATTAAGAATGCCCTCACGATATCCTTCATCTATGCTCTTTCTGCTACACTGCTAACAGGTGTCTTCTGGTTTCTGTAACTCTCCGGAGTGGTTCATTCCCAGGTACACGAATCCAGATAATGAGTTCTAAGAGTCTCTGCAGTTGACAAGCTGTACCCTCCAAAGGGAGTATCCTACTGTACTTCACTTCCTTGAGCAGGGACAAAACTCCCAAGCTCCAGGAGGGAGAGTCACTAAGTTTTATTGTGACTATTATCCTCGAGAGAGAGTGAGTCTGTCCCCTTTATCCTATAGCTCTCTTCCTAACTCTATACTCAATGATAGTCATTTAGGTTCTTGACCATCATATTTCAAAGTCATGGAATCTGAAGGGAGATTACAACTGTGTCAGGTTTGGTTAGCAACTCTACCTTGGTAGGTGAATTCTGTGACAGTGACTTAAGATTCTGAAATGCTCTCAGCTTTATGTAAGGAAATATATGAGATGAGAAATGTAGCATGTTGTGGCACTGATTTCATACACATCAACGTGCCCTAGATTCAGAGTGGCAGAGAGCTCAGACTGCGGAACCTGCCTTATTGGTCTGAATCCTCAAGCTGCTTTGCTAGCTCTGTGCCCTTGAGTAACTCACTCAACTTCTGTGATCGGAGATTCCTTTCCCAGCCCCTGTTTCTTACCTTTATTTATACAACACACTCCCTTAAGAACTGTAAGTTCTGTTGAATTAGCGCTGGAAGTATGAACTAATGGATGAAAATGGAAAGCTATAGTCAATGGTCTCAGTCATGATATTTTATCCCAAAGAGCTTAAATTGGTTAAGCAGGTGGCTTTTGAACTCTGCTGTTAAATGATCTGGATTTATTCATTCATGTCAGCAATTAACATCATCTGTAATAGTATTTCAATGGCAAACTGGAAGAAATTTCTAGAATTTACTTTGTCCTGGGGTGAAGTCTGCCATTATAGCTGAGATGTTACTTGAGGCAGAGATGATATGTCCTATAGGGAAATCTTGTTTAGACTATTTTGTTCCACTTAAAACTAAAAGTAGTTTTCACCAAGTAAATGGACCAGGTATGCCTATTTTAAAAGTCCCCATTTTGTTCTATTTTCTTTATTTCTTTTGGAGATAAGAAGTATGATTTTAATAAAACGGAGCAATCTACACTCCTGTGGGTGTGAAGTGATGATACCTCCAGTGAACTCAGCAGTCTTTGTGGTTCTCATCTCTACTGGTCAAAAGATGGTGGTTGGCTCTGACTGTATGCATCCCACTGCCCCGCCCTGATGGAAGCCTGTCTCTGGCTAAGCCTAACTTCATCTTGACCTCATAGAACACTCTCTGTTTGCTAGGAGCACTGAGTTGGCCTCTGGAGGCCAGCAAGTCTAACATCAAGGGAAACACAGACGTGATTTCTGCTGTCAGTCTTTCCTTCCTTCCCTCCTTCCTTCCTTCCTTTCTTTCTTCCTTCCTTCCTTCCTTCCTTTCTTCCTTCTCTTCCTCCCTTCCTTCCTTCTTTCTTCCCTCCTTCCCTCCCTCCCTCTCTTCCTTTCTTCCTTCTTTCCTTCCTTCCTTCCTTCCTTCCTTCCTTCCTTCTTTCCTTCCTTCCTTCCAGGTCAAGGCTGATCTTGAACTTGTGGCAATCCTAAAATGTTGGTATTACAGGCATACTAGGCTCATGTGTGTGCACGTGCACGAGGATGTGGGTTTGTGAATGTATGCACACGTGGAGGCTAGAGTTCAGTGTTATATGTCTTCCTCAATAGCTCTCTAATTGTTTATTTATTTATTCGCTGACATAGGTTTTACCATGAACCTGGAGTTTTCCAACTCAGTTAGGCCTCCAACACCTCAACACTGGGATTCCAGATGCTATTGCTGGGCCTGGGTTTTTTTTACAGGATGCTGGAGATCTGATTTCAGGTTCTCATGCTTTTGTGCGGAAACACTTTTCTGACATCTCCCAAACCTCTTCTATTTTTTTTTAAACTTAAACTTCCTCTTTTAGAATTTATTCATGTATCTGAGGGGAGTCCAGCTTTTCTTAGGAAATTACTCTGGGTGGAAGGAACTCTGCAGGCATTGAGAATCTAGAGGACTAGGGGTTAGTGGGACTTTCTGGAGGCTTGTTGGTTTCCAAGGCTAGCCAGAAAAATCAAAAGGATGGGCTAAGAAGTAGAGGCATGGGGGAGTGAGGCTATGATATGGCAGAGTGGTCTTGGAAGGAAGACAGAGGCAGAGGAAGGGAGAAAATTCTGAGATCATCTCAAGGACTGAAGCATCCCTGAAGGGCAATATCCCTCAGATCTTCATTAGTTAGTGGTGTGTTCATCCTTGTTCTGATTACAAGGTTTTTACCAAGAATCTTAAACTTTGATTTCTTTTTTTTTTTTGTATAGAAAATTCTTTTTTATTAGATATTTTCTTTATTTACATTTCAAATGTTTTCCCTTTTCCAGGTCTCCCCTTTGGAAACCCCCTATCTCATCCTCCCTCCCATTGTTTCTATGAGGGTACGCCCCCAACCACCCACCTGCTCCTGTCTTCCCTCCCTGGCATTCCCCTACACTGGGGCATCGAACACCCTCAGGTCCAAAGGCCTCTCCTCCCACTGATGCCCAACAAGGCCATCCTCTGATGCATATGCGGCCAGCACCATGGGTTCCTCCATGTGTATTCTTGAGAAGCCCATGAGAACAGTTAATATTTTCCGAATATGTTAGCAGAAGTGATGTGCCCTAACCTTTGATGGATCTAATCTTCAACTTACTATGCCAAGAAGTATGCCAATGTGCCAGTACACCATGCTATATCCTCATGGCTTGTTTTGAATTTCACTTTGTATGCCTAACCCACAGCAGGTCTGCTTCCCTTCAGCATGACCAATGCCACCATGAAAACTCCCACAGATGGACTGTGGCAGGATGTCAGATGGTCATACTTCATAGTTTTGGTGAGTTCCCATAAGGCCTCTCCTGTGAGACCCTGGATCTAGTAACATATCACATTCCAAACCTTATGATTACTCTAATGCAACCCGCTAAAAGGAGGAACGAACATTCAGTGGTCAGGAAGAACACCACCACTTACTGACAGTGGTCTTGGGGAAAGGATGATTCTCCTGATACTTCAGGTACAATGATGGAACGAGGCCATGAGTTTTATGCCTCCTCACGATAAAGTAGGCATCCATAAGCCCAATGCCCCTACATGGTGACGAAAGTGCCCTTAAGACCAATACCTGCTACATGGTTAAGCAAGACTGTCCAGTGGTGTCAAGGATAAGTGAGTTTTCAATATTACCATTAATGAGACTCAAGTTGTCATTGGTAGATTTAAGATGTTCAAATCCATTTTTATAACTTCATGTTTAACTCTTTTGTGTTTGTAAATGCCCATCTACTTAAATTATGCTTTTAATTCATGTGTTTATAGACAAATATATTGAATGAGTTACCCTGACTTAAAATGCTTAAGAGCAAAAGTATTCTGAATTTCGTTTTTCCAATTTTTGTAATATTTTCCCGGACCCACTGAGATAGAGTGGCAAATGGGATGCAAATACAAATATGAAATTTGCTATATTTAACATACTTAAAATGCACATATTTTCACATAACCTAAGGGTAATTTTACACATTTTTAGTGTACCTCTTTTTCTGACAGTAACCTTTCACACAAGGCCAGGTGTGAAGTTTTCTGCTTATGGTATTGTGCTAAAGCATAAACTCTTCCAAACATAGGAGCAGAACTCTTCAAAATTTTGAGGCAAGGGAGCCTAACCTGCCCGTGATGCGCCGAGCATCCCTACATTACTTTGAATGTGCTTTATCCCTGATTTATTATTTTATGCACATAACACAATTTCACAACTTCTGGCAGCATGTCACCAACATAGGAACACATCTTGCTGGCAGAGGGAGAAGATGAAGGAAGGTTTCTCATGGGAACTTCCTGTTCTTGTGCATTCATTGAAAGAGGTTGTGGAGATATTAATAATAATAATAATTACTATGTTAATTATTATTATTAATTATATAATTTATTATCATTATTATTATCCTGATCAATATTTAAAATTCTTAAGATTGTGCAAATAATAAAAGAACAAATAACATTTAAATAAGTAGCCTTGTACCTAATTAACACTTGTGTTATGTGTACACATGTGTGCCAATTTGGAGAGACGTGCATGTGAGTCCAGGTAAGCAGAGGCCAGAGGCATCAGATCCCCTAGGGGCTAGAATCTCAAGTGATGAAGGGAACCTGATGGTTTATATGTGAGCCTCCTTTTCTTCATGCTCCGGGAACTTTTGTAAGACACACTGAAGTGTAGGGAAAAAAAAGGACCCAATTTTCCAAGTCACCTATCTGGAAAAGCCCTTATTTAATTTTTCAGATTCTAAACGGGGAAGTGTTGCATCATTAGGACTTTCCTTCAAGATCAGGACTTAATGTTTTTAAATGATAGGCACAACAGTTTACATTGGCGATTGTATTGGTTTTTAGATACCCGGTTGCTTAAAAATTTGAAGAAAAGCTATGGTTGGGATTTCCAGCCTTGTGCCTTGCTGTGTTTTATTTTTGTAGCATAGGCTGAGAGTAGACGTCAGTTTCTCTAATCTGAATCGGGAAGAACTGCGCTGCAGAAAGTCACTGCAAAGTGGTCTTCTGCTTAGAGGGCATTTACTTTCTTCTACCATATCAGGTCAAATATGATAAACTATTCAAAGAAATGGAAGACATTGAATGGGAGCATGTTTTGAAAGTCCTGAACAACTTATTTTTATTTGGAAACAACTACAGAATTCATCAAAATTGGAAAAGATAAGACCGGAGGTCCAGTTTCCCGCTCTTTCTCATCGGCTATATCTGGTGTCCGTAGACAACAATAGCAAACCAATTTTTCTTTCTGTGGTAGCTTCCTCGAGAAATCTCAGATTGCCTTTCATTTCACACCTCGAGCACCCCACCCCCACCCACACACACTGCAGTGCAACAGCTCTCATTGGAAGGCTTCAGCCTGGAGTTGTCTTCAATCAATACCAGTCTCCTCGCGGAAAAGGAAGCTGGACCACCTTTAATTGTGACAGCATTTCTCCTTAAATCCAGTCAAGCCTAGGAGGTTTGACACAAATGGAAGAGTAATTTGGGGTCACAGTTAAGACCCTTGTTTTAAAGCTTTCACTATCGAGGACCGAGCAAAATGACCTGACAGATTGGACGACGTTTATGTGATGCATCGTTTTTTGTTTGGTTTGGTTTGGTTTTGCCAGTATCCATTTCTATTTTCACAGAAAAAAAATAGACAACACATAAAACAAAATATCTTTTTAAGAGGTCTGGGTCCTTAGATTCCATTAGGAAATCAAGTAGTAACCCTGCCCTCCCCAGCCAGTTTGTATTGTGCCTGGGTTGCCTTTTACACGGGGATTCTGGGAGTACAAGACGATTTTTGGGCCATGCTTTTAAAGTGTAATGTTTTAATAAAAGCAGTCAGGAGCTACAGCTGGCTGGAGGGAATGGGATGCCATCCAGCATGGTTAGTGCATTTCCTGACACGTCTCCCTCCAGAGGCCTTACTGGGCATC
This sequence comes from Tokudaia tokunoshimensis, assembly GCA_036184795.1. Taxonomy (NCBI): domain Eukaryota; kingdom Metazoa; phylum Chordata; class Mammalia; order Rodentia; family Muridae; genus Tokudaia; species Tokudaia tokunoshimensis. The sequence continues at coordinate 77,730,691 of BTHU01000006.1, forward strand.
ACTAATCAAGTATGGGATTATTTCCCATTGAGCCAAATAATCCCATCCTGCAACTTGTCAAGTTCCTACGACCGATTAATTATACTTGTTAGAAATGAAACCCTACGTGAATGCTCGAGGAAGGCTTCCTTAAAATCTCTGGTTTGAAAACACTTAGGAAAAGCAATTGAAGGGAAGAGATGACAAAGAAAAATATTAACTGTTACATGAGTATGTTGTAATGAATTAAACTTGACTGTTGCATGGGTAGATTGTTAATAATGTTGGGATGTTTCTTCATAGACTTATCCCTAGGCCCTGGTATGCTAGGTATCAGAGAATTAGTACACTTTTAATGAATTAACGAGCTGTTGACACACATTCATATTTGGTTTGGGTTTCATCTTTATCAACAGCATGAAGTAGTACCAGAGAAGGAAGCCAGTCCTAGGTTGGTAGCCCCTTTTTAGCGAAGGTGTAGGTAGTCTGAACAATTTCTATACTTATGACACTGTCACTGTTCTCCAAGCCATAAAACTTAGGAATCTTTCGGTTTGTCTTTCTACATATAGCCAATGGGAGACTAAGTCTGCCTCTCCATCTCATTTCCATCAATTGCATTTGTATAGAAATTGTACAGGTAATATCTTTATTGCTGCGCTAAAATCTTCAATTGTTAATAGAGTAATTTTTTTCTTATTTTAATGGAAATTCAGAGTTTATGAAAATTTGAATAATTATGGAAGTTATTCTTTTAAAAATATTTTAAATTTATTTTTAAATTATGGACATATATGTGCTGAGTATGGAAATCTGCATGTGGGGGCCAGGAGAGGACCCTGGTCAGATCCCTCCAGGGCTGTAGAGGAAGCAGTGAGTTGTCTCCTGTGGGTTCTAGAACCCAAACTCCTCTGGATAGTTACATGTGTTCTTACCCACTGAGCCATCGCTCTAGTCCCTAAGGTTATGTTTCATGTAATTACTAAATATGAAGTTTTTCAGACAAATTCAGAGACTTTGAATAACTGTCTTCACTTTCACCAAAAGCAAAGACATGCAAATAATTAAAACAAAATATTAATCTCAGAAAGTTGGTGTATCCACACCTCAAACACAAACATCTAGTGAGTAAAACCAAGCATTACTTCAGGGGCCTGAAAAGCAGGATAGACGATAATACCTTCATGATGGCATTTGTAAGGGAGAATGATAGTCAGGATAACAACTTTTTAGAGTCTTCCAGTCAGAGTAATTTAATTCCAGCTGGTCAATTAAAAATTCACTACAGTATCTAGAGTATGCTAAGTGGAAGATAAATGGAAGACAACATGAAAAAGAGACCCACAGGGAAAAAGGAATATATATCAAATAAAGATGACTCCTATAAAGTTAAATATACATGTGTGTTGGATCAAGCAATTCTGCCCTAGAAAACATGGTTGCACCATAAGCAAACAGTGATAACTTCTACCACAACATTTTCTATAATTGTAAAGACACTACAATTAAGTAGGCAAGTAGACTACTCATAAAGAGATATACTATATACAGAATAAGCTAAAATAGGAAATGTTAACTGTGACAATTTTGTAGCAGAGTGGTAGGTTTGAAACCTATTCAGAAAGTCAACTTCCAAATATATATTTTTTTAAATAATGTACTTTCAAGATTCAAAACACTGGAAACATCTGAAAATAGCATACACCAAAGGTCTTGAAGGAGTTTTAGCTGCATGAGATGCTTACTTCAAAGCTGGGGAGAGGGCTCAGTCATTAAAAGAACGCATTGGCTTTGTAGAGGACCAGAGTTTGTTTCCGCGAGAGCGGAGTACACAACCTCCAGTTCCAGCTCAAGGGGATTCAGTGCCCTCTTCTGGCCTCTCTGGGTCCTGCACTCACAGACGTACACAAGGAGCCACCCATAATTAACAATAACAAAATCTGTATTCTCAAACTACAGCACTCATTTAATCTTTTCTCTTTATGAAATCAATTTGAAGCAAACATTTCTGTTAAATCTGGCGTGTAAGATACATGATGGTCTGATAGACTGTTCTTGTTCTTTGTTGTATATTTTGAACATGCCAGGCTTAAAAATAACATTTAAAAGAAAGCCCCTTTCTTGCCTGATTTACATAAGTTAGATAAATGTTTTTAAATAGGCTGTGTCAAACAGTTTGCTACTGAAAGACTACTTAGCCAACACTTACAGATCTAAAGCAAATGGCATCATTTTAAAAGTAATTTGACTAAAGAAAATGCATTTCCCTCATTGATACGCCATTCTTTTGAAAGCAGTTTCAAGCTTTTTTTTTTTTTTTTACTGCCCTGAAGTATTTTGTCACCTTGGATGTAATGGCTAACATTGGTCATCAGTTTGACAATATCTTGAGTCACCTAAGAGAGAAGCCTCTGAGCGTGTCTATGAAGGATTGTTCAGATTAGGTTCTTTGAGGTGGGAAGAGATGCCCAATGTCATGGCATCGTTCTGTGGGCTGATTGAAGAGGAGAAAGTGAGCTGAGACACAGCCCTCATTACTCTCTGATTGGTTAATGAGGGTATGATGTAACCAGCTGGACTTCTGATCCTGCTAGCTTGCCTTCCTTGCCATGCTGTAGCATGCACCCTGGAGCAATAGGACAATAAATGCTTCTTCCCTTAAACTGCTTCACATGGTGCATTTTGTCACTTCAACAAGAAAGATGACTGATACAGAAACAGGATAGTGCTTTACATTTAAATAGTGCTTTTGAGACTCTGAGCACCTATTGCTATTCTTGGTGCTTCCTGAGTATGGACTGTGGTCAGAATCTTCAGAGCTCAGCTTTAACATTCACTGCTCAATGGAAGATGGTCCCTGCCCTGGGACAGCTTATTGTCCAGAATCTTCTAAACAGTCCCACATATTTGTGAATTTAGAATTCATTCTCAAAATGAAACTTAGAACTGATAGACAGGGAGAGAGTTCAGTCTTTGGAGAAAGAAAAACATCTTAATGTGTAAAGCGTAACACAGACCAAAAGTCTCCTCAATAGAAGAAAAGGAGGAGGAGGAGAAAGGAGGAGAAGGAGTAGGGGGAGGAAGAGGGGGGAAGGAGGAGGAGGAAGAGGAGGAGGAGGAGGAGGAAGAAGAAGAAGAAGAAGAAGAAGAAGAAGAAGAAGAAGAAGAAGAAGAAGAAGAAGAAGAAGAAGAAGAAGAAGAAGAAGAAGGAGAAAAATGTCAAGGTGTGGATAGATTACAAGGATGGGAAGATGACTTATCTGGTGATGTGTTTACCTTGCAAGCATTAAGGGTATGGACTGCAAGTACCCATGTATAAAAAAGCCAGGCATAATGGTGCATACTTGTAACCCCAGCTATGACTAGATGGAAGGCAGAGGCTGGCAGACCCCTGGAGATTGCTGACCAGCTAACCTACTGGTCAAAGGTCTAGGCTAGTGAATTACTCAGTCTGAGATAAGAATATGGGAGACACTTAAGGAAAAAGGGTCTAGATTTCCCTCTCTTATATACACCTGCACAGAGGCATATATGCAAACCTATATACATAATGCACACACACACACACATTTTACAAGAGTTGAATTACAATGAGGAAAAGATAAAGATATGAAGAGCTTAAGCATTTCTGAAGCTATCTAGAATCATTTCTCTAAATACAGAAATACATAGATGGGAAAAAACAGAGGGAAAGACAAACAGTCATGTAACAAGACAGCAAACAGTTAACTCAGGGACATACAGAAAGCCAAATGTAGGTGATGTTTACAGAGCATCTCTGAAGGAAATAAACCAGTAAGTTGAGAGAAGCCAAAGCACAAGTTGACCCAGCCTAATCCACCTCAGTAGGACAGCAAGCATGGAGCCCAACCATGGTAAATGCTACTCATTGGCCCTCTTACGTAGTGCTTTGATTCCAAATAAGGATGCTGACTTTGGTGACATTTGCAAGCTACAGAGGACAAATTTCCAGCATTCTCTTAAAGTCTATTATAACTTTATCCCTCTGTACTGGCCACGGGAAACCTGAGCATCCGGGCATGATGGAGTGTTGTTAGTAAGAAGGAGGACCAGTTTGAACTCAGTGTCTGGGAGCTTGCTACAAAACAAGATGGAACACACTTCCTGAGAGACTCATTTAAATCTGGGAAATGGATGCTTCGTCAGGTCTCAAATATTGTAATTTATCATGTGTTTATCCCACAAAGAAATCTTCAATTAAATCCCACTATTCAAGATAACTGCACTGTCATGCCTAAGGCAGTGATGAAGAGTCTGAGTTAGCTCTTCACATAGACTGGAGCTTAAATATAGGCTCAGAAGCTTGCCAAGACTTCATTCAGGCTGAGCCTTTTTCTGATTCTCAATGCCCCCATCCATTAAGTATGACTAATAATACATACTTGGACGGGTGGTTTGATAGAAATAAATTATATTGGGCAGGTAAGATTATTTTACCCTGTAGAGATAGCATAAATCTGCCCTCCGTAGCTTCCTAATGGTAGCTGTTGGTCTGTAGGTCTGTAGCAGTGGTGACAGTTGCCAGCCCTCATACTCTCAGCCTAGCATTGAGACAGCAACCCAGTCCCCTATAGATACTTCAGAGAAGGTTTCTCTGACCCATAGAGTCCACCTTCTCTATCTACTATGAGCTCTCCATTTCATCTTATATTTAAATTTGGTTCACACTGCCTCCCCACTACTTCAAAGTGTTGGGTACATGGCACTTAGAGCAGAGGCTGGCAAAATGGTCACCCATCCAGAAAGAGTGGTTTGAAGGGACATACTGAATGGTAATTTTCAAAAGGGACTATCATCATTAACAATGATCACATACAATCCTGTGTGCATCTGTTCCCACAGTAGGAACACACCAGGCAGTGAAAATTTGATGGTATTTGAATTGAGTTTTCGCTTAGTGGATCATCCCACTCTCTAAGATAAATATCTCAGATTCCACCCAGGCTGTGTTTGTCTCAAAAGAAGCAGTCTTATTTCCTTAATAATAAGAGCCAGGCAAAGAGAGCACAGAGCACCGAGTTTGAAGAAAATGGAAGGAGCTGTTGATATTCTCATTCACCCAGACTCTGGGCATCTGTATACCTACAGCAGAACCCTATCTCTTATGTCACACTGGTATTCCTGAAAGCGACATGGTGATGAACTGTTGCTACAGCAACTGTGAGAGAGAATAGGATATGGACTATGCTGTGAAGGCAGAAGTATTCGATTGTGACCACAGATTACACAGGAGTAAATAACAGTCATGAATCAGCTAAGCAGAATAAGGACATAGCTTCCTCTCCATCCATTCTCCACATTTTAGTTTTCTGAACGTATAGAGTGGGGAGCAAATGTGAATATTAAACATGACACTGTAATACTAAAAAATTTCTCTGTGTTAAAAAATGAGAATAATGAAGAAAAAAAAAAAACAACCTGAAATCTATTTGACTGAGACTCTTAACACTGGATTCCCAAAAGAATTGTTTAGAATGTTTGTGACAACTAACCTATGCTTGGGGTGTACCCTGAGGATTTCTGATGAAGCATGGATTAAGAATGACTATCTTCAGTCCTTTCAGGATAAACTACTAATTAGTAACAATGAACTCCTGAGACAACATATGTTTTATGGGTTAATAAGAGGTTTCCTTAATAATTTGTGATCTAAACAGGAGGAAACAGGCCATGTCCTCACTTATCAAGATCAAGAGTTTTAAAGTACAAATTTACCCTGGGGGTTCTATCATAGATAAATGAGCATATAGGAGTTGAGAGAGTATTGGAGTGACCATATTAGCAACCCCAACAGAGCACATATTTGTGACATTTTGTTTTCCCCAATTCCATGACTAAGTTAGACTTTACCAGAGTCCACCATGTGTTCTACCTCAAAGCCTCACTTCTCACCAGCTCTTCTATTTCAATCCCTGGAAGGTAAGGTGAGTCTGACACAGATCTTCCTAAAATGGGTTGCCTAATTGGAAAATATGAGAGCCTAGATGGCGCTACTTTCCAGGGGACATCTGGTCTACCATCTCATCTTCGGTCTGACTCTATTTTCTTCATACTGGGTTGCTGCCTGGTGTCAGCAGTTACTCTTGGACATTTGACAATGCCAGGACCAAAGACCCTGACATTCCACAAGGAAAGAGAAATCAAACTGAATCTGTCTTCCATCTGCATCTACCAACCTTCAGGGCCATGCTAATTTGCATCATACAATCTTCCACAAATTTCTGAACTGGATTAGTAACCAGTCTGGTGATTTGCAAATTGAACTTGCCTTTGTGTAGAGTCTAAGCAGAATATAAGATGTTTTCTAAGAGAAAAGGATATCTTCTTTTGTATTTATCACAAGATCCTGTTTCCTCACCTTACACTGGTCTTTTTCCAGCTCTCTATTGAAGGGACCATAGTATTTTTCCTGTTTCTAAAACAGCTTTCTACTGTTAGTTTTTGTTGTTTTTGTTGTTTAGATTTTTTTGTGGGGTTTTTGCCTTTGAAGGATGCTTTCTTCAATGGTAATGTTTTCTTAGTTCCTATTTGCAGGGTCAATAGAGATGAAATAAATAAGAAATTGATGATCTCTGAAGTTTTTACCCAAATTCCCTTGGTTAAATCCTTATGTGGTCAACTAAGGTAGTAAAATGTTTATGTCAGGTTTGTAATCATTAACATGCTATAGTTTTATCTTATCAAAGATGCCCTGATACAGTTACCAATAAAAAACAAAGTGTAGGTTACTATCTCACCAAATTAAATTCTTTACCTTTTATACATATGATCCATACCTTAGGAAAGAGTCAACTTTCAAGATAGAAGACATCTCTAAATATATCTGAAACCGCTGCTATTCTCAAATATCAAGAAAGCAAACATCTGAATCTATGCAGAACTGAGGGTTCAAAAATCAGTAATAAGACTTTCCATTTCAGCCCAGCAGGGCCACCCAAGTGACATTTCTGGGGAATAGAACCAACTTCCAGTAAATTAGCAAACACACACCACAAATGGAGATATTCCATTGAATATTTATAAGAAATAAAAAATTGAAGGTATATTGAAAAAAATTTATTGTTGAAATGCCTTGTGTTTCAAGCTAATCATTTAAACTGAAAGGCAGGATGCTGTCAGGATGGAAGAATAATTAACATTTTATGAGGAACTGTGAGGAGGTGTTTGTTAATAACAAAAAGGGAAAATAAAAGGAAATACTTCCTAAGTTCACTTTGTTTATTTCATGTTTCAGAGATAGATGTTTTAAGTGTGTTTGGTGGCACAGTGGCGGAAGAACTTGGAGCCAGGAAACCTGACTGTGACTAATGATCTTGTGGTCTTCATTTCCTTCCTTCTTGTTAAAAGGAGAATAAGGGCTGGATTTAATGTCTTCTGCACATGTTTGATTGTGTATGCAGCCTCTTTCTCAAATAGTCTGAGTCAGTAGGTATGGGGGAGGTAAAGTGTTTGGATATCCTATCCATGAGACAATGGGAAGCATGTCAGAGCCTAGTTCACCTTGCATTTCTGAGAAGATATGCCCCATAACTTGAAAAGGTCTCATGTACTCCTGGGACATCATAATAAGTAAGTATGTACTCTGGCTTCCTTTATTCACCCAGGACATTTTTTGATCTGTGAGTTTGAGAGTCCAATTAGGGACTCTAACATATTCGAAAGAATATGTGAATCTTTATTAGTGAACTTTGTTTGAGTACATAAAATATTTGAAGAAGACAACTTTATATGAAGGAAATGTTTTTCTACTTGTTTCAGATACTGAACATTTAAACTTCATAGTTCAGAATTAGTATCATTCCTTGGCTGCATGCATAACTTCATAATGTAGGTAATGGTGGGAGCAGATATCAGGAGCCTAGGATTATATACAAAGTGAAAAGAGAGGAAGAGGAAGAGAAAAGTAGGTATCACATTTTGCTTTTAAAACAGTCCTTTCCAGAGAAATACCACCCAAAGTTTTCACTACCTCCCAATAGCACCAGTAGACCAAACCATCAATCACAGAGGATATTTTTTGAAAAATATCAACCATATTTATAGCACAGGACTGTGTTTGCTCCAGTTTCTGTGTCCCCCAGTATGCTGACTCTTCAGATTGCAAAGTTCACATTTAGTCAGGACCTGTCAAAATACATCTCAGGCACATCCTGGTCGTTCACCTGCCATCTCTACCTTATTATGGACATCTCAAGGAAGGCTGTGTTCTTTTGTCTAATCTCCTAGACTCCAGTTTGCTTTGCCTTTGAAGGCTTTTAAAATCAACTTATGATATTATGTGTATGTGTTCCATCTGCACGTATGTGCATGCTCAGAGCCAGAGGAGGCCAGAAGAGGGGATCAGAGTTACTGGAACTGTAGCCACAGAAGATTGTGAGCTGCCCTGTGGGGGCTGGGAATCAAACCCACTCTGCAAAAGCTCCAAGTGTTCTTAACCTCGGAGTACTCTTGAACCTCAGTCTACCTTTTCAATTCATCCTTCCATGCATTTCAAATACACATCCCTGGCTCACCGCTTTCAGGTTCTTATTCCTGTCTACATAACCACACTGCTGACTCATTGCCTCTTCGAGGATGTCAACCATCCCTTCCAGCCGAGAAAGGCTCTCCAAGATTTCAATCTATTTAGCATTGCAAATGATTTCATTCTATTTTCTGCTCATAGTCTATGACTGAGCCAAACAATAAATGTCCCATATCCACAGTTCTTCTCTCTGAGTTTTTCCATACTTGTTATCTATATATTGAATTTCTTTTCATCCTCAGTGGCTCAAGGAGTATAAGAGGTCAAACCATATAATCATATTTTCCTAACACAACCAATTTAATTTTTGTGTACTCCTTTTACATGTGCTTTTCCCGCAAAATAGCCAATTTTGTATATGTCTACATTTTCATTATAAACCCATTTGCTATATAATCTTGATAGATTTCATTTTTAATAGTTGTGTAACTTTCCATCTGACAGATGTGCCATAACTTATTGAAATGCATTTTCTGTGAATGGCCACTCAAGCTCTTTTTATTTTTTAATTTTTTTAAGCTGTTATAAACATCATTGCAATTAATACTCCCAGGGACAATATTAGTTTTTTTCTTTATTACCTTTGCTTAACTTTCCAGGAGTGAAATTACTGGTCTGAAGGTATAAAAAATTTTATAGTCCTTAGAAGTATATTGACAAGTTATTTTTTTTAAATATACCAATTTTTGTTGCCATTTATAGCAAGTATACTCTTTTAAAAAAGAGCTTCAGACCTACTGGCTTAAAACAAAATAAAACCATGCTTCAATATTGTATTAATTTTTGTAACTTAGTAAATGGTAATTCTGCTCTATTTCCAGCACTGTATTTTATGTAAATTGTATTTTTATTAACTGAATATATAAATTTGAAAGGTCCATTGGCCTTGTCAACCTTATTGTCTACTCTATGGTACTTCACCATAATAGTCCATGGTACATACATAGTATTCAGTATGCATTTTTGCTGTTAATAAACATTTATTTACTATTCAAGACTAATATTCTTGACTAATCTATATGAGCTTTTATAAGTAGGTGTATTAATTTTCTCATCATTACAACAAACATTACCTTTTTATTTTAGCTTAATATTACTTTAGGAAAAAAATATAGCAACGACTATTGCTTTGATTTTTGTTTTTTTTTTAACTACTACCTAAAAACTGTAAAAGCTCTGTTTACATGCATGCTAATATATCCTTTCAAGTTTTCACCTGTTGTGTTATCTCATTACTATTTGAGTTTTCTTTGGGAACAATTTTATTATCTTGAACCAAGACATAGTCTTCTATGCTCTCTCCCAGGTCCTGTTTGGTCATGTGGTTGCTGAGTCTACAGCCACTGAGGGCTCAGAAGCAAAGGCTTTGATTTGGACCCCTGGAGCCTCAGCTGCCCTTCTATCCATGGGGGCTATCTATATTTTTCTCCTAGGCAGGAGGGATTTAAATTAACACAGCCAACACTCTGAATTCAGGATTAAGTCACCATGACTGTTATGTTGGCCATAAGCCTCCCCATAAGCTTTAATGACAGAGCTCCTGCCTGGGCTGGATGCTGGGAGCCTGATACTTTAATGTGATTATTTGAATAAAAGGATGCTTTGATACAGACATTTTTATATGGCCTAGAAAAACAAGTCATTAATTTTCAGGTATATTTCCATCATTAAGAAAAAGTCTTCGATTGATACTTCATCCTGTCTCCTAGCTTCACTCCTCCTGTCTGTCACCTTATTGATCACGTATGACCTTACCTGGGAGCAGAGAAAAATAAAAATAAAGATTGGGTGTTTAAAAACATCTTTGTAAGGTTCATCATAGACTCAGCCATTGAATTTCTGTTTTGCTTTCCATTATGGAATAATTTTAGTATCATAACTCAACGGTATTGGTTAGGGTTCTCCAGAGAAGCAAAGGCTATAGAAAATAGAGACAGATTGATCCATAGAGAGATGATGGGTAGATAAATTTCAAGGAAGAAATGCATCACGGGAGTTGGCTCCTGCAATCATGAAAGCCAAGAAGTCCCACGTAGGCTGTGTGTAACCTGGAGAAACAGAGTCTGCATTTCCATCTGGGTCTTAAACCTTGGGACCCAGGGTAGCAGATGGGGTAATTCCCACTCCACAGAGGACTTGGGAAGATGTGGTAACTCTGAAACCTGGTGGCCTCAAAACCCAGAGGTCTGCAGATAGAGAAGTTCACAGTGAAAAAACTAAAGCCAATCACACCTATTGGCCTTTTTTACTTCTAGACAGTCTTCAGTGGGTTCTATGATCCCTAGACAGATTGATGAGCAGAGATTTGATTGGCTCAGCATACTTCATCCTGAAGGCCCTCCCCAGACATGCCCAGAACACAACTCCACTGGCTCAGGACACTCAGCACATAAACCAACTATCCTATTGAATGTGCATATCCTTCCCTATCATATCTACCTGAGTTGCTACCACACAAGCAGTGAAACAACTCTTGGTCACAGTATCTTGTATATTTCTGTCATTTTCAGCTTCTCCTCTGTTTGGTACCTCCACTACTACTTGGTCCCTTGTGCAAGTCCATTGTACCATGTCTTGCTTCACTGTCCTTCCAGGATAGCTGTGATTCAGCTCTCCATGTACCAGAACGATACTGATTTTCCTGTGGAAATATTCTGGGCTTTTCTTCATCTAAGTGTTTATCCCTATTGTGCTTTTCAGTGAGGCATCAAAGCCCTAGTCCATGGCTCTCTTTTGCCACCTACTACCCCAGCCAATGCCACTTTGAAGTCATATTTTATGATGATGATCTTATCTCCTATCTACCACGAAGACCTAGAAAGCAAGAAATGGGACATTTTACATTCATGTATTCCCAAGCCACATTAAAACACATAAGCTTTCATAGACAAAAACAGTTTCAGTAAGTAATGCATTAAATTTATCCCATCATCCTTCCCTGGACCTCCTCTTCGATCCTGAGTTCTTCCCTGAAACAGTCGAAAGAACTGAATAACCTGTAGTGAGAATTTTGGTTTCTTTAAAAAATCCAGTTAAGTTATGGGACTGTGTTTTTGTTTTAACCCCAGGTGTGGGAAATGGGCCTGCATCACATTGTCCATAGCAGCTATGATTTGTCTCATGTCTGGCATAGGCGTGATTCTGCCAGTTGAAGATAGTTTACATCTGGAATTCTGGGCACACTTGGGAGGGTATAAAAATGCTAGAGCCTCAAGAGAGGCTGTGCCTGCTGCTCCTCCTCCCCATCCTGCAGCTGCTGACTGCTGCTGCTGCAGTTTGTCAAGGAGTCATGTGCAAAGAGAGAAGCAGAAGAAATTGGATATCCTGACAGCAAAGATCAAAGTTGTCCCCAAGGGACCTAACATCCTTAATTAGCAGAAAGTAGTCTAACAGTATCAACACCTCCTTTCCCCTCTAGCCTTCTTTCTCTCTTAGTGCTGTGTGTGTGTGTGTGTGTGTGTGTGTGTGTGTGTGTGTGTGTAAGGGACTGGGGAGAAGGGTGGTAGATGAAAGAACCCAATAAAGTAATCAAAAAGACTGATTACACTGATTCCTTATCCATCTTAGTTTATGTTGTTGATCCCAGGGAGAGAAAAGAACTAAGATAGTGCAGAAAGGCTAGCAGCCTCATCTCTCCTTAGGAATGCCCCACCATCCTCCCAGCCTCCCAGGCTCAGCTGCCATCGGATTAGACATTGTCTACCTGCCATTCACCATTAGGCTCTGTGTATCAGGCAATCCTCCGTCTATCCTCGTGTTCTCTGGAAAGAGCTGAAGGAAGTAGGCACAAGGATGAAACCTTCATGAAAGCATTGCTGTTGAGCGCTAGTTTTGTTTAGGCTTGAAGGTCCATTTTCCCGTGTTTACAACAGTTTCCATGGCTTCATTCCTGTGGCTTCACACTATTTCTTCAGGTCAGGAATCTGAAAAACATCTGAGTTCAAGAGGGGCTTGGGTCATGGATAGAGAAAGTCAGCTGGCCCTTTGGGGAAAATAACCAAAGAATTACTGTGACACATTTCCCAAATTGCAAAACAGTCCCTGTTCAACCAGAGAAGAGTCTCACCCATTAGTGGAACATTTGCCTGGTGGTTACCAGGAGCCCTAACTGCAAACGATGACCAACTTGTGTGTTTTATTTCCTAGCATTTGCGCATCAGAGATCCATTTATGAAATGCTCTCTTGTTTCTTGTGCTTCTTCTTTATACATCCCAGAGGTTCTCAGTAGGCTATAATTGGCAGTGCAATGACCTGGGCATGCTGGCACATGCCTGTCATCCCAGCACTCAACTGGATGGGCAAATTCAAGACTACCCAGACTATGTAATGATTTTCAGACTAGCCTGAGCTGCATAGTAAGAACATATCCCAAAATATCTATGTATGTGTATACATATATATGTATCAATCTACCTACTGGTATACAAATAGTAATTTTTCTTTCGTGCCGTGTGTACAGTGCACTCAGGCAAGGAAATGGAAAGACCTTTAAAGCATAGAAAAACTGCTTGGCTTCCTGTATCCATGTTTTTAATATCCTTTCAACTTGAGAGAATGATGCTCTTAGTTTAATCAAAATAAGATAATACTCTCACAATGAAAAGAAATCCATGTAAATACCTCTTAGTGGCTCTTCTGTTTCTATGTTCAAGTACTATAGACAAAACAAACCTATGAAAGGGTTTATTTTGGCTTATGGTTACAGAAGGATAAGAGTCCCTCATGGTAGCAAGGAACATGGAAGACATGGAGCTGGGACAGGAAGCAGAGACCTGATATCTTCAAGCATGTAGCAGAGACAGCAAACCAGAAGTAGGTGAGGCTTTACAGTCTCAATACCTGCCTGTACTGACATACATTCTCCAGTAAGACTGTATGTCCTAAACCTCTCTTAACAGAGCAACCAACCGGAGACGAGTATTCAAATACCAGGGCCTCCTGGGAAGCTCTCATCTCAACTACTATATTAGGTAAAAGAAAACTGGGACAGGGAGTTGAAATAGATACATTCACTTTTGTTCTCAAATGTCATGCTGGATTCAAGGGAAGCAGTAATCCTGTATCATAACCCTATTCGTGAAATGGTTGTGTGGTCTTGAACTGATTATTATGCAATATCAAGAAGGGAGGTTTAATGTCAGTAGAAAAATCAGAACAAACCAGATCCCCGGTAGTGAGTATCCACTACAAAGGTGACCTTGAATGAAGAACTCATATCCCTAAGCTTGATATATACCAAACTCTTCCTTAAAAATAAAGCCTCCCTACACTTGGTAATTTATGTTTTCAAAATCTCGTTAGGGGTTGTGGAGACTTACTTATCATGCACAAGCTCAAGTGGTAAGCTGCCCAATCCTCAGAATCCCTTGAAAGATGGGTGAGAGGACAAGCAATCCTTGGAAGGAGAAGAGACAAAGGAACCAAAGAGCACAAGGTCAGAGGTCAGGGAGATTGGCCACACTGGTGAGTTCTGGGCTTAGTTGAGAGGCCCTGCCTCAATGAATAAAGCCCGAGATCCACTGAGGATCTTCTGGTATCCATCTCCAGCCTCCACATGCAAAAAATCAAAAAAACCTATAGGAATCCATGAGAACCCATCACATGTACCCAAAGCATGTACACATATATGTGCCACAACACACTCATGGAGAAAGAGAAACACAAGCACACATACACATATGCAACACACATACACACACACACACACACGCAAAGAACACCAAAACATTTCTGCCAAGGTTATATCTTACTGAATTCTTCTATGTGTTTGTTAAGCAGTTCAGAGTTGACTTTTTATTGTAAAGCATTTTTATATCATTTTGTTTCCTAAACACACTGTAATCTAAGCCAGCTGTATCATCAACCTTCCTTGCAAAGAGGGAAGGTGAGAGGCCAGGTTTTGGACAAACTAAAACACCTGGAAAGAACTGAGATTCTTAGTAAAGTCTGAACACACTTCTGTGCCCACATTTTTTTTTCAGATTTTCCTGAACGGCCTTTGATTTCTGGGGAAATGCTGAAGCAACTGGACCCAGTCTACCTCACAAAACTGCACTCATCCTGGAGATTTTGACACATCCCTCTTCTCAGAGGAATAATGTCTTCTCCTGCTGAATGGGTTTCTTTAGGAATTAACATTTACATCCTCCCCACAAGACACTCCAGGGTGCGTATTACAGACAAGCAATGATATGCCTTGCCAGTTAATGGCACTCAGTCAAAACTACCAGGGCATGTCATTATTAGGTCATAATACCCACCCTGGAGTGCCTTACAGCTTAATTGTTCCCTCTTCCATTCCAGAAACCAGCAAAAGACATATTTTGCTAATGTTTCTGCTTTGTTAATGAGTTCAGAATGGATGAACACATGCGTTCCGTCTCTCCTGCCTATCAAACACGTATTAGGAAATAAATGCAGGTCGTTCAATCCCCGATTCCGGCTTGCATATTTTACTACAATAAGTTTTGTCATGACTCCGATGCATTGGAAGTGAAGATTTAGTATGCAGAGTCTGTCTAAATATTCAGACATTTAAAACTCAAGAGGCGTCCCCCTTCTGCCGATGTCCTTAGCATTTATCTCCCCATAGCATCTGTTTTCCTGCTAAGAATTTCCATTAATAGAGTTATGTTTTAATCTGGATTAGAATCCACAATAGACCGCTTCCAGTCTTTTTTGCATACAGAGTTAGTGAAAGCCTGAATTAGGATGTAAGCGGACGTGTTTTTCTTTTCCTAAGCTCCATTCGCTTAAACTCTTCAAAAAGAATGGGAAATTCATTACACACCTTAAAGGTATCATTCTTCTACCCTCGAGCAACAGACTCCTGACAACAGCAGTTTAAAAACAAAGAAAAGACTGAGAGGTTACAGAAAGAGAGAGAAAGAGGGAGGGAGGGAGGTAAGGAGGGAGACAGACAGACAGACAGACAATGTGGCTGCCTATGAATGGAAAGGCTCTGAATTCCTCCCACTAAGGGACCAGCTACAGAGCAAAGGAACACCATTGATAGGAAATGGCCTGCAGCAACCATTCTTGGATGGCTCAGAGTAAAAAGAAAACAAGTTTGGTTAAGGTTGTTCAATCTTTAATCTAGAACCATCAATAACAGATAACAAGGAAGATTTCCTTGCCGTTTCAAACCCTTCTACAAAGCCTGGTTTGGAAGACTATTTTTACTGCAGAAAGGAAGCTCTCAATTCACCTATGGAGGCCAGCAATAGCTTGCATTAGACAAAGCAGGACTGGAAAAGTGGTTAAGAGCTGATATCCACACAGCCCTTATGGGGGACCAGAGTTTGGTTCTCATTACCCACAACTGTCTGAGGCTCCAGTCCCAGGGTATCTGGTGCCCCCTTCAGGCCTCTGTGGTCACCTGAACTCAAATGCACATAGCTACCTCCCCACCCACCCCAACATACACACAATTGAAAAATAAAATAAATGTTTAAGATCAGGCAATGTAAGGAATCACAGGTGACATGCTCTGCCTGATAACAGCTGTGACAAAAGCCAGTGCAGCTGTAATGATGTCATGCCTCATGGGGAGACTGGATGATTCTTCCACTCCCTGAAGACTGGGAACAAAACAAGGACATTTCTTATCATTTTTAGTTCACATCGTACTGGAGATTCTGAGAAACCAGAAGCCTTAGCAACAATGGCACACTGAAGTCTTCTACAAAGTGTAAGATACGAGGGATCATTTTTGAAAACAAATGAAAGCAAAGCAGGCCTCCCTCATCAGAAAACACTGGGGTTGCTCCCCATTGGTCAGTCACCCGTTGCTTCTACAGATCTTTTTTTTTTAAATACATCTTTTTAAAGATTTTTTTATATGTAAGTACACTGTAGCTGTCTTCAGACACACCAGAAGAGGGCATCAGATCCCATTGCGGATGGTTGTGAGCCACCATGTGGTTGCTGGGAATTGAACTCAAGACCTCTGGATGAGCCGTCAGTGCTCTTAACCACTGAGCCATCTCTCCAGCCTGTTTCTACAGATTTTGATCTAAAGATTTCATCTTTCAGTAGATCATCATTACACTTTAAGGTGGCCAAGATCATATACCTCCTCCCCTAAGACAGAGTCACACAGATGAGCTGCCTGAATCTTCCCTGCCCAGGGCAGACCTTTTGGGGATCCCTGAGCCATCAACAGGAGCGAGCAACAGAAGCCAGGCTGTGGGTCCCAGCTCTGTATGCATCCCACAGTGAGTTTGCTTTCCTTTGAGATTCTCCCTTCATCAAGGTTATCTATCCAGCAGCAGTTGCTAGCACTGGACCCTTTTATCTGCCCCACTTGGTAATTATAAAATATTTGCAATTATATAATATGTTAATTCCCAAGCATCTACAAACAGCTTAATCAATTGAGTGCATTTTATTAGTTCTACTCTAAACGTTATGGACTCACACGAAGTCTCAGAGATCAGTAAATTATCCTTGATGGTTAAATTGCTGCCAAACCAATCAGAAGTTTTATTTGAATTTATTAGACCTGCTACATTATTTAGCCAGCAAGACTGAGAGAAACAAGGGAAACAACAAGGCAAGTTGGAGTCACACTGCGAAGCCTGATAAGTCACTGGGAATGGGGGGGGGGGGAGCCATCTAAATTCAAGGAGAGCAGAAGTCACTAGAAACCTTTGCTGTCTAGTTGAAATTAATGTTAAGCTGGCCTCTGGAGTCATCTGGACTTCACACTGCTTCTTTTCACTCTGTGCTTGACTTGTGTGTTCCCACATATGTGCACACATGCACACATATGGGCATGTTCTAGATGATTAGACCTATGCTTTGTACAGGCTTGCATATGCAAGTGTTGTGTGTTTATAGCTATGATACTGAAAAGTAGATTTTAAAATGCCCATTAGGACTTATATTCCCCAAAGAGAGTAAGAGATGATGTACACTGCCAGCATTTATGTCAAAATGTATCCAGTGACAACCACAGCTTCCCAATTACTAGACTGGCTCTCATGCACCTCAAGGCTTCACCCCTCCTCTGTTTTGAAGCTTTATTTAATAATAATAAAAAATTGCCATTGAATAGTCCATCAGAGATTTAATTTTTGTGACAACTGGATATGACTTGGAGGACACATACTATCTTTTTAAATTTTTATTTTTATTTTCTATGTATGAAGGTTTTGCCTATATGTATGCTTGTGGACCATGTACATGCCTGGTGCCCACAGAGCCAGAAGAGGGCATTGGATCCTCTGGAACTGGAGTTACAGACAGTCTAAGCTACTACATGGGGGCTGGTAATTGAACCTCGATCCTCTGAAAAATGGGCCAGTGTTTTTAACCACTGAACCATCTCTCCGGCACCTAGAACATATTGTTATGTTCTCCTGATTGAAGAGGTTTAATCATGAAAAGAAGATTAATGGAGATTTATTGGTCTTTTCCTCTTCCTTAGAGTTACAAGCTTCTAACTAGGAGGGCCACACATACTAGTTAGTAAGTCAAATAAATTTTCTTCCTTCCTTCCTTCCTTCCTTCCTTTCTCTCTCTGTCTCTTTCTCTCCCTCTCTCTCTCTCTCTCTCTCTCTCTCTCTCTCTCTCTCTCTCTCTCATTTTAGCAACACAGTCAGTTGTTATACTGGGCAGGGCATGAAAACAGTGACAGTAGGGGTTAAAGTTAGGGTTTTGCACGTGCTAGACAGGTGCTCTACCACCGCAGTACATCTCCAATCTTCCTTTCTTGTTTTTTTAAGGAATACTTTTTAGACAGGACACACTAGGTTGCCAAAGATGGCACTGAATTTGAAAACCTAATTTACCTGTCTTGGTCTCCTAAGTAGCTGGGATTCTGGGCCTGTGTCACTAGACAGTGCTATGAATGTGTGCTAAGACATATGGAAAGTGCTTTTGAATGTTCAGATAAAGGCACTGGTGATCAGAGATAGAACTGATAGCATCAACACCATATTTAAATTAAGACAATTTAAAAACCCAACTTAGACATGGACATGACATGCCCCACAGCTCTCCTGACTCTGCCTACTAACCTCTAGGGGTCCTGTTAACAAATCCAAGTCCTGATATACAGTCTGGCATTTTCGGTGGCTTGGCTGAGTGTTTTGCTAGCATATAGGTCTGTGCATCCGTCAGGTGCAGGGAATAGGAACCTGGGTCCTCTGTAAGAACAGCAAGTGTGCCCAACAGTTGAGTCAACTCTCCAGCCCAGCTTGTTTCCTTACAGAGTTAGAGGTTGAAGAGCTCTGTGTGCAAGCACGCATTTGGAAGAGGACCATGTGCAAGCACATACTTGCACACACTACCTCAAGTCAGATTTTCCAATGTGTAAATGTGATTAACTGGATGGGTTAAGAAGACTGGTGGGTTCATTCCACATTTCTAGATGTTTGTGTATAATCAAGTTGTCTCAAAGTGTTTCTGTGTGGGATACAGGCAGATTGCTTCTATTCATGGTGATATGTATGGCATTTCTCCTGAAAATTTCTTGCTCTGTTTAGCAGATCTGAGAGAATTGGCCAAATTAGAATTTTCTTTGCAGATCAGTTATTTGAACTGGAATAAAATGAAAAAAAAATAAATGTGTGCGCTTCTTTTGGTCAGTGATTAAATAGAATGGCATTCCCAATTGACTAAATCTCTGTCACAAAACAGGGGTTGGGGGTGGGGGGAATAGTGTAGTTTTTTTTTTAAATATCTAGGCAATGTGCTGTAGGCTACTTAAAAAAGAAACACTGTACATAGAAGACTAAGAAAGAGAAAGAACGGCAAAGTTGTATAACCTCGGGACCAGAATTGAAGCAGGAGGTTGTCTGTGGCTGAATGAATGAATGTTGAGTAACAACCCTAAGGAAGGCTTTCCTTTCTAAGGAAGGCAAGCTTGGAAATAACAGTCAAGTTCAAGTGAATAAAAAAGGTGCCTTGCTAGTTTCTTTTCTGTTAAATCCAAAAGATTTAAAAAAGAAAAGGAAAGGAAAGGAAAGGAAAGGAAAGGAAAGGAAAGGAAAGGAAAGGAAAGGAAAGGAAAGGAAAGGAAAGGAAAGGAAAGGAAAGGAAAGGAAAGGAAAAGAAACTACACTTACCTTACGTTAGTATGGAAACAATATTAGGCTATTGTCAGAAACATCTTTCAGCCCCTCCTCATATTTTGCCCTAGGGACTTATTTCTGAGACCAATTTCATGCCATGCTTTCTAAACATTTTTCCAGGATGGACTAGATGTAGCCAGTTGCTTGAGTAACTGTGCTAGGACATGAGAACCTAGGGCATGTGCATGTCACCCATACAGGTTATTTTTATGTCAGTTACAAATAGACTAATTGGCCTTGTCACGGCAGCAGGGATGTCACGAACCCTCCATGGCATTGTGTTTAATCTCAGCAATACAATCACCCTCTTATCACAGACAGAGTAAAAATTTTTGTACCATACTTTGAACCCTTCAAATATTTTCATAAATGCAGCTGGACAGATTGTTCTGTGGTTAATAACATGGCTTGTTCTCACAGAGGACCCAGGTCCCATTCCCAGCACCCACACTAGGGGTTAACAACTGCCTAATGCCCAATGCCCAGTGTGGCCAGAGAAGGGGGACGGATTCCGAGATCTGGACCTCAGGCTGTAGTAAACTGTCTGATGTGGGTGATGCAAACAGAACCCAAGTCCTGTGTAAGAACAGCAAATGCTCTTATATGCTGAGTCTTCTCTCCAGCATGATACACACATGAGCTTGCCATGGTCAGACAATGGAATAGTATATAACATGGTTCAGAATTTACTGAATCTCCCCTTAGTCTGCATGTGGCTAGTCATTCATGAACTATATTTAATGACATCTAATTTTATTATCTAGTGTAGAATGAAGTCTAGGTATTTCCCATTGTCATTTTAAATCCCTAAAATCTAAATACTTAGTGATGCAGTCGGGCCCAATAGACCCCTAGAAACAGTTAATATTGAGATACTCATATCTAAAGGGGTACGGGCAGACAATTATCAGAGAAAGCACAAAGACCAATGAACATGGAATCTTCATCTTGGATACTAATGATGAGTCTGATTAAAAAGAGAGCAGCTGAGAAGCTTACAAAGTCAGACTCCTTTATATGACACTAAGAACAGTGTTCATAGATTTAAGTTCTTTGACAATATATAATACATAGAGGTTCAAAAGTAGATGTGCACTTTGCTTTAGTAATGATGATTCCAAGGATGATTCTAATATAAAAACTTGAATTATAAAACAAATATATATATCAGGACTAAATGTCCTACAAGTAATCAAGGGTTCAATAAATAATGGTGTGCCATGCTCTGTGAATTTTCATTCTTCCCAATATTCAAGTGTAAAATTCTAATCACCAGTGTGATAGAATTAGAAAGTGGTGATCTGAGGAGGTGTTTAGGTCATGAGAAAGAGTTCTTATAAAAGAACTGGGGGTCCCCCTAAAAGAAAATAAGATCAGCCCCAAATTCCAGTCTTCACCGGGTACCCCATCTGTTGGCTACTTGATCTTAGAATTCTTGGCCTCTAGAAACGTAATTGCTCATAAGACACCTAAGTCTATGCTATCTTACAGCAGTGAGAATGGACCCAGACATTTTACACCTATAAAATAGGCTAGCTCCTATTGATTATGCTTTCTAAATATAGGAATGGTTCAGACAATAGGGACACTTGCCACGATCCTTATGACCTGAGTTTGACCCCTAGAACCCGCATGGAGGGAAAGAACCAGCCCCTTCAGTCTGTCCCCTTACTCCATATATGCCCCTTGGCACATAGACATGCATGCTTGTGTGTGCTCCTGCATGCACATGTCATGCACACACACACCCACACATACAGACACACATTCAAGTAAAATAATAAATAAATGCAAAAATAAAAAGTGAAACAAAAATAATACTTTATAAAATAAAGTATTCCTTAATGGTAGAAGAAAAAGTCAAAATAAATTATGCATGCAAGTTAAATATTTCGCTTACAAAAATATATATATTCATTATTATACCATTTATACAGAAACAGACTAAACAGACACATATTAACTTCTTTCTTCTTTGCTAGTCTGTGTTTTAATTCTCAAGCTCCATCTTCCAGCATTACCTTAGGAACATCACACTCAGAGAGTCAGGAGAAAATAAAACCTGAAAACTTACTTTAAGTGGAAATTATATAGTTTCTGGATGCTAAAGAGTCGAGATGTACCCATTACAGGTTGGATCCTAAATTAGACCAATTGGGCATA
This sequence comes from Tokudaia tokunoshimensis, assembly GCA_036184795.1. NCBI lineage: Eukaryota > Metazoa > Chordata > Mammalia > Rodentia > Muridae > Tokudaia > Tokudaia tokunoshimensis. The sequence continues at coordinate 77,752,457 of BTHU01000006.1, forward strand.
GAAACCCATAAGCAGGCATAACAATAACTCAATTATATGCTTTTCAGTGAGGGTCTCTTTATATCCTCATTAAGAAACTGCTTCCACGTTCATTCCTTTATCTGTCTAATAACAGATATTGAATTCACAGATTAAATGTTTTATTGCATTAAAATAACCAAATCAATGGGCAGCCCTAGGAGAGGCTTTAAGAGAAGTATCTGGTGTGTGCACTGCCCTTGTTTCTCCGATCTGATATCACAGGGACATGGACAGTGCTGCCCGGACTCGCTACCCTCAAGTCTGGCTCTGTGGACAATTGTTTCACCCGAGGAACATTCCAGTCTTGTAGGCGCCATAACCTAAAGCAGCTTTTAAGGACTTGGCTTCAAATCTCACTTGCTGGTTTGCCTCATAACAAGATGCTTATGGTGCAGTGCTGTTGCTTTCAGGAGAGATGGTAAAAGAACTATTAATGACACTAATTAAGATGTGTGAACATCACTTAGATCCTCCTCCTTGCTGCTCTCCGAGTACAAGCTATGTTACCTAACACATTAATTGGTAATGATACAAGTGCATATCTTTCGACTACAAGGTCAGTTTTTTAAAGCGTGGCTTTTATTATTAATGTGCTTTCCATTCCTACACAGTCCACGTAGAGATTCCATTAACAAACCTTCCTGTGCTCCTCCTTAAGTCCTTTGCAGCCATAATAGTCCTCTGCTCCTACATTCCCAGAATTCTTTGCTACCGTGGGCTCCACACCTCAAACCTTTAAATGACCTTAAATGTAGATATTAAACTCCTGTATATACACCCAGAATCTGCTCGATTCATAGACTTTTGCCTTCTGCATTTTTTTTAAATCTTCCCATTTCCTTTCAGTTTGGACCAGCCATGCAAAACCCAAAAGCTACTTATTGGAAATGTGCTACTCGTCCATCTGAAGTAAACATTGTGTATCTAAAGTAAAACTTAGCACAGGTTTATAAAAATTAAGGTATGGACCCCTACTAATATAATACCCTGCTTATAGATAGATACTTAGAATTCTCCATGACTTAGTACAGCAGAGTCAGAGGAAGATTCTGGAGAAAAGAAAATGGAGGCTCCAAATGTCCAAGATCCCTGCGCAGTATGGGACATCTCTTTTCTGTTGATGAGATTTTTAAAATGTCATACACAGAGGTCCTTTGGTTGTCTTCTTTTATGAAGGAGGATTTTGGTTAGTATAAAAATCATGGGTACTTTTTTCTCGTCTTCCAAATATTGACTGTTTCCAGTATGTGGAATCGCTCATTGTAGCCTGCCCCCGTGTGCTTCCTTAGAACCAGCCTTTGCTTCCCACCATGTGGCTTGCTTTGGGGACATTTGTCTTTCTATCTGCATATCGTCCTCACACGTGCTCACAGAAACCTATTTTCATTCATTCGTTGAGTCTGAAAGACATAGGTCTTTAACCCAAGAAAGTTCTTGTCAGTTAAAGAGCTTGCCTCTGCTCTGTCTTGTCTGTTAAATTCACGTCAGCTTTTCCTCTAAATTTCACATTTACCTTCATTCCCCACTTCTTTTTAATACTTATCACTCTCTTCTGTATCCTGGGAAAGCTCAAAATTATAGTTCATATTAATGTTTCAATTTTCCACAACATCAGTTCTGTTCTTTACTACTCCTGACACGACGCTGAGTTAGTGACTGGTACTCACCCTTCACCCGCTTCATTCCCTTTCAAAACAGTCTCTTCTTATAGCTAAATTGTGAAACTCATAATTCATCTTTGATAGTGATGGTATGAAGAAATTTGCCATATTTTCAGAATTTCTGTGAAGTTCTTTCCAGAACCTCCCCTACCCCACCACCCACAGAATCATGTTCCAATTATACCATATTGTATCTTTCCCTTTCCTGTTTCTAAAGGATGGGATACACTCCCCCTTAGGGGTCTGTCCGAGGACAAGGTCTATAGCCTATTTTCACTTTCCCTCCTCATTGATTGTCAAGCTGAAAATGAATAAAATCCTACAGGATTCCAATTTCAGTCTTTATGGACATGTTGACAAGGTTGGTGCTTACTCAAGCTTCATCAAAGCTCTACAGTAAGGATAGAGTGTGTACTGCCTGGTTCTGTGTGTCAACTTGACACAGGCTGGGGTTATCACAGAGAAAGGAGCTTCAGGTGAGGAAATGCCTCCATGAGATCCAGCTATAAGGCATTTTCTCAATTAGTGATCAAGTGGGGGAGGGTCCCTTGTGGGTGGTGCCATCCCTGGGCTGGTAGTCTTGGGTTCTATAAGAAAGCAAGCTGAGCAAGCCAGGGGAAGCAAGCCAGTAAGTAACATCCCTCCATGGCCTCTGCATCAGCTCCTGCTTCCTGACCTGCTTGAGTTCCAGTCCTGACTTCCTTTGGTGATGAATAGCAATGTGGAAGTGTAAGCTGAATAAGCCCTTTCCCCCAAAACTTGCTTCTTGGTATATGATGTTTGTAGAGGAATAGAAACCCTCACTAAGACAGCGTTCAAGTGTGTATGTGGTTTTTGGGGGAGAGACGTATTTCTCAGAAAGACACATTTCATATGCTTCTGATATAATTATGCAAAGATTGGATAATATTGGTGGAGGTAGGAGACAAACACAGAATATGTTTAGGACTGAATGGATTATACAGAGCACATAGAAAAACAAAGAACATGCAAATCCAAATGGTTTTTATAAGGTGTCTCTCCCATATTTCTGAGTCATTGATTCTAAGTTTCCCTGGGTCTAGATGCTTCATACCATTTACCCACAAGGTTCCCAAATGGTTTGACAGAGACTTGCTAATGAAAGAAGAGAGCAGATGATATATAAGATGCACTACGGGTGGCTTCAGTAGAGTTCTAAGGGACAGCTTAGGTAGATACTTCAGATTCTGAATTCTTCAGAGTCAGGTCCAAGAGCTGGACTGCCTGGGGCATAGGAAGTTCCAATCTGGTTCCTCAGAAAATAAATTTGCCACTCCAAGCAGCAAACTTTGGGTGTGAGAATGTCTTCATAGATTCTTTTGTTCCTCTCCCTGGGTTTTTGTGGTTATTAGAACTTTCTCCAAAATTCTGGCTGCTGATACGAAGTTGGTGTTGTTTTCCTGCTTTCTTGGAGAATTTTCTTCCTTTGTGTACCTTCCAAAGTACTTTGAAAGGGGTGAGAAGCTGCCTCAGGAACTGTGAACCACATGCCACGTTGGTTCTAATTTTAGTCCCAAATCACTCAATTCCGTTGCACAGATAAATGAATTGTCACAAACTATTTACAGAAGCAAATTGAGAACAATCCTCTCTTGTCCCCACCATTCTCTCCTGAATCACATCTTTGAGGCGAACAAATCTGGTTTTAGTTGATTCTTCCTCGTTGTGTGAAATCATGTCAATATGTTAACTTTCTGCATATATTAGTCTAAAGCTCTCTTCTAATTAAGTGACGGTTACAAATTAAAGGAACTTGAAGCGTTACTGCACAGACAGCAGAGACTTTATTCTAAGCTGGAATCCCAAGGGACTCACGACTTGCAATTGCAAGCCATGCTTCCATGCTAGGTAGAAAACTTAGTTCTGCTGTTTTAATAGCTAGGGACCTTTATTCTACATCCCTATATTTCAAACTCTTGCATTCTCATAACAAGTAGCAAAAATAAATGTGAAGCTCACCCACAGATTATACTGCTAAAAACTGTGGGTTTCTAAATTTTGACCAAGCAGGCAAACAATTGTTCCAGATTATTCCAGGGATGGATGGGTCATGGATGACAAATTAATTTATGCCTAGCAGCCAGCCTGGCTCAGGATACTGCCAGCCATGAAGACACTATCCAAATGGATAGATATCATACTGAGGGGGAGGGGGGCAGAAAAACAACTTAATGACATAGTCAATCTTTACATCTTTCTGAGGGAATCCAATCAGATTAAAGACATTTTACAAGCAAGGTGGCAAACAGACCTGGCTCTCTGTATACTGCGCCTTAAATATAAAAATGTTCCACAAACGTGTGTGTGCTTAACTTAGTTCACATAAGATGGGCTTTGGGAAAGTAGGGAATTCTGAACATTCTGAGCACATCCAGCCCCCTGCAGATCTGTAGGATGATGGCTTTTGTTGGGAGGAAGTGGGAGGAAAAGGTTGGGTTTGCCTGGAGACAGCGCGCTCGGAAGTCATAGCCTGCCTCAGTTCCTCTATGTTCCCCTTTTCTCTGCTTGATGGATACCACACCATGAGCTGTTCTGTTTGACAACACTCCTCCACTGCTGCCATGATGTCTGGGAAATCTGAACCCAAAAGCTAAAGTCAGTCCTCCTTTAAGTTGCGTAATGTAGCGTTTGGCTCTGCTATGTGATTTCCAGACAAGCGCAAAGTCAGTTTTTAGAACAAAGAATACAGTAAACCTGTTCTCTTCCCAGCTCTGGAAGACTCAGCTCACACTGGATGCTGCTTTATTCTAAGCTGTCCCCATGTGAGAGCCCAGAACAGGTGTGGTCAGGAGCTGATAAGCTTGTTTGTTGGGACATTTATGTGGTGTGACTGAGAAGAGCAGCACTTCAAAGAGGAGCCGATCGCCCCAAGGATGCCATTAGACTCGCAGTCTCTAGCACATGAGAATTATCTGATTCAATAGGTTTTCTCTACTGTACCATTAAATGGTATCTCTGAAAAACAAAAACAAAACAAAACAAAACACCCCAAATAGTGTTTTGGTTGTTTTTTTAAATGTGGTAATCTCTGCAAAGTTGTCAGAAAAATAGAGAGGAGAAAAACATGAACCACTGTTCCAGAATTTTCTGGCTGCGACTCACAAGACTGGAGGACTCCATCAGCCTTGTTTCTAGAAGAGATACTTTTCTGTTTACACGGCATTTCCTAAATACAAAGAACAATATGTCAGTCGGCTTCCTTCTTCTTTTCTTCTTCCACAACCACAAAGAACAGACAAATCTAAGAAGTACTTTGTGGCTAGTACACATTTCTACCATCCCATGAGCAGGAGAAATGTTGGCATCAACATTTTAAACAGAAAAACGGAGAGAAAGAAAGAAAGATAGAAAGAGAGAAAAGAAAGAAAGAAAGAGAGGAGAGAGAGAGAGAGAGAGAGAGAGCTGAGACATGCCCACCCCCACCAAATCAAAAATCAAAAACACAACCCCTGGCAGATTTCCCTACCTGGAAAACTGTCCATGAGTCTGTCCCTTGTACAGGATGTGCTCCTGGCAGAGAACCACTATTGTATTCAATGATTTTATTCTACAGAAGTTTCAGTCATATTTGTGTTTAACTTTATACATCTCAGAGCAATGAAACATCTATTAATAATCTTCACTGAGAGTCAACTTCAATCAGAAGCGAAGGACATCTGTGTGTGAGTTTGCACGTGTGGGTGTGTGCTCATGAGCATGCGCTCTGTGTGTGTGTGTGTGTGTGTGTGTGTGTGTGTGTGTGTGTAGGGGTGTTCACATGTGTGTGGGTGCATGTGTGTAGTGTGTGTGTTTGCATGTGTGGTGTGTATGTGTGCACGTTGTTGGGTATATATGTATGTGTTTGCATGTATGTGGCTTGCATCTGCGTTGGTGCATGTGTGCTATGTGTATTTGTGTGTGTGTGTGCTTGTGTGTGTATGTGTTTGTGTGTGTGTTTGTGTGTGTGTGTTATGTGTATTTTTGTGTGTGAGTGTGTAGGATATGTGTATTTGTGTGTGTGAGTGTGTGTATGTGTGCTTGTGCGTATGTGTATGTGTGTGTGTGCTATGTGTATTTGTGTGTGTGAGTGTGTAGGATATGTGTATTTGTGTGTGTGTGTGTGTGTGTGTGTGTATGTGCGCGCGCGTGTGGGATATGTGAGCAGATGTTGGCAGGAACTGTCTTCTGGAGCTTTCCCACCTTTAGGCAATAAGACAGAGAAGGCCTCTTAATTAAGCCAAGGTCTTACTAGCCATCTTGTTCTAGGGATCTGGCTCTCTTTTCCCAGGATGGAATCATGGGACCTGCTGCCTACTCAGCACGCACTCGGATCCAAGAGATATGAACTCTGGTCTTTCCTCTTGTGCTTTCACAGCAAACTCTAACCACTTAGTCATTGCCCTCTTAATGAAGAAAACTAACACCAGTTTCTCTCTGTATTTTCAGGTTCTAGAGCAACATCTGCTATATAGAACAACTTCATACACATTAACTATATCATGATAAGCAGTATCTATTAAGAAATATTTATCGGGGGCCTGGAGAGATGGCTCAGTGGTTAAGAGCACTGACTGCTCTTCCAGAGGTCCTGAGTTCAAATCCCAGCAACCACATGGTGGCTCACAACCATCCGTAACAAGATCTGACGCCCTCTTCTGGAGTGTCTGAAGATAGCTACAGTGTACTTACATATAATAAATAAATAAATCTTTAAAAAAAAAAAAAAAAGAAATATTTATCTAATGATTCCTCTTCTCTGTAGGTTGGATGTAGATGAGATGAGAATAATTAAAAAGAAAAAAAAAGCATGCCTCAGAGCACTTAGCATGGAAAAGAAGGTATAGACCAGCAAGCTATTAAAATGTAAAATAAATACAGTGCTGTGGAGATTAGAAGATGACTGTGACCCACAGAGATGAGAAATATGTAGTCTACCTGGGAATTAACAGGCCCACTATAATCAGAGAAAGCCTTAGAATCACGAGATAACTTTGACAAGCTATTCTGGCCCCGTGCACAATCTCTTTGTTTTTTAAATGGTTTATTTGATTGCTATTAGTCTGGTCAATGGGAGTCCTAATTAACATTGATTATGGACATTTTAAGGTTGTCTCCTAGGGAGACAGGAGTCAGGGAAGAGGCATCAGAGGAGTCTTGGGAATATGTTCCTACCTCACGAAGAAGCTGCTCTCCTGTCTTCCAAAGTGCTGCACAACTGTTTTGCAGCCTGGGCTGGGGGGGAGGTGGCTTATTTTATTTTGCTTTTTTACTGTCCCTTCCTCCAACTGAGGAAATTAGACAGTAGGAGTTTGGGTATGGGGGGTTGAGGGTAGGAAAGTAGATTCTTGTTTCTATGGAATATTTCACTATGCCTAGAGACTGTTCTATGGAATATTTCACTATGCCTAGAGACTGTTTTTTTTTGGGGTGGGGGGAAGAGGAGGAGAAGGGTTTACTTGGCTTACATTTCCATAGTACTGTTTATCATGAAAAGAAGTCAGGACAGGAACTCAAAGAGATCAGGAACCTGGAGCAGGAGCTGATGCAGAGGCCATGGAGGAGTGCTGCTTGCTTGTTGGCTTGCTCCCCCCGGATTGCTCAGCCCATGGAGGGCACCACACACAATGTGCTGGGCCCTCCTTGAAAGAAGCCAGAGAGGTCAAGGACACCATAAGAAAACCTACAGAATCAACTGACCTGGGCACATAGGGACTCATAAAGACTGAACCATCAACCAGAGAGTATGCATGGGAGGGACCTATCCCCCCCACACACACACACACATCTGTACAGATGTACAACTTGGTCCTCAGGTGGGATCTTTAACAGCAGGAGCAAGGGCTGTCTCTGACTCTGTTGCTAGCCTTTGGATCCCTTTCCCCTGACTGGACAGCCTTGTCTAACCTCGATAGAGAAAGATGCACCCAGTCTAGGACTTGATGTGCCAAGGTGGGTTGATATCCACGGGAGGCCTTCCCTTCTCTGAAGAAGAAAGGAGGGGGAATAGAGGGATGGGAGGTGGGGGGGGTCTTGGAGGAGCCCTGGGAGGGGAAATTCTGATCAGGATATAAAGTAAATAGAGATTGCTTCTCAGTGTCACACCCTAGGAACTGCTGCTGTCACCTAATGTGAAAAGGTCAGTGATACCATTAAGTATTTTCTTCCAAATGCACAGGATGGTCTTACAGGAAGTAACCTTCCCAAATGTCAATGGTCCTGAGACTGAGACACCCTTGCCATAGGTGGATATACTACTCTAGGACAGAATATATATTTGTATGTGTCAATAAGTGCATCTATTCAATCAAGTATATTTTGTGCATTATGGTAAGCCCTTAAGCAGCCTAACCATTATCTTCTTAATGACGAAAATCAACACTAATTTCTCTGTATATTATATATAAAACTAACATTGTCACTTTGAGGAAATCTATATGGTTATCAGCATGTCACAAAGGTATTGGAACTTGCTTTCATATTTCCTATTATCAACTCCTGGGAGAGACACAGAAAGCCCTAGGTGTTCTAGATACTGAGGACAATGTTCTGAAGAATTAAGTAAACACACTCTGCAGAGAGCTTCTAGATGCCCCTCAGGCAGGAACTCACCTCCACAAAACTCAGCTTGGGACTTTTGTGACCCCCCCCTTTTGTGACACCCCCCCCCGCTTCTAGAACTTCCAAACATATATTCAGCCAAAGCAAAAATCAGAATTCTTGGTATTGGATGAAGAACTCAGTGAAACTGAAGGGCTTGGTAGCAAGGGTTCTTTTCTTCTTCTTCTTCTTCTTCTTCTTCTTCTTCTTCTTCTTCTTCTTCTTCTTCTTCTTCTTCCTCCTCCTCCTCTTCTTCTTCTTCTTCTTCTTGTCTTCTCTTTCTGTGACACATGTTTACTAAACAGGCAAGCTTCACTGGAATAAAGGCAAGTGAAATATTATCTATAATAAGTGAGGCTTCTGGTGATTATTACGTAGCACATGTTCTCAGGTAATAAAGCCACTGTGCTCTGCATGGCTGTATTATTTCAGGCGGAGGAGGGAGAGGAAGGCTGCTCTAGTTTGTGTTTGACTCTTTTTTTTTAAAAAATTTTTGATGAGCTTCTTTCCATTCTTCCTGTGCCAATTATAATGTTTTACGATTATTCATGGCTGTGACGATGTTGCTTTAGGCAGTCAATAGCAATTCTACTTGTTAAAAAGAACATATAATTCAAATTAGACCAATATAGATTTTTCCACTTTACTTTTAATATTTAGTTACCCAGTTAGATTTTAAACTGAGGATACAACATTTAATAAATGATTTGTAGTAATACCTAACTGACACTAGAAGTAGAATTTTTTTTTGCTGTTACTTTTAATACAGAAGAACAACATAAAACATGAGTTCACTCAATTAAGATCAAATGCTTGAAGGTTATACATTGAGGTATATTTCTATTTGTGCCCTGGAAATACTAGGTTGGCACATTAGCCAGCAAATGTGCAGCTAAGTAATTTGTCTTAATGAATAATAAATTCGTGCACAGTTTAGGTTTGTAGCTATTAAATTTGGTGATAGTCAGAATGTAATTTTGAATACACATTATCTGTTATTTAGACGTTTGGAACTGAGACAAGTAATCTTTCACTTATAAAAGTCAAATGAAAGTCTATAGTGGGTGACAAAAAGTAAATTAGGACCTGCCCTCATGCGTATATTAAAGAGCTAACCCCAATATTGCTATATTTGGGAACAGGACCTTTAAAGACATAAACTAAAGTTAAACAGAGTTGCCACAGCCAGACTTTAATTCTATGTGACAGGTACCCCTAAGAAGGGGAGGAGAGACTAGCTCCCTGTACTTGCAGAGAAGAGAGATCATGTAAGCTCATAGAGAAAAAGACAAGAAAACAGAGGAGTGTTTACAAACAGTGTTTACAAAACAGTGTTTACAAAACAGAGGAGAAGCCTCACTAGAAATCAGCCTTGCCTGCCTGTGACCTTGAACTTCAGGCTACCAGACCTGGGAGGAAAAGCTATTCCTTCGACCACTCAGTCTGTGAATTCTGTCTCTGAAGCTTGGGGAGATTAACCCAATGTGGCTTTTAATATACTCAGAAATGCCTCTTATCAAGCCACTACTAAGATCCACCAAGTAGATCCTGTCACCATTCCTAAATCTAGGTGAATGATCAGTGACCCTAGAAACCCAGCATGCACGCCCCACCCTGCAACCCCATAGCAAGGGCAACAGCAATCAACTGAAGCTCAGGGTTCTACAAGGTTCATTAGGAAAAAAATAGTGTCTTCACAAAATTAATGTGAACCATGCAGCAACAAAAGCACTAGGGACTTTCTGAACTTGTTGAATTGCAAACAAGCAGATAATATTAAAATTATCCAGCTAAGTCCCCCCTTTAGTACCTGAAATGGCTTAGTCTAATGCTAGGACCAATGACATGTGTAGAACTCTGGGTGTATTGATGGGAGTGGGCCAATGTGTGACTGAGACAACCTCCTTGAATCTCAGTGTGCTCTTCAAGGATAACAATAACAATAGCAATGGCAATATTACCCATTAATAGCATCAAATATTGATCAAATGAGCCTTAAAGAAATTAGAGATAAGGTCTAAATACTAAAGGCAGTGCAATCATTTAAGACAAGCAAAGGCTGTGATGGAATACCAAAGACCAAAACACTTAACTAGAGAAATGTATAATTTCAGTTCAAAGTCAAAGTGTTAACCTTCTTGGCTATTGCTATCCTGATGATGTGGAAATGATAGAAAGACATCTATATGCCCAGTAAATCCAGAAGATGTAAAATTGCAAGGATGCCCAGTAGGGCCCCTCAAAAGATACTCATCTAAATTTAAGGGGTGATGACTAAAATTATGGATTATTTAGAAGATTTTGATAGGCTCAGAGTCTTCATCATATCATGACAAAATCCTTTTGAATTTTGATGGCTTGGTGATGCTTTAAAGTTGAAAAGGCAGGCCAATACATGTTTATTTATCTCTTTGGTTTTAGCCTCACTGCATTTCTTAGGCAGCGAAGATGATGAGAGTTAGATTCTGTGTTTATTTGGAAGACAATTCAAGTTTGTGATGTGGATTGGATGGGAATAGACAGACTGGATGCACAATGTGGAAGAAGACAGTAGCCAAGGATGACCCACACATTTAGTCAGAGCATCTGGAAGGAAGGTGTTACTATCAGCAGGGCTGGGGAAGGACAATACTTTGGGCTTTAGTTGTAGGCAAGGTAAGTTAAAGGCTTATTCTGTTTAAAGGTTAAAAATCTTGGGGTTTTTGTGGAAGCAAAGCATAAAACAATGAAGAAGAGCAATGAGAGGAGAGAGAGCCAACTCATCATAAGGAAGAGAGAGAGAGAGAGAGAGCCTACATGTCATAATGAGGAGCACAGTTATGACTCCACATGGAGTGATAAGGTGATGGAGAGTGTAGAAGGCAGAACAATGTACCATTGAGATAATTTACAGTAGATTTTACCCTGAGACCTGAACCTTAGCTTTGGGATATGATATTTATATTCTTATTATTCTTATATTTATATTCTTATATTTATTGATAGTTATAGTAGTAGTATAGTTTTTGTTGCCTTATAATCCTTTATAAAAGACTTTTCTTATTGTCATATATATAACAATTTATAGAAGAAAGTCAGCTTAATCAACATAATTTTTCAGTTGGGTATGTTTATAGGACACAATGTGATAAGTTAATATACATGTGAAATATATATATCAAATCATGCTAATTAGCATTTCCATCTCCTTAGACATACATTATCTTTGGCCTGGTCAAACTACAGGATTCTTTCAATTTTCTCCTTCGCAGGATGTTACAAATTATCTCAGAGGGATATGGGACGAATTAAATTTCTCAATTTTATAACTTCCTCTACCATCGCAAGTGCATTCTTAACTACTAAATGATAATAATTGCACCGAAATATCTGACCTAGTTACAGGCAAGGATCATGAAGAACTACAAGTGACACTGGGGAGTTAGAGAGGTGGACAGCAGAATAGGGAGAAAAATAAGGGGACTAATCAGGATAGAGGGTGTAGGAACGATGCACCTAACACTAAAGTCCAAATGTGCTGGATGGTAGCTGACATTTGCGATAGTGAGCAAAGGGTAATCAGAAATGTTGATATTTTCTCACTTATCGGGGCAATTCTGATGTTCTTTAAAAACATCAAATATAAGAAAGATAAGGGTATAGTAATTTTTTAAAAGGCAGGCAGTTGGATGACTGCTTCTTTTGAATCTTGGTCCTGAACAATAGCATATATATATATATATGTGTGTGTGTGTGTGTGTGTGTATACACATATATATATATATGTGTGTGTGTGTGTGTATACACATATATACGTATATATACATACATATGTAATATACAATAGTGTTATATATATGCTTTATATATGTTATATAATGCATATATGCATGTATTATGTATTATATATGTAGTGGTGTATGAGTACGTACATGGTCACATGGATGCACACATATATTCACATGTATGTAGAGATCAGAGGTCAAGTGTCAGGACTGGGTCTCTCATTGATTCAAGAGCTCACTGATTTGGCAAGATGAGCGGGCCAGTGAGGTGTGTGCATCTTCCTGTCTCTGCCTTCCCAGTGCAAGGCTCATAGCCATGCTAGGTTTTGTTTATTTGTTTTTTTCTTAACATAGGGGTTAATGGGTCTAAATTCAATCCTTGTTCTTATTTAGCATTTTACTGAGCCAGCTTTTCCTGAATCAACAATATATTCATGAAGAGAAATGTTTGTAGCTTATAATATATTTTCACATACAGATATCATAACGAGTTGCAAACAAATTAGAGCAATTAGTGATGCATTATCATCTTATAATAAGAAGAACAAGATGCCGAGAAAGGTTAAATAATAAAATTAGAATTATTTTGCTTCACAAAATAAAAGATGCCCGATTCATCTTTGTCTCTTCCTTCTCACCCTGACCTCTGAGTGGTCCGAAATTTTTTTTTTCATTTTAAATTTCATTATCTCTTCTGTGTATAAACAAAGTTGAAAAGGGACATTCAAGTATCTGGGTTTTTCAGTGGTACAGTGTACACATTTACCCATCTATATGCATATGCTTTTAGATTTGTGCACCTTGAGAGACCTATCGTACAAAAGAAAGCATATCCAAAGGTTATGGACAAGTCTTAAACATAGGAAACCGCACCACTAAGGTACACTTTCTTTCCTCCATGAAGTCTCATAAAAAGATTTGATTGTTTTTACTCCATGTGTGTTTACGCCTTGCCTGTGTCTACCATGTCTGTGGACCACAAGTGTGAGTTTTGCGTGCAGATCAAGAAGAGGCTGTTGTATCCCTGCAACTGGAGTTGCAGATGGTGTGAGCCAACTGACCAGGGTGTTGGCACTGAACGTGGGTTCAATGCAGCAAGTACTCCCACTGCTGGGCCCCAGTGTCCAAAGCTTAGCTTTTAACCTAGAGGACTTTTACTAAGTGGAAGAGTCACAGCCGTATTAGTAACTTGAAATATCCTGATTGTAGAGATCAAGCACATCTACAAAAGCCATTCACAGCATCTGGATGAGAATTTGCCTAAATGATTAGCCATACACTTATTTGGCATAAAAAAAGATTTTTTTTTATTATTTTTTTATTTTGGATGACCTGTGTCCTTCGGATAAGTAAAGCATGTCTATCACATTCTAAAAATCAATCATTTGAAAACAGTTTGTGATGAGTGTATGCATGAGTGTTTGTGTGGGTGTGCTTTCAAGTTTGATTTCTCTGTTGTGGTGATTAAAAAAAAAGCTATGGCCACATTCCTCGCCATTTGAGAAGAGCCAAGGACGCGCTTTCACAGGTCCACACCACTTATTCACAATGAAGTATTCGTTCCCTGAAAGCAATGATTTACAAAATCACTGTGTAAGATGTGTGACTTGAATGTATGTGATACTTCTGATCAGCATTTCAACCTGCCATCTTTACTACACTCTTCTCTGGGCTCTATATGTGACATACAATGTGCTCTGGCCGATTGCATGTGAGAAGAAAATGATTCATGTGTCCAAAAAACAACAAAAAAACAAAGCAAAACTAAGACACACTATGATGGGAGAAACTAATGAGTCGCAAAGTCTCCTCTGTCCATAGGATCCTGAGTGACTAACAAGGGTCGGAACTGGAAAAAGAATGGGAAGAAGAAGGGACTAAAGACAAAATCTAAGAAGCGGATATGAATATTAATAATTAGAAACACTTATAAACCACTAAAATTTATTATCCAGTTACCTCAGAATAACCCTAATCAGCATGGGTTGATTGAAACACATCCTCACATTTATGATGAATGGAGACAGAAATGAATGGATAGCATTAAAATTTACATCTTCTGAAATGCTCTGTCTTGGCCACACTCTGACTATTGAAATTCCATTCATTCTTTAAGGTCTAGCTCAATAGCCATCTAGTTATTTCCAGCTATAATTGATGTTTAGCTAAAGCTCTGTCCAAAAAAAAATCTTTTCTGCATCTGAGATACTTTTCCTCCAATTCAGTGGGAGATATTCAATCAGAGATAGGGATTGCTGAATGGGTTTCTAAAAACACATTGAATTCATCTTTGATTGTTTCTAAGCAACTTGTTGGCTGCTCTGCTTAGCTGTATCTCTCACACATCATCACAGGAGCTCAATATATGAGGGTTCTAAGTGAAGCCAGAACCTCCTTAGAACACTTGCCATTGTGGGGACAATGGCATGAAGCTTTTCTACAGATAGCAGAGAGGCATGCTCAAGTTAAACGCAAATGAGCTATATCATAATAACACTGTAAGAGAGTATATATTTTTAAAATCATGGATTTTTTTATTTAATGAAGCATTAAAATTTAGGGTGTATTTCTGTGGATGAGAAAAGGAAGTTTTATGATCATGAAACGAAAGCATTGAATATAGCAAACGTCATGCTATGACATCACCTCCCATCATATTTTACCTAGACTTTTATATTAAAAAGAGATGGTTAAATTATTTTGTATGTGTTATTTTTCTGAAAGTTGTATAGCAGAGAACACTCCCAGCATTCTGCAACTGTCAACTCTAACTTAAATGAGAACATTTCCTTAGAAAGGTTTGGGAGCCAGGCATGTTGGCACATCCCAGGAATACCAAAATCCTCAGGACAGAGGCAGAAAAACTATCAGTTGGAGGCCCATTTGGGTTATAGTCATTCTTCAAGGCCAACACCTAAACATAGTAAAAGCAATACACAGCAAACCAGTAGCCAACATCAATCTAAAGGGAGAGAAACATGGAGCGATACCACTAAAATCAGGGGCTAGACAAGGCTGCCCACTTTCTCCCTACCTGTTCAATATAGTACTTGAAGTTCCAGTCAGAACAATTAGACAACAAAAGGAGCTCAAAGGGATACAAATTGGAAAGGAAGAAGTCAAATTATGACTATTTGCAGATGATATGATAGTATACTTAAGTGATCCCAAAAATTCTTTCAGAGAACTCCTTCAGCTAGTAAACAACTTCAGCAAAGTGGCTGGATATAAAATTAACTGAAACATCAGTAGCCTTCCTCTACTCAAAGGATAAACAAGCTTAGGGAAACAACAGCCATCACAATAGCCACACATAATATAAAATACATTGGTGTGACTCTAACAAAGCAAGTGAAAGATCTGTATGACAAGAACTTCAAGTCTCTGAAGAAAGAAATCAAAGAAGATCTCAGAAGATGGAAATATCTCCCATGTTCATGAATTTGGCAGGATCAACATGGTAAAAAAGGCCATCTTACCAAAAGCAATCTACAGAATCAATTCAATCCCCATCAAAATTCCAACTCAATTCTTCACAGAGGGAGAAATAGCAATTCTCAAATTCATTTGGAACAACAAAAAACCCAGGATAGCAAAAACTATTCTCTACAATAAGAGAACTTCTGGGGGAATCACCATCCCTGACCTCAAGCTGTACACAGAGCAATAGTGATAAAAAAAAAACCACATGGTATTGGTACAGAGACAGGCCTGTAGATCAATGGAATAGAATTAAAGATCCAGAAATGAACCCACACACCTTTGGTCACCTTTGATCTTTGACAAAGAAGCTAAAACCATTCAGTGGAAAAAAGAGCATTTTCAACAAAGAGTGCTGGTTCAACTGGTGGTTAGCATGTAGAAGAATGCAAATTGATTTAATCTTATCTCCTCATACAAAGCTCAAGTCTAAGTGGATCAAGTACCTCCACATAAAACCAGATACACTGAATCTAATAGAAGAGAAAGTAGGGAAGAGCCTCAAACACATGGGCACAGGGAAAAATTTTCTGAACAGAATACCAATGGCTTATGCCCTAAGATCAACAATAGACAAATGGGACCTCATAAAATTGAAAAGCTTTTGTAAGGCAAAGGACACTGTCGATAGGGCAAAACAGCAAACCACAGTTTGGGAAAAGATCTTTATCAATCTCACATCTGATAGAGGGCTAATATCCAATATATACAAACAACTCAAGAAATTAGACTCCAGAGAACCAAATAACCCTACTAAAAATGGGGAACAGAGGTAAATAGAGAATTCTCAAGTGAGGAATACTGAATGGCTGAGAAGCACTTAAAGAAATATTCAACATCATTAGTCATCAGGGAAATGCAAATCAAAACGACCTTAAGATTCCACCTTACACCAGTCAGAATGGCTAGGTTCAAAAACTCAGGTGACAAAAGATGCTGGCAAGGATGTGGAGAAAGAGGAACACTCCTCTATTGCTGGTGGGATTACAGGCTGGTACAACCACTCTGCAAATCAGTCTGGTGGTTCCTCAGAAAATTAGACATAGTATTACCTGAGGATCCAGCTATACCATTCCTGGGCATATACCCAAAATATGCTCCAACATTTAACAAGTTCATATGCTCCACTATGTTCATAGCAGTCTTATTTATAATAGCTATACACTGGAAACTACCCAGATGTCCCGAAACAGAGGAATGGATACAGAAACTGTGATATAGTTACCCAGGTTTTAAAAACAATGAATTCATGAATTTAGCAGGCAAATGGATGGAACTAGAAAATAGCACTCTGAGTGAGGTATCGCAGTCACAAAAGAACACACATGGTATGTACTCACTGTAACTGGATATTAACCCCAAAGCTCAGAATACCCGATACAACTAACAGACCACATGAAGCTCAAGCAGAAGGAAGACCAAAGTGTGTATGCCTCAGTCCTACTTAGAAGGGAGAACAAAACAATCATGGGGGGTAGAGGGTAGGTGGGACTTTAGAGGAAGAGAGGAGGGGGAGAAGAAAAAGGGGGACAGTATCAGGTTTGGTAGGAGACGGGGGAGGTGTGTAGCAATGAGAGATGGGGAACTGGTGGTAGCCATCAGAAATTCCAAGATGCCAGGAAAGCAAGGGGCTCCCAGGACCCAACAGGGATGAAGTTAGCTGAAATATCCAACAAAGGGGAGAAAGAACCTTTAGAAACCATATCCAGAGGTTAGGTACGGGCCC
Organism: Tokudaia tokunoshimensis; assembly: GCA_036184795.1. Lineage (NCBI taxonomy): Eukaryota > Metazoa > Chordata > Mammalia > Rodentia > Muridae > Tokudaia > Tokudaia tokunoshimensis. The sequence continues at coordinate 77,769,706 of BTHU01000006.1, forward strand.
GGTTGAGGGATGGGGCAACCCACCCTTCTCAAAATTTTAATCTAAAATTGCTCCTGTCTAAAGGTAATACAGGGACACTGATTGGAACAGAGACTGAAGGAAAGGCCATCCAGAGACTGCCCCACCTGGGGATCCATCGCATATGCAGCCACCAAATCCAGACAGGATTGCTGATGCCAGGAAGTGCTTGCTGACAGGAGTCTGATATGTCTGTCTCCTGAGAGAGTAGGTCAGAGCCTTACCAATACAGATGTGGATGCGTGCAACCAACCATCTGACTGAGCAGAGAGACCCCAATGGAGGAGTTAGGGGAAGGACTGAAGGAGCTGAAGGGGTTTGCAACCCCATAGGAAGAACAACAATATGTACCAACCAACCCCCCCAGAGCTCCCAGGGACTAAACCACCAACCAAAGTGTACACATGGAGAGACCCAGGGCTCCAGTCACACATGTAGCAAAGGATGGCCTTGTTGGGCATCAATGGGAGGGGAGGCCCTTGGTCCTGTGAAGGCTCGATGCCCCAGTGTAGGGGAATGCTATGGCAATTGGGTGGGAGTGGGCGGGTGGTAAGTGAGCACCCTCATGGAGGCAGGGGGAGGGGGTGTGATGGGAGGGTTCTTGGAGAGGACAGGGAAGTGGGACAACATTTAAAATGTAAATAAACAAAATAACCAATTTTTTTTTTAAACCTCGGGGGGGAGGGGGAAACCTGAAAAGGAAAACAAGAGGCTGGTGAGATGCCTTAGAGTTGCTTAAAGTGTTCCCTGGTCCTGTAGAGGATTTGAGTTCAGTTCCATTCACCTGCATCAGATGACTCTGACTCCAGGTTCTCTGACACCCTCTTCTCTCTGAAGACACACATGCACAAATACATACACACACACACACATGCACACATACACACACACATACACACACACAGGTTGAGAAAGAAATAGAGGACACATAAGCAGATACACAAAAATGCATATGCAAAAATGTAAAAATAAATCTCTTTATGGAAAAGAAGAAAACAAAACAAGATGAGGAGATAGATATTTAGATAGATAGATAGATAGATAGATAGATAGATAGATAGATAGATAGATAGATATGGATAGATGGATAATAGATATTTAGATAGTTATGGATAGAAGTACAATGGATAGATAGATAGATAGATAAGATTATAGGTAGATAGACACATACATCATTCATTCATACATACATACATACACACACACACAATGATTTGGAGAGATATTTGGAGAACACCAATCTTTTCTACATAGTAATTCCCATGTGTATAAAGCTTTCCCTAACCAAAACATTCAGTAGGGTCCCAGGAGTCATTGAACTGCTCCAAGGATTTTTCAGGAGAGTAGGGAGAGGAAGCAAGAGGTCCCCAGAGAAATACCTAGAAAAGGTGGCTCTGCTGGATTGAAAGTAAAGTCGTTTCTGTCTAAGGCTTGGGGAATTGACAGTATCTATAAATTGGCATGACAGTGTTTGGGAATAATGAAAATGTTGTAAAATGAAATTATGCTAGTAATTTATAACTAAAAATTTACTAAAAGATTACTGAATTACCAACTTAAGAAGAATAGGTTCTATACAGAAGTTACATGAGCACACACACAACATTAGGGATAATATTATATATATTAAGACATCTACACATGCACACACAGAGAAACGTATATTCTGTACATTGAATCTTGCAGTTTGGGATTGCTCTGTGCCTCCTTCATTGAGATTCACTCATATTTTCTGGTATTGTTTCTTTAACACCTTACACAGCAACAGATAAATAAATAAATGAATAAGTATGCACTAGTCAGGGCCAGTAAGAACCATTTGAGATTGTCTATATGTCTTTTTCAAATACAATCTGAGCAGTTTCCTTATTTATTTTTTTAATAAAACATGTAGTAGTCAGGACATCTGCATTGAGTTCAAGAGCCACAACCAAACATTTGTAGTTACTGTAACTGACTTTGTCCAAATGCTTTTTCCTCATACTTTGGCCGGGTGGAACCAAGTTTCAATAATAAAATGGCATTTCTGTGTTTAAGATCTCAAGGATCTATGCTCACAAATGCTGGATGGAAATAACTCCTTTATACCCAAGCCTAATTTTCAGCACTCACTCTGGATCATACTCAGATCCCAAAGAGTATGCTATTTATTCAGTCCGCCCTGCGTTGGTCCTGTCCTCAGTCATCTTCCTCACACAGTGTGTTAAGGTTTGCAGCTCAGGACTGCACTGTCCACCCCTCAGTGACAATTCTTTTACCCTTTCTTGTATTGTTTCTTTAACCCTTTGCATAGCAGTAGTTAATAATAATAAACGAACAAAACAGCAACAACCAAAATAAAAAGTGAGTGACTATGTATTAGTCAGGGCCAGGAAGAACCACTTGAGAGTTGCAGGCCAGCAATTGATTCAGTACTTAATATCCTTAAGTGATATTCTTTAAACATTTTTTTTTCCAACAGTGATTTAGAAGAAAGACTGAGAGCTGTGAACAGAAAGTAAAAGGAATAAAGAATTGGTGAGTATTTTCTTGCATCGCCACTCGAACTTACAAAGTACTCGTGGAAAAATCATATGTTGGGGCTGGAGAGATGTGTTAGAGGTTTAGAGTATGTGTTCCTTTGGTTTTTTTTGTTGTTGTTGTTGTTGTTGTTTTGTTTTGTTTTGTTTGCTTTTTTAAGGAATCAGATTTGATTCCCAGCACCCACATAGTGGCTCACAACCAACCGTAACTCCAGTTCAGGGGATCTGACACCTTTTCTAACCTCTTCTAAGCACACACATTATGCACATACATATGTGGAGGCAAAACACTTATGCAAATGAAAATTTAAAATCTAAGAATAATTGTATTGTTATTATTATTGCTGTTATTATTATTATTACAGTCCTTTAATGTAATCTGGCCAGCTCTTTATTTTTTTAAATGTAATGAAACAGATACCTGGCACAGAACCAATCATTGAGGGTGTCACACTCAATCACCAATTGCTCAATAGTATCTTCCTTTCAATCACTAATCTTTGGAAGACTTAATCTATGTAAATGTTCTTGCCTTGTTATAACTCTGAGTCTCCTATAGATGGACTCCCCTGGTAGTGCTCTTAGAGATCTGTCCTTTGTTCCCAGATCTAATTCTCTATTAGACTTCAGTTTCCATGCAAACAAAATTCCATGTAAATCGAGTATGGGATACATGAAAGATGAGGTGAAATCTAATAGCCCATTGGCAATTTCCAATAAATTTTGTCTCGATTTCATACATCCACAACTGCTGAGTAATGAAATTGGTGAAGTCAGCTAAGGGGAAGAGAAAGGAAAGAAAAGGTTCTAGGAAGCTGAGTCCCGTGGTGATTAGAACTTCAATTGATAATAATGTCATTTTCCTGCTGTGTGCATTTGAGTTGATGTATCTCTTGATGTTACATCCTTTTCAACAGGAGGCAACCCAAGCTAGGACCATTTTCATGGTGAAAACAGATCAACATATCTGACAATTACAACTCCAAATGGCCATTGAAGAAAAGTATCCAATTGCGCAGTTAGTCAGTTTGTCACATTTCAATATATTTATTTTCTTTACCCACCAATATGTCAGCTGGTTGATACTATGTATTCGAGACAAAAGCTGCAAGGTTTGCATTTCATAGCATTTTTCTTTCCTTGTATCGTTTCAAGCACCATGTGGGGTTTTATGGTTAATAATGTGTTGTAACAGATGTCATTGTGATCCAGGACTGAAATGGTGCTTGCTTCCAAATCATCTTGTCTTACTGCTCATGGAAAAGCGTCCGCAGTTCGACTTGACTGCCTCCCATCCTCAGAAAAGCTGACCCACTTATTTCTACAAAAAGGGGACACTTAAAACCGGAGAACATGGCATCCTCTGCCGAGTGAAATTAGAAAGAATAATGGACACTACCGCAGGGGATTGATACCTCTGAGTCCTTTCACTGCTTCAGCATTTCAGGCTGTAACTCTAGGCTCCCTGCATCCCTGTTATAGCAGCTTCTGCCAGCTGTCTGTCTATCCAGTGGAAAAACCACAAAGAAGATAGGATCTAAGTCATTAGTATTATTTTATCTACTTCCCTTTTATACTTTAAGATAGGAGACTGAAGAAGTAAAACCTTCTGGAAACAACATATATGTATATGTATGTGTATGTATGTATATGTATGTATGTATGTATTATAGTTTTGGGGATAGCAAAATTTACTTGAACACTATTCTTTTACTCTTTACCATGTGGCTGCTGCCTTTCTTTAGTGAAAAAAAATAAGTAGATAAATAAATAAAATAAAATAATAAAAATTTAAAAAAAAGGACTATGAAGGGCCAAGTCAACTTGCAAAGTCAAATCTTTGTGTCCATCAAACCTTTACTAAAGAGCTAGTTTTGTAAGCAAGTTGTCATGAGAATCAGTATAAATTAGAAATGTCACTTTGGAATGGAAACAAGTCATGCCTTAAACATATCTACTCATCCATACATTTAGGGAGAGAAGAATTTACTGCATGAAGAAGGAAATTCAGTGCCAAAGCTCTAAGAGCCACATCCTCAAACATTTGGGCCAACACATCTGGTTATGTAGTTTTCAGTTCATGAAATGCTGGATTTAAAGCAATTCAATGGGAGAGAGGCAGGAGGCATACATTAGGATTTGAACGTTTTTGAACATGCAGATTAGGGTATATCTCTGTAGCAAGCATTTTCTTTAATTGCCTACCAAGAGTAACACAGCAGGGGTAAGGAGGGGAACCTCACTTGGCTTCTTATATCTGCAGATAAATCACACTTTGCTGAGTATATTCTAGAATGCCCTAAATAGAAGTATGCAGTTCTAAGTCCCTCTTATGTATCATACCCAAATATAGTGAGTAGAGGCTGGTAATTTGGGAAAATAATTATTTTCAAAGAGATTTTTAAAACATAACCCAAAACCCTATAAAGTTGGCAAATAGTAGAGTGGGGCAGAGAATTGGATGATCGAACAGCTTTCCCATGACTTAGTGCTATATACATCATTTAGAAGTTTCCTTTAGAAAGCAAGGTACCCTTTCTAATGCCCATCATAGCTGATGGCATGTTCCAGCTCTCAAAGTAAGGAAAATAAAGTTAGTCAAAACATGGTGCTCTCATCACACGTGGAATTGAATAAAAAACTCAATTTAAAAAGAACTCCACCAGAAGATACTAACCCAAGTGTGTCCACAAAGCATTTCATTCTCACTATTTCTTAAACTTCTATATATGTTAGCTCCAACAAAAATGACATTGAAAGAATGGAGAGATGGCCCAGAAAACAAAAATGATATCTACATGGTTAATGAGCACAAAGAATTATTAACCCTTGGTAGAGAACAAAATCCATGTCAATGATTGACAAACAAAAAATAATAATAATAAATTTCACGTAATAATGCTCTGGTATCCATTCAGGAAAAGGAAAGATTTGCAGTTACTAGATAACTAGAACTAAAATGGGGTGCCTGGACAAGTGATTAATCCTGGAATTGATCATGAGAATGAATACTCATCTGATGGGATTAAGCATATTTATAAGAAGAGATACCAGAGGCCACAAAGATGCCTTGTGAGTTCCCAGAAAGATGGCGGCCACCTGCAAGCCAAGAGGAAAAAGTCTATATTTGTTTAGAGGAGACTTTGTATTTGTTGAGCAGGCTGTACTTATTTTCTACATCAACCCGCTGATGCCTAAGTATTCTAAAGAATAGAATGGCTCAAGTGAGAAAATAAACATGAATTCTGTTCATTATGCAGTCTGCTTAAATTAGAGGTAAGGGTGAGAATGATATAATTGTCCTACAATAGTCAATGTAAAGTCATGATGCAAATGTAGAAAATTATTTATGATACATTAATAAGCAAAAGAGGCTATATGGATGTATATCAAGTATTAATATATGGCTCTTAATTGCATATGTTGACTGTTGACACAAATATTTGTGTGTGTGTGTGTGTGTGTATACATATTTAAGGGGAGGGAGTAAAACAAGAGAGGAGGGGAGGAGGGGAAGGGAAGAGGAAGGGTTGAGGAAGAGAGAAACAGATCATACATGGTTACAATAGGGAGTGTACTTTTGTTACTAATAATTTCAAATATTCTTCTAATCAGCAAAATTGCTTCTATAGCAAAATTATGATAACATCTTAAGTTTGACGTTTCTCACATGGAAACTTAGATGATATGTTCTAAGAAAAGTGTTAATGCACTATGCCCTGAAATATTGTGCAGTATGTTAGAGATGAGACTGCCTAGTACCAGCTCCCTCCTGCACAGAAGGGTCATGCAATCGTGGCATCACCTACTCTCTGATTTTAGAGCACAGACATTCACACTTTTTTATTTTTTTTTAACTCTTTTAGCAGATCTGCTTATCACTTGCAAATTAGTTCTAATCCAACTTTGGGTTTCCCTTGTCTTTATGGGTTATGAAACTGTACTCTTAACCATCTAATTTAGATTCCTAAGAAGAAACAATGAACATTGTACTTTTCATTCTTATGTACTGAACTGAATGACACAAACTCACAGATAACAGGTGCCTTGGGTCACTTAGAGAAAAAGGTTTAGTGTATCTTTTATTAGAAACTGAAGTGAACTAAAAGATAATGTCCCCACGTTCCTATATGGAAAACTTAACTTCCAATGTGATGGCATTTTAAAATGGGGTGCCTGGACAAGTGATTAATCCTGGAATTGGTCATGAGAATGAATTCTCATCTGATGGGATTAAGCATCTTTGTAAGAAGAGACACCAGTGTCCACAAAGATTCCCTGTGAGCTCCCAGCAAGATGGCGGCCACCTGCAAGTCAAGAGGAAAAGTCTATTTTGTCAGCATCTTGTTTGGACTTCCCAGATTCCAGATGGGTAATAGATAAATATCAGGTATTTAAGAGACCCAGTTTATGATATTTGTTTGGACAGGCTGAGGTGACAAATCCTGAGGCACAGTTGTCTTTCACAAGAGGCATGGGAAGTGGAACTAGGAAGCTGCAGCAAGAGGTAAAGTGTGGGTGAGCAAGAAGAAAGACCCAGCCTTGACAACTTTGCTCACAGGACAAAATTTGTGCAAAAATGCATCTTACTTTCTGCTTGGAAGCTCAACAGAAAAGAGTTTATGTCCTTATGCCGTTTCTTTTAGACGAAACCCAAATTTGCATTTTATATGAATCATAAATAGGTCATAAAAACATTGGACAGAAGGTAAGAAAGTAGAAGTAGACCAGTATCATTCAACATTGCAACAAGTTTGACCTAGGCTTCTTAATGAGCAGATGCATGCCAGATGCATCATAACAGATACATCTGAGTCATGTATTCTGTCAGTGATCTATGATTTGGAGATCAAGACCACGTTTATAAATATAATAGTGACTCATTCACAAAATTTCCTCAGTACATAATCTGAAACAATGAACTCAAAGTATTTAAAAAAAAAAGAACACCCAAAATTCAAAAGAAAAGCCCCTGTAATTACTCTTAAGATTCTAAGGGAGAATCAGAAAGAGAGAGAGAGAGAGAGAGAGAGAGAGAGAGAGAGAGAGAGAGAGAGAGAGAGGAGGAAGGAGGAGAAGGGAGGGAGGGAGAAGGAGTAAGAGGAGGAGGAGGAGGAGGAGGATCTATAATAGTACCGTCTGCACAGGCAAGACTGTAGCCCCATAGACAGCTCAGCCTTGCTGAGTGTCTTATACACTTGCTTTTTTTTTTCATTTCTGAGTCTTGCCTGATTCTGCATTATAGCATATCTCCAGAATCCTATACCTAATTGGCTGCCAGAAAGTATGAGCTTCACTCCCCTAGAACTTGCCAAACACAGCCAGTGTACATTTGTAGGGGGAAGAGTATGCTAAGGAGATCTAGCTAGGTCAGGGAACGGACTGTAAGTCACTCATTGAATAGATATCAGTGAACTGTGACCTTGTATAGGTGCCAGGGACATTTGAGAACTCTCTTGAATGCTAGGTTTCTATTCTTCCAGACTCTACCCAAAAGGTCTACTTGGTCCACTGTAGTCTGTCTTGTTTAAAATTTGCTCCTTTTCTTCCAAGGTCCTTCCTCTTCTCTTGATCTAAAGCACAATGGCAGTACAAATTCTCTGCCTCCATTTGATGCCCACATTGAGCCACTTCTCCAGAGAATTAACAGCCACTTGCCCCTAGAGACTACACACTAGTCCTGATGATTACAGTTTGCTGTCCTTAGAGGATACTGAGTGCCCAAATGTTTGTGATTATTCCATTGGCACAATATGGCTTGGATATGAACTGCTGATCCTTAAAATATAGAAGGCTCAATTTCCCAATACAAGTCCTGTTCAGAGGTGGATCTCTGGGCCCCACTGATTGCCTCGTGAGAGCTCTGGGCTAATCAATGGATTAGCTCCCCCAATGGATTCAGAATTTGATGGCACCAATGGAAGGTGCTAAAAGCTAGGATGTGGGCTTCAGTTGGAGAAAGCTCACTAGAAACAAACATTTGAAGGGAGTAAAGATACAGATGTACAGCTCTTGTCCCCACAGGTTTTCTCTCTGTCTCTTTCTGCTTTCCGCACTTCGTGAGGTAAACAACCTCCTCTGCTACATGCTTCTGCCTCCATGACATTTGGTTTCACCATGAGAACAGCATTCCCATCGCAGTGGCACCAGCCAACTATGGACTGGAACAGCTGAAGGCGAAGTTAAGAGATTTGTACTTGGTGTCTTGTCCTAGAGACAAGAGGTTAACACATGGCATTAAGCAGACTTCAGTCTAATGCTTATCTACAGCAGATTATGCTTTACTGGGACCAAGCAATGCTAAGGTAACCTTTTGTTAGATAAAGGTGTTTTGAAGTCGAGATGGGCCTGGTCAGGGGAGCGCCCTCTGCACATGCATGAGGATCTGAGTCCAGTACTAGAACCCTTGAAAAATGGTCAGGTCGGTTAGTGCATGCTTGCACTCCCAGTGTAGGAGAGGCTGAGACTCTAGTCCTGAAGATTGCTGGTCAGCCAGCTGAACATAATTGGTGAGGCCCATGTCCCCAGAAGAGACATTATTCTAACACACAAGGTTGGGGGCTAGGGAGAGAGATCAGTCATGGAGTGCTTGCCAAAAAAGCATGAGCACAGACTTAGATCCCTAGCACCGAGGCAAAAAGTAGGCATGGTAGCATTCTCTGTTAATCCAAGCACCAAGGAGACAGAGACAAGGGAACCCTTGGAGCTTGTTGGCTACTCACTTCTGTTCACCAGTTCAATTTGTAAATTTATGAGCCCCATGTCAAAGTGAGAGATTCTGTGTCAAGATTAGGGGATTTGCTTGAAGAGCAACAATGCCTGAGATTGATTTCTGTACACACAGACACACACACAGACACACACACACAAACACACACACATATACACACACACACGAACACACACACAAATACACACAAAACACATACAAACACACACACACATACACATACACAAACACACACACACAAACACACACATAAAACACACACACATATACACACACAAACACACACAAATATGCACACACATACACTCACACACAAACACACACACAAATACACACACACACACCCACAGAGACACACACACAGACACACGAACAGACACACACACAAATACACACACAAACACACACATACAAACAGACGCACACACATACACACACATACAAACATACATACAAACAGACACACACACATACACACACACATATACACACACACAAATACACACACAAACACACACATACAAACATACATACAAACAGACGCACACACATACACACACATACAAACATACATACAAACAGACACACACACATACACACACACATATACACACACAGAAATACACACACACAAACACACACACACAAATACACACACATACACCCACACACAAACACACACACAAACACCCACAGACACACACACACACATACAAACATACACACACACATACGCACACAAACACATGCACATACAAACACACACACACACATACAAACATACACACACACATACGCACACAAACACACATACACACACATACACACACAAACACATGTACACACACACACACACACACACACACACACACACACACACACACACACACGGTAATCTGGCAGTTGAGACTTCCTTCTCAGACGACTCCAGGCTGGATCCTGTTGACAACTGGAGCTCACTAGTGCAGAGTGAGCCACTTTGGTTATGCCTGAAATGACGCATCAGGAAGTGGGCGGGACCAAGAGCTGCTGGCTAGATGGGCTCGGTGCATATGCAACATGATAGCAGCGGGAGCCTTCCTTGCCTTTTGAACAAATTATTTTGGAGAGAGAAATGTAGGAACCAATAAAAAAGTGCGTGGCTTCAAAGTCAAATGCCCACTGCGGCTAGCTGAACGAATCGTAACTCAGCCCCTTTCCAGAATAACTCAGCTAATGTCAAAGAGCCAGACCCTCACTAATTAAGAAACCATGCACGCAAATGGTCTAAAACCCACAAAATATTAATGAGTACGTTTCTTTAAAAAACATACTTTTTTTTCTTTAAGAGAGATGAGGGGGGAAAGGAAACAATACAGAGAACTGTCAAAGACTATAAACGGAACCAGAAATAGTTTCCTATCTGAGTCGTGAGTACTGCATGCAGCCAGTCTCCTCTGCTCTCTTAACTGGGTCTGTCATTTGAAAAGGGGGGGATAAGCATCTATTCCAGAAGCTGACATAGGATCCACCCAGTTCTAATATTAGTAAAGCATTTCACAGCAAAAAAAAAAGAGTTATTATTTAACAGTAAAATAGGTTCTGAGTTGCTTAAACCCATGGAAATATACTACTGGAATCTATAAGTATAAGCACTTGAGAAAGTGTTATTTAATTTCTACAGAGAAAATCCATGATTTCTATAGTACTTTATTCTTAGGTCTTACTTACTTTGCTTTCTGTGGCTGTGATAAAGCACTATGACCAAATGCAACTTGGGGAATAAAGCGTTTCTATTTAGCTTACAGTTATGATCCACCATGAAGGGAAGGCAGGGCAGGAACTCTAGGTAGGAATCTGGAGGCAGAAGGCAGAGGCCACGAAACAACGTTGCTACCTGGCTTGCTCTCCACGGCTTCCTCACCTTGGTGCTTACAGCTCAGGACTACCTGCCTAGTGGGGGCACTGCCCACAGTGCACTGACCCTCAATTTTTAGCCATCAGCCAATAAAATTTCCCATGGTCCAGTCTCTCCTCCAAGCCAATCTGATGGAGGCAATTCTTCGATTAAGATTCTCTCTTCCCAGATAAACATACATGTGTAACACTGGCAAAACCTGACTTCACGCACCCTGCTAGAGATGGTAAAATTGTATATTCACTTTAAGCCTAAATGAAAATATGTTAGACATTGGAAACTTCAAATCAAAGCAGGGTGCAGGGAAAGGCTAGGGGGTACCACAATAATGTTTTATGAGTACAATTTTCTAAGTCATAAATGACTCCCGGATATCATGCTAGAGAAGTGATTTTAACACTCGCTGATTAGGAAACTCTGATCCTGCTCCCTTTTAAAGGGAGAAAGCCCACAGTGGAAGGAAGAGCCTATGAACCCACTGCTCTCACGGACCTGTCCTTTGAAAACCAACAGCCATGTTTCCAATAGGAGGCATCTCTTGAAATAGGCTGTTGCAGAGCAGATCAATTACAGATAACCTCTCTTGCTCTGTGGATTAACAACTCCGATTGTATCTTTAACCACAGAGCTCAGCTAAATAAGAACTACTGGGGCATCTATATTAAATTTCCGTATGTGTTCACAGCCTTTCCTGGGAAAAGCTGACTTCTGGTTTAAGGCAGCCGTGACGACAGTTTTCCTATAGGAACATAGAGCGTACTTGTTTTTCATTGATAATAAATTCCGGTGCAAGAAACACAGCTCAGAAATATGCCAGCAGCAGACACAGAGTAGAATCTTAAAATCTGCCAGCCAATGTTGTGTCATTTTTAAAGTCTCAATCCATGAAAAACAGGCACATCCAACAACCCCTTTGAGAATCTGCTGAAGAAGCAGGAGATTGCTAGCAATGTCATGTGTTGCTGGATCGACACAATGATTTCTCTATCACCCAGTTGATGAAGTTTCAATGGAGAAAGTGTAATTCCTGTTGAGAATGGTAACTCCCCTTTTAAATGATTTAATTTTAGTTATGTGTATCCATGTATGGCTGTGTGTGAGTTTGTGCCCATAAGTATAGGTGCCTGCAGAGGTCAAAAAAGGGTATTGGATTCACCTGAAAATGAATTAAAGTTGTGATCCACCTCATGTGGATGTTAAGAGTCAAACTCAGGTCCTCCGAAAGAGCAATGCATGTTTTCAATGGCTCAGTCATCTCTCCAGCCCTAAAAAAAATGATGCCTTTCAAAGGCTTGTGGCAATATGTGAAAAATCTAGGGGGACAATGTATAGGCTTAGCAATATATAAATAAACTGGAACCATTACCTTTGTAGTTCTAGATTCTAAAGTAGAAAGGCACATAGAAGAAAAAGGTGGAAAACTTTTGTTTATATTTATTTGATATCATTGTTTTCAAACTCTGTCTTTTTGAATTCTTGTGATGTCTACAACGTAAAAATATACTCAATGCATTTTAATATTGTCTTAGTCACTGTCCTATTGATGTGAAGACACACCATAGCCAAGGCAACTCTTATAAGAGAAAGCATTTAAATGAGGTCTGGCTCACAGTTTCAGAGGTTCAGTCTGTTGTCATCATGGCAGCAGACAGAGCACTGAGGCTCCACCTGAGGGCTACGTCCTGATCCACAGACCAACAGAGCAACAGTGGGCCTGGCATGGGCCTCGAAATTTCAAAACTGACCCTCAGTGACACACTTCTTCCAACGAGGCCATACCTCCTACTCCTTTTAACCTGTCTCAAACAATGCCACTCCCTGATGACTAAGCATTCAATTATACAGGCCCGTGGGGGTCATTCCTATTCAAACCACCACAGACATGTAGACTATATTATTGCTGGACAGGCAAAGTGGTGACAGATACCTTAATCCCCGAATTTCAGAGGTGGAAGAAGGATCCCATGATGTCATCTTTAAAGCCAATTAAAAGCCAACCTGAGCTACATGATATCCCATCTCAGGAGCCAAGCCAAATAAACAAAAAAGGATATTTAGAATTACAGGTTTTCTCTTAAAATGTAATCAAGGGGCTCCAGGCATTTAAAACATATGACTGTTCCTATAAGGATTGGATTCACATCTTCAAAAAGACAAGTAAAGTGTCCCCACACAAGTCAGTGACTCCCACAGGAGTGGTGCTTCAGTTGATTATACCTTCTTTAGGCTCAGGGCTATTGAACACTTGGAGGTAGCATTGGGTTCTCAAGCTCATGTGTCAAGTGTTTTTTCTACCCAAGATCCTCTCAACCCCTAGGGAGCTAGATTTTTTTGTTTTGTTTTGTTTTGTTTCTTTCTTCCTTTTTTCTTTCTTTTTTTTTTTTTTTTTTTTTTTAGAAAATAACTGAGAAATAGGAACTTTCAACAACAACAGAGGAAGCAGGCATATTATATTTCCATCTTCACAGACACATGACGCAAATTTACCTGGAAAACCATTGCAGAGTAAGGATAAAGTGCAGTTGTAAGATCAAGAAGGTCATCACCCACTTTATTCAAGGATGCTTTGAAGGATGAATCCCAAGAGCAGGTAACATGAGAGCAGGGGGAGAGAGGAGAGGAGGGATGGTCCTACACCTCTATGCAAACAAGAGTGGATCCCATTAAATGAAAGGAAAACAATGAAACTTTGAGCAGAGAAGGGTAGAGTTAAAATGTTAAATGCTTCCATCTGTATTATGAGAACAAGATTAGGGATAAACACTCAAAGAGCTGTTTATTTTATAAAAGATATCATATGGCTTCTCTTTAGCCTTTTTAAATTAACTGAGCATGCTAAATTTAAATATTGTCTATTATGCCATTTGGAGAAAAAAAAAGAAAGTAGAAGTTAGAAGAAAATAAAAACCTCACCTTAGAACTTAAAGGGAGAAAGCACAGCGAGGGCGGAGAAAAGAGAGGAAAATGAAAAGAAATAGAAATAAATACAAACAAAAATTATTTTCAGGAAAAGGCACAGGCTAGAAGAACACATAGATGACAGGAAGACTAGAAAGATTCAGAAAAGAGAAGAAAAAGAACAACTCTCCACTCTTTCTGCCCAATGAGGCTACTTTGTTGTTGTTCTGAAATTTTTTGTTAACCTTTAAAATCTTTCCTGAGATATAATTTAGAAATTCATGAAAGATATAGTACATTCACTTAGGGGATAAAATCCAGAAGAATTTAGTATATTTACAGATACATGCCCAGGTCACATAATCAATTCTAGAATACCATTCATCTCCTCACAATGACGGCCGACATGGTTTGTCATCACCCCTTGGCATTCCATATCCGCATATACCCCATCAGACCTACTGTGCTTAGAGTATAAATTTACCCATACTGGACTTCCATAGGACTATAGTATTTAATGTGGAATCTTTTAAAACTGGCACGGTTCATTCTTTCATTCAGGTTAATTTATGTTGTGGTTTTTTATTAATATAGCATTACTGTTTTAATGGCTGAATAAGAGTTTGTGGTGAGGACATACCATATTTTTTATGTGTTCGTCTATTGATGGAAATATAGGTTGCTCCCTTTATTGGCTTATTAGAATGCAAAACCAACTGTAATGGTTAGTTTTGTGGCAACTCAGGCCATAATAATACACATGTATTTAAAGACATGACTTGGGATGTTGCTTTGGAATGATTTTTACATTTAATTACCTTTCAATTGTCAGATATGAAGTTAATCAGATTAACTGCTGTAATGATGGGGAGGCGTCAACCAATCAGCTAAATTCTTTTACAGAAGAAACCAAGTTCTCCTACCTCTGCCAGTAATTAGTCGCCTCAATACTCCAACGGCAGCTCTCTCCTGGTCCCCAGCCTGCCACCTAACTGAGCAGATCCTGGACACAGCAAGCCTCAAGGGACAATTATTCTCAATAAGACTCATTCAAGGGGCTGGGAAAATGGCTCAGCGGTTAAGAGCACTGACCGCTCTTCCAAAGGTCCTGAGTTCAAATCCCAGCAACAACATGGTGGCTCACAACCATCTGTAATGGGATCTGATGCCCTCTTCTGGTGTATCTGAAGACAGCTACAGTGTACTTATATAAACAAAATAAATAAATCTTTTTTTAAAAAAAAGACTCATTCAATATATGGATGACCTGCTAATTCTCCAAAGAACCCAGGCTCCTATACCAAGTGATGCTAGGAACCCAGGAGGCCACATGGACACCAACTTCAGCTTTAATGTGAGGACATCTGTTGAAGAACGTCAAATTCATCTCAAATGACACTTCAAATTGAGGGGAAAAGACATCTGTCCTGAGAATGTATGAACAGCAGACCTTTGTGGGAGTTTGTATCCTGATTTCATAGAACCTGGATGACTGGAATGGAGCCCTCAACTTTTTATTTTTTGGAGGACTACAGGCCAGCAGGATTCCCAAAGAATTGTCTGGCAATGACAGGGATCATTTTGGAATAACAAACTTGAACAGTTTTCAAAGAAAATTTTAAAGGTGCAAAGAATTCAAGCACTTCTGTGACTTGATTACTTTGGTTGCCTCTAAATTGCAATTCTTGTGCTAAAAAATTAATCCACAATACAACAGACTTGGGGGTGGAGCCTAAGGGGAGGCATTTAGGTCATGAGGGCAGAGCCATTCATAGTAGGACTAAAAACTACAAAAAGACTTCAGGCTGTACTCCCTCCTGCCATCTAAGGATACAGTGCGAGTCAGTTTTGCTCTTCCACCATCTGTCCTGTGAAGGCACAAGAAGGCTCCAGAACTTCTGTTACTTCAGAATTCTGAGAAGTATTTTTTGGTTCTTTGTAAATTACCCAGTCTCAGAATTTTGTTACAGCAGTATATAAGAAAGACAGGCACAAAGCAAAAAAGCACAAATTAAAAATTTAGAACAAAAGCTGAGGTATGCATTCAGACACAAAACAGGGTACCACAAAAATCAAGAAAAAGTAACAGAACTCAAACACAAGAATATAGTAGTTATGAAACACAGAAATATAGCAGTTATAGTTTCAAAATGAGATAAAAAATTTTAATAAAGGGCAATACAACTATAGGACAACTAGATACATTTAAAGATAAACTTCCAAGAATGAAAAATACAATATTAATTTAAAATATAAAAGCAGGAGAAATACTAAGTTTAAATAGTTAACAGGAAAAAGTCTCATCACTATTCTGCGGATAACAATAAAATAAAGGAATGGAAAGTTCTTGTGTCCCTTTATTTAGGATGTGGATCTGTGTGCACGTGAACATATGTCTGTGTGCATGTGAGTGTGTGTGTTTGTGTGTGCTAGTGTATAAATGGGCATGCATGAATTTTTCTCTAGTTGTGCTTTCTCAGATATGGTCCATATTTTCTTTTTGAGTGTTTGAAGAAGAGTCTCTGACTCAGATTAGGCTGAGCTAGCTGGCTAGTGAGTCCCAGGAATCTTCCCATCTCTACCTCCAAAGCACTGAGATTCCAAGTGGACCATCATGTACAGCTTCATATAAATAAGCAAACACATAGGCAAGTAAATAGATAGATGATAGATAGATAGATAGATAGATAGATAGATAGATAGATAGATAGATAGATAGATATGCACAGAAGTAAATAAATTCTGGGGATTAAACTCATGTCCTCATACTTCCAAGACAAGCGTTTTATAGATTAAGACATCTCTCCTCAGCCCCCTATTTGTAACTTTAAAAATATTTATTTATGTTTATCACACACACACACACACACACACAGAGAGAGAGAGAGAGAGAGAGAGAGAGAGAGAGAGAGAGAGAGAGAGAGAGACAGAGACAGAGACAGAGAGACAGAGACAGACAGAGAGAGACAGAGAGAGACAGAGAGACAGAGACAGACAGACAGAGAGAGAGAGAGAGAGAGAGAGAGAGAGAGAGAGAGAGAGAGAGAGAGAGAGAGAGAGAAGTTGCCTGCATACATGTCTATATATCATGTGCATGGTACTATGGAGATCAGAGGATGTTGTCAGATCCCCTGGAACTGGAGTTACATACATTTGTGAGTTACTAAGTGGGTGCTGGGAGCCAAACTCTGGTCCTCTGCAAGAACAAGTACTCACTTCTGTGCTGTCTTGCCAGCTCCATGTTTTTTAACTTTTGTTACATGACTTATCTTGCCTTGTGTGAAAGTTACATGAACACACAAATTTCTCAAAATCAAATGCACAGAGCCTTCTAATTCAGTGGATTATTACTGTGTGTATATGATGCCTAAGCAAAATAATGCTAGATAATTTATTTTAATGGCAATTTTGAAACCTATTTTTAGAAAGAAATGGTTATTTCTCAAAAAGTAAATGATTGCTCACATTTATCAGCATTGGATAAAAGCAGTGCATACATACAGAACCCAAAATTTTAATGATATTTTAATTATACACAAAATTTACTCATTCTATTTATCCCACCTTTATTTTAAAATTATGTTAGCAATTTTTGCTTGAAAATGTTTTAAGGCATGTAAATGGCACAAGATACATGCTTTGAAAGTTTAATTTCATGAATTTCTAAAGTTTGTGTTTCCTTCAAGCGATGTGTGTATAAGTGGATTTCTTTCTATCATGATGAATGGCATACTTAAGAAGGTGTAAGAACGTAGATTCATAAGACAAGCTAGTTTATGGAATAAGAAATGAATGAGTAAAGTCAAATTCTCAAGTTTTGAAGCCTCTACCCCATGAATGCTTTTATTCCTCAGCCTAAATGTTTTATTAGTATGGGAAAACCATGCCCTGAAACAGTGATGGCATGGAGTGGGCTCCAGCATTACTCTGGGATACCTTTCCTGACAAGAGTCTTCTGAAGCAGACACACATCCTGTGTCTGCGAGGAACACATTGTGAGGTTGTGCAATTAATAGCCCATGGTCACGAGAGGTCCTTGAACAACTGGAGTCACTGGCTTTACTAGACTAATTGGAAATTATCTATATTTTTGGACCAAAGAATTATAAGAGACAGAAGTGAAGATTGGGAGGTCTGTTCATTACCAACATGCTGTCTATGGCTGGACAACACAGATGGAGGAAAATGTGAAGACAAACGGGGCTTGACTGCAGATGGAGGAGGCTGCGGACATTATTAGGAGGGTTCACCTAGTCACAGCAGAGCAGTTAACAAGAGAAATGTTTTCATGCAGAACCGCATTTGTTCTGAGTGTGACACCGAAAAAGACAGCAAGTGCTTTGAAAGAAAGTGTCAGATGAACGTCATACGCATAGTGCATAGGAACAGACAATACGAGAGAAAACATCAAAAATGCCGTTTCAAATACATTGGAAATCCTTAGCCCCAGTGCTTTACTCAGTGACTCTCCCTTTTGTAAAACTTAACGGTATCAAAATAGAAACCATAATAAACTGAAGTGTCCTACTCCAGAGCCCAGAATTTTAAGCCATGGGTCACCCATTATGATCCCCATGGCATGCTGTAACTGGATGCAAGAATGTGAAACTTGACAATAGTAAGTAATTTTTAAGCATGCAATAATTAAAAATTAATTAATAATCATGTACATCACAAATCTCAGGCATGTTTGTAAGAGCTCACCCATTCTACCCAGTGTGACTTCATGTTCATATGTGTCCCCATACAGGAACCCACAGCATGCACACTTTGTTAGCAGGTCCCATTACAATACATATCACCAACAAATGCTTCCTGAGACATCTACACTCCCATGTGAGGCTACTATGTGCAATCAACTGTGGTGTTTTTCTGTACATACCGTTTTCTGCTTTTATAGGGTCATGACTGTAATTATGGAAAACAAAGACAATATTTTTTTTCTAATATCATTCCTCACCATGCATCAAAGCAACATACTGGTCCTGCTTCTCTCCATCAATGGTCCCACTTCCCTCCATCATTGGTCCTGCTTCTCTCCATCACTGGTCCTGCTTCTCTCCATCAATGGTCCCACTTCTCTGCATCTTTGGTCTCCATCATTGGGCCTGCTTCCCTCCATTTTTAGTCTTGCTTCTCTTCATTGTGTTGACATAATGACTTCTTTCTGTTTTTCAATCTTTGAATGTACACAAACACTTGTTTTTGAATGCTGTCAAATTGACCAATTTGTGTCTCTCTGCTTTGGGCTCATTGCTCCCACATTCTAGAGTAAAGGAGATAATTGACCTGTATTTCCTTTGAAATAATTTCAGAATTCCTTTTTCAAGTAACCTGAAATTGACTTCAGTTCCTGGGTAAAAAGTGATGCAAATTGTTAGTTTTCTTCATGCATAGCAGCAACCACTTAGCCCAGGCCACCTTACTTCATTGCTCCTGCTTTCCACGCTGATCTGACATCTCTGGTCTGCCACAAAAGACATTTCTATGCATATGTATTCATGTCTCTATACAGCTATTTCTTTGTTCCATTAGAGGTTATTTCTTTTCTTTAACTTCTTCTCCTTCTTCCTTCTCTCTTCCTTCTTATTTTTGAGACAGGTATAGGATGACCTTGGAGCCCTGATCCTCCTGCCTCCCTCCAAGTGCTAGAATTACAGGGATGTGCCATTGCTCTTGGCTTATATTTTTGTCTTTGCTGTGTCAGCAACACATGTACCCCACTGTTACAATACATTCTGATATCTGGTAGGGCCAGCCCTCTGCCTTGTCCTCTTTATCATGATAGAGGCATGCTGGCCTTTGATGATGCATATATACTTTACATTAATATTTTCAAATCTCTCGAAAAATCCTTCCGATAGCTTTTCAAGAAGTTTTAACCAATTATGGAAGAAACTGATGTATTTTAGATATGAACACTAGCCATGACTACATATAGCATATTGCTGTATTTATTTAGGCATTTTTACTATCTTTCCATTGAACTCTGTCCTTCACTTCAAAAATATGATGAGCACATTAAGTAGGATTAAATTCTTATGAGTGTATGTCATTGTATGTGCTATTACCATTAACTTTTGCATGGTGGTCATGTGTCACAATCTTGCCCAACCCTTACTACCTAAATCAAATTCTTAAAAGAATAGAAACTGTGCTTTCTTCTATGGAGCTAGGGCTCAAGGTGTGGTGTCCAACCAAACTTCTTAAGATGTGAATTAGCATTTCAGAAGGAGAAGACCGCATGCCTATTGTTATGGATGTTTTGGTTGACATAGTTAAATGACATTTGGGCTTTCTGTGATATCTGTAAGAGGTTCCAGAATCTGGATATGGTCTTCATGGGTAACAAAGTGTGATTTCCATTCTCTGGGTACAACTAGCTTGACTTTTCTAGCCAGAAAAGTCCTATAGAGTTTGTGAACTAGTAGGAAATTTCCTGATTATAAGAAAAAAAAATAATAAAATCACTCATCATAAATGTCTTCATAAATAATATGTGACATAATCTCATGGATTGAATAGAATCAGTGAATTAAGATGCGCTCTCCGTGTAGGACTAATCTGGACCCCTCTGTTTGCAATGATGAACTGCATGAGACTAATGATGCTAGCCATTCAGAGGTTTTTCCAGGGAAGAGGTAGGATACATTTTCCAACCCATTTTGTGATAAGGTTGGTGCCAAACTCATCAAGGTTAGTGCGGAGAAGGAAAATGGCCTTTTCAGTGCGGCTTTTGCTGCATAGAGAAGCATTGAACAGGTTGAAACACCCAGGCTTTCTTTGGCATATGTGGCTTTTCCTCTGTTTTGCTGTTTCATGCAAAGTGTGGCCTTCCCCAAGTTTCAGCTTTTTCTGCTAGTAAACACAGCTGCACAGGCCTTGGTGACTTCGGAAACCATTCTAAATGTCTTTCAGACAAGTGAGTGATAAATGCATCAGCTGTTTGCTTATTCTCTCCACATGGGATACCTATATTAAAGCATCATACTGTGCCCCATGACTAGAGATCTTAATTTCCTAAGGTATGTGCGTATTATAACATCATGTTAATCTCAAATGTACACAACAGAAATGAAAATATTAATAATTAAATTTAAAAGCCAGCTTAATTTTGAAACTTTTTAAGTTTGATGTCATGTCTTCTACAGGGCCAACCATCAGCTCCTATGATTTCTGCTGGTGAACTTCCCTAATGCAGAATGGATACCTGTACCCGGAAGCCCATATATTAAAGATTTGAGCTCCAGGCTCACACAGTTGGAAGGTGGGACCTTGTGAGGTGTCCTCCACTGGGAATGGGCCTCTCCAAAGGGAAATTTAGCTTCTTGATCTTTCTCCTGAGGAAGGCTTCGGGAAACATGAGGGAGTGGTTTAGTTCAGCTATGCACTCCTGCCCCAGTGGGTTGCCTTGCTTCGGGCCCAAATCAGGGGATCCCATTATCAAAGTCTTCAGGTTTTCTCTCACTTTCAAACTCAACACAAGGTGATTAAGGACCTTAAGAATTTCACTTAAGAAGAGAGGACAAAGGACTGCTAGGCCTCCACGTAAAACCAGGTAATATATTGGATTGGGACAGAGTATATTAAAACCTGATCCAGGTGTTCTGAGTTGAGAGAAGACAACAGCTTAGGAGTGAAAAATGTGAGGAAAAGTGTTTTCTAGACACAGTACCATCAAAACCAGAGGCACAAAAGCCAGTTAGCCCAGTAGACGGATCAGGAAGCATGGGCCAATGGATCATACCACCCTAGGACTTATTATAGTGGACCACCTTCAATCTTGGATGTCTTCAGAATCAAATGGAGAACAGAGCAATTACCAAAGCCAAGGGGGTAAAGTGCATGGAGGCCCTGAAGTATTGGTGTCTGGGATGAAACTGAACTTCAACCAATAAGTTAATGCTGTGTTATCATGTGGAAGTGGTAATAAACATCTACTCACCCAGATAGGACACCAAGAATAAACCAAAGGAGTAATTCTTCTCAAGGACGACCTGGGGACACAGGGGGTTGGGTATTAAGTTTTCTTATAAGAGAATGGGTAGAGTGAATGTTGGTGAGACAGCTCTGTCTCTGAAAGACTCAACCTGGACATGGGTGACCATGTCCTGAAGGCCACATTGATGGAGTCCCTTCAGTTGATCTCTCACCCCATGTACTCTGCACTGCTTCCCGAGACCACTCAGCTGAGGAAGAACTGTCTATACCTGGAAGAAAGTGACCAGGAAGGAAGAGAACCTGGAATCTCACATGATCATCTAATAACCCTCCCCCTACTCCATCTCTGAGAGAACATTACGAAGCCCATCTTCCTGGGGCCTCACAGGGGCAGTCATAGTTGGTCTGGCTAAAATGGCGACATCCAGACTAAGCACAAAACTGAAACAGCTGAAGTCAGTCAAATCTTGTGTGAAAGGGTTAAAGATGCAGTCAAAAAACACATGAGAAATTCTAGAAATAAAAAAAGTAATCAGTTATAGATAACTATTAAAGTGTATTGTTATAATGGTAAGTCTCTTATGCTAAATTGATAAACTAAATTTTCTCATAGGTCTACATGCATGGAAGAAACAAAAATGTAACTGGGGTTTGGTACTCGACATCCACTGGGGTCTTATAACACATTGTCCACCAATAAGTATTACCCACTGTACATATATGTTCAGTTAACATGCAATATTTTAATTCCAGAACTGGAAATGAGGATTGAGAATTTCATAACTAGGGCCTAAGCAAGATCTTCCTGATGCCTCTGAGGTCCATGATGAGGTCAGTCTCAACTATCAGGCATGGTTATGCAGGAGTGTGCCTTGCATGGTCAGGGACCTGGTAGAGAACTATATACCCTTAGAATGTCAGCTATCAGATTGGAACTGTGAATTCTCAAAGTACTCTCTGGGGCCAGCAGGAAAAAAAGTACCCACACTCTGCTTCCTGTCCACCCTCTAGTTGAGAATTTTATTTATGTTTTGAGCCAGGATCTTGCTATGTAGCATAAAATGGCCTCGGATGCTCACCTCAGCCTCCAAGAACTGAGGTCATAGGTGTGTGCCATCGTGTCAGAAATAAGATTTTAAATGAAAGTGTATAGATGTTTTCTCTTCTCTTCTCTTCTCTTCTCTTCTCTTCTCTTCTCTTCTCTTCTCTTCTCTCCTCTCCTCTCCTCTCCTCTCCTCTCCTCTCCTCTCCTCTCCTCTCCTCTCCTCTCCTCTCCTCTCCTCTCCTCTCCTCTCCCCTCCCCTCCCCTCCCCTCCCCTCCCCTCCCCTTCCCTTCCCTCCCCTCCCCTCATCTCCTCTCCTTCCCTCTTCTCTTTCTCCTTCTCTCCCTCCTTCTCACCCTCCCTTCCTCCCTCCTCTCCTACACCTCTCTTCCTTCCTTTCTCTCTTTCTCTCTCTTTCTTTCTTTCTTTCTTTCTTCTCTTCCCTTCCTTCCTTCCTTCCTTCCTTTCTTTCTTTCTTCTTTTCTTTTTCAGGAGACCATCAAGTCAGCTAACTCCCCCAAGCCTTTGCAGCTCTGTACTTCCATATGCTAAGACACTTAAGCTTCACACAGTAACTAGAAGAGCAGAGGCCTAAGCATAACCTGGCCTGCTGCGCCCAGACTGCCTACTAACTCCATCTGCAAATGTTTACAGAACCTTCTCCACACTCCAGTCTGACCTGAACTTTTTCCCATTCTTTCTTCCAAACACATTTTTTTTCTGTTGTAGATTTTTTGAATTCTTTTTTCTGCCCCCCACTTCTCCTCTTCAAATGCACCCAAGAAACAACCGGTGTCATGGTGTGCTCAGCTGGGAAAGACTGTTGATGGTAACTGAGGGGACGAGCTCATTCAAATGCAGTTTGAAGTTTCCTTTGGCTTTTGTGCCTACTCCAAAAAAAGCAAGGAAATTTGATACATTACATTTGGAAGTATGGATTTGGCCCAGCACTTGGACAGAGGCAGGTCAGGCTGGGTCAGGTCTATTCGTAGGTCAGTAAGTGGGGCTAATTCTGGTTTGTCTCAGCACAGCCACAGCCCTAGAGTGTTCTGAAATGTTCTGTTTCTATTTAGGGGTCAGAGTTAAAAGAAAACATGTGCCCTGTTTGAACTCTACATTTCAGAATTATAGCGTCACACCAACCAGGCCAAGAACTGCAACTCTCCATGGAAAAAAAGAGAGAAGTTAAGAGAAAGGGAGAGAGATTGGGTTTGGAAGGCACATATAAGGGGGTTGAATACAAGGTTAAATTTCCATTAAAAAGTTGCTGCGGGCTGGAGGTGTGATTCAGTGGTAGAGAGGTTGCCTAGCGTAAGCGTCCCAATTCCATCACCAGTATCACAAACCACACACACACACACACACACACACACTCACACACTCACACACACGCATCAAAACCAAACACACTCACACAAACATACAAATATAAATATACTCATGATGCACACACATACACACACACAAACACACACACACACACACTCACACACTCACACACACACACACACACACACACGCATCAAAACCAAACACATTCACACAAACATACAAATATAAATATACTCATGATGCACACACATACATACACACACACACACACACGGGGGGGGAGTTAAAATCAGTACCCAAATTTTAATATATTTTTAATTAACATTTTAAAGGAAATCTATTTATTTTAGCACACTATCATAGCATCCATCTGCCTTATCATTTTTATCTATCCATCTCCTTCCTTTCATGTAGTCAGCATTTACAGAGATCTTACATATCAGATAATGCAGAAAGCATTTCACAAGGAAACGCCCGTTCTTCGCCCTCTGTCTGCCATTTGCTGTGCAGACCTACGAGGCCCACTGCAGTCTGTCACTGAACTTCCTCCTCCTCCCACTCTCTGATCCCCTTTGACCCTGATTTGAGGCCGTGCCCAAATATCTGCGCCGATCCAGTTGCTAACCACGCAGTCACTCTTCAGACCTTCTCATTTTCCCTAAGTAATTAAGTTCCTAATGATAACGAAGCATCATTACAATAATATTGATACCTGCTGTAATCACCAGCATTCCGGCTTTTCAATCTCCAGTATTGCCTTGGATCAGGTAGTTCTGTGCTAACGCAGCAGAAGGTCACCCGATGAAGGGGCTGATAGCGGAGCGGACTGCTCCACTTAACATGCAAAAGGAGCTGTGCTTTGCTGGCATAGGCTGGCTAATCTTTCAAGTTGTCCTTTTTTGACTTTCTCAGTTTAATCAGTTTAATCTAATCTTCCCTCTCCTCTGATTACAAAGATTTTCCGTAGAAACCTTGCCTCCACAATAAAGACCATGTGGCAATGTATTCTCATATTGATTTTGACATTTCTTTTCCTCTACCAATGGGCCAAAAAATGGGTGGATGGGAGGAAGCTAGAGAGACCATAACTAGACAGAGGAGAGGTTAATGCAGAGGCTTTTCTAGTACCTGATGCAGTAGAAACACCACAGACTGAACATCTTGACAAGCTAACTTTTTTTTTAATGCTCAGAGAACAGAAATAACAGTCAAAGAGGGAAGGATCTCCAGTGAATTACCATTAAAGGGAAGTACACCAGGAGCAAGTCTTGAATTCCATAGTCAAGACAGACAGGTGGATACACACACAAACCAGACAGGCAAATACACCCTTGGTGAAATCAGAGACGTATTGAAGAAGATGAGACACATACTTAACTCCCTCCAGGGTTCTCTGGATTCTCTTTCCTACCAGGGGAAAGAGCAGAGTCCCCCAGAGCCCTGGACAGAGAAAGACCAGGCACACAGCCATTATCTATTGAGGGATAAAAGGGAAGAGCTGCCCAAAGGAAGGTGGTGAACATATTCACGAACTATCTATCATTAAGCATCCTTGTGAGATATGCAAATAGTGTTGTGCAGACTCATACTCTGGCTGGCAGCACCATGACTGGGGATGGAGGGAGGGAGGAAATGAGGAAATGGTAATAAACCGAGAGCTTAGCCTGTGGATACATTTAGAAAACAGCTGGCCCTGTAGGTCATATTTAAGTGTTACATATTGAACTCATACAATTAACTGTGCCAGTCTTATAGATTTTAGACACTGTGGGAACTTGGTTACCATGTGTTTAACCACATGATGGAATAAAGAGCACATAAAAAATAAACTGGTTTTTGCTATTGTTGTTTTTGTTCCTAACAAAGAAAACGTTAAATGTCTCTTTGAGTTTTGGATTTACTGTAGGTCTGATGAGATGGCGTAAGATGGCGGGGGTAGGGTTCAATAAAGTAGAGGACTGGGTCATGGAGGAGCAGAAGTGTCCACGGGAATCCCTGCAAGGTACAAAACTAAAATGAATTGCTTCTCTTCAATTCTCAGCCGCCTTCCAGTTGTTCTGATACGCGTTACAGCAATCATTAAACGCTCAGTGAGTGATGGAAACAGTTTTATTTGCAACGATTACACTTGGTTTTGAAAAGCATAAGCTTGTAATTCAAAATGGACTGTTACCAGCTTAAAGAGAAATGCCCCCAAAGGCCTTGTGCTGAACGCTTGGTAGCCAGCCTGTGGTGCTGGTGGGACAATGGAAGCTTTACGGTATGGGGTCTAGTTGCAGGATGTGGGTCAGGAATATGTGCGTTTGAAGGATGTATGGAGAGCCTGGCTGCTTCCTCTCTGTCTGCTTCTTGTCAATTGCAATGTTATAGAAGGTAACTGTTCTAGGCTCCCACTATCTCTACATCTGCCTCACCACAAGCCTAAAAGCAGTGGGGCCATCTAACTACTGCCTAAAAGCTTTGAACCATTTGGCCAAAATAAACCTCTATTCTGTAAGCTGGTTTCCACTGAGCACCTTGTCTCAGGGACAATTCTCTGACTTCATTGTATATTTGGTCTTTGGCGGAATGGTGCCTCACACTGATAGCAGCAAGCAAATGTTACAGTTTCTCCAAATAAATACACTGTTTCCATCCTCTGTGGCACGCACCTTTGTGTTTGATCTCTGGGATTTCTGGAGCTAATGATATACTGTAGCCAGCTAGAAAGAGCATCTGTTTTAGGAGCTGTGAACTTACAAGAGTCATTTGTCTAGCTGGTCTGTTCCTATTATTCTTTGCCCATCCTGCATCTCTATATTTCTCCGATAATCAAATTTGCACAAACTAAAGGGATAGAGAAAAACACCGAACAGCCATTAATTTCCTCTCCTTTCCAAAAGCTACCCGGCACCTTCCAGTTAAATAATTCTTTACACGATAAAACACTCAACTTTCTTTTTCCTTTTCTCTTGGTAAGTGTGAGTTTTCCTTTCCCTTTAAATGGAAGCCTTTCACTCACTGGGGCTTACACGTTTAACGATAATGTGCTGGAGTTCGCCCAGGAGAACAATACGTCCATTAATCTGCCTCATGCTTAATTGGTAACTACTGTATGGGCTGGCATTTCAAACACAGATTGCAAATGTACTTGAATTAGTTACTGTTTAATTGATACAAGTGCCACTCAGCTGAGAACCAATGCGCTGCTACTGTAGGAGACTTGAAAGGGGAGATTGGGAGGAAAAAAAGAGAGACTTGATTGTGGCTCGCCCTTTGTATGTTTATATCAATTATTCACAGAATATAATTACATTTCTCTTCACATTGCTGTAGCAGGCAACAGACCAAAACAGACGGCAGAGGCATACCTGTAAGGCTTGCTGACATAAGGAGAAGCAGCCACTTCTAATTCCCTTACCCACAGTCTTTATTTTAACCCTCCCCTTCTAGCAGTAGTTCTGTATGTATGACCGAGGTTGGGGTGTGTGCTATTTATCACAAGATGGAATGCCTAAGAGGATAATTTTGACAATCTCTCCAGAATAGCAGGGTTTCAAGGAAATAGAACACTATCGGGGCAATAATTCAACTCCATTGCCTTTCACACCAGTGTTTTCTTTGAACATATTTTTGACAGAGAAAAATTAATTCTTTGAGATTAATTCCCAAATAATTCTATGTAGGCATGCCTTGCAAGAATCATTCATATTGCCTTTGAACTGAAAACATTTTGTTCTGGGATGTGTGCTAAGATTGGGCCTGGAATGTAGCTCACGGGTAGAGTATTTGCAAAGCATGCGCAAAGTTCTGACTCTGTCCTAGGTCCTTCAAACAGAAAGGCAGAACCCCTGGGCTGACTATGTCTTATACACCCAGACTTACACTAAGGCATTCAACATATAGTTTCTTGCATATCTCTCCAAATAGCCTTTCTTTCTTCCCTGGTTATAATCTTTACATCATTTACCGAGTCCATGCAAAGTAACTCAACAGAAAAAAAAATCATTAAACCAAACATTGTTAGAGTTAGCACGTTTTTAGGCTTTAATGATTTTGATTTACATAAGGCAAAAAGCTGCTGTTTTGATTTTGCAGGTGTATGTGGATCACAGAGTAAATGAAGGCTTTTTATACTCAGAGTACATAGAAAACAATCAAATTTATTTTGTTCAATCTTCAGTGAAAATTTTGTCACTGGTCCAGAAAGTAGTTATTGAGTATCTATTGAACACCCACTTTAGTCTGATACTATGAAAAGCTCATCTCAATAGAACTGCCAATGAGTTTCTCGCTGACACAGAGGAATAGTTTCTATGCCATTTACAATATTTTTTAAGGGTCGGGGAGAAAACTAAGTAAAATGCTTGCCAAGCAAACGCGAGAACCTGAGTTCAACCCCTGTAGCTCAGGTAAGAAGCTTAGGTAAGGCGGTACTTGCCATTATTCTGGTGAATTGGTCTAATTAGAAAACACTCTGGGTCCTATTGGGAGATTTTGTCTCAAAACACAGAATGGGTGTTGCCTGAGAAGGAGTAATACTCAGTATGGTCCTTTTGTCTCCCCATACACATATGTACACACACACACACACACACACACACACACACACACACTCATACAACTCGTTCTTCACTCTGTACAGTGTAATTTATCTTTGATCGTGTTCTGTAGCATGAACTTGACATTGGTTTACTTATTTAGTTTGGTTTCTCTGATGTTAAAGCCCATATGGTTTATGTTCGGCCCCTCAGAGGACTGCTTCTCAATTGCTTCTGGAAGCTTCACACTCTCTGCTCCCCCTCTCCCCATCATTTAAAAAAGGGATGACTGGCTGGAGAGATGGCTCAGTTAAGAACAATTGCTGCTCCTGCAGAAACACAAGGGTTTAGTTCTCAGCACCCACAGGGTGACTCCTAAGCCCCTGCAACTCCAGTTTCAGAGGTTCTAGCGCCCTCTTCTGACCTCCATGAGCACTGTCATGTGGTGTATATACAATCAGGCACATGTGTACATACGGATGAATGGATGGATAGATAGATAGATAGATAGATAGATAGATAGATAGATAGATAGATAGATAGATAGATAGATAGATAGGTGGTAGATGAATGGATGGATGGACGGATGGACGGACGGACAGACAGACAGACAGATATTGTAGGTTAACACCTCAGATATCTTTCATATTATGCAGTCTTTGCATAGTCTCATGTTGGCTTCTGACTCCAACCATATAACCTACTTATAGAAGAAAGTAATTATGTATCATGATTCTCATGGATAATTTCCCCTGGGAAAATTTTTAAAGACTTTTCTAAAGACCACTGGAAAAAAACTCAGATGAAGTATCCAGTTGTCCTTAAGGTCCCTGGTTGGTTTTTTGGTTATCTGTAGCCATATTTACAAAGCCCTGGTCTCTGCTTGGTGGTTGCATAACCATTAGTTTTTACATGGAACACCCCCTCTCTGGTTCTTTTGACTCTTCTACTCTTGTTGAATGGTAACTCCACTTATTCAGTAACAAGAACTACAAGCTCTTGAGAGCCGTTCTTGAATTTCCACCCTTACCTTCATTCTTTATCATGTGCATCAACTCAATTTGGTCACTAAGTCACATAAATTTTGATGTTCATTTATTTAGTTTATCACATTCTTCCTGGGCTGGCAAAGTGCCTCTGTTAGTAGACGTGTGGCAAGCATGAGAACTTGAGTTTGGAACCAAGCACCCATATGAAAGATGAGACAGATGCCATATATCCATAATCCCAGTGATGGAAGGTGGGTGGCAGAGGTAAATGGACCCTGGGGTCCATTGTCTAGATTGTCTAGATGAATGAGTGAGTTCCAGACTCAATGGGAACCTCAATTTAAAAACTAAGGTCAAGAGTAATCAAGGAAATCATCCAACATCATCTTCTATTTCTATACATAAACACATGCACATGTGTGCACACCCTTATGGTTATGTAAATAACACACAAGCACACACACACTTCATCTCCATCCCAACTCTGTGTTCTGTAGGCCTTTCTTGCTCCTCACCTGAAGTATGCTCCTTTCTTGCTCCTAGCCTGAAGTTAAGGTTTGGTGTGGTCTGTTCCGAGGGCGTGTGTGATGGAATTAGTCCTCAGTGTGATGGTACTAAGGGGTGGGACATTGCAAAAGCAGAACCTGGGAGGAGGTCCTTGTTGTCACTACCATTAAAAAGAACTAAATAGCTCTAGTGCAGGGGCTTTCAACTTGTAAGTTATGACCATTGCTCCCCACACATATCAGATATCCTGCATATCAGATTGATATTATGATTTATAACAAAGCAAAATTGCAGTTATGAAGTAGCAACAAAAATAATGTTATGGGTGTGGGTCACCACAACTTGAGGAACTATATTAAACAGTTGCAGCATTAGGAGCTTGAGACCCACTGTTCTAGTGGAATTCTCTTGAGGATGAAATTTTATAAAATAACTAGTCTAGTCCTTCTTCTTTCTCTGCCTTCTTCTCATCCTGTTTCTATTTTTTCACACCAGCCCCAAACAATGATGCTATGATGTGACACGGTCAAGGAGACCCTTGGAGAGCCAGTGCCTTGCCATTGAGGCTTTCAGCCTCTAAACCATGAACTAAACACAACTCTGCAAAATGTCATCCACCCTCCAATGTTTCATTATTGCAACAAAAAACTGACAAGGCAAGCACACCAGCTAAAAGTCATGTTGATCCACTGCTGAGCTTTTCTCCAACCCACTGTGTAGAGATGATCTCAAAGCATCAACAAGTACCACTTCTTCCTGGAGACTCTCCAGACCTCCCAAGAGTTAGGGAAATGGACCATCAAATTCTGCTCCTTGCCCATTTCTCCACTGCTGTTTGCTCTCTGGAATGACCTCATCTGATTATTCCCACTTTTTTTTTCTCAAAGGCCCTATTTATTTGCTATCACCACAAAAAGCTTTCTAGCCTTCATTGAATGTGGTAGGTCTTCATCCTCTGCCTTCCTCAGATCTCCACAATCCTTCTATCTCCAGCTCAGCCCCCTTTGCTGCCTCTGTAAACTGTGCCCTTGACTTTCTTGTTAGCCAATAATCTGACTTTTCTTGCCTGGATTTTTAACCATTTAGTTACTTCTCTACATTTAAAAAGTCTTGTTTCTTAACATTCTTAGACGAACTAGAAAAAATGTAAAACTGGGCATATGGACACTTATTCTCATGCTTTCTTTTAAATTTCCTTTGTCATTAATTAGCTGAATGACATTGGGTAAATCATTCGGCCTTTCTCACAGGAGCGTTGCACTCTGTGGAATTATCTCCAAGGCCCTTGTTCACTAATCTTCATACTTATGTGGTTTTGTCCACATTATGTTGTGTAATTAGGCATTTAATAAAAGTTTTGGTGGTTTTTATGGTTGGATAAAAAACGATCCCAGAAGTTCAGCTTGAAAGTGCTCTTAAGTGCTAATTTTTTGTCTTTATACTAAGCGCACAGTTGTGGTATGTAATTTATTTTCATGCATTGTGATTCTAATAACCCAATTTAAGGTTTAAATTTAAGAGTACATCCCAGGGACTGTGAGAAGGAGAGAAATCTGACATGGTGGACTGTGAGGAGAACTAGGTCTCAAGGAACGAATCAATGCCAAGTCAAAGCTAGACACCAATAAAAGGAGATGTCTCTACAGCACTGGCGAGAGTCAATGGTGATAGGCTCCCTTTCAAATGTGATTCTCAGCTTCCTGCATTCACATTGAAAAGAGCAACAGTCTCAGATGTAGAAATTATCATCGGGAAAGCTCAGCTTTCCAGCACAAACTTCTTAAGTGAAGATTTCCTCTCCGCATACCAAATACCAAATGGTGCACCAGATGTTGGCACAAAGGAAGTGTTTATAGACAGCATGGGTATGGGATTAGCAAGGCTGTACTTCCCAGCACATAAGACCATCATTCCCAAAGGAAGATTGATCCTGAATATGGGTCAAGGATACTCTCCATCACACAATTTTCTAATGACTCAATGAAAGTCTGGAAGTCCTAGATAAGTGAACCACACATCCTATTTCTGTATTTGTCCATATTCTGATTATTCTCTGCTTTAAATTTAACTAGTTTGTGTGTGTGCGTGTGTGTGTGTGTGTGTGTGTGTGTGTGTGTGTGTGTATTTGTGGAAGACATATTCTTACTGAACTTGGAGGGCACTGACTCAGTCACACTAACCAGAAAACCCCAGAAGCTCCCTGTTTCTCCCTCTCCAGCATTAAGATTCCAAGCCTAGGTTACCACACCCTGATTTTTCATGTGGTTGCTAGAGATATAATTAAGGTCCTCATGTTTATATGGCAAGCACACTACCAACTCAGTCATTTTCTCAGTCCAACTAGCATTCATGTATGTATATATGTATGTATGTATGTATGCATGCATGAACACCCTTCATGTGTCTTCTGTTGGTTACACTATTAACAGACCGTGACTTTGAACAAATAGGCCAAGGTCTCTGCCATTTAGTCTCATTGTCTACGAAATGGAATAGGCTGAAACACTTAGCTCACGGAGCTGTCACAGGGTCAGAATCGAGACGACCATGCTCAGCATCAGGAAATGCTACTTCAGTAGACTATGTTCCGTTTTATCATCATAACTTATGCTTTTGATAAGTACCAGAATGTGGAAACACAAAATAAAAAGAAATGCATCTTTGTGGCTCACATTGCTTGTGTCTTTATTTTTCAGTGCGGAGGAAAGACCTAGGAGCCTTGCATGTGGCTGGAAAACATCCTGGAAGTTATCACTGGACATGATCTTGGATACTTTGATAACATGACATGCAGAGTTATGGGAAGTATTTTTCCAGTTCACATACAGGGAGCTCTTATCAATAGGTATGCCGCAGCTGTGTACATGGGCATGGAGCGAAGGTCAGAGGGCAAGCTCCAAGCGATTCTTCTGAGCATTCATCTTTTTAATTAGTTGATTAATTTTGATGCAAGGTCTCCCACAGTTCTGAGCTCACTAAGTAGAACAGGTTAGCTGGCCAGCAAGCCACCTGTCTCTGCCCCGCCCCCGCCTCCAAAGCTGGGATTCTACTTGTGTGCCACACAGCCTGCTTTCTTTCAGTGTGTGTTCTGGGAATAAAACTCAGGCAAAGCAAGCACTTTATTGAATTTTGAAACACCGGTTTTAAACATTTAGCACTCTTATACCATGTGAGAGTGTGTGGGTCACTTGCTGAGTAGAGGAAGATGTCCTGCAAGCCTGAGAGCTTGACTATAGCCTAGCCTAGCTTCCTCACTTCTTCATCCTGGTCTGTGGCAAGGCGGCGCTGAGAGAAAAGCTCTGTATGCCTTCTACCTTCAAAAGTTCCTGGTTCTAGAATTTCTACTTTGGTTTCTGCTTTTTCTTTCTTTCTTTCTTTCTTTCTTTCTTTCTTTCTTTCTTTCTTTCTTTGAGATCAAGGAAAACAAATGCTTAAATATACAGATGTGAAATAACACTTCTCACTTCTCTCTGATGTATAGCTCTTATTTCCCTAAATTTCTTAAACTCCACAGAGGACCGATGCTTTCCCAGTTAACTTTCAGCTCCCTTTGAAGTTCCAGACAATTTGAGGCTAATCAACCCCCAGAGGGTATCTCTCTAAGCACTATCCTCTGCCGCAAGAAGCATCTCTGAGCTGAAGACCTAATTTTTCTGAATGTTCTCACCCCATTTAAGTAGAGGCAAGCTTTCTATGCCTGGACCTAATCCTCCTCTCTCCACTCCCATTTTTGATCAAGACTACAGACGCTGGCTTCTGAGAGAAGAAAGCTCATGGGGAACATGTCCTCTCTCCTCACTTCCTGTTTCATCTACCCAAGGATGAGAGGCAAGATCAAAGACACCTTTCCCGAAGGGAGAAAGAATTGTGATCTGAATTGTTCATACCTTGGTGAAATTTTCTGGGAAACACAAGAGGCAGTTCCTGGAGGAAAGAATTATCACAATGGGCCAGAGCTATGTGCTTTGTGGGAATGTCAGCAATCTTACTTTGTACTCTGCCTCTAACTATGTCTAGTGCCTTAAAGAGCAGCCTTGGATAAAAGTGAGATTTGAGCATGCTTGCAGTAGGATGCCCAGCATTAAACCATTATGGGCTTCTGCATCCTCTTCTTCTCCATCACTCTTGGTTTCCGCCTCCTCTCATCATTGGAGATCTGCTTCATCTAATCTTCTCTTATGCCTGCATGTTAACATTAGAACCCCACGTGTGGGTTTAATGACTAGCTACACAACTCTGGAATCAGGACCAGCGATTCAGTGAGGACTCTGAATGTTAGCACAGAGTTAAAGATGGAAACCAAATCCCAGGACCCAACCAACCAGGCAGTGGCTGGCTTGTGAACATGTGACCAAGTGACCAAGTGACCATGTGACCATGTAAGCATGCTGCCCTGCAGTACATATCTATGACAAGGCAGCACTCGGTTATGTCTGAGTTCTGCAAATAATACCACAGGTATCTTTGTCAATGAATTTCGTAGTTACAACCTATCTTTGATGTTAACTCACTCTACTCTTTTCCTACTAGACAGGCAAATCCCTGCTTCCCTCTGCACTGCTCTCTAGCTGTGTCTAACTGAGGTGGAAAGTTTCCTCCTTTACAGCCCCTGTTTCTTTCCTATACATATCACATAGCTCGAAGAGCTGATTAAACTAGATGATGTTTAATGTCCTAAGCCTCAGTAAATACAAGTACACTGTCACTGTCTTCAGATGCACCAGAAGAGGGCATCAGATCCCATTAAAGTTGGTTGTGAGCCACCTTGTGGTTGCTGGGAATTGAACTCAGGACCTCTGGAAGAGCAGTCGATGTTTTTAACCGCTGAGCCATCTCTCCAGTAAATAGGCACTGCTGTTCTAGACGCGTTTTCCAATCCTGTTCTTGTAAAAGTTTTGGATATTTTTTCCTTAATTATTTTTCAGTAAAATCAATTTCTGAGCATCCTCATGGTAATTATTTCCAATATAATCTATGCTTTTGTGGACCAAATAAAGTCTGGAGCATAGAGTCTATATTCTGTAATTATCCCTTATTTTGCAAAGCATATAATAATCTTGTAATAAATATTGACTAGAAAATGGCTAAAAATCATAGAATGATGATTACAGGGAAAATATGCATAACCAATAAATATTCTAAAATATTCATTCTTTCTAGTTATCACAAAAATTCACATTGAAACTATTAAATTGGGAACAATTTTAATATTTGATTAATATTACAAGAGAGCTATCACAGAACATTGCTGAGAGATAAAAATCTTCCTGAGAAGCAATTTTGGCAACAGGTTTTAAAGATCTTTAAAATTTATATTATCAGAAATACTTAACACCGTAGAACATTACATGTTCTACATTAGAATGTAATGCTAATATATGCATACTATTTTTGTAATATATTATAATATATTATTCAATGTTTATCAAAATTTTGATCTGTACTAGATATTGTTATGTGTGTATATATGTGTATATTACATGTATGTGTATACTATGTGTGCATATATAAAAATAGATATACACACATACATATTATATATATGTGTATATATGTATATGTATTATACTTTTTATATACACATATAATATACACATACATATGGTATACACTTACATATATATACACACACATACACATATGTATATACACATAACCCTTGTCTTCAAGGAACTGTAGTAAATAAAGTCAAGCTGACATGTGACAAGAATACAGCTCTTGTCCCTAAATAATTGCTAGCATCAGAGCGCTACACTCGAACAGTGAAGAGGACATATTATTTTCGGCAGGGAAGTCTCAGGAGCCCCCTCTCAGAGACAGTGACTGGATCAGAGACAGACGTAGGATGAAGTAAACCCCATATTTCCCTGGACCGGGGATGCCACAGCAGGGAAAGATCTCATCACTGGGGACACCTGACAGCTTTGAGGAACTCAAGTGTAGTGCGTGGCTGATGTCGAGCGAGCAAAGGGGAGATTGGGGAGATTTGGAATCAGAAGAGGCTGAAAATAAGAGAAAACCTTATGTAAATGTTCCCTTGACTTTTCTGGAAATGTTAAAGCAAATCGGAGTCATGTGGAATTCAGCTTCGTGGCCTGGCCTAGACAAAGCTGTTCAGTCGGCCTGCTCTGTAGAAATCGACAGCTTCCGTGGGCGTGGCCATGATCAAAGTACCTGTGGGCAGAGGGGGTTCATCTCTCTGGGGAGAGCCAGTTTTGGTCCTGACAAACAGAGAGGAAGGAGCAAAGGCTCTTTTACCCAATATCCTTGTCAAAACCCTTTTTCATTTATGCATCTTTAAGCATGTGCGTGTGTGATGTGTGTGTGTGTGTATGTGTGTGTGTGTGTATGTGCATGATTTGCAATTGTGTGTATATATGTGTGTGTGCAATTTGTGTGTTTATGTGTATGAGAATGTATGTGATTTGTGTTTGTGTGTGTATATTATTTGCGTGTTTCCATGTATGTATATGCATATTCCATATGTGTGATTAGCGTGTGAATACCAGGTATATGCATGCCACAATGTGGGATTAAAGTCAAAGGACAACATCAAACATCAACTCTCATATCACGTCTTTGTTTGCTTCCTATACAGAGATTAATTCGCCAAACTTTTTTTTTATTAATAGAAGAAGATAAAATATCAAGGGAATTTATTTTTAAATCTTTTAAGTGAACTGCAGAGACCCACGTGAGTACAGAAGGTGAAAACTATAGTATGTGCTTTGCTCCTTCAACCATGACCACTGATCCAGATTCTTTATAGGAAAAACCAGCCGAGACCAGTGTTCCATCTATACAGGGCTTTGAACGTGCCCCTCACAGTCGCTGAGTGGCACCACCTGGGTACCAGGCATTCTGTCTTCCTGGCTAGTTGCTTTCCAGTCTTCTCTGTTCCTACACCCTAAAATACTTCTAAGAACTCAAGCATATTCTCACATATATTTTAGGTTGACTTCTAAATTTTTAATCGCAAGTTCAAATTATTGCAAATGATTTGATTTCTTGTAGGTTATAACTCTTGACATTTTTAAAGAAAACTAGTCTATCTCTTTCTGAGCTGTATCAAATGGAATATAAATATCAGAGCAATTTGCTACCCACCATTATCAATTTAAACATATTAACAAACTGTTTCAGAGTCAGGAATTTTACAATGTTCATTTTTCTTCTTGGTTTGCTCTTTTCATTACACCTAAACATCATTTCTGTACACAGAAGACATATTGCACAAAAAGCTGCATGTTTATCATTTCTCTTAGGCATCAGGAAGTTAAGTGCTGAATAATGTTCCTGCATTGACTTATTACTAATATTATATTATAAATCATGATAATTGTTAAAAAATAAAGGTTAAATTTTATAAATGTTTCCTTTTGCTGAAATCATCACTGACCTAACATTAAATCCCAATTTACATTTTTTTTGGAAAGGTAAGTGCTAGAAAATTCTGTTGCCATCAATGAGCAGAGGGGAATGGACGTCTAATTCTCCATTACTGACCTCTCTCTAAAATATGTAGCAAATGCAGCAGACAGAGTATACGTTATAATACTTTTATGACTAGCTGGAAACTTATTTAGTATGTTTTTCAATTTTTAGAAAATAAAAGCATTTTTTTTAAAAAACAAACAAACAAACATGACTTATAAAAAGATTTAAAAAAAAAAACTTGAAAATCTACCCAGATAGAGCATGCATCTCTCTCAGTGGGGAAAAATACATAAAGGCTTTATCAAGATTTATCAAATGACAATTAATTACATCAGTTATCCTTTCATTCTTGGAAGCATTTTGTAATAAATATTTATACATAACCTACTAAAAATATTTGTTTAAAACGTTTCATTTCAAAACTCTTGCTGACATAATGAAGCATTTTTTCTATTTTTTTAAAGATTTATTTACTTATTATATGTAAATACACTGTAGCTGTCTTCAGACACCCCAGAAGAGGGCATCAGATCTCATTACGGGTGGTCGTGAGGCACCATGTGGCTGCTGGGATTTGAACTCCAGACCTTCAGAAGAGTAGTCAGTGCTCTTAACCACTGAGCCATCTCTCCAGCTGGAAGCATTCTCTTCTGTATCACACACTTTGAGCCTATTTTGTCAACCTTTGGAGATTCCTATTCAGCTCATTCGATGCATGGAACCGTCCACCCTGTAAGCTAAGTGACAAATAGCTTCTCCTTGCTAAAGCCACCACCAAGTCAGATTTCTAGCTACAAAGTCATGGCTGTGCTTTCCTGTTCAAAGAAATGCATGAATATGTGTCCCATGACAACCGTCTCCCACCTGCATCCTAATTGCAGGATGGAGAACATGACAGAAGGCATGAGAGTCGCCATGGAACTGATGTAGCCTCTGGGCCCACAGGATGCAGCGATTGAAATGGGATGGAAAAAGTGCTGTGCAATCATGAACAAGCTCAGTCCTTTTCTTGGGAACTCAAGATATTTTTGCATCTTAAGATAACAGAACAGAGTTAAGATGGGTGAGAATACAGAGTTTTTTTGTTTTTTTATTGTTTTTTGATTTTTTTGTTTTTTGGTTAGTATTTTAGCTGC
This sequence comes from Tokudaia tokunoshimensis, assembly GCA_036184795.1. Taxonomy (NCBI): domain Eukaryota; kingdom Metazoa; phylum Chordata; class Mammalia; order Rodentia; family Muridae; genus Tokudaia; species Tokudaia tokunoshimensis. The sequence continues at coordinate 77,808,676 of BTHU01000006.1, forward strand.
ACTTCTTGTGACCGTCATCATATACCTGTCAGAAACAACTTAAGAAGAGAGATGTTGAGCCGGGCGATGGTGGCGCATGCCTTTAATCCCAGCACTTGGGAGGCAGAGGCAGGAGGATTTCTGAGTTCGAGGCCAGCCTGGTCTACAAAGTGAGTTCCAGGACAGCCAGGACTACACAGAGAAACCCTGTCTCGAAAAACCAAAAAAAAAAAAAAAAAGAAGAGAGATGTTGGGTTGGAGAGATGGCTCAGCAGTTAAGAGCACAGACTGCTCCTCCGAAGGTCCTGAGTTCAAATCCCAGCAGCTACATGGTGGCTCACAACCATCCATAATGAGATCTGACTCCCTCTTCTGGGGTGTCTGAAGACAGCTACAGTGTACTTACATATAATAATAAATAACTCTGAGAGAGAGAGAGAGAGAGAGAGAGAGATGCTGACTTTGAGTCATGGTTTCAGGGAATTTCTGACCATATTAGGATGTAAGGAAGAGGCCAACTGACAGGCTATGCGATGGCCAGGTTGTGTAGTTTTTTCCTCCTCACGCTGTGACTGGACAGGAAGCTGAGGATACAGGCTGGAGGCAGAACTGAGTACACCTCCCAAGAGGCCTTCCCATTATGACTTCTATCAGGCTGGCCCCACTTCTGAAAGAATTTTCTTCAGATTCCCAGAACAGCGCCACCCACTGGGAGCCAATGATTCCAACACAAGCTCCTGTGGAGGATATCTCACATTCAAACAATTGCAAACAGTGCAATGAGTGAAGACAGCTAGGCAGGGAGAGGTGAGACAGTGCCCAGAACACCTCTATACCATGTCCTCCTTTTGTTTGGGGAATGAGTCCTCATGGAAGCCAAGGACCTGGACACTGCTTCCTGCTAAGCCTTCCATATTTGTCTTCATGTGCAGAACAGTGTTCGTCTATGAGCGTTAATGTTGAGGAAAAAGGCTTGAGGCTCTCAAAGAAAGCATCACTTAGAGGGGACGCATGCGTTTGTCAGTCTGTGAGCACTCATTTGGAACTTGATGAATTCAGGTGACTGAGGTTGGAACTGCCATGTAGGGGGGGATACAGATTTGACTCAGATAAGGATCTGTCTCACCACAACAATGGCCTGGCCATAGGACAAAAGGTGGAGTTGCTGGGGGAGCAATGGAAACCAAGGACCAAGTGTGTTCAGAAATGGTAAAGGCCAGTCCCCTTTTGGCCCTCATGAAGGAGATTATGTGGGAGGGAAGAGGAACATCCCATGATATACCTGTAATACAAAAAAACGCAAGCAGGTGAGCTTTGAAACAAAAACATATACGGTACACTTAGTATGTGAGCCTGGGAAAGAATGATGACAAAGGAGTTAGAGTGTGGCACACAAGCCTAATGGATCTCAAGTTAATTCTGAAGGTGGCATAGCTTATAGAATTACCATAGAAGGCCCTTGAACATGCCAGAAACCTGTAATCCTATCAATCGGTAAGACTGAGGCAGGAGGATCTCAAGTTCTGACAAACTTGGGCTAAGGCTGAGATGTTACCTTCGAAGAAGTGTAGGAACTAATAGAGATCCATAAGTAGCTGGAAGGCTTTACTAGCGGTAAAATTCAGTGTGTTGTTGGGGAAGTATTTAAAAAATAGATTCCTCATGTTCCTGTGCTCGAGCCTCTGCCCCAGCAGCCTGGCTGGCCATGCACTGGCAGGCTATGGTTGACCTGTTTTTATCTCGTGGAGATTCTGACTCTGAGCTCCACAATATCTCCACCCAGCTGGCTAGTTTCCCACTGGTGAGTGGCTACCACGCCAATCCCATGCTTCAAATCCTCCATGGCCTTTGTGGAGCACCTCAGGCAAACCCAGGATTGGCCACCTTACCTTTCTCTCTTGAAATCAGATGAGCCATCATCATAGGAAGGAAAATACAACACAAACTTAGTCCAAAAACAATGGTAACTCAATTTCTGGGCACAACAACTAAAACCTAATTTTGTAAGTCTTATCAAAATCTGATCCCTCTGGTGGTGGATCCTTGAAGATCCACCATGATACTAGAAAACTATAGCAGTTAGATCTTACCCTTCTGCTGTCCCAGCTCCAAAAGGAAGTCCCTCTCTCCTGCTTCCTCTTTTCTTCTGTCCAACCTGGAAGTCCTGCCTACTTGCCCAGTGATTGGCTCCTTTATTCATTAGGGGATTGGTTCACCAGAACTAATACATTGCAGGCCCTCATTTATATTTTTCACATAAATGTGTATTACAAAATATTTTCCTATCATTCAATTGTTTGTGCACCATGCTTTTTATAGATGAGATTCATCATATGAATATATGTCTATAAATGCACACATGCACATGTGTGTGCACTCTAGGGCAATAAACCTAGAACCCAGGTTCAATCACCACCTAAGAAAATCCTTTACCGCTAAGCTACACCATCAGATCTTAACATTTATTTTTCAGAACTGTTACTAAGTTTTAGCTTTAATGAAGAATTCTGCAATTAAGAAATTAGCACACCGGGCTGGAGAGATGGCTAAGCCATTAAAGGCTAGGCTCACAAGCAAAACTATAAGAAATTAGGACAGATTACTCAGCCTTACTTGTTTGAAATTATGTATATGTGATTGAAGGAGAATTTTGAGAGATTATAGCACTTCACACAAATTATTGTTCCCAAAATGTGTTTGTTTAACTCCAATCTCAATCATGTTAGGCATTTTTTAAAGCTTAAAAAGAAAGATGAAGCTAAAGAAATTCATTCTATGAGTCATGTTTCTTTGCTTTCTGGTGATATTGGTAGAATTCTTCAGATGCTACTGGCAATTCTTTGAGGGTCTCTGGTAAGTATCACTAGTGTGTGTGTGTGTGTGTGTGTGTGTGTGTGTGTGTGTGTGTGTGCGTGTGTGTGTGTGTGAAAATGAAGAGGGCTCAGAGAACTACACCAGAGGAAGTGTCTAGGTCTGTATTTAGAATAAACCCCAGAGAAAACTGTAAGCTTAGATTTTTTAAAAATCTATTTTAATAAGGATTCTTAAATGCTTCAACCTCCTTTCTAGCCCACCACCCTCGAGAGGTAGTGGAAAGGAAGGTTAATAAGGCAAAGAGGGATGTGGACCTGTTTAGAAATAGTTCTTTGGGGCTATTGCAGTATTTGTTGTTAGCAAGCTACTCCTCTAGCAAAACACCAACATGAATCAGCAACTGCAGTCCAGTTCATGCGGCAAAAGTAACCAAGAGGTTCCATCAATCTGCCCGAGTCTGAGGAAGCATCAAGAAGCCACAGGGCTACCACTAGAAGTATGAAGTCTTGACAAGTGAAGATCAGCAGTGCAGTGCCAGGCAAAGCAATACAAGAGTGTCATCATCGAACATTATCAAGGCAGAGCAAGGTGAACCAATGCCAGCACCTCCTCCTATTTTCTGCGGAGTCATATTTATATTCTTTCTAAACATCACTGATCTGCTTCATCAAAACATCCTCTCACTTTGTATCTGCTTTAGTAAAACATCCTTTCACCTGTATCTGCTTCAGCCAAACATCATATGACATAACTGAGTTTCCAAAGAAACCAGAAATTTCCACTTCAGAGTAGAATCAGACTGAGGTGACAGAGGGATTGGTGAATTTAGAAACCACAGATGCTGGAGGATTCTGATGCTAAAGGTTACGATCCTCCATGATTGGACAGCTCTCTTGAGCACAGTGCAAGATGGAAGACTCCCTTGTCTTAGCAGGGCTTCCTCTTCTCTGCCTGATCTGGTGAGCCTGACTCCCACACCCTCTACTTGCGAATGTAGCCTTGGAGAGATTACAGATTCAGCTTCCTTTCTGCCATGCAAATGAGGCACTCCTCATAACCTAAACTTCAGACAATGGTACACACCCATCCTGGAAACCTCTTCCTCTTCCTAAAACTATATAACTCTTGATCCACCCCAAATAAAATCGAACTGCCTCTCT